>CM037876.1:31182364-33582364 GCA_021292165.1 Shinisaurus crocodilurus
GCATTCGGAGATTCTGTTCTAGTCCCTGCTGGGCCATGAAACTCACTCGGTGACTTGGGCCAGTCACGGACTCACTCAGCCCCTAACCTCCTCACGGGTTTTGTGAGGATAAAATGGAGGGGGGGAGGAGGATTAGGTAAGGCCACCTTGGGTTCCTTGCAGGAAGAAGGCAGGGTATAAATACAATAAATAAATAGATACAGTAATACCTTGGATTGCAGAAGTAACTTGGTCTGAGAGCGTTTTGCAAGACAAGCACATTTAAAAATTTTTTTATCTTGATAAAACAAGCAACGTCTTGGCAATCAAGTAGTGTAGGGGTGTACCGCTCGCCTCGAGCGGGCCGAAATCGGCCCGCCTCACGCCTGCCAGAGACTCGCTTTGATATAAGAGTGTTTTGGATTACAAGCACGGTTCCGGAACGAATTATGCTTGTAATCCAAGGTATTACTGTAAATAAAATGTGTTCAGAGGCATGTTTACAATATTTGTTGCTGGCTAGTAGAAATAATTTTTGGCTACCAAGCTCAGACTTCATTTGTAGATCCCTGGGAACGTAGATCTACAGTGGGATTCCAGCCCACGTTTCTAACTGGCATAGGAAGTATTGAAACTACTGTACAAGAAACTGGTAAGATCCTGTTGATAGTTACATGTACAGTTTCTTTCAAATATTAGTTTGTTTTTACAAGCCAAGGTTTACCACCTTATGTGCAAGGATCTGAATACACTGGGCTAGAAGCAAATCATTGTAAGTGGAAGGAAAATAGCCACCAGCACTATTTTAAGCAAGGGCTACTGAATGAGCTTGTGCAGTGCTAGAATAGGTAGGTTCTACAGCAGTTCTCATGCTTCTGCTTGTGCAAGTGGAAGAACATAGCTGGAATTTTTTTCATATGGTGTAGAACAGCTCTTTGGAGAGAAGACATCATTAGAATGCAAAAGGGCAACTACGGATCCGACCCACTGTTGAAAGGATATGCATTATTAACACAACCACTTGGGCAACAGCACAACCACTGCTGCCCTGAGACATTTTCTCCTCTACAATGACTTATAAAATATTACTTTTAAAAGCATCTGTTGCTCCTGGTGCATGGTTTTTGTCTGGATGAAACTTCAGAGCAAGTTTTCGATAAGCTTTCTTCAAGTCTTCTTCACCTGCATCTTTGGACACTCCAAGGACTTCATAGTAATTTTTACATTTCTTTATACTGCAGAAGAGCAAGAAGTAATTGTTCAAATACAGACCTTTCATATAATGCAAAATAATGCAAAACAATCAAACCTCAGAACTGGAAAAGTAATTTCATTTTACATAATTTTCAAGCTTACAAAAATAGCTTAATCTTACATTGCTTTGGCACAACATCTTCTGTAATTCAGTCTTTATGCTTATTTTACCAGTTATGTTACTGTACATCAGCCTAACCTACCTCACAGGGTTGTTGTGAGGATAAAATGGAGAGGAGGATTATGTAAGCTGCCTTGAGTTCCTTGTAGGAAAAAAGGCGGGGTATAAATGTAATAAATAAATAAAAATAAATAAATATGTATGAAAGCGAGATAATTTTCTTATGTCAGCAGAACTAAAGATTCAAACTAATCATTTTAATCTTGTATTTGTTTTAACTCTGTTATTGTAATTTGAACTGCTGCTGCTAGCTTTGTTGTTGTTTTTAATCTGTAGTTTTAAATCTTATATTTATATTTTATTGTATTTTATGGTTTTAACTGTTGTGAACCGCCCAGAGAGCTTCGGCTATTGGGTGGTATAAAAATGTATTAAATAAATAAATGAAAATAAAATCTTAAAATCTTTATTACTGAAATGTGAGAGACGGATAATAAAATATTCATTTACTTTTCAAGACCAGAATTTATTTAGAGACCAATAATGGAGAAAACGGTGACTATTGCCCATGTTTCCTTTGCAAGAACTGAAAGTTTAAAAAAGCATACATAAATGTCGATGTTGATCATTTGGTACTTTCTTGTAGAAATAATGAAAACTATGGAATTCCAATAATAATAGATACACATCCAGTATTACAGTTACTTGAAATGCTTAAGTGGACAGCATTTTGATCCTTAGCTCTGTTATAATTTCTATGTTCACAGTGGCAAAGGTCAATATTAGGTCAATGATGTAACAACTAAGAAAGAGGTGGTTTCAAACACTAGAGACTACAAAGGAAAAGCTCCAGGGATAGAAATCACAACAGTACTTCATAAGAATGGACCAGAAAAATGTTGGTAATTCACAAGCAAAGCTCTCATGTCTACTCCCCAAATCAAAGGGCACTTCTTATCTTATTGCAATATAATCTAAGAAGCCTTTGGCCTGACTCACAAAATGGTTCTTTATTTACAATTATTGAGGTACTCCTAACCTCAGGTAGGTTAGCTACTACAATAGAAATGAAAATCACACAACTCTCCTCCACCAAGACACTTACCGGTAAGTGTTCTTTGAGTCATCTGTGTATTGACAAGAAGCAAACCATTTACATGAACTGTTGCCTAAATGAATGACAGATACACCTCATCTGAAGAAATAATTTGAAAACCTCTTTCAGGTAATTTGTAAGGCTAACAAAAATAATGCAACGGATCCAAAAATTTGTAGCATCTCAAAGTAAGTCTGAATATTTTGCAAACCACCAATAAGGAGCTTCAGTCATGCCTTGGATTGAGAGCATAATTCGTTCTGGAAACATGCTTGTAATCCAAAACACTCGTATATCAAAACGAAATCCCCCCAAAAAAATTTGTACAGAGATTTTTCATTGAAGCCGTACTACAGTACTTGTATTGCAAGACGTCGCTTGTATATCAAGTAAAAAAAAATTAAATAAATATTTAAAAATTTGCTTGTCTTGCAAAACGCTCTCAAACCAGTTACTTGCAATCCAAGGTATTCCTGTATATGGTACTTGCTAGGCTAATGGATTTATTGTGTAATTTCTTCTTCCCAGAGGAAGGTACGCTCCTGCTCCAGCCTCACCTTACCTCCCTCTTTGAAGAGGAGTTGATAGAACTTTTGGAGGAACCCTGATCTTCAGGTTAACTGTTTTCAAAAGAATTCTTTGGACTGGCACAATGCTAACACAGGAAGGTAGTATAATAGCTCCTCCTTGCATCGACAGCCATGAAAGTGATCAAGACACTAATTTTTTTTTTTAATACTTAAGGGCGAAATCCAGCTGATCCCCTCCGTCAATGGAAGGCATCTGTCAGCAGAACAGGGAGGGCTCTAATTTTTTCAGGGATCCCTCCTCCCCCCATTAACCCCCCCAAATCTGCTCCAGAGGGCTGGAGGACCCTCCAGAGCAGGGGATGCATGGGAGGAAGGGGGAAATAACTGGAAATCGAGCCCCTCCCCATTCCGCTGATTCAAGCCTTTCATTGACAGAGGGAATTAGTTGGATTCCACCCAATGAGCTGAAATACAATTGTAGATATGCCTGGGACACCAGCATTACAGCAAGGTGAAATGGAGGTATCCAATAGCTGCAATATGCAGCTATTGCTAGTTCGGTCATTTTGGAGATGCTTGCTCTCTACTAGATAGAAAGCAAGCATTTACATTAATCAACGTTTTTAGAAGTCTGCAAGTTAAGTTTAGCTCACATGAGAAGACATTCTTCTCACCAGACGTCTTTTGCTCAACAAAATTAGCAGCCTTCTGCTCAGCTTCCCTTGCTGCTCCTGCACAATCACTCAATACTTATGCAATCAGTAAAGAGTTATTGCATCTTGCACTGCTCCCAGTTGAGCCAAACTGTCACTGAGCAACACTCTGTTGAAGAGCTACAATAATCTGCTGGTGAGCATTCTCTTGTGTATAGGATAGGGAAGGGGAAAATACACAAGACTAAGGTGCTTGTTTCTGCCTAGCAAAACATATTATTAGACTCTATCCTGGCAATAATATGCTAAATCCAGTCACTTGACTATTTGATCTGCTCCACAATTTCCTTTCCTATGTTTCTTAACACTTGTTCAGACATTCAGGATAAAGATGAACATGCAATCCAACTTTTGTGGAAGTAGTTTTGACCCATATTCTCTGCCCTGAAAACAAGTGGGAGCCAGTGTGGTGCAGTGGTTAGTGTCAAGACTAGAATTCTGGAGATCCAGGTTCAATTTCCCACTCAGTCATGAAGCTCACTGGGTGACTTTGTGTCAGTCACATAACATACCCCACAGAGTTCTTGTGAAGTTAAATGGAGGTGAAGAAAAACCTTGTCCACCTCCCTGAGCTCTTTGGTCAGAGGGCAGGATAAAAATGAAATAAAATAAAATGTATCTGAATGTAGCAAATGTGTGACTAGGCCATTTCCACCACACTTTAGAACAGCCTTTCCCAACCTGGCACGCTCCAAAAGTTTTGGACTTCAACTCTCATCAGCCCCAGCCAGCATAGCCAATGGTCAGGAATGCTGCTGGGAGCTGTAGTCCAAAGCAGTTGGAGGGCACCAGTTTGGGAGAAGGCTGCTTTAGAATGTCCATCTTCATCCATACTTATCACATACACAAATTTCAGGACATGGTATTTACCATCTATAGGACTTATCTTCCATTCTGGGGTGGTAATGCAGTATATGCTTGACCTTATTTCTTTAAATGTGAAGGGACTCCAAGGATAGTGGAATCAACAACACCAAGAAGGTCCATGATTCAGTTTACAGTATTTTTCCATGTATAAGACTATACTTTTTCCAAAAATCGTTAGATTAAAAATTGAGGGTCGTCTCATACACGGAAGTAAGCCGAGGAGAGAACCGCGCGGTTGCGAAACTGCCCAGTGGGGGGCGTCTTATACATGGGGGCATCTTATACATGGAAAAATACGGTAAGTTAGATTTTCCTATTCTATAAACAATTATGTCATAATCTAATCTATATATATAAAAGAAGTCCTGACTGACTGACTCATCAACGCCCAGCTCAAACCATTTGACGTAGGAACGTGAAATTGGGAAGGAATCATAAAAACGTAGAGTTGGAAGGGGCCATCGAGTCCAAACCCCTGCTCAATGCAGAAACATTGTTTTTATGACGTAGGCACTCACTAAGGAAGGATTTCTGGAAATTCCATCCCTAAGGGGGTGAAAAAGGGGGGAGAATTTTTTAATGACTGACTGCTGTGTGCGGGGAGCCTGTCCGGAACATTAAAAACATGTTATTATTAGTCTGTTTACAATTTATTTATATATATAAAAGAAGTCCTGATTGACTGGGATAATTTGTCTGTGGGGGATACACTCTTTTAAAATACTATTATTGTTTATTGTGGTGCTTACACTGGGTAGACATTGTGTACCTTTCTCACTGCCCCCAAATAAAATTTATTAACTCCCTATCTCTTTCTCTCTCTGCTTCAAGCTTTCTCATTTTCATCTCTCTTTCCTCCTTTTCTGCCTCAAGCTCCATTTCCCTAAATTCTAATTTGTTTTCCGGTTCTGGCC
Organism: Shinisaurus crocodilurus; assembly: GCA_021292165.1. NCBI lineage: Eukaryota > Metazoa > Chordata > Lepidosauria > Squamata > Shinisauridae > Shinisaurus > Shinisaurus crocodilurus. The sequence goes on from CM037876.1 coordinate 31,187,839, forward strand.
AGGGGGAGTCGGTGTTCATACCACAAATACCTCTTATACCTTCAGAATATCCTTGAATTCAAAAGACTTCAGTTCCGCCTAAAGGTTTGTTTCGCCATGACTATCAACAAGTCGCAGGGGCAGACTTTGCAGGTAGCGGGGAATGACCTAAGGGAAGACTGCTTCTCACATGGCCAGTTTTACGTGGCCTGTTCCAGAGTGAGCTCACCTAACTCTCTGGTCATCCTAGCACCTGAAGGGAGAACCACTAATGTAGTTTACAAAGAAGTACTGAAATAGTTTTTTTTTGTAGGTTGCAGATGCCAAATAAGTAATTTTTAAATTTTTGGTCTGTCTCATTGTGTTTCTAATAACACCACACAAAAATTCATAGACGCATATGAATGGAACAACTCTCTTTGTTTTGTAGCCAGAGGCGTAGCGTGGGGGGTGCAGGGGGGGCCGGCCGCACCGGGCGCAACATCTGGGGGGGCGCGGCAAGGCAGCGGGCAAGGCAGCGAGCGAGCGAGCGAGCTGCTGCTGCTGCTGCTTCTGGCGGAGCAGTGCAGAGCAGAAGCAGGCTGGAAGCACTCTGGCAGGTTCCCGGAGAAGCTCGAGCCCGGGGCTCTCTGCCGCTGTAGCTGGGAGCGCGGGGCGGGGGTGGGTGGGTGGGGGGGTGGAAGTGTGCACTATGCCTTTAACGCCCGGGTACAGTAGACATGTATAGTGTGTAGTGTAGGGAAACTCTAGGCGGGGTTAAAGTTCAGCTCATGGAGCTGATCAGCGCTGGCTGCAGTTTAGCAGAGTTGGAAATGTGAAAGCAAGAAGCAGGCTCGATTCTCCCCCCCTCTTTCTTTTCTCTCCCTCCCTCTCTCTCCCCTCCCTCCCTCCCTCTCTCTCCCTCTCACTCACACACCTCCAAGCCACAAAACCCCCCACAGCAATCATGTATTCTCCTCTCCGTCTTACCCAGGTAAGAAGCTCTTTAGATTCATTTTCTAAAGAATGCAGATCTGCCTTCCTGGCTGACTTTAACGCGCCTTGTCACTTGCTCGGGTGTCACATTCGCCTGGGGTTGTTTCCTTTGGGAAGTTGGGTTTGCAACGTCCTGCCCGAGGAAAGAGGAGGCGGGGAAGGGAGTTGCTTTCTGCAGAAAGTTGCTCGATCCCTTTTGTTTGCACCGCAGCCAAGTTCCTCGTGGGTTGAAATTAATTTCTGATGTGATCCCAACCCACCTCGCGCCTCCCCAGGTCTCCTGATTGCAGTACTCGGAATCTGAAGTGTTATGTGCCTGACGCCAATGCTACACATGCCGGGAAACTGCGACTTAAGAGTTCGGGCAACTTTGCTTTCTAACTTCCAACACAACCCACTCCCTCGCGCGTTGCCCCCTCCCTCCTGCCAAAGAAAACTCTTCTACAGCACCAGATCTTCAGATAACATTCCCACCCCACCCCACCCCCGCTCTTTCTCAAATATATTTCCACGATTTAAAAGCGTAACGCCTGCCTCGAGATGTATTATTTTATTCTTTTAATGGACTGCATCCATTTCCGCCCTCCTTCTATAATTCAGTAATCTCTGTGCTGCCTCCCAGTCTTAACAATGAAGTCTGAAAGTTTCTAGTGAATTCGGATAAAGTTCTTCCCTTACCATTTCTATACTTTGGGACTGACACAGAGTGCAGTTACACACCTTCACTTAGAAGGAGATGCAACACTTTGGGACACAGACCTCCAAGATGATTCTCTACCTTTGCATGAGGTTTTAATTGTACTTGAATGTCTTTTAAATGAAAGGAAAGGGAAAACAGTACATTTTCCAGGATGACTGAGGAGAAGCTTAGGTATGGATAACTTTTAGAAGTTATGCTCTAAGTGACAAAGCCTCACCACCCTTAACCTATAATCAATGAACTTGTTATTGCAACCAGAATTGCTACACAATGCAGCTTAACTGTGTAAACAATCACAAAGTTGATTATAGGTAGAAGATACCTCTAGTATATACTTTGGAGTGTGTTTGGAGCTTCTGTAAAATGTCTTTAAAGGGCTAGCTATAGTGAAAAGTTTTGTCTTGCTCTTGGAGAGAGCTCAAGGCATTTTCTGTTGATTATCTGGAATAGCAAATTATTGTTTCTTTACAGCTCACCTCCCCCCCTTGCCCCACTATCTATTCTTCCCCCACTTCTGTCATACTGCATGTGGATACTCTGATTTTTAGTAGGCCCAGCTGTACATTATGAAGATTTAATCTATACTTCCTTTTTATATCTGCTATAACTAACATAAGAGTCACTCTGCTGCAAAGTGCTTTGCGTTCTCATTGCACATTTGGGTTAGGGGGCGCAAATTACTTGCCTTGCCCCGGGTGCTGACAACCCACGCTACGCCACTGTTTGTAGCCAATACGCCCTGACTAACGTCTGCAATAAACATTGCTTATTACATTAAGACATCAACCTGTAAATTATATTTCATACAGTTTGGACAAAAAACTCATATTTCTTTTAAAAACAATTGTACCAAATCCTAAAATCCACACGAGTGAAGCCGCGGGCAACAGCTAGTTGCAAATAAAGACATACTGAGCTGATTGTTAACAGATTAGAGGTTAAGCTAATGTATGTATAAAAAATACACACACCTAGAACAGAATATTTTCAATCACAATAGAATATGTATACAGTAATACCTTGGATTAAGAGCATAATTTGTTCCGGAACCGTGCTTGTAATCCAAAACACTCTTATATCAAAACGAGTCTCTGGCGGGCGTGAGCGGGGCCAATTTCGGCCCGCTACGCCCACTCGAGGCAAGCGGTTACATCCCTACTTTGTATTGCAAGACGTCGCTTGTTTATCAAGTCAAAATTTATTTTAAAAATTTGCTTGTCTTGCAAAACGCTCTCAGACCAAGTTACTTGCAATCCAAGGTATTGCTGTATTCTATTCGTTAAAAACTCTTCAAGGTATGGAGATTTCAACAGATTGACACAGCTGCTGCTTATACATGCAGAATTTTCTTAGCTATCACATCTGCTATGTTTCAAACTATTCCAAATTATATCAGGCTTCAACTGGTATTACGAAGGAACTTTGTCAACACAGTAGTAGTAGGCTCAACCCACGAGATCTTCCAAATTGAATCTATGAGATTAGGTATTGCATAAGAATATACAACAGTATCAACAGAAAGGATTGACTTAAAGACCTGGTTCGCACATAATGGCAACCCATCAGTGGATGCACCTGCAGCACGCCCACCTCTTCTGCTTTTACTCAGCAACCTATGATTGCCTCCTGCTGAGTGGGACATCTGAACCCAGACTGATGGGTTGATTAGTCCCTAAACAACCCACCAGCCTGGGTTCACTCAGCAGGAGCCAATCGTGTGTTGCTCAGTAAAAGCAGAAGAGGAGGGCGCTCTCTCTTCCGCTCGTCCCTGACAACTCATCAGTTTTTAAACTGATGGATTGTTACATGCGAACAGCACCAAAACCTTTTGCAAGGAGCAGCATGATGTTCTCAATTAAGCCAACATTCTCAAGTACAGAATTGCACTGGCCATTATTTGAATGCGCACTTCTTTATGGGCACTCTTCAGCTGTATTATCAGTACTATCAAAGAAGTAGTCAGTTTATAAAGCAATACCTTTGTACTCCTTCCACTTGATCTTTGGTGTAGGGCTTCCCACTTTCACCTGCAGCAGATGCACTGGTGTCCTTCATGCTATTAGGTTTACTTTGATCACTGCCACTTGCTGGCTTTCGACAGTGAGTGCCACTCCCTGCAGCACTCCCATTCCTCATAATTGCTTCCAGTAACACTACGGAGAAAAAGGGTGTAAGCTATATAAGCACAGATATTGCTGATAAAAGACACATGACAGATAGGCCCTCACAATATGATCCTAAAGCTTAAAGGACTGTTCTTGGTACACCATTTTTTAAGGGGCAGTTCGCTTACGACAATTTTCCTACCTACCTCAGGAAACAAAATTCAGTTTGAACTTCTCCAAGCGTAAGACAAAAATATATATCAAGTGTTTCCACACATACCCCCCCACCCCATGCACAGAGGTTATACGTGTATCTAGAAAGAGTATCGGATGTGAAGCAGACCTTGTTCCCAGTCACCTAGTACCACCATCCTTCTGGGTGATTCAGATACTGAATTAATGTTTGACGAAAAGGAAAGTTATTTACTTTTATCTCATAATGCCAAGGACAACCTAAACAGTTACAAAGCTTTAAAAAATGAAATTGAACGAATACAATCTATTCTCACTCCTACATTTTCTATTAGATGATGCCATGATGCAACAATAACAACAAAACCACACCACAGGCTGACACCTACACAAGGGCATTCCTTCCTGGTTTGACAAAATATTTGACTGTATTTGAGCAACCAACTGACTGGTGTCCCAACCTTAACATTCCCAACTAATGTAATTTTGAATCTATACAATGTGCATATACTAATATTCAATTACAAATACATATTTAAATTACGGTAGTAAAAAAGAAAAGAAAAAAGATTAAGGATGTAATCATAAACTCAATTATTATGGAGCAAGCCCTACTGAACTCAGTGGGATTAACTCCTAAGTAAATATGCTTAGGATCACTGTAATTCTCTTTTCACCATGCTGGCTAGGGAATGTAGGGAGTTGTAGGGCTTCTTTCTGTCTAAACATGCATAGGATTGTGCCCTTAGTGACACAGACATATCCATCACTGTGTTGAAGAACTGAAAAGGCCAGTTACATTAGTACAGTAAAGTACAATATTCTTCCTATAATGAATTCAAATCTATGTGGACATCTTGATAAAGAGAAATGCCACTCCTGTAAAGCCCTTGAAACACTTCTACAATCAAGTGCTTATTACATTGCTCACTGCTGAGTCTGCCTTTGATTTTGGAATGTCCAATCCACTCTCTTGCTTGCATGTAGTTGCTATCATATTATAGAAACATGTTATGACTTTGCTAAAGCAGTCCCTCTCAAATTATGTCATCAGACAGAATGTGTGATGTGACATCATTGCACAGGACAATGACCACCTCTGCATCCAACAGGTAGGCAGGGGTGGGACAACACATAGCACCATTACAACATCAGACCTAAAAAAGAAGTTTGTTTAAGCCAGAAAAATAAAAGTCTTCACCTAGCACCAGAAAGATGTTTTGGACTACAATTTCTTTCATTCCTGACCACTGGCCATATTGGCTAAGGCTCATGGGAGCTGTAGTCCCAAACATCTGGAGGTCACCACATTGGAGAAGGTGGATCCAGCAGCTGCAGACCACCCACTGGACCCTGATCTCTCCTTTTTCTTTTGATGTGCCTGTTCTGGCAGGAGGACTTAATATTTGTCTCTAAATATTTGGTATTTATTTTTAGCTAAACACTGGAGAAGCCCAAGGCTTGAGGTGCCATATGTACTTTTGAGTTTAAAGAGGTGGATGTTTCTGATCGACAGATTCAGTGTATTTACATGATAGTTCCAATCCAGGAACATGGGACTGTATAGGCTCTTGTATGTTTGAAGGCAGCAAGTTCTGTGGACTTATTTGCAAAGCCAAAATAACATGCTGCCCCATTTACCCCAGCACTATTATCTACACTATGTCATCTTGCAACCAAAGTCTTAATAGCGAAGTCTTTATTGACACCTGGATTTTAATCTGAAGCAGTGACGTGATCGTTACACACTAATCACAAAGACCCAGTTCCAGTGCCTACTGCAACTTGCACTACTGCTGCTAGATCCACTGAAGTACGGTAAACAGTAGTTTGAACAAGAGCAATTCCTCACAGACTAGTGTAATTTTGAGTAGCATAAAGCCTTTTGATTGGCTTAAAATAGATGCTTTCAGAAGGAAACATATAGTTAACACACAGTTCACTTATAGTCTTTATTTTAATTTATTAATTATATTTATATCCCATCTTTTTTCCTGCAAGGAACACAAGCCGGCTTACATAATCCTCTTCCTCCTCTCCATTTTATCCTCACAACAACCCTGTGAGGTAGGTTAGGCTCAGAATCTGTGACTGGTCCAAAGTCACCCATTGAGCTTCATGACTGAATGGGAACTAGATCCTGGATCTCCTGGATACCAGTCCAACACTCTAACCACTACGTCACACTGGCTCTCTCACACTGTGGCTCTCTCATACTGGATCTTCTCATGTGAGAAATTTAAACCTAACCTGCTTCTTCGCAGATTTTTAGTTGTAGAGCCCAATTTAAACATGACACCAGGTGAATGAGAAGAACTTCTCCATGCAGCATTCCACATGACCAGCGTCTTGTTTAAACTGTTCACACAAAGATCAGTGTCTACATGGAGTTTTAGCATTCTAACACTGCACAAGCCAGTGAAGTGACCTGGTTTAAATGAAATACTGCTGAAGAATTTTTTCTGCTAAACTTTACTTATGTCTTTTAAATATTTTCATATTAGAAAGCCCACAACAGCTGCAAGTCTGGCTATACTGCTATTCACAATTCACATGGGACTTAATTTAACAGGACATCCATAGGTATTACTGGAAAGCCTCAAGGATAACATTTGGAGAACAGTTTTTAAGTACCAGATGTACGGGCCCAGAGCAATGAAAGTACAAGTTTCTTGGAGAATCCAATGCCCACATACACGTTCAAAACATATTGTGTTCACAGTGGATTTCTAGGGTAAGTACTGTGGTCAGGAATATGACTAGCTATTTTAAATCACATATATCTGGACTAATAGATAAAAACAAAGCTGTTCATACTTTTACAGGTCTTGGGAGCAAGTGGACAAAGCAGAATAGTATTTCTTCACACATCAGCCTAGATTAGGCTGAACTGAGTCATTTATACTGAGTATTCCAGGAACACCATCTATTTAGAGATTACTGATGTTAAAAAAATAAGAATGCCAATAAACAAATGCTTACTTGGAGCTGATGGGCAAAAGACTAGCATAATAGGAATGAGAAAAATAAAAAATGTAAAAGTATACAGTACTGTAGTTTGGTTTAACACTGGTTAATAGGTGGAAAAATGGCAGATGTGCAATAACGTAACGCAAGAACATAAGAAAGTAACATAAGAAGAGCCATGCAAGGGTCCATCTAGTCCAGCATTCTGTTCACAGTGGCCAACTAGCTGCCCACAGAATCCCACAAGCAGGACACGAGTGCAATAGCACCTTCCCGCCCATGTTACCCAGCAACTGGAGTACATAGGCATACTGCCTCCGATACTGAAGGAAGCATATAACCTATCAGGACTAGCAGCCATTGATAGCCTTCTCCTCCAGGAATTTTTCCAATCTCCTATTAAAGCCCTCCAAATTGGTGGCCATCACTATATCTTGTGGAATTAGGTAGTGGATTAGATAGCCCTTTGTAATCAAGGGTGCAGAGCCTGGAAGCTGTGTTGCTTGTGGAGAGCGGACTCTAAGGTCTCCCTCTCCACACACATGTGCACTTCAGACATTCAGGCAGCATCCCACAGTCCAAACAGATTTCAAGTCTTATCCTCCGAGAGCATTTCAAGAAGTACCGGTAGTGTGAAACAGAAACTGGCTTGAAGAAAAGGGAAAGGACAATTGTGCAGAGCCTACAATGAGGAAACAATCTGGGGATTAGTAATAGAAAAGTAGTGAAGCAAGGAAATGGAAACTGGGAGAGGGGACTTTGCACATGAGATAAAGGGCTGTGTGAATTTTCACAATCATACTGAGGAAACTTACACCAGTTGGGAAAATACAACATTCTGAGAATTTAAACTGTCACTTTAAAAAAAGTAAGCTTCTAGTCCTTAAGGATGAAAATATATAATTAAAGCATGTGGGCAAGGGGTGAGGTGGAAGCTGAACAGAATTTCCAGTGTTCAGGGCTTCACAGGAGAGAGCCATTGCACAGTAATGGTGGATAAAAATAATGTAAAATATGCAAATACATCCTTTGGGAAAAATCTAGATGAGCCTTCCCCAACCTGGTGCCCTCCAGGAGTTTTGGACTTCAATTCCTATCAGCCCCAGTCAGCATGGCCAATATCAGGAATGCTGGAAATTGTAGTCCAAAACGTCTGTAGGTTACCAGGTTGGGGAAGGCTGATGTGGACTATACTGCTGCAACTTTTTAAAACATCCACCCCACCCCACCCCACCCCACCCCAAAGCACAGAGTATGCATACTTAAGTTCATGGATACCTTGAAAACCTAACTTGCCTAACTATTACAACTGAACTGTTCCCCCTCCAGCAACTTACTCTGGGATAAGTCCCACTGAACTCACTGGGGCTTTCTTTGCATAGTATAGTACGCCAGTATAGTATAGTACGCCAGTGTGATGTAGTGATGAGAGTGTTGGACTGGGACTCGGGAGATCCGGGTTCTATTCCCCGCTCGGCCATGAAACTCACTGGGTGACTTTAGGCCAGTCACTGCCTCTCAGCCTAACCTACCTCACAGGGTTGTTGTGAGGATAAAATGGAGAGGAGGAGGACTATGTAAGCCGCCTTGAGTTCCTTGCAGGAAAAAAGGCGGGGTATAAATATAATAAATAAATAAATAAATAAAAGGATTGTTCTGTATTGGTCGCTGTGTAGGTAAGATCAAGTTTCAAAAATGTCAACAGGTACAACTCATACATTTCCAAATGTTTCTCTAACAAATTGACAAACTTTGGTGAGTTTGTAAATAATAACCGAGGAGAGTATTTCTTCACACATCAGCCTAGATTAGGCTGAAGTGAGTCATTTATACTGAGTATTCCAGGAACACCATCTATTTAGGGATCACTGATGTTAAAAAAATAAGAATGCCAATAAACACATGCTTACTTGGAGCTGATGGGCAAAAGACTAGCATAATAGGAATGAGAAAAATAAAAAATGTAAAAGTATACAGTACTGTAGTTTGGTTTAACACTGGTTAATAGGTGGAAAAATGGCAGATGTGCAATAACGTAACACAAGAACATAAGAAAGTAACATAAGAAGAGCCATGCTAGATCAGAGCAAGGGTCCATCTAGTCCAGCATTCTGTTCACAGTGGCCAACTAAATGCTGAACACTGGAGAGGCAGTGTGGTGTAGTGGTTAGAGTGTTGGACTGGGGAGACCAGGGGTCCAAGTCCCCACTCAGCTATGAAGCTCACTGGGTTACTTTGGGCCCGTCATTAACTCTCAGCCTAACCTACCTCACAGGGCTGTTGTGAGGATACAATGGAGAGAAGGAGATTCATGTACAGCACCTTGGGCTCCTTGGAGGAAAAAGCTGGATAAAAATGTAATAAATAAACAAGCAGTTCCCTGAATATGCTCCATAGTCAGCTCAGCCACTATGTACAACAAGAAAGGGAGGGAAGGTTGTTAGAATAGTAAAGCACTATACACCTTACCACGCAACCCTAAGCATGTTTATACTGAAGTAAGTCCCACCAAGTGCAGTAAACCTAGTACATGTGGTAAGGATTACAACACTACTAGTTATCATACAGATGTTATGAAACACGATGACAGATGACAGAGTTTCTTTAAACAAGGGAGCACCAGTTCAAATGTTGCTTTTATCGTTGAACTCGCTAGGCAGCCTTAGGCAAGTGACTCTGAGCCTAGCTCCCCTTGCAACAGAGAAATGAAAATAGTGACCTATCTTACAAGGTTGTTGTAACCATTACTGAAGTAATGTACATGATGAATGTTGAAAGTTAGTTATATAAATACTAAGTACTATCACCATCAGAACCCCCATCTCCCCCAGTTAGCTTAATTCTCCCCCAGAATGAGTGTCAGAAGAGAGAGGAAGTAAGCAAACAGAGGTGGTGTTTCGTGCATACACACACTCTCTGAGCGCCATGGTGGGGAGGACAGGGTCCTGTGATGCTATCAGAGAATGCCAGCTGCAACATCTACCTGCTTCCTTGCCCTATCCTTTTGGGGTGGCCTTCCTCAACTTGGTACCCGCCAGATATGTTGGACTATAACTCCACAATCCCACAGCCAGTACCTGGCTGTGGGATTAGGGGAGTTGTAGTTCAACAGGTCTGGCGGGTTCCAGGTTGAGAAAGGCTGCCCTAGGAGCAGTGCCACAGGGTCCACTCCTCCCTACTACCAGCCGGAGAGAAAGCATGTACTGTATACACCCACCCTGGGCCCCTCTGATAACGACCCGAGTTATGGTTAATATTTTAACACCTCCGGTGCCTACAAGCGAAAGGAGACCATGATATGGCAGGGACATGAGGCTTTGAAATAAAAGGCCACCCCACAGAAATAGGAAGGAGCTCGGCCCGTACGCGTCCCGGCTCCGCTGACAGCCTGAGGGCAGCTCGCCGTGCTCACCTTTGGCGGTCTCGGTCGGGTAGAGCTTCTGGGCCTTGTTGAGGAAGCGCAGCGCCCGCTCTCGGTTGCCGGCCTCCAGGGCCTCTCGGGCGATTTCGATGCATTTCTCCGCCTCGTCGCGGTTCCCTTCCATGGGCTTCTCCTTCCGCCGCCTCCGCCCGCCGCAGCGCAGAGAAAAGGGGCCTGACGGGGCCAGAGCGGCAGAGCCAGCCGGACGGGCGCCGGGGGGACCGGGCGCGGGCTGCGGCTGGAGAAGGACGGCGGCGGCGGCTTCGCTTGCGCAGCCTTCGGCTCACTCCGTGCCGGACCGGTCGCTGCCAGCGGCGACCCTTCGCTGCATCGTCTTCCCCTTCCCCGACACTAGGCTGGTATCGCTGCTTGGGACGCGGAGCCGGCCGGGCCCAACAGCGGCTACACCGCCGTCGCCAGCGCCGCTCCTCCCGCTTCCGGGGACAGCCTGGGCAAGCGCTCGCGGGGCTCGCTTTGCGCACGCGCCGGCCGGCCCAAACCGAGCACTCGCCTCAAAATGGCACGACCCGAATGCTGTTTTCCCCGGGTTGCTAATACTCACACGGCCCGCGAGGCGCAAGCATGCTGGGCGGGCCGACGGTTCTCACCACGTTCAGTGCGCCGCAGCATACGTCTTTTGGCCCGCTTTTAAACGAGGTCTAAAGACTGTTCTATGCCGCTGGGCATTTTTTAAAAAGGTGATACATTTAAGCCTGCTGTCGCCTATGTGTTTTCATGATGTAGTTTTATTTATTTAATACCCCTCCTTTTTTCCTGCAAGGAACCCAAGGCGGCTTACATAATCCTCCTCCTCTCCATGTTATCCTCACAACAACCCTGTGAGGTGAGGCCGAGAGTCAGTGACTGGCCCAAAGTCACCCAGGGAGTTTCATGGCCGAGTGGGGACTAGAACCCGGATCTCCCGAGTCCTGGGTTTTAACATTAAGCTAATTTTTATTTGTATTTTTTTTAAATCAGAAAACGTAAGTCGGTATGTATGAGTAGTTAGGGACCCAATCCTACCAATGTGCAGCTGAGCGAAGAGGTGAGAGTGGCTACGTCCGTTTGTGTGTTATTTCTGGGCAGCCCAGAGCAAGCAATAGTTGCAAGGCTGTGCGGTTTCTCACTTGCTCTCCCCCTCAGGGAAACTACTTGCATGCCTTCCCATAGCGCAGATGAGAAGACTTGGGGCAGCCATTGCTACTCTTTACAAGAGCAGTCATGGATTTTAGTGGCTCAGCCTCCATTTCCACAAGGCCCAATCATCTACAGCACACACACTATCACTTTTGCACCCCTTGCTTGCCCTCTCCAAACTGATGGGGACAGGGGTAAAGGTATACAAAGGTTCCCCTTAATTTAAAAGCAGCCCTGATATTTTAAGATACTACTTGTATCTTAAATTTTAGGAGACTGAAAGAACTGGGGATGTTTAGCCTTCAGAAGAGGAGACTGAGGGGAGATATGATAGCACTCTTCCAGTACTTGAAGGGTTGTCACACAGAGGAGGGCCAGGATCTCTTCTCGATCATCCGTTTGCAGGACACGGAATAATGGGCTCAAGTTACAGGAACCCTGATTCCATCTAAACATCAGGAAAAACTTCCTGACTGTTAGAGCAATAAGACAATGGAACCAACTACCTAGGGAGGTGGTAGGCTCTCCCATGGTGGAGGCATTCAAGGCGCAGCTGGGCAGCCATCTTTGTCAGGGATACTTTGACCTGGATTCCTGCATTGAGCAGGGGGTTGGACTCGATGGCCTGGTAGGCCCCTTCCAACTCTACTTTTCTATGATCTGATGAAGTGAATGAAATTATGCTTCAGTAAATTTGTCTTTGTGGACTTGGACACGGGGCTTTGTTTTTAATCCACTGATGTGTAGTCTTATTTTCAATTCCTATGAGATGCTTACAACGGAGTCTCCACACTTTGAAAGGGGAAAAATTCCATGACAATACTTCCTATGTCACAAGCATATATAGAGTAGGTATCAGCTTTGAATGCAAAGTAAAAAGATCAAGTATTTTATAGTAACTTCAACTTAGGTTACAAAAGTTTTTTATCACCTGAAAATGATGTCCCATTTCATGTATTAAATATAAAATTTCCAGTTTTAAAACTTGCACCTACAGGAACAGAAGGCTTACTTGTAATTCACTCATGTAATCAATTTTCAAGTGACAACTCCTGTTTCTATTACTGAGCTGGAGCTTTAGCACCAACGTGTTTTTCTAAGAGCAGCACATTAAATTCTACAGCCTAACACCACCTATTTGTTCCAAAGCATGGCCCAACTACTTGGGATTTAATAAGAATTGTTAGAAATTCCAATTTGCATTTTAAATCAAAATACTTATGAATGGTGCTGGTTTTTCCTTCTGTAAACATGAAAGTTAGAGATCTAGTCTTACTATACAATGCATATAGTGGGGCAGGGAGAGCATCATTCTCTCCATTTAATTGCTTTGCTAGTATACAGTCCCTCAACTGTACATCACTAAGAGAACTTTCATTATTGGCTGACTAACAAAAATAAAATAGCTGTCCCATTGGAGATTGTACAGATTTACCAGCTATAGGTTAATATGACATGGAATATACAGCACTGGTAAGACCAAAGAAACTAGCCTCCCTGTCACTAAACAGTATTCTAATAGGATAGGTAAGAGTAGTGTCGGAGGGTCTAGCTTCTAGACCCTAAAAAGAGTTTTTTTTAGGGGGTCTAAAAACAAGTAATAATCTTAACTCCCTAAATTTGAACAATTTTCATCAAACTTCCCGTTGGACTCCTTAATCTGACCACAGTTGCAGAAACCCATTAAAGTCAACATCTCCATATGTAAACTATGCAAGGAAAACTATCGTTAACAAAATTCATACAATTTGAAACAGATGGGGTTAAATATTGAAAATAATTATGAAAATTTAAGTAGAAACACAACGTGGTTAAGGTAATTTTAGTTTGATACTTTGATGCACTTATCCAGATGGATACTTGTTCTTAGTGCTTGAATACAAACCAACATGCTCAGGCTGTGGCAGCTGAGGTACAGCCATACACTTATTGGCAGCCTTTGGTCACAGAGAAATAAAGTACTTGCAAGAATTTGATGCTGGACTACTCTATGTACATTAACTACAATTCTACTTTTTAAAAACATCCACAGAAGCACTTAGATCTTATTTTACAGCAGGGAATGTGCAGCCACAAAAGGCAGAGTAAGTACCCGGAATAAGAGAATTATAACCAATATCTTGTTTGAATTAAAAAGAGCTCAAGCACCTGGACCCAACTAATCATATTCACTTGGTAAGCAAGTTAAACATGACTTAAGAAACATGCTTATTGCTTAACCAGAGCAGACAGTTCATAATGATGCAACATTTATTGAATTCATTCACCACATGGAAATAAGGTCTGTACAAAAAACCAATGCTGTTTCTGCTTCTTTTAAAACTGTTTATTCTTATTTAACTACAAGAGATTGACATCAGCAGTTTTATACTTCAAGCTTGTTATCATTTCATAAAGATATTAATGGTGCTAGTGTCAAGAATCTTTTGTAGTTAAATGTTAGTGTATAATAACAATAAAGGAACTCAAAGCATAAAAAAATTGTAGATCAGCAACAATGTCAAGAATCTCATTAAAATCCAACAGATCTAAAAACAGTCTAGACCACTTCAGACAACAGCTTCTCTGAAGCCATGTAACACTTAAATAAGGTTAAGACTTCAATGTAGCATTTTGGTTTGTTAGAAAGCTCGATGGGTTCCAGCTTCAAGGTTACAGAAAGGCAAAATTGTGTTTCACAGATGCAGTCCACTGCAAATCCACCAACACTGGACAACAGCATTTAAGAGTCCTAAGTTAGCAAGGAATCCTTTAAACTGTTTTCTGTTGCCCTTTCTTTCCAATGAGAGATTTATGAATGTGTGGAATTACACCTGAGAAGAAAAAAAAGACAGTTTTATCAGTTTGCTCAAATTATTAAAGGCACCAATAGCATTAGATCATATTAACAGTGTCAAAGCAAAGCCACATCCCTAAGGTTATGGCAGACTCAAACTGACACATACCTCCACCAGCAATTGTTGCTTTGATTAGGGAATCCAGTTCCTCATCACCTCTTATGGCAAGCTGCAAGTGACGGGGAGTTATTCGCTTCACCTTCAAGTCTTTGGATGCATTTCCTGCTAGCTCAAGAACCTGCAACATTTTTTTAACAGTTCAATAGACCAAGTAAGTGGGAGCTGCAAAGCATTTTGCAGTTAATCCCCAACCCGTAACAAAAGAGGCTCCTACATGCAAAGCACATGCTCTATCACTAAGCTACAGTTCTTGATAACCACTTGTCCTTAAACAAGTTATTAGCACACCAAATCCTGTTTACCTTACTTTGGGCTGTTTAATGGTTTGCAAAAAACAAAAACAAAAAATGTTGCAAGTTGCCTCAAGCGATGCGGTTTAAGAGGCAGAGTACAAATCTGATAAAAATAAACACCTATTTTCCAATTTCGCCTGTTTTAATTGCCAGCCTTAATCATTTATGGGGATTTTACTGCCTAATACTATCATATTAAGGGATATTTTAATGGAAGTTAAGTGCAAGTTACATGCTATAGCTCAAGCAATGTAGGGTTGATTTCCCCCCTACTCCAGTTCTCACCTCAGCTGTGAGGTACTCCAGGATAGCAGCACTATATACAGCAGCTGTAGCCCCCACACGTCCATGACTGGTAGTCCTTGATTTCAGATGCCGGTGAATACGGCCAACAGGGAACTGCATACACAGAAGGAAGTGTCAAGGTCAGAATAAATAGCGCATAGCATCCAAGGACCTCTTAAAAATATAGATGAAACCCATACTGGATGTTTCAGAGAATAGGGATTCAACCTGCGCTGGAAGGGGCTACACTTCCCCTGAAGACTCAGGCTCAGAGTTTGGGTGTACTCTTGGACTTGGCCCTGAACCTGAATGCCCAGGTCTCAACAGTGGCCAGGCATGCATTTGCACAGCTGAGGCTAGTGTACCAACTACGCCTGTTCCTAGAGACATCTGATCTGGCCACTTTCACACATGCCTTAGTTACATCCCGTCTGGATTACTGTAACACACTCTACACACAGGGCTGCCTCTGAAAACTGTTCAGAAACTTCAACTGGTCCAGAAAGCTGCAGCCAGACTGTTGACCAGTTACAGGCAACACATGACTCCCATGCTACAACAGCTTCGCTGGCTACCAACCTGTTCCTGGGCAGAATTCAAAATGCTGGTTATGACCTATAAAGCCCTATATAGCTTGGGACCAGACTACCTGAAAGACTGCCTCCTCCCATACAAGCCTGCCTGGTTTTTAAGATCTTCTGGAGAGGTCCTTTTGAGAATGCCACCTTCAGAGGCAGGTTTGGTGATGACCTGAGAGAGGGCCTCTTCAGTGGCCATTCCTAGACTGCAGAACAAGAAGCTAGGTTGGCTCCCTCTCTGTTGCCCTCCTGCTGGCAGGCAAAGACTGCTTTACTCAAGAAGGCCTTGGGCCTATAAGTAGGTGCAATTGGTTGGGTGCTGTTTTTTAAATTATTTTATTTGTAGTTATTGTATTTTAATGTATTGTTTCAATCAATTTTAATTGTGTAAGCAGCCTTGAGTGCCATTTTTTGGGGTAGAAAGGCAGGGTACAAATACAATAATAATTTATCTGTCCATCAGGTATAATTGAAATCCATCTGCACTTTTTCTGCTATAGCCAGCAACCAGAGTGTAGGGTGGTAGAGAAGGGCTTTTTCTCCCTTCCCAGGAATCAACAAAAATGATGACAATGCTGACCCTGAATCTCCCAAACGTGCCTACCTGTAAGCCAGCTCTCTGTGAACGGGACACCGTCTTGGTCTTCGTCTTTCCAGAATCTTTCCCAGCTTTACCTCCAGCCTAATGCATGGGGGGGGGAGGGGGGGGAAGAGAAGAGTACACTGTCAGTTAACAATGACACCCCTAATCATGTGCTCTCTAGCAGTATTAGGCCGACAGGCCTGGGCCTCAGGGTTGAAGTAGAGGGCTGCATAGCCCAGGGGCCACCTAAACAACTGTCCAGAGAATGGCAAATATTGGGGTCAACACAGCTTGGCACAGCATCTTCTCTCTCCTTATTTTAAAAGACATTTTATAGACAGGGACAGCCAGCTGGAGATGTACTCCGTCTACAACAAAATGGTGTGCATCCCAAAGTAAACGTGTTTAGCATCGAGGCATTAGAAACAAACTCCATTTTACTGCTGTAGTCGTGATGGTGCCATGATTTAAGAGCCTTTAAAATATGAAACTGCACACGCTCGAAGTATTTCTTTATCAAGGGTGGCAAATTGACGTTTGCTTCAACATATCAGCAACGTAGGACCAGTTGTAAAGCATGGAATGGCGGGGGGAGAGGAGAAAAGTTAATTACGTACTTCACAACGGAAGCCAATACCCATTGCTGAGGTGCCCCATAAGACCATTAAGTCCAGGGTCTGAAGTGAAATTACTTGGCTGCATGTTGGTGCTCTCTTCCCTTGGCCCCGTACAAAAGGCAGAAGCAACTCCACCGAACTTTACAACCATTCGCGATTCAAAACCGGAGACGCGGCTAAGGCATACGTAAGAGGCCCACGCATGCGCACTTAGCATCGCCTCACAGGTTTTCTGCACCACCACCAAGCGCTCGGACGCGCGTGCGCCCGGCGCCACAACGAGCCGGTCAGGAAGCGCATGCGCTCTGGTAGCTACATAACTGCCCCGACCACCGCAATCGTGCGCACGGAAGACCGCGCCCCGCGCACCCAATACGAAGACCGTTGGTAGCACGAGACGCACGTTCGCCTCAAAGGCTCACGTATTCCAACAGTCACAGGCCCGCTCAAGCGCGCTCTCGTGCCCGCCCGCCCGCCGGCCCTTCCCTCCCCGCGGCGCTTCTTACCATTTTGAATGAGGTCTCTTCGCTCCCGGATGGAGAAACGTGGAAGGCGGTTCAGGAAAACACTAATGCCACTCAACAGAGACCTCTTTTATTTTGCGCCACCGCCGCCAGTTCAAAATTGCGTCCGCTCCCGCCTTCCACGAGCCCTTTATACCCGACTCTAACGTCCCTACATCCGGGAAATCGGATCGGAAAGTCAGCCAATCGCCGCGAAGGGGCGGTTCTCCCTGCGCTCCGAGAAGACCAATCGGAAGTGGGACTGGGACCGGACTATTCGGAGAAATTCGTCCCGAGCCGCCCTTTGGAGCTCCGCCCACATTTAAAGTGACACACCCCTTGAAACGCTGCGCTCGTCTGAGGCGGGACGAATTGGCGGAGAAGGGCAAGCGGTCTTCAACCTGTCCAGACCTTGGAGCCCGCCTTTTAACTTCTAATCGCGATATAGGGATCTTTCCCCCTTCTCCCGCCAATAATATACACGAAAAAAGTCCCCCCCCCCAAGAGACAGGGACCCAGGCGATTACACAAAAAACCTGGATTTCTGGGGAAGAAGTGTATTTTCAAAAGAAAAGAGCCCTCATTAGAAAACAGATAATTATCCTTTGAAACAGAAAAGAAAAGAAAGCAAGTTGGTGCAGAGAAGATGCCCAACCCTGGTTTTACTTTTGAGCTGCCCAGATAGCCTTTGGCCATTGGGCAATATAGAAAAGTAATAAATAAATACATTTTAGGAAACAGCACAAAAGGGTCTGCTCCGTCCTCCGATCCGCCCACACAGTCCAATATTTTGAACAAACAAATATTGTGTGTGTTATATTTGCAAATATGTGGCACCATTTCCCGGGCAGCCTTCTCCAACCTGGTGTCTTCCAGATGTTTTGGAATTCAGCTTCCATCAGGCCTGGACAGCATAGCCAATGGCCAGGAATGGTGGGAGTTGTAGTCCAAAGCTCCAGGTGGGCACCAGGCAGGGGAGACTGGTGACTCCTATGTCAGTGGGGCTCCTTATCCATTGCAACTTTTTGTTTGAGCTTTATAGGAGCTATCCATGGTGCTCCGTGGTGGTAAACCTGTTTTGGGGATGGAGTTCAGCACCATGGGCAGCTCCTATAAAGCACAAACAAAAAGATGCCACGGATAAGGAGCCCCACTGACATAGGAGTCACCAGCCTCCCCTGGCATCAGATTGGGGAAGGCTAAGGTATTGTTATGCGCTCCCTATTTCCCCAAGCTGTGGGGAGTTGCAATGCTGCAGGACTTAGATGGAAAGCACTGGAGGCTTCTGGTGTCTCTGAAATACTTATTTTTTTCACAAATTGTATTTCGCCTATCCAGTCATGGTTCTTGACATTTTGTTCTATGTGTATTGTTTCTGCATTTTATTGTGTATTGCCTGATACTTTTGTTATGGCTTTCAGCCAAATAAAGCTTACTGATTTATAAATATGCAGGCTGAGCAAAGTGAAGGTAAACACTCCTGATGCAAGTTGTGGTGTCTGCTTAGAGATCACCAGCAAACAGTTGTGAGAGGTGGCTACAAAACTGCATCCTAGTTTAAAAGTCTCTCAGCATTTGTCCCTTAAAGAATTGCAATCTCATACACATCTACACTATTAGGGTGCAATCCTATCCAAGTTTAGACAGAAAAAAGGCCTACAACTCCAGCTATGCTGGCCTGGCTGGAGCATGCTGGGAGTTGTAGGCCTTTTTTTCTGTCTAAACTTGCATAGGATTGCGCTTTCAGTCTCTCTCAGTTCCCGTTCCTGAAGGCAAATCAGCCATTCAAGTGACCACCCAGTCATTTACATTGACCACTGTTAACGGTGAATTACTATTACTCATTCACAGCTCACAATGATATGGTTAGAACTGATGCCAAAGCTCACCCCAATAATTCTGTTTTCACTGAGACCTTGAATGTCAGCAAACCTCTGAGCATTTCTAAAGTGCTTTTCGTTTGTGGGAACAGGACATAGATTAAGTAGGGGGTGATCAGAGATTTCAGGCTTCTGAGTTCTACTAAGTTTTTTTTGTTTTTAATAAAGCACTGACATCCACCAACAGGAGCCAGATACAAAATAATGACTGGGAAAGAGAGGGCATACTTATAACTCAGGTCTTTCTGTCATTGCTATTGTTAAAAGGGTTAGGAGTCAGAAACACTTGTAAATCTATTACAAGTGACTCAGAGATCTACCAGGGGATCTAGATCTACGTTCTTCTGCTCACCCCTCAGGGCCAGTGCTACCATTAGGCCAACTAGGCAGCTGCCTAGGGCGCAGGGCTAAAGGGGGTGCCAGAAATAGGGAGGGAGGGCTCCAGTGGGAAGGGGGAGTGCTAAAGATCTGATCATGCCTAGGGCACCAAACTGCCTTGCACGGGCCCTGTCACCCCTGGATTAAAGATCAGGGCAGATGGCCTGCCTTGAGTCCCAATCCCAGTCCCAATCCTGAGAAGTTAAGGAGTGCAATGGAATGTTTGCTCTGTTGCCTCCAGATCAGAAAGTGACTGCCAGTAGCTGCCTGTACAACTGACTACTATGTCTCTGGCTCACAGCCAGTTTTGATAGTTTTGATCACCCCCTTGTTCTGTCCACTACCTTCTCTTTCTGTTCCCTCCTCCCTCTGTTTTTCTCAAAGCCTTCAGTGGACTAATCCCTCCCCTCCCACCCACCCCCCAGTCTCAATATGCATCTGGCTTTGGGCTTCAACTTTAGGTTCAGACTAGGCAATGCTATGCATTTCAGGAGTAAGTCCCACTGAGTTCAACAGCATAGGATTGCAGCCTTGTCTGCATGGTGTCTCAAACATGGCCTCCAGAAGGAGCAGCCAACCAGGGCTGGCCCAGGACCTGAGGCGGAGTAGCAAATGGCAGCAGCCCTAAGGCCAGTTGAGTTATTTTGGCAGCTAAGGCAGAAAACCCGACAGGCACCTCTCCTTTCCTCTGCAGGAAAAAGACTGTGGCGGACCGAACTTGGTCCATTGCGCGGGTTCAGCACCTTAAGAGTTAACCGGCACCAAAATCATGCCCTGTATGCCGCTGTCAAAACCTTTACTTTCAGCCGCAAGTGAAATTGACAAGGAATCCCCTTGGAAACACAGGGAAGCCACAAGCTAGTCAGTTACAAAAAAAAAGAGTTTAATGGAGTGGAACTAATAGACTACAGGAATTTCACAGTATAAACAGAACCGTCAATACAGATAGGAAAACGGAAGTATTCAATTTGCTTTCTAGGTAGGCTTTGCTCAAATGCAGAATATTACCTGACACCAGAGACTCTGACTAGATTCTAACGTAGCGGTTTGCTTTGCCAATCGCCGGGCATCCTTCCTGGGGTTGGAAGTTGCTTGGCCCTAGCTGGAGCTAGCGACTTGACCTGTGCAAGCCTGCACCGTGTTCCCAACAACCCCTTGTTCTTTGGCACGTATCTTTTCTACCTTCCCTCGCCCCCTCCCTGCCCTTGATGATCAGGTGGGCTGGTGGCGCCTTTCGGGTGCTGGCATCTCGTGGGTACTTTGGAGTACTTTGCAGCTTTTTGAGACTGCCCCCCCCCACCTCAGGAATGTTATGCGCTTCTTTGAGGGGAGTGTAAATGTGCCCCACTGAAGGTATGCAGATGTGGCAGATGTGGCTTGTGTATAACCGGTCTGCCCAGAATTGTGTCTCCTGTGCCCCGTGTGGGGATTATGCAGACAGAGGGGTGACAGCGGAAAAGGGGAAAACATGTCAGGGTTCAATAGTGTGCTCAGGCTTTCTCTCCACAAAGACAGTAATAATAAATAGCTCATAATTTACTGCCATTTCATGACACCCCAAATCAGCTGCCTAAAGCAACCACCTCCGTCTGCCTAATGGTAGGGCCAGCCCTGAACAGTTTTCAAAAGTGCACACATATGCTAAGATCCCTCAATAATAAAGGTATTCTTGGGAATCCTGCATGCTTCTTCTGAGCAGCAGTCACCCCCCCCCATGCCACCACCCCCCAAAAGGAACCACATCATGCCAACCCATTGTATCTTGCCACCCCACATGCAATTCATTCAAGTTCCTTGCATTTTCCTGCCATGGCTCCTCATCCTACCCTCAATCCTCCTACACTTGGCTATGCTGGCTGGGAATTATGGGAGTTCCAGTCCAATACACCTGGAGGGCGCCATGTTGGGGAAGGCTGGTACATGAGAACAGCAAAGGCTGAGATAGAACCATTCACACAGTAATTTACCATGTGGGTCAGGCAGGCATGTCACTGGTGTGCTAACTCTATGTGGAAATAGGGCAATGCATGTGGATGTGGAGGGCACATCCTAGAACATTTTACACAGACATATACTTTGATCTGTTCATTACATTCTGTTTTGGCCCAGAATCCATTCCTCTGGTATTACCACTATAGCACCTGCATGCATTTGTGAAGTATGCACACTAATGCAGCCTATTCTCTCTTACTCTCTGCTCTGTCATGTTATGGTCTGGATTAAATTCACTGTATCACAATGCTCTTTGGCTAATAAGTAACGAAGCTCTCCCAGTCCCTGCTCTTGCAATTCAACTGTTGCAAAGTTTCAGTTACAGCCTAGCACCCATTTTCCTTCCTGTCCGTTATTGTTCTCAACAATTCTCAACAGCAGAAGAACCTGTTAGTTGATGATGGAACATGATGGACTCTAGGTTAAGGGCATCCATTTCAGATAGCAGTACTAAGGGTGCAACCCTATGCATGTTTAGACAGAAAAATGTCCTCCAACTCTCAGCATTCACCAGCCAGCCATAGGGTGTGTTTGAGAGCGTGTACCTCAGCTATTCTGAAAGAGAATACTTGCAGCTCACTGGTGAAAATGAGGAGGAGCCCCAGTCCTATGTGCATGTTTACCGTGGTGCAGGTAGGCAAATTTAGACCCCAGACGTAATAATTATGTTCCCTCCCCCTTTAGATGGCCATGTGTATTATTTCAGTTGTGAAGCACGGTAACTTACACTTCTCTTCTCCCCTCCCCTGCCTATTCCATGCTCCATCAGGTGGAAGTGGACAATGACCACAAAAGCTTATGCCAGAATAAATATGTTAGTCTTTAAGGCAGTGGTTTCCAAACTTGTGTCCCCAGTTATTTTTGGCCTACAACTCCATGCTGGGAGTTGTAGGCCAAAAACATCTGGGGACACAAGTTTGGAAACCACTGCTTTAAGGTGACACAAGGCTCTTTGTTGTTTTTGCTGCAACAGACTATCACAGCTACCCCTCTGGAAATTAATAAAAACAAATAATCTTACATAATAAATACAGCTAGATGACTAACTTTTCTCAAAACATATAGATCACTTTCCACTTACTGAGATCCCCAGGCATCCCAAGGACCATACCTTTCCCTCCCTCTCCTTAAATGATTTTTTTTTAAAAAAAGGTCCTGACAGATACAATAATTCTAGTTCTTCAGAGATGCTATCGCTATGCTGGTGCTCAGTTCTAGAGTCCCGATCCAGCTCTGGTTGTACACAGTTATGTGTGTGACTAGATGTTTCAGAATGTGTGGACAGGGATGTCCATTCAAATATGCACCCAAATGCGGATCTAATTAAAATATTGTAAAGTACTGGAGAGATGGTGATGAATAATAATAATAATAATAATAATAATAATAATTATTATTATTATTATTATTATTTATCACCCATCTGGCCGGCAACCGGCCACCCTGGGCGATGTACACAGATAAAAATACAAGATAAAAACAAAATAAAATACAGTTAAGCAATATAAAATTTTAAGATAATTAGCCCACCCCATATTCCCGCCTGAATAGCCAAGTTTTTAATGAGCGGCAGAAGCTCAGCAGAGAGCATCCAACTGATATTCACAGTTGGATGCACATCTGATTTTCACCTGTAGTTCCTGATCAGCAAACGATAAAGTCATAGGAGCCTGTTCCTCTTATCTAGATTTGGGCATAGAAATTTCCAGGTGGTCTTCTCTTACTGAGCTGATCTCTGCAGGAAAACTAGCGGAAGGAGCGATCCTACAGTCCATAGACATCATCGGGGGGGGGGGAGCATAGGACACTTCAGTTTCCTAGAACTGAGGTCAGAGACAAGGCTCCAACCTTGGAGCCTGGAGTCAATGCTCTGACTGACACCCCCCCCCCCCGCAGCCGAAGTGGAAAGGACCATGCCTACTGCCTCTCTAAAGTTGGGAACTGAACCTCAGAGAAGGGGAAAGGTTAGGGGGTGTTCCGGTGGGCAGGGAGGGGAGGAGTATGTAGAGGCCAGGATATCCTGTGTCCTCTGCAGCCTCCTTCCCCCCCCCTGCACAGCATACCAGCTAGATGGCAGAAAATGGCCATCTAACGAAAATGCAGAGCGGGAGGAGCAGGGAGGCGCAGATTGCCTCCACCACTCCTCCTGCTCTGCACTGGATGATCCTCAGCCTCGTCTACACTGGATTGAGCCCTAAAATGAATTCAGTTTCTCTGCAAACCATCTGGAAATTTTTAGTATTAAGAACAGTTATGGCCACATGATGGCAGCATAACATAGAGAGAGATCTTGATCCCTTCTAATGATCTAATCTAACACTGTCACTAGATCAGTGGTGGACAGGAACTGGTAGACTACAACAGGAATGGACAGAAGATAGATCAGCAGGATCTATTGGTGGAACTCCGAGTGATTTGCAGTAGATTGGCATGGTTTTTGGACTGCCAGTTGTTTAACAATGGCAACAACAAAATGACTTGTTTCTACCTAAATTAGGCTGCTGAAAAGAAGAAAGCTTGGAGTAACCAGGAGTGGACTTTTGTGTGAAAGGACTGTGAGAGCTCAGTTCATTTCTAGTACTGAAAACAAATTCCTAGGCTCAGAATATGCTCAGACAGAGATACCCTGTTCTTTATTTCTAAGCATATGTCTTTTGCTGCTGGTTCTGGCTGCTGCATTTTGGTGTTCTAGGAAAAAACAAAGTAGACCCAAGAGGTCTGAAATCTGCCTGCTTCAGGACTACAACACCACCTGCCATTTTCCAGTGGAAAATAAAGGCTACTGCGGTGAGCAGCATTAACCCCATTCTGGCCCAAGTGCTGACACCAGGCCTGTTTGCCACTGCCCCGTTATCTGCTGCTCCCTGAGAGGTCATTTCACAGGAGTCTCGGTTGCAAGGCCCTGGACTTTG
The DNA here is from genome assembly GCA_021292165.1 of Shinisaurus crocodilurus. Lineage (NCBI taxonomy): Eukaryota > Metazoa > Chordata > Lepidosauria > Squamata > Shinisauridae > Shinisaurus > Shinisaurus crocodilurus. The sequence continues at coordinate 31,212,293 of CM037876.1, forward strand.
GCTGTGTTGGGACTTGAAAAAGATACTAGGAGAGGATATATTGTGGAGTAATATCCTTCCTATCTCACGTTAGTGAGATCAGCAGAGTAGAGTCCCTTTCCAACTTAAAAGAAGCTTAGATTTGGCTAATGTTAGCCAGTTAGCATTTGGTAATCCAGGATGCTTTAAGGCAGACTGGATTTCCCTGGTTTTGCCCCCTTTTCTCTCCCTCAGAAGAGAGTCAAGGCATTTCTGCTAATACTCAACCGAAATCTACCCCCTGGTAACATAAGCCTGCATGAGAGCTAACCTTGCCCTCTGGGTATAATGGAAAAGCCAACAGTTTTTTTTTTAAAAAACATCAAAGTGGGTCCTGAGTCCTGAAAGTTTGAAATTATGGTGGTTTCATTGTCTTCACGGTGGACTGTAGAACATCGCACCCAGTGGAGTTTTAATAATGGATGCTGGGAACTCTGGTCTTAAAATTGCTGTGCAACCTTTCCAAAAAAGAATGCCCAAGTTTCTGAAAAGTACATAATAATTAATACTTGTATGTCACTTTAGTTTGTATGAAGCAATGCAATTAGAAGCCTTCTGCATTTATACACAAAGACTTACCAAAATGGTATAGCTAGGTTGCCATTAAAAAAACAAACAAACAAACAACTCACACGTTCAGTTTAAGATCTTGCTTTTACATTGGTAGATGGAAAGCTGTAAACCTATTTTAAAAGGTGCACATCTCTCCTCCCTCCACTGATAAGGATAGTTGCTTTGGCTTATAATACACTGAAATTTAATATAGTTTTGCTCATATTTGCTTAGCAACAGATTAATTGCTAGCAAGGTATCCAAAATTATAAACCAAAATTATATAGACACTAGGGAATAAACTGAAAATGTATAAGGGTTAAAAAGACTTTTTTTTTTTTTTTAATGTTCATTGCTAATAGGCTTGTGTTGGCTGAGAGAATTCAGAATGAAGTTGAGAAACTTCACATGTGAATCTTTTTCTTAAAAATAAAAGAAAACTGGACTGTTTAGAAGTTCTCTAGAAGTAAAGTTATCTCCCCCCCCCCCCGGCAGGATTGCTGAGTTTCTGCTTGCCCCCATCATTTCATGTACCGATATGTTGGGGAAAGCTGTACCTGTTGAATTTCTGTCTATCACACGGTCAAAGCTTAGGAGCCTTGCCAGAGGCGGCAGGGGCAGGGGCGGGAGCGATGAACCTATACAGAAGGAAAGCTCTTTCTTTTCCCTGTGCTCCCATGAGCAGCAGCACACCCTCCTTCTCCCTGCCCATAAATCAGAGGTAGACGCAATGTCAAATACTGCCAACAGAAGAGAAGATTTGGGACCGGATATGAACTGTGAATGGGAGTTGGAGGAGGAGGGGGATGAGGCAGGCTATGCTTCGCTGGAGTAAAAAGCTGGCTGCTAGCAAGAAGCATGCAAGGGCGAGGAAGAACATGAAATCTGTGATGGCACAGCGGAAGCAGGCAGGCAGGAGCCAGGCAGGTCCTGAGCAGGTCTGGGAGGCTAATCTCCTCCCGAGGATTAAGAAACCCTCTCCTTCAGAGTGGAGTAAATGGGAGGTGAGTGACCAGAGCTGGTATTTGGGATGGTTGTTTATTTTATGGGTCATCTCTCTGCCCAAAGGCACCTGAAGCGAATTGTCGTTCTTCTTCTTGTTAATATTTATTATGTCAGGACAGTGGTAGCATTTGGGTATCAGAGTGCATACAAAAGGTTCAGGTGCCAGCCAGCCAGCCAAGCCCTCTTCCAAAATATTCCATTCCATCCTCCCCCAGGTTTCCACTGCCACAAGTCAGTCAGTATTCCATATCCTCTGACTATGCTCAGTCCTCAGGGTTCCCCCACACACACCTTTAAGGGCTCTTCCCTCCCTAAAGATTTTTGGGTACTTCTGCAAACTCTGGGGTTTCTCCCAATCTTGCTGATACCACCCTCTTGTGCATGGATGGTGTTGTTTTGGCTATATAAGAATCCGCACTCTGAGAATGAGTTCTCTGTGAATGTACAAGATGATAGTAACAGAAGCACTGGATCTGTGCCAGTACAGCTGTTAACACTGAGCAGCATTTTCTTTTTTGTAAGGCATCAATTCTAGTTTTTTAGTTGGTCCCTGTATCTGTGCTGTTAACAGTCTGGCACTAGAAGGGGAAATGTTTATCTCCAGTCCACGCATGCTGTGAAAAAAATCCCCCCCCCCCGCTGATTTCCGCATGTCAGCTGTTATTAAAGGCATAAGAGTGGGCCAGATCTAGGCAGTTGGCAACCCTAGTAGTCCTTGGGAGATATCCCTCCTGTAACTTTGAGAACTTTTCATGTTTTATGATGAAATTATACATGCATTTCTTCCGAACCCCCCCCCCAACATCTAAAGTCTGGCCATTAGAAAAGACTCTTCAAGCCTTCTAAATAATAGGGTGGCTACCCAACCGGAATTTTACTGGTTCAGATAGAAGTTTATCCTTTTATAATTGAGGCTAGAAAGCTGGGGGTGGGGTGGGAGGACCCCAGACAGCATGCCCTTGGTGCTGTCGGTGTACACATGTGTGCAGCCATCGCGTACGCCTCTGTGCGCTAAGACACCACATGGAGGGGGCAGCAGGTGACTTTGTAGCACAGCGCACATGCATGCAGTGTGGAGGCTGTGAAAACAAATGGCCATCTGTTCCCAATGTTTCCCCCCATTGATAATTTGGTGGATACTGCATATGTGTGCGGCCTTTTAAAATCTCTCCACAGATCTTTTCTGTGAAGTTTTTTTTGGGCACAGTCCTCATCCCCTACTGAAAGTGAGCTTAAGTCTGTGTAACTGAACACAACTTTTTCCTTGTTCACCCCACCTCTATGAATCCCCCTGCCCCATGTTATTCTATCTATCTATCATCTCCTTTCAGGGCATGCCACCCTTACAAAGCAGCTTACAATATTACAAAAAAACATGAAAATACAATTTGTTGGAGGATATGGGAAGGAGTCGGTCCTATACCGGTTAGGGCGAAGCAGAGTTTTCTCCCTTATGCACTGCCTGGTTATTGAAACTGGTTATCACCATGTGGGTTGTTAAACCCTGCTAAAAGGCTCTTAAAAGGAAATGGATTGTCCAAACAAGGTTTAAAACTAATAAAGACCAGGGATGGGGACTCGGACTCCAGGACTCGACTCGTGAGTCGGACTGAGTCCCCCCTCTGACTTGAGTCAGACTCGAGTCCCAATATTTTTAATGGGACTCGAGACTTGACTCGGGACTCGAGACCAAGGACTCGTGTTCCAAAATCGTGCTCCTCAAATGCAACATGGATAGGTTTTAGGAAGTACAGCAAGTTTATTTTTTAAAATCATTTTCCTAAAATGCAACCTTTCAGACATTTTGGGTTTGGCTGCCTTTGCCTGCCTGGTTGGGGTTCCCTGCCTCGCCTCCTCTGCCTGCCTGGTCTCTTCTTAACCAGTTCCACAGTTTGAATTGTCCAAGACAAAGGCCTCTGCCTGCCTGTTTTGGGGTTCCCTGCCTCCTCTGCCTGTCTGGTTATTTTGGGCTTGTCTGCCTGGTCTGTTCTTGCCAAAATCAGTTGCAGAGTTTTGAAATAAAAAGGCACACTTGTGCCTAGAATTTATTTAAGCCACACATCTGAAATAGCCTTATTTTGTTGGGGGGGGGGAACCCATTGATTTTAATAGGGACTCGTGGAGTCAGCTTTGGGAGTGACTCGTGACTCGTGAGTCACCATTTTGGACCAAGGACTCAGACTCGAGACTTGGGTCCAAAGACTCGTGACTCGACTCTTGACTCGAGACCAAGGACTCTTCAACATCCCTGATAAAGACATTTATTAGTTTTACTTACAGTCCGTTTTTTTCATATGCCTGTGTCCATCATGTTGGAGAGGAAGAGAGAGCTGGCCACAGAGAGGCCGGAAGTAGGGAGGAGGGGTTAGAAAACATGCACCCTGGGGATTGTTCAATTAACCCTTTCCTCCCACTGTAACTAGTGGTTACATTACCTCGTTGATTTGAGCAGGCAATATTACAATTTCCATCACAATTACAATTAAACACGCATGCATGCACGCACACACGCACACACACACACAGCAGGGATCTGTCTTCTTCCCATTACTTTATCAATGCATTAGGGCGGCCACGTGTGTCCTACTTTAGGCCGTCCTAAGGACTCTTAGAGGATAGCCCTCTATCTGAAGGTCCAGGTCTAGTTTTAAAATAAAGAACCCTAAGAAGGGAGGGCAGCAGGGACCTTGAAGTTGCCCGTCCACATTTGGCACCTGGACAGCAGAGCCCAGCGTCACCCTGGTCACGGTCTTCTCCACTATGGACTACGGAACACTGAGAACTCCAGGAGTGTGAGCGTTACCCAGGGTTTTCCTTGGAAAGAGGTCACTGGAGGCTTACAGCATTTTTGTGATATATGAATTATTTGCACACTAGTGAACAGACCTGGGTTCGCATGGGTTGGAATCGTCCTTTGTTTGATCCAGTGAAGGCTTCAAGCAAACATGCACAGCTGTCAGAATTGGACACATTCTGCCCGCCCCATCTGAATGAAGCCATGCCCGCTGGCATCCCTAGGCAAGCCCCCTGCCATGGTGTACCTCTATAGCTCTCTGAGGGAGGAGTCTGTCTACTCCATTCTCCACAGCAGGGGGAGCGGGCAGGCATATAGCATTTAACCTGGTGCTTTACCCAGGCTTCTTCTTCCATTTTCTTTTCGGGAGGAAGAGAGTGTCCTTTACACAAGGTTTCATTCCAGGGGTTTTCCTTCTCTGCCCTTCTATATGTCCCTATATGTTCTATTACACAACCACAAGGTGGCGCTGTGGTATAAAGCGGAATTGCGAATATACATGAGGCTCGGATAGCAAATCATGGCAGCATCCAGGATAATAATACTGCATTTTCCTCGCTCTGAAAAAAGCCACGAAAATGGCTGGAAAACACAGTAGAGGCCCTGGAGGATGGCAACGTCGTGTAAAGGGCCTGCAAATTTCCGTGAGTGAGGGATCACAAGTGCACAATAAATGTCTCGTGTAGAGAAGCCCTCCTCTGTCCCTTGGCCTACTCATCTCCCCAGCTTCAAACTGTATGGCCTGCAAAGCTATGTGCCTGTTAAGGAAGTCTGCCCCCCAATGGCTGAAGATGTTACTGCAGGCTTCAACTGTACATGGACACATTAAAAGTAATTAAGACAAGTCTTGAGACATCAGCCCATTAGTAGCTCAGTAGGACTGACTCCTATTGTTGAACATGGAGTGACATGTTGAGCAATGAGGCAAGTCTTGTTGGTCAGTCTCCTCCAACAATCCACTTCAGGGCACCTTTTGTTGTTTGCACCATTCATTCAGCTTTACCATTTGCTTGAGGATGAAGAGGTGCAATCGTGACAGCTCAGATAAGGTTTCTGTCCACAAATTCCTTAAACTCGGTGGATATAAACGCAGAGACATTGCCAGACACTATAGTGTCTGGCAATCCATGTGTTGCAAATAATTGGCTCAGGGCTGTGATTGACGCAGCAGATATTTATGACAGGACTAAGAGCACTTCAAGCCATTTTGAGTAGGAGTCTACCACAATCAAACAGTTCTTCCCCTGGAATGGCCATGCAAAATCAATATGGATCCTTGACCAAGGCTTCTTGGTCACTTCCCATGGGAATGTTGATGCCTTTGGTGGCTTATGCCAACATTGCCAAGTAGCCTAACATTTACTGCACTCACTGACAGTCTTTTCAATGTCAGAGTCAATTCTAGCCCACCAGACATAGCTTCTAGCCAATGCCTTCATGTGTACAATTCCCATATGTGCTGCAATTGCTGCCAAGATGATTTGAAGACCGCCTTCTGGAATGACAACATGGTTTCCCCATAAAAGGCATCCCTTATGGGCAGAGAGCTCATGTTGACTGCTTGAAATTTCCTCAGGCAGTTTCTCCACTGGCCAGGGCTTTTTCTTGAGCCAGTCAAGTTTGGCTCAGCTAGGAGATGGCGTTGGGAGTGCTTGATCATGAAATACACATACAAGGTGATCCCGCAACATGTCACTTAGGAAATCCCCAAAATTGCAGTGTTGAGAGAAATGACACAGCTCTGTAATATAAGCACAGTTCACAACCCAACAACAAATCATGGGTTCTCTTCATGGGTTGTTCGTGGTTAACAAGCCATGGCTTGTTAGCACAGCTGGGGTCAGATAACACGATAACCCACATTTCAACAACAACCCATGATTTAACAACAACCCACACTCAGCCCATTCTCAATCTTTGAGTGTGGGTTATTATGTTGTCTGAATCCAGTCACAGTGTCTCCTGGCATATGTAACATCATCTCCACTCATCACCTATCTATGTGCCTTCTTAGCTGCCATTGAGACACATCACCTAAATATTATGGGCTATCAACAATCTTTTGTCAGGAGATCAGAGATCTTCCCTCACAGCGACCCATACCGGCTTATGCTGGCTCAGTTTGTCTGAGCGTGGAAAGCTAAGCAGGATCAAGCCTGGTTATTACTTGGATGGGAAACCCCTCCTCTAGTTTCCTGCATTGAGCAGGGGGTTGGACTCGATAGGTTTGTAGGCTCCTTCCAACTCTATATGAAATCTATGAAATGAAATCTTAAGAGTCAAGAATCACTAGAGTTGGAAGGGGTCCTAAGCAAGATTATTCAGACCAACCTCAACACCATCACACTATTTTAGATTAATATTAATATTAATATTTATTTATTTTTCCATTATGACCCCTTTGCCCCCTCCAATACAGGGGATAAAAAGACAACAGCTTTCTTTGAACGTCATCCAGAATGTAGGTATTTAAAGATATCAAACAACTTTAAGGAGGGAATCAACAAGAATTATAACTCCAAATGTTCTCTCCCCCCCCCCCCAAAGCCTCAGCCAAGGTGGCACCCATTGCTTAGGACAGAGTGATCCATTTCCCTTTCTAATGGCTTGCCATTGAAAATGACCATGTGTGGTATGATAAAAACACCATTTCTCATGCTTAACAAGGCATAGGTGGACTTTATTTAATGAGAGGCTGTCTGATGGATATTTGAATCCATTGTGGAAGGAGGAGATTTCTTAGGTTCCATACTGTTTGCTTTGCATAAATTGTTTGCCACTGCCTGCAAATATGCTGATAAGCTGGCCCTTTGGTGATATATACAAAAGAAGTCAGGGCTCACCATTCATTTATCACAGAAAGAAAAGATTGGGTTATTGGCAATAACCCAGTCTAACACAGAGATGTCCGTCCCATCCATACTATAAAAACTAAAGCCAGACAAACCTACAATAACTAGTGGAGAACCTGTGAACTATGGCCACTGGTCAGGGATGATGGGAACTGTGGTCCAACAACATCTGGAGGGCTACAGGTTCCCCATCCCTGATTCTGAGGAATATCGTGTGATTGCTTTCTTATGATGAACTCAGCAGCCCCAGTTAAGCTCAGGTCATAGGCAGCCAAGAGTGGCTCACTGGATGAAAATCTCATTCCTCTCTGCATCAAAAGGTGCATCCAGCCAATGCTGTGGGGCCTTGGATTGATCCAAGCAGAGTGATCCAGATGCGCATACAATGGCTTCCCATGTGTCAAGGTGCAGGTCTCAGCCCCTAAAACCCTAAATGGCTTGAAACTAGGGAGAGCTCAAAGGGCTGTCTTATTCTATATGAACATGCCCCAAATTTAAGATCTGCTTCAGAGGTCCTCTGAGTTCCCTTGGCAGAAGGTGACTGTTGAGAGGGCTTTTTCAGTGGTGTCTTTCTGCATTTGTGGAATGTATGCTTCTTAAGGAGAAAGAGGGCGGGGGGGGGGACAGGGTAGAAGAAAGAGTCAGAGGGGAAAGACTGCAAGAGAGAAGGACAAGGAGCGAAACAGAGTCAAGGGAAAGCAGGGCCAGAGTCAAGGGGAGGCATGGCTGGGCAGCTGCCGAAGGCCCACACCTGAGCAGGAGCACACTGACAAGACCACGTTGAAGTTGCTCCTCCTCTTCACCACTGCAGCCTGCTTGTTCACCTGCCTCTCGCTCTGGCCCGGACAATGGTGGTGGTGATGAGAAGGACGGAGGAGCAGCAGATGCCACTGCCGACTTGCTCACTGGCTCTCTGTGAAGCAAGCAAGTGGTAGCAATGATGAGAAAGAGGAGGAGGAGCAAGAGCAGCTGGGGACAATGGCAGTGAGAAGGTAGACTTACGGAGGATCGGGGCCCATGGAAGGTGCCTTGCCTGAGGGCCCTCATAAACCTGGCGTCAGCACTGTGTAAGATTAAATAAAAGTAGAGGGGTTATTGGTCTAAAAATAAAATCAAATCGTAAGGACTATCTACCTCAATTCTTCTCTTCTTCCTTTCCAGTTGCTGGCTATCATTGGCTCCATCTTTCTTTTACTTTACATCATGCTGTGTTATGAGAACTTCCATTTCCATGTGGCCCATATGTATGCTCACCTTGGGTACTCCAATGCCCAGCACATTGTGGGACAGAGATACCTGAAAGGTAACATCTAACTTCAGCTGTGATCAGTTGATGTCAATGCGCTTTAAGCAGCCTGGCTGTGCACAAGATCACAGCCCTTGCATTTGTGAAAAGGACATCGGTACAGAATCTGATCCTGTTCACATGGATCGAGATGTGATTGAACTGTACACTCCTTTCACCTCTAAGTACATTGCTAGAGGACTAGAATGTTGAAGGTCATTAGTTAAAATCATCTGGGATTCTTGGTTACATGGAGGATCTGTATGCGCATAGGCCCCTTTCACACATTAAGCTGAACACACAAACATTGGGTGGGGGAGCCAGTGGGTTCATCCCGGTTTCCCCTCCCCACATATTTGATGCATATGTGGAGGGGAAATGAACAAATGAAATGACAGTCTGTGATAGTTGCTTGCTATTGGCAGGGGAGGCTGCTGACGCCTATGCCAGTGGGGCTCCTTATCCATTGCAGCGTTTATTCTGAGCTTTATAGGAGCTATCCATGATGCTCCATGGTGGTGAACCTATTTTGGGGATGGAGTCCAGCATCATGGATAGCTCCCGTGAAGCTCAGAATAAAAGCTGCAATGGACGAGGAGCCCCACTGACGTAGGCGTCACCACCAGCCTCCCCTGGCTATTGGATGCCCCAAAGGAAGTCCTAACCACAATCCCTCTAATTCACTGCAAGCCTTCAGTAATCCAAGGTTTATAAATCTTCCAGACATGAAGATTCGTAGCAAATGCATGTGGTAGTTGGTGGTGGGGTGAATGTGTCCTCACCACTTATATATCACCCAGAAGACCTTTTCCTTCTGCTGCTCCCAGATTATGGAGTGGCCTGCATGAGGAGATTCGTCAATTTAGCAGTATCTTAGAATTTACAAAAGCTATAAAGACTGATCTCTTCCGGCAGGCCTATCAGGCGGAATTTTAGGATGCTTTTAAAATGTTTTTAAGATGTTTTAAGATGTTTTATAATGTTTTTAAGTAGTTTTAAGATGTTTTAATAGTATGTGTTGTGTTTTGATTAGTTTATGTACCGGTATTTTATATTTTTGTTGTTCCCCGCCTCGATCTAGACGGAGAGGCAGGTAAAAAATAAAATAATAATAATAATAATAATAATAATAATAATAATTACCAGATTGCCCTCTGGGACCATTCAGGTGGGCCACATGATGTCAAGAAGGTGGGGCCCTGCCACCCCAAGCCCCTCCTCTCCCCTTACATCATCTACCCCACCTTGCCCATTTTTCTTTTCCCCATGCAGAGACAGGCACGGAGCTCTGTGCCTCCCTCTGTCTTGAGTCAGGTGCCTCCTTCGTATGTCACTCACTGTCATGAGTGGTGCATGAAGGGAAGGGACTCCGCTGGTGCCTGCCAGAACTCCTGCAAGCACCAGCCGAGTGTGCAGCTTCAGAGATAAGAAGGGGATTCCTCTCCCTGCCACCTTTCTAAGCCCCTAGTAGCCTCCAGGCCAGAGGGTGGGCTTTAGGGAGGGGCCCACAGAGAGAGACCAATCCTCTGTGAGCCAGATGGGGAACCTCCATGGGCCAGATTACTTTAGGTCCATGGGCTGGAGGTTCCCCATCCTTGGCCTATATGAACATATAGCATCAGAACCTTATATCACCAGACCGTTTGATGTACTCCAGCCGGCAGTGGCTCTCTAAGATCTTTCTCAGTCCTTCAACACAGAATTTTTTTTTAAAACGGAGATGTCAGGAATTGAACCTGGAGCATTCTGCATGCAAAGCAAGTGCTTGACAAGTAACCTGTTGTGAACTGCCCAGACAGCTTCGGCCATTGGGCAGTATAGAAATGTAATAAACAAACAAACAAACATATGGCCCTCTGAATAACTGGGCCTGCACATAATCACAAACCAGGATATTTTAACACCATTGCAAGTACATTACTTGAGCATTGCAGGCTGATTCCACAGAACAGATATTTAGGATCATAGGGGGGAGGCTGTCCTTTTGTTCCTCTAATAAGTTTGTAGTGTGAAGTTTGCCAACTGATCAGAAAAAAGATGCCCTGTCTATTCCTTTAAGAGCAGCTTGGTCTTCAGAAATCAGCTAGTGAAGCTTTTCACAGCATGGAAATGTTGTGATATGTATCACTTTACCAGCTGCAGCACATTGTTTACACATGGAAGGGACAGAATGGCTGTAAACAGGTTTGTTGTGTCTTGCTGGGATCTTGTGTTTTCGCATGGGAACCTAGACTGTGAGAACAATATGAGCTGGTCACATGATTTGTATGTTCTGATGACGTGCTAACTTGTTTTCTGTCTGAAGCCATCTTAGAGAGAAGGTGGATTGCTTTTCTCTCTTCTTCTGGTTCTTCTTGCTAGACTTTGTTACTGCAACAATGTAACGTCTTTGCTGAGGTGGAGTGAAGCTCAACTTACTCCACTGGATGTAATGCTTGCTATGCATTTATACTCTGCACATGGACTGTAACTAGGAAATGTATACTCTGTAGTACTTTACTTGCTAAGTAAATAAGCAGGTAGAATTAGACCTGTGGTGTTCCAGAGTGTTTCCTGACTCCATGGATTAATCTGCAATGGGGAAGCTGGAAGCAAGTCTGATTACAGGGCAGACTGGGCTGGCCAAAACTGGCACTGACACAGCACGCTGCACGCTGCGTAGGGAGGTGAGATCTGGAAGATCTGTGTGTGGAATTTCAGGCGTCTGTTAGCACACAGATAGGATTATAAATCTCCCAACTCTGCTCACACGCCAACAGGAAATGTGCATCACCACTGACATCTGCTAAGGTTTGTAGATCAAGCTTCTGTTAAAGACACAGGAGCAAGGGGCAGTAAAAAAAAAAAAGTTGGCAGCCCTGTTTGACTGTGACTTTGTCTCATTACCAGGAGCTGGTGTGGAAAAGAATGAAGAGAAAGCCATGCAGTGGTTCAGGTGAGAAGTGGGCAATGGTTAATTTGATTAGCAATCTATTAAAGTGTTTTTCCCATAGCAGTCCACGGTACTTATTTGGAGAGCTCTTGGAACAGTAAGAGGAAGAGCAGGGCCAGCCCTATCATTAGGCAGAGTGAAGCAGTCACTTCAGGCAGCAGCTTTTGTGTGTCATAAAAGGGCTGCAAATTGTTAGTTATTTGCTTTGTTGTTATTGTATTTCTACTGCCAGGGATGGGGAGAGGTGCTCATAGGATGTTCTGCCTCACATACCAAAATAGCTTGGCTAGCTTTGGATACTATGAGGTGGGTAGGTGTGTGTGCGTGTGCATGTGTGTGCAGCATTTGCTGCTCTGCCTCAGGCAGCAAAATGTCTTGGGCCAGCCCCGAGGAAGAGTAAACTAACAGTTCCCTGGTATTTTGCATTTAAACCCTTCCTGTTCATGAAAAGGGCACACCGAGGGGTCCAAGTACTCTATTCCAAACCAAAGGTACACTCAGGGCAGATGTCCAGTGCCCCCCAAATGCAGCATAGCTGACTGAAGTGACTGGGTTCAGACAACACAATAACCCACACTCAAGGGCTGTCATTGAACTGTGGGTTGTTGTTGAAACGTGGATTATTGTGTTGTCTGAACCCAGCTGCACTAACAAGCCATGGCTTGTTAACCCTCAACAACCCATGAAGAGAACCCATGGTTTGTTGTTGGGTTATGAACTGTGGGTTGCTCACCATGGATGGTTATCTCAGCTGGGTTCAGACAACATGATAACCAATGTTTCAACGATAACCCACACTCAACTCTTGGGTGTGGGTTATCATGTTGTCTGAACCCAGTCATTGCTATCTAAAGAAAGAGGCGAGCTGCCTGTAAGACCATTAAGTCCAGAGTTTAAAATTACCTAACTGCACCAATGCCAGTGACAAACGACTGTCTCCACTGGGGTGACCAAATGCAAAGGAAGACAAGGCTCCTGTACCTTTCACAGTTACAAAACTGTGTATATGGGGTAATTTTGGAAAGCACACCTTGTGGAGAAGAGATAAGAATGGCTGCATTTCCTGAAATTCCCTCTTCCATCGTCACCCTCCCTATCCTAAACCCCACAACTAGGCAAGTCCCATCCCATCTGGGATGGTTAAGGTCTACAGACACACATACTAAATGTTTGTGTATGTAGCACCTTTATGTATAAGTGACCGATTAGAATAATTTATTCTTACTATGCCATCTGGAGAGAAGATCAGAGGCCCAGATGGCTCAGGGATTTTGGACTTTTACTTCTATGCTTAATTAATCTCGTATTGGCATGGGGATCTGGTTATGAGGCAGGTACAGGGGCCCTACATTAGACCCTACATTTTAGGGAGAACAGGTCCCCTTTCTGTGTTTCAGTTCACATCTGGTTATTTTATTGTTGTAAATTATATTTTTATCCCATCCTTCCTCCAAACAGCTAAGGTGCAATCCTATGCAAGTTCAGATAGAAAAAAGGCCTACAGCTCCCAGCATGCCCCAGCCAGCTAGGCATGCTAGGAGTTGCAGGCCGTGTTTCTGTCTAAACTTGCATAGGATTGCGCCTTAAGGATGTGAACAAGGTTCTACCCCTCCCATTTTATCTTCTCAATAACCCTGTGAGGTAGATTAGACTGACAGCTGGTAGTCGTCCCAGCGAGCTTCATGTAGGGAGGCCACTTAGGCATCGGCAAAAAAGAGCAAACGCATCACCAAAAAGAGGACAAAACGGGCAGAGTTTTTTTTTTTTTTTTTTAAATCTGCACATCTATATACATAGATGCACATTTAGAAATAATGACTATCATTTAAGTAAACATATAATACATCTCACCATAGGGAGGAAGGCTGCGACCAGGTGACCTTGTGTGCTTGACCCATCTACTGCCCAGGTGCTAACTGTTGATGGGCAACTTTAAGGCCCCTTCTGCTCTCCCTTCTTGTGGGTCTTTATCTTTAAAATGGGCTTGGATCCTCAAATAGAGGATGCCTTCAAATGAGGACTGTCCTCTGGCAGCTTTTCAAATTTCTCTACATGCAAATTACCATATGTGGGGCTATGCGGGACTGCCCTTAAGGCTGCTCCGGAAGCTGGAGCTAATGCAGAATGCAGCAGTGTGGCTATTGTCAGGACCTGTCCCTTTTCAGCATGCAACTCCTATGCTGAAGGAACTGCACTGGCTGCCTATACCCTCTTGGGCCAGGTTTAAGGTTCTGGTACTAGTGTACAAAGCCCTAAACAACTTGGGACCAGGATACCTGAGAGAGGGCCTTCTCCCTTACCAACCTGCCGCCTGGTCGTTGAGGTCATCAGAGGATGTTCTCCTGGTGGTTCCACATGGACCTATCGCCCAATTGGAGTCCACCAGAAGAAGAGCCTTAAGTGTGGCAGCTCCTCCTCTATGGAACTCCCTGCCTCTGGAGGTCAGGCAGGCTCTGACACTGTGTTGTTTTCGGTGCCTGCTGTATGTAAACATCTTTATTTCAGGAAGCCATCCTTGTTTGACCGGCCATGATTTTATTGATATCCTGTTTTTGTTTTATTCTTGTATCTGTTTTATATTTTTTATCGTTCACTGCAGTGCTTTGGAATCTGTTTAGATATGGAGCGGTATACAAATGCTGTAAATAAATATGTAAATTTTATGCAAATCGGTGTCCTCTTTTGTCCAATTTTGTGGCGATTCACAAGTGGCCTTCCTCTTGACCTGCAGCGAAAGGTGACTTCCATGGGTGGGGGATCTAAATCATGTGCAGAGCCTACACAAGTGAAGAAGGCTCCTCAGTCACCTTCTAAGTCATGGAACGTGATGGGGATGGTGACGGGTGGGGTGGGGAGAGCTAGCATGCTCACCCCCTGCTTGCTTTGATTTGGGGGATTTCAGAATGTCTGAACAGGGCTTTCCTTTCATCTTCTTTCTCACTTTCAGACAAGCGGCAGAGAAAGGCCACCCACACTCCTCTTTTAACTTGGCTGTGGGAAAACTGAAGAATATGACGGCTATGCTTGAAGAAGGGTAAATGTTTACTTCTTTCTGCTCCTGTGGTAGTTCTTCTCTCCTGAACTGATAGCCAAAGGATGGTGTAATGTAATGTCTAGAGTAGTGCTGCCGGACCAGGATGTCAACTTCCTGTTAAGCTGCGAAAGTCAGTGGCTGAGTGGAGGCGAATGAGCAGGGTTACCGTGCGGATATGTGGGGATAGCCCCATATATACACTGCCCTGGGAGGCTTCAAAGAAGAGCGGAGTACAAAGGTGATAAATAAGAGATGGTCTCAATGTTTCTCTAATACAGGGGTGGGGAACTTCAGACTCGGGGGCCAAATCTGGTCTTCCTTGGGTTACAATCTGACCCTCCAGGTACCCCAGATGGCCACACCCCCTTCCCATGGCCCCACTCCTTCCCCCAACCATCAGTCATTTGGTGGTTTCCCAGCTTTTGTGCAGCCCCCCCCCACCGCCAACCTAAAAGGTTGAAATGCCTCCTAAGGCTTAATTAATAGCAGTAAGAGCTTTAAGCTACAATATGCCGCTATGATTTTTTGCATTTTTGCCTCCACCCCTTTTTGCCTTTGGCTCCACCCCCTGTCCCTTAGGTCCTGCCCACCACTGGAATGTGGCCCCCAGGAGCTTCTCTGAAATTGAATTCGGCCCTCGGGCTGAAAGAGGTTCCTAACCCCTGCTCTAATACATGGCCTGCTTATGACTGAGAGAAAATGGCCTCAGCTGGAGAGGGGAGCATTTTGCTGCATATTCTGGGGCGGCGGCGGCGGGGGGGATTCTCCAGCATTTTGAACCAAGATTTGATCATCCAAACATGGCCATTTAATAATGTGGAGAGGGTGGGAAGCAAAAGATGCAAAAGTTCAACCGATTGCCAAGAAAAACCTTCTTTAGGCACCTTCTGGGAATAATATTGTTTTGCTCTCCTCTGTTCCCTGAGCAGTGAATGTTACTCATGATCATGTTTCCACTGGCTGTCCCAGGGCCTAATGTGGCTAATAGGAGTTTACAGAATTTGGTAAAGCCATACAAGCAGCTTTCCCCTGCCTTGCCCATGTATGTGAAGATGTATTCACATGAGGTTTACTGGAGTCCTTGCTCCAATTGGCTTGTAATGACAGTGTAAAGCTTACATTCTGTAGAATGCTCACTTGCACCTCTAAATTATGCTTCTCTTCTGCATTATCAATGAGCAGATGTTTTGCATAATAGCATGAGAGGCTGAAAGGTGATTTTGAGACCTTAAGCACAGGTAGATCTTGGTTTGCCACTTGAGTGTGTACACAACATGCAGGGCTGGCCCTACTATTAGGCATGGTGAGGCGACTGCCTCAGGTGGCAGATGTTAGGGGGCAGCAGTGGCAGTCCTCCGGCTGTTCCTCCTGAGCCTACCAACCATTCCCCTCTGTTGGAAGACAAAACTGTGTGTGCTGCATGGCCTGACCTGCACCCCCTCAACTTGCCTGCTTCCCTCAGGTGTGATGGATCCAGTCCCCAGCACTGAAGTAAGATTCAGTTGGCAGTCGGGTCAGCTTCTGCCTGTGAAATGGAGGATGGGGCACCTTCCTATCCTTTGCCTCAGGCGGCAAAATGTTTTGGGCCAGACCTGACAACATGGAGTGGCAGCCAGTCACATATGATGCCAGAGATGGCCCGAGACACGGCAAGATGGCACCCGCCCACCCCAATTCCATGTACATAAGCCAACTAGACTGGCAATGAAACCTTATTCAACACGGCCAACAGGACAGCATCATTTTGCTGCTCCCGAGGGCAGGAGGCTACTTTAGAGGGCTCAGTCCTCCAACAGCCTGGTGCCCCCCACCCCCAGCGTCTGCTGCCTGAGGCAGCCGCCTCATTCTGCCCAATGGTAGAGCTGGCCCTGAGTGATGCATTTTGCAAATACATGTTTGTCCTGTTCACACTTCACTTGTTTTGAAAGGTGTTAGGTGTATGCTTATAAATCGCTTCTGGGTTCATTAGAATGAGAAGCGGTATAATATAAATATTGCTAATACATAAAATATCACTAAAACTAAGTATATGAAACACCATGCAATGTGGCGCTAAGCCCCATGTATAAAGACGCTAAAAATGTCAAGTAGTTACCCGTCTCTCGATGATTCAAACTCCTGCCCTTTTTCTCTGAATGTCAAATTATACATCTTGAAGCACCATAGTTCGGTATATTCGGGAGATGTGTGAGGGGAGCAGCTTGATAAGAGAATGGGGAAGAAATAAGTAGCTGGTTCCAATGTTAGGAATTAACTTTGCACAGAAGACACACAGATGGACACCATTACAAATGCACGGATAGTAAAGAAGCTGTGTAAAGATGAAACTGCCCTCTCGCCCTTTTTTTTTTTCCTGCTTCTGCATCTGATGATGATTGCATATTTTCCAGGGATGTGGAAAAACTCCTGAATGTGGCAGCTGGTCATGGGCTCCAAGAGGCCCAGAACCTCCTGGAGAACATCAGGAACAGACAACTACCTTGAGAGACCAGGGCTATTGCAGGGGCATGGCTTCCAAGTATATTCGCTTCCTTTTGTTCTGCTGTATTTCTGTTACTTGGCTTTGGAAACACTGTTTCTGCCTTATACTTAGAGTTAATTGGCATGATTTACCATATGGCGCAGGAATGAACGCAATTATCTCCAGCCATATCTCCATTCACGACAACATGATGTACCAAACATCGGTATTAAAGACAGACCTCCGTACTGGCTTAGGATTTAAGACCGCCGTTTGAGCAATAGAACTTATTTATGCATTGCAGGAGTTGGCTGTGACAGAAGTAAACATGGCGTATCTTTACCATGCAATCTATAATGGAAATTACCTTCATTTAGCATTCACTATGGCTTAACAGCTGCACTTTCACAATACACGTTTCAGGAGAAACTAATTACATTGAACAGAGACTGCCTCCGTGGTTGCAAGCAAGTATCCTCATTTTCAAGCCACCAAGGGAATAATTATATTGAACAGGAGGGACAGTCCCTAGCCTTAGATATATGTAATTTCTGTGGGTAATAAATGCTTGTTTCATGAGACATTTCAGTCTGTGCTGTCTCATATATTTGTCACGACTACTCGGTACAATTATTTATTGTGCAGCAAGGAGGCCTTTTACAAGGGTGCTCTGGATGGTTGTTGGTAGAGACAAGTTCTGCATTTCCTAGGAATAGGAACAGGATCACAAGGGCCGAGGCATACAGTAGATAGATTCCAGTTACAACGAGCTGCCATTTTATAGCAGCTTTTAATCAAAACTATAAAACACAGTCTAACTTATGAAAGGCTGACTGAGTGAGCTTTTTCCTTTCACTTGTCTGCGCTCTTCTGATGCACAAGTTGAATGTTGTTTGAGAACCCCCAAAATCTAAGTAAAACCCCTAAAATCCAAGTTAATTTGCGGGGGTGTGTGTGTGTGTTTGTGTGAGAATGATACCTAATGGGGTGGGGTGGAATTTATTATATATTGCAGAACTCCTACAAATTATATAATTTAAGATACACTGGTTGAAGGGTTCTTCAAAGCAGTCAAAAAATTGTGTGGAGCTATTACAAAGTGGGGGCTGGAATCTAAAAATAACAGTAAAGTAACCTGAAAGCTTGCTCCCTTCTTTGGGACCTTTTAGCTGATCCTAAGAAAGGTGCGTCTTTCCATGTAGTGAACACTAGGTGCCTCCAGTGCACTGCCTGAACTTTTTGGAGGGGGACAATAAAATTCTTGCTGTAGATCAGAACAGTATATACATGTCAAATACCAGCTGGGAATTGTAGTCCAACACATCTGGAGGGCACCTGGTTGGAGAAGGCTGAGGAGCCAGTGTGGCATAGTGGTGAGAGTGTTGGACTGGGACTCGGGAGATCCGGGTTCTAGTCCCCGCTCAGCCATGAAACTCACTGGGTGACTTTGGGCCAGTCACTGACTCAGCCTAACCTAACTCACAGGGTTGTTGTGAGGATCAAATGGAGAGGAGGATTATGTAAGCCGCCTTGGGTTCCTTGCAGGAAAAAAGGCGGGGTATAAATATAATAAATAAATAAATAAACAAATAAACACTGTGACATAAACAGAGAGAGACCCTCTACCCCACCCCACAGTAATTCACATACAGGTGCAAAGGGGTTCTCCAAGGAGAGAGATGTGATCTTGGCAGGTCTGGCTTCAGATTTGAGGGCCTGCCATTCTATGTGGGGTTGTTCACCTAGCAGCTGGGTTACCTGGCAGTGGGTGGGCACTTTAATTTCCCACAATGCACCAGAGCAACACTACGCAGGTGCCAGTGGGCCTTGCTGGGACCCTGGCAGCTGCCCAGTGGTGCCAGGCATGGATGCCAGCGCCGTGGCCATTTAAATTTAATCCCTATTCAGGTACATTACGTTCACTGAAGGCTTGTTTTCCTTAGGAGACTTCTTTTTTAAAAAAGTAATTCACAGTGCAATCCTACGCATGTCTACTTGTTAGAAAAGCCCATTGAGTTCAGTGGAATGTACTCGCAAGCAAGCATGGATATAGGATTGCAACTTTAGGGAATTCGTTGTTCCTACAAGTTATGGCTTTATCACAATTGAAGCTATGAACAGTGTTTCTCATCTGCTACAACATACCACTTGTGAATGTTGTTTTTATGGGATTGAAAGTGGAAACAAGTAATTTTTAAACCAAATGCACCTTCTGGCCAATGTAGATTTGTGTAGTCAATACAGGCAGTTACGAATGGGTTCCATTCTTAAGTCTGTCTTTAAGTTGAATTTTTATGTAAGTCAGAACAGTATAGCGTAGTATACATTTATGCAAATTGCGACCATTACGCTATACTCTACGTAAATGATGTAGAGCCAGGGAACCCGGAAGTCCGGCATTCGTAAGTACGCATTGTCCGTAAGTCGGACGTTCATAACCCAGGGACTGCCTGTATTGAAATCGAATATGCAAAATATGCTCTGTCTAGGTTAATTGGTTTAATTAGTAGATTAATCAACTGAAGCTTAATGTGAAGGTCATTTTTTAAATTATGAATTACATGATCATCCTACACCTCTTCAAGGGAGCTCAGGGCAGAAGAACCCTGTGAGGTACGGAAGGTGAAGCTGACCAGGCATTGACTTGCTGGCGGTCATCCAGTACACTTTGTGGCTGAACAGATATTTGAACTTCATTCTCCCCATCCAGACCCGAACCCAGAAGTAGGCAATCTGGTACCTTCCAGATGTTTTGGACTACAACTCCCATAAAGACCCAGCCAGCATGACCAACATTCAGGAATTATGGGAGCTGTAGTCCAAAACATCTGGAGGGCACCAAATTGCCTACCTCTGCACCACTACACCATAAGAGGGGCTGAATATTAAGAGCACTGCATTATTTCTGATGCTGCTTTGGTTCTGTTGTGTTGCTGTAGTGCAGACACCAGCCAAATAAATCAATCAACCCAGGAGTAAATATAATACCCCCCCAAAAAAAAGAAAGAAAAGAAAAGAAGCAAAAGTGTGCACTCAAATAAAAATGTATGATCCTTTTAATCCAGACGTTAAGTGCAATATATATGCACCCAGAAACTCATATGCGCATGACATATGTCATACATGCAACAATATGCATAAGGTATAGTGCCAAGCAGTGGAGGGTAGTGACTCCAATGTCAGTGGGGCTGCGTATCCGCTCCTGACTGGCCTCTGAACTTTCAAGGAGCTATCCATGGTGCCAAACCTATTTTGGGGTGTGGGGTTCAGCACCATGGACAGCCCCTTTAAAGCTCAGAATGAAATCCAGAGTGGATATGCAGCCCCCCTGACATTGGAGTCACCCGCCTCCACTGGTACCAAGCATATACAAAGTGAATACAAATTGTCTCTATATAACAATAAACAATGATCTGTGGACGTGAACTATACATATTATTAGTATTACATTTATATCCCGCCTTTTCCCCTCCTGCAATGAACCCAGGGCAGCTTACAGGGTTCTCCTCCTCTCCATTTTATCCTCTCAACAATCATGTGAGGTAGGCTAGGTTGAGTGTCAGTGACTGGCCCAAAGTCACCCAGCGAGCTTCATGACTGAGGGGGGGCTAGAACCCAGATGTCCCGAGTCCCACTCCAACACTCTCACCATGATGCCACATGGGCACATAAAATCATAAACATTACAATATGTAGTAATAGAGGACACAGTCCTCCATTTGACAATGTACACAATGCTACTCAAGAATACAACAGGGTGTGGAGACCACCAAACACAAAGTAATTTCAGGGTGTCTCTATGCAGCAGTAATAAGTGGTAAGTTGTCTCACAGTATCTCTATACACCAATAATAAACTCTTATTATTATCACAGTCTCTCTGCATAATAATCATAAACTATAATAGGTTGTCTTCCATAAACAGTCTTGAAGTGTCTCTACATAACCAATAATAAACAATAGTAAGTTGTCATGAGACGAAAACTCCGGATTATGATTTCATTTCTGTACTGCTTCAGAATGATAGATCTATTGTTTAATTTTCTTTATCTGTTGCAAACAGTAGCCAATCGTGTTGCTCCAGTGTGACATAAACACAACATATCAGGCTGCCTTTCCATCTAAGAAAGAGTGGTGGCATTTTTTTATTAAAGGCTGGTTATCTCATACTTCCTTTCGTATCTCAAAAAGGCACCTATACTGAGGTACATACATAGAGCACAAGAAACTGCCTTCAGTGAGTCAGACCCTTGGTCCTTCTAGCTCTGTAGTGTCTACGCCAGAGGTAGGCAATCCAGTGCCCTCCAGATGTTTTGGAAGACAGCTCCTACCCCTGGTCTACACTGCCCTCCAGATGTTTTAGACTATAACTCCCATCAGCCCCAGCCAGCATGGTCAACAGTGGAGTGTCATGGGAGTTGTCATCCAAATCATCTGGAGGGCATTGGATTTCCTACCCCTGGCGTGGACACTACAGAGCTAGATGGACCAAGGGTAGGGCTTGGAAAGTCCCCTACCTGAAACCCTGGAGACTTCCCAAGCCCTACCTAGAGATGCCAGGGATTGAACCTGGGACCTTTTGCATGCAAAGCAGGTGTTCTGCCATTGAGTTGCAGCCCCTCCAATTTCCATATATGTCTGTTGTTGTTGTTTTTTTTAAAAAATAATATTAACCAACAAAGCAATTGAAAAGAAGTTTGACTCAATTAGTGCAATTTATTTATTTGAAATGTTTGCATCCCGCCTGTCCATCCACTTCCACTAAACCTGGTCAGACTATTTGTCCATCTATGTCAGTTTTGTCTGCTGTGACTGGCAGCAGCTCTCCTGGGTCTCAGGCAGAAAAGGGTCTTTCACATCGACCGGGTTCAGCCAACATGATAACTGATACTCAAGGGTTGAGTGTGGATTGTTGTTGAACAACAATCCACAATAACCATGGGTTATTGTGTGGTCTGAACCCAGCCAAGATAACAAACCTTGGTGAACAACTCACAGTTCACAACCCAACAACAAACCATGGGTTCTCTTCATGGTTGTTTGTGGTTGTTGTGGTTGCTGTTGTTTACAGTATTTGTATACTGCTCCACATCTAAGTAGATTCCAGAGCGGTGAACAATAAAAAGTTAAAAACAGATAAAACAAACAAAAACAATACATTGAAAACAAAGTAACATTACAATGCTGGTTGGACAGCAGAGAAGGCTTCCCAGAACAAGGAGGTCTTCAGCTAGCGCTGAAAGCAGCACAATGTTGGAGCCTGCCTGACCTCCAGAGGCAGGGAGTTCCACAGAAATGGAGCCGCCACACTGAAGGCTCTTCTTGTGAACTCCAGTCAGGCCAAAGGTATATGAGGAACCACCAGGAGCATGCCATCTGATGACCTCAGCGACTAGGCAGGTTGGTATGGGAGGTGCTCTCTCAGGTAACCTGGCCCCAAGTTGTTTTGAGTTTTGTACACAAGTACCAGAACCTTAAACCTGACCCAATAGCCAGTGCAGTTCCTTCAGCAAAGGAGTTGCATGCTAAAAAGGGGCAGATCCCAACAACAGCCAAGCTGCTGCATTCTGCACTAGCGCCAGCTTCAGGAGCAGCCTTAAGGGCAGCCACACATAGAGCACATTGCAGCAGGGATGGGGACTCGGACTCCAGGACTCGACTCGTGAGTCGGACTGAGTCCCCCCTCTGACTCGAGTCTTACTTGAGTCCCAATATTTTTAATGGGACTCGAGACTCGACTCGGGACTCGAGACCAAGGACACTTCAACATCCCTGGACTGTGCCAGAAGGAGTGAAGAGAAGTGCAATCGCAGGCGAAGATTATATTTTTTAAAATAATTTTCCTAAAATGCAACCTTTCAGACATTTTGGGTTTGGCTGCCTCTGCCTGCCTGTTTGAGGTTCCCAGCTTCCTCTGCCTGCCTGGTCTCTTCTTAACCAGTTCCACAGTATGAATTGTCCAAGACAAACGCCTCTGCCTGCCTGTTTTGGGGTTCCCTGCCTCCTCTGCCTGTCTGGTTATTTTGGGTTTGTGTTGCCTGGTCTGTTCTTGCCAAATCAGTTGCAGAGTTTTGAAATAAAAAGGCACACTTGTGCCTAGAATTTATTTAAGCCACACATCTGAAATAGCCTTATTTTGTTGGGGAAAAAACCCATTGATTTTAATAGGGACTCGTGGAGTCAGCTTTGGGAGTGACTTGTGACTCGTGAGTCACCATTTTGGACCAAGGACTCAGACTCGAGACTTGGGTCCAAAGACTCGTGACTCGAAACCAAGGACTCTTCAACATCTCTGGATCCAGAAGAGATTTGAGATTGGCAAGTGAATGGTAGAGGTAATATTGAGCAGCCTTCCCCAATCCAGTATCCACCTCCAATAGCTTCCCCCCCGCCCGAAATGGTCAGCAGAAAAACCTGGCAGCAGTTGCCAGTTTCAGGGGGTGTGGGAATTCTCTCCCCCACCATCCCAGAGATCTATGGGTACCCCTCTGAGCTGCTTTTTCTTTTCCCCTGCAGCAGCTCCTCCGTTTTCCAGCTAGTAGTTTGTGGTTAAGGCGCAATCCAATGCATGTTTAGACAGAAAAGTTGTATGACTTTTTTCTGTCTAAACATGCACAGGAGTGAGCCCTTAATCCGTGAACAGGCCTGGCAAAAACTAGTTCCAGCATTATCTATGTGAGCCCTTTGTGTAAGTCAGAGCAGCTTAATAGCCTGGTCTAAAAAGCACCAAGAATAAGCCCCTACCATGATTAGGAAGTGGCTGTACCATCTCCCGCACACACCAGCTCCCACTTGGCACAATCCTATACATGTCTACTCAGATGTAACTCCCACTGAGTTCAATAAGACTTGCTCCCAGGTAAATAGGTATAGGATTGCTGCCTCCGTCTCCTCATCGTGACAGCATCTTGGCTTGGAAAAATACAACTATATCGAGTCCAAGGTTGGAGAAATCCTGATTTAATGAGATTAGTCTCCTGGGTATTTTCTGCCTAGGTCAGATAAAATGAATTCAATAACTCTGGAAGGAACAGACTCTTGACTCTTCCAGGCCTCAGTGATTGCTTTTTCTGTCCTCCCAGGGTTACTGAGTAGAACAATTAAAAGTGCATTGTACTGGATTGGCCCAGGAGGATGAAGCAGTACAGAGGCCAACACTTTGGCTGAATTCCTAATACCAATCAGCAACTGATGCCATTAATTTAAGTAAAAACTAGAGCCAAATGTAAATCCCAAATAGATTTTAGGTTAGTGGAAAATGTTCGTATATATGCGGGGTTTTATTTTTCAACTATATCTCCCCCCCCACACACACACACACTTTGCCTTCTTTCACATCTTGCAACTTAGATGCTGATTTTCTAAAACCTCCCTATTCTGCCCCTGCCCCAGAAATGAGGGATCTTCCCTTGAATAAGGACCTAGTATCACATCATGGCTCCTCCAGTCTCCCACACAGTAGATATGCAATTGTCACACCTTGGTTATAGTAGGGTGGCCACTTACGAGTTGCCCCCAAAAAGAGGAAACGCATCACCAAAAAAGAAAAAAAAAAGAGGACACACGAGGATACAGATTTGCATAAAATTTTGCTTATCTTAATTTACAGGCACAAAGGCAAATTTAGGAATCACAATTGTAATTTAAATGGAAATATAATACAATATCCCCCCACCATAGCGGTCAGGAATTATGGGAGTTTGGGTTCAAAACATCTTGGGGGGGCACAAGGTTGGGGAAGGCTGCATTGCAGGTTAAGAAAAACAGCATCCACGCCAGCATCAAGGGTAAGAGTGGTCGGGCACCTGCCAAGGGCCCGCACCCCAGCAGGGGCCCACTGACAAGACAAGATCCTCCTGCACTTGCTCCTCCTCTTCGCCATTGCAACCTGCCTGTTCACCTGCCTCTTGTTCTGTCTTGCCCAGACAATGGTGGTGGTGGTGAGGAGGAGGCCTCCTTGCTCACTCTGCCTGTCAAGCAAGCAAATGGTAGTAATGACGGGAAGGGGGAAGGAGGAGGAAGGAGTAACAGCAGCTGGGCACAATGGTGGTGAGGAGGGGGGACTCACTGTGGGAGGGGAGCCATTGAAGGCCTGTTGCCCGAGGGCCCTCAAAAATCCTGGAGCCACCACTGATCCTCACACACAAGGGACACAAGGAGGCAAGATGTTTGGGTCCAGAGCAACAAGTGAGTTACAGCTGCCCATGTATTGAGGCATAACCTGATTGTATGAGCAGGCTACTACGGGGGAAAAGGGTGACCGGGGGAGGCATGGTAACCTGATGAGCAGACTTTGACTGGATGGTTGGTAGCAGACTCCTTAAGGTCCATTTGCAGGGGCATTTCTACTTCCTCTACCAGCAGGAGTGAGCCCTTTGTCTTGGGACTTCTCTACATGAGGCGTTTAGCCTCATCATGTAGAGAACATCTGAACAGTCCCGAACAGCCTGATCTCATCTGATCTTGGAAGCTAAGCAGGGTCAGGCCTGGTTAGTACTTGGATGGGTAATAACAGCCTTGGAATACCAGGTGCTGTAGGGAGGGACCAGAGCTCACGCGTGATAGAGCGCACGCTTTGCATGCACAAGGGCCCAGGTTTGATCCCAGGCCTCCAGGTAGGGCTTGGAAAGAATCCTGCCTGAAACCCTGGAGAGCCGCTGCCAGTCAGTGTTGACAATACTGGGCTAGATGGACCAGTAGTCTGACTCAGAATAAGGCAGCTTCCTAACCTGGTGCTTCACGAAGGCTTCCTCCGTTTTCTTCGCAGGAGAAAGAGAGCATCATTTACACTGCTTTTTCTGCCTTCCTATGTGTTGTATTATGCAACCACAAGGTGCTGCTGCGGTATAGTGCAATTGCTGAAGTACACAAGCCTTTATTCTAGTTTGTTGCGCCTTTAAAATTTAATACCTCATTATCCTCACTCTAAAAAAAGCTACGGAAATGGCTACAAAATGCGGGAGAGGCCCTGGAGGATGACGACATGGTGTAAAGGACTCACCAACTTCCGTGAATGAAGGTCCATGAGCGCACAATAAATGCCTCTTGTAGAGAAGCCCTTGTTTATGCCGCTGCATATATGTTGTTGGGATGCCAGAGCCACATTTCCACAACTGCATCTTTGTTTCCACAAACTGCATCTTTGCCTTCCTTTTTGCTGGAAACTGTCAAGACAAAGGCCAGTTCCTGGATTCTCAAGGCCCTTGTGAAAAAATTGTCAGTCAGACTCCTTGACATAAATCAACCGAGTGATGGAACTTCACCTTTATTCACTTTGAGAATTACCCAGTTTCTCTTCCCCACTTAATCCTCCCAGTTCTGCCCCAGAAGCCCAGTTTGCCATAAGTAATCCCAAAAGAAGATGGGGGGGGGGGGAGATGCAGTGCCTTCTAATTTTTCTAATGGGCTCTAAGGTAAGGTTTAAATACTACTACTACTACTACTACTACTACTACTACTAATAATAATAGTTGTTGTTGTTATTGTTATTGTTATTGTTATTATTTCTATACCACCCAATAGCCAAAGCTCTCTGGGCGGTTTACAACAATTAAAAAATACAATATAAAATACACAATAAAATATTATAAAGAATTTGAAACCAAATTTAAAATAACACAAATAGCTAAAACAAGTTAATACACGTGAGTCTATCTTGCACTGTTCCACACTTGCTGGGAGCAGGGCCAGCCCTGCCACGGGGCAGAGTGAAGCAGTCCCCTCAGGCGGTAGATGCTGGGAGGTGGCAGCAAGGTGTGTTGGAGGAGAAAACTGTGTGCCACGAGGCCTGCTCTGCACCCGCTAAGTTAGTTAGCTTGATGTCTCCAGGTGCAGTGGAGGATGCTGCCCTAACATCAGTGTTGAAGATTTCATAGATTTCATAGATCATAGAATTGGAAGGAGCCTACAAGGCTATCGAGTCCAACCCCCTGCTCAATGCAGGAAACTACAGGAGGGGTCTCCCATCCAAGTAACAACCTGGCTTGACCCTGCTTAGCTTTCCACGCTCAGACAAGCTGAGCCAGCGTAAGCCACATGCCTGTATCTCCACGTGGTGCTCCCCAAGATTCAATCTATCCAATCCATTGGAAGAGTCTTGCCAAGCCATCACCCACTCAGCGCATACAACCGCCCTTTTCCTCCCAAGCAAATCCGCCATACTTACCAGTCTGTGGTGATCTCTCCATGCTTACCAGTCCGTGGTGGCCTCTCCCTCGGTCCTCCTGGGATGCCAGAGATTCATCTGTCAGTCTGGTTGGCTTTGTACATGGAATGGGAGGGGGGCACCATCTTGTTCTTTGCCTCAGGCAGCAAAATGTCCTGGGCTGGCCCAGGGTGGGAGCAAGCGAAAAGTGAAAATGGAAGCATAGACAGATGTGTGGGTGGGTGGGCTTCCAGGGGCTTCTGAGCCACTCCCAGAGTAGGACATGGAAGCTGCGATTCATCTCACGGCTGGTGCTGGAAGATCCTGGACAAACCGATGTATCTCTCTGAGCTTCAAAGGTCAGCCTTCCCCAACCTGGCGCCCTCCAGTTGTGTTCCCAGCTGCGACAGGTAAAAATGGGGATAGGATTAGGAACCACCCACCTCACAGGCTTGCTGGACGGGGAGGGGGAAGAACACATCATAAAGACTGCAAAGGCTTTGGATACAGAAAGTGCTGTAGAAACTACTAAGTGTGTCAAAAAAAACCCCAAACAAAAACAAAAAAAGGAGCCCCAATCACCATATCAAAGCATTTCAAAGGACAAACAGTTTTCTTCAAACTGTATCAGAAACAGCTCCGATTCTAATTCCCATGATCCCAGAGATGATCATAGCACGGGAAACCCTGCTGGCTTAATATGCTTCTGTACAAAGTCTGCTTTGGTGAATTAGATGTTCAACTGCTGTACATGGACATATCTCTATAGCAGCTAACAGGCTTATGCTAACTTGCACCACCGTTAGGATCTGACCCATGAATGTTATTCCAAAATGGTTTATTTGGTGGAGTTTTAAAATGAATGCTGGCAAGCCTCGATTATGACTTCTAATTACATCTTATATGATTAATTATACAATTGCTTCGATTAAGGCCACAATCTCAGCATCAGATGGGGATTCCGACACATGTAATTATGAGACAAATTATCCCAGCACTTCAAATCTTGCAAAGATTCTGCATACATTAGCATTGCCGGTTATAGAGTTCATAGAGATGAGGAGTTTATGTATGCAGGGTGTAAGCAATCAGACAGACTCACGCACCCCACTTCGTAAGGAGAAGCAATGTTAGTACTACTAGATGGGTTGCTTCCACTAGTCCAGATAACACGGGCATGTACATTTACACATTGACATCTGCACTGATATGTCGGCACATGATTATTATATACTTGAGGACTTGCTGCAACCCTGTCCAATGTGGGTGTCCATAACCCTCCAAACTCGAAGGATTATGGGCATCCAACGGAAGGCGGGAGGAGCGTGGCACCTAGGATTGCCTCCATACTCCCCTTGCCCTCCAAAATGTTTAGATGGCCGGTTTTGGCCATCTAAGGCCGCAATCCTATGCACACTTAGACAGAAAAAAGGCGTACAACTCCCAGCATGTACCATCCAGCATAGCTGGCTGGGGCATGCAGGGAGTTGTAGGCCTTTTTTCTGTCTAAATGTGCATAGGATAGGATTGCACCTTAAATATTTCCCCCCTCATGAGAAGGAGAGGCTGAGGCACCGCCTGGATTCCTCGGAGGACGGCGGTGCCTCGCTCGACCCCTTCCCACCCACAGAAATGCACCCCCTCGTTGGTTCCGAAGACAGCCTTCCACCTTCGGAACCCAGCTGGAACAGAAAGAACCACACCAGCTGTGGGTGCGGGGGGGAGGGTGTTCTGCGACCTCAGAAGGCACTTCTGAGGTTGGAGCAGAGACTTGGGCCTATCCTATGCCCCCCTCCCCCAGAGGTCTGGAGGCCATAGTATTGCACCCTGTGACACCTTTCATAGATTTCATAGATCATAGAGTTGGAAGGAGCCTACAAGGCTATCGAGTCCAACCCCTTGCACAATGCAAGAAACTACAGGAAGGGTCTCCCATCCAAGTACAAACTACAGGAGTACTGTACGTAATAACCAGGCCTGTACGTAATAACCATCCAAGTACGTAATAACCAGGCCTGACCCTGCCTAGCTTTCCACGCTCAGAAAAGCTGAGCCAGCGTAAGCCACAGGCCTGTATGCTTAAAGACTAGCAAAATTATTGCAGCTTAAGCTTTTGCGGACACTGTTCCCTGTTCCCTGACTGCTGATCCTTTGGTGGTTTCCCGGCTTTTGCACAGAGTCTTTCCACTCTAAAAGTTTGAAATCCCTCTCCTAAGGCGTAGTTACTGACCATAAGAGCTTTAATCTGCAATGTGCTGGAATTTTTTGGTCCCGCCCTTTGCCTTTGGCCACACCCCCTTTTCCTTCAGCCCACCATCGGTGTGTGGTGGCCCTCAAGAACTTTTCTGAAATCTGAATTGGCCCTCAGGCTGAAAGAGGTTTGCCGCCCCCGGTGTATAGCATTGCTCAGCCTGTTGCATTTAGCAGTTATCACTGTCAGAATCAGATA
Source organism: Shinisaurus crocodilurus (assembly GCA_021292165.1). Classification (NCBI taxonomy): domain Eukaryota; kingdom Metazoa; phylum Chordata; class Lepidosauria; order Squamata; family Shinisauridae; genus Shinisaurus; species Shinisaurus crocodilurus. The sequence goes on from CM037876.1 coordinate 31,241,818, forward strand.
CACCAAAGAACAGGGAGCTGAATTTATATTTCTTTGATGCCTTTGAGTGCTCTTCGGGCTTAGAAATAAGCAAGGTAGCAAGGATGCCAAATTAAAGTAATGGCAAACTATTGAAAGAGAATTGAGTTTGCCCTTAAGGTGGCAAACGGAGCTGCCTAGAAGCATTATAGCATTTGTCAGATGAAAACAGGTGAACTTCTTTTACAAGGTCCAACGCCTTTGTTACGTTTGGCATTCATACGGAAAAGACGCCATGGGCAAGTACACACAGAAAAGACGCCAGGCGCACACACATAGGGGCTTGTTTGTTGGAACTTCAGCATGCTGATCCAGAGCAGCTGATACTGGAAGCTGCACAACAGCTGTGACATGACAATCTTAGCACGGATACCAGCCAGCCAGTGCATCGGAGCACGAGAATTGTGGGGGACCAAGACTGACGCCAAGGATGGGCATGGTTGGGCAGCTGCTGAGGTGGTGAGAAGGAGGAGCAGTAGAAACCACTGCCTACTTACTCAGTGGCTCTCTGCCTGTCCATGATGAGAGAGGGGCTGAGGAGCAATAGCAGCCAGTGGCAGCGGTGGTGAGAAGGTAGACTCACTGAGGGAGGGGACCCGTTGAGGGTGGCATGTCCAAGGTCCCTCAGTAATCTGGAGCTGGCAGTGTGAGGGGCAGAGGTATAGCTAGGGCTAGACCTTGCAGCCTGTTGGATAATTAAATTGCAGTCAAAACCTATGGCTCATGTTTCACCAGATAGTTGGGTGAAATGGTTAAGATCACTGATACCTTCTGGGGTGGATTCCCTAGAAGGTACTCATTGAATAATTAGGAGAGCCTAAGCAGGAAGTGGGCGTAGCTATCAGCTTCTTCCTCTTTCTGCTGGGACTCTGAGTGAGTGTGATTGCACAAGTTGTTGTCTCCACGTTATTCTAGCAGCAGCATGTAACCAGAGTTGCTGGTCTGAACTCCACAAGTTCAGACCCCAAGTAACTACAAATGTACTGTAACGAACTGTAAGAAACGTCTTTTAAGCCTGCCTGAATGAAACTGCATAATCTGAGTGAGTAAATGTTACTTTTAACTTTTACAAGGCTGTGTCTCTGATTATTGTTCTGAGGGAGAGAAAAGGGGGCAAAACCAGGGAAATCCAGTCTGCCTTAAAGCATCCTGGATTACCAAATGCTAACTGGCTAACATTAGCCAAATCTAAGCTTCTTTTAAGTTGGAAAGGGACTCTACTCTGCTGATCTCACTAACGTGAGATAGGAAGGATATTACTCCACAATATATCCTCTCCTAGTATCTTTTTCAAGTCCCAACACAGCCAAAGTCCAGGGCCCTGCAACCGAGACTCCTGTGAAATGACCTCTCAGGGAGCAGCAGATAATGGGCAGTGGCAAACAGGCCTGGTGTCAGCACTTGGGCCAGAATGGGGTTAATGCTGCTCACCGCAGCAGCCTTTATTTCTTCTTATTTTTATAAATATTTTATAGTCACGGAGTGGGTGGCACATCACTGTTCATCGTTTCCTGTGCATGTAATGGGTGCATGGTAACAAGTGCTCATTTTGCTATTTTTACCATATATATATATATATATATATTCCTTTCTCCAACAAAATGTTGCTTATCCCCAAGTACTAAGTGTTTTCAGTAATTGTTGGTCACCACAATCCTATGGCCACTAGACAGAGTCTAGAGATGGCCATAGGATATTTTTGAGTCCCAGCTCCGACCTCAGAAACGTACTCCAAATTGGAGCTGGGACTCCGAACTTGGAGTGCCTTCCCCCTGCCCTTGCAGCCGGCTGCCGCTCCGAGGTCACAAGAGCGACCTTGGAGATGGGCTTTTTTGGGGAGCGGAGAGGGGAGGAGACAGGCACTGCCATGATACCAAGTATCCTGGCAGCACCTCAGCTTCCTTTCCTCGTGCTCCGAGGCACGACACTTAGACGGCCGAAATCAGCCGTCTTAAGTGGTTTTTCAGGGTGGGAGGAGCGTGGAGGCGACCTTCGCCTCCACTCCACGCTCCTCCTGCCATGCGTAGGATGCCCGTAATCCTCAGAGTTCGGACAGTTACAGTTAGCCTCACTGGATTGCGCCCTCAGTGAGTTTAACTTGTGAAACTGTGTGTGCTCAGAGTATTATTATCATATATTTTTTTTAGTCTGGGTTGGCAAACTTTTTCCTTTTGCTCTAATGTATCAGGAATGTAGAAACAGTTGTAAAGCATGGAATGGCTGTGCAGGGATGGGGTGGGGTGGGGTGTTAATTGTGTCCTCACAACTGAGGTAACACATAAGGATGTCTAAAGGGTGTGTGTGTGTGTGTGTGTGTGTGTAAGACCATCCAGTCCAGGCTCTAAAATCTGCTTGTGGGATCCGGTGGGCAGCTGGTTGGCCACTGTGTGAACAGAATGCTGGACTAGATGGACCCTTGGTCTGATCCAGCACGGCTCTTCTTATGTTTTTACCTAGCAGCACCATTGGTAGTAAGCCATCGTAAGCCACAGGCCAGTTTTCTTTGAGGAAATAAGAGCGGGTCCTTTACATGTGTTTCTTTTTCTGGGGTTTTTTCTTTCTCTGACTTTCTATATATTCCATTACACAACCACAAGGTGGCGCTGTGGTATAAGCTGTGATACAGCGGAATTGCAATAACACTCAGACTTCTCATAGCAATTTATTGCAAGATTAGGAAACAATACCTCACTTTCCTCGCTCTAAAAGAAAAGCTGTGAAAATGGCTGCAAAACATGGGAGAGGCCCAGGAGAATGACGACACTGTGTAAAGCTCCCGCAAACTACTGTGTGTGAAGAATCGTGAGCACACGGTAAATGCCTTGTCCAGAGAAGCCCGTCGCAGTTTACAGCTCACTGAGCCTGTGGCTCACGCTGGGTCTGAGCGTGGAAAGCTAAGCAGGGTCAGGCCTGGTTATTACTTGGATGGGAGACCCCTCCTCTAGTATCCTGCATTGAGCAGGGGGTTGGACTCGATGGCCTTGTAGGCTTCTTCCAACTCTATGAACTATGAAATCTATAAAATCTTAGCCCCTAAACTACAGTAGCTGATTGTTAGAAGGGGACTTCTCAATGTTCTGAAGAAAATCTTTTGTGCTGGTTTTTTTGGATAAAGAATGAAATAAAAATGCACACAATAAGTAACGAGGGCACGAACGACCCAGCCCCTTGAAAACACCATACAATCAATGGGAAGTAACAGCGTAAGCTTAAAAAGTTTATTCAGAAGTAAGCCCAATTGAGTTCAATAGGTAAGCAAGTATAGGATTGCAGCCTAAGGGTGCAATTCTATGCAAATTTGGACAGGAAAAAAGGCCTACAACTCCCAGCATGCCCCAGCCAGCATGGCTGGGGCATGCTGGGAGTTGTAGGCCTTTTTTCCTGTCCAAACTTGCATAGGATTGTGCCTTAAGAGTGCTTACCTTTTGGATGGATCGTGCCTGAACTACGGTAAGTAATATACTGGCACAATTTTTTTTTTCTTTTTGCTGACTCCAGTGAGAGCAAGATTGGCACACAAAGCCCACAAGCAAACATAATAAATACTCCCCATACCTCCTCTGCAGAGTTAATGCAGAACAATGACTGCGCTGTGTCAGAAGTCTTCTGAAGTTACCAGCGATGCTAATGAACAAAACATTGACTAAGTGTCCAAAACCTGTCAATGCCCTGCACTCTAATTACTCTGGGAATTCTTTTAATGATCTACTGAGAAATGCCACACGAATAATACAACAGATTTATTCTTAAGCACAACACCGGGCACTTAGAAAACTTTCAGCGTGTCACCTTCTGATTGCCGTGTCTGGCTGCAGGGCAATTAGTTGCAAGATCCATTCTTTTTGTTTATACAGTTTGCTCTGAATGTTTAATCAGGTTATATAAAAGGGGGTGGGGGAAGAACCCACAAACACCTCTAGTTTTCAAGATCCTTTATTTGGAAATATAGACTCTACCTTGTAGTCAGCCTTTCTTCCTTTTTCTTTTTGTCCAGTAACAAAGCAGAAAAACTGGCAGATCTCACTGATAAGCAATAGAATGGAAACTTCTCCAATAGTTTAGTTAGTTATATGGGTTTATATTCAGCCATTTTACACAGGCTGAGTCACTTTTCTCTAAGACTTAGACAGGTATTGGGCACCGTTGTTTGAAATTGGTTTTACATGGGTTTAAAACTAGTTTTAACTATTTTAAGGTTATGGTGGGTGGGTTGTTATTGTTGCTGATATATTTTTAATTTTAAAAATGTATTTTCTTATAAATGTATCCTGTTTTATTACATATAAAAATGACATTACACACACACACACACACACACACACACACCCAAACAACAAGAAACACTCTACAATAAAGGGAATATATATAAATACACACACACACACACACCAAGAAACACTCTACAATAAAGAGAAGAAAATATATGGTTGAATATTGTCTTGATATTTGCTGTTCCAGAACATTGCAAATAAAGTCTGTTTTTCAATAAATCTTCTATAATACGTTAATCTTGATAAGATTGCAATATTCTATATCCTGCTTTGTTATTGGTAATTGTATTGTTGCTAGACTGTACTCTTATAGCGTTTTATTGTATTTTGATATATTTTTGCCTGCAGTGATGTATTACATTTTATATATTGGAAGCCCAGCTTGTGAGGGCATGGCCCTAAAAGTTGGTCTCGAAATCACTTAAACAAACAAACAAAATCAAACAAGAAACCATGTGCACATTTAAAAATTACCTTGAAGTTTGTTGCCATAACAATAGTATATTGCACAATTACTTTTTAAAAGATATAGAACACGGAAAACCTTCTCATGCAATATTTAGCACGATTTCCTGGGAGGAACAGTGTGTTACCTGGAATTCCATGATACTTTTTGGGATTTCTCTTTTAATGTACAATGCAGCTGCTGAGGCTGCCATTTGTAACTGAGGGTGCAAGTTGTGGGGCTTTTTTTCCCTGTCTAAATGTGCATAGGATTGCACCCTGAAAGACTGCATTTACCCAGGGCCTGTGCTACCATTAGGCCAACTAGGCGGCTGCCTAGGGTGCTGGGCTAAAGGGGGCGCCAGAAATGCCTTGAAAAAAAAAATACAGCGCTAAAAGATTGGAAATTGAGCCCCACTTTTGAAGGCAAATCGATCAAGACAAAGGAGAAAGAGAAGGCAGTTAAGATGTCCCATTCCCCCCCCCCCCGTGACGTGGCAGGAGGGAAAGAGAGGCGCTGGGAGAAACAGTTTGAGTGAGGTGCAGGCAGCTGGCGCGGCAGGCTCGAACAAAGCTGGAGAAGAAACAGGGGACCAGCAAAGAAATGCAGTAATAGAGGAGTGGTGGCGGCGGCGGCGCGACAGGGGCCGCTGAATGAAGCCCGTGAAAGAACTTACACGAAGTAAACCCCCTTGATCTCGATGGAGCTGGAAACAACATGTTTAGGACTGGAGAGGAGGGTGGTGGTGTGTGGAATGCGGATCATGCATAATGGGCATAGGGCTGGAGGGAGGGAGGGCTCAAGTGGGGAGACGGGGGCGCTAAATATCTGATCTTGCCCAGGGCACCAAACTGCCTTGCCCTGGTGCTGTATTTACCCCTACTAGGGAAAAATATATGGATTCCATAAACTTTTATTCAGAGGGGGGGAAATCAGTTGGGGTATTTTCTGAAGAAAAATGGCAAAAGGAGAAAAGGTGAAGAAGAGAAAAAGGCCAAAAAACAAACAAGCAAAAAGGATCACGGAGCCAGTGGAGGCGGTGTATCCACTCCGGGTCTCAGTCTGAACCTCTAAGGAGCTATTCATGGTTCTGATCCTAATTTTTTTAGGGGGGGGGATAGGTTTCAGTACCACAGACAGCTCCTTGAAAGTTCAGACTAAGACCCAGAGTGGATACACCACCCCACTGAGATTGGAGCCGCCAGCCTCCACTGCACGGAGCTACACATAATATGTAGTCTCTTGACCTCTGCTACAGATCTTCCATGATGTTGCCCAGCGAAATGAGAGTCTCTGCCTGGACATTTATTATATATTTTTTTGTAGTGAAGAAACATGAGGGGCTGTGACAATTCATCATATACCAGTTGCTGAATCTCACACCTCTCAGCACTCCACGGCACTGAGTGATGAATGGGATTGTTTACTACTTTCCTTTTTGGACTCAAGGGAGATATGGAGTGGGTTTTCTGCCAGAATTTTGGGAGGATTTGGCTTAATCCCAGAGTGCACAGAAGAAAGAAGAGAGAGAGAGAGAGAGAGAGAGAGAGAGAAGCCCAAACTCTGCTTGCTTTACTGTAACCTTTATGTATTTTTGGATAAAAATCTCAAACAGATTTATCACTGTTAAGCAAACACAACATTGATGATGAACCAAGACTTATTAATCATAATTTTGTGAGCGCAAGCCATGCAAACACAGCATTTACAGTGCAATCCTATGGTCACTAGACAGACTCTAGATGGCCATAGGATATTTTGGAGTCCCAGCTGCGACCTTGGAAACTCGCTCTGAAGTCAGAGCTGGGACTTTGAACTTGGGAGTTGCAGCCGGCATGGAAAGAACCACACCAGCTGTGGTTCCGAGGCGGCAAGGCAGACCTCGGAGATGGGCTTTTGGGGGGCGAGGAGGGGGCCAGAGAGGGGACAAGCCAGGCTCTGCCAGCATACGCACTAACCTGGCAGCACCCTGCACTCCTTCCTGCCCTCTCCAAGGTCGAAGAGGGCCGAAACTAGCCATCTAAGTGTTTTGCATGGTGGAAGGAGTGCAGAGGCAACCTTCACCTCCATGCTCCTCCTGTTGTGCCTCCAGTAGGTCAGAAAGAGACCACCCGTGCCGGAGGGTGTTTGGGGTGGGGCCCGGCCAGGCTAAGTGCAGCCTGACCCAGCGGGGCAGCCTTACCAATCAGCGCCTGCTCAAAAGGCGGGTCCCAAACACACTCAGATGCTGGAAGCAATGGTTTGCTAACACAGCTACAGCCAGACGCTCCTGACATTCCCGACCTCGGACTTCTGTACCTTTGATCCTTGGAACGATCCTGACCACGACTTTGCTTGATCCCAAACTGGTTTATGTTTGCTCTGTTTTGGACTGATATATTTTGGCTTCGACACTCAGACTGTGATAACAACTACGGCTTATCTTGAAACTGGACGGATTTACGACACCTCATAAGATGCCTGTAATCCTCCAAGTTCACAGGGTTACGGTGGGAAGCCTCATTGGATTACGCCCTTAAAGAGTTATAAATTAGTCCTAAAAAAAACCCTGAAATGTTGTTTTCCCTCCAACAAATACCTGCATATCATTCCTTCTCTTTCTGATCATCGGCCAGTGAGTGCTGTTGCTTATGTAGCCAATTAACAACAACACCCGTGGCCACCTCCCAGTGATTACGTAAGCTCAAAAGCATCACCAAAATAAATGATAAAATGCCCTGAGAATGAGGCAGAAAAATGTAAGCCTTCTTCAAAGGTGGAAGAAAAATTTCAGGAAATCCGAGGGCAGATTTTGTCATAGAACCAGTTCCACCTATTCCCTGGAACTAGACACAACACTGCCGCCCCACATCTGCATTGTGATGCTGATGCTGTTTCCAGTTGAAGCGCAACCCCCCCAAAAAAACCCTTAGGAAAAAAGAAAGAAGCTGTGCCACAACCAGGGCTTCATTTACCCATATGTTTTGACAATGCCCAGTGGTTGCTTCTTTTTGGGTAGAGGTCATAGTACAGATAAATCTAGTATTAGAATGCTCTTTAATATTTACCTGATGCACACGTTCTTTTAAATTATATACCTGCTATATGGAATTTATCACAAGGACAACACATGTGGATTTCCCGCACCCTCTTGTCAGCCAAAAGACTGATATTACAACACTGGAAAGATAAACGCTCACCTCCTATAACACAATGAATTGAGGACCTAATAACGCTTTCAACATTTGAGCGGGTGGTATTTAGACGTCACCTGTGGATGGATAAATACATGGATATTTGGTCTGCTTTTTCTGAAGTTTATTCATAACTATTTTTTATGGATAATTGTATTACTACATACTTTTGGTAATTATGGATATATATTTCATACATATATTTACTGTAAATGATCCATTTAAAATACTGTAAGAAAACTGTATTTGTTGTTGTTGTTCATTCCCCCCCCTTCATATTTTAAATGGTTTTTGTTTTGTTTTGGTGTAATTCACATTTTAAAAAAACTAATAAAAAATTAAACAAAACAAAATAAAACAACAACAACAACAACCAGGGATAGCTCTTCCATTACACGGGCTCATGTGCCCACATCAGGCAGCAGAGTGGGGGGAGCGAACCACCCCAGTTGGCAGTGGGCCCAAAATGTTTCAGTGGGAGCTGGGATGGGCCAAAAAGGCATAGGTGATGGGCAGAGATGACTCATCCTTTCTCTCTCGCCCCTCCACCGGACAAAGGGAAGGAATGAGTGAGGTCTGTGTGTGTAACATAAAAAAAGTCAATCTGCCTGAATCCTGGGTAAGTGCTGGAAGCCCCAAAACGTTATAATGTTGGAATTGAGGTACACATGCGTGACAGTATGATACACCAAGGCTATTTTGCCAAAGAGGCAAGCCTATTTTAATGTAATGTTAAAAAGAGAGAGTGGGTTCTGATTCTGAATACCGAACACAAGTTGAAAGTGTTCGGGAATATAAACTAAACCCTTATAGTGGAGCCACATGTAATCTCAACTCTACAGCTGCTTCTCCATCACAAAGTGACCTCAAGGGGGGGTCACTTGTAAGTGAAGATGGTTTGGGAGGGGAGGGGGTGCTTAACCGCTTCCCTGACACCCCAATTTCCCCTGAAACTCCTCCCCACCAAATTACTCTAAAACCCGAAGTAGCTGAGAGCAGGGAGTTTCATGGGAAAGAAGCTTGGTAAGGAAAGAACTAATCACCCCAACCCCCTCCCAGTCCGAATTGTCCTCTCTTTGCAAGAGAGAAACAGCCATGGGGCTACTAACATTACATGCAGCTCCAGTGTTAACATCTTGTTGAGCCCTGTTACAGGCACTTCAGCATTCCTTTTACACCTGCTCGTGCGTTTTGTTATTGGCTTGATTTTTCTGCTCCATGTGTTTGGAATCCACCATGCAATCACACAATGGTTTGTGTTCTACTGTAGCAAACTATGGAAGACGTTTTTAATAAAGATTGGATGGGGGAGAACACTGTCTGGGGAGAAAGGAAGCCAGCAAAACAAACTATTAAGATGTTTTCAGCTTCTGCCGTACAGTTTTCATTGTGACCCAAGATGTGGGAAGTTGGTGGTCTCTCTAGGATGACCAGGTGCAAAACGAGGGCAGGGCTCTTGCATTTTTAACAGTTGCATAAAAGAGGACATTTCAGCGGGTTGAGCTGGTCATGCAAGCTACAGCTGCAGAAATTCCCTCTTTTATGCAGCTATTAAAGGTGCAGGAGCCCTGTTCTGTTTGCTTCGGGCCATCCTTGTTCTCTTTTCCACCATAAGATCTCCACTAAAGCATCTGTATCTGAATTGTGCGTTTTTAATTTTTTTCTTTTTAATCAGAATTTTACTGTTAGCCACCTTGAGTGCCAATTTTTGACAGAAAGGCAGGATATCAATTAAATATGCAAATAATATTTTAAAAATACCCCTGCCCTGTAACTTTTGATTCACCTACGAAATCTGCATTCATCCCTAAATGTCATAAACCCTCTTTTTATGGGATTGGCCATGTGTGTGTGTCTTTGAATCTTGTATTTCAGATGCAAGCTTGGGTGGGGGAGGGAGGGGGCTAGATTTCAGAGAAACATACCTGTCAAGGATTAATTTGTGAGTAGGGATAGATTCATTCATTACTGTGGAGAGAAAGCCTGAGCACACTGCTGAACCCTGACATATTGAACCCTGACATGTTTCCCCCTTTTCCGCTGTCACCCCTCTGTCTGCATAATCCCCACCCAGGGCACAGGAGACACAATTCTGGGCAGACCGGTTATACACAAGCCACATCTGCTATATCGGCATACCTTCAATGGGGCACATTTACACCTCCCTCAAGGAAGCGCACAACATTCCGGAGGTGGGGGGGCACAGTCTCAAAGAGCTGAAAAGTACCCCAAAGTACCCCAGAGATGCCAGCACCCAAAAGGTGCCACCACCCCGCGGGGTGGGACTAGCCCGATCATCAAGGGCGGGGAGCAGGCGAGGGAGGGTAGAAAAGATACATGCCAAAGAACAAAGGGTTGTTGGGACACACGGTGCAGGCTTGCACGGGTCAGGTCGCTAGCTCTGGCTAAGGCCAAGCAACTTCCAACCCCGGGCAGGGCGCCCGGTGATCGGCAAAGCAAACCGCTACACTAGAATCCAGAGTCAGAGTCTCTGGTAATATTCTGCATTCGAGCAAAGCTTACCTAGAAAGCAAATTGAATACTTCCATTTTCCCTATCTGTATTGACTGCTATGTTTACACATGAAATTCCTGTAGTCTATGACAGTAATACCTTGGATTACGAGCATAATTCGTTCCAGAGCCATGCTCGTAATCCAAAATACTCGTACATCAAAGCAAGTTTCCCCATTAGAAATAATGGGAACTCTGATGATTCGGTCCACAACCATGTAATCACTGCTTTGCCAGCTCCCTGGCAGGGGGCCCCATGGAGGGAGCCGGCAAAGCAGTGATTACATGGTTGTGGAATGAATCAGCGGAGTTCCCATTATTTCTAATGGGGAAACTTGCTTTGATGTGCTGGCTCCCGGGCTCCCGGCGCACTGCGCCTCCACTCGCTCTGCCAGGAGTGGCCAGGAGGCGGGGGCTTCCATCGAGGCGAGGCATCGAGGAGGGCTGGAATTTCAGGACAAAAATGGGAATGGGGAAGCTTTATTCCCCCCTCCCAAATCATCACAGTCCCACTCTGAATGGGGACTGCTGCGCTGGCTGGCCGAGCGAGTGGCCAGGAGGCGGGGGCTTCTCTCGAGGCAAAGCGCCTCGCTGGCTGCCATGCCGCTCCCGCTGCTCCCTACCTATGTAAGCGGCGGCTCGTCACCTCTCCGTGGCGAGCTGCCCGCGCCGCCGGTCCCGTCGCGTCACATCCGGTCCCTCGCATCACATCCGGCAAAGCAGCAGCGCGAGGCGCCTCCATTCGGCTCCCTGACAAGGAGCCTGCAAAGCTTTGCAGGCTCCTTGTCAGGGAGCCGAATGGAGGCGTGGCGCGGCCTCTCGCTCTGCGTGTGCCTTGCGTTGCCGCTTTGCCGGCTCCCATGCAGGAAGCAGGCAAAGCGGCAGCGCAAGGCGCAGGCAGAGCGAGCAGCGCGGCTCCGTCGCCTTACCTCTACGGGGTGCTTTGCTGCCTCCCAGGCAGGGAGCCGGCGCACCGGCGCAAGGCGCCACCGCAGGGGCACGAGGCGCCCGCACAGCAAGCGGCCTCGCCTCCATGGGGCTCCCGGCTAGGCAAAGCTGGGGAGCTGCCACGTCGTGGGCACAGCGTGTGGCTCGTGTTGCGAGACACGCTCGTCTTCCCAATCTAAATAAATGATAAAATTTTGCTCCCCGGCTTTGCCTAGCCGGGAGGGAGCCCCATGGAGGCGAGGCGCAGCCATGGAGAAGCTCGTATACCGAGTTACTGGTAATCCAAGGTATTACTGTAGTTCCACTCCATTAAACTCTTTTGAAACTGACCAGTTTGTGGCTTCCCTGTTTCTGAGGGGATTCCTTGTCAATATCACTTGCGGCTAAAAGTAAAGGTTTTGACAGCTGCGTACAGGGCACGACTTCGGTGCTGGTTAACCCTTAAGGTACTGAACCCATGCAACGGACCAGGTTTGGTCCACCACAATTACCATCTTGGGGCATCTTAGACATGTAAAGAATGTGCAATGCATCTCTGTGGCACCAGTGACTGCACAGGAGCCTCTCAGGAAAGAAAGCAACAACCCGTCACTTTTTAAATGAATTAAAGTCCCTGGTAACACTTGCTTGCATCAGTATCTTCTAGTGACCCGGCAGCCTTTCATGTTTCAAAGTACTCTGCGATTGGATTGTATCCAACGCTCATCTAACTTAGGTCCCGTTCTTTTCAGTGGATCTACTCTAAGTAGGACTAACATTGGATACAACCTGTTGTGTTTTATAAACATAAAAGCGGTGGATTTGTCAACGTGGAGTTCTTCTGCTGGCTCATCTTAGTGAGATGTGGACTGCATTCTTAGTGAGGAAAGTTTGGCTTCTGCAGCCAATTTCCCCCTTCAAGCCATCATCTTCTTTTGAAGCCAATACAAAAAGAAAAAAGCTTCACGTGCACGCATGCGCGCGCGCGCGCACACACACACACACACACACACACACACAGAGCATTGGGTAGCTGAAAGTATATTAAGCATTCAAATGCTTATTTTGGAAAAGGCTAGAGCGTGTTCCACGCAGACAACCAGCCAGAATGTTCAAGCCTGCTTTAACAAAACAGGGAGCTCCGCGTTCAGAACTCCGTGTATGTCCTCAAGTTGTGCTCCCTGTTCAATCGAGAAAAAACTTCAGGGTTTATTCGAAGGCTGTTTCTTCCCATTCTCATCCTGGCCTAAGGAACTCATTTAGCTGAGTGCATTTAAGAGCAATCATTTGTTATGGGATTGGGACCAAATGACCTCTCAGGGGCCCTCTGAACCCTGGGATTATAGCCAGTGCTGCTCCAGGTTTTTGGAGGCCCTTCAGCAAGACACCCTCAGTGGGCCCTCTCCCTCAGTGAGTCTACTTCTCACCAGCTGCTAACGTTCCTCATCCTCATTCTCATAATTGCTGCCACTTGCTTGCTTGACAGGCAGGGAGCAAGTAGGCCATTGAATTTGCTCCTCCTTCTCGCCAGCACCATTGTCTGAACCAGAGCAAGAGGCAGGTGAACAAGCAGATTGCAACGGTGAAGAGGAGAAGCAACTCCAGGAGGCTGTTGCCAGGGGGCTCAAGTGCCAGAAAATTTTTTTTAATAAGCTTGACGTGTTTCAGAAACTACTCAAACTATTTTGAGTAGTTTGAGACGGAGGAAGCATTAGCAAGATTTTTCAAGATATATTTATTTATTTTATGTATTTATTTACATTGATTAATCGCCCATCTGGCCGGCAACTGGCCACCCTGGGCGATGTACATAGTATAAAAACAAGATAAAATACATTTAAAACAGTATAATTTTTTAAAAAAAATCTTAACCCACCCCATATTCCCGCCTGAACAGCCAGGTTTTTAATGAGTGGTGGAAGCTCAGCAGAGAGGGGGCATGGTGGAGGTCACTCGGAAGAGAGTTCCACAGTACGGGGGCCACCACAGAAAAGGCTCTCCTCATCCCCACCAGTCTAGCTGCTCTGGCTGAAGGGACAAGGAGAAGGCTGTCTGTGGCAGATCTTGTTGAGCGGCCTACTTGGTGTTGCTGGAGACGCTCCTTGAGCTGAGAAAGATGAGTAGTCCGAGGATGGAAATCTCTTTCTGAAACATGTCAGATTTATCCAAGCTTTTTTCGGACACGTGTGAACATTTTCTCTTCTGGTTTTAAAAAAATATAATTTGTGCCCTTCCCTCTCACTAGTGGCTCACACCTTAGCCAGGGGCCACTGAAAAGAACCAGCAGGTGCCTGACCGTGCCTACCCTTGATGACAGCCCTGACAGTAACAAGAAGTGCTGAAGTGGGCCAAACTGGTTGGAAGAACTTAGCTTGGCAGATCTTTCATTAGGAAGATCGGCCTTGGTGGCCGGCCTTTACATGGCCTCCTATGACCTCATTCCAAAGAAACCAACCAGGGAAGGTGCTGCATCCTTGAAATCTCTCTGCATGGAAAATTGTGGCGAGCGTAACATTACGGGCTTTTTGAATTCAACCTCTATGAATTACTCAGGATCTTTCTGTCTTCCCTCCTGGTGTTTCCATTACAGCAATGCAGCCTATTCCCAGTACTCAAATGCACTATTTTGTATTCATGAGTATGCAGTCCTTCCCCAAATTGCTTTTAAAACTGTGTCATTTGTAGAACTTTGGAGGTTTAAGCCAATGTTAAGTGCAAGTATTATTTGCAGAGCCCCAGCTATTACTAGTCACAAGCTGAAAGAGATATAGACTCAGTCCACATTATCCTAAAATGGCTGCTGGCATACTTGCAGTAACTATGTATAATTTTTATTTATTTATTACATTTATATCCCAACTTTCCTCCATCGTGGAACTCAAGGTGGCTACATGCAGTCCCCAGGTGGTCTCCCCTCCAAGCACTGACCAGACCCCGACCTGCTTAGCTTCAGCAAGGTGGCTGCCTCATGTGCCCTCAGGCCATGCATCGCCTTTGTATATTGCCATTCATTAAGGAATTCCATAGCAGTTATTCTACAGATTGCCCATATCTAGTAGGAATTTTGTTTGTTTCCTCCCTTTTGAACAGCAAACTCTCTCCCCCGTGTGCCATATGATACTCTTGTTCAAGGTAGACAAGACCAAAGACCACTTGGGCATGCGGTAATTCCTTCTTCCTCTCAATCCCCTTTCCTTTTGTGCCATGCCTTTTAGATTGTAAGCGTGCAGGCAGGGACTGTCCTATTTCATATTTTTGTAAGCTGCTCTGGGAGCCTTTTTGGCTGAAGGCAGGATAAAAACACTATAAATAAATAAAATGTAGAACTAGCTGCATGGTTTTTCCAGACTCCAGCAATACTTTTTTGGTGGTGGAGGAGGGAGAATTAAATAGCAGTGTGTGCTTAATAGGAGAAGCTTAACTTCTTCAGAAAAATCCAGTTTTGAAGTGAGGTTCCATTAGGTGCAAAAGAATAAATGGCCAACTAAAATTTGTTTTTATATTTTAATGAGTGAGATGTTGACCACATGGGAGAAAATATGGTCATCACAATGCACCTAATAATATAGTGGCTAGTGAGGTGTCTTTCAGCCAACCTGTTTGTTGAATTCAGATTCAAGTGTCAGTCCCCCCAACTAAGAATTGAATGGGATGTTTGAAGTGCATCTTTCCTACTACATAGGAAGCTGCCTTATACTGAGTCAGACCACTGGTCCATATAGCCCAGTACTGTTGACACTGACTGGCAGCAGCTCTCCAGGGTTTCAGGCAGGATTCTTTCCAAGCCCTAGCTGGAGGCTGGGGATTGAACCTGGGACCTTCTGCATGCAAAGCATGTGCTCTATCACACGTTAGCTATGGTTCCTCGCTACAGCAACTGGTATTCCAAGGTGGTCACCCATCCAAGTACTAACCAGGCCCAACCCTGCTTAGCTTCCGAGATCAGATAAGATTGGGCTGTTCAGGGCTGTTCAGATGTTGCTGCTTTTGAAAAAGGTGCAAGTAAATGACAGATAAGGTGCCTCTATAACTTCTCACAATAACAACCTGAGATCTGAGAATTAAAAATATACCTTTATTTATAGACAGACTTACATAAGATTCACATTTAAGATCAGTGCTAAGATAGCAACAAGGTAATGCAAGAAACATTTCAGAACCTCAGAACAGTAAAGGAGTCTTATCAGTGCAAGTGCAAAACAAAAACAAAAAAAACCCAACATACCCCTACAAAGGTGACCATTTAAGATCAGAGGTTTAAAAGCATTAGGTGGTATCCAATGTCAGTCTAACTTAAGTCCCATTCATTTAAATGGGTCTACTCTAAGTAGGACTAACATTGGACACAATACCCAGTAAGTGCACCAGTTTACAATGGTCCTATACCAACAAGACCGAGGTTCAACTACCGGGCATACAGAAGTTTGCCAATTTGTGTACTAATGTCAGCCATAAAATTTAGTCTTCTGCAATTTAATAGGCAACATAGACATCCATTCCCACATGATCTCCTCCATTCATTTGTTTTGGGCTACACTGTGCTATATTTCTTGTCCCATGTATATTATATACCAGAGTAACCCAAGTAGTCACAATAAGATCAACAGATCTGAAATATCTGCCATGTACATATCAGTTTATCCCCAATAAAGACATCTGAAGGAAATCAGGAGTGTTACTTACAGAAACTTCAAGGAGTCCCACTTCCCCCGCTGCACTTTTTCTTTTTTGGCATATAGGGCAAGATGCATATAGATAAAACACCAAGCCTGTGACATTAGGCAGTGCAGTTCTTATTACACTATTTCTCCACTATTATGTATGGTTCAAGATCTGGTCCCCTATGAGATACTCTTCTGAAGAAAGGACATTTATTGTAACTTCTGTTCTTTCAGAAGAGACCTTTGTTGTCATTACTCATCTGTACCTAACCAACACATGAAGCTTAAATGTTAGTGCTGTAAAGTATAGGATCCTAGAGCCAAGAGGTATTTAAAAAGACATTCGACGCAACACCTTGTTTGGATACATGCTACTCTTCTCCACTTACTAGGGGTTTAGCCCCCCCCCCCATGCCATCTTTATAAGTGTTCTAAAATGGCAACAGTGGGCAACTAAATTGAAGTTCAGGTAAGAGAAGCTGGATGAAGATCTGGAGTGACCAAGCTAAAAGAGGGACCTCCATCCTGCTGGAGTGGGGAGCATGCGAAAGTGCCATTTTAATTTAATTTTTTTTAAAAAAAAATAGGGGTAAGATGGTACCAAGAACCACACAGAGACTTTGCTCCTTGGATTATGGAAAATGTTCCATGTCTACAGGCCTATATTTGCAGTGCATATGGGTGGATGGAGGAAAAGCCAGCAAAGATTTGGATGTGCAACTGACCTCTCCTGCCCTTTGGCTGTGATGATTTTCCATCGATCAACCAAGGAACACTAAGAGGGAATGGAACAGTGAGGATTTGATTGGTTCTCTTAGGAGCCCATTTAGAAAGACACCCCCCCCCCCGAGTGTTTCTGAATATCCAGAGTCTCCTGCACCATTTACAGGACTGCATCAAGTCAACTGGATCTGTGGTTTTCAGACAATCGCTTCACCAGCAATCATTTGAGACCAGCAGCATTGAAAAGAAATTTAAAAAAAGCAGCAATTGTGTGAATTGTTCCTTCAGCCAAAATTAGAGGCAAGCCCATAATAGAGCGACATCCTTATTTTCCAAAGTGGACTTCAGGCAGGCCAGGCATTTTTATGAGTATAACCAATATTTGTTCTACTAAACCAATTACAAAATAACACTGAGTGCCCAAAACCACGTTAAGCATTCCAAAGACTTCAATACATTTCCAGAAGCTAAAGAGGCCCACACAGTTGAACTGCAGTGCAGTTGTTCATGACGTTAGGGCAAACCAGTCTATGGCAAATCCTTCACCCGGAAGACAACTGGATCAGTGTGCAAGGCTGCATTCCACACAGGACCTCTGGAGCCCTTCAGATGTGTTGGACCACAACTCCCATAATTGCGGTCCAACACATCTTGGCCATTGGCCATACTGGCTGGGAATTATGGGAGTTGCGGTCCAACACATCTGGAGGGCACCAGGTTAGAGAAGGCTGAACTCTGCCAATTGTTGCTAGTCTAGAAGGATTAGCTTGGATAGCAAAACAACAGTAGCTTCAAACCCTCCCATTGGTTAGTTATCTCCTTCCAAGGAGACATCCTCTCCCTCTGTATTTGATGCTAAAAGTGACTTCTGGGGGCATCATTCCTGTAACTTTGGCAAATGCAGTCAAAAGGATACTTTGTCAGCTGTTTGTTCCTTGTTGTTATCCTCTCCTAGTTCTTCTTAAAGAAGATTAGCAGAAGCCCAATCCAGAGAACTTCACTTAAAAAAAAAAAAGATATCCAGGAATGCCAAACAGCAAGGTAACATTCAGGACAACTGCTAGCAAGGAGCAGCCATCAGGCATTTAATGGATTTGTCAAGTTGATGCTAATCAAGGAATGTTTCAAGTATCAGTAGCTGTGCTCCTCCTTATTCTACCCAGTACCAGCTAGCAGCACTGGGATTTTGCCGGACTAGGTAGATGTATGGATGTTGTGCAAAAAGTCAGTGTCATCTTAAAAAATTAAGTCATATTTCTAAGGGCTTTAGGATCAGTTATTAAAACTGGGGGTTCTTTTTGTATTTTTGTATTATTATTTTTAAAAGCAGAACTTTTAACATTCTTCAACAACTGTCCCAATCAAGGAGTATAATTTTTTCTTAATGAGTCGAAACCCAGGACTCAGGATCAGGGTATGTTTGCTGCCAAAAACAAAGCAAGCTCTGGGGAAGAAATCCATGAAACTAGGCCACGAACGACTGTCTTGCTTGAACACCAGTGTCAGCTCAAAAGTAGGAACAACAGTGGGGTCATAGACAATCTTGTCCAGCTTTTTACACACATTTCCGGTTTCCAAGTTGACATGAATAACGCAGCCCCTTAAACCACAAGGCTCAGTAGAAGAGAGACGCAAGATATCTTGGGCTATCCTCCTGGTTAGTTTCTCAGGGACTAGAACTCTTGAGCAATGCAGTCTTGTCTGCTTTGATTTAGACAGGCAGCTCTCCAGCATTCTAACTAAACTCTGACATGTCTGTTCCTCAAACACCATCTCGTTAAAGTTGGGTTCAGGCGCTGCATAATCCCAGTAGTCAAAGTCTGCAAGGGACGGGAGAAGGAGAAAGGAAAGAGATTCTCAGTAACTGGCAAGAAGCCAGCCACCACTTGTAATATCAAATAATTACATTAAACCAAAAATTCAGCAGTAGATATTTTCATAGGGGCTCATCAAGTTAATGACAAATTGCAGCCAAGGATACTGTATCTCCTGCCAACAAGTAGCCCTCTTTGAATTCATGCAGAAATACAGTTGATTAAATTGCCTTTTCCCCTGATAAAACTGGATGCAAGATAATTTAATGAAATGCATTTTGATTGGAATAGCCAGAGCCTTCCAGATGTTTTGGACCACAACTCCCATGAGCCCCAACCAGCACAACCAATGGTCGGGATTATGGGATGTATAGTTCAAAATATCTGGAGGGCACCAGGTCATCAACAGGCCTGTGGCTCATGCTGGCTCAGCTTGTCTGAGCGTGGAAAGCTAAGCAGGGTCAGGCTTGGTTATTACTTGGATGGGAGACCCTCCTCTAGTTTCCTGCATTGAGCAGGGGGTTGGACTCGATGGCCTTGTAGGCTCCTTCCAACTCTATGATCTATGAAATCTACCCCTGGAATAGAGCCTTTTTGGCCAATAGCAACCTTTCGATTATTTGCAAAAACAGTAACAGAAGATGTTCACAGGGGGGGGGGGGACCACACAGAAGATGACACAGTAGACACCTAAGAAGCAGGTGACCCAACCATGTTTTTCTAAAGATTATATTTTGGCAGGCTGTCAAAAAACAGAGCCAAGATGAGAAGCGACTGGTCTACTACATTAAGGAAGCCATGGAAATACAGTAATACCTTGGATTGCAAGTAACTTGGTTTGAGAGCGTTTTGCAAGACAAGCAAATTTTTAAATATTTATTTTAAAAAATTTGACTTGATATTTCATTTCATTTCATTTATATACCGCCCCATAGCCGAAGCTCTCTATACAAGCAACGTCTTGCAATACAAGTACTGTAGTACGGCTTAAATTAAAAATCTCTGTACAAATTTTTTTTGGGGAATTTCGTTTTGATATAAGAGTGTTTTGGATTACAAGCACGTTTCCGGAATGAATTATGCTCTCAATCCAAGGCATGACTGTATATGTACAACGAAATGATGGGGGAAAATTAAGCTGTTTTCACACCTTTTACATGCCAAAGGGAATTATGAGCAAGGTGATAACCCTAAGCATTTTTTTTTTTTTTATACTGGGAAGTAAATCCCACTGAACTCAGTGAGTTTTAATTCTAAGCTAACATGTGTACATCTTGCTGCCATTAAAGTTATTTTCCTCATCTGTAAGAAACCTTCAGTTTCCCTGAAAGTTTAATATCAACATGCCACTACTATGTATATACAACAGTTTTCATTAGCTTTGCATATACCGGTACATGTTTACTTTAATGCTGCTGAATGAGGAAAATGTGTTGATTTCTCCCATTAAAAACTTGCTTTGTTCATTAAAAAAATATATTCTGAAATGTCCATGCACTGACTCTCCCAACTGCTTCACATGGAGTAAAAATGGAGCACATGCATAGCAGTGAAGTACTCCAAGTGTTGTTGCTGGTAGAAAAGGAGGGGGGCAGGTGAGGTTTCATATCCTTCAGATAGTTTGGACTTCAACTCTCATCAGACCCAGCCTGCATGGCCAATGGTAAGGAATGCTGGGAGTTGTAGTCTAAAACATCTGAAGGGCACCAGAATAGGGAAGGCTGCCCTAAAAAGGAGACCCCAACAATGCATTGTCCAATTGTAGCACAGTTTCTGATAGGAGGCTAAATGGGGAAATGTTTGCTGTATAACGTGCAGTCGAAAGACCAAGCATTTGGACTCCTGGAAGTATTTTTTCCTTAAGCGAAATCCGAAAGACGAAATATTTATTCCATGCATGTTATACACATTCTGCACTGTCTATGCTGCATTGTTTCCATCATGCTCCCACAAATTATTGCAATGCATTGTGGATCTGTTCCATGGTCCATTTTGAACCATGCTGGGGGGAAAAGTGCTCCATGGTGGTGAACCTATTTTGGGGATGGAGTACAGCAGCACGGATAACGCCCATGAAGCTCAGAATAAAAGCTGCAATGGAATAGGAGCCCCACTGACATTGGAGTCACAAGCCTCCCCTGTTACTCTTACACCAGTGGTGGGAAACTTGTGGCCCTCCAGATGTAGTTAGACTACAACTCCCATCAGCCCTAGCCAACATAGCCAATGGAGGAGGATGGGAATTGCAGTCCAACACGTCTTACTTCAACCAGTTACGAAATTTTATTTTAAGGCTGTTCTTTTTAAATGTGTACTGCCAAAGAATGGCAGGAAATTTTGCAGAGAACTTTTAACCCAAGGAAAAGGGGGAGGGGAGGGGCATTGCCTACAAAATAAATAAATAAAACTAAAATGCAGAGATTATCTAGCCCTCAGGGAGGTTACTACCAATGGACTCAGGATTGCTTTCAGTTAGCAAGTGACAATAGCCACTGTCAACACAACCCACTCACCAGTTACAGCTGCATGTTGAAAACGTTGCTGTATCAGCTTGGAAATACATGCAGAGTTTTTATTGTTTAAGCTGCCAGTTGCAACCATTCTGAAGAACTGTCCTCGCCACCAGTAAGTCAATATACCTTTCTTGGTGTACTGCAAGAAAGCAAATATGGTTTATTGCTAGACCATTAGAAGAGCATGCAGCAGCGGAACACATAATATAAAGTTGCAATGGGAAAAAGGACGACAGGAAAGGGTTGACATGGCCATAGCTCTATCAGCAAAAATCCCTATCATGCTTAGTCAGACTCAGAAGCCAGTCCCATTGATTTTAATGAGGCTTAGTCTCCCAGGCAAGTACGTAGGTATAGGATTGCAGCCCATGAGTTATTTATAATCCATTATCGATTTAAAGGAAAAATACAAATTTTAAAATGAAATCATAAACAATTTTAAACTTTTTTTTTTTTTAAAGTTACAACACCTAGAGAATTTCTTTTGGTTGAAAAACAAAAAATTACTTATAGGCAGACTGAAAACAAACAAAATAAATAATGAAAAGCTAGTTATAATAATACTACATTTACACTGCAATCCTAAACACATCTACTCAGAAGCCCCACTGAGTTCAATGGGGCTTACTCCCACATAAGTGTGTATAGGATTGCAGCATAACTCAACTTCCAAGACAGTAACTCATCTTACCTGCTAAAATGTAATGCGCATGAACTTTTAACTTGCTAGAAAAAGTGACTTCGGCATCATTAGGAAACACACTTTAAATCTAAACGAAATACAAACGGGCGGCCACCCGCGCCTCCCCAGTTAACCTACCCTCTCCTCCTTTACTACAACGAAAACTTATATACCGTATGTATGTATATATCTCCCCCACCTCCTGTCCGGGTTCCTGGGGGCAGCGTTATACTTGGGAAACCATCCCCCTTCCCATTGGTTCTCCTTTAAGGTGGGCGGTTGCGTTGTGGGACGAGGAGGAGCAAACAGGCTCAACTCAGTTCATCCATGTGAAAGCAGAGACGCCCGTGGGAAGCGGGGGCGGGGGGGAGAAAGGCGAGCTGATCACCTGATTGGTCGGCTTGAATGTCAGAAAGGCGGAGGATAGGAGGCTGGGAGAAGGGAAACATCGGTCAGCTGACTCGTGTCACTCACACACATAGCGGCCCGTCTCTGCCAATATTTGACTTTCTGGCACTGACCGGCTGTCTGTAGGAGGCTCTGCGGGAGCGTTTGGACCCACGTTTCTTGTCGGTGTTTCCTCCTTTCTGCCCAGCGAGTCGTCCGTGTGTGTGTCTGAATTGTTGGTCACGTCCCCGCTGCGAAGGTTCACGTGTTCACACTGCGCCCCTTTCTGATTATAATCTGGGGAAAGAGGCGCGTAAACTCTCCCGCCCTGTCCGCTAAATCTGGGGAGAAATGATTATCCGGGAGCAATTTGATGAGGAGGAATGTAGCGAGTTTAAATGCAGTTGCGTTTTAGGGAAAGGGCCACTTTGTACAATAAAAGCAGGGGTTGATAATAAAAACTGTCTGATGAATAAAGGACGCTGCATGTAATGCAGAAGGACTGTACTCGGGATCTGTTGCCAGGCTTGCACAGGACACGTGTCTCTAATGTACGTTTGAACCAGCTTTTAGGTTCAGGGAGTAATGGGGGAAAATTCATCTGCTCAGGAAAACCGGAGGAGTGGGGCAATTTTTGTTTGGTGCTAAGGGAGCCTCTTTCTTCTGCAGACCCTAGCTCTGTTCCAGCTGGAGTTCAGGCTACTATCCTCAGGGCAGAGTGGGGAAGGCTTTAATCTCACCCTGCTCCCAGTGATGCTGCTGGGAAAGGAGGTGCATGGGGGCGACTCTTTCTGTGGGCCATGTCTCCCAGCAGAACTGGGCTCCCACCAGAAAGTGAAGGCTTATGACCTTAAAGACTATTTATTGGTGCTAATGGGGCTTGGGGGAGATTTTCATGGGGATTGCAGCTGGGGAGGGTTAAATTTCCCCTTCCTGCACTCAGCAGTGCCAGTGAACCCCCCTCCCCCGCCTGTGCCTACTTTAAAATACATTTAAAAAGAAAACACCTGACATACTTCCAAGTATTGGGGAGGGTCTGTGGCAAAGCGGTAGAGCACCTGCTTTGCATGCAGACGGCCCCAGGTTCAATCCCTGGCATCTCCAAGTAGGGCTGGAAAAACTCCTGCCTCAAATCCTCAGGACCGGGTTGGTGCTAGGTACTGGAAAAGATCCACCCCTTGGGACACACACAAAAAGAGAACACAAATTTGCATGTGTGTGTGTGTCTTTAAAGGACCCTGTCTCTGAAGGCTATTTGTAAAAGGGGATGTATGGACAGGGGAGAGAAGGGCAGAAGAGGCCTCAGGCAGAAAGATTGGGGGGGGGGGCAGCAGGAAGGGAAGCACATGTGGGTAATCCAAAGGGATTTGATGCAACAGAGATCATCAGGGCCCCTGTACCTTTATTTCAACAAGTTCCCATGGGCAGCAGGGTGGTGGGGCAGATGGCCTCCCAGAGATTTAGGGCTCCAAATGAAAGACACAGAGACAATAATAAAATACAGCATAAAATTTCAATATACAATATTTAAAACAGCCTAGTGGGCTGCCCCCTAACACTGCTTCTGCTAGGGAGCTGCTGCCAGTCAGTGCCAACAATACTGGGTTCGATGGACCAATAGTCTGACTCAGTATAAGGCAGCCTCCTATGTTCCTAAATGCCACAAATCTCATGTGCGCACTTGCTTGCTTACTTGCTGTAACAGACTAGGTTTGCTAGTTTTCCGGCCAGGCTCCTATGGTTTTTAACAGATGTGGGTTAGGCAGAAATTTAACAGTGAAGTCTCCCCCTCCCTGCCACGATCAGAGCATTTCCTGAGGAGGTGATGTAGTGCGGCAGAACGCTGCATTTGCTGAATTAATGTTTTCATGCAGCAGTGAAGGCAGAAGCGCCATGGCTACCAGAAGGAGGGGGGAAAGATGGCAACTACCCTGCTTTTATGCCAGGGCTTGAACTGGCATGGTAGAATTAGTCACCTGCTATGGATGCCACTCAGAATTGTTTGTCCTGGGCTTATCAATGCAAGTCAACCGCAATGGTGTCAAATGAACCACTTCATGCCAACATGCATATGCTGCTAGCACTTGTGTGGAAACATTCTGATGTTTTGACAAGGCAGGAAAGAAGATGGTGAGACAGCTTGAACCGAGCAAGACATGTGATTCCTCCTGCAAAATGGTGGAAGAACTAGAGGCAGGAGCAGGAGAGGCTGATAGCAGGTGAGCTTGTTCAGAGCAGAGAGGACAGTGAGGGGACGAAGGTGGTATGCCATCTTTGTTACTTGAGGCTCAGGTGACCTAAGTGGCAGGAGTGCCTTCTACCAGCTTCGGCTGGTGGCCCAGCTACATCCCTGCCTGGACACGGATAATCTGGTTTCAGTCATCTATGTTTTGGTAACCTCCAAGTTAGACTACTGCAATGTGCCCTATGTGGGGCTGCTCTTTTAGACTGTTCAGAAGCTGCAGCTTGTTCAAAATGCTGCAGCCAGATTAATAACTGGGACCAGAAGGTGGGAATATATAAAACCAATTCTGGCCTGCTTGCACTGGCTGCCTGTATGCTTCCAAGTCTGATTCAAGGTGCTGGTTTTAATCTATAAAGCCCTACATGGCTTGGGACCTGCAATACCTGATGGAACACACCTCCTGACCTGAATCTTCTCTACAATCTACATCTGAGGCCTTCCTCTGAGCAGCCACTTCCAAGCGAGGCTCAGAGGGTGGCAACAAGGGAGAGGGACTTCTCAGTGGTGGCCACCTGATTTTGGGGTGATCTCCCCACTGAAGCTCACCTGGCACCAACATTGTTATCTTTTCAGCAGCAGATTAAGACTGCCCTCTACTCCCAGGCATTTAATGGCATATGGGACCTGTCAGCTGTTTCTAACAGGTCTAGTTTTTGTTTTTTTTAAATTGAAATTGTTTTAGCTGTTTAAACTGTTTCAAATATTGTATATTGAAATTTTATGCTGTATTTTATTATTGTCTCTGTGTTTTGTGAATTGTTGTGAACTGCCCAGAAAGCTTTGGCTATTGGGCAGTATAGAAATGAAATAATTTTTAAAAAATGTGCTAGTGCAGCTTTCCCTAACCTGGTGCCCTCCAGATGTGTTGGACAGCAAATCCCATCTGGCTGGGAATGATGGGAGCTGCACTCTAACACATCTGGAGGATGTGTTAGATTGCAAGTTGGGGAAGGCTGTGCTTGTGTGTAATCACCATCAGGCCAGTGTCCAGGCTGCTCCCCTTGAAACCCTGTCCCAGGCAAAGCTCAAGCATCTGTCTCACCAAGAGATTGCCTGGTAACTCACCTCCAGTCCATACCTGATTATGGAGTTGAAGCGAAGAAGTAGTACATAGTTATTTTTGAAAGTTTAAGTAGCAAAACTGGGCTCAGTGTTTTTTTGTGTCATTTTCTAAGAGCTCCGTTTGCTGGTCAGTTCAGTGGCTCGTTAATTAAAACTTCTCTTCAAGCTGCTTTGATTGCTGACTGAAACAACTCCAGGAGAATGTAAATGATTTGTTTGTGCCTCATTAGCCTGATGGATTAATGTTCCTCTGCACAAGGCTCTGCAACAGGGGCAGTAAGAGAGCTGTCCGGTGGCGCTGCCTCCATCAAGTCCAGTCGCGTTGGAGGAGGAGTCTATGTGGGCTGTTCCTTATTCTAAAGATGCTACCAAAGTGCTTGTGAGACCAAAGAAGACAAGAAGCTTCATGTGGGAAATGCACGGCCTGTGCAAAGCCAAATATATCTGCGCCGCTTCCCCTGGAAATCAGTCTGTTGGAAGAAATCAATGCTTGGACCCTTTTCTTTGAATGAAGGATGTTTAGACATGACTGATTTTGTTCTACTTAGGACTGTGCGTATGGCCCAGCCAAAGCTAAAAGGTTAATGCAATCTTGGGCTGCATTGGCAGAAGCATAGCAGACAAGGCTTTTATTGTGCCTCTGCCTCATTCACAGAATTTTACAGGGGAGTCCAGAGGACATTGCAACCCTCCCGTGTTTTCCCTCTGCTTCTTCTTCTTTTTTCTTTCTTACCAGAAAAAAATCCACCAAGGAGGGAAAGATGGAGTAGCTACAGCCAATGCCTTTTGATTCATAGTGTTGTTAGGGGCCATCCATCTGGAGGCACCTATAGTGCATCACTGGAAGCAGTGCTGCAGTGCAGCCAGGGCTCACAGGGTTGGAGCACCAGGATATTTTTAATAAGCAGGGATGATGATGTCATCTGCCACCCGCCACTGCCTTCCCTGTTCCTCCTGAGGTTAGCCACAATTCTCAAAGTAGCTGAGCAGAATATGCATTTTCTCAGCAACAATACACTGTTGTGACCTATCTGTGTTATAATGCAAAGTACTTAGGTGGCTTCATCTTGAATGGGCAATTAAGTCCCATTAACTTTACTTTACAAAAGACCTGCTCCTGGTGCAGGTGAAGACTGCTAGAACTGCCACATCCCCAAGGATGGTCCAAATATTTAACAAAACAATTCTAGTAGTTTGCATCTCCACCAGGAGCAGATGTTTTGTAAAGCTTCTGACTGGGTTCAGACAGCACAATAACCCACACTCAAGGGATGAGTGTGGGTTGTTGAAATGTGGGTTATTGCATTGTCTGAACCCAGCTGTGCTAACAAGCCATGGCTTGTTAACACAGACAACACATGAGAGCCAGTGTGGCGTAGTGGTGAGAGTGTTGGACTGGGACTGAGGAGATCCGGGTTCTAGTCCTTGCTCGGCCATGAAACTCACTGGGTAACTTTGGGCCAGTCACTGCCTCTCAGCCTAACCTACCTCACAGGGTTGTTGTGAGGATAAAATGGAGAGGAGGAGGAGGAGAAGGATTATGTAAGCTGCCTTGAGTTCCTTGCAGGAAAAAAGGTGGGGTATAAATGTAATAATAAAATATGAAGAACCCATGGTTCGTTGTTGGGCTGTGAGCTGTGGGTTGTTCACCATGGTTTGTTATCCCGGCTGGGGTCAGACAACATGTCAGTCAGTCAGGCGATCACTTGTGACCGAGTAAGATTGTCTTCCAGGATAAAAAAAAAAAAAGAAAAAGAAAATTTACAAAAAGGAGATTTTAAAAGGAGGAAAATTCTAAAGAAAATTGTGTAGACTCTAGCGATCGGTCCGTAAGTGACTGTGGAGGCCAATTCTAGATCCACACAGCTTCCCACAGTGAGGACACAGGTTACCAGATGGAAGATGGTCTTGTAAAGGATTAATTTGACGTGCTTTTCACTTAGCACGTTTCTCCCTTTCACCTTGCACTCGAGCTTCTTCAAAGTCCATAGAACCTTTGTGAAAGGCCAACCTCCAGTTAGATCGTTCATGGGCCAGAGCTTCCCAATTTTTGATGTTTATATTGCATTTTTTTAGATTAGCCTTAAGAACATCTTTAAACCTCTTATATTGACCACCGATATTCCGCTTTCCATCCTTGAGTTGGGAATAAAGTAACTGCTTTGGGAGACGGCAGTCAGGCATTCGAACAACATGACCGGTCCACTGAAGTTGGCGTTGAAGGATCATTTTTTCAATGCTAGTAGTCTTTGCTTCTTCCAGTACACTGACATTTGTTCGCCTATCTTCCCAAGTAATTCGCAGGATTTTCCGGAGGCAACGTTGATGAAATCTTTCAAGGAGTTGGAGGTGACGTTTATAGATAGTCCATGTTTCGCAAGCATACAATAAAGTTGGTAATACAATGGCTTCATAAACCAGTGTCTTGGTCTTCTTACAAATATCCCGATCCTCGAACACTCTATGTTTCATTCGAGAAAACGCGGCACTTGCGGAGCTCAGACGATGCTGGATTTCACTGTCGATGTTAGCTGTAACAGAAAGATAGCTGCCAAGATAGAGAAAATGATCGACATTTTCCAGTATTGTCCCGCCAAGCTGGATAGATGGCATCACCAAAGGGTTAGCTTGCACTTGCTGATGAAGCACTTTGGTTTTTTTGATGTTAAGTGAGAGACCAAGTTTTCCGTATGCTTCTGCAAAAGCATTTAGGATAGTTTGGAGATCATCCTCTGAATGTGCGGAGACCACATTATCATCAGCATACTGAAGTTCCACAACAGAGGTTGTAATTACCTTACTTTTTTTTCCAGCCTGCTGAGATTAAAAAGCTTTCCATCTGTTCGATATATAATTCCCACACCAGTGGGAAGTTTCCCCTCGACAAGATGTAAAATCATGGCGATGAAAATAGCAAATAATGTTGGGGCAATAACACATCCCTGTTTAACACCTGATCCCACTTTAAATGGAGCACCATGAGAGCCGTTGTTGTCCAAGACCGTAGCCGTCATGTTGTCATGGAGAAGTCACAAGATATTCACAAATTTATTGGGGCATCCAATTTTCATAAGGATAGTCCAGAGAGCTGTTCGGTCTACAGTATCAAAGGCCTTAGCAAGATCAATAAATGCCATATAAAGAGGGTTGATTTTGCTTCCGGCATTTTTCTTGGAGCTGACGTGCAGTAAAAATCATGTCTACTGTCCCTCTAGAGGGGCGGAAACCATATTGAGATTCAGGGAGGATCTCTTCTGAAATAGATAGAAGACGGTTTGCGAGAATCCTGGCAAATATTTTACCTGCAGTAGCTAAGAGAGAAATGCCCCGATAGTTTCCACAGTCTGTTCTATCACCCTTCTTAAAGAGGGTGATAATTATGGCATCCCTGAAGTCTTCTGGGATCTCTTCTCTTATCCAGATTTTTTCGATGAGTTTATGAAGATGTTGTACAAGTTCGGGCCCCCCTTCTTTAAAGATTTCAGCAGAAATCCCATCTGGTCCACTAGCTTTGTTATTCTTCATTTGATTAATGGCTTTTTTTACTTCATCCAAAGTGGGGAGTATTGCAAGTTCCTCTCTAACTTGTTTTTGCGGGATTTGCGAAAAAATCTCATTATCCACCTTAGATTTACGATTTAAAAGGTCATAATAATGCTCTTTCCAACGCAGTGCAATAGACTCTTTATCTTTTAAGAGATTGGTGCCATCTTTTGATTGTAAAGGGTTTGTACCATAGGTTTTTGGTCCATAAATGGCCCTTGTGGCCTTAAAAAAGCCCCGTGAATCATGAGATTCTGCAAGTTGTTGAATTTCTTCAGCTTTCTTTTTCCACCAGGCGTTCTTAAGTTCTCTTGTTCTTCTTTGGACCTCAGCCTTTGCACTAGCGTAGATTTTTTTATTGGCAGCACAGTTAATATCATTTTGCCATATTTGGAAAGCTTTCCTTTTTTGGTCAATTATATATTTAATCTAATTATCATTTTCATCAAACCAATCCTGATGTTTCTTAGTTTCGTATCCAATAGTTTGTTCACAAGCTGCAGTAATGGAGGTTTTCAGCTTAGACCAATGGTCCTCAATGTTGTCAGGAGGTTCCGTAGGTAGATGTTCCTTAAGAAGTGATTGAAGACGAGTTTGCTTAATAGGATCTTGAAGGGCGTGGATGTTCATTTTACGCCTTGGTTTCCTTCCTTGAAGCCTACGTTGGGGAGCAATGTTGATAACCATAGTGGACCGGATTAGTCGGTGGTCTGTCCAGCAGTCGTCGGCACTCACCATGGCCCTAGTAAGAAGTACATCGCGGTGATCTCTAACACGGACAATTACATAATCCAGAAGACAACATGATAACCCACATGTCAACGACAACCCATGTTTCAACAACAACCCATACTCAACCCTTGAGTGTGGGTTATCATGTTGTCTGAGCTCAGCCACTGGCTCTTCATTGCCCATTCAAGACCAAGCTGTCCAAGACACTTTGTATTACGGCAGAGGCCCCCCTAGCTACTCTGAGGTCTGCAGCTAAGCTCAGATGGAACAGGAAAGCCAGTGTGTGTGTGTGTGTGAAATGGTGTCAGCATCCCTGCTAATAAAAACGCATGGCACTGTGTGTCCCTGCAACCCCCGGCGCCACTACACCACTGGGCACAGTGCACTTCTACTGCGAATCCGGTCCATTTGATTGAAGTTTTAAGCACATGCATAATCATTCGATAGGATGTAAAAGTGCTTAAATCTGTGGCCCGATTGTGCTCTTTATTATTACCATTTCACAGGAAAGAAAGCATTTCCAGGGTTTTTTGTTTGTTTGGATGGTATAGTACACCTTGGATATTGCATTAGCTATCATCATGCCTGTCAACATGTTCAAGATTTTCTTCATTTCAGTGTCAAGATGTGAAGCACTAGGTGAATTATAGTCTGCAACCAATCTAGCTAGAGAACATGCACCTTTGATCACCATCCCAGCTACTTTTTAGTACTGAGCTGGGAAATGGTTGCCATAGTGATCCTATCCTGTGAAACATGTTTTCTGAACTCAGCATCATGCTGTAACAATGTGCCTTCCTATGGTGTGTGAGCACTTTGAGGTATGTGATTAAAAAAAAAAAAGAATCTACCTATCTACAGTAATACCTTGGATTGCAAGTAACTTGGTTTGAGAGCAGTTTTGCAAGACAAGCAATTTTTAAATATTTAATTTTTTTTTACTTGATATACAAGCGACGTATTGCAATACAAGTACTGTAGTACGGCTTAAATTAAAAATCTCTGTACAAATTTTTTTGGGGGGATTTCATTTTGATATAAGAGTGTTTTGGATTACAAGCACGTTTCCGGAACGAATTATGCTCTCAATCCAAGGCATGACTGTATGCTGGTTCATATACAAACCATGGAAGTCATATGAAGGAGTTGGTTTATAAACAAGCCAGCTCTGGGTTTTTGAGGGGCCCTTGGGCAAGACACTCTCAAGTGGGCACCCTCCCATGGTGAGTCTACCTTCTCACTACCATTGTCACCAGCTGTTATTGCTCCATATTCTCTTTCTCATCACTGCTCCTGCTTGCTTGCTTGCTTGACAGGCAGAGAGCCAGTGAGCAAGTCGGCAGTGCTCCTCCTTTTCACCACTGGTAGCTGGGCCAGAGCAAGAGGCAAGTATACAAGCAGCTTGCAATGGTGAAAAGGTGGAGCAAATCCAGGGATCTCTTGTCAGTGGACTTCTAGTGGGATATGGGCCCTTGGCAGGCACTCAACCATGCCTACCCTTGATGCCGCCCCTGAAACCGGCACGATGCAAGGGGGTGAGTAAGAAGGCGTTGCTGACACCGTTCTACTGGCAAGCCCTCAACAGGAGGTTACAGTAAAAACAACAACCCGGAGAGTGGTCATGGGGATGATGGACAGGAAGTAAGAACAAACAAAAACTAATGAGGATTGACAGGCAAAAGGGTGGAGAATAGAATGATACAATCCATGAAGGAAATGGATTGGAGCAAAAGCATATAAATGCACAATCGTGGTTTGTAAGTGGCCACAAGCATTGACAGAAAAGAGGAAGTGCATCACCAAAAAAAGAGGATGAAGGAGCACACCGGTTTGCATAAAATTTGCACATGCTAATGTATATGTTTAGATGCAAATACTCCAATTTGAATTGAAAG
This sequence comes from Shinisaurus crocodilurus, assembly GCA_021292165.1. Taxonomy (NCBI): domain Eukaryota; kingdom Metazoa; phylum Chordata; class Lepidosauria; order Squamata; family Shinisauridae; genus Shinisaurus; species Shinisaurus crocodilurus. The sequence continues at coordinate 31,273,422 of CM037876.1, forward strand.
ACAATACCTCTCACCACAGAGGGGAAGACTGTGACCAAGTGACCGCTGTCTTCGGTCAACTCAGTTTGCTTTTCCAGGTGCTAACTGTGGGTGGGCAACTTCAGTGCCCCTTTGCTCCGCCTTCTTAGGGTTCTTTATCATTAAACCAGAGTTGGACTGGAGTGGACAGCCCTTCGAACAGAGAACACTTCCAAATAGAGGACTCAAAATAGAAGACTGTCCTCTGTGAAGTAGGACACATGGCCACTCTAAAATAACCATGATGCAGGTGAATGTGTATTGTATCTCTAAGTCAGGGGTGGTCAACTTCCGGGGGGGTCAGGTCAGGTCAGGTCAGGGGGCCCCATTGACCTTCCTGGAACTTACCAGCGCTCCCACTGCAATCCTGCCACTGCTGAATTTGCCACCGCGGCAGTGGTGGTGAAAATAACAGCAATTTTGCAGTGAAACAACAAGGCATATCGGGAGCCTGTGCCTTGTTTCCAAGCAGAATCATGCTTCCGGGAGGTGTGCCAGGAGTGTGATTCAACCTGCAAACAAGGCATGTGTTTCCTGCGCGCCCTGTTTTACTATGAAATGAATGCAATTTTTGCTGCTGTTACAGTAAATTCAGTGGCGGCAGCAAGGGAACATGGGGGTGGGCACCTACAGCCTATGGTTTACATGAATATCTAGGTGGTTACATGCATATTGTGGGAAATTATGACCTTTTGTTAGGGAAACATTTGTCATCGAAGGAGCCCTGGTATCAATAGGACTATTCCAGAATCAGAAGCTTGGGATTTCTCACCTCAAGTCACTTGCAATTTGTCAGTGCATATATGCCTGCACTTAAAATACTCACTGTGCTAGGTACAAAAGTATGGCAGGTGTATAGACGTGTTATGTTTTGAGTCTTCCATAACCATAACTACATGGGATAAATCTGGTCATGTGCGTGCTTGCTTATTACCTTCCTAACTTATTTTTAACCTTGCGCTTATACCAGGTGGATGACTCTCAGGAAATCGTGAATATACTCCTGAATAAAGTGAAATCATCATCATCTACATTTATATGCAGCAGATTTAGGCTGCAATCCTATATAAACTCTCCTGGGACTAAGTCTCATTCGACTCAATGGGGCTTACTTCTGAGCAGGCATGTGTAGGAGTGCACTGTTAGATTACGATTCCCAAATAGGATAAGTCATCTTAAAAATATCGGAGTGGACAGGTTGTTGCTGAATGCCAGGCACCAACAGTGTTCTCTGTCAAATCTCTTCAACAATCATACTGGAGGGTAAATAGGGTAATACCTAAGAATATGCAGTAGCATGACAGGCAGGTTAATTTAAACAGTACTGAACTCAGAAGCCTGAGAAAACAATGTCCTTTCTAATCCAGCCCAGACAGGACATATCATGGTTTCTCTTTTCCCAGCTGAAGTACTGAACAGGTTGAATGTGGCGGAATGCGGAACTTTAGTAACACTTAGTACAAAATGGTGCCACCCTTTCAGCCCAGGCAGGGAAGCATATATGTGGAAGTAAGTTCACATGTTTCCTTCACACTCTTAACTGCCAAACTAGACGATACTGTATGTGAAATTTGTGATTACATCTCATGTATCTCTTCTGCTCTGTTTTGTTTGTTTGTTTTTAGAAATAGCAGCCATGGGGGGATCCAAGCAGGACTGAGATCTTGGCAAACAAAGAGGAGGGATTAACCCTTTCCTCCCATGCCACAGCTCTGGCACAAGTTGCTCCCCTGTCTCCTCCCCGCACACCCAGAGCTGCGATTAGCCCTGGGACGGACGTTTCTTTTCATCGGAACCACAGTGTGGGAGGTAAGGTTAACTCCGCTGTCCCTGCATGCTGTGGACCCCCCCCCCCACCCCATGACTGCTTAGAAAATTGATACACTTTTTATTGGAATACTCTTCAATATTTACTGATGCACATGTTCTCTTAAATTATCTACCTTATGTTTCGAAGTTAATACAAGGTCAACGTAAAATGGACTCTCTGCGCCCTTTTGACAACTAAAAGACTGATATTGCAACATTGGAAGGATAAATGTCCACCTCCTATAACACAGTGGACTTGAGGACCTTACAATTTTTATTTATTATTATATTTTTAAATCGCCCATCTGGCCGGTCACCCGGCCACCCTGGGCGATGTGCAATCATTAAAATACAATAAAATACAATAAAACACAATTAAAACTACATTAAAACATCATTAAAACACAATTAAAAATATAAGTTTTTTTTTAAAAAAAACAACCCTAACCCACCCCATATTCTGCCTGAAAATGCTTTCAGCATTTCAACAGGTGGTATTGAGAGGCCACCTGTGAAAGAATAAATACATGCATATGTGGTCTGCCTTTCTTGAAGCTTATGCATAACTGTTTTGTATTGATAGCTGTATTTTCATATACAGTAATACCTTGGATTGCAAGTAACTTGGTTTGAGAGTGTTTTGCAAGACAAGGAAATTTTTAAATATTTATTTAATTTTTTTTTATACAAGCGACATCTTGCAATACAAGTACTGTAGTACGGCTTAAATTAAAAATCTCTGTACAAATTTTTTTTGAGGGATTTCATTTTGATATAAGAGTGTTTTGGATTACAAGCACGTTTCCAGAATGAATTATGCTCTCAATCCAAGGCATGACTGTACACATATATGCACATATGCATTTATTGTGATTCATTAAAATTTATGTAGGACAAGTGATTTATTAAAATTTATGGAAGAAAATAGTATTTTTCCCTTTTTCTTTTAATGGTTTTGCTTTGTAGAAATACATAATAAAATTAATATATAAAAATGACTGCTTAAAAAACAACAGATACATGAAATGCAAACATGCACTTCCTTTGTCATCTAGTTTGGCCTTAAGCAGCATGCCAAGACATGTAACTTGTGGAGGAGATATGCAGGCAGTGAGAAGCTGGCTTGATTTTCAGTGGCCACCATTGAATTCTATGGAACAAGTTTGGAACACAGTTGAGAAGGTGGAAACCTGTCCTTCAGCCCTAGATACTGGATCACGTTTAACTCCCATTCCAGCCCCCCCCTGAAAATGTAACTCTTTACTTTCATCCATACAAGCAAATGGCTGTAATTTAGAGCCAGTCTACACAGTACACAGAATCAGGTGATCGGTAGATTGAGGGGGTTATATTCTGGATCGATTGTACCGCTTCCAAAGTTAGGTGAGCAGTCATACACTCACACATACCTGCATATGGTAATCTAGCACATCACAGAGATGGCTACCATAAGCCTCTCTCCCTGATGTGCTAGTTTTATGGCATGCAGGGAGTTTTTGTTTTACAGGGGAAAGGATTAAAAGTGCCATCTCTCACCTGCATGCCAAAGTGGAACAGCCCAGAAGTCTACCATCTCATTCTTAGTAATGTGTAGAACTCCTCTCATTCATCTGGGGCATTAAGAAAATATTGCAGTGGGGCTAGAACCAGGAACCCACAGCTCTGTGAACAAGTGCTCCATGTGGTAAACCGCAAGGGCTACAGAGCAGCCCTGTGTCAGTGCATAGTTAAACTATGGAATTTGCTTATTACAGAAGATGTAGTGATGATAGCAACCAATTTGGGGGGCTTTAAAAGGGGTTTGGACAAATTCATGGAGGAAAAGGCTATCAGTGGTTACTAGTCTTGACTGGCTATGTGCTACCTCCAGGATCAGAGGCAGTATGCCTATGTACTCCAGTTGCTAGAGAACATGGGTGGCTGGGTGCTATTGCACTCATGTCCTATTTGTGGGTTTCCTGTGTGCAGCTGGTTGGCCACTGTGTGAACAGGATGCTGGATTAGATGGACCCTTGGTCCAATCCAGCATGGCTATTATGTTTTTATGAGTAGAGCACTGTGGCGTAACCCCACAATTCAGTTCCCTGGTGTATGTCTGCTTTAGTATATTTCGTGAGTATAGAATGTTGAACTGAGTGGGTGCGGTTTGTGATGTTTTGGAAAGGGTGGGGGGAGGAGTATATAAGGAGTGTTTGAGTGATGTCAGAGTAGTTAGTTAAGAAGTAGAGTGTTGGTTGCAGAGTGTTGGGAGTGTTAAGAGAGTTTGGGAGTTAGGTTAGTTGGGTTATTTGTGTCTTGTCAGGAGTTGTAAGAGAGATCAGTGCTTGTATGAGGAGTGAAAGTATTTAGAATTATAGGGACTTAGGTTAATTATCAAGTGTTTGGTGTAGGCAGGTTTTAAGTTATTTTCTGGAACTAAGATTTTGAGAATTAAAATGAACTTATTTTTATTTTGTTTGCTACCCAAATCCTACGTGTCAGCTTGGTGTTATTAACCTGCATTACTTTTAAATCTACACACACACACACACACACCTTTGTACCCACAGTATCCCAAATTTAAGCTAGATCCTTAATAACCAGTATTAATCTTTTCCCTCATTAGTAGGGGAAAGGTTTCATTTGACCCTCCAGTCAGGTTTTTAAGTGTTGATGCTTAGCCTGAGAAGGGTTCATGCGCCTGGTCCTAAAGTGTAAGGGACTGTGTCGTCGCAAGCACCTCCCTAGGCATAAAGATTTTCCAGGCTAGCCACTGATTCTGCTCAAAATGAAGGAAAATATGGGTGTAATCAGTGTTGGGGTGCAAAAACATCTAAGCAAGCATTTCCCAGGGAGATTATTTTTTTCAGCCATGCAAACCTTGCTTTCAACAGTTCAGGTTAAAAACAGCTCTCAAAATTTGCTGCAGACAAGAAGCAGGACCGGTGTGTGAGCCTCCACCACGGTGAGCAAATTTCATTACACAGCCTAGTCGCTTCTTAAATCCCATGGGGCTTTACTGGGATTTCTATGCTGTTCAGTGGGTCACCGCATGCATAGCATGAGCTTTTCGACATGCAGCACGTAGCCCATAGTCAGCCCTCTGTCTGACACTACTATTACATAACCAGTATTTGCTTTAACCAGCCTGCTCCAAGATTACATAATCAGATTTGCACAAGTTTTGATAACTTGAGGTCGATGGAGCCAAAGCGACAAGTTCTTCTTTAACCAGCTGGGCACTCGAGACTGTTTGCCCTTCAAACATAGCCCTGACTTTACATTCCAGTGTACATTTGTGTTGCAAGCTTATATACTCCAAGCCAATTGACCTCTGCATCCTTGCATTAAATGTACTGGAGTTTCAACCCCTGTTAGAGATAAAATCTGAGATCCAGAGAAATGCAAGCAGCTCTAAACATGCGGAAGGCCTCCCTGTCCCCAAATTTTCTCCTGCTGTCCCCAAAATAATTAGAGGAATTTCAAAAACAGCTTGTAACGTGTTATGGAAGTCTTGTTTTAGGAGGGAGGGAGGAAGTCTGATTGGGACAATCAACACAGGGAATCTTGTTGAACCATAAAGAACAAACACATTTATTATGGCAAAAGCTTTCATGTCAGAAGAGCCCACTCAATGACCTGGTTCACACATTATGTGCAATTATGGATTAATTAACCCATGAGTTGCCAGGCATGAGCGGGAGTGAGCGAATGCACTGGTTCCAGCAGTGCTCATCCCTTCCGCTTTCAATTAACAACCTACAATCGCTCGTTCGCAGGTTGTTATCATGATGTTTGAACTTGGATACTCTTCAGGGATGGGGAGTCGGACTCGAGGACTCGACTCGTGAGTCGGACTGAGTCCCCCCTCTGACTCGACTCGGACTCGAGTCCCAATATTTTTAATGGGACTCGAGACTCGACTCGAGACCAAGGACTCTTCAACATCCCTGAGCTGTGCCAGAAGGAGTGGAGAGGAGCGTGATTGCCGGCGAAGAGCGCATGGAAGTGAGGTGTGCCACTGCTTGGCCACTATGGACGGCTACCAGGAGTGCAGCCCCAACAGTGTGTCAAGATTTATTTTGATTGGTGTGTTGCGTACTTGGGAGAGGCAGAAGAAGGACCTGAGATTACTCTGTGTGGCTGCTCTGAGTGTGTTTCTGGTTCCAGCAAGTTCATCACCAGTGGAGCGGGTGTTCAGTGAAGGTGGAATTGTGATGAGATCTCACCGTTCCAGAATGGGGGCCAAACATTTAGAAAAAATCGTGTTCCTCAAATGCAACATGGATAAGTTGTAGGAAGTACAGCAAGTTTATTTTTTAAAATCATTTTTCTAAAATGCAACCTTTCAGACATTTTGGGTTTGGCTGCCTCTGCCTGCCTGTCTCGGGTTCCCTGCCTCCTCTGCCTGCCTGGTCTCTTCTTGACCAGTTCAACAGTTGAATTGTCCAAGACAAAGGCCTCTGCCTGCCTGCTTTGGGGTTCCCTGCCTCCTCTGCCTGCCTGGTTATTTTGGGTTTTTCTGCCTGGTCTGTTCTTGCCAAAATCAGTTGCAGAGTTTTGAAATTAAAAGGCACACTTGTGCCTAGAATTTATTTAAACCACACATCTAAAGTAGCCTTGTTGGGGAAAACTCCCATTGATTTTAATAGGGACTCGTGGAGTCAGCTTTGGGAGTGACTCGTGACTCGTGAGTCACCATTTTGGACCAAGGACTCGGACTCGGACTCGAGACTCGGGTCCAAAGACTCGTGACTCGACTCGTGACTTGACTCGTGACTCGACTCGTGACTTGACTCGTGACTCGACTCGTGACTTGACTCGTGACTCGAGACCAAGGACTCTTCAACATCCCTGGATACTCTGGGTTGTTTAGGGATTAAACAATCCAGAGTTAACCAAACAACACATTGTAGGTTAACTCTGGGTTGTTTAATCCCTCAATCACTATAACAACCTACGAACAGGGCAATAGTAGATTGTTAATTGAAAATGGAACTGAGGAGCGTGCTGGATGCAGTGCGCTCATTTGCTCCCGCTCATGCCCAGCAATTCATGGGTTACTTAATCCAAAATTGTGCATTATGTACATTATATTATCCAGTACAAGAATGCATGGGTGAGAAATCTGTTAGGTTCACAATGCAAACTTCCCAAATTTGCACTTCCTGAAACTGGATACAAACCAGACTACAGTTAGATGTCAAATGCTGTACTTTTTCTAAGTTTGCAGTGCAGTATGCTGTAGTATGCTGGGCTACATGGACCTTTAGCCTGATCCAGCAGAACAGTTATAGAGGGCCTTCTCAGTGGAGAGGGCCTTCTCAGTGGTGGCCCCCTGATTGGGAATGATCTCCCCACTGAAGCCCGCCTGGTGCCAACACTGTCATCTTTTTGGTGCCAGATTAAGACCGCCCTCTGCTCCCAGGCATTTAATGGTATTTAATGGCATATGATGGGGGCCTTTATGTCAGCTGTCCTTTTAACACGTCTAGTATTTTTTACTGAAATTGTTTTTAGCTGTTTAAATTGTTTTAAATTTTGTGTGTTGAATTTTAATGTGGTATTTTATTATTTGTGGTTTGTAATTCTATGAATTGTTGCAAACTGCCCAGAAAGCTTCGGCTATTGGACAGTATAGAAATGAAATAAATAATATATTCTGATGGAAAGGGCTTCTTGGGTGGAAAACTGACTTCCAATCAGGCTTCAGCGCCAACACTTCTCATTTTAGAAATTAAGCACTTTTTAAGTATCGCTTATTTTGAGGAAGTGATCTTTTTACCACCCCCTTACATCAGGGGCATTGAACCTCAGGCCCGCAGACCAAATCTAGCCCTTTAGGGTTGCCGGGATGGCCACACTCCCTTCACCCGGCACCACCCCTTTTCCTCCCACTGCGATCATTTTGTGCTTTCACAGGTTTTGTGCCATTCCCGCCCCCTCCCCCTTCTAAAAGGTTGAAATGTCTCTCCTAAGGCTTAGCTATGGGCAATAGGAGCTCTAAGCTAAAGTATGCTGGTGTTTGTGGTATTTTGGTTCTGACTCCTTTGGCCCTGTCAGCTACAGGAATATGGCCCCCAAGAGCTTCTCTGAAATTGAATTTTCCCTTGGGCTGAAAGCAGTTCAACACTCCTGCCCTACATGGTTCTTCTACTGGCACAGGAAATGTTTTGTTTTTTTGCTTTTGGAGGCTGCTGCATCCAAGAATCAAAGGCCATCTAAAAGATAAACATAAGAGCCCTGCTGGATCAGACCAAGGGTCCATCTAGTCCAGCATCCTGTTCACACAGTGGCCAACCAGCTGCCCGCGGGAAACCAACAAGCAGGACATGAGTGCAACAGCACCTCCCTGCCCATGTTCCCCAGCAACTGGAGTACATAGGCATACTGCCTCTGATACTGGAGGAAGCATATAGCCAATCAGGACTAGTAGCCATTGATAGCTTTATCCTCCATGAATGTGTCCAATGAAACCATGCTCTTATCTTGCTGGAAGGGAAGGGAACTCATTGGTCTAGTTTGCTATGTGCCAAATTATCATTGTGTGCTTTTCAGGTATGTATCATGAAGGTGTTAATGGAGTCAGTGCCTGTTGCCCATCCTGCAGTATGCAGAAGTTGTCTAAAAATAAATTCAGCTTCAGGTGCCCAGCAAATGGTTGAAGCAAAGCAATCCATTCTCTTGGATGGGAGACCACCATGAGCCTCCATGCCAAGATAAAATAAATAAATATTTAAGAAACAAACAAAATCCAGCTTTATATTCCATAACATAAATATCGTTAAGGTGAATTCTTAGTCCTTAATGTGATACTGAAATGCTGCCAGAGGAGTAAGTTCTCTTCTCACATATTGAATGTCCATGGGGTTGGGATGCCTTTGAAAGAGATGCGTGTGGTGGGGGCACAATCCACCAAGGACTTCTCCTATGCCAGCCTCTGGGGCTGCTGCAGGAAGACTGAACAGAACCTTTATTCCAGCTAAAAACATAACCCAGATTAGAACCGGGGGTGGTGCTAGGTACCAAAACGATCCGGGGCTCATGCTCACAGGACACCCCCCATCACAAATTTGCATATGCTAATTTACATATGTTCTAAAGTCGCTCTCTGTGTATTTGTCTTTAAAGGACCCTGTCTCTGGAGGACACCGCTTTTTGTAAAAAGGGATGTATGCACAGGGGAGAGGAGGGCATTTGATTTCAGGAAAAAAAAAACCCACAAAAACCTCAGGCAGAAAGATTCAGGGGGGGAGCAGCAGGAGGGGAAGCACATGTGGGCAAAAGGCAGCTAATCCAGGGGGATCAGATGCAACAGAGATCATCAGGGCCCCTGCACCTTTACTTCAGCAAGTGCCCATGGACAACAGGGTGGTGGGGCAGAGGGCCTCCTAGAGATTTGGGGCTCCAGCCCTAGTGGGCCACCTCCTAATACTGCCTCTGTCATAGAGAAAGAGATAGTTCTCTTCTTCCATGGGCAGTCTGCAGCATTTTTGGTCTGAAAATTGTGTGAGAATGAGGGTGTGTGTGTGTGTGTGTGTGTGTGAGAGAGAGAGAGAGAGAGAGAGAGAGGTGTGTATGGTTGGTTTGCCCTTAACCCACTTTTGGTTTTGGCTCCACCCAGTTCACTCTTGGGGAAGAATGGTTTCCCCACCCCATCCTGGTCCCATACAAGTCAATGGAGTAGTGAAATTGACAACACCAGATTACAGGTACCTTGCAGTTTAGTTAATTTCAATTCTAAAGTAATCCCCCCCCCCACCACTCTTTTTGAGCCCACATTAGTAGCTCACATTTTGTAGCCCACATTAGTTCATGCATAGAGATGCACACATACTAAACAAAAAATAAAGAAAAATATTTCAAAACAGTTCCAAAAACTCCCTAGGCACTGCAGAAAAGTGGAAACTGCCTTATTCATCACGGACACCACCCAACAGGCACCTACAACAGCCACACCAAAATGTACTGCAGCAACGGTTGTTACATTTCTCAGAGCTTGTTTTAACTTTTCCGGGTTAGTTTTTTTTTTTTAAATCTACAAAATTGGTTTGACAGTAGACCGTATCAGGATGTTAGACCATGTACAAAAATGAATATATGTGCCATAGGCAATGATAGCTCTACAGCAACACCTCCAAGTCTCTGAAAATCTATCATCTCCTCAACACAGCTTGGGGTAAGGTTGATAAGATCTTTGTGGTTAGCATCAGTTACTGTACAGAGAAAAAGTATGTCATGAAACAGTACCCAGCCCGGCTAGCAAGAAAGAGGTGTCCATATCAATTTCATACTCAATCTACCAAATACTCAGAACTAAATGCTGATCACTTATCAGATTCACACGAAGGCTTTCTACTGCTACTGCCGCTGCCTAGCAAACATGATATGTTGTGATTGCATGAGGTGTCTCCCTCTGTTTCCTTTGCCCTCCTGGGACACAAGTCCCTATAAATAAATACTTGAGTTCTGGTCAGCTGTGTCAAATGAATGACATTTAACCTTTCCGCTCTTTCCTAACGCAATCCAAAATAGCATAGTTGCTAGTGCTGGGGAGGAGCATGGGGGAAAGTGGGGAATAGCCCCCACCACCACTCTAGGGAACTTTCTGCCCGAAGAATATATTTGTCCATTCTCCCTTCATTTCCACAGTGTTTCAGCCTTTCGGGTGTTTCTGCAGAATAGCACGTTGAAAGGAGCATGTCTGACACATTATAGTATTTCCTTCATTCTACTTGCAATGGGCTGAATAGCAGACAGAAAATTTATAGCTGGGATGGGGACTAGTGATGCTTCAAAATAACTCTCATCCAGCCATTTCATGCTTTCTGAGAAACATTGTCTGCCCCTGAGCATAAACCCAAGGAGAGGAGGTGAGAATGGTACTGGCAAAAAAAAGTTAAGTACACTCTTCCTTATTCCAGGCTGAGGAGCAACCTAGATGAAAGGAAAGTTTGGGGTTGCCAACTTTTCAACCAGTCTCTGCCATGATGCCTTTTAAAAGCAGCTTGATCTGTTGATGTTAGCAGGTGATCATGTTTATCTCCTTGTCATCGTGAACAGATTGACCTGTTCATTTTTGCAGTTCAAGCTGCTGTTAAAGACATAGCAGCAGATCAGGCCACTCTATTCCTGGTCAGTTGGTAACATTATAGGAAGGATCCCTTGTGTTGTCCCAATTAGCCCACTAGAAGGGGTGGTGGTTGCTACTACACTGTGGGAAGAGGAATGCACCAAATTTCAAGGTCCTGCTGGGGCCAAAGTATCTGGTTTTCAAACGGCTTCTTTAGAAAGGGCCCCCAAATCAAGAGGACAGTAAGGAGGGTTGAACTTTACTGAGACTTATGCAGAACAGACTTATTTGGTTATACATCAGGTGTGGGGAACCTCTAACTAGGGAGGTATGGATTTCAGAGATTCATAGATCATAGAGCTGGAAGGGGCCTACAAGGCCATCGAGTCCAACCCCCTGCTCAATGCAGGAAACTAGAGGAGGGATCTCCCATCCAAGTAATAACCAGGCCTGTCCCTGCTCAGCCTTCCACAGTCAGACAAGCTGAGCCAGCGTAAGCCACATTTTGTTAAATCTGTTCTGTCTGCTTTTTGCGGATTGTGGCGTCTTTCATTCCGTGTTCTGCTGATTGATGGAATTGGATATATATATATATATATATATATATATATATATATGGTGTATGAGAAGTTTGTTCCTGTTTGCAAATGTGCTAATGCACACTTGCACACATGCACATTTCTGCTATTGTGCATTTATGCTCATGCACAGGTGCACATGAGCACTAATGTGCATTTACACGAATACGCATTAGTGCATGTGCACAAATCCCCCCTCCCCCCAGTAAAAGGACTGGTCTACAAGTTGGCAGAATCTGCATGACTTGGAAAAAGCTGGTCTGCTGTAGAATCCACAAGTCATATTCATAGAAATCTAAACTCATTTGAATCTCTTATGGATTTTTTTTTTTACATCCTACCTGTCACCATCCATAACTTGTTGGACTACATCTCCCATCACACCAGCCTGAACATTTGCCATGCTGGCTGAGGTTGATGGGAGTTGGGGGTCCAACAACATCTAGAGGGCTGCTGGTTCCCCACCTGTGCTATACGGTTAGGCAGAATGCGGCGGTTGCCCCAGGCAATAGAGAAGGGTGGCAAATTGTAACTTTTCTTGATTGATTATGATGATTGATCACAAGGAGGAGGCACAATTTGCATTTTTCAGCCTCACGTTAGAGCCAAGTGCTCTAACACTTGTTGGAGCCAAATTTTAGAGCCAAGTCCAATTGCTTGAGATCACAGTATTGTGGGCTCGGAGCTGAATGCATCCCACAAGACAGAGAAGATATAAGGCCCAGTTGTACCATGTTGGGTGCAATTGGAGATAGGTAGACAGCTGATTAACAAATACGCATAGGCCCTCCTCCCGCTGCCACTACATTCAGAACTATAGTGGGTGGCAACCAGAGACAGGACCTTTTCAGTGGTGGCACCCTGATTGTGGAATACTTTCCCAGGAGACATTCAGCAGGTGCTGATTTACTTGTCTTATCATTGCCAACTGAAGATGTTTTTATCCTCTTTTATTCTCTTTTCATTCTCCTGGGCCTTTAATGGATAGTTTTTCCCCTTCTGGCTCTGATTGTATTGTGGCTTTTGGCTAAGATTCAGCTATGCAGCAAATCACCATTTCCTCCCATTGCTCTAGCAAGCATTCGTTACTTTGCACAAGTGGTGGTTTACACCAGCGCAATATCATTAGTGCTAGTGCTGGGGCACAGTTGGATCCTACCCGTAGCTCTTTAGTTGCTTTTTCTGTTTTATTGTGTCTGTCAACTGAATTTCTATATTTATTGCTTGTTATTTTTTGTTCTGTTCTGTATTTTTCTGTACTGGTTGATTCAGCTAAAAGGTGGCCGAGCAATCTTTTAAGTAAAAATATGATAATATTTTGTTTCATTTTGTTCAGAAATGGAAGATCAATTAAAAATGAATGCAAGGAGAGGCACTATTGAGTGGCTTTGGAAAATTGTTGTGCTGTTCTTCCCATGCAGTGGACAATGTTCAGCTGTGATTAAGAGGAAATGCCCCAGCCAGATCAACCAATTAGTGTTTGACACAGGGTCTAATCAGTTTCACTACAGAAGCCCCATAATTATCATTGGCCAAGAACTGTAGCTTGTCCCAAATCGGAAATCAATATTTCAAGCAGGCTATTATTTCCCTGCATGGGATACAAGCAGAAATCTTTGGACAACATGTTCTGCTTTAGTTCTGATTGCCTCCCTTTAAGAACTCCCCTGATGACCAGATAATATCTATGGGGTGTCTTATTTATCTCAGTGCTTTTCAGTTATCAAATTTCGGATTTTAGGGACAACAGTTGGTATAATAAATGCACAGAAGGTCAGCAACCATCGAGAGCAGTGCATTCTAGCAGTGTGGAAAAGAAGCCCAAAGGGGAGAGAGCGAGAATAGCAGCAAAATCATCAGAGTTCGTACCTTATCAGAGGTAAATAAATCTTGCATCTGTGAAATAGGCCAGACAGCATGAAATGGAAAAGTTAGTATACTAAAAAAAGAAAAGAAAAGAAACAATATACTGTGAAAAGCATTTAGGTTTTAGTTAGTACAGAATGCCCCAGGGAAGTAATATGACTGAAAATGCTTTGTTCTATGTACAATACATGGATATTTCCCTAAATTTAAGACTATTTTGATTGCAAATCTTACCTGGAAGTGAGCCTCACTGAATCTAGTGCACTTACATCTACAGAGAAATGTATAGAATCGCACTGTAAGCTAACCAAAGTTGATTTAAATTTACTGAAGATCATAAAATGGAGTGAGAGAAATCCCGAGCTCCTTGGAAGAAGAGTGAGATAAAAATGAGATAGGCAGAAATCTTGCCTCCAGACCATCTTTGATGGTTCGTGATAAGGTCTTTTGAAAACCTTTTGCAAAAAAGAAATTCATAAGACTTTCTTTTTTTTTGCAAAAAAGTTTTCAAAAGACCTCACCATAAACCATCAAAGTTGGTCCCCAGGCAAGATGTCTATCTCATTTGTATCCCATCTCCCATGAGCTTCCAGGGGGTTTAGGATCCCCCCCCCATTCAATTGTATCTACACACCAAGTTTGTGAGATAGATGAGACTGAGGACAGACTTCCATGTTATATGTAGTTCTATGATTCTTCTCTATGATCACACACACACACACCACAGATGCAGAGGCTGCAATGTGCAGTGGAAGACTGGAACAAGGAGAAAGAGGCTTCTCAACCCTTTCTCCTTGGGCTATTTTTCTGTGAATCCCCTGCTTCTTGAGCTATTTTTATCCCCCCACTGGGGAAAACTTTGTGTACTGGAAACTCCTGTCCACCAAGCTTGTTTGGAACCCTGCAGGGTAATTGGCCCATGGTTACCTAGTGAGGTTCATGGCTGAATGGGGATTTGAACCCAAACTTTCCCAGTCCACCCTAGCATTGGCCATGCTGGCTGGGGCTGGTAGGAATCAAATTCCAAAACATCTGGAGGGCACCAGGTTGGGGATGGTAGGTTGCCCTAATGACTACACTACCCAGGCTCTCATTGCACGTTGAAGTATACCTTTCAAAACTTTGAGAGGAGGTGTAAATGGGGTGACACTAGTGGATGTAAATCGGGGGACGATGACCAGTAGAGTCTACAAAAGAGGAAAATTGAAGATTTGCCTTTAAAAGTAAGGTAGCTTAACATCTGCAGAATCAGATAGGCAGATTGGGTTACTGGCACAGGATCATCAGATGCAAGACATACAATCAGTGCTTACCCAAACATGGGAAGAATCTAATGGAAGGATTGGTTTGTATCATAGTAGAGATATGAAGAAGCTTATTACCAACTTACCCAATTGCAAAGCTGTTCACCACCACATGATCTGTTAGGATCTGGAAGGCTCTTTAGGATTAGTTAAAACAAAAAGGGTATTTATTGTACTCACAAAAACATCTGGGGGGAGGTATTGCATGTTGGTTAGTAGTTCATGCAGGTACAGCTTAGAGCCCATTGAAATCATCATGGCTGGAGGAGGGCCAGCCAGGCACCTGCTGTGTTGCCTCACGGAAGGTCAAGAAAGAGAGAGAGAGATGTCACCCTCCAAGGTAAGATTCAGGGATGTGGGAGGAAGTAGGTGTGGTTAGTCCCTGGGGCCCATTAACCCATTCCTACCCTAGTGACTCTATACGTGCAGTGTTACCCAAATATCTAACAGAATCCAACAGTGTCTGGTGGCCACTAGCACCATTTGTGTTGCGCTAGTGGAAATCAATGCTTGCACAATGTCAATAGCATAGCACTTGCTAATGAGATGGGTTTCTCAGGAAACCCATCACACTAGGAAGCGGCCTATTGATGTTGTGCAAGTGTTGGTTTCTGCTATTGCAATATAAATAGTGCTAGCAGCCGGACATTTGTTCCTTCCCGATATTTGTTCCTTCCCGATATTGGATCCTTCCCTATATTGGTGAATATACTATACTCACTTACCTGGGAGTAAGTCCCATTGAACTCAGTGGGGCTTATGTCTGACTAGACATGTATAGAATTGCATTGTGAGACTCTAGAGCAGCTTCCCCAAACCTGGTGCACTCCAGATGCCTTGGACTACAACTCCCAGCATTCCTGACTCGTGGCAGTGCTGGCTGGGGCTGATGGGAGTTCAAGTACAAAACATCTGGAGTGCACCAGCTTGGCAAAGGCTGCCCAAGAGTCTCATGTCTATATGCTTGGTTCTTTTTTTACTGGAAGCCCCATACCTGCGGACAAAAAAAAGGAAATAATTTAAGCTGTTCAGTCCTGTCCACAAGAAAAAGTGGGTGTGCCAAAACAGAGTGGTGCATCTGAGATACGCACAACTATGTTCCTCGGTTCCTACCATCCCATGCCAGTGTCTGATGTTTAGTGTACAATAAATTTGTAAAGGCGCAATCCAATGCTTATTTAGACAGGAAAAAAGGCCTATAAGTCCCAGCCAGCAAGCTAACATGTAGCTTTCTTGCCTTAAGGAGCAATCCTATGAATATTTATTTATTTATTTATTTATTATATTTATACCCCACCTTTTTTCCTGCAAGGAACCCAAGGCGGCCTACATAATCCTCTTCTTCCTCCTCTCCATTTTATCCTCACAACAACCCTGTGAGGTAGGTTAGGCTGAGAGTCAGTGACTGGCCCAAAGTCACCCAGTGAGTTTCATGGCCGAGCGGGGACTAGAACCCGGATCTCCAGAGTCCCAGTCCAACACTCTAACCACTACGCCACACTGCCAGCATGGCTGGCTGGGGCATGCGGGGAGTTGTAGGCCTTTTTTACTGTCTAAACATGATAGGGTTGTGCCCTAAGTATTTCAAGCTTTTATCTTTTTTTTGTTGCCCCGGCACATTTGGTGAAATCTGGACCAAGCCCCCTTTATTAAAAAAAGAAGAAAGAAAGAAAAAAGCAGCGAGCCATTTTTGTTTGTTTAAAATGGTGTTTTGAATTACATATGCAGAACATGTTCCACTACATTGTAGATTTTAATATAGTTTATATATGCTGAGTATTTAAGAATGTACATTTCGCTCCACAAAAATGTTCTGTGGTGTGCAGACATGTGGACTGTGGAGGGTAGATTCCTTAACAGCCCCAAAGATCCCTGCTACCCACAGTTAGTAGAACGGCTGGTAAAACTAGCCAGGAACAAGTGGAGAGAAAAAAATATGAAGGCTGTTTGGAGTGAGTTTGGTATCATGGGTGAGCAACTTGTGGTCCAGCAGATGTTTTAGCCTGCAAATCTAATCTTCCCTCTCCATTGGCTAGGTTGGCTAGGGCTGAAGGGAGTTGTAGGCCAAAACATCTGGAGGGCCACAAGTTGCCCGCCACTGTTTAAGATAAATAACCCTAAGAAGGAAGAGCAGAGGGGCCTTGTAATTGCTTTGCTCATCCACAATTAGCACCTGGACAGTAGACTGGAGAGGCACACACATCACCTGGTCAAACTCTTCCCCATCACGGTGGGGACAAAAGAGGGCACCAAATTGTATAGATGCAAATGATACATATAGATGCAAATTTAGAAATAGTTATCATAATTTAAATAGAAATACAGGACATCTCACCATAGTGTAGAAGACTGTGACCGGGTGACCTGCCTGCCTGCCTGCCTGCCTATTCAGTCTGCTGTTCAGGTGCTAACTACTGATGGGCAACAGTTCTTATTTATTTACAACATTTATATACTGCTCCAAATCTAAGCAGATTCTGAGTAGTGAACAATAAAAGATAAAAAGAATAAAAACATTATATTAAAACATATAAAGAATAAAACAACATATTAAAAGTTTTTTAAAAAACAGAATACAATTAAAAAAAAACCATGGCTGGTCAATCAAGGAAGTCTTCTTGAAATAAAGATGTCTTCAGTAGGCACTGAAACAACACAATGTTGGTGCCTGCCTGACCTCCAGAGAGAGTTCCACAGAACGGGAGCCACCACATAGAAGGCTCTTCTCTGGGTGGACTCCAGTCCAGCCACAGGTCAATGCGGAACTACCAAGAGCATCTCATCTGATGAACTCAGTGACCGGGCAGGTTGATACAGGAGCAGGCGCTCTCTCAAGTATCCAGGTCCGAAGTTGTTTAGGGCTTTATACGTGTGGAGAAAGCCAACCTAAAACCCCTTTCTGACACACACACACTCACCAAGGTGGGGGGAAGGAGACCCGGGGGGGGGGGGGGAGACAGCCAGTCTCCACAGAGACCAAAGGGGACAAACAACATCTGCATAGAATCACCCCAGGGGGGAAGACAGGAAACATCGCCAGGTTCGTCAATGCTCTCGTATACATAAGACTTGAATACCTCGCCAGAGCAGACACTTCGGCACCCATAAGAAAGGACCATTCAACACCACAGGATGGGACCATTAAGCAAGTGGCTTCAAAGGGACCCCACCCCACAGGGGGAAGGCGTCACCCCACCTGACCCAAAAGGCAACCCACCTGATTGGCAACCCACCTGATTACGGAGGGAGGGGCTACCTGAAACCCAAGGTATAAAACACCCTGCGCAAGGGAACTGAGTTGTTGGACCTGATCAGCAATCTTGCCCCATGCTTGGGGTAAGGGAACGAAGGATCGGCAACCCCGGGTAGCAGAACCCGGCGCGCTCCAGCTAGCTGAAATCACTGGCCACTTGGGTTGACCGGACCCCGGGAAACCAAGCTGAAATCACTGGCCGCTTGGGTTGACCGGATCCCCGGGAAACCAAGCTGAAATCACTCACAAGCCGCTTGGGTAGACCGGACCTCCACCGGGAACCCAGCTAGCCGCTTGGGTAGACCGGACCTCCGCCGGGAACCCAGCTAGCAGCGTGCGGTTGACCGGGCCTCTGCTGGAGCCCGAGCTGAACTAACTAGCTGGAGCCCGAGCTGAACTAACTAGCTGAGAGCCCTGAAATCACGGTGTCCTTGAGAACTCTTGCTTGCTACTTTGTACTGTACTGATAAGCTGTATTGCTGGCGTGTGTCTGGGTTTGTGAAGGTAATTTTGTAAATAAACTTGTTTTATAAAAGATACTTTTGTGACTATAAGTTATCCCTTTGTTCTGGGCTAAGGGTGATCGTCGCTGGGGACCTCGGAGAAGGCCCGCCCCAGGACTCGCTACCCCCTTAGCATTGAACCCGCGCAGAAGACCAGGTTGTCGGTCTTCCACTATACGTTAGTGGCCAAACCTTATACCTGGCCCAGTAACAAATAGGCAGCCAGTGCATTTCCTTCGGCAAAGGAGTTGCCTGCTGAAAAGGGGCAGCTCGTATGGCTCATTATCTTTAAACTGGAATTGGACAGGACGGCCCTTCAAACAGAGGATGCTTTAAATAGAAGACAATCCTGTTCTCTATGAAAGAGGATACCTTACAATGCTTAAGTGGCCATCCTAGCAGTGCCCTGGGCAAGCATCAATGTTGGGCCCCACCAGGCAGCTGCCTGATGGTAGTGCGTGGTGATGCCAGACCTGCCCGAGGCCATGTTACCCTCACATGTTGTGATTTCCCCCACCTCATTCTGCTACCTATGTAGACAAGGCCTTATCCCTTTTTAGTCAAGTGACAATGCCGATCCAGAAGGAACACACTTGTCTAGTTTCTGTTAAGCACTAAACTATGACAACAGCAGTGCACCATTCAAGGTGTTGTGTACCTAGTGCACACACATGGAATGTAGTGTTTTGCAGAGAATTCTGTAAATATCAGGGCTTTAAGATTGTTTTTAGCACTTAATACTGTGAAGTTAGAACATGTATAGTTGATTGTACTCATCATAGGTTGAAGATCCATCTGGATGCATGAAAGAGCCATGATAGTTGTCTTGCTCCATAGCTGGCCATAAGGCACCTTGGACTTACTGTGTGGTCCAGGCAACCCTTCAGTCATGAATATAACCTAATCGGAGTCTGCAAACTGCAAAAAGATGCCACAGGGGCTGCATGTTGCCTGCTGTCTCTGTTTCAGTCAAAAGGCTCCTTGTCCTTGTGCTCTTCAGGCTTGCCCTTATGCTGAAACTGATCCCAGGGATCTCATTTCACATGTTTGCGAAACGTGGCAGCTGTTTAGCAACTGGCAGCCACATGGCACACCCTGTTTGTAGGAGTGGAAGTGGGAAAGAAAGCAAACCCATTGGTTTTCAGAAGAGAGAAGAATATGTATAATTGCCAAGCTTGGAAGCGGGCCAAGGCGATTTGGAATAACACCTCTATTTTTATGAACAGGGACATCTGATCTTCACCAGTTGGGTTGCAGGGCAAAGTGACCTTCAAAGGACTAGTCTTGGCACCATTCTGAAGGCTGGTACAGCACGTACCAAGCCCAATGGACTGGCAGGAACAAACAGAACTTCAGTCATTCTAGACAAGGACAGAGCATGGACTCAGCTCTGTGGATTACCAAGAAAACTCATGAGTCCCTCTATGAAATAAGAGCATGATTATGGGGATGATGGACATGCAAAGGATAAATATCCTTCTGTGTGCATGAGTGAGAGAGAGTGAGAGTGAGAGAGAGAGAGAGAGAGAGAGAAGTAACAATTCAAAGGAGATAAAAGTCAGAAACCATTGGGCATGCCCAAGCATTTGTGTCTAAACTAAAGTAATTGTTTGTATCTTGGACAATACTCTTGTGAATACAGAATTTGTTCACTCATACATAGCATGAGACAGTTCTTTCTCCATCACTGATAGCATCCACACTTTAAATGTTAGGGTCTATACCTCATAGGTTGGCCACTTATGAATCACCAAAAAAGAGGACAAAATAGGACAGCAATGTGCATATACTAATTTTTATGTGTAGATCAGGGGTAGGCAATTTTGGGAGGTATGGGGGACTTTTGCACCAGACCTCCCAAGGGTGTCTAAAATGGGGGGTGGCAAATAAAAATTAAAACAAATAAAACAAAATGGCATCCAGAGCTGCTATGGAGTGCCAAAAGGGTCACAATTAGCTTGCAAACAAGCTGCTTTGATGATGCTTTGTAGCAGCTCTGGACTCCATTTTGCTTGTAAAAAAAAAAAAATTAAAATATTTTTGGGGGTCCCCCAAATTTATGGGGGGTATCAGGGGCTGCATGGGGGGGTGCTGTGGGAGGGCATGTTGCCCACCCCTGGTCTAGATGCAAATTTAGAAACCATTACAATAATTTAAATCAAAATGCAGTACATCTCACCACAGCATGGAAGACTGACCAGGTGACCTGTGTGCCCGCCTCTTCAGCTTATTGTTCAGGTGATGGGCAACAGTTCAGTATGGTTCTTCTTTATCTTTACACTGGAATTCGACAGGACAGCTCTTCAAATAGAGCACACCTTTAAACAGAGGGTGGTCCTCTGGCAGCTGCCTTTTAAAGAGAGGACTGTCCTCTGTAAAAGAGGATACATGGTGACTCTTTGCAATGTGCGAAACGGCTCTTAGGAGTGAGGTCAATGGCTCATCTATTCTGATTGACAGTGTCACACCAGGGCTTCAGATAGGGATCTTTCCCCATCTTGGTATCTGAGACCCTTTAGACCAAAGTAGGGTCTGACTCTGGGCCTTCATACATGCAAAGGATGCACATTCTAAACATTTATGTGTCTCCCCTTTCTCTGGGAAGCGCCAAGGTTGTGGGTTAATGATAACACTTATCATCTACACTGGCAGGCAGTGACTATCTAGGGTTTCAGACAGGTCAGGTGTCTTTCTTAGCTGTACCTGGAGGTGCTGGGGACTGAACCTGGGACCTTCTGCTTGCAAGGCGTGTGCTCAGCCACTGAGCTACGGCCCTTCCCCTTTAAGGTGGCAAGCACCGTCTTACATGAGGCATTCCCCCTTTCCCTTTCTCATAGGAGGGAATGTCTCTTCTAAGGATGCCTGTGATAACAGCTGTGTACATCATCCAAGAACAAAGATAGTATACTTCTAGCTAAGTAAATGTTGTTTTTAGCCATATGCAAGTGTATGCAAATTTAATTGTTAGATTCATCAATCAATTATAACTCATACGATTAACATTTATTTAATTAAACTGCAGCTCCTATCTACCTACCTACTACCACTTTAAAGCATTCTGCAGAGCAAGAGACGGATCTGAGTTACAGCCAGCCGTTATGTTTTCAGAACTGGGGGTCATCCATTGCCTCTTTGTCCCAGAACACTAAGGGTGTTCTGATACCTGCAGCACCTACCAGTAACTAATTCATTCAGTCTGCAATCTCCATTTTCAGACTGGGTCTAAACTGCAGACCTTATGGCCACAACATCTGGCCTAATTTTTCAGCTTTTCTGTTCTTCCCACATCCCCTGGCTTGTTTTTTTTTTTTTACCACCTAGCCTGATGAAGGATTCTGGAGAATTC
Source organism: Shinisaurus crocodilurus (assembly GCA_021292165.1). Lineage (NCBI taxonomy): Eukaryota > Metazoa > Chordata > Lepidosauria > Squamata > Shinisauridae > Shinisaurus > Shinisaurus crocodilurus. The sequence continues at coordinate 31,295,151 of CM037876.1, forward strand.
AAAAGCTTGCACAATCTTTTGTGGCATTTTCATTGGTTATGATAAACCTATTGCTGAACTATGGATTTGGGATTATTTTGTCATAGTCCTTACATGTTGTAGGACTCCAGCTTCCATCAGCTCCCAGCCAGCATGGTCAGGAATGATGGAAGTTGTAGTCTGACAAAATCTGGAGGGCTGTGGGTTCCTCACCTTTGCCTGACAATAGCTGGCTGGGGCATGCTGGGAGTTGTATCACTTTTTGCTGTCTAAACACGCATAGGATTGCACCTTCAGTGATTTATGAAAGACAGAAGATAAAATCTAGGGGATGTCTTGATTCATAGCAGGTTCTTCTTAGCTACTATGCTCCACCAGCTTTACATCTGGGCTGGCCATCGTTCATCAGTTCCTAGAGAATGTGGTCATCAATCCTGCTGGTTCTCATATTTTGTAATACTTGAATCAGTTCCCTTCTGTAATTTTAGCTGCAACGAAAGATGGCCCCAGCTCTCACACCAATGAAAGCAGCACTATAAGGTTACCACTGGCAGTATATCTACCTTCCGAGGGTGAACCAGTTCAGAGTGGCAAAGAGCCTATCATGTACTGCTGGTGAATATGAGAGGAACCTCTGTCACATGAAGATTCAACACTAGCATTTAAGACCCAAGCATCAAACTCAGCCAAAGGAACACAATTGGTTTTTGAGTGCTACTCGTTCCTCTCCAACTGGAGTGCCTTTGTAAAAACATTAGGGCTGCACCAAATGTTTCTCTATTTCTATTTCAGGGACAAAAGTAGTGGTTTGGGTGAGGATACATGTTTATTTAGCATCTCTATAAAACTTCTTACCGAGAAAGCCAGTTGAGAGTGAGGGCAGCAGTGATTTCTAGAGCAGTGTGGTCTTCACTCTTAATGGACACTTTTGCCCTCTGACCATTGTCCTCTTTTGGCTGAGTTCTAATGGAAACAGTTTGTGGGGAAGAGTGCTTGCTGTTGTACCACCTGAGAATCCTGTTCTCAATTGAGGGTGGCAATCTGTCCTACTTTACAGAAGATCTCTACTTGAAGGGCTGCCAGTTCAAGTTAAAGTACGGTATCTTAAGAAGGGAGAGCAGGGGCCTTGATGTTGTCCACCAACAGTTAGGACTTGGGACAGCAGACAGAGCAGGCACACAGGTCACCTGGTCATCGTCTTCCCCACCATGGTGAGATGTATTCTATTTCTATTGAAATTCTAGTAATGTTGTATAAATTTGCACCTATCCATATACATTGGCTTGCCTATTTTGATGATGCATACCTGGCCATCCTGCCCATTTATACTTTTTCTGGGCCCACATTTCTGTTAAGGGGCATGCAGGCACTCCACAAAATAGACATTCTATTATTTTCCCAGTCATTTGGACATTAATTATGGCCCAATGGTTGTGGATTGCTTTTGTAGGGTTCATTCTTGGCTGTGAAGCAGGGTGGGGAGATTTGTGTATTGTGGACGAGCACTTATAGAATTGTATTGTTTTTAATTATGTTTTTATGGTGTCTACTCTTATTTGTAGAATTGTGTTACTGATGGTTTATATTGATTTGGTTTTTTTTGTAATATTAATTATGGATTTCTGTAGTTGTGTGCATGTAAGTAGCTTTGATTCTGTTCTTTGCAGTGGTGAGCAATGCATACATTTAAAATCATCATCATCATCATCATCATCATCATCATCATCACCACCACCACCACCACCACCACCACCACAAAGCTGGGCAAATAAAACATTATTCACCTGACACTGAAAAAACATGAAACATGGTATTACAGAACCTCCCTGGGGAGGGAGTTGTGTGCCACAGCTGAAAAGACCCTGTTACAGGTTACCCCTCTCATTTCTCCCAAGATGGTAGTGGTGGTGAGGACACACCTAATTAAGTTCCTCTGAGGAAGATCTTAGTAACCAGGCAGGTTTGCATGAGAGGCAGCATCCTTAAGGTGACCTGGTCCCAAGCCATTAAGGTCAAAACCAGTTTCTTGAATTAAGATCAGGAATGGACTGAGAGTCGGTGCAGCTGTTTCAAGATGAGTGAGATACATTTCATATGTCCGGTCCGGTCCCCGTGAGTAACCCAGCAGTTGTATTTTGTACTAAGCGTCATTTCCGAACTGGCTTCAAGGGCAGCCCCCATGTGCAATGCCTGTCAGTAATGTAATTGGGATGTGTTGTGCAGTTCCCACTTCTTGGAGAGGGGAGAGGGTCTGTGGGCTGCACAGGCCAGGTTTAGTTTCCTTTGGATGAGAGAGCCCCACAGACTAAATCAGAGCCAGCCTTACCAGCAGGCCAAATGAGGAGGGCACCTCAGGCATCAGATGCTGGGAGGCAAGGAGCAAGCAGCAACGAGATGTAGGAGAATAGGGCTGTGTGCCCTATGGCCTGCGCTGTGCCCCCTAAGCTAGCCTGTTGCCCTCAAGTGCAGTGAAGGACATTGTTGAAGCAAGTGTTGAATTGCTGAAGCAAGATTCAACTGTCAGCCCATTGTCAGAATGGGACAGAACTGTCCCATTCTGTATGGAATGGGATGGTGGGGCACCATCTTGTCCTAAGCGTCAGGCAGAAAAATGTTTTGCGGGCCAGTCCTGTATTTGCTTTCTTTTTTTTTTTTAAAAAAGTAAGTACAGCCTGTTGGAAGCAAGCAAGGAAGTACCTAGAAATGAGCAGCAGATGTCTAGAGATTCCTACACACACACACACGCGCGCACACACGCACACACACACACACACACACACTATTGATGCATTACCTTTAGTCAACCCACAGTTCTCTCTTTTTCTACCACGAAGACTGGAGGATGATGGGAGTTGTAGTCCAATATGTCTGGAGCACAGCAGGTTGGGGAAGGTCAAAGGGATAGATACCATTCATAGTAATCAAATCACAACACTGTCTTTAACAACATCTAGAAGGCCTGGTTCCCAGGAATACTCCCCACAACCGAAAGCTGTTGCATGTAGAATTTGATGGGACTAATCTGGTTCTGCACTAAATGCCCAAAGAATCCACTGTTCCATGCAGTAAATTAAAAACCCATCCAAAATGTCATGTTCCGAGGCTTCCAAAATCATCAAGTTGACACACCATATAAAACTATATGGATATAAAAGCGATGCTGTGCCAAACTTCCAAAGCATCTACCTCCAGGTGCCTGTTCTGGACAGTAAACTGTTTATTAGAAAACGTCCAGAACATCCAGTTCTGCAGCATCCCAAATAACCACATTGACATATTACATAGGACGAGATGGGAATGGTGCGGTGTGCCAACAAACCTCTGAAGGATCAACCTTTCAGAGCCTGCCCAGGCAGTAAATTGTGTATTTATTAGAGAGAGAAAGTGGGAAGTCTGGAGCACCTGGTTCTAAATTATAACCTTTGAGATTCCTTGGAACATCAGCATCTATTGACAGTCCTTTTCAGTTTGCATCAGGACAGGAGGGACCAATTATTCAAAGCTATGATGCAATGGGATGTTTACAGCAACCAGAGGATTCTCCTGTATATGAATTTACCAGCCCTGTACACAAGATAAAACAATGGAGAAAACATTATGTGGCCCAGCCTATCTAAAGTTAATCATGATTACTAGTGTGTCACTGGAACTTGAATTTCCTAGCTCAGGAATAGGAACCTCTGGGCTTGTAATGCAGCCTCAAATATGATGCAATGCAAGCATTGTGGCCTCATAAATCTTCTATGGCTTGGATTTTAAACATAGCTAGAGAAGAATTCTTTCTCCCACACCTAGTCAGCAGCCACCAGTCCTCTCTACCTACCCAACTCCCTCGCACTTTCCCCTGACTAACTCAGGACCCTCCAAACCACCTTCTGTCCCACTTGCTTACCTGACAGCTGCTGCTCTCCAGGAAGGGAAGGAAAGAAGGCAGGGAAGTCAGCTCCTTCCCACCTCTTGTGCCTGGTACTTTTTGCTATGTAGCATGCCAGGTGCACGGCAGAGACCTGAGAAATGTAGTTTTACCAAAGACTATTGACACCCAGGCGTGGTTTCAATTTTCTGAGGGGTTTTTGCGTGGGGGTGGGGGGGATAATTTGATTTTCCTAACCTGATTATGAGCTTGACCTGAGGGGGATGTGTTCATCCCACCACTAGCTATGATGAAAAAGCCCCAAGAGAACACATCTGTCATGATTAACTCAAGTCCCTTTGCTTTCAGTGGGGACCCATGGAGGGAGGGACCCTGATAGAGGTGGTGCCGCCATCCCAGTGATTTGGGGCAGAAGGAGATATGGCAGCAGGAGGGGACTGGGACATCAGAGTAGAATGGGCTACAGATGTTTATACACGGTTCCCCTTCTAACCCCCTCCTCTAGCTCTCATGTATCTGGTGGTAGCTCATCCGCTGAGCCCTCCTGTCTTGTGGTGCTGCTGTCTAATGCCAGATCGGTCCGCAATAAGACTGCACTCATTCACGATCTAATCGTGGATGAGAAGGCTGATCTGGTGCGTATTACTGAGAGTTGGGTGGGTGAGCTGGGTGCGCCTGGCCTGACCTAGCTCTGCCCACTTGGTGCAGCATAGGCTGGACTCGGGCCAGGTGTGTGTGTGTGTAGTTGCTGTGATTCACAAAATTTCCATCCTATCACCAGGAAACCACTCCACTTTGGAGAGGGCCCTGAGGGGTTGCACTTGGTGTTGGGCCATACAGACAGATAGGGGGTGCTGCTGGTGTACCGCCCACCATGCTGGTGCTGCCCAGCATTCTCCCCGACCAAGCTGGCAGAGGAGGTCTTGGGTGCGGTGTTGGGAACCCAGGACAGTGGTCCTGGGTGACTTTAATTCCCATGCTGAGGCTGCCTCTGGAGCCCCAGCTCAGGACTTCATGGCCTCCATGACACCCATGCGGCTGTCTCAGTTTGTCATCGGCCCAGCACATGAAGTGGGGCATACCCTTGACTTGGTATTTGCTCCAGGCTGTGAGATGGGTAGTCTGGAAATTGCAGGGGGGAGTCCAAGTAACCCCATTGTCATGGGCAGACCATTTCCTGGTGAGGTTTGAACTCACAGCATCACTTCCCTCCTGCAGGGGTGGGGGCCCCCATTCCGATGGTCCACCCCAGGAGACTGATGGAATCCAAAGGATTTCTGGATGCTCTTGGGGATTTTCCAGTAAATAGAGCTGGTGATCCAGCCGAGGCCCTGGTCTCGCTGTGGAATGGTGAGATGCGGTGGGCCATTGACTCGATTGCTCCCGAGTGCCCTCTCTGGCTCTGTAGAGCCCGCTCTGCTCCTTGGTATACTGGGTAGCTGCAGTGGATGAAACAGGCTGGACATCAGCTAGAGCACAAATGGTGTAAACAGTGCTTTTTTTCTGGAGAAAAAGGTACCGGAACTCTTGGATTACATTTCCTCGGGAGTAGATGGCGATTAAATTGTAATGCAATTAATAGAAGAAAAGGTGCTGGAACTCAGTTCCGGTGAGTTCCACCAGAAAAAAAGCCCTGGGCGTAAGACTTGAAGCGAAGATGACTGAGCATGCTCTAGAGCGCATAATTGTGCCCCAGGGATGTTGAAGAGTTCTTGGTCTCGAGTCACGAGTCGAGTCACGAGTCTTTGGACCCGAGTCTCGAGTCCGAGTCCTTGGTCCAAAATGGTGACTCACAAGTCACGAGTCACAAGTCACTCCCAAAGCTGACTCCACGAGTCCCTATTAAAATCAATGGGGTTTTTTCCCAACAAAAATAAGGCTACTTCAGATGTGTGGCTTAAATAAATTCTAGGCACAAGTGTGCCTTTTTATTTCAAAACTCTGCAACTGATTTTGGCAAGAACAGACCAGGCAGAAAAACCCAAAATAACCAGGCAGGCAGAGGAGGCAGGGAACCCCAAAGCAGGCAGGCAGAGGCCTTTGTCTTGGACAATTCAACTGTTGAACTGGCCAAGAAGAGACCAGGCAGGCAAAGGAGGCTGGGAACCCCAGACAGGCAGGCAGAGGCAGCCAAACCCAAAATGTCTGAAAGGTTGCATTTTAGAAAAATGATTTTAAAAAATAAACTTGCTGTACTTCCTAAAACTTATCCATGCTGCATTTGAGGAACATGATTTTTTCTAAATGTTTGGCCCCTATTCTGGAACGGTGAGATCTCAATTCCACCCTCACTGAACACCCGCTCCACTGGTGATGAACTTGCTGGAACCAGAAACACACTCAGAGCAGCCACACAGAGTAATCTCAGGTCCTTCTTCTGCCTCTCCCAAGTACACAACACATCAATCAAAATAAATCTTGACACACTGTTGGGGCTGCACTCCTGGTAGCCGTCCATAGTGGCCGAACAGCGGCACACCTCGCTTCCATGCGCTCTTCGCCGGCAATCACGCTCCTCTCCACTCCTTCTGGCACAGTCCAGGGATGTTGAAGAGTCCTTGGTCTCGACTCCCGAGTCGACTCTCTAGTCCCATTAAAAATATTGGGACTCGAGTCCGAGTCGAGTCAGAGGGGGACTCAGTCTGACTCTCGAGTCGAGTCCTCGAGTCCGAGTCCCCATCCCTGATTGTGCCTATTGCAGAGCAGTGCGGGCAGCGAAGAAGTGTTACTTTGCTGTCTCTATTACATCGAGTAGCTGTCTTTTCGGTGGTCTGGTGGCTGTTAACATTCTCTCCAGTGAATGGGGCCCTGGCCCCCTCAACGTCCAGCTGTGACCTTTTTGCATTGCACTTTGAGGACAAAATTGCTTGTTTCTGCAGCAAAGTTGATGCTGTCATTAGCACAGCTCCAGTCAAGGTATAATCTGATGCCACCGTCTGCCCAATTTTGTGGGATCAATCTCAGTTGCCATGGCCTGATTATATGCACAAGGTGCTTACAGCAATGTGACTGACCACGTGCCCTTTTGATCCTTGCCCCTCCTGGCTAATAAAAGCTAGCCAAGGGGGTTTGGCTGGGTGGGTCCAGGGAGTAGTAAATGCATCTCTATGTGAAGGGGTGGTTCCTGTTGTCCTTAAGGAGGCAGTAGTGTGTCTACTCCTCAAAACACCCACTCTGGACCCAACGGTATTTGATAACTAATGCCCAGTTGCAAATATCCCTTTCTTAGGGAAGGTTCTTGAGAGGGTCGTGGCAAAGCAACTGCAGGCACTCTTGAAGGATACTGATTATCTAGACCCATTCCAGTCTGGGTTTTGACCTGGTTATGGGACCGAATCAGCCTTGGTCGCCCTGATGGATGACCTTTATTGAGTAGTGGGAGTATGACCCTGTTAATTCCACTTGATCTCTCAGCAGCTTTCAATACCATTGACCATGGTATCCTCCTCGATCAACTCTGTGGGTTGGGCATTGGAGGCACTGTGTTACAGTGGTTCCAGTCCTACCTGCGGGGTCAATTTCAGAGAGTAAGATTGGTGACAAATTGGCGGTATGGGGTTCCACAGGGTACCATCTTGTCTCCAATGTTGTTTAACATGTATATGAAGCCGCTGGGAGCGGTCATTTGGAGCCAAGTGCCATCAGTACACTGATGACACACAGCTCTATCTCCCTGTGACAACTGAATCAGGAGAGGCTGTGCAAGTCCTGGATCTGTGCCTGAACTCAGTGATGGGCTGGATGAGGGCCAATAAACTGAGGCTGAATCCTGGCAAGACGGAAGCATTGTGGGCGAGCGGTTCCTGAGTCTGGGAAATAGGCTTATTGCCTGTCTGGATGGGGTTGCACTTCCTTTGAAAGATCAGGTTCATGGTCTGGGGGCTACTCCTAGATCCATCATTGTCACTGGAGTCTCAAGCGACTGCAGCGGCTCGGAGTGCCTTTTACCATCTTTGATTGGTTCACCAGCTACCGCCTCTCCTGGGCAGGGATAGCTTGGTCAGAGTGATACAGGTGCTAGTAACCTCAAGACTGGATTACTGCAATGCGCTCTATGTGTGGCTGCCCTTAAGGCTGCTCCAGAAGCTGGAGCTAGTGCAGAATATAGCAGCTTGGCTATTATCAGGAGCTGCCCCTTTTCAGCATGTAACTTCTTTGCTGAAGGAACTGCACTGGCTATCTATTTGCTACTAGGCCAGGTTTAAGGTTCTGGTACTTGTGTACAAAACCCAAAACTACTTGGGACCAGGTTACCTGAGAGAGTGTCTCCTCCTTACCAACCTGCCTGGTCACTGAGTCCATCAGATGGCATGCTCCTGGTGGTTCCTCGTGGACCTTTGGCCTGATTGGAGTCCACCAGGAGAAGAGCCTTGTTCCGGGAAGTCTTCTCTGCTGTCCAACCACCATTTTAATGTTCCCTTGTTTTCAATGCATTGTTTTTGTTTCTTTTATCTTCTTTTATATTTTTATTGTTAATCACTCCGGAATCTACTTAGATATGGAACAGTATAAAAAAAGTGCAATCAATCAATCAATCAATCAATCGATTACAGCAGCTTTTCTATGGCTTCCTCCGATTCAAAAAAAGAGAGAAAAATAATAGAATAATTGGAATGAATCTTTCTCACTTTCCAAGCCTCTTCTCATCCCAGCTACTCTGGATAGAATGATATGCAAACTAGGCCTTGGCCACTGTATATCTTAATTGGCTTCATTTTACATAATTGAATAGGCATTAAAACAGATTTGGTGCATAACAATGCCAGTGGAGCAGGTGCCGGGGTTTTTTTAAAGGGAGGAAGATGTGCTTGTCAACAGCCAGATGCTGCTCTGAGATGTGTACTTTCCCCCTCAGTTTGATTGGTACTACTGGTATTCATCAGTCCAGAGTAAACAGCTTCAGCATCTGGACGATCTGGTTCTATATAATCACAAAAGGACTTGTCCTTAATATAGCAATCAGAATTGTTTCCTTTTTCCATGTTCCTTTTTTGTGAGCTGCCTTCGGGGGTGGGGGAAGCATGTTTAAAGACGAAATTTAAAATGTCTTAAATAAATACTCCAATAATATAAGGTTAGATTTGGATCTGGGAAGCCTCAGTTCAAATGTCTATTTAGGATTCACATCCTCCATTGCCATTTTGAAAAACGAGAACAGAGATGGCTTACCTCATTAGGCTGTGGTGAATAAGAAGAGATAGCTTTGTCCTTCCCCATAGGAATCGAGGGCACAATACCTGTTGGAGCACCTCTCCCAACCTAAATCTACCTGGACACTATGCTCAACATCTGCAGCCTTCCTCTGAGTGCCTCCTCCGAGGGATGCTCGGATGGTGGCAACAAAGAAGAGGGCCTTCTCAGTGGTGGCCCCCTGAATATGAAACTGTCTCTCCACTGAGGTCCACCTGGCACCAACTCTGTTATCCTTTCGGTGCCAGGTTAAGACTGCCCTCTATTTATTTTATTATTTATTAATTTTATTTCTGTACCACCCAATAGCTGAAGCTCTGTATACCAAGGTATTTAATGGTATTTAATGGCATATGGGGTGGTACATGGGACGGAGACGGCCTTGGTCGCCTTGGTGGATGATATGAGGAGGGCTTTGGATAGGGGCGAATGCTCCTTTCTAGTCCTCCTCGATCTCTCAGCGGCTTTTGATACCTTTGACCACGGTATCCTCCTGGACCGTCTGGAGGGGTTGGGCTTGGGAGGCACTGTATTGCAGTGGTTCCGGTCCTTCCTCTCTGGAAGGTATCAGAGGGTAGTTCTCGGGGAGGAGGCTTCGGACCCTCGGCTGCTCACTTGTGGAGTGCCGCAGGGTTCCATCCTCTCCCCGATGTTATTCAACATCTACCTCAAGCCGCTGGGAGCTATCATCAGGAGGTTTGGGGTGCAGTGTCATCAGTATGCGGATGACACGCAGCTCTACCTCTGTTTCAAGTCCTCACCGAGGTTGGCCGTTGAGACCCTGTCCAAGTGCCTGGAGTCAGTGGCTGGCTGGATGGGAAGGAACATGCTGAAACTGAACCCGGACAAGACCGAGGTACTTCTGGTGGGGGACAAGGGAAGGTTAGGGGACGTTGACCTGGTGCTGAATGGGGTACATCTACCCCTGAAGGACCAGGTCCGCAGCTTGGGGGTCATTCTAGACTCCCAGTTGTCCATGGAGGCTCAGGTGGCAGCTGTGAGCCGGGCGGCGCTGTATCAACTCCATCTGATACGGCAGCTGCGCCCCTACCTTCCTAATCACCTGCTCCCATCAGTGGTTCATGCCTTGGTCTCCTCTCGCCTAGACTACTGTAATGCGCTCTACGTGGGGTTACCCTTGAAGACGGTCCGGAAGCTTCAGCTGGTACAGAACGCGGCGGCTCGCCTGATTAAGGGCAGCCGCCGGCGTGATCACATCACGCCGGTGCTTAATGAGTTGCACTGGCTACCAGTTGCTTGCCGAGCCGAATTCAAGGTGTTGGTTTTGACCTTTAAAACCCTATACGGCTCCGGCCCAGTTTATCTCAAGGAGCGCCTCCAGCAACATCAAGTAGGCCGCTCAACAAGGTCTGCCACGGACGGCCTTCTCCTTATCCCATCAGCCAGAGCAGCCAGGCTGGTGGGGACTAGGAAGAGGGCCTTCTCTGTGGCGGCCCCCACATTATGGAACTCCCTCCCTAGTGACCTTCGCCATGCCCCCTCCGTGATGAGCTTCCGCCGTGCATTAAAAACATGGCTGTTCAGGCGGGAATATGGGGTGGGTTAGGTTTTTAATGAGAATTTTTTATATTGTTTTAATTATTATGTTTTATTGTGTTTTATTGTATTTTAATTGTACCTCGCCCAGGGTGGCCGGGTGACCGGCCAGATGGGCGATTGATAAATATAATAAATAAATAATAAATAAATAAATACATCAGTGATTTTTTTCTTTTCACTGGTCTAGTTTATTGAACATGTTTTAATTGTTCAAATGCTTTTAATTTCTGTTTTAAATTTTGTATTTAATTTTAATGCTGTTTTTATGGTATTTGTATTTTGTATTGTATTTTATTATTTTGTATGAATTGTTGTTAATTGCCCAGATAGCTTCAGCTATTGGGAGGTATAGAAATGAAATGAATAAATAAAATATTTAAGAATGTTGTGATCTGAGACTTATAGGCATGTGAATTACATGTGTGGCAGAGTAGTGAGAGTGTTGGACTGGGACCCGGGAGATCCGGGTTCTAGTCCCCACTCAGTCATGAACTCACTGGGTGACTTTGACCCAGTCACTGACTCTCAGCCTGACCTACCTCACAGGGTTGTTGTGAGGATAAAATGGAGAGGAGGAGGATTATGTAAGCTGCCTTGGCTTCCTTGCAGGAAAAAAGGCGGGGTATAAATATTATAAAAAAATAAAAAAATAAAAATATTTTAAGGGGTTATTTATTTATTACATTTATATCTTGCCTTTTCCTTCAAGGGGCTCAAGGCAGCATACGTGGATCTCTACCCCAACATTATCTGCACAACAATGCTGTGAGGTAGGTTAGGCTAAGAGATAGAGACACCCAACTGCCCAAGGTCACCCGGTGAGCTTCAGGGCTGAGTGAGATTTGAATGCATTCTTTCCTGGTTCCACCCGTGAAGACAACCTAAAAATAATTGCAAACAAATAAAACAAAAACGGATTGATTAATTAATTATATATTTAATCTGCCCAATAGCAAATGTTCACTGGGCAGATTACCAAAAGCTAAAAGAATAAAATACAATATACCATGTACCACATCATATACCATTTTCATTACATACCATACTGGCTTTCTAACTTATTAGTGATATGTGACATATATGAATAAGAAGCACATAATTGGAGGGCAGACTAATTAGCCATGCAGTTTGCAAAGGCTCCATCCCTTCAAACAGTTTGCATATGTGACCTACAAACTTCCAAGTACAGAATAGCAGGAAGCCACTGATTACTAATATGGAATTTTGATTCTACAATTTGATGCCCTTTGCTAGGGATGGGCAACTGTGGGAGGTCTGGGAGCCATTTTGGCCACCCGGGTGTCCCCTCCTGTGGGCCGTGTTGGGGATATATATATATATATATATATATATATATATATATATATATAAGATTGCTGGTTGGCACCAAAATTTGGTGGCAAACTGCTCCATGGGATTCAGTAGCACTAAAAGGCTGAAATTTAGCTTGTTTGCAAGCTTCATTTGACTGTTTTAGTGCTGCATAGCCACTATGGAGTGCTAAAATGGACAAATTTATCTTGCAAACAAGCTACATTTCACCCTTTCGGTGTTCCACAGCTGCTACAGAGCACCATTTTATTGGTAAATATATATATATTAAACTTGGGGGGGGGAACTGGGGGCAGGTGGGGGCAGCAGGAGATTATGGGGGCTGCAGCAGAGGGCCGCAGGGACCTCATGCAGCCCACTGGGCTGAGTTTTGTCCTCTTCCTTATTCATTGCTTTTGCTCAAGGGCAGTCTTTACATTGTCTACAACAGGGCTCTCCAACCTTGGTTCCCCAGGTGTTGCTGGCCTACAGCTCCCAGCATACCCAGCCAGCATGGCTAATGGCAAGGGATGCTGGGAGCTGTAGTCCCACAACATCTGGGGAACCAAGGTTGGAGAGCCCTGGTCTACAAGAACCAGCCTGGTTCAACCCCAAAATGTAACTGCATGCAGACATAAGAATAAATGCATAGGATTTCAAGCATATTATCTCCAGAGGGGATAGAAATTTGATCTTAATGAGAAAGACAGGGCAAGAGAGAGACCTTCTGTGGCAAATCCCAGATGCCACATGGAATTCCATAAAAGAGCAGAATTTGAACATCTCAGGCTATAGAGCAACATGAATGCAGGGAAACTGGCCAGTGTTCCTGCAGGATGCAGCACTGTTTATCCCTGGTTAGTGTTTACTACTGCAACACAGTGTAGCTCATCTTTCAGTTTAATTTTCAGGAGCCCTGCCAAAGATACTGAGGGCAAAACAAGCCTCCAACCCACCTGCTGCGACATGTGTCTCTTATTACTAAAAAAATCCAAAGTGCTATTTTTATCATCCCTTGCAGCTTGTCCAAACAGTGGTTGGTGACTGTAGGTGGCTTACTGTTAGCCAGTGGCTTGATGGCTTAAACTAGGAGTGGGCAGAAAGTAGATTGCCAGTAGATTGCTTTGGACTTCAACTCCCAGAAGCCAGTGGAGGCGGCTGACTCCAATGTCAGTGGGGCTGCACATCCACTCCGGATTTTACTCAGAAGTTTTAAGGAGCCATCTATGGTGCCGAACGTATTTGGGGGGGGGATAGGATAGGGGATAGGGTTCCGCTCCTTAGATAGTTCCATAGTCACCAGCCTCCAGTGCCAGAAGCCCCAGGTATCTGAGGGCCCTTGGGCAATAAACCCACAATGGGACCCCTCCCTCAGTGAGTCTACCTTCTCACCAGCTGCTCTTGCTCCTCATCCACTTTCTCATCGTTGCTACCACTTGCCTGCTTGACAGGTAGAGAGCCAGTAAGTAAGTAGGTAGTGGCATCTCCTGCTCCTCCTCCTCACCACCACCACCATTGCCTGGGCCAGAGCGAGAGGCAGGTGAACGAGCCGGTTGCAATGGTGAAGAAGAGGAGGAGCTACTCCAAGGGGGTCCTTTCAGTGGGCCCCTGCTGGGGTGTGGGCCCCCAGCAGGTACCTGACCATGCCTATCCTGGATGCCAGCCCATGAGCATGGCCAATGGGCAGGATTGCTGGGAGCTGAAGTTCAAAATATCTGGAGATCGAGCTTCTGCCCACTCCTGGCTTAAGCTCCCAAGTGGAAGAAGATGGGATTTTTGCTACTTTTCTTACAAAAATGTAGCAAGCTAAGTTTTAACGATCTCGTGTGGGGAAAGAATGTGTCCACTCACCAAAGTTGCTTAGGCATCATTCCTACCTTAAAGAAAATAATAAACGTTCATTTATAACGCCCCTTATACCAAAGGGCGGGACAAATAACATATACAGTAAAATCTAAGGAGTAGCGAGAGAAGACATGGGAGAGGATTGCAGGTGTATTTGAATCAGGGCTTTTCCGAATCAGGATCCAGAGGTAAACATTAGAATAGTACTAAAGGCACTTATTTTTATGCCCTGTTGGGAAGATTTGTGAGCAAGGGATCCTCCTGAATGGAAAGGACCAACTGAATCATCTGTTTGCTGCTATGGCAGAAAATAGAGGTAGGGATAGACAAATCTGACATTTCAGTTTCTCACAATTTCTCATTTTTCTGCTATTAAGTTCAGTTTGTCCCAAACTTGTATGCAATTTTGCCTAATATACACATTTTTGGCAAGGAATTTATGAGATAAAATAATTAATAATAAGAAAAAAAAACATTTATATAGCAATCTTTTATTTGCTCAAAGGGCTTGACCAGGCCAACATATTCCCAGGAATCATTGGAATGACCCTGTACTGGCCAATAATATTAATCTTAAATTACATTTTGGAACCAGGGGCTGAGACTTGCCCAATAATGACTTGCCTAAGGCCACCCAGTTTTGTGTTTAGGCTACTCTGAGATATGAACTATAAGCTTGGATCCTAAATTGCTCCTCCTCCCACTTAAGGGAGGGTGATTTCCGCCCCCCCCCCCATCTGCAGTCCCCTACACCAGCCTTCCCCAACTTGGCTGGGAATTATGGGAGTAGCAGTCCAACACATCTGGAGGGAGAAAGGTTGGGGAAGGCTGCCCTCCATTATATCCCACAAATTATCAAGGGAGCCCAAGTCCCAGGAGCAGATTTAGGAGGGAAAGGAAGGCAGAAAAGACCCATTCTGTAAACGTGAGCTCTGTTCCATTCACAGAAGGAAAGTTAGGATCCCAGCCATTCTCTTTATCACTACACTACTCTACTCCAGCTCTCTGCCACAGAACTGCGATAATCTTTTTGGTGAGGTCTTGCCAGGAATTTCAGGCTCCAGCTGGCTGAAAAACAGCTGTATCATCAACATAACGACAAGCCATTTCTTCTAAATCAGCAGCCAAGGTTAGAGTATGAGAAATTTAATTGGAAATTTCTTTCACACACAACAATCAATACTTTCACATTGCCAAAGTTGTTGCAGAGATAAATCATGCTCTGCTCCATCTTTTATTATGATCATGGTGTAATGTTATATATACACACACACACACACACACACACGTTGGAAGTACATAGAGTGATTATAGGGATGCTAGAGAATTTTGTTCTGTCTGCATTTTAAAACAAACTGACCTGATCTACACCACAAGTACTAATATGCTGATCAGAATGGAGTAATCTGGATTTTGCACTTTTCCAAATGTTGTGATGCAGCTCTATGTGTAGTTTAGGATAAAATCCATTTACAGTGCAATCCTATACATGTCTACTCAGAATTAATTCCCATACATATTTAATTATGAATTTTTGTGTGGATTTAAACATTTCTCAGATTCACAGTGGAAATTAACAGGGATGGGGACTCGGACTCCAGGACGCTATTCGTGAGTCGGACTGAGTCCCCCCTCTGACTCGAGTCAGACTCGAGTCCCAATATTTTTAATGGGACTCGAGACTCGACTCGGGACTCGAGACCAAGGACTCGTGTTCCAAAAATCATGTTCCTCAAATGCAACATGGATAGGTTTTAGGAAGTACAACAAGTTTATTTTTAAAAATCATTTTCCTAAAATGCAACCTTTCATACATTTTGGGTTTGACTGCCTCTGCCTGCCTGTTTGGGGTTCCCAGCCTCCTCTGCCTGCCTGGTCTCTTCTTAACCAGTTCCACAGTTTGAATTGTCCAAGACAAAGGCCTCTGCCTGCCTGTTTTGGGGTTCCCTGCCCTCCTCTGCCTGTCTGGTTATTTTGGGTTTGTCTGCCTGGTCTGTTCTTGCCAAAATCAGTTGCAGAGTTTTGAAATAAAAAGGCACACTTGTGCCTACAATTTATTTAAGCCACACATCTGAAATAGCCTTATTTTGTTGGGGGAAAAAAACCATTTATTTTAATAGGGACTCGTGGAGTCAGCTTTGGGAGTGACTCGTGACTCATGAGTCACCATTTTGGACCAAGGACTTGGACTCGGACTCGAGACTCGGGTCCAAAGACGCGTGACTCGACTCATGACTCGAGACCAAGGACTCTTCAACAACCCTGGAAATTATTGGAACCATAGCCAGACTCAACACGACTCTCTGTAGTCTAGTCCAGCGGTCCCCAACCTTTTTGGGACCAGGGACTGGTCCCGTGGAATAAATGTTTCCACGGACCGGGGGGGTGGTTTGCCCACCACTCACCTGCTGTGTGGCCCGGGCTCATCGGAGAGGCAAGGAGAGGGATGAGCGGAGGCGGGGGATGCTCGCCGGAGCTCACGAGAACCCCGAGATTCTATTACAGGTTGTGAAATTCCTAGATTTCTCCAAGAGCCAGGACGGGGTGCTTGCGGTGCGTCCCGGTGGGCGGCTTGTGGTGCGTCCCGGCGGGCGGCGCGCACCACGCCCAGCTGCTGCGCTGCTGTGCCAAGCACCCCGTCCTGGCTCTTGGGGTGCTCGCGAGCTCCGGCGAGCACCCCCCCGCCGCGCAGCCCTCTGCTTGCCTCCCCGACTAGAATTTTTGTTTAAGTACTTCTACTAACATTCTGCTGATACATGCAGAGTATCAAACTC
This sequence comes from Shinisaurus crocodilurus, assembly GCA_021292165.1. Taxonomy (NCBI): domain Eukaryota; kingdom Metazoa; phylum Chordata; class Lepidosauria; order Squamata; family Shinisauridae; genus Shinisaurus; species Shinisaurus crocodilurus. Next base: position 31,311,684 of record CM037876.1, read on the forward strand.
CCTAATGCATGCATAGTTTCAAACTTCTCCATTCATACTTTACCACCTTTTCCTCCCTTCAACTACTAGCATCAGCCCTGGCCTGCGATGTGCTTTTCCCTGCGGGAACTCTTGTTACATACATGTACATGACCAAAAGGCCTCGCTTACACACACGCATTTATCTTCCAGCCTCTCCCGCTGATTAAAAAAATTTGCTGAGAAGTGGCGCTTTACAGTAGGAGTGAGCCACATGCTGACATCATCGCACGACTGTGCGCATGACAAGGGAGAACATTAGAGACCTACCCTACCCACAGATTCATAAAAAGTAAAGAGTGACACATTGTCTTAACTTTAACTAAAAATAATATATCAGAATTTCCACACAAATAAGAACTGAGATAGAAACAGCAGCGACTTCTCTCTTTGCTGGCATATTTTGGAAGTTAGTTTTGGCAGGACGATACACGCTGCTATTCTATTACAGGTTGCGAAATTCCTAGATTTCTCAGAGCCAGGACGGGGTGCTTGTGGCGCGTCCCGGCGGGCGGCTTGCGGTATGTCTCGGTGGGCAGCGCGCACCGTGCCCGGCTGCTGTGCCGATGCACCGCACGCCAAGCACCCCGTCCTGGCTCTTGGGGTGCTTGTGAGCTCTGGCAAGCACCCCCCGCTGTGCAGCCCACTGCTCGCCTCCGCAACAAGCATTTTTGTAAGGGCGCCGTGGCGGCTGGGTGGCGCGGTGGCCGGGCGCCGCATGGCCCAGTTCTTAAGAGGCCACGGACCAGTACCAGTCCACAGCCCGGGGGTTGGGGACCCCTGGTCTAGTCAACACAACTGTCTAGTCAACTAATCAACATGGCTAATCTGAGAAGTCTAGTCTAGTCAGCACTAACTGTCGACAACTACTTGACTTGTCGTGTTGACTACAAGTCAAGTAGTTAACAAGACTGTCTAGTCAATTAGTCAATGTGTGACCAGTAGTCTAGTCTAGTCAACACGACTGCCTAGTCAACATGACTGTTTAGTCAACTTGACTGTCAACAACTAGACCAGTGATGGCGAACCTTTTTGAGCCCGAGTGCCCAAACTGCAACACAAAACCAACTTATTTATTTCAAAGTGCCAACACTGCAATTAAACCTGAATACCGAGGTTTTAGTTTTAGAAAAACAACTCATACAGTTGTCCGAACTAATTAACAACCTTTGTCTTTAAAGAAAAACACAATAACAGAGCTTTCAATGATACAGTTTTTTGTTGAAAAAAAATCAACTCAAAAAAATTATTATAGTACTACATTGTACACATAGCCTGAAGATAATTTATACAAACTTTTAAAATAATTAGGCACATGTATTTTTGGATAAGGGATTCTCAACTTGTAATATGATTATATGCCAGACTGAAATTGTATGGGGCAAGCTTTACTCCGGGTCCTTTCCCTGCTTCTACAGGTGTCAGGATTAGTAAAAGTAAAAGTCAACCTGTACTAGGATGAGCAAGATAAACAAGAAAACGAAACGTGCTTAACACATTTTAAACACTTTATGTCTTGGACTGCAAACACTGCATTAGGTAAAAGTTTGCATTGGGCATGCTTTTGCACAATTAATGTGATTTTTGCTATTGCATGCATGCTGATAATTTGTCAAACCTTGGCTCATACTCCGTTAGTTTGAGAGCAACACATGCAGTACTCAGGTCAACTGTTAGGGCTTTACATCCAAGCCATGCTCTGTGCACCATTCTTCAAAATCTTTTAAATGTGATAACAATGTAGAAAAGAATTCTGTAACAGGAATTCTAGAATAAAATCATTCTGTTCCACACTGTGAGAAAGAACAACATCATTAGTGTTTTGCAGAAGGGGACAGTCTTTTTGCAATCTGGTGACCAATGGCTCGAGTGCCCACAGAGAGGTCCCTGCGTGCCAGCTGTGGCACGCATGCCATAGGTTCACCATCACTGAACTAGACTGTCTAGTCAACTAGTCAATATGACCAGTAGTCTAGTCAAGTCAACATGACTGTCTAGTCAACATAACTGCCTGTAGCCTAGTTTTCAAACCCAGACTCAACACGACTGTCCATAGTTTAGTTTTCCATAGACATCAGCCCTTGGTTCAGACACCGAGCAGAGTTTGGGAGCTATATTCCCCACATCTCAAGTGGATGGACAGGTACCTTATCCATTTCACTCTATGCTTTATTTGTTTAATAGGCCTAGGAACTGATTGAATCTATATTTAACAGTTTCAAAGTTTAAATATAGATTCAACCAGTTCCTAGGCTATTAAACAAATCAGTATTATAATTCATAGAATTCCCTTACTATGACTATGGGCTTCTCTACATGAGGCTTTTAACCCACAACTTTACAGAGGCTTCTGCTTCTGGATTCTTTGCAGGATTAAGATTGGCTCCTTTACATGTGTTCCCCCCCCCGGGTTACCCCCCCCCCCCCATTCTCTGCCTTTCTATATGTTCCATTACACAACCACAAGGTGCTACTGCAGTATAGAGGAATTGCAAAAATACACAAGCTTGTCATTGCGGTCCATTCTGCCATTTCCAGGTAATACCACACTTTGCTTGCTCTAAAAAAAGCTGCGGAAATGCTTGGAAAGCAAGGGAGAGACCTTGGAGGATGATGACATCTGTAAAGCACCCTCAAACTACCATGAGTGAGAAATCATCAATGCACAATGCCTCGTGTAGAGAAGCCCCATGGCTATAATGTGTATTTCTTTGGTTCTAGACAACTACTAAATGTCATTGCTTTGTGCTTCAGTTAGATCTTTTTCTTAGCGATATCATGGCTCCTGTTCCCATTTCTTTCTCTGCAGTCTGAGGAGCACAGGTGAATTTGAATTTCCTTAATGCTGCCTGCCCATTAAACTTGTTGGTGCCATCCACCAGATACTCTGTTTGAGTATATTCTCAAATAATTAATGCCGTTTCAGAAGCACAGGGACACAACAGCCCATTTGTATATCAGACCAGGCTAAGTAAAGACAGGTATGTATTTGCATAATGGCTACTGCTTGGCAAGATTCAACATTGTCTCTGAATACCAACAGCCCGTGACTGCTCACATTCCTGAGACCATGGCTGAGGACTGAATGGGTCAGGTGTCTCATTTGAACATCATGAAAGATGCTTGGACAAAAAACTATTAGGACACACCAACCATTTTTTTCCTTTTCTAAATGCTTTCCATTAAGAATATGTGCACCTTTTGCAGGGGAAATGTCACTGATGGGTGAATCTCTTCGGCTCATTTCAAAATCAGCTTGGTAATTATGAGCTTTGTCAGTGAGCATTTGGAGAGAAAAAGCTTCATGGATTATTTCCCCTCAGAGCTTTCTCCTAGCTTGCAGTGTTTGTGCTTGTGCACCAAGGGGGCCATATGCACATCCATGTGCCTTATCATATTTCTCGGTGAGAATTGTAGATCTTGCCAACAGCCATGGTGGAGAGAGCCAGTAGGAAATTAGGTGCATAGGAAGCTGAGTCTTCAGACCGTGGGTCCATCTAACCCAGCATGATCTATGCTGCTGACTGGTAGTGACTCTCCAGGGTTTCAGATAAAGGTCTTTCCCAACCCTACCTGGAGATGCCGGGGCTTGAACCTGGGACCTTCCACATGCAAAACATGCACTCTACCAGAGAGCTGCAGCCCCTCCCTGCGATGGTCCATCTAAAGCAGTAGCCCAAACTTCCTCAACCATCTCAGATCGTACTAATTGATCTGACACACAGCTCCAAATGACAGTTTTCTGGGACTGCAGATGCTGGCCTCATCCTTCGGCCAGAGAACCAAGGGCCACTGGGAGGCTGCACCCCCTGCTTCCCAAGGTAGACATTATGGCAAGGGGGAGACCAACCTAGTCCCCAAAGAAGGAACAGCTGCAGGGAGCTTGTTTTGACCTTCCCTGCAAGGGGAAAAAAAAAAAATCTACAAGAACCTTGTAACTAAGAACTGGTGCCTGAGTTTTGCTTTCTTCCTCCTCCCTCCCAATCCCTTTTCCTTTTGTGTCATGTCTTTTAGCTTGTAAGCCTGAGGGCAGGGACTGTCTCATTATTAATCTGTGCAAGCCACTCTGGGAGCCTTTTTTGGGCTGAAGAGCGGGGTAAAAATGCTGCAAATAAATAAATAAGCAATTGTTAATCCTGCCCTGAGCAGGCGAACTACTGCGGCCTTCCCTAACCTGCCACTCTAAAGCTGTTTGACTTCCATCACCCCCAGCCAGTATGATCAATGGCCATGTTGGATGGGGATGGTGGGAGTTGTAGTCAAACACATCTGTAGAGCGCCAGGTTGGGGAAAGCCGCCTCAGGGTAGGAGCCTGTTTAGGGCAGAGTTATTTATTTATTTATTTATTTTATTTAATACATTTTTATACCGCCCAATAGCCAAAGCTCTCTGGGCGGTTTACAACAGTTAAAACCATAAAATACAATATAAAACAAATATAAAATTTAAAACTACAGATTAAAACCAAACAGCAGAGCTAGCGGCAGCAGTTACAATAACGGAGTTAAAAAGAACTACAAGATTAAAATGATCAAGATGATTAAAATGATTCTTCCCGGTACCTTGTAACTGAGAGAGGGGCCAAAGCATCCCTTTGCATTTACAAGTTCCTTGGTTCTATCTCTGGCATCACCAGCTAAAATAGGGGTGGGCAATTTCAGGCAGTCTGGGGGACAGTCCCCCCCTCCGGACCTGTTGTGGGCCAAACTCTCCTTGCAGCCATACTGCAAAAAGGGGGATGGGAAGGGGTAAAACAAGCCAAATTTGTCAATTCTAAGCCTCTGTAGCTATACTGGAGGCTTAGAATGGGCAAATTTAGCTAGAAAACAAGCTACATTTGTCCATTCTAAGTCTCTGCAGTAAACCAGAGAGCCAGTGTGACGTAGTGGTTACAGCGTTGGACTGGGACTTGGGAGACCCAAGTTCTAGTCCCCACTCGGCCATGAAGCTCACTGGGTGACTTTGGGCCAGTCACTGACTCTCAGCCTAACCTACCTCACTGGGTTGTTGTGAGGATAAAATGGAGAGGAGGAGGAGGAGGATTTTGTAAGACGCCTTGGGTTCCTTGCAGGAACAAAAGGCGGAAAATAAATAAATAAATCCACAAATTTCGGCAGCAAACCATGACTCCCCCCCTTTTATAAAAGGAGAGAGAGAGAAAAGGTGGAGTGGCGGGGGCTGCATGTGGCCCACAGGTCATGTGTTGGCCACCCCAGAGTTAAATGAATTCAGTAGCAGGTGATGAGAAAGACCTCAGCCCAAGAGCCTGGAGACCTGCTGCCGCTGAGAGTAGATAGTCCTGAGAGTAGATGGATCAATGGTCTGCATCCTATGATTTGCTTACTATCACACAACTGTTACAACTTCTTTGGAAAGACAAGAGAAGATTATCTGGGGACAGTGAGGTCTGCTGGAGAATAAATATTTTTCTGTGGCTGACAAACAAATAAATGCCTGCGGCCGGTTCTCTGCATATTAGGTCTGGAGCTCAGGTTCCAGGCAGGTGTGAAGGCTTTTTTTTTTAATTTGCATTACGATAGCAATAAAACTCACGCAGTCCAAGGGAGCATAAATCAACATGGAGAAGCCAGTGGGCAAAGCAAATAGGATTGCAAGTCTGGAACAGATGTCATGGAGATTGCAGCAAGAAGGGCTCTGTGGAATATATCTCTGAAACAGATGCCTTATTGCAAAGATCTTGCTCTGAAAGAATCCTAGCAATATGGTGCTCTTGAAGAGCGGGGATTTCCTTTTTCTTTTTCCTTTCCTGGAATGGCATATTAAAAACCGGCATGAGCCAAAATAGTTGAACTGAATGACCACCCTTGTTAAAGAATGATTAATGGAGAGAGAGAACACCTTGTTGGCACTACAGGAAGCAAGTTTGTTCTCAGGACTGTACTTGCCTCACTGTGCGATTCAGTCTCTGTGTGCAGCCTGATCCTCTGCGTGAAAGTAATCTTAATGAGCCCAATGGAGCTTTAATCTAAGTAAGTGCACATGCGCACGTAACTTATAGGAATGCTGTTGTGTCAAAGTTTCTGTGTAGCTTGAGCACTTGCTTAAGGTAAAGACTAGTGCTGTCTATCTTGGCGTCAGTCTGCGCCAATATACACAACTTGTATATTTGTAAATTAAGAGTGCAATCCTATGCTCTGTAGACAGAGGGCTCCGAGTTTGGGGCCCTCTGTTTATCCTAAGTCCTGCGTGCAAGAGCCAGGCAGGGCAGGAGGAATGATGGGGGTGTTTTTGTTGGAAACTGAACCTTGGCATCATCTCACTGTATCAATCTCATCCAAATGACCACTAGGGGCATTGGGGGTAGATCAGATAGGGATACCTGCGTTCCTTACTCTATGACCTCTACTTCCTGCTGGCTCTGTCACGTAGACTGATATTCTTGGGGGGCGGGGTGTGTGTGTCTTTGTTCTGTGGTCACTCTTACTTCCTATTTCCTACCTGAGCAGTCATGCTGCTGCTCTTCTCCGCACTCATCCTGAGCACACGACTTTCTAGACAGAATTCAGCGTTAGGCTTTCCTACCCAAATTAAAGATTTTTAATAAACCTTTAAAGACTTTTTATACTAAGCTACAGACTCTGCATGAGCCGTTTGTCCCCTGAAACCGTGACAAGCCAAACGTGGGTATGAAGGCCCACAGGGCAATTCCAATGTGCTCGCTCCCAGTAACAGAGAACTTCTAAGAGGGTTCTTCCAGACATAATCCCAACAGTTTTTGCCTCCCGTTCCTCCTTCAAAAGTAGTTTTAGCTAGGTGGACCTCTGAGCCCATCTAGCGTGCTTATCTTCCTGGGCTGGGGCTGGGGAAGGAGAGGCTTGTGAATTGGATGGATCCACATCCTGTACTCACCGCCCCCGCCCCCCACAAGCACAGCCCTTTCCCAATCACCTCATTCTCCTCCAAGGTCACTGTTGTGACCTTGGAAAGAGGAGCTGGCAGCTGGGGGCACGGGGAAGCGGCTGTGGGGTGGGAAGATCGGATCTCCCCCACCATGCTCATAGCTCTGTCTGTGGGGGTGGAGGAGGGGAACTGCAGCATCCTGTGGTGCCCCAGTGGCTGTCTAGGAGCCATTGGATTGCTCTGTTAATTAATTAAGGGCACAGTCGTATGCATGATTAGACGGGGGGAAAAAGTCCTGCTACAACTCCCAGTGTGCCCCATGGCATGCTGGGAGCTGTAGGACTTTTTTTCCTGTCTAAACATGAATAGGATTGCACCCTTAATTAAATATTATAAGCCACATTTTTGGATGAAGCCCATGCAAGACGGTGAACAAAAAACAAGCATAAAACTAGAAATACAATAACAACATAAAATTTAAAATTGAAAAATACACTCCTCCCACAATAAAATAGCCAGTATATAAAATATTCCCATACCCAGAGCAATAAAATATCAATAATACAGCAGCATGACTAGATGTTTTGGACTTCAACTCCCATAAACAGCAGGTATCTTGGCCAATGGTCAAGAATGATGGGAATTGTAGTCCAGAACATCTGGAGGGCACCAGGTTGGGGAAGGTTGGTCTATCCGATGGCATTGATAGCTATACTTCCTTGGAGATTTCACTGATGCTATCATTAATTCAATTAGTGCAAGTGTGTAGATATGTGGTATGAAAGAAGATGACAAGATCTTAATCTACTTTGCTACAAAGCTAGAATGCCCTTCAATGGAAGTAAGAGCAGGACTCAAGAATAATACCCAACTCAAGTGGAACAGTCACCAACAATTTCTGCTAAACTAATAACCAGAGCCTGCCTACTGCACCATCTAGTGTTTAGCAAGAACATCTTCAGGTTGGTCCACCAGCAGCCCAGTTTTTAAAGAAAGTCATTGATTGTATTGCTGACGCTGCTGATCCTCATTCCTTGGAAGAGTAGCATTAGCCTTACATTGTATAATTAGAGATGGGGAGAAATTAAGTCCGTTTGAATTTTAAGGTGAATTTACCTGATTTCACACTTTCAAACCAAAGCACAAACCAAAACTCAGTTATCTTTCGAAATTCGCACATCTCTGAATTCCCCAATCAAAAATATTGTGTACAAAAATATTAGGGAAAAGTGCACAGAAAAACGAATATATTACTGACAATAATGTTCAAAATTGAATTATATTAGGAAAATAGCTTGCAAATTAGGTAACATTGTGTTCAAAAATGCATGAAATGGGGGAAATGCACACAAAAATATGTACAGATTTTCACATAATCTGTTGTGGGGTTTTTTTGTATTAAAAAAATAAGTTCCAGATGAACTGAACTTGATTGGAAAAATTCTCAGAGCTCAGGATGAACTAAATGTAAGATTGGAAAAATTGGAATGGAGAAAGACTGAAACTGACAGACTTAGTTTTTGTATTCATCCCTGGTTGTATTCACTTGAAATACAACTGGTTGTATTCACTTTATGAAGCCATTGTAATACCAACTTGTATTTGGTAATTTGTATTTGTATTCATCCCTGGTTGTATTCACTTGAAATACAACTGGTTGTATTCACTTTATGAAGCCATTGTATTACCAACTTTATTGTATGCCTGCGAAACATGGACTATCTATAAACGTCACTTCCACCTCCTTGAAAGGTTTCATCAACGTTGCCTCCGGAAAATCCTGCAAATTACTTGGGAAGATAGGCGAACAAATGTCAGTGTACTGGAAGAAGCAAAGACTACTAGCATTGAAAAAATGATCCTTCAACGCCAACTTCAGTGGACCGGTCATGTTGTTCGAATGCCTGACTGCCGTCTCCCAAAGCAGTTATTTTACTCCCAACTCAAGGATGGAAAGCGGAATATCGGTGGTCAATATAAGAGGTTTAAAGATGTTCATAAGGCTAATCTAAAAAAATGCAATATAAACATCGAAAACTGGGAAGCTCTGGCCCATGAACGATCTAAATGGAGGTTGGCCTTTCACAAAGGTTCCATGGACTTTGAAGAAGCCCGAGTGCAAGGTGAAAGGGAGAAACGTGCTAAGCGAAAAGCACGTCAAATGAATCCTTTACAGGACCATCTTCTATCTGGTAACCTGTGTCCTCACTGTGGGAAGCTGTGTGGATCTAGAATTGGCCTCCACAGTCACTTACGGACCCATCGCTAGAGTCTACACAATCTTCTTTAGAATTTCCTCCTTTTATCCCGGAAGACAATCTTACTTGGTCACGAGTGATCGCCTGATGATCACTTGAAAATAGCAGATTGATTTGTGAGGCTCTGAATTTTATAAATTTAGCAGTCAAGAAGGGAAAACAACATGTTCAGTGTCATTGCAAACCATTTCATTTGACAATGAAACAGTCCCCCACAAATATCCACTTAACATATCTACTCGGAAGTAAATCCCATTGAATTCAATGGGGCTGACTCCCAGGTAAGTGTGCAAAGGATTGCATCTTTAATCCATCCATTATTGAAATTACCAGTAGGCTTTGAACATTGTTATTTGGAAGGGGTATGGATTTAATTTAATTCAGTTTCAGTTGTGCATCAAAAAACTGTAAAGACTGCTACTTTTGCAGCAGAGCAAATCAGAACATGCAGGACCTTGGTAAGCAATTTTGTAGAAAGCAATGAATTTTACTACAGTATGTCACTGTGGTTCTTTAAAAAAAAAAAAACAGACCTGTCTCTTTTATATATCTAGCATGACACAAACATTTACCATGCAGGTTTTGCATATCTGTGCAATGCCTGGTGCCTTGGGACAAAAATGCAAATAGGCAGTAAAGTGAGTTTGCTTAAGCAGACATTTAATATGACTTCATAATTTCCCCCCATTTTCCTTTTCCAACAGAGAAGAAGTGGGTTTTATCATCCTAAGTTTATATGGCCATATCTTGGCTCAACAGCTAAGGATTTGCAAGCCCTACAAGATGTCTGTTATGGGGTAAAGCTGTTCTGGAGTGAAGAATAATGTTGTGAGCGGGGACTTGATTTTGCTCCAGTCAAGGAGATAATCAATTTTATTATTGTCCAACCAAAGGACATGTATGCTGAATTGGAAAGGTAAAACCTGCTTCTTGCTGCACAGCTGATGGGCTCCTGTTGGCCAAAAGGCCCATGAACCTTGGACCAGGCTGACACAGTGCTGGGTTTGGGCCTCAGTGGTCCTTCATTCATATTCCAACTCTATGATCTATGAAATCTATGAAATTTAAGCTCTGGATCAGCTCAAGGTTTACAGGCAGTCACACCAGTTGCCACATTTCACACTTCCATCACTGAATGAGCAAAGTTAGTTAGCAAACACAGAAACAGAGTTGGAAGGGACCAAGGTCAATATCACTCTCTCACCCAAAGCAGCTTTTCAAACAGGGGGGAAAAAACCCATTGGACCACCAGCCTATGTGTAGCATGAGGCTTCTGAACAATTTCTAAACTCCAAAATAAGTGATGTGGAACCCAAAGGTGTTCTGAAGTTTCCTCAGTGGAGGTGCAGGACTCAAGTCTACTCTTTGCTTGCTACTAATGGCCTCACTATATAAGAGTTGCACAACCACCTGGAGCAGCCTACTCCAACCTGATGCCCTCCTAGATGTTTTGGATTACAACTCCCAGCATTTCAGACCAATGCCCATGCTGGCTGGGGCTGATGGGAGTTGAAGTCCAAACAATCTGGAAGGCACCAGGCTGGGTAAGGCTGCTCTACAGTTCTTGTAACAAAGTGCTTGATAAGAACTTGACTACCTACAAAAATTTGTGTTGCTAGTGAATTCTTAGGCTTTCCCCATCCTCCAAAAACATTTGAAGTGAATGTTCAGGACACACAAAGAAACCGTTGCAGATATTGTGCTAAGAGTGCCACAACGTTTGCAGCAATATTTGGATATAGCAGAAGAACTACAATATTCTTCCTAGCAGTATAGCAGTAGAATCTACTGAGATACAATCATTGTTGACTTTCTGCAGCAGCACTATGAAAAAAAATCTAATATTTACTTAGCCCACATGTTTTCCTTCTTCAAGTATAATCCCTTAAATAAGGTTTGGTTTTTGTTGAGATAATCTGTTCATTTCTGAGTGGGAAATCTTTCCAATTTTGCATCCTTGTTTGCATAATGCTTTCAATGTACAACAAAGTTGGCTGAAAGTGTAGATAAAACTCTAGGGATTACCTTCAAGCATTTGCAAATTGCCACATCCATGCCCTTTATGTGAGATCTGTAAGAAGCTCAGTGACAACTAAGCCGAAAAGCAACAGCGGATCAGGAATTTCCAGTACAATAAATCTTCCTCTCTTCTCAATTTAGCAGGCATTGAAGCAGGATGGGATGATTCTAACATCAGGAGGCTTAACCTTTCCCACAATGACAAGAGAGTTGAAGTCTTAACCAGTTCTGCTTCCCATATTACTTCCATCATCAATTATTCTGCAACGCAGAATTTGGATCCAGGTTTAGTTCCACAACGGAAGGGCTGAAGAGGACAGTTAGAAACGTCAGTGTTCAAAGAGACCCATCCTTTATTTAAGTCAAGGCTGGGAAACCTGGGCCTTCCAGATGTTGTTGGACACAAACTCCCATCATCCCTGACCATTGGCCATGCTAGCTGGGGCTGATGGCAACTGGTGTCAAACAACATCATAGGTTCCTCATCATAGGTTCCTCATTCCTGACATAAGTAGATACATGCAGGAAGAACCAAGTCTCTTGTCTAAGTTGTGATCAGTGCTGTGTCAAAGCACCTTGTGCCGATCACCTCTTGTGCCTGGAAAGGGGGAACCTTGACTGAACTCTTACTTCTATACTGCATAAATCCAGGTACAAAAGATTTCCTCTCAGAGCCGTCCTCCAGAGAGCTGTGGGCTGCATCCACATTGCACATTTACTGTGGAACAGCTACGCTTTGTTCACTCACTATTTACAGGGCATCTGCACAACATCGTGAGCAAAACATTCCCCCGCATATTTTTACCAGCTTTTCCTGAAGTCAGAAAGTCCAATAATCCCACCCCCACCCCAATACAATGGAACAGCTGTGCAATAATCCCAGGTATAGATAACAGCTTCTTCTTCTTCTTCTTCTTCTTCTTCTTCTTCTTCTTCTTCTTCTTCTTCTTCTTCTTCTTCTTCTTCTTCTTCTTCTTCTTCTTCTTCTTCTTCTTCTTGTTATGGCCTGTATCAGGGATAGGCAACCTGGTGTCCTCCAGATATTTTGAATGGCAACTCCCATCATTGCCACTCAGCCTGGCCAATGGTCAGGGAGAATGGGAGTTGTAGTCCAAAACATCTGGAGGACACCAGGTTGCCTATCCCTGGCCTATATAGAAGGAGTGGGGATTCTGTGGCCCTCCAGGTGTTTTGAACTCCAACTGCCATCAGCCCCAGATAGCATGAGCAATGGTAATGGATGATGGGAGTTGTAGTCCAATGTATCTGGATGGCATCAGGTTGGGGAAGGCTGCTAAACACACTGACCTGGGAGTTGGGGGAGGCTGGTGACTCCTATTTCGGTGGGGCTCCTTTTCCATTGCAGGTTTTGCAGCTTTTATTTGGAGCATCATAGGAGCTATCCATGGTGCTCCATGGTGGTGAACCTATTTTTGGGATGGAGTTCAGCACCATGGATAGCTCCTATGAAGCTCCAAATACAACCTGAAAATCTTGCAATGGATAAGGAGCCCCACCGAAATAGGAATCACCAGCATTCCCTGCTGGGAGTATGTCCTTTTGAACTCAATAGGGCTTACTTCCAAGGAGACATGCATAGGAATGCACTGTTAATATTTTATGCTCTCACAAAGTGTTTGTCAACCCCTGCTGATGCTGGCTGCTGAGTGTGAGATCCAGTTCCCAGAAAATTTTTTTACAAGAGATATTGAAATGTCTCAGAAATGAGCTGAGGATCATTTTGCGAAAATGTGTTTTTCAGGTGATTTGGCTGCAGCAAAATAAGATACTGCATTGCTGTCACAAATGACTGGGTTCAGACAACATGATAACCTACACTCAAGTGTCGAGTGTGGGTTGTCATTTAAGCATGGGTTGTTTTGAAACATGGGTTATCATGTTTTATGAACCCAGCCGTGCTAACAAAACATGGTTTGTTAACTACAAACAACCCACAGTTCACAACCCAACAACAAATCATGTGTTCTCTTCATGCAAACAACCCTCTCCAACTTAGTGCCCTCCTTAGTGCTTTGGACTACAACTTTGGACTTTGCATGCATGTGGATTGTTTGCATGCAGAAGGTCCCAGATTCAATTCGTGGCATCTCCAGGTAGGGCAGGAAAAAACTCCTGCCTGAAACCCTGGAGATGCACTGCCAAGCAGTGTCAACATTATTGGGCTAGATGGACCAATGGTCTTGACTCAGTAAAAGGCATGTTCTTATGACTCAGCCCTGGCTCAGCCATTCCTCTTGGCCGATGCATGATTGGAAATTGTGGCAGTCTGAAGAGGGCCATATGTAGGCATGTTGGATTCCTTCCACAGGGACTGACCATGGGTGCATGCCATCCCCATAGAGGGAGCCCTATATGCATACATCCATACTCGCATAGACCCCCTTCAGACTGATGCTGATCATGGCTCACCTGGGATGGGTGGCTGACATGTGCGTCAGTATCTAGTGGGCAGGGCTAGACTGTGCATTCCTGATAGACCTTCACATGTTCAGTACCTATGGAGTACCAAGCACCTGACCAGGGTTTTTGCCAGAAGCAAAAGTAGGAGGAGCATGCACACTCTAAGCAGGGATTCTTCTTCAAAACTATCTTCAACACCCTCAAAGGGGAAAAGTGACTTCCCTTCCTCAGTTTCGGAAAAGTCATCATTTCCCCTCTAGCTTGATAGCTACTTTGAAAGACCTGAAAAATGCAGATAAGCCAGTGTGGAGTAGTGGTGAGAGTGTTGGACGGGGACTCAGGGGATCCAGGTTCTAGTCCCCACTTGCTCGGCCATGAAACTCACTGGGTGACTTTGGGCCAGTCACTGACTCTCAGCCTAACCTACCTCACAGGGTTGTTGTGAGGATAAAATGGAGAGGAGGAGGAGGATTATGTAAGCCGCCTTGGGTTCCTTTCAGGAAAAATGGTGGGGTATAAATAAATAAATAAATTAATTAATTAAAATAAAATAAAATCCACGGGAAAGGAGTAAACAGAGAGGAAGATAAAGATGGTATGGAGGAAGAGCCAAGTTTATGGTTACAATGAAAAGCTGTATGTACTCTTCAACTCAGGGTAAAATAAAAACAATGTCATAATATTTCACACACTGTATTGGTGCCTACACTTTAAAGGTGAAAGAACTTCATTTGAAGCTGTCCCAGGCTTCCACTGAAAGTGAGAAAATTATAGCAATTTCATAGCAAAAAGGTAGAGAGAATTTTTGCAACAGAGTAGTTAAATTAAAAACCAAGGCTGACCTTATCGCCTCTGACCAGTTCCACTGGAACTATAATTATCAGAAGCAGCCAGGTTAGTGATCCCATTTCAGATTTTTTAAAAGGTGTCAATCATCTTCCCTCTCAGTCTGTATGTGGCCCTGCTCATGGATATTCCAGGTTTATGGTTGGAGATGTAACTTCCCCCTTTTCATCTTACATTTACCAGACTGCCACCTCCACGTTACCTTACCATGTCTCTCTTGTGGAAAGAAATCCCTACCCTCTTGGCCTCTTCCCTCTTGCCCCTGCATTATTTTCAAACAATGACACACCAAATGGGGGACTGGAACTGCTAGCAACAGGGGAAACTGTTTCTGATCTTTGAACGGTATTTGAAGAATTGGATATGTGCTATTTATTTATTTATTTATTTAATATCCCACCTTTTTTTTCCCTGCAAGGAGCCCAAGGCGGCTTACATAATCCTCCTCCTTCTCTCCCTTTTATGCTCACAACAACAACCCTGTGAGGTAGGTTAGGCTGAGAGTCAGTGACTGGTCCAAAGTCACCCAGTAAGCTTCATGGCTGAGTGGGGACTAGAAGCCGGATCTCCTGAGTCCCAGCCCAACACTCTAACCACTACGCCACACTGGCTCTCAGTGTGCTGCTAAAACGGCAACAATTAAATTTGGTGCCAAGGAAATCCAAATTCTGTAAATGAATGAGTTACACACGGTTTTTTAAAATTGCTGTTATTTGCTTCTTCAGCACCATTTATTCTGCTTCTGCTGACAAAAGGCAACAAGGACCCCTCCCGCTCCACTGACCACTTGAATTACTGCTCAGCTTAAGGATTTTAATTATTTATTCATGTATTTATTTACAAAATTTAAAATCACTTTAGATCTAAAAAAAAGATTCCCAAGTGGTAAACAGTAAAGAAAAAAAGAAAAAAAAATACAAAACAAAAGTATAAAAATATTTAAAATCAAGTTATACCAATACAACCATTCAGGAAAAGCTTGATTAAATAAAAATGTCTTTAGCTGGTGCCAAAAACAAAGCAATGTTGGCACTTGCCTGACAACAACTGATAGGGAATTCCACAGAGAGGAAGCCAGTACACTAAAAGCTCTACTCCGAGTGGACTCTAGCTGGACTCAGGTCCATGTGGAACCACCAGGAGCACCTCTTCCGATGACCTCAGTGACTGGTCAGGATGATAAGGGAGAAGGCGCTCTTTCAAATATGTGATGAGGATGAGATGGTTTCCCCTATTTTGATCCTTCACTGATCTTCTGGCGCTCTCTGCCCAGCATTCCACCCATCCTGAATTCCAACTTAAGGAGGATTTGTAAAACTATTTCTGAAATTGAAATGTGTCCAGAGCAAGATGACAAAAATGGTGAGGAGCTTGGAGATCGCATTTTACAAGGAAAAGGTTGAAGGACTTGGTTATGTTTAGCCTGGAGAAGAGATTATTAAGGGGCAATATTATAGACATCTTCAAATATTTGAAGGGCTGTCACATAGTTGATGGAGCAACTCTGTTGCTCCAGAGGGTAGGATCTGAACCAAAGGGTTCAAATAACAAGAAAAAGACTTAAATTGGACATCGGGACAACTTCCTGATGGCACAGGCTTTTCAACAGTGGAACAGTAGGTTCCTTGCAGGAAAAAAGGCGGGGTATAAATATAATAAATAAAATAAATAAACAGCCTGCATTGGAAGGTGGTGTAGCCTCTCCTTAAAAGGTTTTTAAGGAGAGGCTACATCTACCTATCAGGGATGCTGTAGCAATGGATTTCCTGCACTGGCAGGGGTTTGTGTGGACATGATTGATGACCTTTGAGATCCCTTCCAATTCTATGAAGTTTGCTTCAGCTTCCAGCTCCTTCAGTTCATTTGCATCTTCCTTCCCTCTGTTATGTATGTGCACGTGTCTGCATTGATGAAACAAAACAGCTGTTTTGATGTGATTATATGTATGATTGCAGCAAAATTATTTTGTGTGTTGTTTTACTGATAAGCGCGTGCATTTCTGAACACCGATAAAACTACACAGAAAAAGAATCTTAGTACAACCAGATCAAGATTGGGTGTTTTTGTCCATCTATCCTTCCTTCCTTCCTTCCTTCTTTGTGCAGTGCTTTATCAGTGCACACCAAATAATGCAGAACTCCAAAAGCTGGGAACCATCTGATACAGAGAATTTTGGAAGCAATCCTAGCTCACCTTCTGAGATCGCACCAGGCAAGTCGTGTGACACAGTTTTAAATTTATCTTTACATCAATATGGGTTGGGTTTTTGCAGGGGTGGGGGATGGGGAAGGGGGAATACAGGATTTTTGGAATGCTGAATTCTACAGCCCCTTCTGAATACTGTTCTTTATTATTTACATATTTATTACGTACATTTAGATATCACCCAATGGCCCAAAGTTCTCTGGGCCATTCACAACAAAACCATAAAATACAAAATATTTGTGCAGTGCAGTCACAGAACCCTGAGGGCAGAATTACGTGTTCCATACTTCTGTGACTCCTTTTTTCAGAACTTTTGTTTCTCACACAATGCAGTCACAGAAGTTGCCATTTAAAGCAGAAAACTGCTGTGGGGGAGGGGGCTTCTGAAAACTTTTCCTTAGGCCCAGTATCAGCAGCTGGCACCTTTGGGCAGCTGCGTCACTCTGAGCAGGGCTACTGGGCCATGACATTTTGCTGCCTGAGGCAAAGGACAAGATGGCTCCCTTTCTCCCATTCCATGTGCAAAAGTTGACTGGACTGGCAGTTGGATCTTACTTCAACATTTGTGATGGGACAGTGTCCTCTGCTGTTCTTGAGGCCAGCAGGCTAGCTTCAAGGGCACAGGGAAGGCCATGTTGCCAGGACCGGTACAGGGCAGTTTGGCGCCCTAGGCTAAATTATATTTAGCGCCCCCCCTCTCGTGCTGTGGGGGGGGCCTCCGGAGCAAAGCAGCCCTGCTCTGCAAACCTCCTCCCCGCCGCCGCCGCCACCGGACCCTCCCGCACGCCGCCACCAGACCCCCCGCACGCCGCCGCTGCCCCCCCCCGCACGCCGCCGCCCCCCTGCACGCCGCCGCCCCCCCACCTACCTTCCCCCGCCTCCTCCAAAAAGGAAGTGACGCGACGGGACCCCCGCGCTCTGTTTTTGGCCAGGGGAAACCAGGGCAACAGGGCTGTTTAAGTCCTGTTGCCCTGGTTCCTCTCGCCAAAACAGAGCGCGGGCGGGGCTCCGGAAACGGCGCGGAGAAGGTAGGTGTGTGGGGGGGAGGCGGGGCGGGGGGGAGGCGGTGCGGGGTGGGGGGGGAGGCGTCCAGGCTCGGCCCCACCACTACTCCGGGCACAATCCCCCGCACTGACCTGGCTTTGTTGGCGAGGCGGGCGGGCGGGGCAGGAGCGCGCCGGCAGCGAAGAGGAGCGCAGCATTTCTGCGCCCTCTTCCGCTACGCGCCCTAGGTAATAGCCTAGTTGGCCTAGCGGTAGCGCCGGCCCTGCATGTTGCACACACAGCTCTTTCCCCAACACCTTGTTGCTGCTTGCCGCTCCACAGTATCTGCCGCCTGAGATGGCTGCCTCACTCTGCCTAATGGTAGGGCTGGCCCTGACTCCAGGTCACTATGGGAAGTTAAAATGTAGCAGGAAAATGACAGGAGGAAAAGGGTTAAGAATCTCCTCCTTCCCCATGAAAGCGTTTAAAAAAACAAACAAACCTCAGACTGCATCTACAATAGCTGCATTGTGTCAAAACAAAATATCCCCCCCGAAAGACTTACAGAACTACATACAACTGCTTAGATGCTATTTATGTAAAGCAGGAGATTTCTGGCAACTCTCCCTCCATCTGCAGCCCTCCACACCATATCCTACTCCATTCTCAAGGGTCCCTCAATCCCCAGAAGAAGATTTTCAGGGGGCTGCAGAGAGAAGGGGAAGGCGGGAAACTTCCATTTGATGAACTCTGTTGTGTTCAAAGAAGGAAATGATGATCCAAGCTAGTACACCAGGGGAGACTGGTGACTCCTATGTCAGTGGGGCTCCTTGTCCATCGCATCTTTTAAATTGAGCTTTATAGGCGCTATCCATGGTGCTCCATGGTGGTGAACCTATTTTGGGGATGGAGTTCAGCACCATGGATAGCCCATATAAAGCTCAAACAAAAGCTGCAATGGATAAGGAGCCCCACTGACACAGGAGTCACCAGCCTCCCCTGTAGGACACATAGTTCTGCCTACACACAGCCTCATATTGGGTCCAATGTTTGCAGTCTCTCTTTCTCTCTGGGCTGGTTGCCACAACCCATGGGCTGTTTTAGGATTGTGGGTGGTTTGCTAACCTCACCAACAACCCACTGTAACCAGGTTCGGATGATACGATAAGCCACAATGACTGCCTGCCATGGCTTGAATATTCAAAATGGCCTCCAGCACCGCCACAACACACCATGGCTTAAATAAGCCAGGGTGGGCTGTGGTGACTGTGCGAACCGGGTCTATGTGTTTTATTGGAAGCACAAGAAAACATGTTAACAAATTTTCTTCCCTTTGAGGCAGAAAATATTTTTATGTACATAACCATCGCCATTAGTGAAAATATCAAATGCTTTTTACATTAATTTTGTAAGATGTGAATGTTTCAGTGCCTTTACATATGTGGAAAACAATAAATATGTATTATACACCAGTTGAGCAGACACTGAGGAAAAAGTACAAGAGGCTTCCAGAAAGAAAACAGCAGGCATATAGGGAAAACGTGGCAACGTAGATAAAAAAATACTATGGAGAAAAAGTGTGTACGTTCTGTTTCTAAGTATGTAGATGCCATTGATTCACACCACCAAGACAGTCTTGTGTCGGCCAAGGGTTCCTTTCAGGAGGAAATAACGAAATAGGAATTCTTCACACCTGAAATGCAGCAAAGTTTCAAGATTATTTATTCCGCCAAGATTATTCTGGGTTTGTTATAGGAAGGTCAACAAGGTGCATTTTAGGGTGAAAACCTAAAATCAGCCCTATTATCAAGCTGTAGTTATAAAGCTCAAAGGGTGAAACAGTGTTTGCTCCTATGGAGACATGCACAGTTGCTTGGAGAGGTGCAAATTCCCCTCTGAACCTCCCCACAACCTGTCCTAATAACTGGAAGGAGTATGGATCTGACCTCCCCTAAGGCAATGTGAACATAGTAGCCAAGCCCTTTGGAAGCATTAACAGAGAGCTGGCTGACACGGGTATCTGCATCTCTAATGCAGGTTTCCAACCTCATGGCTATATTGTGAAGCAGAGCTCATTGCACAACTTGAGGCCACTCCATGGTGAATTTCCTCCCCTGTGATACATGGCAGTGGTCACTGCCAGTGCGAATGAGGAAACACATTGTATGAGGCCCTCAACTCATGCGGTAAGTTCTGCTTCATGATATGGCCGGGAGGTGCCATGACAGAGGGTCAGTGAATGATCTACTGCAGTCTTCCTCAACTTGGTGCCCTCCAGATAGTTTGGACTTCAATTCCCACAAGCCCCAGTCAGTATGGCCAATGGCTGAGGATGCTGGGAGCTGTAGTTGTAGTTGTAGTCCAAAGCACTAAGGAGGGCACTAAGTTGGAGAGGGCTGATCTACTGTTTCCCACTGGATTATAGAAGAGGTAGGGAACCTCTGTTCTGTCTAGGGCTGCATTCCCTCAGGGCTAAAGTGTCAGGAGCCACAGAGGAGGCTGGGGTTGAAGCTAGCAGTAGGCAAGGCCAGAGCCAAAAGTGGGTGCTCTCTGCCTCTGGTACACCATTAACTCTGTCCATCTCCCCTCTTCCTCCCTGGGGAAGGGACAGGTGGTTCTTGCCAGAGGTCTGAACTGACTGCACGCAGAGGGCTTTTGAAATTAGGCCATAGGGCCACAGGTTGCCCAACCCTGGGTTATAGGATCCCCTATTGTAGGCCTTTGTTCCAGTATTATGGTACTGAGCTCCGGCCCAGCTTATCTCAAGGAGCGCCTCCAGCAACATCAAGTAGGCCGCTCAACAAGGTCTGCCACGGACGGCCTTCTCCTTATCCCATCAGCCAGAGCAGCCAGGCTGGTGGGGACTAGGAAGAGGGCCTTCTCTGTGGCGGCCCCCACATTATGGAACTCCCTCCCTAGTGACCTTCGCCATGCCCCCTCCGTGATGAGCTTCCGCCGTGCATTAAAAACATGGCTGTTCAGGCGGGAATATGGGGTGGGTTAGGTTTTTAATGAGAATTTTTAATATTGTTTTAATTGTTATATTTTATTGTGTTGTTTTGTTGTATTTTAATTGTACATCGCCCAGGGTGGCCGGGTGACCGGCCAGATGGGCGATTGAGAAATATAATAATAAATAAATAAATAAATAAATATTATAGGTTTCTGTGCTGGAATAGTGAGGGCAGGAGATCACACCAAGAAAAAAGGGGCACCTAAGGGTGAATTTGTTGTTAGAGTTTTAAAGCCATAAATGCATCACCCAGGATGCAGACCCAATTAACTGTCCCGGATGCCTGTAGACAGCCCTGAGTGCAAACAGGGGTCACGGGTGGGGAAAGTTTCCTAACAGCCAGGTGGAGTCACAGATGTTTCCTTCTTAACCAGGGCTTCTTGTCTATAAACGTTCATTTTTGTGCCTTTTAGAACCAAGTAAAGTTTGCTTTGCCAAGCCTTCCCTTTGTGCACTCAGTTATTCAGTTGCTCATGCTAACATTTTGTTCCTCCTTCGGGGTTGCATCCACCCTCAGACCCAGGATCAGAATGAACCGCTGGCTTCTTGTTGCTAAGTTACCTTTATGCACTGCTATTACATGGCCCTCCAGTACCCCAATTCCAAACCGACCCAGCTGCTACCCAAAAGTGACATGCAAATCTTCCATTTGCTCTCTTCGAAGCTACAAGCACACTCCTCTGAGGTGCTTAATCACTTTGCCTTCATTTGCTTCCCATAACAGTATTTGCTCCAAACCCTTTGAGTTATATAAGAAAAAGTCCCTTCGTCTTTTTCAGCAAAAACTCATGGTTGCACCCAAAGATGGGAGATATTAATTCAACATTTAGCAAACAGAAAGGAAGTCTTGTACATACACGTTTGTTGCCCAGGTGCGACGAGGAGTCGTTGTGCTGCCGAGTTTTATTCTTCCCTTGAGAAGACTGCTCTCCTAAGAAAGAGAAAATCTGTGTCAATTAATTAGATACAAAGATCATGTAATCATGTTAAAGTTTACTATACTAGCCATAGGCCACTGCGGTCAGTGGAGGAGAGCTATTAGAAATTACATCTATCTAGAACAATATGGCCCAAACATTAATGCAGTATGTTTGCAACATTGCACTCAGTTGCATAAGAAATGGTAGCTCATTCAGGTACTCATTTATAGGTTTTTTTAAAAAAAGGAAACAACAACTTTTGTTCAATTAGAGGAAAATTCCATATTACTCAACACAGGAAGATGTTTGGATTTGTTCTGGCGCCAGCCATGTTGACTGCCCTCTGGAAGTAGCTTATCCAGTCTTCATGGCACAAGTTGAAATCAACATTCTAAGTACATGGTCAGTGCCAGCTCCAGGTTTCTGAGGGCCCTTGGGCAAGACACCCTCAACGGCCCCCTTCCCTCAGTGAGTCTACCGTCGTCTCATCGCCATTGTCACCAGCTGCTATTGCTCCTTATCCTCTTTCTCATCATCGCTACCGCTTGCTTGCTTGACAGGCAGGCAGAGAACCAATGAGCAGTTAAGCAGTGGCATCTCCTGCTCCCCCTTCTCATCACTACCGTTGTCTGGGACAGAGTGAGAAGCAGGTGAACAAGCAGGTTGCAAGGGCAAAGAGGAGAAGCAAGCCCAGGGGGCTATTGTCAGTGGGCCCCTGCTGGGGTGTGGACCCTTGGCAGGTGCCCAGCCATGCCTACCCTTGATGCTGGTGCTGCACACAGTCATGTATTGCAATCTTGGGTCTATCATCCTGTAACCCAGGAGAGGGCATACTTCAGACTTGCTGGATCTACTTGGTTCCCCCCCCCCCAAAGGAGTCTGGTACCAAAGACGTATACTTAGAAGTAAAGAATTCTGAGCCGCGGAATTGGTTCTGAGTAGCAGAACAGAATGGAGCTCATAGTCCTTCCACAGAAAAATTCGCTCTTAGTAACCACAAGCTTTCTTCATTTCAGCATTAGAACTTAAGGCATGAGGGGAGTCATCTTGTTGTTGCTGTTAAACAACTGTGAGTCAGATCCTTGCTGACGTACTGCAAATAACCCAGAGATCTACCAGTAGATCCCGACCTACCTTCTGCCCACCCCTGTTGTAACCAATGGGAGTACTCACATTGGTTTGTAGTGCTCCAAAGGTAATGACATGTCTAAAGGCAAGTCATATGAGGAAAGGGTCAAGAAACTGGACATATCTACCCAGAAGGAAAATAAAGATTAATGGGGAATACCAATAGTTTAAAACAGCCTTTCCCAAACTCACCCCCTCCAGATGTGTAGGATTACAACTCTCATCATTGCCAGCCAACATGTCCACTGGCTGGGAATGATGGGGATTGTAGTCCTGCACATCTGCAGGAGCCTGGATTGGGGAAGACTGGTTTAAAATATATAGGAGCTGAAAAACATGATTTAAAATCCTACTAAAATAGAAATACTAGATAAAAACCACCCAAATCGGCTTAGCCACCACTGTTATACTAACACAAGACTTTTTTGCAACTCCCTGGCAGGGCTCTTAATGTAGGCCTGCAGCAGTTTTTCCCCCATAGGCCAAGGGAAAAGAGGGAGGCGGGAGTATGGGTTGAGCTTAAGGGGACAGTGCACAGTATATTCACTACTCTGAATATAATGTAGGTACCAGTGGTGCCCCCAGTCAAAGTGGGCTGGTGCAATTCACCTTCTCTTATGCCAAACTGCAACTACTGTATATGAATCAGTGTGGAGATAACTTTTAACCATGGTTAAGCTTTCTCAAATCATGGTTATGTATTAGCATCTGCACTGGGCTATATAACTCAGCTGTAACTTCATAGTAGCCCCTCTTTCCGTGCATTTCTGCTGTTATGAACAGCTTTTTCCTGGACTCCTCATTTCCAGATCTGGAGGAGTTGGTCTCATTTCCTTCAGAAGGCATAGATGAAGGTGAATGTGATTACATGTATGAGAAAGAAATCTCCCAGAAAGGTTTGGAGGCAGACGAACCTTTATGGTTAGGCCCTTTTTACTGAAAAAATTGAGTATTTCATAGGACCTGAAAGGCAAAAGTGGATTTTATACTTATGGAAATGTGTATGAGCTGGAAATGTATTAAACTTTTGAAAATCCAACTGCAAAAAGTGTATTAAAAATGAATCAAATTAACTGGAGTGTGAGAGGGAAGAGGAAAATGAGATTCCTCAAGTGGTCATGAGTCAGATGTCTTCCAAATATAGTATGCCTACAACATTGTTCAGTAATGAGTTTATTGAGCATTTGTGCTCTGCAAAAGAATAACTTATAGCCAGGGTGGAAGATTTAGAAGCTCCCAGAGGCACTGGGAGCTCTCTTTTCCATTTCCTAAAAATAAAGACCTACCAGTGTGATTCTCCTGCTGCTGCAAGTTAGAAAGCATTAACACTAACAGGAAAATGTTGATAACTCTATAGTAGGGGTTTCCAAACTGTGTTCTGTTGAGCCATGGGATTCTTTTGGAAGCTTCTCTGAGATTTCAGTGGGAAGATCGGTAATGGCAAACACAATTCTCTGAAAGACAGCTTGCCCGCTATAACTGATCTTTCTCTGTGATCCTAAGAACACAACAACGTAAGAAGAGCCATGGTGGATCAAACCAAGGTCCGTCTAGTCCAGCATCCTGTTCACATAGTGGCCAGTCATCAGAAACCCACGAGTGCAATAGCACGCTTCCAGAAGAGTGATATGCATATTTGAGGGCACTCAGTTCACACAGGCCAACTATGAGGCCCAACAGGCCTGGTAAAAAATGAATGTTTCATTTAAACATGACCAAATTTGAAAAAGCCTAATCTTGAGGTCTTCCTAGCTCTCCATAGAGTGGCCACTTATGCATTTTTTTTCATTTTTTTTAAAGGATGTGCACCACCCCAAGAGGACACACATTTGTATAAAATTTACATTTGCTAATTTATATGTATAGATATAAATTTAAAATTATTACTATATTTTGTATAGAACAGGGGTGGGCATCGTTGGAAGGTCCATTGGCCATTTTCACCCCCAGAATCCCCTCCACCATGGGCTGCAGTCTGTCGGGCAACCCAAAATTGTATTATTATTATTGTTGTTATTGTTGTTGTTGATTTTAAAAATTACCCACCCACCCCAAAGTGGTGTCTGGAGCACTACAGAGTGCTATAAACGTCAAATGTAGCTTCTTTACAAGCTAAATTTGACCCTTTTAGGGCTGTATAGCAGCTATGTACCTGCTCAGTCTGGTGACCAGACTGAGCAGGTACATAGCTGCTATACAGGGCCTGTGCAGGGCAGTTTGGCGCCCTAGGCGGAATTATATTTAGCACCCCCCCTCTCGTGCCTGGGGGGGGGCTCCGGAGCAAAGCAGCCCTGCTCTGCAACCCCCCCGCCCCGCCACCACCTACCTTCCTTCCCCCTGCCCTGGCTGCCGCCGCCGCCTCCGAGGAGGAAGTGACACGACGGGACCTCCACGCTCTGTTTTTTGCCGGGGAAACCAGGGCAACAGGGCTGTTTAAGCCCTGTTGCCCTGGTTCCTCCCACCAAAACAACGCGGGCGGGGCTCCGGAAGTGACGCGGAGAAGGTAGGTGGCGAGGGGAGGGGAGGCATGGCGGCGGCGGCAGCAGTGGGCGAGGAGGCGCGGCGGCGGGCGGGGAGACGTGGCGGCGGGGGGCGGGGAGGCGTGACGGCGGCGGGCGGAGGCCCGGCGGGGGTGGCGTAGCAGCGGCAGCGAAGAGGAGCGCAGCGTTTCTGCGCCCTCTTCAGCCACGCGCCCTAGGCAATCACCTAGTTTGCCTAGCAGTAGCGCCGGCCCTGCTGCTATACAGCCCTAAAAGGGTCAAATTTAGCTTGTAAAGAAGCTACATTTGATGTTTATGGCACTCTGGTGTCCATGGGGTGATGGGCAACTTCAAAGCCTCTGCTACTCTCACTTCTTATGGTTCCTTATCTTTGAACTGGACTTGAACTGGACAGCCCTTCAAATGGAGGATGCCTTCAAATAGAGGCCTGTCCTCTGTAAAGTAGGACACCTGGAAAGCCTAGTTTCCAGCATAATCAGTGACGAGCAAGCATGACTTACCAGCCTCTGGTGAAGTTGTCTTAACAGAAATAAGTTTCACGTTCTCTTTATCTGACGGGGCTCTGTTGAGAGACATTGAACTGTTGGCAAACACTTATATCATGAGGGAAAAGGCGTACATTTGCGGAAGAGGATATTCTGTAAGTTGGCCACCCCAAAAGTGGAAATGAATCACCAAAAAAGAGGACATAAGAGGGCACAAATTTGCATAAAATGCACAGATGCTAATTTAAGAATAATGGGCAGTATCAAACGCTGCTAGTCCACTTATGCCATTGATGTAGCACTAACATAAGTAACCCCTAGTGCAACGCCAATAGTGTATACTGGTGTGACGTGTTTCCCTGTAAGAGTAATGATATAAACAGAGCAGCTGCATTGGATACTGCCCTATTTTTATAATTTAAATAAAAATACAGTAAATCTCACCGGTGCATCTTGTGTGTCTGTCCAGGTTCTAACCGTTGATGGGCATAACAGTTGCCCCAAAATATAATAATTCTTATGGCTCCTTATCTTTAAACACACGGAGAGCCAGTGTGGCATAGTGGTGAGAGTGTTGGACTGTGACTCGGGAGATCCGGGTTCTAGTCCCCGCTCAGCCATGAAGCTCACTGGGTGACTTTGGGACAGTCACGGACTCTCAGCCTAACCTACCTCACCGGGTTGTTGTGAAGATAAAATGGAGAGGAGGAGGAGGATTGGTTCTTTGCAGGAAAAAAGTGGGGTATAAATATAATAATTAAATAATTAAATAAGAAAAGAAGAAGAACTGGACAGGACAGCCCTTCAAACAGAGGACACCTTCAAATAGAGGACGGTCCTCTAGAAGGCTTTCAAATACAGGACTGTCCTCCGTAAAAGAGGACACTCAGCCACACTAGTACAGCCTCCAGCCCAACCTTTCCTCACTGCCCCCCATCCCTCCCCCTGACTTTCCTATTGACGCCCAAGTTAGCTGCCATCTAGGGACAGAGAGATCACTCTGCTGTCCTCAGGCAACTCATTTGGCTTCCATGCTGGTGGGCGTGGGTGTGGGAGCTCTCTGTCCCTCCCCTCAGCAGCCCCTTGTTTTTCCATGCTTGGCAGGGAAAAAGAGAAGCCACTTTCCCTCCACCTAGCACTTAAGCCTGTGCTGTGCTTCTGTGCTGGGCAAGGAGGAAAAAAGGCTTTTCTTTCTCCCTGGGCAGTATGGAAATGCACTGGACACCTGTGGGAGGAACAGAGTGATCTGTTCCTTCTCTGACTGAGCCCATGCATGTTTACTCAGAAGTAAGTTCCATAAAAAAAAGGAAAAATGTATCCACTGGAGTCAATTGAGACTTTGTTCTTTTTTTTTTTTAACCCCCCCCCCCCATGGGAGATGGAATTTTGGGGGGAAACGTGTGTGTGTGTGTGTGTGTGTGTGTGTGTGGAAAGGTTTAATCCTTCCTTCCCAGAGTGCACTGGTCTCAATCTGAATCAGGGCTGTGTGCACTTATACAAAGGTAAAGAAAGAGATTACCCTCAGTTACATGCTACGTAATTAGCGTAACGGCTCTCAATGAGCTAAAAAGTGGAAGTCAAGCATGTTATAGTTTTTACAGATGACGGTTTGGTATCTGGGTCAACAGCAGAGGAATATGCCAAAACCCTCAAGGACATCCACCTGGACGTTATTAAGTCTAGGACTTAAGAAAAATGCAACTTCTGCCTACACAAAATTGAATTTTTGGAACAAAATATAAACAAGGACAGAGTGTAAGCCCAGGTCTAGACAAGGTATGGTTTATTAGAGAACTGGAAACACCTACTCCTGTTCCAGAAGAGGCATATATTGGTCATAATAAATTAACTGAGATGCTGCCTTCCAAATTTGTTTACAGTGCTAAAGCCATTAAATAAGTTGGAGAAGAGAAATATTGCCTGAACAAGAGGCTATTTTTAGGGGAATGAAAGAAATCCATCTTCTCAGCTGGCCCCATCCCAAAATTTTATCACCCAAACAAGTAGGGTGGTTACTTACGCATTGCCCAGGAAGAGGAAATACATCACAACAAAAAGAAAAAGAACAAAAAAGAAGACATATTTGGATAGGATTTGCATATATTAATTTATACATATAGATGCAAATTTGGAAAAAAAATTACTATCATTTCAATAGAAATACAGTAATACCTTGGATTGCAAGCATAATTCGTTTCAGAACTGTGCTGGTAATCCAAAACACTCTTATATCAAAGCGAGTCTCTGGCGGGCGTAAGTGGGGCCGATTTCGGCCCTGCTATGCCTGCTGGAGGCGAGCGGTTACATCCCTACGGACTTGTCTTGCAAGACCTTGCTTGTTTATCAAGTAAATTTTTTAAATTTTTTTTGCTTGTCTTGCAAAACGCTCTCAGACCAAGTTACTTGCAATCCAAGGTATTACTGTACATGTCACCATAGTGGGGAAGATGATGACCAAGTGACTTGTGCAGCTGCTCAGTCTGCTATCCAGGTGCTAACTATTGAGGGGCAATTTCAAGTTCTCTGTTCTCCCTTCTTGCGGTTATTTATCTTTGAACCTGACATGGACTAGACAGTGCTTCAAATTGAGGATCCCTTCTGTGAGACCTTGCCCCAGTCCGGGGGGAACTATAGCCCGTGACACCAGTTCTGAGTCAGAGGGGGAAGCTGTAGAGTCTGGACCAGCTGCTGGAGAACTCCGTTCCAGAAGGCCTCCCACTGGCTGACGAGCTGGGAGGGGGTGTGATGCAGGATGCTGATACAGCCTAGATCTGACCATGACGAAGGCCCCTGCTTCTCAACCAGGGACATCTTCCATGGGAGCAGAGCAGCAGGAAGAGGTCTCTGCAGGAGAGGATGTTTTGGGGGCGTCTCCTTTGGATTGTCAATAAAGAGGGTGAGGCAGAGGCATCCGTGGAGGTGCGGCAACCGCCTGAGAGCCAGGTTTCCCTGCCAGGATCGAATGTCCAATAGTGGTCTTTAGCTGTCACTCTCCTGTATTTAAACCAGAGCAACCAACAGTAGACTTTGCTGGAAACTATGTATTGGTAACCTGGAAAGCTTCCTGCTTTCACTGGAACTGTGAACTTATTTGGACTTATTCGGTGTGCAGAACAAAGGGATGGTTGGGTCTTTTGTTGTGATGCTCATGAACTGATTCTTGTCAAGGAACTACATTGTATACATCTGTTAATCTTTATTGGGGCTGTCAAGACTTGTAGCTAATTACTAGAATGACTGCAGTAAAAGGTTTTATTGAGACTTCTGCCTTGGCTCCGGGAAGTCAGGTTACAACATCTTCAAATAGAGGACTGTCCTCTAACAGCCCTTCAGATAGAGAGCTGTCCTCTGTAAGCAGTGTCCTCCAACCTTGGGTACCCAGATGTTTTTGGCCTACAACTCCCAGCATGCCCCAGCCAGCATAGCATAGGCCAAAAACATCTGGGGACCCAAGGTTGGAGAACAGTCCTCTGTAAAGCAGCACAAATGGCAACCTTACAGAGAAGCCCACACTGGTGAGCACAGAGGCCAGTAGCATTGGTATAGGAGGTATACTCTTACAACCAGAGCTGTGCACAAATGTCCTCTCAAAATTCTCCACCCTATCTGTGGGTCAGAGAAACTCTGGGGTCAATTTCTCTTAATTTCTCCAGCTGGGGGAGAAATCCTCCAACAGTTTCTTGGGGGCTGGGGCTCAGCATCAGCAGGGGCAGAGTAGCACAGCTTCTTTCTTTTTTTTCCTGTGGTGTTTTTCTTCTTCTCTTGCTGCAAACAGCAGCAGCAGCAACTACTATATTGGCAGCTTCACCACCATTTTGTATCTTTCACAATGACCCGGACCTAGTATTATTACGGAGCATTGTGTGTGTGTGTGTGTGTGTGTGTGTGTCAATAATGGTAGCCACTACAACAGAGATAGTAAAAAATATGTGGAGAAAATTTTGCAGGGGGGTGAAGCAACGCCTCAGAAATTCTCTCAGAAATATGTCCTCTGATAAATTTTGGCTTAGCTCTACTACATACATACTCGCATACCCTTACAGATGCAGAGTGGCAATACACTCTCTTGAGCATATGGGTGTGCGAGAACATCTATTTTTGCTGACTGACTTCTTTCAAACTAGTAACTGACCACAAACTGACCACTGTGATTAATGGGAAGGGCCCAGGCCAAGCACTGTTGTGATACCAATACCTTCTTGATAAGGCTGAGGCATTTGTCAACCCACTTGCTGAAATTTGTCTCTGGAAAGAAATGGATAGTAGCAGGTAGTCACACAAAGCCAATGCCACAGTGGTATTCCTCTGAACTTGAGGAAGATGTAGGAACTGGGCTTCAGAGATACAGCAAAGTAGAGGACTTCAAGATAAGCTGAATCACTTCTAGTGGTTGGATGCCATTGTTCTTTTCGAAATTGGGCCCTTAGAGACACCGTGACTATGAGATCCCTTTCCCTTAACATGGAGCAGGAAGGATAAAAAGAAAGAGAAACAACTTACTGTTCAGTTCCACTCTCTTGTCTGTCTGGAAGGAGAAGGAAATGCACATTATCTTGATATTATAGCACGATATGTCAGGGAGCAGGCTTCTCACCTAGCCTTCTCCTTGAGCTGTTATTCTTTTACAAGCCAGGATATTTGCTTCCCCCCCCCTTTTTTTAACAGCAGTGCCGGCTTCTTGTTTTTGAGGGCCCATGGGCAAGACACCCTCAATAAGCCCCCTCACTCAAGCCAACCTTCTCACTGCCATTCTCACCAGCTGCTCTTGCTCTTCCACATCCCCTTCCTCCTCATTGCTACCACTTGCTTACTTGACAGGCAGAGAACCAGTGAAGCAAGTAGGCAGCGGCATCTCCTGCTCCTCCTTCTCACCACCACCATTGTCTGGGTCTGAGTGAGAGGCAGGTAAACAAGCAAGTTGCAAGGGCAAAGAGGAGGAGCAAGCCCAGGGCTGAGCTCTTGTCAGTGCGGGTGCCCAACCATGCCCACCCTTGACGCTGACCCTAAGGAGCAGTGCCAAACATACAATGTGAGCGTTCTCTAAATTCGGCAAAAGGTGACAAATTACTTGCCGGGATCATACAGAAGAACCTTCTGGAGCAGGAACAGTGAGAGCCTAAACTACAGTATTTTTCCATGTATAAGTATACTTTTTCCTAAAATCGCTAGACTAAAAATTGAGGGTCGTCTTATATATGGAAGTAAGCCAAGGAGAGAACCGTGCGGTTGCAAAACTGCCCGTCTTATACATGGGGGCGTCTTATAGACGGAAAAATACGGTAACTACCACCTCTCCCCAGAAGAGTTTGGTTTCTTCAGTTGTGCCAAAAAGCTACTCATGTAGATGGTACCAGATGAGGATACCCACAGAAATCCCAACTACAACTTTGTGAGTGGAGCACACTAGGGGTTCAGCAATCTCTCACTGGTCATGGAAGCTACAGATGGGATTATCATATCGTCAGGGCTTTTTTTCTGGTGGAACTCACAGGAACTGAGTTCCAGCACCTTTTCTTCTATTAATTGCATTACAATTTAATCGCCATCTACTCCTGAGGAAATGCAATCCAAGAGTTCCGGTACCTTTTTCTCCAGAAAAAAAGCACTGCATATCGTTATAAGTAAGATGTTCTAGTAGATTGTTTACAGCAGCGGTGGGTAAACTGTGGCCCTAGGGAGACATGTGTCCCTTACCCTAACTTCAAAAAACCCTCTGCAAGAGATCTGCTTAGACTTCTGGCAAGAGTGATCTATCCCTCCTCTGGCAGGCCGTTGGGTGAGAAGGGGCAGGGAGAGGGAGAGATAAGGGGGTATCAGAAAGGTAGAGAGAAAAGGAAGGGGCAGCACGGTCCAATGTAGCTGCCCACAACCCTCCAAACTCAGAGGATTATGGGCATCCTATTGAGGACAGAAGGAGCATGGAGGCGAAGGTCACCCCTGAGCTTCTCCCACCCTGCAAAAGACTTAGATGGCCAATTTCAGCTAGGTCTTTTGCGCCTGCTTGAGAGGAGGACAGGCTGAGGTGTTGCTAGGATACATTGTATCCCCGTGGAGCCTCACTTCTCCCCTCCCCGCCCACTGGAATGCCCGGTCTTTCGACCTCAGAGCTGCAGCCGGTAAAGAAAGAACCATGCTGACTGTGAGGGCAGAGGGAGGATGCTCCGAATTCAGAGTCCCAGCTCCGACCTTGGAGCGAGTTTCCAAGGTCAGAGCTGGGACTCTGAATCATCCTACGACCATCTGGACAGCATCGAGCGCAGTGTTCTCCAACCTTGGGTCCCCAGATGCTACACTGGCTGGGGCATGCTGGGAGTTGTAGGCCAAAAACATCTGGGGACCCAAGGTTGGAGAACACTAGTCTAGCGGCCATATGATTGTGCCCTCAGAGGGAAAAGGGGGTAGCCCTGGCCTTGCCTACCACTTGCTTCAGACCGGTTCACCACTGGCATGTGCCCCCAGAAGTATGACCCATGAGGGAATGTGACCTGAACAGCAAAAAAGATTCTGCACTCCTGGTGTGAAGTGTGTACTTAAATAAAATAAGGACTCAACCCAATGCATGTTTAGATAGAAAAAAGTCCCACAGCTCCCAGCATTCTGCAGCCAGCATGGCTGGCTGAGGAATGCTGAGAATTATAGCACTCTTTTCTGTCTAAACGTGCACAGGATTGTGCCCTAAATGCAAAATAAGCATTAAAAAATACAACACATTGAACATCAAAATTTAAAACAAAACAACTCACAAAAATCCCAGTCAGTTCAAAATATTCTACCAAATATTTCTACCATAGCTAAAATTATGACAAAGTATAATTAAAAGTGATTTAAAAATATATTTTTAAACCCCTCCCTCCTTCCCTCCCGCCGTGTGTGTGTGTGTGTGTGTGTGTGTGTTAAAGTTTACTGAATACCTGGAGTTGTCTTGAAGCACATTCTGTACAAAGCCATCAGAAGGAAAACGGTGAGGGTTATTACAATCAGGGCAATGATGACTGGCAAAATAATACCTGCATGTCATGGAGAAAATTATTTTAGTTCACACATGCTGCCAACTGACCATTCTTAAAACAAAACAAAATAAAATACAAAAAAAGTGATGCTTTGATGCTTTCTCTGATCACTCTCTTCAGTACAAAACACTGGTAGTGGACGGACTCATCTGTTAGGCTTTCTATATTCCACTGCAACCACCAGGTGGCAGGCTTACAATCTTAATGAATGAAAGAAAATTAGCTGTCTCTGCTTGCTTGGCTTGCTTCCAAAAGGCTTCTGCAGTATATAGCAGTATCTTACCTAAGATTCCTGCTTCCATATATACACTTCTCTGTCAGACCTTACGGCAAGGGTAGGCAACCCAGTGCCCAGCAGATGTTTTGGACTACAACTCCCACAATACCTGTCCAGTGGCCACACTGGCTGGGGCTGATGGGAGTTGTAGTCCCAAACATCTGGAGGCACCAGGATGCCTACCTCTGCCAACACCTTCACCCATCTGAATTAAGAAAAGCAAAATTACGAAAAAGGGTCACCAGACACACAGCAAAGTTCCAATTTGTGTGAATAACTGTGAGTGTGTGTAGAAACTGGCCTTCCTCAACTTGGGGGAGTTGGGGAAGGCCGGAAGGTGTTTCTAGGGCGATTTGTCTCTTTTATTGATACTCCCAAACACGTTTACTATCTTGGCTGCTGGAGTGGGGCGTATAAGTGTGGATTTTTGGTTAAAACATGGGTTGTGTTTTATTATCCCCTTGTTTTTAAAATACAGTAATACCTTGGATTGCAAGTAACTTGGTCTGGGAGCGTTTTGCAAGACAAGCAAATTTTTAATTTTTTTTTGACTTGATAAACAAGCAAGGTCTTGCAAGACAAGTCGTAGGGATGTAACCGCTCGCCTCGAGCGGGTGTAGCAGGCCGAAATCGGCCCCGCTCATGCCCGCCAGAGACTCGCTTTGATATAAGAGTGTTTGGGATTACAAGCACGGTTCCAGAACGAATTATGCTTGCAATCCAAGGTATTACTGTATATTGATAAATTCTGTATTTATGAACTGGTTTGATGCTTAAATTCTGAAAGTTTGTTTTTAAGTTTGTTGCAGTATTTTTATTCATAGATTTCATAGATCACAGAGTTGGAAGGAGCCTACAAGGCCATCGAGTCCAACCCCCTGCTCAATGCAGGAAACTAGAGGAGTGGTCTCCCATCCAAGTAATAACCAGGCTTCACCCTGCTTAGCATTGTTAGATCATTTTTCAGATAGTTGTCTTTTGATATTCTCTTTGATATTATTGTATTCTGTATGATCATGATGTTAGCCACTTTGGGCTTCCTTTTGAAGGGAAAAGTGGGATATAAAGAAATGTTGGTGATGGTGATGGTAAGTGAAGCCCGAGCATCTTGTGCACATGCACACAGGGTGGTGGTCCGGTAGCAATACTTTTTTGAAATGGGCAGAGCAATCGTATGGTCCATGGGAGAACATCCCAGGGACCACAGGGTCGTTTGGAGTCCCCTCCTGAGGCCGTAGACACTGCTATGACCTCGGGAGGGGGGCTCCGGGTTCCGATCCCTCCCCCCTGCCCCAGCCCCTCGCAGCTGCTGTGGAAAGAACCATGGTGGCTGCTTCCTGAGGTCACCAATGCAACTTTGGGGAGAAGAAAAAGGGGGCATTCCTGTGGGTGGGGAGGGGCCCATGATCTGCCATATCCCTCTGGCCTCTCCTGTCCTAGCTCCACCCACAATAGCACGACTTCTCTAGAGCAGTGTCCTCCAACCTTGGGTCCCCAGATGTTTTTGGCCTACAACTCCCAGCTACGCTGGCTGGGGCATGCTGGGAGTTGTAACCAAAAACATCTGGGGACCCAAGGTTGGAGGACACTGCTCTAGATGGTCTCAGAGGCCCACCTAGAGGCAAAAATGGAAAAGGAGGATAGAGAGATACATAATGGCCTCCGTTGCTCTCCCTGCCCTGCCGGCAGCAGTCCAGCAGGGCACAGGATACTCGGAAGCCCCCGAGACTGGAGGCTTCTTCTTTCTAACGGGGGTTGTCCTCTAAGTATTAACATCTCTCTTATTGTGCAGATGCGCTGTGTTTGTTTTTATGTATCACACTGAGAGTGTAAGCCCCCAAATATCTGTGCTTGCAACAGTTTGCAGAAAACAACCTGAGGGCTTTGCACACTGAATTCCTTGCTTTGAATGATTCTTTTATTGTTATTTGGGCACGGATATGTCTGTGCCTGCTCTCTGTAAGGTGACATGGTTCAGGTTTTGCACTTCAATTGCATTGACCTCAATCCTCAGGAAGAATTGTGGAGCTCAAAGGTGAAAGCCGTGCCAGTCCTGTGCTCATTATATAATGTCTCCCTTTCGGAAAGGGCTAGACAGACAGGCAGATCACTTTTCATAGCCAGGTTTGCGGTCCAGCAAGGACAGAGATAAGGTTGACAATTTCATTTCAGCAGCTACCTTAGAGCTAAACTACTTCACACAAAAGCTACTGATGGGCAGGGGATCAAAAACACCCAGTTTACTCACCACTGTAAGAGGCATCGTCTTTTAATTCCTGGCCAGTGTTTTTAGTGTAGTCTATGAGAAAAGAAAAGCGTGTTCAAATTAAAAGGCTGATAGTTCACTGTCATTTATTATTACACTTCTATCCTGCCTTTTTTCTTCTTGCAAGGAACCCAAGGCAACTTACATAGTCCTCCTCCTCCTCTCCATTTTATCCTCACAACAACCCTGCAAGGTAGATTAGGCTGAGTCAGTGACTAGCCCAAAATCTCCCAGTGAGCTTCATGGCTCAGTGGGGACTAGAACCCAGATCTCCCAAGTCCCAGTTCAACACTGTAACCACTATGCCACACTGGCTCTCTGTCATGTTTTCTGCTCTTTTGAAAAGCTACAACTTGGAAATTGGGAGGGAACAGGACACATCAGGCCAGTTTACATGATCAAACAAGCTTGTTTGAATTGGTGATGTGTGCCAGCCACTATTTCCCTAATTATCAGCTCGGGCAGGGCTTGCCATGTCATCCGAACCTGGGTGGTATGGCTTGTTTATGGGGGAGCAACCCTCAAACAACCCAACAACAATTACCCCTCAAACAAGCCCTGCCACCTGGGTTTGGATGACATGACAAGCTGTGCCTGGGTAGGAAATTAGGAAAATGGCAGCTGGCCAATTAAAACAAGCCACCATAGCTTCTTCAAGCCACAGTGGCTTAATTTGATCATGCAAACCAGGACGATAAGTTTATTCACCACTGTAAGAAGGATCATCCTATCTTCCCTGTCCTGTCTTTACAGTGTTGACTATGAGAAAATAATAGCTTTCTTTTCTCCCGTTGCTCTGCCCTGCTCCAAATAAGAAGAGTGATATCATTCTGACGGCAGAAGTCACTTTGGTGGGTTCCATCTCTTTCCCATCAGATGCAGACTTGCAGGTAAATCCAGGGAGCGGCAGTGTAGAGTCCATGTCAAACCAGGCAAGGTGTCCCCCGCTCACACAGATCTGCACTTCTGCCATGATGAGGCAACACACACACAGGATGGCCGGCAATGTGTGTAATCCTTTACATGCAGCAGAATGATTCCTGAGGATGGTGGTAGAATGGACTGCACCACTTCGGAGTGCAGGGGTGTGTGTGCCATTTTGAATACATTAAATACTACATGAAACAAACAAAAAAACCTCACAGAAGGCACACACCACACACCAGCATATCAAGGGGAAAGTTCCAAACAGCATGTTGTGCTATTTCCTTCTAGCAAGACAGGCCGAAGGGTTTTTTTTTAAACCTTCACCTTTATATGCAAGGGAGTATTTTAAAAATGTGACACCCCCCCAACCTGTAGTCTAAAGTGATATATTCCATTTTACCACATCAGAATTCTATCACTTCATTTCCACCTCAGTCCACTGCATGTAGATCAGGTTTGCTCTTCAGGGAGGGTTAATTTCTTCTTCCTTAATCTAGGGCTTTTCTACATGAGGCATTTATTATGTTGTTAATCACTGTATCTACTTTCGGTTTTGTTGCAGCAATTGAGATCTGAGCTCTACACAAAGAGCTCTTCCTTCCCCGCTTTTCTCCTACACAGCCTCTAGGTGGAGCTGTGTTATAGTGGAATACTGGAAATACACCAGTAGAAAGAACACCATTTCCCCCACTGTAATTTAATACCTAATCCCCCCCCCCCCCGGAAGTGCTCTCAAAAAACAGAAGCAAAACTGGAAGATCATGTTGTCATCTAAAAAGTCTGTAAACAACTGTGAGTAAGGAATCATGAGCGCACAATAAATGCCTTGTGTAGCAAAGTCCCTAGCCAGACAACTTTTCTTGCTTTCTAATGTCACCACAGAAAAAAGTTAAGGCAGTGTTTGTACATCTCATAATGCAAAAAGTTGGGCATAATGAAGTTGCGCATAAGGCTATCAATGGCTACTAGTCTTTATGGCTATATGCTACCTCCAGTATCAGAGGCAGTATGCCTATGTACACCACTTGCTGGGGAACATGGGCAGGAAGGTGCTGTTGCACTCATGTCCTGCTTGTGGGATCCCGTGGGCAGCTCGTTGGCCACTGTGTGAACAGAATGCTGGACTAGATGGACCCTTGGTCTGATCCAGCATGGCTCTTATGATCTTATGAGGTGTGGAAATACAAAGTGGCAGAGACTTGCACTTCCCGTTCCCTTCCTTTTTTCATCACATCTGAAGTCACTCTAACCCAGGGGTGGGCAACATGTGGCCCTCCAGATGTTGATGGAATACAATTGCCATCATTCTGACCATTGAACATATTAGGAACATAGGAAGCTGCCTTATTTTGAGTCAGGCCGTTGGTCCATCTAGCCCAGTATTGTCGACACTGACCGGCAGCATTTCTCCAGGGTTTCAGGCAGGATTCTTTCCTAGCCCGACCTGGAGATGCCGGGGATTGAACCCAGGACCTTCTGCATGAAAAGTATGTGCTCTTCCACTGAGTATGGCTCCTTTTGGCTGAGGTTGATGGTAGCTGGAGTCCAACACCATAGGCCTACAATTGCCCATCCATCCTCTAACCCAGGGCTCTCCAACCTTGGGTCCCCAGATGTTGCTGGACTACAGCTTCCAGAATCCCTTGCCATTAGCCATGCTGAGTGGGTATGCTGGGAGCTGTAGGCCAGCAACATCTGGGGACCCAAGGTTGGAGAGCTCTGCTCTAACCCAAAAAGAAGCTTGCCAGAAATGAAGAACATCCTTATTATATATAAATATTTTGGGGGGGAAATATAACTTGGTCTCAGAGGTGGGGGGTGCACAATGTTTATGTTGTATTTTTGTTTTATTTATTATTAGTTGTATGCGTGGAAAAATTCAATAATACAGAAAAACAATTTGAAAAAAAGAAATGAAGAACATGAGCTATGGACCAATCCACAACAACTCAAATATTTGCCCGGTCCACTAAGATTTAACCTAATTTCAGTCCCTGGATTTCAGATACTTGGATTTAAGCCAATTAAGTATCATTTGCTTCAAAGAGCTTTAAGTTGGATTAAATCTGAGTATCTCAACTGCACAAGTTCACATACTGAGCTGTCTAAATATAATTTTTAAGAAAATTAATTTCCTAACTGTAGCGCATGGTTTATCCAACTGCTTTTCAGGGATTTTGTTATAGTTCACTGCATTGACATTGGCTATCTCATTAAAATTAGATTTTTATTTTTATTTTGCTGATCCAGGTACAACATTATTGAGTTAATGTTGATCTTATGCTGGTCAGCAATATCCTGCCTGTCTACCATGAGATGTTATTTCTGCCAAAGATTTTTCTGGCATTCATTATTATGTTTCCTTGAACTTTTCTATATACCGGTACCTAGACAGCTACTTTTTAGGTGACATTTTTTACTTGCTCCCCTCCAGAAGTAGGGCCGGCGCTACCGCTAGGCAGACCCAGGCGGCTGCCTAGGGCGCGTGGCGGAAGAGGGCGCAGAACTCTGCGCCCCTTCCTCGCCTCCGGCGCGCTCCTGCCCTGCCTGCCGCCTCCGCGCCTCCCCGCCCGCTTGCCGGCCGCCGCCGCCGCCGCACCTCCCCCCCGCGCGCGCCCGCGTGCCCGCGCGCCCGCCAACCACCTACCTTCCCGTCGTAAAGCACGGGGGTCCCATCACGTCGGAGGAGGAGGCGGCGGCGGCGGCGGCGGCAGCAGCAGCAGCAGCAGCCAGCAGCCAGCAGCGGGGGCAGGGGGAAGGTAGGTGGTGGTGGCGGCGGCGGCGGCGCGGGTGTGTGTGTTGCAGAGCAGGGCTGCTTTGCTCCGGAGCCCCCCCCAAGGCACGAGGGGGGGGGCGCTAAATGTAATTTGGCCTAGGGCGCCAAACAGCCCTGCACCGCTCCTGTCCAGAAGGCTGCTGGGTGAAGGACAGATTGCTCTTGCCAGGAGTCTGAACCGATCGGGTGCAGAGGGCTTTTGCAATTATGCTGGGAGAC
The DNA here is from genome assembly GCA_021292165.1 of Shinisaurus crocodilurus. Lineage (NCBI taxonomy): Eukaryota > Metazoa > Chordata > Lepidosauria > Squamata > Shinisauridae > Shinisaurus > Shinisaurus crocodilurus. Next base: position 31,350,818 of record CM037876.1, read on the forward strand.
ATATGAAATTAGGCTAGGGGCTACATGCAGACCCTACGGCTACAAGTGGCCCACTATCTAGTACATTAGATCAAAACTATTTACATCCAGAAGAATTCAGTAACCTTAACAGGCTGGTCCTCCCTGCTGTTCACTAATTTTTAAAGCCTCCAAACACAGAGGCTTACGTGCATCCAACGCAGGGCGCGAGATGCAGCGGCAATCTCTACTGTCATAGATTTCATAGATCATAGAGTTGGAAGGGGCCTACAAGGCTATCGAGTCCAACCCCCTGCTCAAGGCAGGAAACTACAGGAGGGGTCTCCCATCCAAGTAATAACCAGGCTTGACCCTGCTTAGCTTTCCACGCTCAGACAAGCTGAGCCAGCGTGAGCCACAGGGCTGTCCTGTGCCTCACGCTCTGTATTTCATCTAGACAGCCGTTTTCAGCTGTCTAGATAAAGCACTGTGGAGCGGGAGGGAAGGAGTCTGGGGTGCCATTGGGGTATGGCATAAGCTGTTGGTCCCAGCCTCCTCCCCTCTCCGCCCCTGGCACATCCATTTTCTTCCTCTCTGAGGCCGATTTCCAATCTTGGAGAGGGAGCTGGTGTGGTTCGGGGGTGGCATGGGGACTCCACAGTTGGAGGACCTCGGAGCTGGGACTCCAAATAATCCTATCTATGCCCCCCCCCCGACAATGTCAGGAGGCCATATGATTGCACCCTAAGGACACAAAACTTTATGCACCTCATTCTATAAGAAACTGGTTGGCATTATGACCAACCCATCATAATACCGTGCACGGATACTTGTATGAATTGCGCATCATACATATAAATAAATCATTTAGTAGGTCCATATCTATTAAGTGCAGCAGAGGGATGTTTGACTGCTAAAAATAATTTGAGAATGAATAATAGAATTAATGCATTGCCACTGATGGATGTATCTATGATGCAACTGAAGGAAACATAACAGCTAGATCTCAGTGTTTGTACCTAATATAGTCTAATGCAGGGGTGCTGAACCTCTTCCAGCCCAAGGGCTGAATTCCACTTCGGAGAAGCTCTTGGGGGCCACATTCCAGTGGCGGGCAGGGCCGAAGGCAAAAGGAGCAGGGCAAAATAATATACCAGCATATTTTAATCTTGCTTCGTGTAACAAAATCTTAGGAGAGGCATTTCAACCTTTTAGAATGGGGGCGGGGGAACTGCAAAAAAACCTGGGAAACCACCAAATAATTGGTAGTCAGGGAGAAAGCGGCATGGCTAGGAGAAGGGTGTGTGGCCATCTCAGGAACGCTGGAAGACTGAATTCGGCCTCAGAGCTTGAGGTTCTGCACCCCTGGTCTAATGGTCAAGGGCATGGAAGTCCCCAGTTCAAGCCACAAAACAGCTATGCAATTATAGAACAATCTTAGGCAAAGGACCATTTCTCTGCTTTAGCCCTCCTTCCTGTAATTTCTATTTATTTAAAAGTTGTTTATAGCACTATTCATATAGATTTAAAAGGCAATATTATATTAAACAAACATATTAAGACAAGATGAAACATCAGACAACAACGAAAAGCACATAAACAGCAGATCAGTAATCAAACTCCTTCTGAAAAAAAGAAACATTTTGAGCTGCCTTCCAAAAGACAGTGGGGAGGAAGCTGTATGTGGAAGAGAATTCTAGAGTTTTGGGGCTGCCACTGAGAAGGCCCTGCTCTTTGCATAGGCTAATCTAGGCTTCCCTTAAGATGGAATCTTGATCAGGTCCTGCTTCATTCATTAATTCATTATATTTTTAGTCCACCCAACAGCAAAATGTATCTTGGAGGATGACATGATAAAAGAATAAAAACTGTACACAATAAAAACAACAGTAACAACAATCAGCACAGAATTAAAATCAATATACAGTCATGCCTTGAATTGAGAGCATAATTCGTTCCGGAAACATGCTTGTAATCCAAAACACTCTTATATCAAAATGAAATCTCCCCCAAAAAAATTTGTACAGAGATTTTTAATTTAAGCCGTACTGCAGTACTTGTATTGCAAGACGTTGCTTGTATAAAAGAAGGTGTCCCTTCCATGGCAGCCTGGACAGCAGGGAAGAAGGGGTGGCAGAAACAGAAGGGGTAGGAGAGAGGGGGGAAGAGGGCTGACAAAGAGAGAGCGAAAACGGGTGGCCCCACCCATTTTTGTCTCCAGCCACTCCCAAAGCCAGATCTGACCCTGACATGTGGCCCCTGAACCTTACCTACCAATGGAATGTGACCCTTGGTGGAGAAAAGGTTCCCTACCTCTGGCCTAGTAGATTGTCTGACCGAGCCAATCAGAAGTAAGTCCCACTTAATTCAGTGGGGCTTATACCAAGTCAGACCCAGTGACTGGGTTCAGACAACACGATAACCTACACTCAAGGGTTGAGTATGGGTTGAGTGTGGGTTGTTGCTGAGTATGTGGGTTATTGTGTTGTCTGAACCCAGCTGCGCTAACAAGCCATGGCTTGCTAACCATGAACAACCCATGAACAGAACCCATGGTTTGTTGTTGGGTTGTGAACTGTGGGTTGTTCTCCATCGTTTGTTATCTTGGCTGGGTACAGACAACTCAATAACCCATGTTTCAACAACAGCTCACAGTTCAGTGACAACCCACACTCAACCCTTGAATGTGGGTAATTTTGTTGTCTGAACCCAGTCATTGGCTTATCTCCAGGCTGCCACGGAAGGGACTGATCACTCTTGTCAGTTGCCTGAACAAGAGATTCCATCTCTCCCCCATCCCACTGTCCCTTTTGGCTTTTTGGACTGGCAATCTGGCATACAGTCATACCTTGGATTGCGAGCAAATTCGTTCCGGAACCGTGCTTGTAATCCAAAACACTCTTATATCAAAGCGAGTCTCTGGTGGGCGTGAGCGGGGCCGATTTCGGCCGGCTATGCCCGCTCTAGGCGAGCGGTTACATCCCTACCTATACTACATGCCTTGCAAGACGTCGCTTGTTTATCAAGTCAAAATGTTTTTAAAAATTTTGCTTGTCTTGCAAAACGCTCTCAGACCAAGTTACTTGCAATCCAAGGTATTACTGTATCTGGTCAATAGTATCATTGTTTTCTCTTCACATCTTTGAAAACAGCCAGCCAATGAGTGATTGTACCACATCAGCTTTATCAGTATAGAATGCCAAAGAAGTAGACAATGATGGGCAGATTAATTGCACTTGTTCTATGATTCTTTCCAATCAACCACACAATCCTTTGGGGTCTGCGTGTTGCAGGGGCAGCTGCCCTCCCAAAAATGAATCTGGGAAGACGTCCAGACTCATTGCTGAAAAATGCAGAGAGCAATATTGTCTGAAATAAGTTGTTGTTAGGCAATGAACTAGGAAGACGAGAGGGAAGAAACCTAGTATTTTTGGCATAGCAGACTTGAAGGTTTCAGATTGTCTCATTTTAGTGGGTGGTTAACAGGCCAACAGATGGTGTGGGAGAAAGAGACTCCCAAACTCACCTTCTTCCATCGTATTTTGAAATGGTCTTTTGACTAAAGAAACTGCAGTAGCCTGCCATTTGTTTCTTTCCTCCTTTTCTTTTTGGATGGCAACCAAAAATATTTTAATTTTTTTAAAATAAAAATGTATAAATATTGTTTTGCATTCTTCAGATTCTTCAAACGATAGAAATAATCTAGTCAAAAGTGGCTAGAGATGAACCTGTTGTCGACAAGATCCAGTGTTCTGGGCAGGACCTTGGCCCTGGAGCGATCACTAGGCCTGGGGGCATACCCTGAGATCCTTCTCATAGCTGGTTGTTGCTATTGTGCATGCATGATAGGAATGAGGATGTAGTACTCTTTCAGACTCACACCAAAGCCTAGGAAGGGACTACAGCTAGGGTGGACACGTATGAATCGGCCAAAAAGGGGAAATGCATCACCAAAAATGGAAAAAAGAGGCTACAGATCTGCATAAAATTTCCATCTTTCTCTCTCTCTCTCTCTCTCTCTCGATGCAAATTTAGAAATAATGACTATAATTTAGATAGAAATGCAACACATTTCACCATAGTAAGGAAGGTTGTGACCTGGTGATGTATATGCTTGTTCAGCTTGTTCAGTTTGCTACCCAGGTGTTAACTCTTGATGGGCAACTTCAAGGTTCCTGCTCTCCCTTCTTATGGAACTTTATCTTTAAACCAGTCTTGGACTATAAGGTCCTTCAAAAACAGCATACCTTCAAGTAAAGGTCTGTCCTCTGACATTCCTTCAAATGGAGGACTATTCTATGTCAAGTAGGACACATGGCCACCCTAAGTATAATTCCCATCGGCGAAGGGACTACAGTCCCCATGGAGTCATATAGGCAGGATTAGATGTTAATAAAGGTTATATGTCTTCTGACCAAAAAAAAAAGTCTTAGTGCATTTCTTACCAGTTTACAAGTCCTGCTTACCAACTCTGGTTTAGAGGGAAAGCACAAACCACAGTTTGCTGATTTAGATATAACATCAAATTGTGGCTTGGCGCAAACTGGGAAAGGAAGAGGGAATTGTAGTGTGTGAGGGGAGGAAGAGGCTAGCCTCAAGCTTGTTCCAGGTTTGTTCAGACAGTGTCAAATCATGGTTTGATGTACCATCTGAACCAGTCCATAGTGTTTTTGTAATATCTGTTTATTTACAAGTACAGTCATGCCTTGGATTGCGAGCATAATTTGTTCCGGAAACGTGCTTGTAATCCAAAACACTCTTATATCAAAACGAAATCCCCCCCAAAAAATTTGTACAGAGATTTTTAATTTAAGCCATACTACAGTACTTGTATTGCAAGACGTCGCTTGTATATCAAGTAAAATAAATAAATAAATATTTAAAAATTTGCTTGTCTTGCAAAACGCTCTCAAACCAAGTTACTTGCAATCCAAGGTATTACTGTATACTAGTTGAACAGCAGAGCTAGCAGCAACAGTTACAATAACAGAGTTAAAAACAACTACAAAATTAAAATGATTAAGATGATTAAAATGATTAAAATGCCTGGAAGAATAGAAAGGTCTTCACCTGGCGCCGGGAAGAATACAAAGTAGGCGCCAGGTGAACCTCTTTGGGGAGCTCATTCCACAACCGGGGTGCCACAGCAGAAAAGGCCCTCCTCCTGGTAGCCACCTGCCTCACTTCCTTTGGCAGGGGCTCTCAGAGAAGGACTGCTGATGCAGATCTTAGTGTCCGGGCAGGTACATATGGGAGGAAACGATCCTTCAGATACCCTGGCCCCAAGCCGTTTAGGGCTTTGAATGTTAGTACCAGCACTTTGAATTGGGCCTGGAAACAGACTGGCAGCCAGTGCAGATGAGAAAGCACTGGCATAATATGTTCACGTCGGTCAGTCCCCATTAACAATCTCGCTGCCCTATTTTGGACCAGCTGAAGTTTCCGGACCATTTTCAAAGGCAGCCCCACGTATAACGCATTGCAGTAATCCAAATGAGAGGTTACCAGAGCATGGATAACTGTAGCTAGACTATCTCTGTCCAGATAAGGACGTAGATGGACATAGACATGGTCCATGGACATAACATGGTCCATGGACATTATGTGAGGATGGCAGTGCTGATCCCCTCCCTGCCCCCAATTCAGAGTCATGCTGCAAGAAGCCAGTCCCCCCACAGCCTCTTCTACATGTGTGTGATAGGAACAGAAACAATACAATGTTGTTGCCCTTCTCACATTACAAAGTATTGATATTCTCAGGGTGCACAAAGAAGAATGATCACAATTGGCCCTCAGGGAACTGGCGATATAAATTACTTGGGGTGCTGTAGTCAACAGATCAGTAGAAAAGAAAAGAACAAAGAACAAATTTGAGTTGCTCTCATATCGTTATATTTTCCCTTAGGAGGGAGGAATCTCTGTCTACACTTACTTGTAGTTGCCGTTGGTTCTTGTGGTGTGCTTGCTGTACTTTCCTGAGGTTTACGGTTCCCAGCTATTGTCTTGTCATTCTGGCCTATAAGAAAATAAACTCTAATGAATCTACATTAAAACACAAACACTGTCCCAAGTTGTTTTTTGTGTGTCAGTTGGTGTTTTTTTTTTACTGTTAGCAGAATTCAGTAAAGCCTTAGTGCCAATCTACACATTGTTTGTTTGTTACATTTATATCCTGCCTTTTCCTTCAAGGAGCCCTAGGTTGTGTACATGATCCTCCTCCTCCTCCTCCTCCTCCTCTCCATTTTATCCTCAAAACATCCCTGTGGGGTAGATTAGGCTGGGAGTCAGTGACTGGCCCAAAGTCACCGAGTAAGCTTCATGGCTGAGTGGGGACTAGTCTTGGTCCAACACTCTTAACTACTACTACAACATGCTGGCTGTCAACATTACCATATTCCATCGTGCAACGAACTACTTCCACTTGTCTATATAAAGTCTGGATCCTCCAGATTCCATGCAGAGTTTCCATGCTGATGACAGATGCCCCCAGGAACATCTAGCACTGCCATGGAAACCCTCCATATGATTAGGCGCATCCCATGTGGCAAGTCACTCTAGATTTTATGGCAGACTGAAGTGAGTCACTGCAGAAGCAGCTAGCAGTGGGAATAAAATAATATATAGATAGTCCTTGCACATAGGTTTTTAGGATGTAGACAGTCATGGAAAAGACATTCAAGTAAGCCCAGGTAGTGAACAGTGTCTGTATAACACAAGGCTTCTTTCTGACATGCTACTTTTCCTACATGCAGGACATGTTTTATATGGGGGGAGGCATTCATACAGGCGTCCCTCATGAAGGCTCCTCCTCCCTCAACTGTCACCACCAGCAGCAGCAGCCATTCCAGCGGGCTGTACAGAGCAAGATGAGAGGGAGTGCAGGGCCATTCCACCAGCCTGCCAGAAGAATTAATTAATTTCCCCCCACTTCTTCCCTCCCCATTCCTTTTTTCCTTGTGCATCGTGTCTTTTTAGATTGTAAGCCCGCGGGCAGGGACTGTCTTGCTTAATTGATTATATGTAAGCCGCTCTGGGAGACTTTTTGGCTGAGGAGCAGCATAAAAATATTTCAAATAAATAAATAAATAAATAAGCCCCCACCTTATCTACCCGATGACCGGGTTCACACAAAAGATCCACCCTATGTCTGGGTTCACACAACACGATAAGCCATGGTGGCTTATAAGCCATGGTGGCTTATAAGCCATGGTGGCTTATAAGCCATGTTTGTTTCAGAGTGGCTTGTCGCGTTATCTGAACCCAGCAGCATGGTTTGTTAACCATGCACAAGCCAGTCTGGCCAGGTTCAGACAACACGGCAAGCCACTCTGAAACAAATATGGCTTATGAGCCACCATGGCTTACCGTGTTGTGTGAACGTGAACCCAGTCTATCTTATTCTGCTGATCATATTGCTTGACTTTTAAAGCATAAAATACAGCAGAAGTTAGCCTGTGCCAAGGATTTCTTCTGAGAAAAAGGTACAAACCTTGCTGAGCATAAGGAGTTAGTCATACAACATCCTGGTCATGGTGTGTGCTTATATCTTAGCACTGACGTTGTATATGAAGGATTTCCTGAAACTGTCTTTTCGTGCTTCTATGATAGTGGATCAGTTAGTGGGCCATGCTGATTCTTCCTAGTCATTTCATTTCATTTCATTTATTTCATTTCTATACCGCCCCACAGCCGAAGCTCTCTGGGAGGTTCACAATTTAGTCATTCATCATTACACTATGTACTCCATGTTTTCCCTAGTGGAAGAACTAGCAGCTGGGGGTAGATTAGGAAAGTGGCGTGTGTGTTTGTGTGTGTGTGTGTGTGTGATAGAGAGAGAGAGAGAGAGAGAGAGAGAGAGAGAGAGAGAGAGCCAAGCCAATTCAGAGGGGGCTGTGACTGCTTTTAAAAGAAATTGAAAAAGACAGCAGGGCTGATCAATGCTTCATTTAGTTTGGCCCTAAGCACCTACGTTATAGATGTTTATTTGTTTGCGTGTTTGAAGTAGGGATCTAACTTTCTGGGTTTTTTGCGTTCACAGACGGCTCACATGAGCGCCACCTTCCCCCGCACACTTGTTTGCAAGTGTAGCAAACAAGTGTTGTTCGTTTTTGTTCGTTATTGTTCGTGAACCGCTCACTCTCAGGGGAGAAATTTAAGAAATATGACATAAATATAGGACTCAGGAGGTGCCTTTTTAGTTGATCAAATGTGATTCCTCTTATAAATTTGAAATTACATCACACACAGTAAAGGACTGCAAAGTAAAGGCATCTCTCTCTGAGCTCTTTTTGGCTGGAGCCCAGCGAACTTTATGATCGTCGAATCTCGTTCGCAAACCTTGAGATGAACAACTGTACAAAGGGACGATCGCGAACAGATGAACAAAGCATATTCTCGCTTGCTGAACAGCACTTTCGAAATTCTCATATAACCCTAGCTTTGGAGCTGCAAAATGGCCTCAGGTCAAAATTTAGAATACAATGTTTTTGCCTGAGGAATTTAGACAAGAATAAGTGGCTTCACAATAACTTGCTTAGAGTTCTGCTATGGCAGGGATGCGGAACCTTTTTCAGCTTAAGGGCTGAGTTCCATTCCAGGGAAGCTTTTGTGAGCTGCATTCCAATAGTGGGCGGGTCCAAAGGCAAAAGGGGTGGGGCCAAAATAATTTTTTTTAAAAATGCAGGCATATTGTTGCTGAAAGCTCTTACTACCAGTCACTAAGCCTTCAACCTTTTCAGAACGGGGAAAAATGTATTTTTATTAATAAGGGTTTGTCTAAATCAGTTGTTGGAGATGTAATATAGCCAGCTAATGCTTCTCTTACCCATATGCTTTGCCAATGCCCAATGGCTGCCTCTTTCTTGGGGGGAGGTAATAATACAGATAAACTTTGTGATGGAAAGTTCTTTAATATTTACCGATATGCATGGTCTTCTCAACTATCTACTGGCTTCTTGGAACTTGACACAAGGTCAACGTGAATGGATTTTCCATGCCCTTTTGACAGCTAAAAAATAATATTACAACACTGGAAGGACAAATGGCCACTTCCAATAATGCAATGGGTTGAGGACTTAATGACACTTTCAACTTTTGAACGGGTGATCTTTAGGCGTAATGTACAAATAGATAAAATACATGGATATTTGGTCTGCCTTTGTTGAAGCCAATGCATAACTATTATTTATTTATTTATTACATTTCTATACCGCCTTTCTGCTAAGGCACCCAAAGTGGCTTACAATGTTTAAATACTCAAAGAAACAAACGTCCCCCCCCCCAAACCAAACATACACCAGTTCTCCCAGGCCAACTGAAGGTTTCTTCTGGAGTTGCTGGTACAATCTCCCTGGCCTGGGCTTTTCTTCTGCCTTCCCTCTGTAGCCCCAGGGAAGCCAGGGGAGGGGCTGCCCCAACAGCCCTCTCAGGCCGGTGATGGTCATTTCAGGAGCTGATGGCATTTGCTCCCCGGCCTGGGCTTCTCTTCTGCCTTCCCTCAGGGCACTCAGGTCTTAAATAGCCCCAGGGAAGGTGGGGGAGGGGCTGCCCCAACAGCCCTCTCGGGCCGGTGATGGTCGTTTCAGGAGCTGATGGCAGTTGCTCTCCGGCCTGGGCTTCTCTTCTGCCTTCCCTCAGGGCACTCAGGTCTTAAATAGCCCCAGGGAAGGCGGGGGAGGGGCTGCCCCAACAGCCCTCTCGGGCCGGTGATGGTCGTTTCAGGAGCTGATGGCAGTTGCTTCCCGGCCTGGGCTTCTCTTCGAACTATGCCTTCGGATAGCAGAAGATCTCACTTTATATAAAATATATAGGGGTATACATTGCATATGTATCTATCATAACTTATCTATTCAGATCTCATGTAAGAGAACGGTAATACTTTATCTTATTTTATTTTTTTTAATGGTTTTTCAGTTTGTTTTTGTTTTGATTTATCGAAACTCACAATAAAAATAATAATGGGAAAAAAGAATAGGGAGAACTACACAGAAAGTTGGGAAGTAACCAAGTGATTGGTGGCTTGGAGAAGGGGGTGGGGCATGGAGAAGAGGCGTGACCTTCTCGGGACTCCCGGAAGGTTGGATTTGGCCCCTAGGCCTGAGATTCTACTATGGGAATTCAAAAGTGATCAAAGGGCCTCTTAGATACTTTTGTTTGTGACACTTCATGTATCAAGGGTGTGTGTGTGTGCGCGTGTGCACGTGCACGCACATGTGCATTTTCTTTCACTCAAAAGAATACAGAGACATTTTTAATGTCAACTAGGCCAGCTCATTTATTTCATAACTTCAGAAGAAATCCTTGGCGAAGGCTAGCATCTGCTGTAGTTTATGCTTTAAAGTCAAGCAATATGATCAGCAGAATAGCATAGGGTAGATCTGCCGGACTGAAGGTGGGGCCTTATCTGTTTAAATGCTCCCCCATATAAAACATGTCCTGCATGTAGGAAAAGTAGCATGTCAGAAATAAGCCTTGTGTTACACAGACACTGTTCACCACCTGGGCTTACCTGAATGTCTTTTCCATAGCTGTTTAAAATCTATGTGTAAGGACTACCTATATATTGTTTTACTCCCAGTGCAAGCTGCTTCTGCAGTGAGTCACTTCAGGAAAATTTGCTCTCTCCGCCCCCCCCCCCCACTTTCCTGTTTTCCTCTTCTAACTGACACTCTGCATTTCATGATTTCCTGTGGTGATCACTGACCATGTTCTATTTTTTCTTCTTTTTGTGGGGTCTGCCCACTTTGGGGCTTTTTTAATTTTTTTAAAAAAATTTTAAAAAGATTTTTCTACTTCTGCATACCTTGGGGCTCCCACACAAGCATGTTGATACCTCCCTCTTGTTTCTCAGGAGGCTTATTTTGGCTCCATTTCTACTGGAATGGAGGGCGCTGCTATGAGGGAGTGATTTTTAAATTCAGGGATCTTCAGCAGCTGTTTGTGTTAAAGAATGTGAATGGGGACACCTTGCCTGCCTGTTGAAAATGAAATACTAAAGTGCTGCTGGGTATCAATAAGCACTTTCTGTACACCTAAATGGGCTGCCTTGAACTGTAGTGACGGTAGGCACTGCAGTCAGGTCTCACTTTAGGCTGCAACCCTGTGCATACAGTACTACATGTAACATGCCTATTAAGTCACACTGAGCCCAGTTGGACATACTTTCAAGTAGCCATGCCATGCCTAGCATTGCACTCTCAGACATTTTAACTCCTCTAAAGCTCTAGACAGCTTCAGAACAGGGGAGCTGGCTTCTCCCAGATGAACCTACCAGATCTTCCAGATCTGCTTCAGACACCCTACTCTGGGTGCCCCCACCTTCAGAAGTTCACTGGGTAGAGACCCTTCTCAGTGGTGGCAGCTCATTTCTGGAACATCCACCTCAGCATACTTGTGCAGCAGTGTGAAGGACCGCCACCGGTCCTTTTGCGTGAGTTCGGGAGTTAACGGGTTAACCGGCACTGCAAAAACTCCCTTAAGTGGCTCCCAGGCTAACTGAGGACAACCGCATTGAATTGCACTGAACCAGAGACAGCTTCCACCCTTCGCTTTAATTGAGCGAAGTGGGTCAGATAGATAAGGAGTTTCACAGTAAACAGAACAGTCTATAAAACGCAGTGAAGCGCAAAGCTCCAATACACAAAGAGACTAAATGAGGCTTGCAAAGATACAGACAGTATTCTACGTTACACCAGAGAACCTGACTAACTAAACTAACACTGGAAGCTAATCTTAGCTATTCTCAGTAAATTATATAGACTTACAGCAGGCTCCCAACCGTTCAGTTTGGGGGTTGAGAGTCCTGGCTTAGCCATAGCTGAAAGCCTGTTCCATGCAGTCCTGCACCCAGTTCCCAACAACCCGATGGGGCTTGGTTGTTTCCTTTTTACCCCCTTCCTCGCCCCCTTCCTCTTCTGATGACAGGCTGAACTGGTTCTGCTCAGTGGGGGTCATGGCGCCCCTTGGGTGCTTGTGGGTACTTGGCAGCTCTTTGAGACTGCTGGAGGGGAACCATTGGAGTAAATGTAGATGTGTCCTATTGAGATGAATGCTAGATGTAAATGTCTGCTCGGAACTGAGTCTCCCCGCCCTGGGCAGAGATTATGCAGGCGACAGAGGGGGGGAGGTATGTGTCCGGTCAGGCTTTCTCTCCCCAAGTAGCAACATTGCTATCTTTTGGGTGCTGTCCCCGGGTTACGAACAAGATCCATTCATAAGTCTGTCTTTAAGTCGAATGTGTATGTAAGTCGGAACAGGTACATACGGTTCCCCAGCTCTACGTCATTTATGCAGAAAATGGCATAAGACATGCCGTTTACATAGAGTATAGTGTAGTATACATTAAAAATGGCATTTATGCAAATTATGGCTGTTTTTACGTATACTACGCTATACTCTACGTAAACGACGTAGAGTCAGGGAACCAGGAAGTCCGGTGAGTGCCCCAGCTGGTGCTTGCCGGAGGCTCGGTGGTCCGTTCGTAAGTATGAGTTGTCCATAAGTCAGACGTTCGTAACCCGGGGACTGCCTATATATATATATATATAGATATATAGATATATATATAGAGAGAGAGCTTTAATATATATATATTAAAGCTATATGTTAATATAGAGCCAGTGTGGCATAGTGGTTAAAGTGTTGGACTGGGAGTCAGGAGATCTTGGTTCTAGTCCCCTCTCAGCCATGAAGCTCACTGAGTGACTTTGGGTCAGTCACTGACTCTCAGCCTAACCTACCTCATAGGGTTGTTGTGAGGATAAAATGGAGAGGAGAATGAGGAGGATTATGTAAGCTGCCTTGGGTTCCTTGTAGGAAAAAAAGGTGGGATATAAATATAATAAATAATAATAATAATAATAAATAAAATAAATAATCTTTTAAACAGATTCTTAAAAGGATTAGATTTTATTTTTTTGTAATCAGCTGCCTTGAAATTTAGACAGTGGAAAAGGTGGGATACAATGACTGGCAGTACCTCCTCATCCATCCTGCCTGGTCCTGAGGTGTGTTGATGTCATGCTCTACCTCATTCCTGGTAGAACCAATCTGGAACTGGATAAGACCTCAGAGGAGGAGGATCCTATTGCTAGCCCTAGTGGTTGTGGGGGTCAAGGGGAATCAGAGGGTGCCAACAGCCCTCCTGTGACCACCACATGGGATGATCCCTCAATGAAGGAGGCCACAGTGTTGGAAGAACCAACGTGCCCTTACTGGTCACCCCCCCCAGACCCACCTGGATTACCCCCAGGACAACAAAAATAAAAGTAGCAATGTGTCTGGACAGAGACACAGAATCAGAGGCACAGTGCTTGTATGGCAGCACCTCAAATAACCCTAAGCCCTACTTGTGAGGAGAAAGCATGCATTGGATCAGGGTTCTAATGACAAGGCAGGAATGGCTGGGGCAGCAACATCAGCTATAAAGCTGCTCAGCTGGAGCCTAACCATTGCTGAAACAACATCTCTCTTCCTGTGCTCCATGCTGGACAGCTCCCAGGCTGGCACATGGGATGATGCCCCTCTGAAGGAGGCCACCGTGTTGAAAGAACCTCTCCGCTGGTGAAGTGCTCTCACTGGTCTCATCTCCCCACCCCAGACCCACCAGGATCATCTCGAGGACTCCAGAGAAAAGGTGTCCAGAAGCAGTCCCAAGTTGGAGGCTCAGTACTTGTCTGGCAGCATGTCAATTATTCTAGATCCCTACTTGTGGTGAGGAAGCTGGCTGGGAGATGATGGGCATTGTAGTCCAACACATCTGGAGGGTGCCAGGTTGGGGAAGGTTAAGCTAGTGACTAAATTGTAAAATAGTCTGTTCGGAAACTTCCTTTGCATTCTGCTCTGCTCTGACATTAGACAACATTTCCCCCCCCATCAGCCCTTCATTGAGACTACATCCCACAGCATTGTATGATCCAGCAGTCCCATTTCCGTTGGCAGCAAAACATCTCTAAGTGCTCCACTTATGTCTGCAAGCACAGATTGTTCTCAGGGATACACACAAGATCTGTTCATGCCAGAGGACATGGCAGAATCTTTATTGAGTTTTTGTAATCCAGGTATTTTAGATTGGAAGTTGAGGAATAGTTGAAGACCCTTGTCTATGGGTCAAGCTCTGTTTCAGATCAGAAGCAGAGGTGATCTGTCTCTCTGCCTCTCTCCTTTAATGAGACCCAGGTCCTTTATATAAGATTCTAGGGTGGGGTAGGAGCGGAATGTTCATATGAGACTCCATTCCTTCTTACTGCATCCTCTGCCAGTATTTTTTTTTCCAGTTGGAAAAACACTAGGGCTGGCCAAGAATTTTGGCCCAGTTCTTTTGGGGGGGGGCAGGTGAGGGGGGGTACTTAGTTACTTATAGTTTATGAGCTGGAAAGAGTAGTATTCTTACCCCCCCTCCCACACACCTCTTTTCTTTCTTGACTTTTTAAAAAACCCCACTAAGGCTTGGCTACGAGGTCAGCAGCCTTGTTGCCATTTTGAAAACGGAGCTGAGAGCAAGTGAGAAGAACACAATGTTCCATGAGTATGAAGTGCCATTCCCGGGGACGGTAGTGTAACTCCCTTCCCACTTCCTCTTGGCTCCATTTTCCAAAGGGCAGTCAGGCTGCCAGTTGCTCAAGTAGGGTGGCCACTTGTGACTCACCCAAAAAGAGGGCACGCATCACCCCCCCCCAAAAAAAAAAAAGAGGACAAAAGAGGACACGATTTGCATAAAATGTGCATATGTTAATTTATAGGTATCGTTGCACCTTTAGAGATGATTATTATAATTTAAATAGTACAGTACATCTCACTATAGTGTGGAAGACTGTGACCGGGTGACCTGTGTGCCCTGCTCAGTTTGCTGTCCAGGTGCTCAGTGTGGATGGGCAACTTCAAGGCCCCTGCAGCTCTTTATCTTTATACTGGGCTTGGACTGGACAGCCCTTCAAATAGAGGACTGCCCTCTGTAAAAGAGAACACATGGCCACCCTATGTTGCAGCAGCAGTATGGCTTTTTTAAAATACAAAAAGGAGAATGAGACACACAGAAGAGAGAGAGAGAGAGAGAGAGAGAGAGAGAGAGAAGACCCTACCTTCATCACTTTGTAAACATGTAAGTAGTTAAGTACCCTCTGGAAGCCAAGTGATTCCCCCCAAAATCCTCCCCCCACCTTTGCAAGGGGACAATGGTCATGTGAAGGTGGTGGTGGTGGTGGTGGTTTTAGCCCTGCCCTAATTCTTCCTAATCCTTCCTATACATATGAGTAGAGATGGAAAAATTCTTACTCACCTGCTTGGCACTGACTCTTAAATGATCCAGGCTGTTTCCAATAAATGGGAAGCAAAGTGGATCTAAGCAAATGCGAGGCTCAGAAAGCGAACCCCTTTCTTGCCAGCTCTGCACATCCCCAAAACACCCTCCCCATCATCTCACACACTGCCCCAAACACTCTCCTCCTCCTTCCCTATACTTATCTGGCCATGTTCAGTTCAGGTGGTGTGAACTGGGTAAATTCAGATTAAAAAATGAACCGAAACGAATTTCTCATACATCCCTATTAAAGTGCTAACAATAGTTCAAGCTGTGGAAGGAAGAGAAAGGCCCCAATACCAAACTTCCAGGTGGGAGCATAGCAAACCATGGAAAATGTCTTGGAGGAAATTGGTCCCAAATTGCTAATACAAGGAGCTATTCAGTTATCCAGTCTAGTCAGTGCACTGAATTATATAGACCCCGTTAAGAGCTCCATTCAGTACAGTGTACCAGCTAACGAGTTGTTGTTTGGTGTCCATAACTGGAACTAAGTAAATGGATATTTATGTATTTATTTAAGGGATTGTTATCCCTCACTTCAGCACAAATGCTCTCAGGCCTGCTAACGCACCCAAAGGTTCACTCTGCCCCTTTTATCCTCCCAACCATCTAGCAAAGTAGAGGGAGTGACTAGCTCAAGGTCACCTGATGAACTTGATTGATGAGTGGGGATTTGAACCCAGGTCTCCCCAGTCCTAATCCGGCACTCTGAGCACTACACCACATTACAGCACTCTATCACTAACACCACACTGGCTCCGGCTCTTCTCTAGAAGGCAGAAAGAGAATTTAAAAGTGAAGCTCTCATTCCACTGAAGAGACAGTATTCTATAATGCCTCTGTTTGTTCCCCTGGAGCATGCTGGGATATGCTTTCCATCATTTATCAGGTTTCGGGTGCAATCCTATGGCAATGGCTGTAAGCCCCTGAACTCAGAGGCTTTTGGTCATCTAATGCAGAGCGGGAGGAGCAGCGGAGGCAATCTTCACCTCCCCATCATCCTGCCCTGCATTTTCCTCTAGATGGGCTTTTTTGCCTTCAAGGGGAGGGAAGGAGGCTGGAGAGGTATCAGGATACCTCATATCTTGCCTCTCTTGCCTCCTCCCCTCCCCTGAAATGCCCCCTTCTCCCCCTCTCTGACATCACTTTCCCGACCTCGGAGAGCAACCAGCATGGTTCTTTCTGTGCCAGCTGCAGGGTGTGTGTCAGAGCTCTGATTCCCAGCTCCCAGGTCGGAGCGCTGTCTCCAGCCTCGGAGATGGGAATCCAAACTATCCTATGGCCCCATAGATGCTGTCTAGGGGCCACTGGATTGCTCCCTCACGGTGCAATCCTATGCAGGTTTAGACAGAAAAAAGTCCTACAGCTCCCAGCATTCCCCAGCCAGCCTGGCTTGGGCATGCTGGCCTGGCAGTTGTAGGACATTTTTCTGTCTAAACCTACATAGGATTGTGCCCTTCCCATTTGACCACTAGCTACAGTAAAAATCAGCAGTGGAAAACCTCTGCCTGATTCAAGTTCAGGGGACCTGGAGTTGCAACAAAGCCTCTTACCCCAGAAGGGAAGCTGCCACTGTAATACACAGTCATATAATTGCTTAATGGGGCAGTTGTCAACACTCAATTATGAATTAGATTGTAAAGGGGATGTCTTACCAGCAGTAGTTCTAGTCAGGGAAGATGCTGAAGTCACAGACATCTGTGCTGGTGATCCAACTGTCCCTGCTGATATTTTGATAAGATAAATGACGCTGTGTTAACTGCTGTTCTCAAAATATATTTGTCAAATGAATACTCAGTAGCTAAATAAGGGGAACCCAGAGTTATTCTACCGAGCTATTTTCTGAGCATCCTCAGATCCCACCCTTTAAAAGGTTGCCATATTTTTTCTCTAAGCACCGTAAAATTCAACCGTTCATAACAGAATATCTGAATATTCATTAGGGTGCCCCAAAATTGCTATCCCATCCCATAATAGGGTGTAACAACAACATTTGGTAGACTTCCCTGATTTGAGATTTACATTTTCAGAAGTCTAGACTACAAGCTACGTTAAATACGTTGCATGCAGTGGATCCTCATCATTTTATTTACCTGACAGATAAAGACCACCATATGTGGGCAGAGGAACTTTAAATCTTCCCACTGAGCCACGTTTCCCCCCAAACGTTTGTTGTTGTTGTTGTTGTTGTTGTTGTTATTAAATTTATATGACACCTTTTTCCCTCTTGCAAGGGATACAAGGTGGCTTATATGGTCCTCCTCCTCTCCATTTTATCCTCACAACAACCCTGTGAGGTAGGTTAGTGAAGAGTTAGTGACTGGCCCAGAGTCAACCACTGAGCTTCATGGCTGAATGGTGTCTAAAACCTGGATTTCCCAGTTCCTCGTTCAATGCTCTAACCACTACCACACCACACTGGCACGGGAGGGGGGGACTCCCATCATCATCCCCCCCACTGGCCCCGCCCCCTGCAGTCTATTCAGTGGGGGAGGTGAGGTTCTGAAGTGGGGAGTCTGTTCAACGTTCAGACAGCATGTGCATGTAGAGCATGGTATCCTTTTTGGACGTTCCTCCCACATAGTATACTGTATGTGGATGGTGGGTGAGCATGACCACTATGGCAGGGGTGGAACCAGGGGCACAGCACCGCTCTCCCCCTCATGCGATGTTAGTCATATGAGGGGATAACATCCGAATAGGAGTATAGATTTACAGTGAAGCATTGCAGTGTTAACATGAGGTTAAATAAGTTATCCAGAGAGAAATTTCAAAGACTAGCCCAAGGAAGGGAGGATGCTTCTGGTTTATTAGCCAAAATAGAAAGGAGGAGAGAAGGCTTTTGTTTGTTTCAGTAATGCAAATCTGGGTAAAAAGTGTCAGTGGAGGAGGCAACAACAACAAAAAAAATAGGTTGTGAGGGCTTTTCTCACACGTATAACAAGAGATGACAGCAGTCACTGTAATAGGGTCAGAGAAAAGAAGAGCAGACAAGCCTTTGCTCTTAGGATGGGTTCTTTTTCTGAAACTTTTTTTTTTTTATCACAGCAGTATTTTTATTTGAGGGAGGGGGAGTTGTTATGAAAGTGGATGTCCCTCGCCTATGACACACAAACAAGTGCATGTTGAAGAAAGCCTCTAAAGAAACAGATAATTTGTCCTACACTCTTTATAGTCCCAGTGCAGGTGTAAGATTTAAAAGATCATTTAGGAATTTTTAAAATGTAAAAATGTATGCTTCACTCTTCTCACATGCAAGTGTTTGACTGGGAGAGAGAAGAAATGGGAGGAAGCAATATAGTGATAGACCAGTGTTCTCCAACCTTGTGTCCCCAGATGTTTTTGGCCTACAACTCCCAGCATGCCCCAGCCAGCTACGCTGGCTGGGGCATGCTGGGAGTTGTAGGCCAAAAACATCTGGGGACACAAGGTTGGAGAACACTGTGATAGACAGTATGAAGAGGGATGGATCTCCTCTATGAGGATCAAGCTCTTGGCTATCTGGTGTGGTTGTCTTGAAAGGGAACATAGAAAGGAAACTTTATTTCCCCATAACAGCAACCCACAAATAATCAAGCCTAGTATTTTGTACGGACGCCAGGTAGAATGCAGGAACAAAAAAACCGTGCACATAATCGAAACTTGGTGATTTTACCACATTCGGAATGGTCAATTGCGATGGAGAATGTGAACAAATGGCCTTAAATTCTGCAGCACTGCCATCTGTGAAGAACAGGGGAGGGCCCCCTTTTTTCCACCCCAAAGGCTGCATGGGGCAATGACTGATGGGTCAGGGTTTAAACCACCCTTTCTGTCATGCTGAGATTGCACCTCCTCCCTCTACGAATCAGTTGGGAGCAGAGGGAGATTCACAGCTTCAATCGCGCTCCCAACAGTCCTAGAGCGCAACAGTACTGGGTAAGGGTGTGTGTATGGCTGACTCTATTCCCATCATGCTTCCCCCCCACCAGCAGAATCATGCTCCCGACAGTCTATCAAACAGCTGTTTGGCAGGCTGTTTGGAGTGCAGTGGTGCTGGGAAAGTAGGAAACATGAAGAGACTCATCCCCATGTGACGGTTTCTCCAGCAGATTTGGGCGGGGCATCTGGCAGTTTGGTCACCCAGGGAGAGTGAATGTCTATTTTATGATTGTGCTTGATATATGCTGTTTTGATAAGTACTTGTTTGAAAACAACTAATTTTTCTTTTACAAATCTGCTGACTGATTAATGGGGGGACATCATTTTAGTTGATCAACATGGTACATTTGATGGCGCAAGTTTATGCACGGGTAGGGGCACTGGTGAAAATTGCCTCCCCTACTTCCTCTCCAGTGGGAGCCTCCATGGAATTGCAGTCGTTTCCAAGAATGGAAGGAGCCCTTCCATTCATGGAAGGAACACTCTGGATCCAACTTATTGATGACTTTCCTCCCTAAATCAAATACTGCAAAACTTTGTTTTTAGCAATGTTAAAAATTTGGGGTTGCCTTTTTGCAACCCCATGAGGAATTCACTTTGAAGTAGTGGAGAATATCAGATTTAAAGATGATTGGAAACACCATCATTCAGTTTTCACAGTGTTTGTTCTAGGTTGGCCTACTATAGGCGACAAAGTAATTGATTTCCAGTGGGCAAAGGAATTGACTTCCAGTGCCGTTGTTCACTTTATTTTCCCTACATGCCACACACTTTAACTTTCAGTAAGGTTAACTCCAGGTGGCTGTGCACTAGTGATATCCTCAAGGGAGGTATTTCTCCATCTCCTAAAGGAAAGGGAGCCGCATTTGTGGCCTTATTCTTTTGTTTCTTTCCATCCATTAGGACTTCTGTTCAATGTGGAAAGACGAAAAAACAGAAACAAAAAAACACCCCACAGCTTACAAGGTCAGTTCAAGCGGTATCTGCACCAGACTTTAGCAAAGCTTTATTTGGTGCTTTCTTTCTTTTGGCAACAGCAAAGACAGGTGCGTCAGTATTTGGGGGCTGCAGGTAAGCATAAAAGAAAAGAACTGCTTCCAGTAGTGTGGTTAATTGAGATGCCTTCATGTGCAATTATGTCTTCTGGGTGCTGCAAGGCAACCCTTGCTTTTAAAAAGTCCACAGTATTCCTTACCAATATGCTTCACCCATTCACAGTGCACACTAAAGGGAAAAGACAGCTTATGCAGAAGGTTGGCTATGGCAACATTTTGAGTTATGTGAGAGCAGTGGCAGCTCCAGATCTTTTAGGAACCTTGGGCTAGGCCCCCTCCATGAGTGAGTCTACCTTCTCACCACCATTGATACCAGTTGCTATTGCTCTACATCCTCTTTCTCATCATTGCTACCACTTGCTTGCTTGACAGGCAAAGAGCCAGTGAAGAAGCCGCATCTACTCCTCCTTCTCACCACCACCATTGTCTGGGTCTGAGTGAGAGGCAGGTAAACAAGCAAGTTGTTGCAATGGTGAGGAAGAGAAGCAAGTCTAGGGTGCTCTTGTCAGTGGACCCTTGTTTGGGTGTGGGTCCTTGGCAGGTGCCCAACCATTGCCAACCCTTGAGGTGGCCCTGCATGAGATCCAGATTAAATGCAAAGAGATGAAGACGTATTATACTTCTCATTCGCTTAAGGCCTTTCGTACTCAGAGTGCCTTTAGTGTTGAAACTGAGCGGTGGATCCTGCACATGATCTAAATGATGTTCCTTCATCTAGCCCTCCCCTTCATGCATGCTGCAACCCACCTGAAAAGTTTTTTTGGGGGCGGGGGGGGGAAGCTTCCACTGGTGTCAATGGGAGCTTTCCTTCCTAAGCCTAATTGCTGAACAGGGAGGGTAAGGAGGGGAGGCTACAGATCAGATCCAAATTTATTGGGATATTAGGGCAGAGAGCTACAGGGCAAGGAAAAGGTGGGAGACTATAGATCAGGGGTGGGCAACTTGGGACCCTCCAGATGTTTTGACTAGGGATATGTGAGGAATTGGATGGATTTTCTTGACTCGGCCGGCCCCACAGATTCCATTCTGTCAACCCTACTCTGGCGTCAGTTCAATCTGATGCTAGTCAAGTCAGCATACGGACTTCCATTTTCTAAAACAGGCTGCAATTTGCTTGTGTGTTTTTTTTTAAGTTAGGGAAATTTGTGCAAAATCTAGGCCTCTGCTCTGCAAATCTGTGCAATTTTAATTGCAGTCCCATTCAAAACGGTTACTACCAAACAATTAGGCATGGAGGGTTGTGACCCAATAGAGGTGCCCATATAATTCACATGGTGTTTGTTGCCTGCATCAGCACAAACCTATACTTCACACCTGCCACTGCCTGTCTTTGCTTCGAACACAAGTTCACCATCCTAGGCCATGACATTCCACAACTCAGTTTTCTGACCAGTTGCAACTGGGTGAAAAAAACCTGATCCTTACCAAGCTCACAAGGGCTGACTACACAAACTGCAGCAGATTCAACAGATTGTAGGAAACAGCTCTCCAACCTTCTTCTGAAAACTCTAATGCTTACTTAACTGCACCAAGCAGTTTGTGTGTGTTTTTAAAGTATGGCTTACACAATACATTCATCAGTAGAACAAAGAAACACAATACTTACTTATAACTGTGCCATTGGCTACAGACGTAGGGACCAATGTTTGATGGACTGCTGAATTTGTTGAATTTGTTGAACTCGTAGATTCTACAGTATCACCTGAAAGAAAGAATGTGAAACTTTTTATATGGCTTTCCCCTTCCCAAATAAACATATATAACAAAGATAGCAGTGGAGGTCTATGAGAGAAAGAGAGAGAGAGAGAGAGAGAGAGAGAGAGATCCAGAATCCACACTTGGGCAATCCTTTATTAGGATCAATCAAATGGCCACAAAAGGGTGTGCAAGTTCTCGAGTTTTCTAGAGCTCTTCAGTAGTCTAGGTGGTACAAAAAGCAAGGGGTGGGGGAAGAAACAGAAAAGTCCCAAAACAGGGCTAGATGTTGTGTCCATGAGGCCTGTGTTGTAGGCTGGGTCAGTACAGTATTTATTTAATTTTTTAAAATTCAATCCTGCTCTTAACTATGTAATACTATGCTTTTTAAGATTCCAATCCTCTGCCTGTTTGGGAATACAGCCTTATTCAACTGTTCTTGTCCTCACATGAGTGGGAGAAGGGGAACATACTCCCTGACCCACATCGCCTTCATTGTATACCCATTTACTGGCTCTGCCACCCTTCATGCATTGGATGAGGCCTGCCTCAGGGAGTCTGCTCTAGTCATGGAAGTTCCCTGTGTTATTTAGGAACTGTTATTTAGGAACTGTATGCATGACCAGGTTTTCCAAATCTCAGGGTGCTACACCAATAAAGTAGGCATCCTGCTGCAGACCTTTGCCCTCATAGGGTGGCCTTTTACAGAGGACAGTCTTCTACTGGAAGGGCTGTCAGAGGACTGTTCTCTGTTTGAAAGGAAGTCCAGTCCAAGTCTGGTTTAAGGATAAAGCACTATCAGAAGGAAGAGCTGGGCCTTGAAGCTGCCCATGAACACCAAATGGACAGCAGACTGAGCAAGGCACAAAGGTTGCCTGGTGACAGACAGTCTTCCACACTATGGTGAGAAATAGGAATGTCTATTTAAAGTATAATTATTTCTAAATGTGCATCTCTACATATAAATCATCACATGCAAATTTAATACAAATTGGTGTCCTCTTTTATGCTCATGCATTTCCTCTTTTTTGACAATTCATAAGTGGCCAACTTATCAATGCATGGAGAGGGGTGTGGTCAGGCTTTGAATGCATGCATAGTACTTAAAGTCTCATTGAATTCAGCAGAGTTGACTTCTGGGTGTATAAGGTCAAGCTGCAAGTAATCAGAGGCCCATTTCATGAGTCACGAGGCCAAAATGAGTTTTTTCATATGGTGGAAGAATAGGTGCACCCTTCTCCCCAAAGATAACATCACATATGACATAACTGAACAATTCTTTACCCTCAATAAAGAAGGGTGATTACTCAAGTCGGGTGGCCACATAGTTGGGCATGTACATGGAATACCCATGCACATGTGCTTATAGATCCAACTTTGCTCTTGTCTATTTCTCAAAATGTGTATTAGATCCATAAGTTTTAGAGAAATAGTCAACAACATTTATACAAATTCTTGTTGACCAGATAAAAGGACTGTGCTTGTTTGAATAATACATTTTGTGAAGAACTGGGTAGTCTACCACAGACAATAGTTTTAGCTTGGCAGGTTTATTTCTCTGCTGGAAATGAGGCTCTCGAGGGATTGTTTTTGAGAGCTTTCTTGTTACTGAGAGGTGTTCTTCTCTCTCCCCCCCCCCATTCTGTAACACCAGGTAGTGAAAAAATCTTTTATCTATGCATCTGAAACTGGTAGACAAACCAGAAGCATATTCACTAGAAAATAATTGTTCTGGCTATGAATGGTAGCTTATTATGCAGCACAATGCAACTACCATTGTAGGAATAAAAATCAGCACCCTACTCTTAAGCCTTGGGTTTTGTATAAATCCTCATCTTGGATAGAAATATTGTCCAAAGAGGGAGAAAAAGAAAAACTGTTGAGGAAAAGTCACCAGAATGTGATTTTCACATCATTCTTGCATTGTCAAGTGCTTGATGAATTCACTTCCATATGATGGAGTCTTTACCATGTTCTAGAAAGCATTCGCTTTTTGAAAAAAAATAAATGTTCAGGCTGTAGTAAATTATGATCTTACTACATGGATGTGCATCAAATCAATAGGGTTGAATCCAGACTATGTTAGTTGCCCTTAGGTCCCATTTAAATCAAGGAGACTTATAAATCATAACTAACTTTTTACATTGATTTAACATTGTTAGTTTAACTTAATGCGCTCTACGTGGGGTTACCCTGGAAGATGGTTCAGAAGCTACAGCTGGTACAGAACGCAGCGGCTCACCTGGTTAAAGGCAGCCGCCAGCATGATCACATCACTCCTGTGCTTAAGGAGCTGAATTCAAGGTGTTGGTTTTGACCTTTAAAACCCTACACGGCTCCGGCCCAGTTTATTTCAAGGAGCGCCTCCAGCAACATCAAGTAGGCCGCTCAACAAGATCTGCCACGGACGGCCTTCTCCTTGTCCCATCAGCCAGAGCAGCCAGGCTGGTGGGGACTAGGAAGAGGGCCTTCTCTGTGGTGGCCCCCAAGTTATGGAACTCCCTCTCTAGTGACCTTCACCATGCCCCCTCCGTGATGAGCTTCTGCCACACTTTAAAAACATAGCATTTCAGGTGGGAATATGGGGTGGGTTAGGATTTTTTTTAAAAAAATCTATATTGTTTTAATTGTTATGTTGTGTTATTATTGTATTGTTTTAACTGTACATCGCCCAGGGTGGCCGGGTGGCCAGCCAGATGGGCGATTGATAAATGTAATAATAAATAAAAACTTAAGTCCCATTCATTTCAATGGGTCTACTCTAAGTAGGACTAACACTGGATCCAATCCACAGTTTGTGTTTTTCCACCCAGAGTAATATTATTGTGTTTAATTACCCAAAGGAACAGAAGTCCATCTTTGAACATGGAGCTATCAGGAAAGGATCCAACATCTTATTAAAAGTTTATTAGGCAAATTGTATGAGACTTACTCCCAGGTAAGTGTGTACAGAAGGGAGTGATCTCCACTATTTTTCAAGCAGGAGTCTCTCTGTGGAGCCTCTCCTTCCCCACCGTCCCCAATCAAGTGGCAATCTAGATATACCGTATACATGTATAAGACTGCACAGTTAGTATAGAAAATGTTCTTCTAGCTTTACTACCTCTCAACAATAACAAGTCACTTTCGCCATGAAACAAGGCTGTATTTGCAGCATACGGTATTGAAAACTTTTGATAATGCGTTCATCTAAGGACAGACTCTTGAATCTTGATCAATGCCTAAAATATTTCAAATATTTAAGAAATTACCTTTAGGTTTAGTTGTGTTTGTGGTCACTGAAGAGAATATGGTGCTTTCTACAGGTAGGGTGGGAGAAAGAAAACAAAATGAATTGTATTATTAAAAAATTGCCTTGTCTGCTTGAGGGAAAGGGGAAGGTTCTTCAGATACATTGACTCATGACCTTCTGGAACGTAGCAATAGCTCATGATGATACATTCCACATTTCATATGAAAGCTACCTGAAAGCATATTTGAAATATACCATTCTGAATTTCTTTCTTGCAGTATTGAGTGTCCTTTGTGTGCTTGTATTAGCAAATGAGGAGAAGTGGCACCACTATACGAAACTTCCATATCTTTATTGTTTTAGTACAGTAATACCTTGGATTGCAAGTAACTTGGTTTGAGAGCGTTTTGCAAGACAAGCAAATTTTTAAATATTTATTTAATTTTTTTTTACTTAATATACAAGCGACGTCTTGCAATACAAGTACTGCAGTACGGCTTAAATTAAAAATCTCTGTACAAATTTTTTTTGGGGGATTTCGTTTTGATATAAGAGTGTTTTGGATTACAAGCACGTTTCCGGAACAAATTATGCTCGCAATCCAAGGCATGACTGTATACCCCTTTTTTTGCAACATCTCTTCTTCAAAGCAAATACACACACACACCCGCCACTTTCCTTTCAGATGAGAGTTCAGCCAGGCATTTGACTATTTCTGTTGCCCTCCTAACTTACAATACCCTTAAATGAAAAGCAGCCCTAAGAGGTGGAAATTTTGAATGAGGGAATAGCAGAAGGAATGGTGATGAACCATTTTCTCCAAGCGGCTTGCTTGCCCACAGTTCCATGGGGTTCCAGATGGATATTTACAACAGTAAGAGAGTCCCAGAGTTAAGGTAGCTGAAATGATCCATGTGTGTGTGTGTGTGTGTGTGAGACCAGGTTTGCACGATCACAGAAGGGGAAATTAGCCACCATAGCTTCTTTCCCTTGCCATGCATGTCGCCTGGGGATTTGCATGATTACCCTCGGCCGTGTGGCTTGTTGTGTCATGTGAACCCGCCCAGGATGGCTTGTTGCCTTTGTTAACAAGCCACCCAGAACCCATGGATTGTTGTAAGGTTCTGTGGTGGCTTGTCAACTATGGCAACAAGGCACCCTCGCTGGGTTTGCATGACATGGCAAGCTGTCCCAGCAATTATGCAAATCCCTCCCCCAGCAGGTGACTGATACATATGGCAAGGGAAATAAATCACCGTGGCTTCTTTCCCCTTCCCTGCTTGTGCAAACAGGCCTCCCTCTCTCCCTGTATTATACATTTTTTGTAGATCTTCTGTATAGCTAATGGGTCTTAATTACCCATTCAAGACCAAGCCACCCCAAAATACCTTACATTACAACAAGGAACAATATATTGTTGCTGAGAAAATCCATCCCCCCCAAGCATTCAAATAAGGGTACTAATTTAGGTGGTCACTCTGAATGCTCATGGCACCCCTACTCTACATTGGTTGATGGAAGGGCTCTGCTCATGGAAGGTAACTCCACACAATTTGGGGGGGGGGAATCCCCCTTCCCTTGCACCACAACTCACCCATACAGTGAGGTCCCATGGCCCTCTGTGCAGCATTTTTGGGAGGGGTGGAGGGGCTGCCCTGGGGAGAAAGCATCAGGGATGTCCACTTCTCTCAGCCCAGTTGCGATGCCCCAATCCGTAGCTCTGCCCAAGCGTGCTCCACCCCACTTCATCTTTCAACCCCAGGACCTTCTTCAGAGAAGAATTCCCCAGTTGCTTTAATGGTTCCATAGTTTTCAGCAGCTACTGCAAGACCTATAACCCTCCACAAGTTATAATTTTGTTCTGCCTAGCCCTCCTTGTGGCTCCCTCACTCCCTCTCTCTATATAAAAGGCAGGTATTTCAAGCTTCTCTTGGCCATCTCCCACATCCATCCCTATAAGACTTCTCTTCTGAAGCTCATCTCCTGTGTTTGCTCAGATTCATCTCACTTCCACAGAAAGATGCCTCCTATTACAAGTACAATCACACCACTCTCCACCTTCTGCTTCAGGCATCCAGCTTCACAATATTAGATGAAATATCATATTTTTTTCTATGTGGAGGACTAATTTAGACTAGAAATGGAATCCTTGCAAGGGAAAGTAATGGAAACTTGGTGCAAAAGGATTTAACCCAATTCACGGACACTTGACATTGGCAGGAGCAAGAAAACCATTGCTTACATAAAATATGCTAACTGATATATATATATATATATATAGAGAGAGAGAGAGAGAGAGAGAGTTACTTTAAGGGTTCCAAAAAATTCTAATCATAAGAGCTTACCTGTGGATACTGGTTTGCTTTCACTTGGGGATGATCCTGCACAAATAATGTTAGGTATTCAGAGTGGTGATTTCATCTTGCAGTTCAAATTATGTTACAATATTTATTTATTTATTTATTTATTTATTATATTTATACCCCGCCTTTTTTCCTTCAAGGAACACAAGGCAGCTTACATAATCCTCCTCTTCCTCTCCATTTTATCCTCACAACAACCCTGTGAGGTAGGTTGGGCTGAGAGTCAGCGACTGGCCCAATAAAAAAGCAATCTAAGGATGAATGGATGGATTAATTCCATTAGTATTGACATTCTATTATGGACATGGTACTCCACCCCACCCTATTTATCAGCACAATAACCCTGTGAGGTGGGTTGGGCTGAGGGATAGTGAATGGCCCAAGGTCACCCAGTGAGCTCCATGGATGAGAGAGAATTTTAATCAGGTCTCCCTCATCCTAATCTGACACTCTAACCCAGCCTCCCTCACACTGGTGCCCTCCAGATGTGTTGGACTACAACACCCATCATTCCCAGCCAGCATGGTTATTGGTCATGCTGGCAGGGAATTATGGGACTTGTAGTCCAACACATCTGAGGACACCAGGGTGGGAGAAATCTGCACTACACTGATCTCACTGGCTTTCTGGGTTCATCATTGCTGAGCCCAGAATCAACAGTGGCCAATGAAGTGATTTGCTAGTTGGAACTGCTGGTTGCCACAAAAGGGTAACAGGTAGTAGAAAGTCCCCACCCTTAGCTGTAAAGGCTGGGAGTTGGTGGTAGAGCAAAACACTTCTCTCTCTGGCAGTAAAAGTACGATAATAACAAAGCTATGATGAACAATTTGCTGCCCTTCATGATACCCCAAATCTGCTGCCTGAGACAGCTGCCTCACTCTCCCTAATGGTAGGGCCAGCCCTGCCCGACAGCAGTTCCAACTAGCAAACCACCTCACCAACTGCCACTGACTAGGGTTCAAGTAAAAACAATAAAGTAGATCCCATACGTTTGAATTAGAGATGTCAGAGAGGAACTGGGGACATAATACATGCAAAGCATGTGCTTTACCATCAAGTTAGGATCCAAGCAACTGTTTTCAGCACCATCCTATTTGGGTTCAAAAGAGAGTTTTTGTGTTTTGGAGCTCAGCCTCAGATCCACCTCTGTCACGTATGTAGCTTCTTGGGCAAGTTACTTTTCTTTTAGTCTCACCAGTTAGACTTCTGGGAAATGAGTGTTTTGTGGCCAGCCATGCCTGCCATAGTAGCCATTTTATGAATGGGCAAGCCACCCACATGGCAGCCATTTTGTGAGATCACCCACAACACTCTCTCAAAATTCCAAATGTGCCCACCAACCCAAGAAGGTTGGGGCAGGGGCCCCTGTCATATTCTATATGATTCCACCGCAACTAATATCTTGAAGAAAAGTTCCATCTACTATGATCAAGGAGAAAAATCCATTTTCTGATCATTATAGGGTGAAATGCTTGAGGGGGGAG
This sequence comes from Shinisaurus crocodilurus, assembly GCA_021292165.1. Taxonomy (NCBI): domain Eukaryota; kingdom Metazoa; phylum Chordata; class Lepidosauria; order Squamata; family Shinisauridae; genus Shinisaurus; species Shinisaurus crocodilurus. Next base: position 31,379,824 of record CM037876.1, read on the forward strand.
GGAGGTTGCTACATCTACCACCACTACAGCCTGGCTATCCCCAAGTGCTGTCCTTTTGTGAAGGTCTTACTTCTTCAATAATGAATCAAGTCACCTGTTCAACTTTCCGACCTTGGGATTTGCATGAAGGAAATATGCTTTCTCCCCCAGAGTTTCACAGAGTTTCCCCCAGAGTTTCACAAAAGCATTTTTTTTATAGGGATGTATGAGAATTTCATTTCCATTTGCAATTCACATGAACACGCCCCATTTGCAACCCCAATCGCCAGTGAAGTTTTTGGAAAAATATTCACACATTCCTGAACTTGTAATCGCATTTGAAAAATGTAGATTTCCCCCCTCCAAATGTGCACTTTGAAATGCATTTTAAAAAAATAAAATAAAATAAAATAATTAGTTTTTCATGCTTTAGTCAATGGGGGGGGGGAAGTGGGCACTTTTGAAAAATGCACACAAAAATGTGCACTTTTCCCATTCGGAGTGCACACTTTCCCCGTTCGAACGAACCAAAAAACAGATCACAGACAAAAACAGGAGTGAGCTGAACTGAGCTTTGCAGTGACGTTTGGAGAATTTCAGTGAGCTCAAATATCCCTGGTTCTCCCATCACTAGGCCGCCGAGAAAGCCATCCTGGTGTACAGGCCTGTTTTCAAGAGATGGTTAAAAATGAGATGATAAAAGGCTTGCTGCTTACCAGTAGTTTTTTGAGTGCTGATGTTTGTTGTTGTTTCCTCTGCTGAAGATAAAAACAGTGAGAGTTAGCCATTGTTCTCAGCAGTCTCTGTCACAGGACTTATTAGCGCTACGCTGGCTCAGCTTATCTGAGCGTGGAAAGCTAAGCAGGGTCAGGCCTGGTTATTACTTGGATGGGAGACCCCTCCTCTAGTTTCCTGCACTGAGCAGGGGGTTGGACTCGATGGCCTTGAAGGCTCCTTCCAACTCTATCATCTATGAAATCTATGAAATCAAGCAGAGGCAATGGGACGCAAGAAGCAGGACCCGTTCTGCTGAGCAGCTGTTTGAACAGCTGGTAATAATACTTTCCTTTGATGGTTTATTGATTAACCTTTTCTATGATAGCCTACCACTTATTTCACGGTATTGGGATATTCCAGCCATTACTGGAGCCCTTTTCTCCATCATCTATCACAGGTGCCTGCCAGATGGTTTGTACTACAACACCCACCACCCCTGACCATTGGCCATGCTGGCTGGGGCTATTGGGGGTTGTAATTGAAGACATCTGGAGGGCACCAGGGTTGCCTACCCCGGATCTACTAGTAGTAGAATGTTCCCAGGCGCATCCCTTCTGCGTACGCTTTTAAACTTCAATGTTTTACATCGTCCCCTCATTAAAATGTGAACAGCTGCTGATTTTTCTTGCTGATCATTTCACAAAACCTACTTTTTTTTTTTTTAAAGAAGTAGTTACTTGAGTCTCACTTCTCTGAGCAGTGAGGTGTTGCAGGGGCCCAGCCCGTGGAAGCTAGTGGATCCAGTGTCGGCGGGGCTGTGTATCCACTCTGGATTTTACTCCAAGCTTTTAAGGAGCTATCCAAAGTGCCATACCTATTTTGGGGATAGAGTTCAACACCACGGATAGCTCCTTCAAAGTTCAGAGTAAAATCTGGAGCAGATACGCACACACCCCCGCAGACAATGGAGCCACCAGCCTCCACTGGGTGCAGCACTGACATAGGTTTGGCTTCCTCGGGAAGGAGAGATCATGGGAGTTTTGTAATATTTGAGTTTATTTACAAATTGAGCATGGCTTTGGCAGGAAACTCAACACACCAATAATTGGTTCATTGACCCGCATTAGATCCTCAGAGAGAGAGAGAGAGAGAGAGAGAGGAATTCTTGCATCCCTTAATGTTTAGGTTTCTTTTTCACTCTGTTAACCCGCTCCTGCCCAAACCCCAAATTGCACAACAATAGGATAATGTCAATTAGATCAGCTTTCCATGTGGAAGCCTTCTGGGCTCCTATGGTGAATTGCAATACTTCAGAGAGCAAGAGCAGAGATCAGGAAGGAAGACTGTAGTTAACCTGGAAGAGGCCGTAGCACAGGAAGGGAGCATGTTTTGTAGTAAGATGTCAGATTCAACTACTCACATCACCGACAGGGATGGGAAAGGATCTCCATCTTCATAAACTGCAGCCAGATATTGGTAATCCTGGACTAGACAGACTCATGCAGAGGTGGGGAACCTTTTTTTTTTCCTATCAAGGGCTACTAACCCCATCCGAGCAAAACAATCAGGGGGGGCACACAATCAATTGGGGTTCTGAATTAGAGATGTGAAGGTGCAGGGGGAGGGAATGGAAAAGTTGGGGGGGGACAGAAACATTCAGAAAAGTATCATTTCCTCCCAAATTTCCCAAAAACTCCTAGAAACAAAGAAACACCCACCCACACACACACAATTTTTCTGTCCCCCCCCCCATTTTCCCCCAGGCCTTCACATCTCTAGTACCAATTGATTGCAGGGGGGGGGTCCCAATGATGCAAGGGGCACCTTTGAAAGCATGGATCATGTTGGCTGCACTTTTAAAGCTTTCCTCAGGCTCTCACCCCCTCCTCTCTCTGCCACCCTCTCTCTCTCAGCACCTGCCCTGTCAGCCACCCACTCTCTTGCATTCTCTCCCTAGTTTCTCCCTCTCCTGTGTGTTGGGTGCCACACTGCTGGAAGGTGCTTGGATTGCTGGGCAGCCTCATGCCTGAGGAAAGCTTTGAAAGTGTGGGATTGAGCCAGGAACTGGCCTAGCTCATGTTTTCAGAGGTGTCCCAACACTCCCCCCCCCATACCTCTTCATGTTTCCAGCCATTAAAAATCCATATAAATCCATATAAGTCATTTCTTGAAAACTTTGAACAAAGGAGATTCTACAACCACATGACCACCAGTACTAGCCTTGAATTCAGCAATGGTGAACCGAAGAAGGGCTCTGCTGGATTAGGCCAAAGGCCAGCCTTCTGTTCCCCCAGTGGCCAATCAGATGCCTCTGGGAAGCCCACAAGTAGGACACAAGGGCAATAGCACCCTCCTGCTCGTATTCCACATCAAATGGTATACAGAGGCCTACTGCCTCTGATACTGGAGGAAATACATAACCATCGCTGGTTCAGCTTGTCTGAGTGTGGAAAGCTAAGCAGGGTCAAGCCTGGTTATTACTTGGATGGGAGACCCCTCCTCTAGTTTCCTGCCTTGAGCAGGGGGTTGGACTCGATAGACTTGTAGGCTCCTTCCAACTCTATGATCTATGAAATCTATGAATCATGACTAACAGCCACTGACTGCCTTATCCTACATGATTTCGTCTAATCCCTTTCAAAGCTGCCTGGCTAGGCAGCCATCATTACATATTTTTTGTAGCGAATTCCTTTGTTTATGCGCTGTGTGAAGAATTATTTCCTTTTATCTGTCCTCAGCCTCCCACCATTCAGCTTTATTGAGTGACTGGGTTCTAGTATTATGAGTGAGGAAGAAAAATCTCTCTCTGTCCAATTTCTGAGTTTGGGGATAACCTTATTACAGCTAGAGTAGCAGAGATCTGGTTTCTGGCAAGTTGTTTTTTGTTTTTGTTTTTAAAGAAAGATGCTGGTTTGCAGAAACAGGAATAGTGTGCTTCCTCATTATGGACATTGTACTTTAAAAAAAGACGCCAAAACAGGAATTGGGTGGTGTCTCTAAGTGGGTACTTATTCCTGGACCTGCATTTATAAGCAGAAGTAGATAACATGGGTATATGGGCAAAACCAGCTAGGATATATACTTAGGCTTAGTATAATTTATTTCCAAATATATTTTGGTGGCCCTGTTCTCAACACGTTGACTTTGCAGTGCAGAGGTCAATCCACTATGTAAAGCTTAATTATATGGCAGTTATTACAGTGTGAAAAGCAAATTATAGCAGAAGATCCAGATTCCAGACACCGAAAGAGTCTATTGACAGTGATGATAGCTCTGATTTTTTCAGTGCCATGTGCGCTGTAAATTGTAATCCCTGTTTTCAGAAAGTATATACTGGTCCTGGAGGAGACGTTTAGGGATCTACAGCGGGCAGAGAAAATTATGTGTCTTTAGAACCACCTTATTGCTTACTGAATGGATGTACACAGACCAGTGTGTATCTCTGAAAGCAACTGAAGTTAATGGGATTTAAGTAACCGCGCTGGGTGCCTGCTGTGCATAATCCTCTGAGAGTCGAGATGAGAACACAGGGAGCATGCATCAAAACAAACTTTAATATAAACAGTTGGAATTTAAGAGGGGGAAATCATGATGTCAAGAGTTTGAGTTTATTACATTAATATAATCTAACTAACAGTGTGATCCAATGTGGCTGCCCGTAACCCTCTGAACTTGGAGGATTATGGGCATCCTATTGAGGGCGGGAGGAGCGCGGAGGCAAGGATTGCCTCCGCGCTTCCCTTGCCCTCCAAAACACTTAGATGGCTGATTTCAGGCGTCTAAGTGTTTTACACCAGCTCTCAAGGAGAGGAGCCAAGGAACCACCCACCAGGATTCTTTGCAGGATGGCGGTGCCTTGGTTCTCCCCACTGCGCCCCCTCCCCAGCACGGGCTCCAAAGCCAGTCTTGTGACTTTGGAGCCGCAAGTGGCCTGGAAAGAACTGCACCGGCTGTGAGGGCAGAGGGAGAGTGCTCTGAAGTTGGAGTCCCAGCTCCAACCTCGGAGTGCTTTCCCAAAATCGGAGCTGGGACTCCCGACTTTTCCGATGGCCATCTGGACAGTGCCTAGCAGCCATAGGATTCAGCCCTAAGGGCCAAAGTACACTATTACATTACATATATAGTGTGTAGCTGCCCATTTCTTTTTTAATTACTCACAACTAACATGTGGGACCCTCATCCAGACTGGGACCACCACATGCAAGGAGGTGTGCGTTAAACTTCCCCCTGCTCTCCTTCTTATATTCATCCCTCTGGAAAGGGTTTTAAAAGGGGGGGGGACTCCACTAGCACCAGCAAATTCTTTTTCTTCTTTTTAAAACCATTTTGGTTTTAAATGGCTGGCTGGGGGAATGCTGGGAGTTGTAGGACTTTTTTTTCTGTCTAAACCTTAATAGGATTGTGCCTTAAAACCCTTAATTTTAGCCGTGTATGTTTTATTTTTGTTTAGTTCAACGGGCACTTTGATAAAAAGTTAGAAATTAGTATCAGGGAAATTTATCATAAATTTTAGTTTGTTACAGTGCAATCCTATGGCCATTAGGCAGCATCTAGACGGCCATAGGATATTTTGGATTCCCAGCTAAGAGGTCGGAAAATCGCTCCAACCTTGTAGCTGGGGATCTGCACTTGTATCCCCCTCCCGGCCCTTGCAGCCTGCACGGAAAGTACAGCGCTGGCTGCTTCTCCGAGGTCGTAAGAGTAACCTCGGAGAGGGGGTAATGAGGACATTCCAGGGAGCAGGAAGGGGAAGAGACCAGTGCTGCCCAGATACAAAGTATCCCAGTGGTACCTCAGCCTCCTTCCCTCACGCTCTGAAGCGCCGTACTTAGATGGCCTAAATCGGCTGTCTAAGTGCTTTGCAGCGTGAGAGGAGCACAGAGGTGACCTTCATCTCTGTGCTCCTCCCGCCCTCCATAGGATTCCTGTAATCCTTTGAGTTTGGAGGGTTACCGGCATCCCCATAGGATTGTGCCCTTAGATCCAAATTCTTTGTCATTTTCTTGATCTATGTTTAATTTGTCCATTTTTTTTTACTTTTTGTAATATCCTGGATATTTTCTTTCTGTTATATTATGATGATCTAGGGTTATAAACAATAAAACTGAACTGAAACTTTTTAAGACCTCTATGTTTTAAAGAATATGTCCTTTCCTTACAGAAGGCCAATGCAAAATAACATAGGAAGCTGTCTTAAACCAGGTTAGACTATTTGTCCATCCAGCCCGGAATAGTCTAATTAGACTGACAGCAGAACTCCAGAAATTCAGCCAGAAAAAGGTATTTTTCAACGGTTGCTACTTAATCCCTTTAACTGTAGATACCTGGATTGAACCTGGAATGTTCCTCATGCAAAACATGTGGTCTAGCGCTGAGCTATTGGGCGTCTCTACATGAGGCATTTATTGTGCGCTCGTGCTTCCTCACTCACGGTAGTTTGCGGGTGCTTTACACAGCGTCATCATTCTCCAGGGCCTCTCCCATGCTTTCCAAACATTTCCACTGCTTTTTTTTTTTTAAATAGCGAGAAAAGTCTGGTATTATCTGGAAATGGCGGGATGAGAAGCTTGTGTATTTTCACAATACCACTATAGCACAGCGCCACCTTGTGGTCATGTAATGGAACATATAGAAAGGCAGAGAAAGAAAGAAACCCCGGGGGGGGGGGAACCACATGTAAAGGAGCCCATCTTAATCTCACAAAGAATCCGGACATAAAAGCCTCGGTAAAGTTGCAGGTTAAACGCCTCCTGTAGAGAAGCCCATATTACTTCCCAGTGCCTTCATTTCCATCAGACATTACTTTATTCTACATGTATTCTACATTTAACTATCTAATGCCAATGCAGCTCCCATCTAACAATCACCCAGATTTCATAGATTTCATAGATCATAGAGTTGGAAGGAGCCTACAAGACTATTGAGTCCAAGATGAATTTTTCCAGGCACTTGGGGCCAATCTAAACATTCTCATCATGCATAATGGAGCAAAGGTCTCCACTGGAATCAATGGAGGGGTTTGTGTTGTTGTTGTTTTAACACACACTGCAGTGTGCGTGTGTGGGTTGGAATTTCGGGACAAAAATAGGTGGGGGTGAAAGTTAAACCCTCCTCTCCTTCAGCACCATGGTCCTGACTCCTAATCCTAATTAGGGCCACCCATGCTTGCAGGAAAGTGAGGAAAGCAATCATACATGGCTTCTCTATGCGTGATTAGGGGAATGTTAAGTTTGGTCCTCAGGGGCTTCCAGACAGACAGCTCTTTGCACTCTACCAATCAAAAGCACTCTACCACTGTGCACGTTTCCTTTCTTAATGGATTTTTTTCCAGAACGAAAAAGGTTGCAGGAGAGAAGATGCGGAAGATCATGAGAGGGTTACAAATTGAAGGGCACGTTACCTGGAACCCCCTGCAAAATACTACTAACAAGGCAGGATGACTGCACAATAAAAACCTTGTCTGGAAGTATTCTTCGAGTAAAAAAAGAAGAAAAAAAACCACATAAAAAGCAACCAAGTATACTTCTGTGTTGGGGTGGGGAGTTTCCTGTAACATGCCATGTTCTAGGTTTGGATACACAACTTTGGGTATGACTCAAATTGGTCTTCCAAAAGCAAATTCTAGCTATAGCTTCCGGTTCCTGAATCTATTTACAAAACTGGTTCAGGAACTTGGATCTTCCTCCCAACTCTCCCCAGAAAAGGAGGAGGCTTCCTATAAGAATAAGATCATTGTTTCCACCCTTGATAGAGATATGAGGCTATCAACTCATACCAGCAACTGGTGAACTTAGGCATACTGCCTCTGATCCTGGAGGGATCGTATAGACTAGTGGCCATTGATAGCCTTAACCTCCATGAATTTATCCAATCCCCTTTTAAAGCTGTCCAAATTGGTGGCCATCACTACATTTTGTGGTAGTGAATTCCATAGTTTAACTATGTGCTATGTGAAGAAGTAGTTCCTTTTATCTGTCCTGAATCTCCCACCATTCAGCTTCATGGGACGACCCTGGATTCTAGTTTAAGGAGAGAGGGAGAAAAATGTCTCCCTGTCCACTTTCTCCACACCATGCATAATTTTGTACACTCTATCATGTCCCCCCTTACTCACCTTTTTCCTACCTAAAAAGCCCTAAACATTGTATTCTTTCCTCTTAAGGGACTCATTGCAGCACCTCGATCATTTTGGCTGCTTTATTCTGCAGAGAAAGGCTGAAAGCAGCATACAAGCTAGGGCTGAATAGTCGTCATCTCAAGGTTGTTAATGCATCGTGAGACAAACCAAAACAAATCCTCTGTCTTAAATGGACAAAGAACTCCAGATGTCTTTCAGCTAAACGCCTTTATGACCACCTCAAGTAATTTCCAGGAAAGGGCTTCAGGCTAATAGAAGTATAGCACTATGAATAAAACCTGGGCATTTGATCAACAGAAAGTCCTTTTTCACACAATGCATATATGACTGGTAGAATTCATCACAACAGGTTGTGGCGATGGCCACTGGTTTACCTGTAGGGTGGCCAGATGCAAAGGAGAACAGGGTTTCAACAGTTGTGTAGAAGAGGGGATTTCAGCAAGTGTAGTTTGTCATGCAAACTGCACTTGCTGAAAAGGGTCCCCCGACCCATGACTGTGGTTAGGGGGAGGCCATGTGGCTGACAGAGGCAGCATGGTCCTTCTGCCCTGGTCGCAGGCTAGGTGTGGCACTAGGGAAGTGTTCCTGGCTTCGTAGGCAAAAGATGCAAAGTTTCGCAGTGACTGGGAGCTCTCACTCATCATGAGATTTAGAGCAGAGGCAGTCATTTTGTACACCTCAGTCATGTCTTCCATTACTCACCTTTTTTTCTAAGCTAAACATTCCCAGATGTTCTAACCTTTCCACCATCTCTGGTTGGGCCAGTGCCCAGGATAATTGTCATATCAGTCCAATCAGCTTCTATGAGACATAACCACAGTGTGTCCCCATTTAACGGAGGCACACTGTGGTTATGTCTCATAGAAGCTGAACAAGATAAAGGCATGAGGCATTTGGCACATTAACCCAATATACAAATGAGTCATAATAAACTTTTATTTTGTACATGATGACTGTATGCATGGCAGGTGTTAGCAGTTGCTAGAGTCAGGCATTTTGCAAGGGGCCAGAGACTGTTGAGGGCCCCACCATAGATCCGCGTTGCCATCTTCCCTGTGTGTGCACACGGCTGGGCGGCTGTGATCTCCCACTGCAGTGTGATCTATAGTCACACCTTTCATAAATCTGTAGAGGCGCATGCTTGGCAGCCCTTTCCTCTAATCTCAGATATTTTGAGATTGGCTGTGATACTTCATACATGCTCTTTACGCATGCTCAAAGCACTTTGTACATGCTCAAGGCCTTTCCCCCCACATAAGGGTAAAATGGGACTATGATGAGGCCACCAATTGCCACAAAAAACCCCAGAGCCTGCTTTTGACTAGTGCAGAAAAGCAAGTGTGAATGTGGGCTGTAAAATAAACATGAGGAGCTGGCAATCATCCCCACGGAAAAAAAAAAATGCAGTCAGAACCACAGTAATAGCTCATCACACGTCAGCCTGGTTTACACTAACCTTTCTCCACATGGAGAAAGGTTTTCATACCTGTGAGCAGGCGTGCATGATTGTGTTGAGGAATTTGGCAGTGCGAGAAAATATATGTACGTACGGTATATGTGAGAAAAATGAAAAGTGTTTTTATAATTCCAGCCAGGGGAAAAACAACCATGCTGTACTGAAGCAAATGATGGCCAGTGTTGTTTTTGCATTATTCAGTCCCATCTTGGTGTGTCGCTGGGTTGACCTTATAGTGTCTAACATCAAATAGAGGAACGTGACTAAGCTGTGTACAGCATGAAGAGGGTCATTGGAACTGCTCTGGTAAAGCACTTATTTTTAGAATATCCTGTTATCTTTCATACACTCACTGCAACCACACCTACTCCCACACCGCTCTGCTTCTGACACATTCCTGGAAGTGAGTGATTGCACCAAGATCAGTGAACAGAGCCTTACTCCCACGTGAAGCTTTCCGTGGGAATACTGCTAATCACTTCCACGATGCAAATCCACACTGAATGTGGTCTAAACGAGTGCCACCCCCATCCACCCCAAAAAGATGAAGCTGCAATGGCCTTGGCCTGCCTGAAGGCCCAAAAAACCTACCCTGAAACAAGGGGAAAGGGAAGTGGGCACTACCAATCCCTGGATAAGCATCTTTTACCATCAGGGAATGGGACTTCAGGTCCCAGAATCCCTTGTGGGAATCTGATGCTTCATGCATAATTCCTACCAAAAAGTATCAGTTTCCCAACAGGGATTCTGGGACTTGTAGCCCTCTGCTGGGGAGTGGGAGCTCCTGCCTCCATGTCCCCCTGCCCTGTAGTAAGTGGTTTGGCCTTGGGACAGAGGAAGGAGCTGGAACCGGTGATCACCCATCTCTAAAAAGATTGAGTCAAGGCACAGGAAGTCCTGGACCCTTGCCCATGCTCGCCTGTGAAATCGGCCAGGACTCAGCTGGGTATTTGGATTTCAGAGGTGGTTAAAGCCTCCTTGAGGGATAGCGGTTGCAACCTGTATTGGCACCCTGGCTGCCATTTTTCATCCCCCACAATGCCCCTGACCCAGCATCATTGCAGGGCATTGTTTGTATGTAGAGAGAGAGAGAGAGAGAGGAATGGGGGCCACCACACACACACAAAAACTCACAGAGAATATTCTGCACAGTTACCCTTTTTATTAGGGAGTGTGGAAAAGAAAATTCTTAGAAATTTTCTCAGAAAAATATATTATGGGAAATATCAGCCCAGCACTAATTCCTACTGGGTCTTGTCCCTTCTCAAAATGACCAGGCTGAACCCAGCTGAGTACAGCAGCCTCCCAAAAACTAAGATTCAGAAGAGGGGAAAAAAGAGGAAAGAAATTGTCTAAGGAGGATCAAGACAACCATTACTCAGAGCAACAGGGTGACATTTTGTAAAAACACACACACAACACCAAACACTTATTTGAATGGCATATCACCATTCAAAATATGCATTGGGGCCTACTAGACTGCCTGGAAGGAAAAAGAAGAACAGCTAATCCCCATTCATTCAAGACCTTTAAACAGAAAACCTAGATTAGACAAAGCTGTAGAAAACATATTTACAGGAGGGGGGGGGGACCCATATCATGCACTTCCAAGACTGGATAATTTGCCTAAGTAGTCACTTTCAGTTCTAATTTACAAAAAATATGGAATATGCTATTGGGTCAACACAAAAAGGATTAGGGTAACTGTAGGAATGTTTTGATTACTAGCAGCAGCATGTCTCAAGTACTGGAAATATTCCTAAAGTAGTTTTAATATCACAAACTCTTGATGTCAGCAAGGAAGAAGCAGGATTGATGACAACTATTTTTAATTGCTCTAGGGCCTTACGTATATTATTTAAATGTCTTTATATACATTGAGGAATGAGGTGACAATCTGCAAAAGGAAAAGGGTTTGAAAACACAAGCCCCTCTGCTCAAATACTTACGAGTCATTTTGAATCCACCTCAATCCCATTTGAGTCTCAATCAGACTTGAAATGGGGCTTGGTTTCTGCCCTCCCCTCCAGCCCTCCTCTTCCATTGCGAACGTAGGGGGGAAATGACGAGTCGAGGCTTAGTGGGTGTTTAACAGGGCCATGTTTATTTACATACAATGAACTGCAAAGGGATGGAGTGCGGGTTATTCTACTCGGCCTCCTAGGCCGCTCAATCGTTCAATTGGGTGGAGCATCCAAAACCGGGAGGTGGCAATGAATCCGCCGCTGCCCCATTTTCCACTTGACAGTGATGGGAGCCTTTGTTGCGTTGCTCCCTCTCGGAGTCTCACGACAGCAAGCTTGGCGAGAACAAAGGCATCACAGGCGTTCCTGATCCCCAGCTGTCTGAGCCTGCTGACCCCTCGACCTGAGGCATCCTGGAACCGCCTGTCACCTGAATGGTGCCAGGTATGCTCACCTCACCCTATCAATCCCCTAACCCGCACTTACCTGCCAACTATCTAAATGTGACCATTTTGACTTGCTATATACACTGATTACAAACACTCCCAACTCTGCAGTAGTATGGAGTAGGCAAAACGCGCTCATCCCCCTAATAGAGATGAGCCAAAATTCCTACTCAGCCCCTTAACGGCGACCGGAGGAGCCCATACTGTATACAGGGCGGGAGGGAGGGAGCTGCAAGAAACGAAGAGGATGTGGGGGCGGGCTGCCAGGCCTAATATTGGCTTCTGTAGCCCCGTGCCCCCTTTATGACTGTATACCTGCGTCGACAGGTAAGTCTCACCTCACTTCCCCCACGTCCGCGAAATTTCTCCCCGCCCACAGCTGCGCGTGATCCGGGGGAAGGGCCTTTTCTGTGCCCTCCTTGCAAGCTAAGATAAGGAGACACTGTACATACATAGGTACACAGGAAGCTGCCCTATCCTAAGTCAGACTATTGGTCCACTAGAGAGCACTGGTTATTGGGCGAAATAGTAATGTAATACAATAAATGAATAAATTATGTCGGGGATCTTGAGCACGACTCTGAGCAGCCTCAGTAGCGACTCGTACTGTGAGTTCGGCAAGGTATAGGGACCAGCACTTCAAGGGGGACCGTTATCTGCAGGAGAGAGCCCTGAAGAACTCCTGCACGCTTTGTGTGGGCAACCTGTCCTTCTACACTACAGAGGAGCAAATCCATGAGCTCTTCTCCAAGTGTGGGGATGTCAAACGCATAGTCATGGGGTTGGACAAAGTGAAGAAAACCCCCTGTGGCTTCTGCTTTGTGGAATACCGTACTACACAAGAGTGGAAGCTGAGCATTCTGTGCGGTTCATCAACGGAACCTGGCTGGACGACCGCATCGTCCGAACAGACTGGGATGTGGGGTTTGAGGAGGGGCAGCAGTTTGGCCGTGGAAAGTCAGGTGGCCAGGTACGAGATGAGTACCGGAAGGACTACGATGCGGGGAGAGGTGGCTTTGGCAAGATTGTGCAGATGCAGAAGATGAATCAACAGACAGTGATCTAACATGGATAAAATGGAGAGGGGGAGGATTATGTAAGCCGCCTTGGGTTCCGTGCAGGAAAAAAGGCGGGGTATAAATATAATGATGAATGAATGAATGAATGAATAGCTCATTATCATCTACATCAGCGTTCCCCAATTTGGGTCCCTCCATATATTTTGGAGTACAACTCCCATCAGTCCCAGCCAATATGACCAATGGTCAGGGAGGATGTGAGCTGTAGTCGAAAATAGGGGTGGGCAGAAGGTAGAGCTCCAGATGTTTAGGACTTGAACTCCCCGAAGCTGCTGCCAGCACGGCCAATGATCAAGAATGCTGGGAGCTGACACCCAAAACATCTGGAGATCTACCTTCTGCTCACCCCTGGTCCAAAACATCTGGAGGGACCCAGCTTGGGGAAGACTGGTCTACACTGACTGGGGAAGCAGCTCTTTAGGGTTTCTGGCAGGAGTGCAAAAGAGGCCAGGTGCAGAAGAGGGCAGGGTTACTGCACCTTTTAATAGTTGTGTAGGAGAGGGAATGTCAGAAGATGCAGCTTCCACGGCAGAACCTGGGACATTTTGCATACATGAGTGTTGCCATTCATGCTTGTGGAGAAAAGTAACACTCTACTTACAGATATTGCCATAGGGAGAACAAAGCCTACCCTCTCCTCTGGACAATGGGTGGCCTGGACTCCACTAACATGGATCCATAGTTGGTTCCACATCCGCCTGCTCCACTAAACCCACCCTCGCAATATATGGGCACTGACAGGCATTTTGATGATGGGCATTTTGCTAATAGAGAATTCATGCAAGGCCATTAAAATAGAGTAGGAAGAGAGATTAAGACCACAAGGAGCCTATCACAATACTCCAAAATGGAAGGGCAGCCCTATAAATGAGACCTGCACCATTTGTTGGAGGACACTGCTAAATTAGGATACTGCTGTAAAAAGAGTGTTCCAGAGTAATAGGTCACCAGAGAGAAATAGGCCTTCCACCAGCTCAAGGAAGACAAAACATGCACAACCACTACCAGCTGATTTGCATTCTCTTGTAGGAAGAACATTAGCTAGTAAGAACCCCATTTTGGAAGGGGATCAAAATATCATACAGTCCAATCTCCACCCCAAAAGTCACAAGTGGAGACCACCCAACATCTTAGAAAATACACATCTCAGTAAGGTACCAGAGAAGTAGTCCCAGGTGGCTCAAACAAATTGTCTAGATCAGATGCTGTTGGGAAAGGCAGGGAGTCAGTGGTGTAGGGTCTAGAGCAGGGGTAAGCAGAAAGTAGATCTCCAGGTGTTTGGGACTTCAACTCCCAGACGCCCCTGCCAGTATGGCCAACAGTCAGGAATGCTGGCAGTTGAAGTCCAAAACATCTGGAGATGTTTTGCCCATCTTTGGCCTAAAGCATCCTTCCCCAACCTAGTGGCCTCCAGATATGTTGGACTACAGCTCCTATCACCCTAGCCAGCATCTGAATGGCATCAGGTCGGGGAAGTGTGCTCTAGAGTATTGGGTTTGGAGTGTCAGGTTTTCTTGGGCAAGTCACTATCCAAGGTTGTCAAGAAGCTAAAATGCCACTTTGAACTCATTTGGGGAAGGAGCTCCTATGGGGTAGAGCTGTCCAGGCTTAAAGACATCTTCCTAACTTGAAGCGGTTACTTGGCAGCAGTAATAACTGTTACCAGCAGGGATGAAGACCAGGCCTTGCAATAAAGCCTGGGCCAGCTTTAAAAAAAAAAGAAGCTTATATAAGATCATAGGATCATAGAGTTGGAAGGGGCCTACAAGGCCATCAAGTCCAACCCCCTGCTCAATGCAGGAAACTAGAGGAGGGGTCTCCCATCCAAGTAATAACCAGGCCTGACCCTGCTTAGCTTTCCACACTCAGACAAGCTGAGCCGGCATGAGCCACAGGCCTGTGTTCATCTCTTTTGGCAAACCCAGCATAGGGCCTAATAAGGAATAACATACTGCAGTTCCTCAGCCTTGTTCACAGGCATATCCTTTAATGCCGTATCACTTACAATTAATACACTTCAGACAGAACAGTAGCTGTGTTGATTAGGGAGAGCAAGGGCAGATCTCATGGGATTCTTCTTCAGGAGTAATTGAACAATAACTTTTAAAATCACTGCTCCCCCCTCCATTCAAATGTCAATATTTCCAAGAGCAGGCCTTTTAACCATTGTTGTGAATCTGTCTCCCTTTCCTGAAATTCCTTTACCTCCCTTACGACTGAAATCCGAAATAGCTATTACACAATGGAGTTCCTTCATAAAAGAATGAAACCAGGGCTAGAGTCAGGCACCCTTGGGCAGCTGCCGGGGCCCTCTGCTGAGACCTGTGCTGCCTCCACTTTTTTTTTCTTTCTGGCCCAGCACTCCAAGCAGCATGAGGCAGTTGGATCTGCCCAGCTCTTCTATTTCCCACAATGTCCTGGCCTCTAGAGCATTGTGGGAAATTAAAAGTGTGGCTAGACAACTTCCAAGTGATGCTTGGGTGCTGACACCACAGCCAGTAAGCACACTAGAGGACCATTTGCCCATGGCCACCGCCACCCCCTCAAACCTGGAGCCTGCCCTGAAACAAACAAACAAACAAACAAACAAACAGAGTATTAAACATTTGGAAGATATACAGAAACCAGTGGGAGAGCATTTCTTCTATCATGACTCAGTGAATGCAACCACCAGTGATTGCAGTGAATGTATTACCATTGGGCAACATGGGAATGCATATGTATTAACTGTGTGTACCAACTACTATACTGCATAGACATCCCCATGATGAAGTAGCCTCTGCAGACTGCACAAATTTGGGCATTCGGCTCTGTTTACCAATGGGGGCGGGGGAAGCAAGCCTTCTGTTACGGGTACGTCATTCTCTGGATTAGAACACTGATTTCCTGAAGGCTATCAGTGGCTACTAGTCCTGATGGCTATATGCTACCTCCAGTAAGAACATAAGCAGAACTATGCTGGATCAGACCACAGGTCCACTTAGTCCAGCATTCTGTTCACACAGTGGCCAACCAGCTGTCCATGGGATCCCACAAGCAGGACATGAGTGCAACAGCACTCTTCCGCCCATGTTCCCGAGCAGCAGGAGTACATAGGCATACTGCTTCTGATACTGGAGGAAGCATATAGCCAATCAGGACTAGGAGCCATTGATAGCCTTCTCCTCCATGGATTTGTCCAATCCCCTTTTAAAGCTGTCCAAATTGGTGGCCATCACTACATTTTGTGGAAGTGGATTCCATAGTTTAACTATGTGCTGCTGTATGAAGCAGCATGCTTATGTACACCAATTGCTGGGGAACATGGGTGGGAGGGTGCTGTTGCACTCATGTCCTGCTTGTGGGATGAGCTCTTCTTATGCTCTTATGTTCTTATGATTTGTACCTTTGTGCCAGTGTCACTGAATATATTTATAAACATAAATGTACTGGAGATGCAAAGTCACATACAAAAACAATTTCTCTAAATTATTTTCTGGCCTCTAGTTCTATCCATTGTTGATCTCCATCCTTCCACACAAGAGTAGATGCAAAAAATAATAATGAAAAAATGTTTCCTTTAGTAAATATAGGAACATGGAACCACCCATTCTCTATAGTAGTGTTATGGGCTCATGTGCTTTAAGGCATTTTCTGCTTGGGAAGCAACATTTTAAAAAGGAACTCTTCAAGTTATTTATACATGCATGAATCTTTTTGTACATCAGCCTGGAGTTTATGCACTGCCTATTATCCAATAACTTTTTCTGCAGAACAAAGAATGGCATTATAGAAGGGTGTCGAAGCTCTTTCGACCCGAGGTCCAAATTTAGTTTCGGAGAAAATCTTGGGTCTGCATTCCAGTGGTGGGCAGGGCTGAAGGCAAAAGTGGGGTGGGGCTAGAATATATTTTTTTAAAACCCGGCTTTTATTTTAGCTAAAAGCTCTTACTGCTGGTAGCGAAACCTTAGAATATAAGTATTGCAAACTTTCAGAATAGGAAAACAAACCTCCACAAAAGCCAGGAAAACAAAAAATGCTTGGCAGTTGGGGGAAAAGGGTGTGGGTCCAGGGGAAAAGGTCATTGCCATCTGGAGAGCCCTGGGGGCCCGATTGGAACAGGTCTGAGGTGCAACACCCCTGCACTGATGTCTGCATCCTCTTACAGTGCTGCTTTCTGATAAACGGGGCAGAACTGAGTTTGTCCCTACTGATCCCTGTCTATTTTGCTTTTTAGAAGCCATGCAATTCATTCAAAGCAAGGCACCCCCTTACACTAACATTGTCAGAGAGCATAAATGGGACTCTCTCCACAAGGATTTTCAGAGCTCAGCACTGACGCAGCATGAGCTTGAAGGCCAACTTTTCAGCGGCAGCAGCATTCATCCCCATCTCTTTTTCTACAGTTGGAAGAGCAACAACCAACTGATGTCATAACCTACACTAGGTTATGACACACCAGATTTCTGTTTATTTTAGTAATAAGTAATCCAAGGAAAAGACTTTGATTCAGCACCTGTGATTACATAATCTTTTAACAACAAGCATTCTGCTGGATGGTTACCATTCAGTCATCTAGGGTGCTATCCTATGCAAGTTTATTTATTTATTATATTTATACCCCGCCTTTTTTCCTGCAAGGAACCCAAGGCAGCTTACATAGTCCTCCTCCTCTCCATTTTATCCTCACAACAACCCTGTGAGGTAGGTTAGGCTGAGAGTCAGTGACTGGCCCAAAGTCACCCAGTGAGTTTCATGGCTGAGCAGGGACTAGAACCCGGATCTCCTGAGTCCCAGTTCAACACTCTAACCACTACGCCACATTGGTTTAGACAGAAAAAAGAAGACCTACAACTCCTTGGCTGGCTGGGGAATGTTGGGAATTGTAGGACTTTTTTTCCTGTCTAAACCTGTATAGGATTGCACCCCTAGCCTGTTACAATGCCTGTGAAAAGGCTATGCATCTTCTTAAAAGCCACAACTGTACACGGAATTGAACATTCCTGGCTTCATGTGGAATTCTTTCCAAACAGAATGCAAGTAAGAGCTCCAATTGCTCTCTAGCTATCATTTTGAATCATACTCTTTATTTTGCTTGAAAACTGGACAGTACTACAGACTAAAAACAAAAACATGGAGTGCATCAGCTGTGTATATCATCGAGTTATTGGAATCCAGAGTAAATGCAACAAAAGGAAAAATTCTCGATCGGCAGCAGTGCCAACTACGCCGGACTAGGATCTTTTGCCATCCTATTCTCCAACTATTATTCAGAGGTTGGAATGCTACATGCTTGTCTGTGTGTTGCTTTATAGTTTTTATGCTCCACTTCCCCTGCCACTGCTCTCAATAATTAAAAATAAAATGAGAAAATGGCAGTACAATAATAAAACACACACATGACACATCCCTCTCACTCATTCTTTTCCCTCTCTCTCTTTCTATTATATAATCAAAGTAAACCTTTGCAGTAGATCATGCATCAGTCTGAGTCTGCACACACTTACCTGGGAGTAAGTCTCATTGACCTCAGTGGGACTTACTTCTGAGTAGTGGACTGGTACAGGGCAGTGCTATGCATGCTTACTCAGATGTACGTCCCCCTGCCTTTAGTGGGGCTTACGCTATAGTAAGTGTGTTTAGGAATGCAGCCTTATCCTTTTTTGTAATACCCTATAATCTGAATGATAACGGTTAATTTTTAAGAGATATGATGTGTTCTGGAAACTAACATTGGTGGGAAATACTGCTAAAATGGACCATTTGGGCCCTTATTCTACTGCTATTGCTATCATTATTATTACTATTATTATTATTATTATTATTATTATTATTATTATTATTATTATTATCAATCATCATCAACAACTTTTTCCTACCCTCAAACCCCAGGTTTATGAGAACCTAGCTCTTCAGAAGAGTTTACCAGCAAGATATATTTTTTTCTCTGAAGACACGTCAGTCCACTTAGAAAGAAATAATCCTGTTTCTCCCTTTTCCTCTAGACTTGCAGTCACCGAGACCCATGCATATGGCAACGAAGCACTGTGAGGAAGCGGCAGTAATTTAATAGTCTTATACTAGTCAGAAATCCTTCCCCACTGCTCCGAGAGGTTGATTAATAAAGCCAAAAGAGTGGCAAAGAGAAATGTGCCCTTACCACTGACACAGCAGAGGCTGAACAAAGCCAGAGAGAGTAGGGCTGTTCCAAACCGCTTCATAGCTATTATTCTCTGTCCCGCAGGCATCCTTTTTCGAAGGCAGCAGCAGGCACAAAACTTTTTCACCCTTTGAGATGGGGCCTTAATTAGCCAGAGGGAAAGGTGTGCAGAAGAGAGACTGCGAACAGTCGCAGCCCATTCCGGCTTATTTTGGGGGACCTTGATAAAGAACGGAAGGAAACACGACAGACTCCCTCCGGGAATTCAGCATGGAGCAGATTTATTGTTTCAGCCCTTTAACAGGAACTCCTTTTCTCTGGCAGGCATTCGTGTTTTTGTTACTCTTTTATTTTGTTCTTCTTCAGCCTGAGGGGTCAGGAAAGGTTTTGAAGTGAGCAGATCCTCCATTAGAAGAGGATCAGATTTATACTTTTAAAAATGCATTTGAGGGATATAGATAGATAGATAGATAGATAGATATACACACAAACATATATAATATGTGCACACATATACACACACACACACACACACAGTTGTGTTCTTGTTTAGGGTAAAGCTGAATAATGCTGTTATTACATCTGATTCCCCCCTCCTTCAAATATGTGTGATAAAGAGTCTAACAAGTTAGTCTTGCTGTTCAAGGCTTACAATGCAATCCTATGAACATCTACTAAAGGTGCAATCCTATGCAAGTTTAGACAGAAAAAAGGCCTACAACTCCCAGCATGCCCCAGCCAGCTCTGCTGGGAGTTGTAGGCCTTTTCTCTCTCTAAACTTGCATAGGATTGCACCTTAAGAGGCTGAACACTGGTGCAAAATGTGACCTCCATGATGTTGATGGCAGCAAGTTGGTCAGCTGACATAACACCAACTCTATAAGAGTTTCACTAGTTGCCAATTCATTTTGGGGTCAATGTAAGGTGTCTGACTGCCGTCTCCCAAAGCAGTTACTTTATTCCCAACTCAAGGATGGAAAGCGGAATATCGGTGGTCAGTATACGAGGTTTAAAGATGTTCTTAAGGCTAATCTAAAAAAATGCAATATAAACATTGAGAACTGGGAAGCTCTGGCCCATGAACGCTTTAACTGGAGGTTGGCCTTTCGCAAAGGTTCTATGGACTCTGAAGAAGCCCGAGTGCAAGGTGAAAGGGAGAAACGTGCTAAGCGAAAAGCATGTCAAACGAATCCTTTACAGCACCATATTCCACTGGCAACCTGTGTCCTCACTGTGGGAAGCTGTGTGGATCTAGAATTGGCCTCCACAGTCACTTACGGACCCATCGCTAGAGTCTACACATTTTTTTTACAATTTCCTCTTTATATAATTTTTCTTTTTGTAATTTTTTATCCTGGAAAACAATCTTACTCAGTCATGAGTGGTTGCCTACTACAATGTAAGGTGTTGCTGGTGTTGGCCTTTAAAGCCCTAAATGGTCTGGGACCTGGTTACCTAAAGGATCCCCTTCACCCATAAGAACTTACCCAGGTTCTAAGAATCATTGTCTCAGACTCTACTCTCTGAGTTCTCTTTAAAACAGGAGTGAAGAAGCTCAGGTCTGGGGGCCAAATCCATCCCTCTTGGGACCCAATCTGACCCTTTAGGGTTGCCTACATGGCCATGCCCCCTTCTCCTGATCCCACCCCTTCCCCCAACCACTGGTTGTTTGGTGGTTTCCCAGGTTTTGTGCAGTTTTCTCCCCATTCTAAAAGGTTGAAATGCCTCTCCTAAGGCTTAGTTACTGGCTCTCAGCTACAATATGCTGGTAGTTTTTATGTTTTTGGTCCCACCCTTTGGCTCCACCCCTTTTGCCTTCAGCCCTGCCCATCACTGGAATGCAGCCCCCGAGAGCTTATCTGAAATAGAATCTGGCCCTCTGGCAGGAAGAGGTTCAACACCCCGGCTTTAAGTCAGATCTAAGCAGATATTCATGGAGCCAGCTATCAATGGCTACTAGTCACGATGGCTATCTATTACCTCGAGTATCAGAAGCAATATGCCTCTCAATGCCAGTTGCTGGGAAACACAAGCAGGAGGGTGCTACTGCACTGAACTGGATAGGGCCTTTGGTCTGATCCAGCACAGCTCTTCTTGACTACCAGAGACAAGGCCTTTTCTGCAGTAGCACTAAGCCTTTTGGAATTCCCTTCCTGAGGAAATCTCCTGAGCTCCCTCACTGCACGCTTTCAAGCATGCTTTCAAAATGTTTTTTTAAAAAAATTCTGGAAGGCTTTTAATGATTCATTTCTGTGTGTGCTTACTGGATCTTGTTCCATTTTAATTGGTGCTGTTTTTCTTTATTGCTTTTTACTGCTTTGATCTTATTGTTTTTAATTTGAAAAGGTTACATATAAATATGTAACTCAGGGTGAAATCCTATGACCACTAGACCAGTGTTCTCCAACCTTGGGTCCCCAGATGTTTTTGGCCTACAACTCCCAGCATGCCCCAGCATAGCATAGCTGGCTGGGGCATGCTGGGAGTTGTAGGCCAAAACATCTGGGGACCCAAGGTTGGAGAACACTGCACTAGACAGAATCTAGACAGCCATAGAAGAAGTTGGAGACCCAGCTCCATCCTCAGATATGTGCTCTGAGGTTGGAGCTGGGACTCTGACTTTGGAGTGCCCCTCCCACCTCCCTCAGAGCCGGCGTGGAAAGACCTGTGCCAGCTGCAGCTCTGAGGTACAAAGACCAACCTCGGAGCAGTAGTAGTTCTGTGGGTGTTCCACGGGGTGGGGAGCGGAGGGGTCAGGCTCCACCAGCATACACAGCAACCTCGCGGCGCCTCAGCCTCCCCTCCTCATGTTCTGGGGCAAAAAATGTAGACATCAAAATCAGCAATCTAAGCCTTTTGCAGGGCAGCGGGTGCGTGGAGGCGACTTGCACCTCCATGCTCCTTCCGCCCGCCATAGGATGCCTATAATCCTCCAAGTTTGGAGGGTTATGGGCAGCCACATTGGACTGCGCTGCCCATAGCTAAATAAGTGAAAGACATTTATTTGTTGTTAAAAAGATTGATAGCCCATATCCATCTTTGGATAAGGTGAGGAACGGTATTCTTGCATTGCAACGTATAGCTCATGAGCAACAGATCCCAATATATTTATGGCGGAGGGGCCATTGAAGAAAAAATTATTGGATTGCTGCCGGACAAGATGTCATGCTTAGGAGATTGGAAATCTGAGGACAAGATATAGGGAAATTAATTAAGGCTCACCACTTCTGTGAATAATTGTGTCCCCCCAGTATGTGTTTATGAGCCCCACATCCTGCTTCAGTCTAATTGAATGGGAAACAGTGAGTCAGTCTCTTTGGCATCTTTTGTTATTTGCAATGCATGTGCTGATTATACTCTTGGCTGTCTTGCAGGAAGCAAAACAGAAGCCATGTGTTAGGGCCAAGCCTTGATTTTCCAAAAGACTGTGTAAGCTTAACCACTATCTATCTAAGCAAGATCACATCTCGATCCAAATCACATGTCAGGTCAAAAGTATGCAATGGGGACAGAGAGGATAATATGGGGTGGATGGGGGAATTTTAAAAAACTAAATGGACATAGGCTCAACACAACTCTATCCTTGCAAACATATCCGTTTCAGCCCTCATGACTGTGCAAGAAATTACAAAATCAGAACAGTTCTGTGGCTTCAGGGGCAAGCGAGGCAGTCGGGTTCTGTGGGAATATTTTTAGTGTCACACCCAACGGCTGTTGAAGCCAAATGGCCATGTATATCAAGGGGAGATGGATTAGGGTGGATTCCTACACTGAGCAGGGGATTGGACTCAATGGCCTTATAGGCCCCTTTCCAACTCTACAATTCTATGATTACAGGTGGAGGTAATCATCAAAGAAAAGCAAATGACCTGCTTAAACCTTAGATGGGGAGGAAGGTTCTTCGTTCCTTAGATGGAGAGGAAGGGTTGGGAGTGATAAGAACGTATAACTACACAGTCAAGATCATATCCTGTCATCCAGAGGGATACCTGCCTGCCTTAACAATTCCAAAGATCTCTGGGGTGGATTTCCCCTCCATAGTCCCTGAGATAACTGAGGCTTTTCATGAGATGAGACACTCTGGCACTGAATTAGCAGCACTGGGCTTTGGCCAGCTCAGTTTACACACACACATGTTCAATATTAGTCAATTACAGGAAGAATTGGTGATTAATCATTACAGATTAATCAGGACAGAAATTTCATATCACCCGATGCAAACACAAATTCAAGATGTCTCAGTGGAGGCAGTTCAGAAGTTTGCGAGTCCCCAAATGTGAAGTCATCAGGTGATAAGAGAACAAGTAATATACATGCAGCTGTGAAGGAGATGTATGTACTGGGACACTGGAAGTCACCACAAGCTGCTTAAAGTGACTGAAGGGAAATAGACTTAACACCAAGCTCAGGGTTATCTTTTTATTTAGTGTAAGCATGCACTGCCCCAATTCAGATCAGGGCCACTCCTGCTCTGGGAGAGGAGAATTAAATCTTCCCCCACCCTGTGGAGGGAAAGTTGAATTCTCCTCTCCTAGAGTGCAGTGGTCCCAGTCCTAACTATCGATGGGTAAGAGCAGTTGGTCAATGCTACCAGTGTCCTAGAGGGGTGATGGGCTCTTCTTGGCTGGAGGTCTTCAAGCAGAGGTTGGACAGCCACCTGTTTTGGATGCTCTAGTTCTGGATTTCTTGCATTGAGCAGAGGATTAGAATAGATGGACTTCAAGACCCACTCCAGCTCTATGATCCTATGATAATTAGTTTGTGCATTCCATTGTTCCAATAACATCTATGCCTACCTTGTTTTTGTGTGTTAATTCACTGGGGGTTTCTTTGTTTTAATTCATTGCTGTGTAGCCTTCCATTTCAGGGGGCAGGGATTCTGCAAGTCAGGAAATGATGTCAGCAATTAGCCTCAGCCAAAAATATCTAGGCCAAGTCTACATCATAGAATAGAGGTCTTAGACATGAAGATAAAGAGGTTCAACTTCCTGATGTTTAGCATTGCTAATCATCATCTGTCCTTTATTTCCAGGCACATACCAGGCTTGATAGTGGCTTGAGTTATTTTTCCACAGCTGTAAATATTACATCATTAAATGTCTTCCATGTTTGCCTTACCATTCCCCCCCCCTCTATATATATTCCTTATTCTCATATCTCCTAGAGGTCTGCCAATAGGCATTCCTTGAGACACAGTAAGAAACAATGTGCATATTCTGACCCCTAAATCTTGTCTTGATACCATGAAGGCTGCCAGTGAATTCGTATGACCATCTGGTAGGTATGGGTGAGAATTTTGTTTCAGTTTGGCTTTTGATAAGAATTTACTAAAATTCACAAAGTTCTTCATATTCAGGAGAGAAAGAACTTGAGATTTAAAAAAAAAAAAAAATTGAATGCAGGAGAAAGTGAAACTTCCCCACCATCAGTGGAGGCTGGTGGCTCCCATGTCAGTGAGGCAGTGTATCCACTCTGGGTTTCAGTCTGAACTTTTAAGGAGCCAACCATGGTGCTGAACCTATTTTGGGGTTAGGCTTCAGCACCATAGGTGGCTCCTTAAAAGTTCAGACTGAAAACCGGAGTGGATACACTGCCCCACTGACGTGGGAGCCACCAGCCTCCACTGCCTGCCATCTGGTAGAGTAGTGGCCACTTAAAACTGCTAGACACGCTGGTTAACAAGCACGGGCCACATGCAGGACGTGCGCCCGTCATGGCATCACGCTCTTAGCATGCCACTGCTAGGCTGCATCTAGGATGCTTGGTGGTGCTGTTTTAAGAATACTGATCCTCTTCAGGAGCAGCGCACTAGAAAAAAGAGCACACAATCAGAGCAGGCTTTATGGATGAGGCAGACAGGCAAGTAGCTGGGACTGGCACAATGAAGAAGTGCTGGTCCGCTGTTTCCCAGCTCTTTGGCTTCCCCTTTAAAGAGGAACCAAGGAGGAACCATTTTCACCACCACGTGGCAAGATTTCCCCCCAATGCAAATACCAGCTGCAGAGGAGAGATTTTCCTCGGGCCATGGCAGGGAGGAAAGGGTTACATTTCCCCTGCATGCCAGCTGTGATCATGATCATTATCAGCCTACCCACACACCAATGTTCTTTGCATTAAAAAAAACACACCTCCCTGCCAAATCCTGCATATTAAATGCAAAGATACATTTAGCATCACATCTGTTTTGGCGTTCAGACTGGGAGGGTATGTGTGTGTACATTTATGTGTAAGAGGGTTTTATGTGTAAGATAGAGAGGGTTTTTTAAAAAAATATTTATTTTACATGCTTAGCCAAAAACATGAGCAGGCCCTGCTAATTCCCAGCAGTCACCACATGCTGGTGGCCGTGGAAATCAATCCAGACTATCTTCTAATGATCATGGGCAGAAGCATTTCCAGTGTTCAAAAATATACCGTACCCCAAATGTTTCTGCTGCTTGTTGTATCTGCTTCCTTTCGGATATCACACCTCGCCTTCCCCCTCCCTGCCAGTTGTCTGCTGTTTTCACTTTCCAATTTATATAAGACATATAAAGCAGGATGAAATACTTTCCACACCATGGAAAGCTATCAATTGTGGCAGTAAAGTAACCGGCTGAAAATCAAAAGTGTTCAGGGTGACTTGCTGAAAGCCAATATTTCAAATTACCCATAGAAAGGTTGAAAGTATAGATGATTTTTCACACATGCACACTTCTAGTAATTTATTATCATGCTGGACATTTCGTCGTAACAGTATATTCCAGCACACAGCCATTTGTTCTTCTAGCATTTCTAACTAGCCCAGGCTTAAAAGAGAACTTTTAAAAAATGATGGGGAAGGAGGAGGAGGAGGAGGAGGAGGAGGAGGAGGAGGAGGAGGAGGAGGAGGAGGAGGAATTAGATGGGCACTTATTTCATTTGGCAACATTATGTGGAAATGGGAACTGGTTATACAGTAATACCTTGGATTGCAAGTAACTTGGTTTGAGAGCATTTTGCAAGACAAGCAAATTTTTAAATATTTATTTTAAAAAATTTGACTTGATATACAAGCGACGTCTTGCAATACAAGTACTGTAGTACGGCTTAAATTAAAAATCTCTGTACAAATTTTTTTTGGGGGGGATTTCATTTTGATATAAGAGTGTTTTGGATTACAAGCACGTTTCCGGAACGAATTATGCTCTCAATCCAAGACATGACTGTATATGAAGTATCGATTCATTCTTGTTTACTTTTTGTACTGTTTGCATTAAAGCATATCAAGGATGGAGAACTTCCAGCCTGTGCTCCAGATTCAGCCTGCAAGGCCCCTCCCCCCCATTTGGCCCCTCCCCTCAGAGAAGGGTACTTGCATGCCTCTTTGTGCACAGAGAAATGAAGAGAGCCTTTCTCTGTGTTCAGAGAGAAAAATGGACTGATCTGGCCATACAGAGAACAAACTGGCATCTTCTTCCATTGCCAGTTTACTTGCTTGGCTCTCTGCGCATGGAGAAAGGAGTAGCTCTTCCTCCATGGCCAGATCGCTCTGTTTCTTCCATGCATAGAGGCATGTATATGAATGGCGTGCATGCAAGAGTAGGGCATGTCTATGTGCACGTGGTGTGTGTGTGTGTGTGTGTGTGTGTGTGTATGAATGGAGGTGTATGAATGGGGAGAGTGTACTAATATGTATGTGTGAAAGAATGAGGTGGCTCTGCCCAGTTTGGGTGCTGGCATGTGGCCCTTGCCATGCTTCCTGTGTGCCAATGTGGCCTTCAGGGCAAATATGTTTCCACAGCCCAGATTTACATTCCTATCTATCTATATATCATCTATCTATCTCTGCAGTATGTTCTGCCCATCATATATATTGCTGAAGCATCTTATGAGCAGAGAGCTTGGTGGGCTGGATTTTCTGGTTTCTTGTAGAGCAAGGTCATTGTGAACTCTGCTGGCAGCAATGCTGATATGGAGCAAAAGAGCAGAAGAACTGAGCATGCTCAGACACCACTAGGAGGAAAGAATCACTATTACATCTCTTGTTTTGCACAGAGTTAACGGGATGTTCTTATTCAATGCCTATTGGCTAAGAAATCATAAGGCACAGAAGTGTTAAGACGGATGTGACCAAATATGACCGAAGATGACTGTGAATTCAAGCAAGATGGATGGAGGAGAAACATGTCAATCAATAGAACGTGCCCAGATGGTAGATGTTTTAGGAAGTCTCAAATTAACCTTTTAATGATAGTGCCTAAAATATTCCCAAAACACGTGGGCATAAAATAATCGTGTTATTGGAGGGGATAGATAGACACCTCGCTTTTGATTAGTGAATGGGTGGTTAATCACCCACACACCTTATTTTTGATTGGAAGATGGTTGCCTCATCACTCATTGGGTGGCCCACCCCTGGCCAGAACAAGTATATAAATGCACAGGTAGTGAGAGCACTGCGCATCTTCTTTATCTTCTTCTGCTTCACTCTCTTGTTGCTTCGCCTCTGATCGGAACCACTGGACCCACGGATTTGGGTAACTATGAACCTTTTTTAGAATCTTGGACTTTGGAATTTTAACCCTTTTCTTTCACATGTCTGGAGGAACTTATTAATGCTTTAGCTTAGCTTTTTATATTCAAGTAATGTGCAGGAGGAGGAAGTAGAAAGGAGAGTTAGCGATTTTAGTGAGCTTTCACTATACAACACAAGTAAAAGGCAGGAGGGTGTTGAGGAAGAGTCATAATAATTACAGCGCAATCCTATGAGGGTGCCCGCAACCCTCCAAACCCAGAGAATTGTGGGCATCTTATGCAGGGCGAGAGGAGAGTGGCGGATAGGATATCAGATGTGCTCCCCTCACACTCAGAACCATCTAGACGGTCAATGTTGGCTATCTAGATGTTTTTCCAGGGATGTTTTTTTTTTTTTTTAATTATTTTATTTATTTTTCAAAACAAATTATAACACAAGATTATCACACAAATATAACATGATTATGTTATAACATACAATAAATCATGAAGTGCACCCCCCCTCCTCCAAGGGACCAATTAATATACTTCTATCCTCTTGTCAGGGATGTTGAAGAGTCCTTGGTCTCGAGTCACGAGTTGAGTCACGAGTCTTTGGACCCGAGTCTCGAGTCTGAGTCCTTGGTCCAAAATGGTGACTCACGAGTCCCGAGTCACTCTCAAAGCTGACTCCACGAGGCCCTATTAAAACCAATGGGGTATTTCCCCAACAAAATAAGGCTATTTCAGATGTGTGGCTTAAATAAATTCTAGGCACAAGTGTACCTTTTTATTTCAAAACTCTGCAACTGATTTTGGCAAGAACAGACCAGGCAGACAAACCCAAAATAACCAGACAGGCAGAGGAGGCAGGGAACCCTAAAGCAGGCAGGCAGAGGCCTTTGTCTTGGACAATTCAAACTGTGGAACTGGTTAAGGAGAGACCAGGCAGGCAGAGGAGGCAGGGAACCCCAAACAGGCAGGCAGAGGCAGCCAAACCCAAAATGTCTGGAAAAGGTTGCATTTTAGGAAAATGATTTTAAAAAATAAATTTGCTGTACTTCCTAAAACCTGTCCATGTTGCATTTGAGGAACATGATTTTTGGAACACGAGTCCTTGGTCTCGAGTCCCGAGTCGAGTCTCGAGTCCCATTAAAAATATTGGGACTCGAGTCAGAGGGGGGACTCAGTCCTACTCACGAGTCGAGTCCTGGAGTCCGAGTCCCCATCCCTGTGTTTTTCCTCTCCTCGTGAGGAGGACAGGCTGAGGTGCCACCTGGATTCTTTGGAACTGCTCCTCCCCTCCCTGCCCCCAGAATTGCCCCCCCCCATGGGGGAAACCGAGCACAGTCTTCCGTGTTTGGTTCCCTGCCAGAGCAGAAACAACCATGCTGGCTACAAGGTTGTAGTGGGGAGGGTGCTTCACAGTGCTGCAAGGATTTGTGCTGCAGAAATCTCGGAAAAGATTTCTGAGGTCACAGGGGCTTCCCGCCCCAATCCTATGTCCCCCCAGACAAGGTCGCAGGGACATAGGATTGCACCCTTAAAAGCTCAATAAGCTCAATGTTAGAAGCTGATAAGGTAATCACAGAAAAGGCTTCTAATGCTCATATAACCATCACACTATCTTTTCTTAATTGTTGTGATTTTCTTAAATAAAGCATTTCATAGATTTCAAATTACATTTTAGACTGTAGTGATGTTTGCCTGTTTGGACTTGGCTCGGCTACCCACCGGGGTGTCTAGAACTCAATTGGTGTAGGCTTTGAAGTTAAACAGGACTAAATTAACATCCCCTTCTATAATGCTACTGCTAAGATCAGAGTGAAGATGAAGAAAAAGATAGGAAGACAGAAATACCTTGTGTTGTACCCTTGTTCAACTAGCACAGAAGAGAAAGCTGGTGATGGATGAACTAGCAACCAGGGAGGAAACAGGTCTTAGAAGTGCCTACATTTATTAAGGCCAGATGTGTTTCGGAAAACAGAGTTTCCTTCCTCAGGGGCATATGCTGCTTTGCTCTCTCATTTCATGTTTATGAAGGGGCACTTTGAGACACAGAAGCTTTAATCACATCAAAATATTGGAATCATAATTGCTCTGAATGCAGCACACATTGTTTTAACAAAAAAACAACATCCTGGTCTGCAATCTGCAATTGTTCTTGCTTGGTGTTTTAGAAGCTGGCTATTTTGTGCTCAGAAAGACAGATAATCTAAGCCATTCAGGTAAGTGTGATAACAGTACATTACAGCCCTGAGTCTATCATGTGTCATTACAAGCAATGGGAAAGCATCTGTAATAGCTTCTTCCACAGAGTGTGTCAACTTCAAGCTCGTGGTCGTGAGTTAACGAAGGATGGATGCCCCAAAGAGAAGCTTAATGCATCAGGAAAGAAAAGCTAGCAAATAAGTGATCTTGATGTTAAAGGAATTAACTGAGTCACATATCCTATTTCACCTGCCAAAATAAATATTTCAAAGAATTGAACTAATTGCAAGGTCAACACCATTGTTACCTACTTGAGATGCAACCACAAGTTTATTTAGTATAAAAAATTTAGAAGCTTCAATCAAAACTTGACTGGAGGATGCTTCCAGAAGGAAGGCTCCTAGCACTACCAATCAAAAGACAGCATGCAGCTGTTCCATCTTTGCCTCTGTAATGATTTTTCTGGAGACAGAGAAAAGACAGAAGTTGTGGGAAAACATGGGAGGGTTACAAACAGAAGACGGCGATGTCTGGACACACACAGGTAATATCCCACGAATGAGGGATGGCAATTGCACAATAAAAACCTCATCTGGGAGCAGTCCGGGTTGGGTTGCCAAGCAGGTGTAATAGTAAGATTGGGGATTTGGACAGAATAGGATTAATGGAGCCAGAGGGCTGCTTAATGTTGGTCAAACCTGCTGTTGAGGTATATCTA
This sequence comes from Shinisaurus crocodilurus, assembly GCA_021292165.1. Lineage (NCBI taxonomy): Eukaryota > Metazoa > Chordata > Lepidosauria > Squamata > Shinisauridae > Shinisaurus > Shinisaurus crocodilurus. The sequence continues at coordinate 31,410,146 of CM037876.1, forward strand.
TAAGAACATAAGAAGAGCCATGATGGATCAGAACCAGGGTCCATCTAGTCCAGCATTCTGTTCACACACTTCACACAGTGGCCAACCAGCTGCCTATGGGAAACTCACAAGTAGGACATGAGTGCAACTGCACCCTTCTGCCCATGTTCCCCAGCAACTGGTGTACATAGGCATACTGCCTCTGATGTGGGAGGTAGCATATAGCCAATCAGGACTAGTAGCCATTGATAGCCTTCTCCTCCATGAATTTGTGCAGTCCCCTTTTAAAGCCATACAAATTGTTGGCCATCACTACATCTTGTGGAAATGCATTCCATACTTTTACTATGTGCTGTGTGAAGAAGTACTTCCTTTTATCTGTCCTGAATCTCCCACCATTCAGCTTCATGGGATGATCCTGGGTTCTAGTAATATGAGAGAGGGAGAATAATGTCTGTCTCCCTATCCACTTTCTCCACACCATGCATAAATCTATATACCTTCCTTTTGTTAGGAGACTGCTGGCTGAGTGCTCTCAATAGCTGTATCTTCCTTAAGTCTTCTGAATGGGGCAAAGGCTTAACTTCCCCCCTCTCAGAACAGGATGATGTAATCTAGGTGTGTGTGTGCGTGTGTGTGTGTGTGTGTGTAATGGAACAAAGGAGACAGAGTGCAACCAGAGACAGGGGAGACACACCGAGAGAGGGCTGAACTGCATTTTTGCAAGGCTGCTTCCCTGGAGATCTGATGTGGGGCAGTGGAATTTGTTGTTTGGCGTAGTGGTGAGAGTGTTGGACTGGAACTCGGGAGATCCGGGTTCTAGTCCCCGCTCAGCCATGAAACCCACTGGGTGACTTTGGGCCAGTCACTGACTCTCAGCCTAACCTACCTCACAGGGTTGTTGTGAGGATAAAATGGAGAGGAGGAGGAGGATTATGTAAGCCGCCTTGGGTTCTTTGCAGGAAAAAAGGCGGGGTATAAATATAATAAATAAATAAATAAATAAATAAATAAAATTGTTTGTAGGAGTTAAGCCATATGCCTCCACCTATGCTAAACGTGTACATTTGTAACTAAACTGAAATATTACAAAATACCTTAAGTCCACAGTGCTCCCTCCTTCTGAAGGAAATCAAATCTTGGTAAGCCCTGCACACCTGGAACTTCCACATCACCGTGGAGAAGTGCAGAACACATCACACAGGCACAGGTTGCCAACTAGAAGATGAACTGGGTGTTCCCTGATCTCCCCCTCCAATTTCATGCCAGTCTTGATTGGACAATTCGCCTGAATATATATTATTTATTCAGCCTCCATTATCAAGGCTTTTACATAATTGGGGGACAAGAATGGGGTGTTAGAAGAAAATTGGGGCCGGGACACACAGAGATTTCGAAGCCTGTCCCCAGAAACATGAGACCTAGAAAGTTACTTTTAGAAAACAAAAGCCAAGCTTCTCAACATGATAATGATGATGGTGATGATGATGATTTATTTTGCTTATACAGTGTTCTTCCCCCACAAAGAACTCAGGGGGGGGGGTGTTCTTACCTGTGGGTCCTAGGTGGTTTCCGATCCAGGCAGCGCTATAGGGTTAGGCAAGCTTAGCTGATTGTAGGGCCCTTTTTCAATTTTTTTTGTTATTGTTGAATTGTTGTTCTCTTATATAAACCGCTTTGGTGGCCCATGTTAGGGTGGGAATAAACAGTACAAAGGTGTTTTAAATAAATACATAAAGTAATAAATGAATGTACGTAATCAATGAATAACAGAGGACCAAAGCAGATATGGCTTGAGAAATCCATGATTAGATTTCCCAACGGTATCCCCCTATCCCTTTATTTTAAAACAGACTTTTGTGATCGGAGCAGTAGGCACCCTGCGGGAGGGTTTCCCTGTTCTTTCCCTTCTGCCTATTTCCCCTATCTAAATCCTTCCCCCCCCCATCCCCAAAAGCTGCTATTAACTCTAAAGCTGAAATAATAATAAAAGTACATGAAAGGTATTAATAAAGGGAAGGGGAGCATGCCTTGTCAGGATATGTTATATTTTTGGAATTTGGAATTCATTTGATCAAGGGGATGGAAGTACTACGTATATAAATTGGTCCCTTGGAGGGTGGGGGGTGCACTTTATGATTTATTGTATGTTGTTTATGTTATATTTTTGTGTTATTCTTGTATTTTGTTATATTTTGTTTTGAAAAGTAAAAATTTTTAAAAAAAAAGTACATGAAAGGTGTTGTACCCACACCACCCAAATAGGGCTAATAGCTGCCACATGCAGGGAAATTTAAATCAGGAGAATGGTGCATTGGTGGTGGTAGGTGGGAATGGGACCTCCTATCCCCAGTCTTGCTGCTCCAATAAAAATCAGAACACCCAGCAGCCTCTTTAAAGTGTTAGCAAAGATGTCAGGAGATCACATTATGGATCTCCCTCATGACTGTTTTGCCCCTAAAAGATCAACCAGCTCTGGTAGACAATTCGTCTCACCAGGTGATCTCTAACTGCAGCAGAACAAAATTCTAGCAACAGCCTGGAGAAAGACAGGGAGAGAGGGAGAGTGAAGGATGGCTTCCCACTGTGACATCATGATTAGTGATTCAATAAACGAGAGAGATTAAAGTACAGGAAGGAGGATGCAATTTGATAATAGTTATATGAATGCATTTTCTCATTTGGCTACAGTGAATTTCTTTGCTGTGAATTTCCTAGCAAACACAGCAAAATTTTGCCCCCGGGCAAAACCGTTTATAACTATTAGCTAGGCTTTAAAAAAGTGCTGTCATATTGTAACTGTTTGGGCGGGGGCAATGAATCGAACAGTATAAAATAAGTCTGGGAATTGCTCTGTTGTCCATAAAATAAGGCCGCCAGGAGTACATTAGTATGCAAATTAGTGATAATCACTAGCGAAAGCAGACAAAAAGGGACAGAAAAGATGACCCAACAGGCTACTCCATCTAGCAAGTTAAATAAAGTTATTAGCGTGGTGCGGATTGCACTTTGAAAACAACATAGGCTACAACACTTCAAAGAAAATGTCCCTTGCAAATGTACAAGGATTCAGTTTGTAGCTTTGCCAGCTATTGGTAGCTTCCAGTTAAGCCTGATTCAACTAATACAGCCTTCTTCAGCTTGGTGCCCTCCAGATATATTGGACTATATATTGGACATCCCCCAGCCAACAGTATCTACCACAATTAATCCTTGACTTCTCTTCTGTGATTCCTGCCTTCTGGTTCATGACTCCTGGGTGTGAACTCCTGGCTCCTACTCTGTGGATGCTTATTGTCCAGCACTGACAGCAACCAAGCATTTGCGCCAGTAGCATGGCCCATTCTCAAGATGTTTTCTGGGCTCATGAACAACTTTAGTACCTTCATGAGATGATGGGTGATGGCTGTTATCTTCTGATACATCTGATACAGTGGATGTCAACTTTTCAGCTATGGAGTTGGAGCCCTGATATGGGGCAACACCATCCTATTCATAGAATTATTTCCAGATCAAACTGATATATTTTATATGTAGGAAAGTGGCTTATCCTCAGAAAAATTAAACTGCAATACTTTGGACCAAAGATCTCCTAAGCAGAATGCATGCAGGTAGTTGAAATAGCTGTTTAGGGATTGCAGCCATAAACCATTCAACCCTGTAGATTAGAGGAAAATCAATGGCACTTTACACAACGATGTACCCTATATATCATCCATTCCACAAAAGATATTCCTCTTGCTTTTAACTTGCCCACTTCTCTCAGCATGAATATCAGGAATACTGAGACAGTGAGACATGGTTTCTATGGAGGGATGGATGCTATACCCAGAAATTATGTAGCTTGGAAATTAAAGTGTTCCAGTGAGTCATCCAGCCACCTCCCTGCCGATCAACAGGAAAAATGACAAATTCCGTTCAAGGAAGCGAGAGTGGGAATCCCAGTGATTATTTTATGTGTTCTTTGCATTCCAGCTTGATCACTGGCTAGTTTCCTGTGCTTATGATCAGCAAAATCAGATCCATCCATCCATCCATAATCATTAGATGGATGATTATCCATCTAATCATCTAATTAAAGTGTTTTTTAAATGTTTGTGTAAATTTTCAATGTTTTTATTGCTTGTATTTTTTATACTGTATTTTATTGTAACATTGTATTTTTATTGTATAATTGTATATTACTGTGTAATTTTATAATTGTTGTAAACCGCCCAGAGAGCTTTGGCTATTGGGCAGTATAGAGATGATGATGATGATGATGATGATGATGATGATGATGATGATGATGATAATTCTTGTCCCCAAAGGCATACTAAAGCTGGTTGAATACTTCAGGCACAGTCCAGGCAAAATTAAGCACATTTTATGCCTCACTGATCTCAGTAAGAGTGAGCTGAGCACATGTTTACCTCTCCTATCCTGTGGTTTAGCATAAATTCACGTTTAACAACAACAACAACGTTTCTAATGGACTAGAAATACACAATAGAAAACACAACGGAGTGGAGAAGAGCCAGGCTCAAGGAAATAGGTGCAAAGGAAGACAGTATTGTTGTCGCATGTTTTGTTCACATGGACACATAGCTGCTGTGTATGCACATGTAACTACCAACATGAGTCTTAAGTGGGCTCCAGAAAGCTAACCTTGCAAAGCAATCCTAAGCGTGTTGCTTCAGCAGTAAGTCACAGTGTGCTGAATGGGATTTAGTCCCAAGTAAGTGAGTTTAGGATTGTAACCTTATTTGCTTTATTTATTTCTAAAATGTATTGGTTGCCCTATAGCAAGGGTGAGGAACCTCTTTAAGGCTGAGGACTGAATTCCATTTCGAAGAAGCTCTCGGGGGCCGCATGCCAGTGGTGGGTGGGGCTGAAATACAAGAAATACCATGTATTATTGTAGCTTAAGGGGACAATCCAATGAGGATCCATGTAAGCCTCTGGACTCGGAGGATTATGGGCATCTTATGCAGGGCAGGAGGAGCACAGAGGTGATCTTCACCTCTGTGCTCCTCCTGCCCTGCAAGTCAGCTAGACGGCCAATTTTGGCCATCTAGCTGCAGCTCTTCAGAGTGGGAGGGAAGGAGGCTGGAGCACTACCAGGATATATCATTACTTAGCCCCTGGGCTGAATCTATACAACCACCCAGAGGGAGAGTGCAAGGCAAGCTGCTTTATCTCCTTGCTCTTGTCACTGCTTGCATGCTCAGAGAAGGTAGGTGAACAGGCAGTAATAGCAAGGAGAGGGGGAAGCAGGACCAGGCGGGGTCCAGGAATTGGTAGTGGACCCTTTGCAAGGATGTGGGCCTTAGCATCTATTACTGCCAGGGGCGGGGAAACTTTAGGCACACAGGCCAATCTGGCCCATGGAGGCTTGGGGTCCTGTGGGCTCCTCCCCTCCACAAGCCCTGCCTCCTTGCCTGGGGAAACCCAGGTTCAAATCTCCACTGAGCCATGAAGCTCACTGAGTGACTCCTAAACTTGCCTCATGGGGTTGTCGTGAGGATAAAAAGGAGAGGAGAGAACCATGTACATGACCTTAAGTACTTGGAGGAAATGTGGGATAAAATGTAATCAATTAATTTAAAACAAAACAAAACAGGACTGCAGTTGGGTTGGCATGAATTTGCTTGCTTTGGCTACCAATTATCTATGTGGTAGAATGGTACCATGCACTGATAAATGACACTGCCCCCCGAACTCCCCCATTCATAATGATTTAACAAATATGTGTGGATGCCTTTGAAATTGCTCATTCAGTCTGAGGAACGAATGAAGACTCATTGATGTTTGGATGGAATAGGAACAAAATCAGACATCACACGCAAATAGTGAAATGGCATTTGTTTTCAGCCACTGCACATAAGAGCGGTTTAAAAATAGAGCTCCAGCTCAACAAAAAAATGGCTAGAGGGCTTTTCGAAGCTTCTGGTTCTGTGCATCAATTACTAGGCAGAGAAGTTGGCGAAACCTTTATGAAGACAAGGCAGGAACGCCAAGGGCAGTAAAGCTTCTCTGATTTACTGATTTGCTTCATTCCCACCTGCTAAGATCACTCTTAGGCCCTAGCATTGCAGTCACATAAATATTCCCAGGACGGGCAGCTAAATCATTTCCCAGTTTGCACATTCATTTGGACAGCCTAAGCCTCTCACAGTTTTCAGAAATTTAGAAGGCTGCCTTTTCAGTAGGATGGAGAATGAAGCTTTCATCCGAGGCAACCTTGTTCCTGACTGGTACAGCGATGGCTCTCTGTTCACTGCAGGCTGGCTACCAATATCCACCACAGTGCATCGCTGGGAGTGGGACCTGGTGCGGTAGAGTGGGGAGAAGGTAGATTGGGATCTGCTGGTAGATCTCCGGGTGATTTGCAGTAGATCAGCAAGGATTTCTGAGTCCGAATGGTTTTACAGTAACAATTCAATGTTATTGTTCATTTGCCAAGGTGTATTGCTGGGTATGTTCTTGCTCCAAGGGCTTTAAAAAGGTGATGTTACCCCAGTGCTTCTCAAATAGTGGGGCGGGCCCCCAAGGGGGGGCGCGAGGCTCCATAAAGGGGGGCTCGAGGCTCCATAAAGGGGGGCTCGTTTGACATCAGTTAAAGTTTTTTGATATTGTGTTCCTTTAAATCCTGTGCTTCCTTTAACTCTTTCTGCTACAGTTAATAAGCTATTCTTTGTCTGTAATTGATCCACATTTCTTTCTGTTTTTTATTCTCTTATACGTTAATAAGGATACAGTGTTATGCAGAGGAGTACTTATAACACTTTTAATGCAAATGATACTATTTACAGTCGCGCGGGGCGCGCGAAATGTTTTCTTCTTCCTAGGGGGGGCATGACAGAAAATAATTGAGAAGCACTGTGTTACCCTGACTGGGATCTAGATCTTCAGAACTCCGACTTCGTAGAGGGAGGAAACTGGGGGCATTTCAGTGGGCAGGGAGTGAGTGGTCGAGGATCCAAGGACTCCAAAGCCCTCTCAGCTCCATCCCAGGCTCAACCCCATCTACATGTCCACAGCCAGAAGAAAAATACAAGATATATCTCCTCCCCCCCCCTCACTTCCTCCCTGCTGGCAAGAGCTGACAGGGCATAAGAAGGAGCGGAGCATAGGATTCCTCTCTTAATGGCTGTTAGCTTTGGATTTGGGTTTCTTTTCTTTGTTTTTGCTGCTGCTTTTAATTTGTTGCAAATATGTTTTAATGATTTTTGTTATTATGCTGTTTATATTTTGTAAGCCTCTTCGAGCAACTCCTTTTTCTGGAGGGGAAAAGCGGGTGCGATTTTGATAAATAAATAAATAAATAAATACTCAGAAGCAAGCACCATTGAGTTTAATGGGACTTACTCCCAAGTAAGTGAGAATTGGATTACGGCCTTCATCCCATTTCCAACAGCGGCGCTGGCAAGGTAGATCCTTCCAGGAAGCTCACAACAAGCAGATATAAAGGCAATACTCCTGGCCCACCCCACCTCTCTCTCACACACACTCACACTTTTGATCCCCAACAACTAATATTTCGTGGCATGAAGATTCTATATAACTGTTGTTGAACATTGCCAAGGATAGGTCTATTGTCCATGAATCTGCCTGTCTATTGAAGCAGTCTAAGCAGGGTGACCAGATGCAAAAGAGGACAGGACTGCTGCATGAGTTGTGTAGAAGAGGGAATTGTGGTCTGCAAGGAAGAGTGGGACACCAGTTTGGGATTATAACTTGGCCCCACAATTGTATTTAGGATTTGCAGGAAGTAAGAATTCACCTTGAATATGGAACACACTGGTCATAAGGCTCTCCCTGTTTCGCCTCTTATCTGCCCGCGGAACTGGTCTGGCTGTCCCTGCCACAATTGTGCCTGGGGTGGTGTGCTCACACATGAGCCTTCTGCCTGGGTGAAGCACTGTGCTTGGGCAAACGGTGAGGCAAAAGGCAGGTCCCATATTCCACAGTTGCCTAAACTCTGCTGGGTGGCTACTATGAGGCCCATCACATTGCTGTTCACAAGTGCCTCCCTAGTTCTGGGAAGAGCCCTGTCCCTACGCAGAGGAAGTTGGGACACGGATTCCCAGCCCACAGTTCTACCCACCAAATTTGTGATGATTATATGCATCCATTATAATATATTCAACTGTCCCTATGGCAGGTAAAAAAATAAAATAAATCAATTTTCAGCCAATAAGAGCTTCTTTCCATTCTCTGCAGAAAAGGGCAGCCAAAATGATCAAGGTGCTGGAGTAACTCCCCTATGAGGAAAGATTACAAATGCTTATGGCTTTTTAGGTTGGAAAAAGGTAAGGGGGGATATGATAGAGCCATGCATGCCATGGAGAAAGTGGATAGGGAGACATTTTCCTCCCCCTTATCTTATTTTATTTTATTATATTTGTTAATCACCCATCTGGCTGGTCACCCATAAGAGAGCCAGTGTAGCGTAGAGTGTTGGACTTGGACTCAGGAGATCCGGGTTCTAGTCGCCTCTCGGCCATGAAGCTCACTGGGTGATTTTGGGCCAGTCACTTACTCTCAGCCTAGCCTACCTCACAGGCTTGTTGTCGGAATAAAATGGAGAGGAGAAGGGCCATGTAGGCTGCAAGGTGGGATATAAATGTAATAGAATAATAATAATAATAATAATAATAATAATAATAATAATAATAATAATAATAATAATAGAACACAGGGTCATCCAATGTAGTTGAATGGTGGGAGATTCAGGACAAATAAAAGCAAGTATTTCTTCATGCAGCACATAATTGCCACCACCAGCATTCCAGTTCGCTATAAAAAGCTATTATAAATAGATTAGATAGCTTAAGAGAAAGACTAATTTTGCAGAGCAGGGTTGAGTTGGATCTAGACCCTGAGGTCTTATTAACTATCCATTGTAAACTTGACAGGAATGATAATATTATGTCCCAGGACAATTTGATTTCTCACAAGGTCTCCCTTAGGGAAAGAAATGCTGCCTTTAATAAATCATTTCAAGTAACAGACAACTGGTTACAGATGAGAAGGCTAGAGCCTAATGAATTAGGAGGAGAGAAAGTTAATAGGAAACTTACCACTTTTGTGGAAATACAACTGCAACATAATCTTTATCTACCTAAGAATGGGATCAGTAGTATCTGCAGAGAAGGCCATTGAAATGGAAGTCATAACACAACAATGACAATCAACACAAATGAAACTCGGAGTTTGTTGTTTATCCTGGAACTTGGCCGGATGGAGGAATAAGTTAGAGGATGATGATTTTGGCCTTTCACAAAGGTTCCATGGACTTTGAAGAAGCCCGAATGCAAGGTGAAAGGGAGAAACGTGCTAAGTGAAAAGCACGTCAAATGAATCCTTTACAGGACCATCTTCTATCTGGTAACCTGTGTCCTCACTGTGGGAAGCTGTGTGGATCTAGAATTGGCCTCCACAGTCACTTACGGACCCATCGCTAGAGTCTACACAGTCTTCTTTAGAATTTCCTCCTTTTATCCCGGAAGACAATCTTACTCGGTCACGAGTGATCGCCTGATGATGAATGACTTTCCAAATTTTGCTGTTTCAAGAAACCTGGTTAATCGAGGAAATTTCGCTACCTGGATATGTGGCTTACTCAAGTCCTGCACTTCATTCCCCTAAAGGTGGTAGACCAAGCGGGGAACTGGCTATATTAGTAGTTACTTCTTTACAGGCATCAATTATCCACCTTAAAGGGTTGGCCCCATGTGCTGTGGCCGTCCTTATAAAAAATGCAATATATTCTTATATTTTTGTTAATATTTACGTTCCCCCTAGGAATTCACCATATTATGATGTAGACTGTTGGAACAAGTTAGAAAATTATTTAGGAGAGCTTGAGGATGAATTCCCCTCAGTTCCTTCAGTGGTGGCTGGAGATTTTAATGCACGCATGGGTCCAACTAATCAGGCCATTGTTAAAGTTTTAGGAAGTTCAATGGAGTTAAGGGAAGATTTAGAAACCCGGAAATTTAAAGATACGAAGATTAATGACTCTGGCCTTGCCCTTTTTGCATTCGTTATTAAATTGAATCTAATACCAATTAATGGCACCCAATTTCATAACTCACAAAGAGAATTTACCTATATAAGCTATCTCGGTGCAAGCACTGTGGATTATGTGATGATTTCTTATTAATAATTTTGTCTTTCTCAGTTGATTCAGTAGTTGGTAGTGACCACCAGCCTCTTAAATTGTCTTTGCGGTGGTCCAATAGTGCAATGACAAATTCTGATATTCATCTAAATTTTGATCAAGCACTATTGACGTCAGATAAGCAGATTAAATGGAACTCCTTGTCACAAACAGATTTGGAACAGAAACTTTATTCAGAAGAATTATTGAAATTAAGAAGTGATTTGGTCCAAGTGCCTAATATTGAATTAGCGATCCAGTTAATAGATTCCCTTAGACCCCTCTTTTTTTAAAAAGGCATTTTCATCAGGGAACTATCAAACCAGAGGAGGTAATGTATGGTTTGATGAGGACTGCAGGGAATTTAAAAAGAGAGATGGGAAAAGTAATACGATCTTATCATATTAGCAGTTCCTCCATAATTTCCCCTCAATTCTATGAAATGCACAGGAAGTATAAAAGATTAATCGGGGGGGGGGAAGGATCTATTATGAGGAGCAATGGAGAGAACTGGGTTTGGCACTCTTGCAAAAGAACCCAAGCAAATTTGCAAAAAGAGATTGGCCCCTGTTCTGGAAGGAAATATTGCTAAGACTGAATGGGAAAGCCATTTCAGGAGAACATTTAATCAGTCTAACCCCTCTAGCCCTTCTTCTGGGGCTTCTATTGAATGTAATTGGGAACGTGGCTGGGAGAATATTTCAGTAGATAGGGCCAAGTCACTAATTTTAAGATTAAAAAATGGCAAAGCCCCTGGAGATGATGGTCTTCCACCAGATGTTTTTACTATATTCCCTGATTGGTGGGCTCCAATATTTGCGTCATTATTCTCCTTAATTAACACTGCTGGGACTTTGCCTCCCAGCTGGTTATCAGATATTGTGGTCCCGATCTATAAAAAGGGGCCTAGGAGTGATCTGGCAAACTATAGGCCAATTAGTCTATTAGATGTTCCAGGGAAGATTTATGCTAGATTTCTCCTAGAAAAATTGGAGGATTGGGTGGCGGACCATGCTTTGCTTGTTGCAGAACAAGATGGTTTCCGACCAGGTTGGTCAACTTTAGACAACTGTTTTATGTTGAAATACATCATTGATAAGTACTTGGCTGGAATTGTAAAACATGTTTATGTAGCTTTCATTGATTTGAAGGCTGCTTTTGATTCTATTTCACGGGAACGTCTTTGGAGTAAACTACAATCCATGGATATTGACCCACAGCTTTTAAAATGTATAGTGTGACCTTATATTCAGGGACATCCTTGCAAGTTAGAATTGATAGAAGATATTTATCTGATTCTGCCACGGACGGCCTTCTCCTTATCCCATCAGCCAGAGCAGCCAGGCTGGTGGGGACTAGGAAGAGGGCCTTCTCTGTGGCGGCCCCCACATTATGGAACTCCCTCCCTAGTGACCTTCGCCATGCCCCCTCCGTGATTAGCTTCCGCCGTGCATTAAAAACATGGCTGTTCAGGCGGGAATATGGGGTGGGTTAGGTTTTTAATGAGAATTTTTTAATATTGTTTTAATTATTATGTTTTATTGTGTTTTATTGTATTTTAATTGTACATCGCCCAGGGTGGCCGGGTGACCGGCCAGATGGGCGATTGATAAATATAATAAATAAATAAAAATTCTGTACCAGTTACAAAAGGAGTAAGACAAGGGTGTTTACTTGCACCACTTCTTTTTAATTTATTTTTAAATGATGTAGTAGAGTTTTTAAGAGGTGACTATTTCCCAGTTAAAGTGGGAAATTGGAAATATCCAATCTTTCTCTATGCGGATGATGCAATTCTGATTTCCTGTACCCAGGTGGTCTTGCATAGATTTCAGTTTATATTGCAGGAACGAGCTTCTAGTGCCCTCTTTTAAGTACCTTGGTGGGGTTTTCATGGTCTTTACAGGTTCAGTCAAGCACCCTGCTAGCTGGCAGAACATTAAATGGATTATTACGGATTTATTGTACAAAAGGGGGTAATTTGGTCCAGCCCATTTTAAGACTATACAAGATTAGGGTTTTGCCAAAATTGTTATATGGAGCTCCACTATGGGCTATGGCCAATTTAGATCCATTAGAAAGAACTCAAAATAAATTATTGCGTAGACTTTTGGCAGTTCCTGTTTCTACAAAACTAGAATTGGTTCATGCAGAACTGGGTGTAATGACCATGAAGTCTGAAGTCCTCAGATTAGCCCTGCTTTTTTGGTTAAAAATTATTTTTAAGCATGTGCCAGAATTTATCTTGGTGCTATTGGAAGAGATGGACCAAAACTCATGGAAGCAAAAAATGCAATTGGCTGTTATGAGTTTGGGATGTTCTACTTCTTTTCTTTTAACTGATGGACATGATAGAGCTAAAGTGATACTGATCCAAAGGTTTAAGGACACTGAGATGCAATCCCAGGTTGCTGGGATTAAGGTCTGTCAATCTAACAATTTTTATGCCTCTTATTATTCCTTCATATTTATCCCTCCCAAAATACTTGGTAGACATGCCAAGTATTAAAATGAGGGTAGCCTTTACTCGGGCAAGATTAAATGTTTTTCCTCTGACTGATTGGGAGGGTTGGCTTAAAGGGGTCCCTAAGAAGGATAGAGTTTACAGATGCATATTGTAAAGTTTAACGGTCATAAGGGAAATTATTTAATCTCTGAAGATCTATCAGCAGAGTTGTAACTGTGTATAATGGCAAATTGCTAAGATACAATAAAAATTGTTTGTTGCCACCACCAGCATTCCAGTTGGCTATAATGGGGGGGGGGAGATGAGAGGGAAAGCAGGTCCATTCCACCAGCCCTGCTGGAAAAGTACTTACTTGTTTCCTCTTCCCTTCTGATCTCTTTTTCCTTGTGTGTCGTGTCTTTTTAGGATGTTTTAAAGATGTTTTTAAGATGTTTTAAAGATGTTTTAAAGATGTTTTAAGATGTTTTTAGGATGTTTTAAGATGTTTAATAGTATATATTGTGTTGTTTTAGTTTAGGTATTTTATATTTTCTGTTATTCCCTGCCTCGATCTAGATGGAGAGGCGGGTAATAAATAAATAATAATAATAATAATAATAATAATTATTATTATTATTATTATTATTATTATTTTAGATAGTAAAGCCTGTGGGCAGGGACTGTCTTATTTTACTGATGGAATGTAGGATATGCTGGGAGACTTTTTGGCTGAGGTACAGGATAAAATACTTTAAATAATAAACAAACAAGCTATGGAATTTGCTACTAACAAGTTAGTGATGGCCACTAACCTGGATGGCTTTAAAAGGGATTAGACAAATTAATGGAGGATAAGGCTATCAATGGCTAGCTACTAGTCACAATGGCAGTATATTACCTCCAGTATCAGGGGCAATATGCCTTTCATTATCGCTTGCTGGGGATCACATGCAGGTGGGTGCTGTTCCACTCATGTCCTGCTTATGGGTTTCCTATGTTCATCCAGTTGGCCACTGTGGGAACAGAATGCTGGACTATAGGCCTTTGATCTGATCCAGCACCACCCTTCTTATGTTCTCAGTGGTGGGAAATTCTGCACAGCCCTTGAAGAATTATTATTTTTTGTTTGAGGGAGAGAGTGTTGGCAACTTAGAGTCTGGGGACGTTTATTTTGAAATATTCAGGGAGGAAAAGGAATGATAAAGAAGCACACCAGCAATGTAGCCCCTACGTACAATCCATGCGAGCTCCAGAGTGAAACTTTTTGTTGTGGTTGTTGTTCTCTGAGTCTATGTTTATGCTCAGATAAGGGTCTCTGACCATGGATCCATCTGACATTTCTTTACATCTCCAAAAATATATGAAAATTCAGAGCCAGTAGGTAGTGTTAGTTGTGGGGTGCCACATCATTCCTGTTTAAAAATGGATCATGTAGTCCTAATACCATTCTGTGCTTCTCTGCTAAAGTGTATCTGCATGACTGGTGTGTAGAGCATGCAGGGATGCTCGGAGTTCAGTGGGAATGTGATCCAGCATGTAGCTTTCTTGAGAGCAGAAAGGGCAAAAAATATAATAATCATGTACAAAATCCTCTGTACTTTTAACCTTCAGCTTCCCAGCATTTTGGAAGCTGCAGGGCATTGTAACTAGGATGGGTGAATAGGTGGACCATAAACAATGATCTCTGTTTCCATATTTACTTAGGAATGTTATACTTGGCAGCACATGTTTCCACTGGCTGAGGGCTCTTTTCCTGATAACACAACTGGGCGGTTAAGACTCCTTGATGAACATTTAGGCATGGTATGAACGGCTGCGATCAAGGTTTGGATGGAGAATTGGAGGAGGGCTGAACAAGACGCAGCTGGAACCCAAATAAACATATTGCTCTGAACATTCTCAGTCCACCTCATCTACCTATGTAGAATTTATTAAATGATTTTTAAAATCATTTGCACTTTTGCAATAGTCCCTAGTGTCATTTCTACAGCTGTTGTAGAACTCTGTAGCTTGGAGGACAAATAATACGTTACGCTTAATGTGTAGCATGTAGTTGTCGCTTCCTTTTTTTTACTTAATTAGAGGTGTGCAGCGGGAGGTGATCCTTACCAGGAATTCAGCATGTGGGGAGGCTTATCTCCCCCCACCCCCATGAGTGTCCAGAAAGCTTAAGAAAAAAGATCCTATACTATTGGCACGGTGTGCTTTTCTACATGAGGCTGTTAATCCTCTGTATCTGCTTTCAGTTTTGTTGCAGAATGGAGATCCGAGCACTACACGAAGAGTTTCCTGCTTTTCCACTACATAACCTCTAGGTGGCACTGTGGTATAGAAGAATAGTGGAAATACACAAGTGGAAAAAGTATTTCCTTTCACTTTCACAAACAATACTGTATTTTCCCTGGTCTAAAAAAAAAAAACTTACCAAAAGTGCTCTTTCAAAACAGATGCAAAACTGGAGGGTCACGCCATCGTCTAAAGAACCCATAAACAACCGTGAGTAGGGAATGATGAGTGCACAATAAATTCCTCATTAGAAAAGCGCCAAATGGGACCTTTCCCCCCCTAAGCATTCTAGGTGTGTGTGTGTGTGTGTGTGTGTGTGCGTGCATGTAAGAGAGATATTTTCATTCTGATGGTGCTGGGGAGGGAAGAGATAAGCCTGGTAAGGATTACCCCCTGCACACACACACATCCTGCAGTAATTAATGCAAATAAAAAGGGGATGTAGCTACATGATATCATTAAGTATAGTGTGTAGTTTGGCCCCCAAGGAGACCTGCAGGGAATAGATAATTGTAGCACTAGCACAGCATTTCCAGCACAGCATTACCAGGTCGCTTCCAGACTCAGTACACAGCCTTTAAAGAATGATTCATTCTGGGGCCAGCATGCTTTAGGCCAGAGGTGAGGAACCCCAGGCACGGGGGCCAAATCTGGCCCACCTAGAGTCCCAACCTGGCCCTCAGGTGTTCCAGAGGGCCATGCCCCCATTCCCTGGCTCCACTCCCTTTTCCCCAACCACCGATCATTTGGTGGTTTCTTGGCTTCTGTGGAGTTTCCTCCCATTTTTAAGAGGTTGAAATGTCTCTCCTAAGGTTAGTTACTGGCAATAAGAGCTTTAAGCTACAATACAATATGCTGGGTATGTGTGCATACATTTTTTTTGTATTTTGGCTCCACCCCTTTTCTCTTTGGCCCCATCAATTTCATCTTTGGCCTCACCCACCACTGGAATGCAGGCCCCCAAGAGCTTTTCTTAAATTAAATTCAGCGCTCCAGCCAAAAGAGGTTCCCCACCTCTGCTTTAGGGAATGCCTTTTTCACCTCTACATTCCTCCTCAGGCTTTGGGTTTCAGGGATGATACACTGTTCCATGCAGGGATGTAACTGCTCGCCTCGAGTGGGCGTAGCGGGCTGAAATCGGCCCCGGTCACGCCCAGCCCAAGACTTGCAGGCCTTACCGGGTCCCAGCCCCGCTTGCCTCTCCGCGACGAGCCGCCCGCGCCCACTGCGACGGTCCCGTCATGTCAGTTCCGGCTGGCCAGAAGTGACTGCGCTGGGACCCTGCGCCGGCACACCAGGCCCCCACGCTGCGTGTTTTCCGTAGAAACAGGGCTTAAAATGGCCATTTTAAGCCCTGTTGCCTTGGTTTCTATGGAAAACACGCAGCGCGGGGTCCTGGTGCAGCGGGCACGGGTGGGCAGCTCAAGCAGCACGGAGAATTGTGTGGCGGGGGGCTGCCGCGGTGAGGCAGGGCGCCCCCCCAGGTACGTTAACATCACTAGTTCCATGTTCTGTCCCTAGGGCAAGATGTTCCAGTAATGCACAAAGCATGACATTTTCAACATGTGGCACCTACTAGATCAGGTGTGCACATGGTGTTGACTTTATGGGCTTTTAAATAGACCTTGAAGACTTTTTAAAAAATATTATTTCAAGCTGATTTCTAATTAATACACGTGGTGCTCTGCATTGTTTTAACTTCTGCTGTTTTAATGTTTTTAAGTCTGGGATTGTGGTTTTGCTGAGATACGATGTAGTAGCATTGTTTTATGCTTCTGATGCGAGCCCCCTTTGGAAAGTTTTGCCCCAAAAGGCAGCATGCAAATTCTGAAGCGAACAAACAATCCAGAAAACAAAACCGCAACAGAAAAGAATAGTGGTGGTTGTGATGCTGCCCCCCCCCCCATTTCAGACAACATGGATTTAAATACCAAACAAAAGCTGTTTAAAATTGTTTTTTTTTAATTTTGTATGTTAAAGTTTTTTATATTATGTTTTTAGGGCGCAACCCTATGGACTCTAGATGCTGTCTCTAGATGGCCATAGGATAATTCAGAGTCCCAGCTGGGACTCTGAATTGGAGGACCTTCCCTGCGCCCTCACAGCCAGCATAGAAAGAACTGCGCCAGCTACAGCTCCAAAGCCACAAGACCGACCTCAGAACCTGCGCTGGCTGGGTATTCTGGGGGGCGGGGAGAGAAGGAGTGAGGCTCTGCCGGGATACATCGTATCCCGGTAGTGCCTCCGCCTGTCTTCCTCATGAGCAGATGCAAAGACTTAGATGGCCAAAATTGGCAGTTTAAGTCTTTTGCAGGGCAGGAGAAGTGCAGAGGTGACCTTCACCTCCGCGCTCCTTCTGTCCTCGATAGGATGCCCATGACCCTCCAAGTCCAGAGGGCTAAGGGCAGCCACATTGAATCACGCTGTTATTATCAAATATGTGTGGGTTGTACTTTTTCTGAACCACCCCCAGAGAGCTTTGGCTATTGGGTGGCACAAGAAATGAAATAAATGAATGGAATGAATGAAAAAGAACAACAAAACCATTGCCCCCAATCCAATGCACAGTTGCTCACTCAAGTCCAATTGAAATTGATGGCTTTTGATGGCATACAACTACGGACCAGACTGTGAAGTGTAGAGCAGTTTACAGAACAAACATCTGCCAGATATCTAGGATGGAGCATTCAAGCATTGTTAGGAATATGTGTTGGGTTGGGTTGTTGTTGTGTGGTGTTTTTTTTAAACCTTCTCAATTATACAAGTGTAGCTTCCTTGGGAAAAAAGCATATTTTAATTTTGTTTTGGAGGATGTTGTTTATTTCTTCTTCTTGGCAGATCTGATAAAAACAGCAGCTCTCAATAATCTAATTTGAAGGTTATGTCCTTCTCAGCTCAGATAACTAATCCAGTAACAAAGAGAAACAGATTGAGGGTATGCCTACACCAGCCATTTTGCTGTACCCCCATAAAGTTAAGAAGTAACTATCCAAGTGACTCACTGGCAGATTCCGGATTAGTGGGCTGCTAAAAATACTCACTACAAACAAGCAAAAATGTGCACACCAAAGAGGCATATGACATTAAGTGGCAAAGAAACTTTCAACGTGAAGACAGGAAAAGAATGAGATCTTATAATGCTATTTGTGAAAATGAAATAGATGTATCGTTGAATGTGTGGGGCGGCCTGACCTCATAGGGCTTCAGATAATGCTATTTAAATATGAATATGGCCCACGTTGGTACAGTTCGTGGGCATCACACAGTCCTTGTTGAGGATTGTAAATCTTGTGGAGGATCAGTACCTCTGCATAGGGATGTGTGAGGAATCCGATGGGGTGTGTGTGAAAATCTGATGGATTTTCATGACTCGCCTCCCCCCCCCCCCCGGATTCCAGTTTGCCAACCTATGCTGGAGCCAACTCACTATGATGCAAGTTGAGCCAGCTCACAGACTTCCATCTTGGTTTGCGCATTTTAAAAAAAACTATAAGGAAGTGTGTGCAAATGGCGTAATTTGTGCAAATGGCGTAACTTTAAACAAATTGCGTAAATCACAGTATTTTGCATGTTTTGCATAAATTGGCACATGAAAAGCATATGGATCTAGCACCATTTGTGCAAATCAGCCTATTTTATGAAAATTGCACTAGATCCATGTGCTTTCGGGTGCTGATTTGTGCAAAACATGCAAAATACTGTGATGTACACAATTTGTGTAAAGTTATGCAAATAGCGTGAATTGCATACATTTCCGTAGCGTTGTTGTTGTTTTTTTAATGCACAAACTGCAGCCCATTTTAGAGACGGACATCCATGGAATAGCCCCCAACTTGGCCTGCTTCTTGATCATTAGATTGGAAGTTGGCAGGAAGTCCACTGAGCTCAAACAAGCTGGACTTTCCAGCATCAGCACATCCCTACCATTGCAAGACACATGTGCTTCAAATGGATTTTTTAAATATTATTTTTACTGAATTTTAAATCACATATTTTCAGTATAATCAATGAGTATATAAAAATATCACAACTTTTTCAACTAGCAAAACAAATACAACTTTTTCAACTAGCAAAACAAATACATAAAATATCAAATTAAAGTTAACAAGAATCACAGGAGCTCAATATATTAAAAAAAACCCTTATATTTATTCTCAGAAGTTCATCAGGGGGTTAAGATTTAGTTGTAATTATTTAAATGCATATTTCCATATCTGTCCATGACATGCTGGTGGTTCTCTGGGAATCTTGTTTGTTAATAAAGTCAATAAATTCATGCCAAATTGTATAGAAGGTGTCAGATTCTTTTTGTTGCCTTTGTGCCCTGATCTTTTTAGTTAATTTTTTAGCTAACACAATGTTCCAAAGACAATTATACCACACAACTATTGATAGATCAGCAGGGGTCTTCAAACTACGGCCCACGGGCTGGATCCAGCCCGGCGTGCCCTCCCATCTGGCCCGGTGGCCGATCTAGGGTCCGTGTGGTAGGCCGGAACTGGGCCCGCCCGTGTCCGCGCGCCTCCCGGGTCGGACCAAAGAGCCTCTCCCCCCAGGCGCTCTCTCCTCCCAGGACAAGCAGGCTGGGCGGCCGGTACAATAGCCAAGGTGGGCCTCACCACCAGCCTTTCCTTTTCCGTGCCTCCAAGAGCTGCTGCTTCCGTGTCCCCGTCCCCACCCCCACCCCGTCCGCAGCCTCGCGGGCTTGCCAATAGTAGTTCTTTGCTCTCCGCTGGTCCCGTCGCGTCACTTCCGGCGCGGCGGAACTGACGCGACGGGACCCTGCTCTGTCGCTCTGGACCCCCGCACTCTGTTTTTGGTGGGGGAAACCAGGGCAACAGGGCTGTTTAAGCCCTGTTGCCCTGGTTCCCCCAGCCAAAAACAGAGCGAGGGGGTCCAGCGCGACGGACGTGACGCGACGGGGACGGGCGGCAGCTGCGGCGGCGGGGGGGGTGTCCAGTGGCGGCGGCTCGAGCACCACGGAGAATGCTCCGCGCCGCTCAGAAGAGCGGGATCGGGCCGCCGCGGAGCTCCATGCAGCTGTATGTTGCTGCTTGGAGGAAAGGTGGGATAAAAATGTGACTAAAAAGAATTCAAGATAAAGGTCACTATGTTCTCTGGGTACCAGGTCTTCCTGACCTACCCCAGGGAATTGGTTTGTACTTTTAAGGCTGTGATCCTGTGTAAACTTACCTGGGGAGAAAGTCTCCTTGAATTCAGTGAAACTTACTTCCAAGTAGACATGCATAAGATGAGGCTGTAAGGCTGCAATCTTATGCACATTGATGTGGAACAAAGTTGTAGGATGTGGACCACCAGCTCTGTGGCTGGTAAATACTGCTCATCACTCATACTAAAAATATTGTATTCCCCCCCCCTGTTTTTTTGCACTACAAATAAGATATGTGCAGTGTGCAAATCAAGCCTTTCTATACCTTTTTAAAATTTAATGTATTTCAATTTTAGACAGCAAATTAATTTATAATTAATTTATAATTAATTTATAATAACTTCCCATTTTATCAAGTAAAAAAAAAGGACCCAGGTCCTTTTTTTTTACTTGATCCGTTCGTTCATATTTTTTTCAAACTATAGTCCGGCCCTCCAACAGTCTGAGGGACAATGAACTGGCCCCCTGTTTAAAAAGTTTGAGGACCTGTGGATCAGTGGATTCTTTCCAATTCTTTGCTATTAGTTGGTGAGATGCCACCATCCTAAGAGTCAGCATTTCTCTGTCTGGTAAATGTTCATTATGGCCACTAAAGATAGATAATAGTGCTAACTTAGGGTCCATGTATACCTCCCCTCCAATTATATTACTACATTCTTGAAAAACCTCCCTCCAAAAGCTATGTATTTGTCCACATTCCCACCACATATGATAGTATGTACCTAATGTATTACACCCCCTCCAACAGTTTGGTGATGTTGTTTTGTATATATGACTTAAAGTTATTGGAGTTAAATACCATGGAGTTTTCCCTTATTGTTGCCAACACTGAACAATATGGTTTTTTAACCCATATTTCATTCCATTTCTTCTCCTCTATCTGATTCTTGTCTTGTATGTCAAGTTCCCATATTTCTTTCAGCCCTATGATTGTTTCCATTGATTCCATAATTAATATCTTATATATGTTGGATGTGAGGCCTTTAGTTAGGGGTTCAGATAGAATAAGGTGACCATTTTTTTCAAATTTAAAACCAGGACATTTATTTATTTATTAATTTATTTTCTATACTGCCCCACAGCCGAAGCTCTCTGGGCGGTTCACAACAGTTTGTACATAAAACAACAATAAAAACATACAAAATAGTTAAAAAGATTAAAAACCAAATTAAAAAGCACAGTTTAAAATACAATCCAAAAGTTAATAAAACTAAGTCTACAAGTGACAATTCCCCCCCCCCCCGTGCTATTTTGAGCTCTTAACTATTGAATGCCTTGGCATAGAGGGAAGTCTTAACCTGGCACCGAAAAGATAGTAAGGTTGGCGCCAGGCGGGTCTCAGTGGGGAAATAATTCCATAATTGAGGGGCTACCACTGAGAAAGCCCTCCTCCTTGTCGTTACCAACTGAGCCTCTCTTGGAGGTGGCAGTTGTAGGAGGGCCCCAGATGTTGAGTGTAGTGTCCGGGTAGATTGCGGTTGGGAGAGACGAGACGTTCCATCAGGTATTGTGGTCCTAAGCTGTGTAGGGCTTTATAGGTTAGAACCAGCACCTTGAATTTGGCTCGGAAGCATATTGGCAGCCAGTGCAAATGGGCCAGAACCGGTGTTCTGGCCCATTTAGTCCAGTCCCCGCAATAAGCCTGGCTGCTGCATTTTGCACAAGCTGCAGCTTCCAAACAGTCTTCAAAGGCAGCCCCACGTAGAGTGCATTGCAGTAGTCTAGTTTAGAGATCACCAGAGCATAGATTACTGAGACCAGGCTATCCCTGTCCAGATAGGGGCATAGCTGGGCCACCAGCCGGAGCTGGTAGAAGGCACTCCTTGCCACTGAGGCCACTTGAGCCTCAAGTGACAAAGATGGCTCCAGGAGCACCACCAAGCTACAAACCTTCTCCTTCAAGGGGAGTGCAACCCCATCCAGAACAGGTTGAACACCCTCCATCCGGTCAAAGGAACCACCCACTAACAGCATCTCAGTCTTGTCTGGATTGAGCCTCAGTTTGTTAGCCCTCATCCAGTCCATTGTCACAGCCAGGCACCGGTTCAGCACATCCACACCTCACCTGCTGAAGATGAAAAGGAGAAATCGAGCTGCCCTGTGTGTCATCAGCGTACTGATGGCAACGCACTCCAAAACTCCAAAACCACTCAGTGGTTTCATGTAGATGTAAAATAGCATGGGGGATAAGATCGACCCCTGAGGAACCCCGTACTGGAGAGTCCATGGGGCCGAGCAACATTCCCCAAGCACCACCCTCTGGAGCTGGCCATCCAAGTAGGAGCGGAACCACTGCAATGCAGTACCTCCCACCCCCAACTCAGACAGCCGCTCCAGAAGGATACCATGGTTGATGGTATCAAAAGCCACCGAGAGATCCAGGAGTATCAACAGGGTCGCACTTCCCCTCTCTCTCCCGACATAGGTCATCATACAGGGCGACCAAAGCTGTTTCTGTGCCAAAACCAGGCCTGAAGCCCGACTGAAATGGATCCAGATAATCAGTCTCATCCAAGAGAACCTGGAGCTGGTTGGCCACCAACCGCTCAAGGACCTTGCCCAGGAAAGGAACATTCACCACCGGCCTAAAGTTGTTGAGATCTTTTGGGTCCTGAGAGGGTTTCTTCAGGAGTGGTCTCACCACCACCTGTTTCAGGTGGCATGGGACCAGTCCCTCTCGCAAGGAGGCATTGATCACCTCTCTGGCCCAGCTGGCCGTTCCCTCCCTGCTAGTTTTTATAAGCCAAGAGGGGCAAGGATCCAGAACAGACGTGGTTGCACGAACCCATCCAAGCACCTTGTCAACATCCTCGAGCTGTACCAACTGAAACTCATCCAAAATAACTAGACCAGGCTGTGCTCTGGGTACCTCTCCTGATTCTACTGCTATAACATTGGAGTCCCAGTCCCTGTGGATGCAAGAGATTTTTTCCTGGAAGTGTCTAGCGAATATATTGCAGCAGGCATCAGATGGATCGATGATGTCCCTGGGGCCAGTGTACAGCAGGCCCCAGGCAACCCAAAAGAGCTCCGCTGGGCGGCAAAGAGATGATTGGATAGAGGCAGTGAGATGTTGTCTCTTTGCCACCCTCACTGCCTCTAGGTATACCTGGCTATAGGCATGTACCAGGGCTCGATTGCATCCACTAGGAGTTTTCTTCCACCTGGACTCAAGCTGTCTCCTCTTTTGCTTCATCACTCTCAGTTTTGGGGTATACCACGGAGTCATACGAGCTCTACTACAGAGTGGGAGCTCAGGAGCGATCGTGTCAACCGCCCGGGTCATCTCTGTATTCCAGAGATCAACCAGGGATTCGACAGGACCGCCAGCCATATCAGCCGGAAACCCCCCAAGGGCCCTCTGGAAACCATCCGGATTCATCAGCCTCCGGGGGTGGACCATCTTAATAGGTCCCCCACCCTTGCAGAGGGGGAAAGCTGCCGTTAGCCTAAATCTCAGCAGGTAGTGATCTGACCATGACAAGGGGACCGATTCAAAGTCCCCCACCTTCAGATCACCATCTCCATGCTCGGCTGAAAAAACCAGGTCTAGAGTGTGCCCTGCTACATGTGTTGGGCCGATGACATGTTGGGACAGTCCCATGGTTGTCATGGAGTCCATGAATTCCTGAGCCACACCAGACAAGGTGCCCTCAGCATGGATGTTAACAACCCCCCGGACCAACAGCCTGGGGGACCTCAGCATCGCCAGCGAGACCACCTCCGTCAGCTCAGCCAGGGAGTCTGTTGAGCAGTGGGGTGGGCGGTACACCAACAGAATCCCTAATCTGTCCCGCTGGCCCAACAAAAGGTGCAAACACTGCAGACCAGTAGTCAGACGGACAGGGAGCCTGGAGAGAGAGAATTCCTATAGACCACAGCAAACCCCCCTCCCCGGCCCTCAGGTCTACCCTGATGCTGCACCAAGTACCCTGGTGGGCAAAGCTGGGAGAGACTAACTCCTCCCTGTTCTCCCACCCAGGTCTCGATAATGCATGCCAGATCGGCCGCCTCATCCACTATTAAATCGTGGTATTATATAATTTTGCACCAATCTGGCATTTAGAAGCAGCATGCAAAGACCTGAGGGCAGGCTGATAGGGCAGCCACCAAACCTGCGGGTGCGAGGAGGACCAGAACAAGGCACAGCCATTAAGTGTCTGGGCTGTGTTCCCCTTACCTGGCTAGTCCTCCTCCCAATGCCATATCTCCCTCTACCCATCACTACACTAATTGGGCCCCCCACAGAACCCCCCACTTGGCCCCATGACTCCCCTCCAAGGCACATGTTCAGGCCCTAGACAGGGAAAAAACAATCCCCCCCATTAAGGGCACCGAGCAACAAATAGCAGTGTTAGGGAGGGGGTGGCCCTTGCCCTTGTGGCACCCCCAAAGTCACAAATGACTTTGGGGGTGCCACAAGGGAGGAGAGGGGGGTTGCCGTGGTCTATAGGAATTCTCTCTCTCTCATCCAGGCTCCCTGTCCGTCTGACTACTGGTCTGCAGTGTTTGCACCTTTTCCATCAGGAGATATTTGGGCCTTCAGGCTTCAACCTAACTCAAGCCTGGGTAGGCCTCAATCCTTCACAGTAGTCCAACAAGATCTGGAGGGTCATAGGTTCCCCACACTTGATCTAGCTCATTGTTGCCTACACACTGACTGGCAATGGCTCTCCAGGGGTTTACACAGGAGTCTTTCCCAGTCTCACCTGGAGATACCAGGGATGAAACCCAGGACTTTTTGCATTGCACGCAAGATGGGTGCTCTGCCATTGAGCAATGGCCCCCTCCCCTCTGATAAAGAAGCCATGGTGTAGTGGAGTGGGAACACTGGGTCCCAGAGCTCTGGCACTTTTTTCAGCTGATCCTAATAAATTAGCTAGTATGCTATGGACTGGTTTTCTTTGTGGGTATCTATCTATAATGGATCAACACAGCTGCCTGCATTTTGGGTTGTCCTTGGGGTATGGTCATTGAGGCTGTAATGATGAGCGCCTGCACTTCAAAATTTAGTACTGAACTACCATTAAGTAGTACTGTACTAATAAGGAGGAAGTTATCACTGGCTACACACACAGCGCCTTTCCCTTGCCACTCTGTAACCCCACAGCTAGGCCTGCACACAGCCAGAGTGGATCATGGGGACAATGGCCTAAAGACCATGGTGGGGACTGATGGTTATCCACAATGACTGGGTTCAGGCAACATGATAACCCACACTCAGGGGTTGACTATGGGTTGAGTGTGGGTTGTTGCTGAAACGTGGGTTATCGTGTTGTCTGAACCCACCTGCACTAACAAGCCATGGCTTCTTAACCACAACCAACCCGCGAAGAGAACCCATGGTTGTTATTGGGCTGTGAACTGTGGGTTGTTCACCATGGTTTCTTATCTCAGCTGGGTTCAGACGACAACCCACGGTTCAACAACAACCCACTGTTCAACAACAACCCTTACTCAGCCCTGAGTGTGGGTTATCATGTTGTCTGAACCTAGTCAGTGTATTAATCCAGAAGGAAAGAGCACTCAGTGGCTTGCAGAGGGATCTGATAGGGGTTTGTCCTGGAAAGTGACTCCCACTGGCTTCAATAGGGCTAACTAACTCCTTTCTACAGCCTTCTCCAACCTAGTGCCCTCCAGATATGTGGGACTACAACTCCCAGCATCCCCCAGCCAGCTGGCTGGTTGGGGATGCTGGGAGTTGTAGTCCGACACATCTAGAGGTTGAGAATGGCTGCGCTAGCGACAAGCGTGTCTTAGCTTTGCCTGCAATCCGATGTGCCCTGAGCTCGCCTGCTCGTCCGACTGCCTGCCACACACTGCGCCTCCTCCTTAGTGCGAGCTGCACGGCTTCGCTCTCCCCATGCAGTCTTCTTACCGCTTTAAGAAAAGGCTGATCCTCCTAAGCACGCCCCTAACCTCCACGGCCCGCCTCCTTCAGGTCCCGTCCTAATTGGCTGACCAGGGCATGAATATGTATGCCCTGACCTGTGTGAATGAGCCGCTGTCCCCTCCCTCGCCACCATGCAGAGAGGCTCAGTGTGCATGTGGGTCTCCTCTCAGCTGCCTCTGCCGTCGCCACCACCAGCAGACCCCCGTCTCGCGTCCTGGCATGGTCCTGCCGCAGAGCATGCGGGGGAGTCTGCGTCCCTTCGGTGCCTGCCCAGGTCTTCATGCTCCCACCCGGCGCACTGCTGCCCGTCCCGTCCCGTCTCCGCGCTGCCTCTTGCCACCCACCCATGTGTCAGCTCCGCCATCTCGCCTGCTTGCCCGGGGTTTGGTGCCCGCCAGAGAAATGCAGGGCCTGTCTGGCTGGATGGTGCTGCTGGCGCTCGGCAGCTGGCTCCGGCTGCGGGTGAAGGGCGCTGTGCCCCTGCCTGATTTCTACCCCTTCAGGCTTGCGCAGGGGGATGCTACCCCACAGCAAGACGACAACGGCTCCGGGCTCTGGCCCATCGCCGTGAAGTTCCCTTTCTTCGGCGTGGCTCACACGGCGCTCTAGACTACGTCAGTAGTCGCCCTGTCTAAGGGCTAAGGAGAGCACGGGAGCAGCTCCACATGGGGCTTGGCTCACCCCCCCAAGGTTTCTTAACGCGGAGAGTCTTATGAGAAATAAACAAGCCGCGTTCAGTATTTTACAAAAAATTTAAAACGATATATAGTTTACTAAAAATGGGACAAAATTTACATTTATATTAAAAAGAAGGGACAGTCAGGAAATGTGAAAAAAAATGGGATTGTCCCTTTTAAAACGGTACGTATGGTCAGCCTAGTCCTGGCGAAGCAGCGAGGTGCGCCATGAAAACAGCGGAGCGAAAAGCTCGAGTAACCGAGAGAGCATGGAGCTCTGAGGGCCAGTGTCACGGTCTGAAGATGCCAGATCACTGGTGCCTGTCTTGTGCTGCGGAGGGCTTTTTATAGTCCAAAGCTAACACCGAATTGGTCGATTTTGGCGGGCTCTCTGTGATGACATCATCATCGAGTTCCCACGGTCGGGCTGTATGTACTGCGCGGGAGTATTATCGAAGAGTCGCCGCAGCCACAATATAGTGAGAGTGCGTGTGCTGAATGCCGAGTATTGCCGAGATCCAACGATGAGAACCGTCGTGTAAACTAAAACTAAAACTAGGATAAATTAATAAAATTGATTTAGGCTGGTTTATCAAGGATTGATTTGATGTACTCAATCTTTTGATAAATTAATAATTTTTGATTTTGTAGTCCTAAACTGTACTGGTTACATCTCACGACTAACCAGGACAATGTCCCAAAAACCAGTACTGTACTGGTAAAACCAGTACATATGGTCACCTTAAGATAGAAGCATCAATTGTTCAAATGCTGTTATTTAAGGAGGAATTTAAAAACAAGATACACTAATATGTATTGGCCACTTTTCTACCAGAATATCTGAACAACAATGAGATAATAAAACAGCAAACCAGGAGAGTTTAATGTTACTTCAGACAAAAGAACATGGTTTTGATCAGTCTTCAAAATGCCAGTAAAGTAAGGGCCAATTGGATTTTGCAGGAGAAGAAGGTCCAAACTTAAAATGCAATATCCTTTGTCCCTACCAACTGCACCTCTGGAGGCCAAGAGATGAATTGGGCAGATTTCTGAGTGGTCAAAGAAGAGGATTTCTATGCCCCATAGATCTTAGTTCTTGTTCCCACACCTACTATAATCAATGAGTATATAAAAATATCACAACTTTTTCAACTAGCAAAACAAATACAACTTTTTTCACTGAGAGCCAGTGTGGCGTAGTGGTTAAAATGTTGGACTGGGACTCAGGAGATCCGGGTTCTAGTCCCCGCTCGGCCATGAAACTCACTGGGTGACTTTGGGCCAGTCACGGACTCTCAGCCTAACCTACCTCACAGGGTTGTTGTGAGGATAAAGTGGAGAGGAGGAGGAGGATTATGTAAGCCACCTTGGGTTCCTTTCAGGAAAAAAGGCAGGGTATAAATATAATAAATAAAATAAAATACTATACTCCAAGGGGAAAAGAACCAGATTTTTGATAGCCAACGATATCAGGAGTGGGGAGTCTTTTTTGGCCCAAGGGCTGAATTGGCTCTGGACTAGCACATCGAGGGCTGGATGCCTGCAGGGGGTGGGGCCACAGATCAAAGTGGGCAGAGTCACAGGGGGTGGGGCCACACCCACTGCTAGCATGCAGCCCTGATGTGCTTGTCCACAGCCAATTCACACACATTCACACATACGCCCCCGATACACCCCCCATTCATTCACAGGTGTACATACACACACCCCAACTACACACACACACACACACACACACACACCTTTGGCTTCTGTGTGGTGTGGTGGGAAGGGGGCTCTCTGTGATCTGGACATGGAGAAAGAGAGCAATGTTTTTCAATGTCCAGATCACACTATTTCTGTGCTGCAAAGTGAGGAAGGGAACCCCCTCTTCATCGTACAGCACAGAAACACAGCAAACACCCTCTTCCCTGTTGCTCTTGCCTTTTTCAAGGGGCGGGCTTCAGGGAGAGGCAGGGCCTTGATTGAGACTCAGTGGGCCAGACGGGGAAGCATAGTGGGCTGCATGCAACCCACAGATTGGAGGGGGGGCATTGGTGTAGGGGCCAGAGTGGTGGATTTAGAGCAGGGAAACAGACATTCAGATCCTCACTCAAGGTCAAACTACACATTATGTTAATTAGGTAGCATCAGGGCTTTTTTTCTGGTGGAACTCACCGGAACTGAGTTCCAGCACCTTTTCTTCTATTAATTGCATTACAATTTAATCGCCATCTACTCCCGAGGAAATGTAATCCAAGAGTTCCGGTACCCTTTTCTCCAGAAAAAAAGCACTGGGTAGCATGCAGCTGCCCCTCTAGGGTTGTTGTTGTTGTTGCTGTTGTTGTTTTTACTCCAGAGTAAGTGAGTATGGCCCCAATACTGAGTGTGACCACTGTACTTGCGGAGGGGGTGTCTAAATGTTTCCTCCCCAGGAGCTCCACCCTTGAAAGTTATTCCCCCGCATGGCAGCGAAAAAAGAGGGGGGAAGCCCCGCCCCAATTGGTGCCCATGAAGGCTTTTTAAACAAACAAACAAACAAACAAACAAAATGGTTGGGGACAAATTTCAGGAGGGAAGTGTCTGGCAAGGGAAGGATTAAACCTCCCCTGCGTGGTGGTCCCAATCCAGACAAATGGCCTTGGATGCCATGTTCTTGGTAGAATACATACTACATAACTAACGTAATACATTGTGGAACATTCAGCCACAAAGCTTATTAGGTGACTTTGGGGAAGTCACTATGTCTTAACTTAAATCATCTCACAAGGTTATTGTGAAGATCATGTAGGGGGAACCTTGGAGGAAGGGCAGGTTAAAAACAAACAATTTCATAACCACCCTCAGTTATGCTTCGTATTCTTCTCTCTGACAGGGAGAAACTCAACATGTGCAATAGCTCGTGCCCACAGGTGAATTAAAAGTTTCTCTCACATAAAAGAGAATAATAGAAAGATTTCTAGAGTTTGAGAAGAAGGGGAAATGGTGAAAGAGTGAGAAGCCAAGGTGAGAGATCAGCAAGAGAAATGAGTGTAGCAGATAACTGAATGCCATCAACAATAACTATGATAATTATTAATAGCAACACATTGAATAAGAGAACGTAAAACTATGAAAGATAAAGAACAAAAAAGCCCAGAAATGTAGAAGTGTAAGGAGCCTGTCTTTACTGCGGAAACGAGAAGAAAGAAGATGATGAACAGAAACATACAAAGCGCAACAAGAAAGGTAAGAAAACAACTAAGCACGAAAACCAAGAATATACAAATAGGAAAGAGGACAGAATTATGAGCAGTACCTAAACTACTAACCTACCTCACAGGGTTGTTGTGAGGATAAAATGGAGAAAAGGAGGAGGATTATGTAAGCCGCCTTGGATTCCTTGCAGGAAAAAAGGTGGGGTATAACTATAATAAATAAATAAACAAACAAACATGAAGATAAATCAAAAAGAAAAGGAAGGGGAAGAAGAAGAAGAAGAAGAAGAAGAAGAAGAAGAAGAAGAGGAGGAGGAGGAGGAGGAGGAGGAGGAGGAGGAGGAGGAGGAGGAGGGGATGACTACTGGCACTGTTGGGTTTTTTTAACACAAAGATACAATTAGTTTAAAGAGGGCAATGTAGTTTCTGTTGTCTGAGTGGACTGAAAAACAGACTGATAAGGATCAAAAAGAGAGATAAATAGGAATGATTTCATTGTCACACACTTGTTTATTCCTGTTTTAGACAAAAAAAGCAGCTTGGTAGTACATGACATACAGTTAACATGTGAGGTGATTTAAGCATGCACAATAGCTCATGCCCACAAGTGAATGAAAAGGGTGCAATCCTATGGCCCTTCAACCTTGCCTGGGGGGGGGGGGTATAGGATAATTTGGAGTCCCCCCTGTGACCCTGGAAATCCCTTCAGAGGTTGCAGTGGCGAGTCCAAGTGTGGAGTGCCTGCCTGCCTGCCCCCACCTTGCAGCCTGCACAGTTCTTTCCACGCCAGCTGGGAAGTGAAGATGGAAGACTGTCTTTGGGTCCGGCGTCAGGGGGTGTTCCCAGGGGCAGGTAGGGGAGGAGAGACCCGTGACCCATGAGAGATGGAAGTCTCCCAAGGGCTGCGCAGCAACTGCAGCGGCTTGGAAGAGCAGAGAAAGGCAGGGAATTCTCCAGCTAAGGTTTTAAATTGGGGCTTTAAGAAATTGGCCTCTCTTTGACGCAGGCTTTCAAGGGCCCCTGAAATTTGTTTCTGAGCCTGGCTCAGGGGAACATCAACAGCATCCCTAAGCTTTAGCTGACCTATCCAAATCCCAAAGGTTTGTGGAAAGTGCCAGCTAAAACCTCAACACTTGTCAGGGGCTGACATGTCATGGGTGGCTTTTAATGGTGATTTGCCTCCTATAGGCAGGTGTCAAGAATTACTTTTAAAACGTCTGAAAAGGGCAAAAGTACAACCTTAAAAAAATGGTCACCCTTGTGAGAATAAGTAGTAACAAAACCATTATCACAATAACCATTACAATAATTCTGTTTAAACAGGATTTTATAGACATTTATAATGTTAAATGGTTTTAGACCAGACTTTTAATGAAATTGACATATTAAAATGTTGATACTTAATGTGTGTTTATTCAGTGTTTTGATTTTTTGATTGCTAGCCACTCTGAGAACAGAAAACGTGGAATATGAGCTATAATCATTAAATAGATGAATGAACGCCAGCACCTTTGGTAGGAAAGTCCAATGTAACAGGAGACGAGTGGCCAACTCTTATTCTAGCATGGCTCCTATGCCTTTCACACCTACATGATGGGCCATCACTAGGTAAAGCTTTTCCCATCCCTGGGAAAGTTAAGTTGTTGAATTTTGTGTGTCATGCAGTTGTTGGCTACCTTGCCCAGGAGAAGAGTACTTCTTGAAAACTTGAGAAAGACTCTTTAGCTTTCTGCATTGTAAACCTGGAGAGTCCTGGTTCCCTTAGCTGATTTAGGGAAGCTAATCCAACATTTGATATTTTTGGTATTAGAAAACCCGCCTTGATCTCCAACCTAAATATATTTTTTAAATGGCTACTGAATGTCCATTGTTTCTTCGTTTATTGATGTTTCTACAATGGTCCCTTAAGGTCACAGGTTTCATAGATTTCATAGATCATAGAGTTGGAAGGAGTCTACAAGGCTATCGAGTCCAACCCCCTGCTCAATGCAGGAAACTAGAGGAGGGGTCTCCCATCCAAGTAATAACCAGGTTATCACCATCTAGGACATAGGGATGGATGAATCTGTCAATGTAATTTTCTAATTTTTTCAATCTTAAATTCAGTTCATCCCAAATTTGAAAATTCCTTTAAACATTTTTTTTGCATGAAAATTCATATGCAGTTTTGTGTGTGTTTCTCCAAATACATGCATTTTTGCACACGTTTTTGCTTAATATACACACTTTTGCAAGCAATTTTCCTGATATAACACATTTTAAACATTATTTTCATGAATATCTTCAGTTTGGGGTGCATGTTACCCTAATCTACACATTTTTGATTAGACAACACATTGTAAAATTTAGAAAAGTGCAGATTTTGAAGGATAAGTGACTTTACTGCGAAATTCAATAAATATGCATTAAAATACAAACTAAACAAATTTCTCCATGCTGGCATTGAGATCAGAATTCTGCCAGTGTGGGGAAGCTGGAAGAAATAAAGAAGTTTAGAGCTGAAATCAGTGTGGCTGGCACCAGAGAAAAGTTAGATTTTTCCAGCTGGCTTGAAAGGAGCTCTGAAGGCACACTGCTTGCTTCGGGGGGGAAACAATGCTGCTTTAAAGATTAGCACAGTCTGTTTGAGTATCTGCCTGCTCCTCCATGCTCAATATGTATATCCATAACAAGAGAGATGTTACCAGAACATGGATAATTGTTTGTGGCTATATATTTATTATTTATTACATTTCTTTAGTGTACATTAACCAAAGCTCTCTGTGCGGTTTACAAGACAAAGCTTAAAACCATAGAATACAATAACATAGTAAAACATAATATAAAACCATAAGTTTAAATCAGAAGTTTAAAACCAAAGAAGTAACCCAGACAAAAGCCAACAGCAGTGCAAGGATCTAAAAACACAATTTTTAAAACTGAAGCACTTAAAAGTCTGGGGAAACAAAAAGGTCTTCACAATGTAGGTGCCAGGCAAGTCTGTCTGGGGAGGTAATTCCACAACTGGGATGCAACCACTGAAAAGGCCCTCTCCCTAGTAGTGATGTAACTTTTGCCCACGCAGGCACGAGTGAGGCCCAAACTTGGCCTGATTGTGCCTGCGCGGGCTCTCCGCGGCGAGCGCGGGTCTACCTGGCTCCTCACGCTCTGCGGAGAGCTGCCCGCGCCACCCGTGCTGGTCCTGTCGCGTCACTTCCAGTGTGGCAGAAGTGACGCGACGGGACCTTGCTCCGGCGCGCTTGACCCCCGCGCTATGTTTTTGGCGGGGGAAACCAAGGCAACAGGGCTATTTAAGCCCTGTTGCCCTGGTTCCCCCCGCCAAAAACATAGTGCGGGGGTCCAGCAGCGTGCTGGAGCAGCAGGATGCGGTGGCGGTGGCGGCGGCAGCAGCTCCGGTGGCGGCGGCTCGAGCAGTGCAGAGAACGCTCCGCACCGCTCAGCAGATTGAGAGCAGGCCGGCAGCGGTGCAGAGGGGCGAGCCACGGAGAATCCCGAGCCGCCGAGAGGTACGTGTTACCCCCATACTCCCTAGTAGCTACCCACCTCACCACATTTGGCAGGGGCACCTGGAAAAGGGCCTTTGAGGAAGATCTTTGGGTCTAGGCAGGCATATATGGAAGGAAACAATCCTTTAGTTACCTGGCCCCAAGCCATTTAGCCAAGAAATTAACTGGCAGCCTGTGCAGATCATAAAGCACTGGCATAATATGATAATGTTGATCAGTCGCAATTAACAATCTTCTTCCCTATATTTAGGTCAGATGAAGTTTCCGGGCCATTTTCAAAGGCAGCCCCCCATATAACGTTTTGCAGTAATCCAGACAAGAGGTTAGCACAGAGCATAGATAACTGCAGCTAGGCTATCTCTGTACAGATAAGGACGTAGCTGGTATATCAGCCTAAGCCTAAGCTGATAAAAGGTGCTCCCTTTTATCCGAGTCCACCTGTGTCTCTAGTGACAATGCTGTGTCTCTAGTGACAATGTGACAATGCCAAGAGCACCCCCAAACTATGAACCTGATCCTTTGGGGGGAGTGCAACCCCCTCTAGATCAGGTTGAATATCACTCACCTGGGCAGAAGAACCACCCACCAACAGTACCTCCATCTTATCTGGGTTCAGTCTCAGTTTATAGGTCCTCACACAGTTGATTACTGCACCCAGGCACTGGTTCAGAACTCCCACTGCCCCACTGGGTTTGATGAAAAGGAGAGACAGAGCTGGGTGTCATCTGCATATTGGTGACACCCCAGTCCATACGTCCAGATAACCTCCCCCAGAAATTTCATGTAGATGTTGAATAGCATGGGGGATAAAATAGAGCTCTGTGGCACCCCATGACATAACTGCCATGGGGGACAGTGCACTAATCCCCCAGTACCACCTTCTGGAATCAGCCATCCAAGAAGGAATGGGGCCACTGCAATGCAGTACCTCGAACTCCTAGTCCAGATCTATCCAGAAGGATACCACAGTTGATGGTATCAAAAGCCACTGAGAGGTCCAAGTGAATCAACAGGGTCACACTCCCACGTCTCTCTCTCGGCAAAGGTCATACCACAGGGCAACCAAGGCAGTTTCTGTTCCAAAACCAGGCCTGAAGCCTGATTGAAATAGATCTAGATAATCAGTTTCATTCAAGGGTGCTAGGAGTTGGCCAGCAACCACCAACTCAAGCACCTTGCTCAGGAAGGGGATGTTAGCAACCAGCCTATAATTGTTAACATCTTCCAGGTCCATGTTAGGTTTTTTCAGGAGTGGCCTAATAACTGCCTCCTTTAAAGGAGCCAGCACCACACCCTCTCTCAAGGAGGAGGTGATAACCTCCTGGACCCAGCTGGACATCTCCTCCCTGTTAGATGTAATAAGCCATGATGGACAAGGGTCCAACACACAAGTGCATGACTGGACTTCACCAACACCTTGTCCTTATCCACATCCTCAGGCCTCAACAACCGAAACTCAAATAAAACTGAACCAGACAGTGCTCTAGACACTTTTACTAATGGAACTGCATTAACTGTGGTGTCCAAGTTGTGATGAATGTGAGCAACTTTATCTTCAAAATGTCGTGCAAACTCATCACAGTGTGCTACCAAGGTTAGCATCACCATCTCTCTTCCTGGCCCAGTCTGCAAAAAGCCATGAACCACTTGGAAAAGCGCTGCTGGACAGCACTGAGAAGATGCAATGCTCGTGGAAAAAAGCTTCCTTTTTGTCACCATCACCACCACGGACAGAGTAAGCTCGATAATGAGCTTCAACCTGTGTTCAGTTGTTGGTCTTGTCATGAGTCTTCCTCTGCCTGTATTCTAACCATCTTCCCTCTTGCTTCATTGCCCTAAGCTCAGGTGTATACCAGTGAGCTACCCAGGCTCTACTCAGAGGGAGATAGCACTTGGGAGCGATTATGTCAACTGCCCTAGTCATCTCTTCATTCCACAGAGTAACCAGGGCTTTGACAGGAGCACCAGCCACACCAGCAGGAAAATCCCGCAGAGCCCTCTGGAATCCATCAGAAGCCATTAACCTTAGAGGGTGGACCAGTTTAATAGGGTCCCACCCTAAACCTCAATAGGAAATGATCCGACCATGACAAGGGGGTAGATGTTAATTCCCTCATTTTCAGATCACCATCCTCCTGTCCAGTTGAGAAAAACAAATCAAGTGTGTGTCCTTGTACATGCATTGAACTAACAGCATGTTGTGACAGCTTCATGGTTGTCATGGTGGCCATGAAGTCCTGAGCTGCCACAGATCTGATGGTCTCAGCATGGAAGCTGAGATCCCCAAGAGCCACCATTCTAGGGGTCCTCAACACCAAGTCTGAGACAATCAGCAAAGGCAGGGAGACTTATGAGTAGTGGGGTGGGTGGTATACCAGCAGCCCTAACCTCTCCTGGGTACCCAACATAAGATACAAACACTCATGACTGGCACTGAAATGGACAGGAAGCCTGATAAGGGAGATAGAATTCCTGTAGACCACAGCAACCCTTGCTTCCTTCCCCTCAAGTCGGTCTTGGTACTGTTGGCCATCTTGAGAGAGATTTTATTTTAGAGCAACCTGGCATTCAGCAGCAGCAGCACCAGACCTGAAGCTAAGCTCATAGGACAATCAGGAACCATCTGGTTTGGGGAAGAACCAGAAGAAGGAACAGGCATAAGGTGCCTAACACCCCTTTGACTCAGCTCACCTGTTAATTTCCCAACACCATACCTCCCCCAACCCATAACTACACTTATGGGGGGCACCCTTAGCCCTCCCCAGATGAATTTGCCAGGACATGTTAACATTTCAGTGTAGAGAGCCCCCCAGCCTGGCAGCCATCCACCCATGCCAAACATCAGCAGTGGGTGTGGGTGAGCTCTCTGTCACCTAGGCTTTGGTCTTATGTTCTCCCTTAATTTTCTTTGTTCTAACTGAAACATGCCACATTTCCCAAGCCTTTCATTATATGCTTCTTTATATGCTTCCCTTCTTTAATTTGCATCACTTCAACCAAAGCTTTACAAGGGCAAGTCATTTTATGGATAAAGGTTTCATATGCTCCTAGGGAAGCACATAACACAAGCCCCTTTAACTTGAATGAAAATACAGAATTTGGCCAACACTAGTTAGCTGCTTCACCATCTGTATTGCAGCCTTGGGGGTGTTATAACTGACAATTACGATTCTGACTGATATCTTGCCAATGCAGATGGCTCATCTTGGATGATGCTGATCAAAGTGAAAAAGCAAATAGTGAATACCTTTTCACCCTTTCCCATGCAGCAGAAAAAGTAAAGTTGAAGTGGTTTACTTGTAGGCTTATAGCAGGATTATGCGCAACAGGTTTAAAGCCAACAAAAATAAATAGCGTTTTATACCAAGCATAAATTGGCCCCATGGAATTGGCTATAACATAGCATAGCTCATAAAAGGATTAGAAGGATTCATAGAGGATAAGACTTGTTGTTGATAGCTATTTACAATAATGATCAGTCCAAGGCCTTATTATGGCATGAGTATATCCATCTATGTGGAAGATCCTTGAGATACTATTTTAGGTTTGAGGCAGGGGGTTCTATGGGACAGAAGGAAAAATCCACAGCAAGGTTCAAAAATCCATTCTTGGATGTATTCAAGATTGAAGTGCATTTTAAATTCATTTGTGTGGTTATTTTTTTAATACCTCTGAATAACCAGAGATCTAAAAGTAAGCAAATGTGCATAGGGGGATGCATAAGGATGGATGAATTTTGGATTCTCTCAGTTTCACATTCTTCTCACCTTAATTTCTGGTCCTCCTGAACTTTGAGAACTTTTTGAATCTTCACTTTGGTTCATCACAAACATTGAGATTTTTTTTTTAAGTTGGTATGAAAATTTATATGCTTTTTTGTGCTCATTTCTCCCAATATATCCATTTTTGTACACAATTTTGCCTTACACATTTTTGCAAACAATTGTCCAAATATGATGCATTCTGAAATGTTATCTTCACTAATATTTGCATTTCCCCCTAATATGCATATTTTGTGTGCATTTTTTTAAATGGGAGAACTGCACTGCAAAATTGGGAGAAATGCAAATTTCAATGGATAACTGAGTTTTGGTTTGTGTATTGGTTCAAAACTGCAATCTACGTACATTCTCATTAAATGCAAACTGAACACAATTCTCCCCCATCCCTAGCTAGAGTTGTACATGCATAGGCTGCATGTAGATGCTCAAATGAACATACACAGGTCATCCTTCATGCATGTTCCATTACCCTGCATATGATATCTGGACAGGGCTATTAGTGCTCCTTAAGAATAATCACACATTGTCTAACATACAGAGCTCAATTCTCCCTAAATGTGCCTGTAAGTGGCCCAAACATTCTTGAGCATATCTTTGCATGGATGAAGCAATCTCTTGAATTGCATGCAGTTTCCTTCCCTCCTCATCTCCAAATATTGTTTCCCAAACAACTGCTTGGATAGGTTGATATCCAGTAGGACCAGCACTGTCCACTGAGGATAGGGACACTACAGAAATCTCTCAGTGATTTTTTTCAGTTAAAGCAGGGATGCTTTGTGAAGATAGGTAGATGAGTAAGCTAGATGCTTCAGTGGGCTCATTGCAACTCGGTTTTCAGTGACCACTACTATAATGAAAGAGCTTTTGCTGATATGTGTACAAGCAACAGTGTTTTTTGGGTTTGATTTTTTAAAAAGCCAACAAAACTTTTTCATATTGCCATAAAATGAGCACTTGAATGTGATGTGTGCCTGGTTTCAGTGGCCTGGCCTTCCCTCAAGCAACACAACGGTTTCATTTGCCTACCTCCATTATATTATGCTTGATATTGTGGTTTTATGGCAATATTGTGATTGCAGTTGTCACAACCAGCCCTGAGATGCACATGCATTACAAGGGCAGGGTAGAGATTTTCATACAAATAAATAAACAAAACAGCCTTCCTGATACAGCTGAAACAAAAACACTGTTCTCTGAACTTTCATGGAATTTTTACAAGGTCTAACCTAAAAAAGAAAAGAAAAAACCCTAAAGATTCGGCAAAATTGATTTAAAGCCAGATGATGATGATGATGATGATGATGACGACGACGACGACGAAGAACAAAGCAAGTGTTCATATCATCCCTATGATACATTGTCTCACCCAATAATAACTTCCTAAGTAAAGCTAGGGTGTGTCAGAACAGAAGCGTGGGATGAGATGAACCTCTATTGATGATTCACAATGCCACCCAGTAAAAGGCACCAAAAGCCAAAACGTTTGAACCCAAATAGGAGCCTATGCACACTGCTTGGTCTACTTGAGTCTGGGGTTTTGGGGAACTACTGATGGGCCATGTTCAGAGTTTGATTTTAGCCTGGACCGGAAATTGTTATACCTCAGCTTTAAGAATAGTTTAAAGTGTGGGTGGTTGCCTTTAAAGCCATAAATGATTTGGAACCAGGTTATTTGAAGGACTGCCTGCACCTGTATGAATGTGCCCAGGTGCTAAGACCAGTCATAGATGGGCAGGCATAAGAGACAGGGCCTGTGCAGCTGCGGCATTGTCTTCGGTGGGGGCTGGTGGCTCCAATGTCAGTGGGATAATAATGCATCCATTCCCAGTTTTAGTCTGAACTTCTAGGGAGCTATGCATGGTGCTGAACCCTATCCCCAAAATAGGTTCAGCACCATGGATAGCCCCTTTAAAGTTCAGACTGAAACCCGGAGTGGATACACCACCCCACTGACATTGTAGCCACCAGCCTCAACAGATCGTCTTTCTGGAATTCTCTCCCATGGAATGTGCATTTGGTCCCCTCTTGATTTGCTTTTAAATGGGACTTAGGGCCAAACTAAACGTTATGCTAATCACGTAGCATGTGCAGTAGCTGAGGGTTAGCTTTTCCTTCACTCTAGTATAAGCATGTGTGGCTCTGATGTGGATTTTGACGACTATGCAACCCGAGGGGAGGATTAAATCCCCACAGCATTTGCTTCCTGAAATCCCTCTGCACACACATAGGGGTGCGGACCAAAGAAAAAGTCTCAACTGGTATCACTGGAGGGCGGCTCCCTTCCGTTTTGTTAACCCCTTCGCAAGTTAAAGAAAAAGCTTACCCTCAGCATAACTTGTCGTTTGGCTCTCAGCGTGGTTTTTGTTCCAATCTGCTTTGAATTCCTGATGCTGGTCTGGAGTTCAAAACTGTGTTATTGTTTGTTCTGTGTTTCATCTTTGCTGCTCTGGATTGGGATTCTTTTCAATGCTGTGGTCTTAAGTCTAATATATTCCATATGTGTTTTATATTTTAAATTGCTTTTATGATTATTGCTTCTATGATACTGTTTGAAAATGTATTGATATCTGCTGATATCGCAAGCCACTTTGTGGATGCTATTTGTCTGGAAAAGTAGGAGATTAAGACCTAAATAAAGAAATAAGAAGAACAGGATTGATGGATCAAAGCCTATAATTTAAATAGAAACACAATACATCTCATCGTGGTAGGGAAGACTGCGACTGGGTGACCTGTATGCCTGCATAGTCTGCTGTCCAGGTGCTAATTCTTGATGGGCAACTTCAAGGCCTCTGCTCTCTCTTCTTAATGGTTCTTTGCCTTGAAACTGGACTTGGATTGGACAGCCTTTCAAATAAAGGACTGGTCTCTGCCAGCCCTTCTAAGAGAGGACTGTCCTCCATAAAATAGGGCACAGGGCCACCCTACACAATGCCCCGGAATGTCTGTTGTAGTGTCCTTCTGGGGTTTTGTGGGAGATCAAAATGGAGGCTCACAGACCCGGCTGCCTGATGTACAGGGCCCAGAGCAAGCATCAGCACTGGTGAGGCCTGCCTGAGCAGCTGCTCGAGGATGGAGGTGCTGATGTTCAGCCAGGTGGTTATCATGCACACACATCCCACACATCTTGGGCTGCTATTATTCCCCGGCACCATTAACATGGTGATGTAAAAGATAAATGCAATTTACAAAATGAAGCCATTCTAAGTATATTGGCTATTCTGCATCCAAGGAACACTAGATGGTGCTAGTACTTAGCAGAGATTAATAATGATATACTGCTTTGTTCTGGATTTTGTGTGGGCAGAATAAGCGCCTTGCCAAGGTGATTTGTGTGACCTGCTGGTGAGCCTTTGGTCTTGGCAAAAATTAAGTTTCTGGTTGTTTTTTAAAAACAAAACAAAACAAAAAACACTTGCCAAACCGTTGCACTCCCACCGTTTGCAAAAAGGACATTTTTGAATGACAAATGATTCATTGCTCTGCTTCTTCATCTCTTGGAGTGAAAGCTCGAAATGATAACTCTTGGGTGAGCTGCCCACTCTCTGGTTTGTGACACCCCCATTGTCTGAGCAGGAGCACCTAGCAAAGGGACTATGTAGGACAGTGTTCTCCAACCTTAGGTCCCCAGATGTTTTTGGCCTACAACTCCCAGCATGCCCCAGCCGGCATGCTGGGAGTTGTAGGCCAAAAACATCTGGGGACCCAAGGTTGGAGAGCCCTGGTGTAGGAGGAGGCAATTAATCGAGGCTCCCCTCCTCTGTCTTGGCCTCAGTGATGCGTACAGGAAGCTGTGATGAAGCCAACAATGTCCTCCCACCAACACCAATCCAAATGTAGGAATCAATCCCTATGCCCATCTTTTTCTGTGAGGGAAAGATGCAGGCACAAGGAGCCAACAGCCCCCTTTTCACATGGCCTAGGAACATAGAAAGTTGCTTTGTCCCAGGTTGGACTATTTGACCATCTAGGTTGGGACTGTCTCCTCTGATTGGCAGTGGTGTGCTGGGTCTCAAACAGAGGTCTTTCCCATCACCTGCCTGCAGTCTAATCATTTCAACTGAAGATGCTGGGGAATAAACCTGGGACCTTCTGCATGCACTTTACCATGGAGTTGTCTCCCCCCATTTTCATACATTGTGCCCACTGGCCCTGTCTCATCCTCTGCAAGTTCATGGAAGGCCTGATCAGAGCTTATATGCAGGAGCATTGCTAGGTCTGGTCTCATGAGCCCTGGATGTATCCCCCCAGAGCCCTGAGTGTCTATTGGTGACAATAGATGGTGTTTTTTCATAGCTTAATTGCCATACAGGGGGGCATGTTTCGGGGGGAGATTACAACTGGGCAGGGAAGGGTTAACTCTCCCCTCCTCACATGCTGCAACACCCGTCCCCAAAATATCTCCCTGCATGGCAATTAAGCATAGAAAAGAAACTTTCCCACATTGGTTTGGGATGATCTGGGGCAGGGTGCAAATTAATAACGGAATTTATTTTAGTTGAAATGATTTGGATGAGAAATTAATTGGCTGGCTTTGCCTCCTGAGAAACACAAATACATCCTAGTAATTATTTCTACATCTGCATATATAGATCTAAATCAACAAATGCAAATTTTATGTAGAGTTGTGCCCTATGGGCCTTGGGCCCAAATCTTTTAAGTGCCTAGCAACACCCCTGCATAAAGGTATGTGCACATAATCATTGGATGCACAATTCAGGCCCGTGTCTCTTCCAGTTAGGCTGTTTCAGACATCCAGCTGCAATGTGCGGAGATCAGGAGCATGCATTCAGCCGGACAGAGGGTTCTATGCCAACCCGTCTTCACACATTTATTTTAATGTGTGCCTTGGGCTTCAGCTGCTACAGCTTACCTAGGACTCGGGTGCTTCTGAGGTATGCAATGACAATCCAACTATAGTTAGAAAGGAGTAGTTCATGCACAACATGCTCCACTCGCCCCATAAAACCACTGCATGTGCAACAACACAGCAACCTCCTGCTATTCTAGGTGGGTAGCTTTCACTGCTGCAAATCCTCTTGGCATAATGGAGCATAGATTTTACAGCAAATTTGATCTACATCACCACACTGGAGGAAGAGGAGGAGGGAAAGATACCTCGTGGCTAATGTGGCAGTCTAATGCTTCAGTTAGGGATTGACTCCTATTTCGGCGGGGCTCCTTATCCATTGCAGGTTCTTCAGCTTTTGGTGGAGCTTTATAGAAGCTATCTATGGTGCTGAACCCCATCCCCAAAACAGGTTCACCACCATGGAGCACCATGGATAACTCCTATAAAGCTCCAATAAAACCTGCAATGGAGCCCCACCAAAATAGGAATCAGCAGCCGCCACTGGATTTGGACTGTGCTACCTCTGCTGATCTTCCCAATCCATTTGGAGTAGAAACAATCAACATGGGGATCATCACAGACCTTTCAACATGGGGATCATCACAGACCTTCTGTGGCTTGGGGGTGTCAGACACACTGAACCAAGCTGCCTGACGTTTGCAAAACCGCTCCATATGGAAGCAACATCGCTGAACAGGATGCAGCCATGGGAGCCTAGTTTCCCTCTGAAATGAATAAGTGCACTCCATTTTGCCGCTGCCACTAATCTGTTAATAAATCCCACAACACCCACCTTTCAGCAAATTTACATTTACCATAACAAAGCAGGCTTTGCTGGGGAAAAATAATAATAATAATAATTCACAGTCAATACCAGCCCTGTTAGACAGCTTCTTGGTTTCCTAGCAACAGCATAGGGAAATCCATCAGAGACTTTGAATGGAAACTACAAAGTGAGATGGATGTCTTGAGAACACTCATTTTCCTGTGAATAAAGTAACTGAAGCAATTTCACATGCCAGAGGAGGTGTCTGTAGGTTCGGGTGGCCAAGTGTTCCTTTTTTTAAATTATTTATTTATTTATTTATTTAGAGTTTCAGATAATATACAACAAAAACCATACCAACATACAAATAACAACTACAGTGTCCCCTTCACCATACAGGACCAAAGAATATTCATCCTCTATATTCCCCTATTACTCAATATTCAAAAAAATATATATCATATCTTGACAAGGCATGCTCCCTTTTCCCTTGACTAATACAAAATCTAAAAATGGCCCCCAAATTTCCTTTAAATTCTTTCTCTTTAATTGTCCCTTTGTGCATTGAATACAGCAAGTTAACTTATCATTTACAGCAATGTCCCATACCTCCTTGTACCAATCAACAATTGAAAAAACATGTTGGACTTTC
The DNA here is from genome assembly GCA_021292165.1 of Shinisaurus crocodilurus. Classification (NCBI taxonomy): domain Eukaryota; kingdom Metazoa; phylum Chordata; class Lepidosauria; order Squamata; family Shinisauridae; genus Shinisaurus; species Shinisaurus crocodilurus. The sequence continues at coordinate 31,453,478 of CM037876.1, forward strand.
CATTTCCTTGCTATCATTAATCTCCCAGCTGTTAACAAGTTTACAATAAGTTCCTTTATATCTTGGGTACAAACCAGTTTCTCCGTTACTGATAACAATGCTAATTTGGGACAGACCTCCACATTTAAACCAGTTATTTCCGAAATTTCTACAAAAAAATTATTCAAAAAATCCAAAACGTGGGTGTTCTACTTTGCAGAGGGCAGCTGTCCATTTGAAGGCCTGCCTGGCTAAAAGATAAAGGACACTTACGAAGGAAGACCAGGGGCCTTGGAGCTGCTCATTAACGGCTAGCACCTGGACAGCAGACTGAGCAGGCACACAGGTCACTTGGTCACCGTCCTCCCCGCTATGGTGAGATTTATTATTTACAGCATTTATACACTGCTGACCGCTCCATATTCTCCTATGGATATTTTGGAGCGGTAAACAATAAAAGATAAGACAGATAAAAGAATAAAACAATAGGTTTAAAACAAAATCAATTAAAACCGTGGCTGGTTAGTTCAGGAAGGCTTCCTGAAATAAAAGCGTTTTCAGGAGGCACCGAAAACAATACAATGTTTGTTGTACGACAATACAATGTCATACAACAATACAATGTCGTACAACAATATAACCTCCAGAGGCAGGGAGTTACAGAGAAATGGAGCCACCACACTGAAGATTCTTCTCCAGGTGGACTCCAATCGGGCCATAGCAGAGGCGTAGCATGGGGGGTGCAGGGGGGGCCGGCCGCACCGGGCGCAACATCTGGGGGGGCACGCTCGCACTCGCAGCTCTCTGCCCCTGCCTGGCTCACCCGTCCACAGCACCCGTCCGCAGCACAAGCGCCGGCAGGTCCCCGGAGCGCCCTGCGCGGAGCCAGCGCAGGCAGGGAGCCCCGCCCCGCGGGGAGCGGCGGGCGCCGGCTGCCCAGGTCACATGCACTTCCGAGAGCCAATCCCCGTGCGACCCGGGGTCTCCTTAAGCGGGCCGCCGGTTGCCATGGGGACGCCAGCCGGGACTGTCGCTATGGAGACGCCGGCCGCGCCCTGCAGCGGGAGGTGCCGCGCGCTGCTGGCTGTGATCGGCGAGGCCGCGACGGAACCGGAGCGGGAGGCGGTGCGCCAGAGCCTCGAGCGCGGTGAGCCAGGTGCGCGGGCGGGCTACGCTGCCACGGCAGCCCCAGCCCAGGAGGGCCTCCTGCGCGGGGCTGCGGGCCGGGGAGGCAGGGAAGGAAGCGCCTGTCCGGTGCGCTCTCCAGGGCCTGGAGAGCGCCCCGCCCGCCCCTGCCACGCCTTCGCCTTCCTGCGCGGCAGGGGCCGGGCCGGGCCCGGTCGGTGGCGCCGTTGCTCTGCTCTGCTCGCTCCGCCGGCCGCTGGATCCGCCAAGGTCGCGAGTGGCCAGCTGGCAAAGGAGCGCCCGCGGTCCGGGCTGTGGGCGCGGCGGCGCTGGAGGGCACCGCTTGCAGGGGCCGCAAGCAAGAGGCGGCTGCCCGCCGGCTGTAACGGCTCTTGGGTTAGGGGGTGCAATCCACGGGTTAGGGGGCGCAAATTACTTGCCTTGCCCCGGGTGCTGACAACCCACGCTACGCCACTGGGCCATAGGTCCATGTGGAACCACGAGGAACATACCAGCATCTGATGACCTCAGTGACCTGGGCAGGTTGGTAAGGGAGAAGGCACTCTCTCAGGTATCCTGGTCCCAAGTTGTTTAGGGCTTGGTACACAAGTACCAGAACCTTAAACCTGGCTCGGTAGCAAATAAGCAGCAAGTGCAGTTCCCTCAGCAAAGGAGTTGCATGCTGAAAAGGGGCAGCTCCCGATAATAGCCAAGCTGCTATATTCTGCACTAGCTCCAGCTTCTGGAGCAGCCTTAAGGGCAGCCCCACATAGAGCGCATTGCAGAAATCCAGTCTTGAGGTTACTAGTGCCTGTACCACTGTGGCCAAGCTATCCCTGTCCAGGAGATGCTGTTGCTGGCAAACCAGTCAAAGCTGGCAAAATGCACTCTGAGCTGCTGTGATCACTTGGGCCTCCAGCAACCATGGTGGATCTAAGAGTAGCCCCAGACGATGAATCTGATCTTTCAAAGGAAGTGCAGCCCCATCCAGAACAGGCAATGAGCCTATCTCTCAGACTTGGGAACCACAGGGCTTCCGTCTTGCCAGGATTCAGCTTTAGTTTATTGGCCCTCATCCAGCCCATCACTGAGTCTAGGCACTGAACCAGGACTTGCACAGCCTCACCTGATTCAGATGTCACAGGGAGATAGAGCTGTGTGTCATCAGCATATCGACAGCACTTGGCTCCAAATCCCCAATGACCGCTCCCAGATGTCTGGTATTTCTATTTAAATCTTATTTATTTATTGAATTTATATTAGAACAAATGGTGATCTAGGCAGCTAACCACAATAAAATAAAAAACTATAATTAAAACATAAAAATGAATCAGTTAAAAATTCATCAATACAATTAAGAAATAAACAGCAGCCCACCACTTAAAACCTATTTCAACAACTGATGAGTCAGTTTATGGGCCAAGAGGACATCTTTGCCTGCTGATGGAAGGAGATCAAAGATGGAGCTAACCTGACCTCTCTTGGCAGGTAGTTCCAGAGCTTGGGAGCAATCACCAAGAAGGGCTTCTCTCATGTTCCCACCAAATGTGCCTCTGATGATAGCAGGACAGTAAGAAGGGCCTCTCCCAAGAATCTTAAACTTGGGCAGGTTCATATGGGAGAATGCAGGTCTTTCAAATAGCCTGGTCCCAAATCATGTTGGGCTTTATAGGTAATAACAATGAGCACTTTGAATTATGCCTGGAAACAGACCGGTAGCCAGTGAAGCTGTTGTAACACAGGAGTCACATGCTCCCTATAGCTGATTGTCAGTAGTTTGACTGCAACCTTCTGGACCAGCTGAATTTTCCAAACACTTTTCAAAGCATAACACTGTGTTATGCTAGTCTAAATGGGAACAGATCATGTTACAGTAGTCCCAATGGGGTGCAACCAAGGCATGTGTCACCATGGCCAGATCTGACATTTGCACTAGTCTTGGCTGTGCCAGCATACTCCTAGCCATCACTAACACCTGGGCATCCAGGTTCAGGGCTGAATACAGAAATACATTCAAACTCTGAACCTGAATCTTCAAGGGGAGTGTACCTCTTTCCAAGACAGGTCGAATCCCTTATTCCCTGATCTGCCCTTTGACTGACCAGGAGCACTTTCATCTTCTTTGGATTAAGCTTCAAATTGTTAGCCCTCATATCAGACACTATTTTAGAACTTAAGCAGCTGCCTTAGTCTTAGTTAGAAAGGAAAGATACAGTTGGGTGTCATCAGCGCATTGATGGTCTCACATCCCACCCTCTGAGGCCCAGTAAGCCTAAGCTCCACCAGGTAATGATCTGTCCATGATAAGGAAACTATAGGATGTTCTTCTGCACCCAAGGCAGAAAACCAGATCCAAATTGTGCCCTGTTGAATGAGTGGGGCCAGACTCCAATTGGGACAGATGCATGGTTGCCACTGAACCATAGGGAAACTCCAACACCACCCTTGCTTATTCAGGAAGGGAGACTGTTAGGTAGTGGGGTGAGCAGTACACCAGCAGAATCCTTATTCTGTCCTGAACACCCACCTTCAGATACGCACACTTAAAACAGGGTGATTGTGGGATGGGACACCTAGTCAAAGGGACAGGATCCACTACAACTCGGTTGTGGGCCTGGTCCTTCAAACACTCATGGTGGCATTCTGACACAGGACACCCAAATCAGCTATACTTTTATTGTAACAAATCCCACAGTAAAAGCTTAATGGTTACAGTCATCAGAAATCATATAGCTGGTGACAATTAGCTATAGGATCCATAAGTAATTCCACAATAATCGAAAGCTAATAACTATAGCTGGGTCAGAGATACAGACAACTGGCTTCTATATTGTAATCTCTGTGGCTGAGGATACAGGACAAGGGCTTGAATGAGGTCAACCTTCCCAGGTAATCAAAGAAAAGAGTTCTAGAAGATCTGAACAAATCCACACATGCAAAGCTTTACGCCAACCTCGAAATCTTTGTTGGAAACTCTGCGTTACATGGGCCAAGGCCTATCACATCCAAGGGTCAAAACAGGTTCAAGAGCTAGTCCATAGGAATCCCACACATGCAGGCACCTCGACAACCATGGCTTCTACCTTGGTATCTCCATGAGTCCAGGCATAGAAAAATCTAAGAGTCAGGATCAGTCTTAGCCATCTGGCAACTCAGGGCTATCGACGATGAAGATCCACAATCCATTCAAACAAGAATTCTCATTCTAAGAAAAGTGCAGCAGTACTTTTCATGGCAAGTTCTTAACAGTACAAAGTTCAAGAGCCAAGAGCCCAAATTGGAAGGAGAGTCCATGTGAAGAGTACCTCAAGAGGCTCAGATGGTAGTAAGTCCAAACAGAGAGGATTTGAGGCAGTGAAGATGAGCATGTTCCCAGCAAAGGCTCCCAACCTGGGCACTGGCTTAAAAGAGAAGGTGTGGTTGTGTAAGCCCTCCTCCTAAACAACTAACTGACAAGGTATTGTAGCCCATCAGTGAGGTCCCCTGCCCAAACAGGGCATCTCCTTTCTGCCCTTCAGGGGAGATGCTTCAACCTGTGTGACACCTCCGAAAACCACTCCCGCTTCTGCTGTTTTCACAGAGAAACTGCCAGCTTCCTTCCCTGCCAAGGCTAGCAGCTGGATGGGGGTAAGTTGCCTCCCTCCTGCTTTCCCCTAAGCTTACACTGATTCTGACATTCCACAGCCTGAATAGGCCCAAACCCTTCTGGACCACTCCTGATCAGATTCTGGCTATAAGCTATAAAGGCCACTGGACCTGGGCCCCAACAAACTCCATCTCGCCACCCCCAGGTCTTGCCTGCTGCTGCACTGAGATCTCAGATGGGGAAAGCTAGGAGAGAGTCTCTCTCGCACACACAGTCTTGTCCAGCCAGGTCTCCATGATACAAGCCAAGTCAGCGTGCTCATCCAGGATCCAGCCATGGATGGCTCTTGTTTTCCCATCTGGCACCAGGGGGTAGCAGGGGTTGGCGGGGTAACACCGGGGAGTGCAGGAGCAGGGGCCACATGCCACCCATGGGCCACAGGTTGGCCACCCCTGCTCTAGAGTAAAAAAGGCCATAGCTACTATCTACGCCTTTAAAGCAGGGGTCCCCAAACTTTTTGAGTTGGTGGGCACATTTGGAATTTGGAGAGAGAGACAGGAGATATGGCAAAGCCTAACAAGGCTTGGAGTGGCTCTTCTATGGTGCCAAAATGCCTGCACTAAGTAGCTGCTGGCAGCTGCGTGGGACATAGGGGGTGGAGTGGAAGTGGGGAGTGCAGCATTTCATTCTTTATTGGGTGGCCTAACTCTGATTTTTTTTTTTTAATTCACTGGGAGGGAGGGAGATCTTTGCTTACCTTAAACCAGCCTTCTCCAACCTGGTGCCCTCCAGATATTTTTTGGACGACAGCTCCCAGCATTCCTGATCCTTGGTCATGCTGGCTGGGGCTGATGGGAGTTGAGTGCCCCGAAAATCTGGAGGGCACCCAGTTAAGGAAGGTGGCCTTAGACATTCCCCACACCCTCGCTGCCCAGCCCTTAGAAATGCTTTAATTTGGTCAAATGGCAAGTCGAGCGGAAGGCCCATGAATCTGGACGTGATACATGCCGGGCCATCTTCACGCACTTTTCCTGTATCCCTTTTATTGATTTACAGTACACACATACTCAGTATGTATAGCAAACAACGCCGGTGTGAAACAGCATCAACACAATGACTCATCAGTGCTCTGGTTTCCATCCCACAGAGAGCCTGGGCTGTCACTCACGCTGGCATTTGCAAGCATAACTACAAATACATACACTTCATCTAGTCAGTTGTGTTGCGGAACACTTTTGCAGATAAATCCTCCTTCAATGCACACCCCCGATACAAAATATGTCTTTGGTGCAGGGCATTTTGCAAAGGGATCGGTCCGGGGATCACTTCAATCTCGAATGACATATTTGGAGTGTATTCGCTTTATAACCTTTGATTTATGGATGAGCTCTTCCTAGTTTCTATGGCAATGTGCAACTATCATCAGTCATTAGCTTCTACTGTACGGCGAGTGGGGTGGGGAATCTATTTACTCATACCAGCAGAATGTGCTAAATAAATTACTGGTATTAACTCCAGAAAGCTTGATTGTCCTGTATCATTGGCTGTTTAATAATACACTTCATCACTAGCTGAATGTTGTAAATACCAAATAATATCTAGAGAAATAATAGAGGAAGATAGTTGGCTGATTATTAGTGCAGTTAAGCGGTTTACACCAAAAATGTTAAAAATACAACAAGAGTGAAATGTGTTCCTATACAAAGGTAATGGAATCCTCACATACCTTCCAAACCCTTTATTCAAGGCTAATAGAAGGGCTAATTTGAAGACCACCTTTATTAACTCCCTGTCATTCCAAAGATATCACCTTTGCTTGTTCTGCATGCATGTGTCTCCCCTGTCCCGACAAGTTTCCCCATTTATTTCAATGGAAGCCACCAATCTGTGCGCGCATCTCTTTGCATGCACAGATCGGCAGTCTCTGATTTAGGGCTGTGAAGAAAGTACTGATTTGACCAAAAATCAATCAAATTGATCCAGTAAATTACGGAGAAACTGTTTTGTGGCCCCTCCTCTCCCAATTTCGTTTCTCAGTGAGATGGGAGAGCGAGAAGCCTGCCGAACATGATCACCGAAGCTCTGCCAACTATGCCTACCAGATAGGTAACTATAAGGTCTTAATGATGACTGCTTTGCCGGTTGAGAGGAATAGAGAACTTTAATTTTACTAAGAAAATGCTAGCCACTGTTTCTATTATGCTTTTAATCAACCTAATTGCACTGTATGTAGCAATGTGTTTTGCTTGTTTTATCGTTGGAAAGTTTTGTTACTCCCTGATACTGTTTGAGTAATAAATATATGTTTTGTGGTGCCACTTTGTGTTATTTGGCTTGAGGGGTGCTTCAGGGCCCACAACCCATAAATTAATTCTTGAAACCCAAAACACTCAGCTGGGATGTACAAATCTGTTGCTGTGTGGGGTCTGTCCAAACAGCCGCTGTTGTCTCTCTAGGTAAGGTGAGTCACAGACACACCTGTTCAGGTAAGAGAAACATGCTTGTCGGATGGAGTGGGAATGGTTCATCAGAATTGTTTCACTGATGCTTCAGCATGTTGATTTGGAAGTAAGTCCTATTGCACTCAATGTAGCTTAATTCTGATTAGGCTTGCATAGAACTGCTCCGTTAAGGTGTGGACAGCGGTCGTATGCATGTTTAGACAGAAAAAAGTCCTATAACTCCCAGCATGCCCCAGCCAGCAGTTCTGGCTGAGAATGCTGGGAGTTGAAGGACTTTTTTCTTCTAAACATGCATAGGATCGCACCCTTAATCTCTGATTCCCCCTTCCCACTGTGAAAAACAAAAAACCCACCAGTCTGTTTTATGGTCTGCTTTCAAATAAAACGTCTTTGGATATTTTTTTGCATGACATTCTTATATATATTTAAAGAGAAAGAAATCGAAATGTAAAAAAATAAAATTTAAATCCCCCTAGTAGTTCAGGTTTAAAAATAGGGTTGTGTGGAACTGCACACTCTGACTTTATGTTTAACAATCCTGCTTCAGTCACTGAACTTTCTTTGGAGGGTTTTTTTTAAAAAAGACTTTTTGAATAAAATGAGCTGCTGCAGTAATGATACACTCTGTAGAAGTGTGGGCTTTCCTGTAGATATTCAACTGCTGTCCACTGTAATGTCAGCCTATCATGAGAGGCAAAAGAGGCAGACTTTTTTTTTTTTTTTATGTTGGCAGCTATTCTGAATTTCCCCAAATTTAAAAAGCACCTCAGAACACTGTTTCCTCAGGGAAACAACCTGGCAATCCTGCAAAGGAATTTCACCTCACTCCCGAAATATAACTGAAACAAAGCAGCCAATTTCCAGATGAGTGAAACAGCTGATAAATGGTCTTTAATATGAATGGGGACTTCCTCACAAGCCACAAGGAAATAGCGTGGCCATGTATCCTCTTTTACACAGGACAGTCCTCTATTTAAAGGACAGGACAGTCCTTCAAGCAGAGGATGCCTTCTAAAGCAGAGGACAGTCCTCTGGCAGCCCTTCAAATAGAGGACTTCCCTCGGTAAAAGAGGGCACATGACCACCCTGTTATGTTGATATGTTTGGATCAGAACAGTAAGAAGGCCTGGAAAGAAATCTATCTCTATTTGTGCAGCTACTTCCTTTGTTAATTCCCCCCCCCAGCAGGGTTCCCCTACCCGCCCACCCAGCCCTCATCACGATGCTCACATTATCAAGCTGTCTAAATAACGTATGTCCATCTAGCGCCAAATAAACTGCCGAGACTCAATTATCCAATACCAGAATCTGAATCAATGCAATTTGTGTTATTTGATTGCCTAATTTTTCTTTGGACAAATTTACAAAGATTAGTCAAAGGAAAACCATTGACCTCCTTGCCTAAGATCAGCAGCAAACCGTCTATTAGGAAGAGAATTGGTTAATTGGGTAGGGTTTATTAAGATCACTCAATCAATCAGTGCAATCCAGCTAATTTTCCAAGGGAAGTTGGATGCGCGCAGAATTTGACTGGGGGGTGGAAGTCCAGCAAACTCGCTGGGCTCGACCCCCCCCCCCCGAGCTCCGCTCTCCCTACCTTTTCCCCAGCTCAACTCACATTCTCGCGAGCCAAGCCATGGAAAGTGACTTCCGGGTTCAGGTGCTATGTTGTTTACGTAGAAAATGGTCTAATTTGCGGCAGGGATGGGGACTCAGACTCCAGGACTCGACTCGTGAGTCGGACTGAGTCCCCCCTCTGACTCAAGTCAGACTCGAGTCCCAATATTTTTAATGGGACTCGAGACTCGACTCGGAACTCGAGACCAAGGACTCGTGTTCCAAAATTGTGTTCCTCAAATGCAACATGGATAGGCTTTAGGAAGTACAGCAAGTTTATTGTTTAAAATCATTTTCCTAAAATGCAACCTTTCAGACATTTTGGGTTTGGCTGCCTCTGCCTGCCTGTTTGGGGTTCCCAGCCTCCTCTGCCTGCCTGGTCTCTTCTTAACCAGTTCCACAGTTTGAATTGTCCAAGACAAAGGCCTCTGCCTGCCTGTCTGGTTATTTATTTGCCTGGTGTGTTCTTGCCAAAATCAGTTGCAGAGTTTTGAAATAAAAAGGCACACTTGTGCCTAGAATTTATTTAAGCCACACATCTGAAATAGCCTTATTTTGTTGGGGAAATACCCCATTGATTTTAATAGGGACAGCTTTGGGAGTCAGCTTTGGGAGTGACTCGTGACTCGTGAGCTCACCATTTTGGACCAAGGACTCGGACTCGAGACTCGTGACTTGACTCATGACTCGAGACCAAGGACTCTTCAACATCCCTGATTTGCGCAAATTAGGCTATTTTCTATGTAAACAACATAGCGCCAGAGACCCAGAAGTCTGGTGAGCGCCTCAGCTGGTGCTCGTGCTCGGTTTGCGTGCTGCATGTTGAGTACCAGGCAGGTCGCGCCCATCCCTAGAGTGTGTATACACTCAGGCATACACGTTATTAATTAAAGAGAGAGGGTGGAGTTTTCCTTGCCCTGTTCTAAGCCAACAACTGAAGTCAGTTAGCCCTGCCATTGCAAACAATTTCTAAACTATCTGCTATCTAATACAACAACTCGTCCAGACAAACCACAAGTCAAGCAGCAAATCTGATACTGCACTTCAAGCCATCACATATATTAATAACCTCCTCAGTTGCCTGTCAAGTTTTATGTCTGGTAAAATGACATGAGATTACAGTTTCAGGCAAAATAGCCTTCATGATGAAATGAACTGCTATCTTGAGCCCTTCACTAGGAATAAAAGTTACCTAAGGGATAATTAATAGTTCTTGAACTACTTAATGGGAATGATAACTTGGGAAATTCAGGGTCTGTTTTGACATTTCAACTCTTCACTTTGATAGTTAGATCAATGTCTTGTTGGCCCTGGGTAGGTTTTAGACTTGAGAAATTAAAGCCAGCTAAGAGTCAGAATTATTTTCATTTCTTTGGGTTCCTCTAGGATTAGGGTTGCCTGGTCTCAGGGTTTGACGTGAAATGTCAGAATTTTGTGTCCTCCATTTCAGGGTCACTAGGCAAAGGAGAAAAGTCTCAGGGTGAGGAAACACCTAGAAACACAAGTGGTTGGGGTCGTTAACAAACCACCCAGCAACCCTACAACAGAGCATGGGTTCTAGCTGGTTTGTTAACCACCCCAGCCACCTACCCTCACCGGGTTCGCATGTCATGACAAGCGATACCCAGCAAGGGTAATTAGGGAAATAGGGTAGCATGTGCCTGGCACATGTGGGTGTGGTTAATAAATCACCGTGGCTTATTAACCACCCGTGCATCTGTGAACCCGGTCATTGTGTTTTCTAGATACAATTTTAACCTTGCTGACTGTGTTTTATGCTGCTTTTCTGCTTTTGTGACCTTTTTGTTTATTATGTTTCCTTTTTAGAATTTACATTTTAATGGTTTTTATTCTTTCTTCTAAACCACCTGGGAATATGATTGACAGCTGGTATAAAAAATATCATAAATAAAATATTATATTTTACAATTACAAGCCTGTGAGTGGAGAGAACACAGGATGAGGTGCGGACTGTAAGTGTAGTTACAAAATATTGGCATACTATAATCTCATGAGAAACAGCTTTACAAATACATGTTAAAACATACCAGGCTGTAAAGAATTATAGTCCTATTGATGATAAATTATGGTTGATTAACTTCCTTCATTTTGAGGTGAGCTGGGGGTAGGGAAGAGACCTTTCTTCTAAACTACTCCAACTTGTCCACTTCTTATTAAAACTGCTAGCATCACCACCCTGCAAAACTGTCATCTTTATGAAATTTAGAAAAAGCATTACTGAGAACATCAGGGTGACAGTTCTGGCCAGACATTAACTAATAGCTAGAACTGAAGAAAACTGTATACTGATCTCAAGTGACAACTTGCCTTTTCTTTACTAAAAGGAGAACAGTCTTCCACATAGCAGGAGAAGGCAATAGAAATGTTTTAAAGTATGGTTGACATCTCTTCTAGGGGAAAAAATATCAATTTGTGGGTATTCATTCTTTTGAACATATTCTCATTTAAAGTGTCTGTTGTGTACTAATAAAGCTGATATTTTGTTTTTAAGTTGTAGATTTGCACGCATGCATGCGCACACACACAGCTTTGAAATAGGCAGTCCATAATTTTCTTCAGTATGGAACCTGTAATTTCCTTCTTAGCACATGGTTTCTGCTTCTGCTGAGATTGGAAAATAGAGGTTTCGGTGATGTTTGGTGCTTTCCTAAAAAATAATTTGTAGTGTAGTAAGCACTCTTGATTGCTATTCATCTTTATTTGATGTTGGGGTGGAACTATACAGCCCTGTGTTGAGTTCTCCCTCTTCCCTGTAATGTAGGATCACTTACCCCCTGTTGTGGCCATTGGCAATAATGTGGAACAGAATGGGGAATGCATGATGTGATAATGTCCTGAAATGGGGGACATTACAGGGGAGAAGGAAATGACTCAATGGGAAAGCTGGTTTTGGTAGCAGTCCTGTGTCATGCATAATATGGAGTTCTACTGTTAGACCTCTCAGTAACAGGAAAGACCATAGGGCTATAGGATAATACACGTTACACCCATAAGAACAGCCCCTGCATTTCTACTGCATCAGGGAGTCTTGACTAACCCTGCATTTTTTAGACATGTGAATGTCCTTCAAACAATGCAGGAAAAGCTCAACAAATCCATGGCAGAAATGCAGAGATCCATCTTTTCTGTGAAGCAGCCCTGAGACTACGTAGGTAAACTGGTGGGAAGGGCTGTAGCTCAGTGATAGAGCAGATGCTTTGCATGCAAAAGGTCCCAGGTTCAATCCTTGGCATCTCCTGTCTGAAACCCTGAAAGCTGCCACCTGCCCGACTGTGAACAATACTGAACAAGAAGATAGACTGATGGTCTGACTTGGTATAAGGCAGCTTCCTACATTCCTGAGATGGTAAAGATGAACACAACATTTTTCAAATCAGAGGAACAGCTCTGGGTGCTTTCATTCTAAATGTACCCTTTCCTGGGTCAAGATCTGGGGGGACGGACGGACGACAACAACTTCTGCAAGGTGGAAGCAGAAACCAACTATGCACAGTGCTGATTGGCTAGCCCCCATGATATCACGGAAATACGCCCCTTCCCATCCCTACAGCAATTTGTAAGAAGTGTCATTCTTTTTAAATTAATACGGGATTAATGTACAGCTAATTGTATAAAATATATGTTGTAATAATAGTAGTAGTAGTACTACTAGTAGTAATACAGCCTGTATCCAGAATGGAAGGCAGGGCCAAGAGTAATGACTGAGCCAGCAGCTAATTTGGTTAGCTGGTAATATTTGTCATGTCAGTTGTGAAGCTGGAATCTCATCATAGCTGAAGAAATTTAGGTTTCTTTTTGCAGTATTTGAGATGGAATGGAAAATCATGGTTTCTCATTACATGTATGAGCCTCAGCAACCATCAGGCTTTCATGTCTCCTTCTGGCTCCTCCTTTTCCATGTGCCACAGGATGAGATCAGGAGCAACTGGTTCTGGTTTTAAACTAACGAAAAACACAGAAAAGCTTTTTTAGGTAGTGAGAAACTATGGTTCCCCATTACCTCTGAACCAGGCCTTCATCTGTCTTCACCAGGGCTTTTTTTCTGGTGGAACTCACCGGAACTGAGTTCCAGCACCTTTTCTTCTATTAATTGCATTACAATTTAATCGCCATCTACTCCCGAGGAAATGTAATCCAAGAGTTCCGGTACCCTTTTCTCCAGAAAAAAAGCACTGGTCTTCACCCTGACTAGAATTGTGAGACCCAGCTTTCAGCATGAGAAAAATCACATTTCCAGCCCTAGACAAAAACACTAAAGGATCAAAATAAACTAAGAAATGGCTGAAAAGAGAAAGTTAAATTTCTTATCTCTGCAAAAGGTTTCCAATATGATCATCAGACCACAGCCAGCTGTCAATTCCCTGATGCCACTCAATTCTAGCCAAATCCATCTCACCACCACCACAATAGTCTGAAATATAGAAGCTGCCATAAAAGGTAAGGTGGCTTCAGGCCCCTTCTCATACCTGAAGCCCTGACATGAAGCTACCTTAAACTGAGTCTCTATTTTTTTTTTTTATTGGGTAACCTCCCTTGTGGACTGTGGGAATGCTGTGGACATAATATACCTTGACTTCAGCAAAGCTTTTGACAAAGTGCCTCATGATTAGGGGTGTACACGTACCTGGGGGGCGCCCCGCCTCTCCTCTCCGCTGGCGCCCCCCGCCACTCGATTCTCAGCGGCGCAGAGCAATTCTCCGCTGCTGGTCGAGCCACCCTGTGCCAGCGTGCCGGGACCCCGCGCTGCATCTTTTCCATGGAAACCAGGGCAACAGGGCTGTTTTAAGCCCTGTTGCCCTGGTTTCTACGGAAAAGATGCAGCACGGGGTCCCGTCGCTGCTTGTGCAGGGTCCCAGCATGCCAAGGCGAGCGGAGCCCAGGACCCGGTAAGGCCTGCTCGCCTCGGGCGGGCATGAGCGGGGCTGATTTCGGCCTGCTACGCCCGCTCAAGGTGAGCGGTTACATCCCTACCATGATATCCTGATTAGCAAGCTAGCTAAAAGTGGGCTAGATGGAACAACTATCAGGTGGATCCACAGTTGGCTACAGAATCAGACTCAAAGAGTGCTTATCAATGGTACCTTCTGAAACTGGGGAGAGGTATCGAGCAGGGTACTGCAGGGCTCAGGTCCTGTGCCCAATGCTCTTCAACAACATTTTTATTAATGACTTGGCTGAGGAGGTGCAGGGAATGCTTATCAAATTTGCAGATGACACAAAATTGGGTGGAACAGCTAATACTCTGGAAGACAGAAACACAATTCAAAGGGACTGAGAGACTGAAAGAACTGGGCATGTTTACCCTTCAGAAGAGAAGACTGAAGGGAGATATGATAGCACACTTCAAGTACTTGAAAGGTTGTCACGCAGAGGAGGGCCAGGATCTCTTCTCGACCAACCCAGATTGCAGGACATGGAATACTGGGCTCAAGTTAGAGGAAGCCAGATTCGACCTGGACATCAGGAAAAAATTTCCTGACTGTTAGAGCAATGCAACAATGGAACCAACTACCTAGGGAGGTAGTGGGCTCTCCCATACTGGAGGCATTAAAGGTGCAGCTGGACAGCCATCTGTCAGGGATGCTTTGACTTGGATTCCTGCTTTGAGCTGTGGGTTGGACTCGATGGCCGTCTAGGCCCCTTCCAACTCAGCTTCTATGATTCTATGAGTCAGACCATTGGTCCATCAAACCCAGTGTTGTCTACTCTGACAAGCAGTGGCTCTTAAGGGTCTTGGGTCTTTCCTATCATATTGTGATGGCCATGAAGCATCATGCTGAATTGCAAAATGTGGTATTAAATTACACTTGTGAACATTCCACGGTGACTCTCTCTCTCTCTCTCTCTCTCTCTCTCCCTCCTCAGCTGTACTCTAAGCAGATGGAAGGCTCGATCTAGCAGAGGAGGGAATGAATGCAGCACCGATGAGTCATGCAATTGGTTGTAGCATGGTGCAGTGTGAGATGGCTAAGAATCATATGAGTCGCAGAGATGGACCTACAAGCTACAACGATGAATGTTGAATTTTATAGCTTGTTACCTGATTAAAGAAATCTTAGTCAATTAATCCTATAAGCTTTACAGCACAATCCTATTGCTGCTAGACAGCGTCTAGACAGCATGGGTTTTTCGGAGTCCCAACTCCGACCTCAGAAACTCGCTTCAAGGTCAGAGCTGGGACTCCGAGCTCAGAATGCCCTCCCCCCCATCACAGCCCGTGCAGAAAGAACTTTACTGGCTGTGTTTCCGAGGTTGCAAGTGCGACCTTGGAGATGGGGTTTAAGGGACATTCCGGGGGGCAGGGAGGGGAGGAGACAGGCACTGACAAAATACAAAGTATCCTGGTGGCGCTTCATCCTCCTTCCCTCCCGTTCAAAGGCGCCTCAGCTAGACAGCCAAAATCAGCTGTCTAGCTGAGTTGCAAGGCGGGGGGAGTGATTGATTGATTGATTGATAATTTATTACGGTCAATTGACCTTTGTCTCTGCACTCCTCCTGCCCTCCATAGGATGCCCATAATTCCCTGAGTTTGGAGAGCTACGGGCATCCCAACTGGATTGTGCCCTTAGTCAATTAATAAATTAAAGGGGGAGGTACACATGACCCCACTCATGCGTTCACCCAGTGTGTGACAAGGGCTGTGACTTCCAACTCCTCTTCACTCCACATTTGGCTGTAGTAGGATGGCCTCTTTTACACAAGACAGTCCTCTATTTGAAGTGCTGTCCAGTCCAAGTCCAGTATAAAGATGAAGAACCATCAGGAGGACAAGCTGGGCCTTGAAGTTGCCCATTAGTGGCACCTGGACAGCAGAGTGAGCAAAGTATACAGGTCACCTGGTCACAGTCCTCTACACTATGGTGAGATATACTGTATTTCTATTTACATGATAGCAATTATGTCTAAATTTGCATCTATACATATAACTTAGCGTCTGCAAATTCTATGCAAATCGGTGTCCTCTTCTGTTCTCTTCTTTGGTGAGTCATGTCCTCTTTTTTGGCAAGTCACATGCGGCCACCCTAGGCTGAGGTGAGAATAGGTCCTACGCATGTATAGATGTATGCACGTTGAACTCCTCTATGTGAGGATCCTGGGCCAATCAGGAGTCCGCTTGCATGGGGGATCTATCTGTGTGTACATCTGAGAGTGCTCAGGGTCCCTTCACAAAGCTGCTGAATGCGCAGTGGCCATAGACAGTGGGCACATTGGTGGCAGGGAGTGTGGCAATTCAGCACATGTCTACGATTCCTCCATGCATTTTTTTCAGTGCATGAGGGAGTTCAGGTGAGCCCTCCCTAATTAATTCATTAATTAAATGTTGATATGGATAAAAAGAAACACTTCTGAAATAAGAACCATTCTTTCTTTTTATTTAGATTGGCGGGGGGGGGTATAACTTCAGGCTTGGAGGCCAAATCCAGCCTTCTTGGGGTGCCGATCAAGGTGTCCAGAGTTCCCCAAATGGCCCCACCCTCTTTCTTCCAACCACCAATCATGTGGTTGTTTCCCATCTTTTGCACAGTTTTCCCCTCACCCTAAATGGTTAAAATGCTCTCCTAAGGCTTACATGCAACCCCCCCCCCACACACACACACACTGCAGGGGGGTTGGCCTATGGGCTGACTTTGGTGATTAGCACCACCACGTACCTCAGCTATGTTGGGTATATCGGGCGGTGGTAAATAACCCGACCCCTGGGGAAGCCAACAGCTTCAGGCGGAGGAGCTTGACCAGGAGACTTGTGGGGCCTTGAGGAATTAAATTGCCCCTTAACTGCCCACGTGACCTTGGGCGGCAGCAGTGTCAGTACCAATCGGAGACCAAGGCAAGGGATGCTGATAGGGCTTTGGTGTGGAAAACTGCAGGCGAGATGGTAGACATCGTAACCGGCCGTAGCACTGCGATGTGGAAGGCAACGGAAAAGCAGCACATTATATTTTCCCACTATACTCGTCATGGCTAAACAGATAGACAGTCTGATGATGATGATGTCCAACCTCTAGTAGGAGAGGACCGAAAGGAAGAAGAAGAAGGCCTAGTTACTGGCACTAAGAGCTTGAAGCTAAAATGTGCTGGTATTTTGGCCCTGCTTCTTTTGCCTTCAGCCCTGCCCTCCATTGGAACATAGCCACAAATTGTTTGTGATTGCTTACAAGCAACAAACAGGCATGGGACAATAGATGGAGCAGAACAACATGGGGCATCTTTGCTGGTCTCAGGCACTCCATGCACCCCATCTGGACGGGGTCCTGAAAGACCCAGGAAAAGTGTGAGTGCATGGAGGGTAACTGTGGTCTTAAGCTGGTAGGTTTTTTGATGATGTAGTATTATGGTGAAGGACCAACTGTAACCTTGGTATAATACATTGATAATTCTCTCTCCTCTTAGCCAAGCAGGATTGTCCACTAACCAGAAATGTCGTGGACTGGACTGGCTTTTGTGCCTTGTACAGGATCCTGCTGTGCAGGAAATAGCAGGTGAAGCTTTTTGTAGCATTGGCACATACATTACAGTAATACCTTGGATTGCAAGCATAATTCGTTCCGGAACTGTGCTTGTAATCCAAAACACTCTTATATTAAAGCGAGTCTCTGGCGGGCGTGAGCGGGGCTGATTTCGGCCCGCTACGCACGCACGCTCAAGGCGAGCGGTTACATCCCTACGACTACTTGTCTTGCAAGACCTTGCTCGTTTATCAAGTCAATTTTTTAAAAAAAATTTGCTTGTCTTGCAAAACGCTCTCAGACCAAGTTACTTGCAATCCAAGGTATTACAAGCTGCTGTTAAAGGCACAATTACAGAGGCTGGTTGAAAAGTTGGCAACCCCTACTCCTCAGAGAATCGAAATCAAGAGCTGACCACGCAAATCCATCCATAAGAGGGTTAAAAAGGGGGGGGGAGGCAAACAAAAACAACAAAACAAATTGTGTTTGCTTGATTGGCTAGGCCTGTATCTGACTGTATTGCAAGCTTTTCTTGCAACTGTTGCCATGGTAATGGAAATAGCTGTAGATTTGAGTGACACCCCTCCCCCCCAGGACAATGAAGGCACAGTTTGGAGCAACATGCCACCAAAGGTAGAGGAGGCTGGAGAGAAGAAAGCAAGAACTGCTCTCCACCCACACTGGGGCCTCCTATAGCTCCCCCCCCTTTCACTGCATTCATTCCATCCTCATCCTTATATGCTTAAAAAAACACCCCTCCTGGAAATCACAGCACTTGCCTTTGGAAAACATTTGCTTCTTCCCACCCTCTGTTAAACTGTAAAGCAAACGCATCCTCTGGGCATTTGCTTTTCAGACAGCAAAAATAAAAATTGACATGACATTTAATTTGGGTGATTTCTAATCAATATTAATTTGCACTTTATGATTTTTAATCTGAGTAAATGAGATATTATTCTGTGGACACCACTGCATGGTCAGTAGATAATGGAGTCATCCTCTGTTGTCATGTAATTAGTGCAGGGCCAGGCTATGTAAGATTCCTTTCTTTTTGTCTCCAGTTTTACAAATGCTAATGAGTGGATCTGGATATGATTATATCCTATACCCTGCATTTGCCCTTATTTGACCTTCAGGAGGGTTCCATCATCACAAATAATAATAGACCTTTCCTCCCTCTCCACTTCTATTTGTCCTCTTTGATCCCTTTTTATTGCCTTTATATGTTGCTCTTCTGTGGTCCTACTGAGGGCAGCAGCTTCAGGAGATAATGGACTGATTCTGCCCACCAAACTCTCTCTCTCCCTCCCACTCAACCCACACTCAGGGCCGTCTCTAGGTATTTTGGCACCCTAGGAAAGGTACAATCCCCCCTCCCCCTGCCATGTTACCGCTATTATTTCTTGAACAGTATGAAATGGGTTCGGGGGGGGGGGAACCACACGTTTCCTGGGATATTGATGTCTTCCGTTTTTAATTTCTTTCTTTAACATTGCAACTTTTACCAATGTCACTGCATTGTATGGTGCTTTATGCATTTGTTTGGAACACAGTATATGCATCCTTTAAACCAGTGGTCTTCAACCTGTCCAACCTGAGACCCACCTCTGATTCCTAACCTGCAACATGGGAGTCACTTTCACATTTTCACTTTTTGTTTATATGGGCCGGTGGGTGGGAGGAGAATCCACATAGCCACACAAACAAAAGCACTTATTTGTACACACTTTCTCCTGTTTTACAAAAAAAAAAAAAAACCTCCCATTGCACAGATAATAAAGTTCATGAGTGCAGAACAGTGGGGGGGGGGGGGAATCTACACAGTCACACAAAATGATGATGATAATACTATCCTCAGAGCAACAATACAGAAAAACAGTCTTTGGAACCCAGCCACATCCCATTGCAAAAGGAGATACTGAGATGATGATGATGATGATGATGATGATGATGATGATGATGATGATGATGATGATGATGATGATGATATCCTCAGAGCCACACAGAAAAACTTCCAAAATCCATCTCTTTCACTGAGTATCTCCACAGCCACCCCATTTCATAGCTTCTCAGAAGGAACAGTGAGAAGATGCACACTACAAAAATCCTGTTTATGAATCTCAACTCACAAGTAAGGAGGCATAGATTACTCAGGAGTAATCATGGCCAACAAGTTCTGAACATCCAAAATTCATCTCTTTGTCTGAGCATCCTCAGCCATCCTTCTCCAAAACACTTCAAACGCAACAGCGAGAAGCAGCACAATACAACAATCCAGTGTATGCATCTCTACTCACAAGTTAGAAGGACTGGATTACTCAGGAGTAAATGCCCAAGCAACAAACAGATTAAATACCCCCCCCCAAAAAAAACCCTCCAAAAGGGAGAAATTATACACACACACGGAATGCAACATTCTTACCTTCTGGCTGCTGCTTTAGCTTTACTGCCAGCTTTGGGGAGGGCTGAGCAAGGTGCCCTTTTGCCCCTCCCCACTGCCCTGGCAGCTTTGCTGCCTGCTTTTTCTCTCCCCCAGCCCCAACATCCTAGTGAGTCAGTCAGTCAGTCAGTCAGTCACTCATTCATCACATAGCAGCAGGAAGGGAACAAATGGGTCCCTTTCTTTAAAAAAAACAAAAACATTTTACAGAGTTTGTTGGAGCAAAACTCCAGCACATGGAACAACCTCTTTACAAAGCTTGTGTGTGTGTGGATAGGAAAAGGGAACCATTTGTTCCCTTTCCCTCAAGTCTTCCCCCACAACTCTTCTCCCACAAGTCTTTTGTCTCCCTTACCGGCAGGAGTTGGTGGCTGTTGTGGTGGGCGCCCCCAAATGATTCTCAGGCAGGCAACCTTATACAATTTTAAACCACAATATTTTCCCTAGTGTGAGAGTGGTAGCGAGCTGAACCAACCAGACACTGCTTTGGGGACACACAGTCAATAAGGGCCCTGGAGCAGTGAGGGGGCAGGCCTCTAACCACTCCAGTGTCCTCATTGGCTGCACACACCCCAAAGTTGGTGAGCTGCTTGCTTCAGCTTGTTGCCTTTCACACTAGAGGAAATATTGTGATTTAAAATGGCATGCAGCTGCAGCACGGACTGGCCAATGCAGTGCTTTCCTTCACTGCATGCCAAGCCTTACCTGGCTACCATTGCTACTGCCTGCCTGGGGGTCATTGGTGCCCTGGATCTCTTGTGGGCAGGACTGCCTCTCCCTAGAAACGGTCCTGCCCACACTCCCAGAATACAAGATCCAAGTCAGCCCAGACACTCATTTCTCTCTCTCTTTTACACACACACACAAAACACACACTCTGTGCACCCATAACACAGAGAGAGCCCCTCCCCATTTTCTTCCCCCATTGGGTCTCCCCACAGGCCTCCCTAGCCCCTCCTGTTGCTCTCTGCAGCCCTCTTTCCCAGCCCCAGCACCAACTTCCTCCTTCCCCATGTCAGGTCACACACCACAGCCATCCTTGCCCCATCCCTGGACTCCCAACTTCGTTCTCCCACTCCATTGGGTCATCCCCATCCCAGCCTCCCCATTTCCTCCCACTGCATTGGGTCACCCTCAACTCCTCCCCCCCAGTTGCTTTGTTCCCATCTCCATGCCCTCCCCTTACCTTCCTTGCTTCCTTTTTTTCTGAGTGGCCAGGAGTGTTTTAAGGTGAAGCTCTGGATTCCAGCTACCTGCCATCTTTGGGGCCCACAGGCGTTCTGAGGTGTGTGAAGATGGCAGCTGGCTGAAGGTCAGAGCTTCACTCTGAAGCACTTCCAGCCACCCCATACTTTAAAGAACACCACAAACCCACAGGTATCAGCAGGGCACTTCGCAGGCCCAGGGGGAGCTTCCTACAGGCACCATGTTGCCCACCCCCCACTGTAGAGTCTGTGGCACATCTCGGAGAGACTGCAGGTTGCAATTAAACTTTTCTCGATAAGCCTATCAGTACAAAACAGGCAGCCTCCATTAGACTTCTGATAACATCATGATAATTCCTTTCCAATCATTTAATTAGCACCGAGACTGGGTCCATGATACAGAACGTCACTGGCATTGAAAAGAAATTCCCTTCCCAATGATTGTTTATCAGTGTGTAATTGCAATGCAGTAGCAACTACTCTCTTTGTTACAAACAGTCCCCTTTCCATGCCTGGTATCTAGAGGCCCATTGTTTTAATTTATTTTGTTCTTAAATACCTCCCGCTATTTAAGCAATAATTCCCTGTAAATCAATTGTTAGCAGCAGTTAATGACTGGTTGGGTAATTAATAGCTGAAAGCAAAGCTGAGGGTGTTCAAGTGCTCCAAGAATCCAACAGACACTAACTGTAGTATTACTTCTAATGTACCCTATAATCAATGGTTTCTCCCAGTTCTAATTCTATATATATATATATATATATATATATACAGTAATACCTTGGATTGCAAGTAACTTGGTCTGAGAGCATTTTGCAAGACAAGCAAAAAATTTTAACTTGATAAACGAGCAAGGTCTTGCAAGACAAGTAGTGTAGAGATGTAACCGCTTGCCTCGAGCGGGCGTAGCAGGCCTGCTCACGCCCGCCAGACACTCGCTTTGATATAAGAGTGTTTTGGATTACAAGCACGGTTCTGGAACAAGTTATGCTCTCAATCTAAGGTATTACTCTGTGTGTGTGTGTGTGTGTATATGTATATATATATTCCTTTTCAGAAAAAGGACCAAATGCATTATAATAGGTAGCTGTGCTTTAGAAAAGTCAAAGATTTGAATTGTGCTTTTGTTCAAAGTCCGCGTGAAGATCCAGAGTTGAGCAAAAATGGTCCCAAGAAACTCTTCACCCTATTCGCATGAGACTGGGGGGTACCATTGCACCAAATATTTTCCAACATTTTCTTGAAGGTGGGTCTGACCAGCAGCAGCAGCACAATTTCTTTCCTCCCCCCGCCCCCAGGCAAGGTTCTTCTCTTCAGACCTTCGTGCATTCAATTTGAAGGTCTGTAAAGGGTTTCTAGGCACATTCAGCTGAAATTGCTTAGAAATCACACGATCGGGAGCCGCAATAAGAATGAATGCACAATGTTCTGAAGAGAAGCCCACAGGTGCGGGGGCAGTGGGTGCTTGTTCCCTACACAGTTTCAGCCCGTCTATGTTTAGGTGGATGCCTGTCTAGGGCTATTGTTAGTATGAAGTGATAACGTGTGTATGATGGGCCATCATAGGTCAATCAACACAGGTAGATCTTTAAAATCACCTCGGCTGGGGGGGGGGAATATTTTTGAAGGATTGGATATAAACTTTAAATTATTAAATTAATACAAAAATAGTAATAATAAGAGCTACAAAATATTTATGCACACGCTCAACAACCACGAAATATGTGTCTTGCCTTTCCACACAAATGGTGCCCAAGATGGTGAACAACAATAGATGCATGCAGAATAAATAATCAAACTATAACAAAGACCAAAAAAACAAAAAACAGAGCAGATAAAAACACATCAGTAAAACAGAAGCCAATTAAAACTAGTTTTTTTAAAACAACAACAACGCAGTGGCAAATAAAACCCAGATTTCAAGTGTTTTAGGGCTTTAAAGATTAAAACTAGAACTTTGAATTGTACCTGGAAATGAACAAGTAACCAATGGACATAAAATAAGATTGCAGTTACTTACTCTGACAGATGAACTCCAGTCAGCAACTTGGTGGCAGCATTTTGACATTTCTGGATCTTTTCAAGAGTAGTGCCATGAAGCAAAGATTGTGGCAATCAATTCATTTGTTCACACATTCATTTCTGGATCATCAAGTGTTGGGTAACCAAGCAATAAGAAACTAAGTAATGTATATGCATGTGTGAACCAGCCCTCATGCTCACGTAATGTGAATTTTTTCTCTTCACTTTAACAATGGCAGGGTTCAGACAACATGATAACCTACACTCAAGGATTGAGTATGGGTTGAGTGTGGGTTGTCATTGAACTGTGGGTTGTTGTTGAAACGTGGGTTATCGTGTTGTCTGAAACCAGCCATGCTAACAAACTATGATTTGTTAACCACTAACAACTCACCATTCACAACACTGTTCAACGACAACCCACACTGGAACATTACTCAACCCTTGAGTGTGGGCTCTCATGTCATGTTGTCTGAACCCAGTCCATGTTTCCTTGTGTTTTTCCATCGAAACTATGTGATCAGCAACTGAAGCAAACCAAAATGAAAACAAGAGAACTTCTTCATTTTGCTCTCCAACAGTAAAGAGCAGGAAAACTGGTGCAGCGCTGAGCTCAGGCTGCAGGCATTGGCATCCAATTACTTGTTTTCATTCCCCCATTAACAAATGGTAAAAGAAAATTAGGTGTATTGATTTATGTATTGACTGGCATAACTGGCTTTCGTTTCATGTCAGATTGCCTCTGGGACTGAAGCATCGGAGGGAGCAATTACACTGCGGTGAGAAGGCACTGTGGTGAGCAACATGGCTGCAATTCTGTGCACTTAGTGTGCCTGGCCACCCCCACAAGTTGTTGCTATGGATTAATACAATGTCGTGTGTGTTTGTATTTGTGTGTGTGTGTGTGTGTGTGTGGAGGGGGGTTGTTTGAATTTATTCTGCCACAACAGGGGTGGGGAACCGGAAGCCCAAGGGCCAAATCCAGCCCTCCTGGGTGCACCAAGTGGCCACGGTCCCTTCTCCTGGCCCCACCCCTTTCCCCCAACCACCAATTGTTTTGTGGTTTCTTGGCTTTTGCGCAGTCCCGTCCCCCATTCTAAAAGGTTGAGATGCCTCTCCTAAAGCCTAGTTGCTGGCAGTAAAAGCTTCAAGTTACAATAGGCTGGCATTTTTGGCCCTGCCCAGCACTGGAATGTGGCCCCCGAAAGCTTCCTCAAAATTGAATTTGGCCCTCAGGCTGAAAGAGGTTCCTCACCCCTGTGCTACAACATGGTGCACAAAACTGACCAATGGTTGGCCTAGGCATCAGCTGTTCATTCCGTGCACCGTGTTGTGGCTGACGGAATTCAAACACACAACCCCACACATAATTGTGTTAATCCACAGCAACAAAACATGGGGGTGATCAAGCACACTGAGCCTACAGTTTGTTAACTTGTCCTTGTATAGTACAACACAGCCTCGTTTAGACCACACCACACCATACAGATGATTTATTATAGTTAAATATCCTATGCTGATCCATAGGTCAAAAATGTTTAAGAACAAAAAGTCAGCAATCTGCATTGCACAAAAATATCATTCTCTTCTCCTGCCTCCATTAAGGCTGCAAACCTATACCTACTTTCCTGAGAGTAGGCCCTATAGAACTTCTTCTTGTTGTTGTTCCTCTCCTACTACAGGTTGGACATCATCATGGCTTGACTGGCTAGCCATGACGAGTATACTTGGAAAATATAATGTGGTGGTTTTCCGTTGCCTTCTACATCACAGTGCTGTGGCCAGTTACAATGGCTACCAGCTCCCCTGAAGTTTCCCACACTGAAGCCCTATCAGCATCCCTTGCCTTGGTCTCTGATTGGTACAGATACTGGTGCCGCCCAAGGTCAGGTGGAATTTAGAGGCAATTTAATTCCACAAGCCTCCTGGTGAAGCTCCTCCACCCAAAGCCATTGGCTTTCCCGGGGTCGGGTTATTTTTTACCACTGCCTGATACTTGGCATTGCTGAGGTATGTGGTGGTGCTGCTACCCACCAAAGTCAGCCATAGGCTAACCCCCTATAGAACTCAATGGGACTCATTTCTATAGAACTCAATGGAACTTATTTCTGAATAGAGATGTATAGGATTGCACTATAGTTACCTAACTTTGTTTAAAGATCACCTTCCCACCCAGCCAGGGCTGGTGTCAAGGGTAGACATGGTTGGGCACCTGCCGAGGGCCCACACAGCCCAGCAGGGGCAAGGGCCTGCGGGGCCTGCTCCTCCTCTACATCATTGGAACCTGCTTGTTCACCTGCCGAGGGCCCACACAGCCCAGCAGGGGCAAGGGCCTGCGGGGCCTGCTCCTCCTCTACATCATTGGAACCTGCTTGTTCACCTGCCTCGTGCTCTGGCCAAGAGAATTTTGGCGGTGAGGAGGAGGAGCAGTAGATGCCACTGCCTACTTGCAAGCCAGTGGTAGCAATGATGAGAAAGAACAATAGCAGCTAGTGTGACAATGGCGGTGAGAAGGTAGACTCACTGAGGGAGGAGGACCCTTGAGGGTATCTTGCCCAAGGGCCCTTCAAAACCTGAAGATGGCACAGCACTCAACAGGCATATACCAAGTGGCTCACAGTAACTTCACCATTTTACTTCAGTAGATTGCATTTGAACATAGGAAGCTGCCTTGAGCTAAATCAGACCATGCATCAATCTCACCCAGTACTGCCTGTGTACAGCCCTCACAGGACGCTGGCAGAGGCTCTTCTCAGTCCTGCTATCTAAGATCCCTGTTAACTGGAAAATGACTCCGGATCTTGAGCATGCAAAGCAGTTGCTCTATACCACTAAGTGTTGGCTCCTCTGTTACAGCTTTAACACTGCAGGCCTCCAACTCCAACCTGCTTGCTCTTCTCAGCCATTGAAAAGTGCAGAATATAGAAGCCTGGACAAATCCCAAAGGTACAAATATACACCCTGGTGTCAGAGGCGGTGTTAGGGGGTGGCCCACTAGGGCTGGAGCCCCGAATCTTTCATTTCAAGCCCTGAATTTCTGGGAGGCCATCTGCCCCACCACCCTGCTGTCCAATGGGCACTAGCTGAAATAAAGGTACAGGAGCCCTGATGATCTCTGTTGCATCTGATCCCCCTGGATTAGCTGGCTTTTTGTCCACATATGTGTCACCTCCTGCTGCCCCCCCTTGAATCTTTCTGCCTGAGGTTTTTTTTCTGAAGTCAAATGCCCTCCTTTCCCTTGTCCATACATCCCTTTTTACAAATAGGGGTGTCCTTGGGAGACAGGGACCTTTAAGAACACACACACACACACACACACACACACACACAGAGAGAGAGAGACTTTAGAACATAAGTAAATTAGCATATGCAAATTTGTGCCTTTATTTTGTCCTTTGTTCTTTTTGGTAGCTAGCACCACCCCCGTCTGGTGTCAATTTTATGATCTGCACATCATTTTGAGGCCAGTGAATATGCCACCTCACTGGATTCATTTTTCGTTGAACTCTTATTCTGAATACAGATGGGCGAGGCCTCCAGGGCTCTCCATGGATCAGATTTGCTGAGGTTTCCTGGGGGGAAAACCGATGGAAATATTGGGAAAATTTCCTGAGCCAATCCAAGGGCTTGGGAAAGTGTCACCTGCCAAACCCCCTGACACACTTCCCCTTCCCTTCCATTGGGGCAACAACTATGTCAGGAAAAGTGAAAGGGGAGATCCCCCCCCACCTCACCTCTCCGATGTCCTGTCATGCTGTTAGCCAGCATGATGGGTAATGGAGAGGGAAGGAAGGGGGAAAATCTGCCTTTCTCCTCCCTGCATCATCACTCCTACAGCTACTAAATTATGGTAAGGCAAGGAAAGGGAAAATGTGTTTTGGGAGGTGGCAGGGATGACTTTGGGGAGTAATGGTGCTGGTGGCGGAGGCTCCAATGTCAGCAGGGCCGTGTATCTGCTCCGGATTTTACTCTGAACTTTTAAGGAGCTATCCATGGTGCTGAACCCTACTCACCCACCCACCCACCCCATACCCCAGCCTCCATTAAGTGGAAGAGATGTGGGAGGGAGCAAGCTCGGAATTCTTCTCTGACTTGCCCAGATTTTGATCCGAGTGGAAGAAAAAGTCCAGAGCTGGTAAAACTTGCCTCTCCTTTTCAGGCAGGTTGTAGAGGGCCCCCCACAGCTTGATGCTGAGCCTACCGGGGGAGAATCCCATTCCCTGGCATCTCTAATTCTGAACCTCTAACCTCAATTTTTAAAGGTTTCTTTCTTAGTTGTGGTTCAGGAACATTCCAATAATGGTTCAGGTTTTAGTGTAGTTCAGAAAGAGCGGGGAGTCCAATTTCTTGTTCAGGTTCACTTTGACTCCTGGTCATTTGGAACATATCTCTCTAAGGTTGCCTACTTCTTTCCTGTCAAAGGCTACCGTGCATTAAACATAAACAGTGCCTTGACAAGGAGCAAGATAAGAGTACAGACGTTTGATTCAGTCCACTTTTCAAAGCAAGCTGAGCTGATCCAGACCTCCTGGACAAATGTGCCAACTGGAATGCAGTTATCATTCAGAATTTGTACTTCTCCAAATTTTGCAATGCAGTTCTTGGCTCACAAAATGTATCCAAATGAGTATTGGGCTAAAATATATATTTAGAAATTCACATTTTGTGAGAAAATACATTAAAAAATACATACGAATTTTCATAAAGATTTTTTAAAAAAATTGCAGATGAAAGTGTAAACAGGATGGAGTGGACATATAAATAAATGCCTAGACTGGAAATAGACAGATCTATCCATCCCTTCCCAAGAAATGCAGTTCACTGCATTCTGTGACAAGTAAAACAATATGCTCCTGGGTTAAAAAATGAAAATGTTATTATAAGAATTTATAGTACATTCTATCAATTCTGATATTCAAGCTGACCACATAAATAGTAAAATTGTATCCAGTGATAGCTTTGCACTAGCAGAAAACACTTCTGCATATGTGAGGCAGGCCACTTTTTTTTCTAATTCTCTCTACCTATTGCAATCCTCTGTACCCCTCTAAAGCTGTTCCTGAGGGACCTTTCTGAACATTATGGGCTGCAGTAGATAAGGGGATCAGAAAAAATGGGTGCCTCACTAGTCAAGTGGAAGCACTTTCTGCTAGCGCAAAGCTAGTGCAAAGCTATGAGTGGCTGGCTACTAGTCTTGACTGGATATACGCTACCTCCATCAGAGGCAGTGTGCCTATGTACGCCAGTTGCTGGGAAACATGGGCAGGAAGGTGCCGTTGCACTTATGTCCTGCTTGTGGGACCCCGTGGGCAGCTGGTTGGCCAATGTGTGAACAGAATGCTGGACTGGATGGACTGGTCTGATCCAGCATGGCTCTTCTTATGTTCTTAAAGCCACCAATGGAGACAACCCCAAATTCATAAAAATACAAGTGACTGAGCCACCTACCCCAAATAAATACAACAGCCGATATACTTTAATAACAGTGCCAAGCAACAGTCAATCCATAGCCACCCCCACGAAAGTCTTCTAAGAAGA
Source organism: Shinisaurus crocodilurus (assembly GCA_021292165.1). NCBI lineage: Eukaryota > Metazoa > Chordata > Lepidosauria > Squamata > Shinisauridae > Shinisaurus > Shinisaurus crocodilurus. The sequence continues at coordinate 31,481,920 of CM037876.1, forward strand.
CAGGCAAGTGGAAAGGTGTCCAAAGACTAAGCCAGGCAGACATCCCTGAAGTGGAGGTTCCATAACTGAGATGCAGTGATGAAAACGATCACATCTCACATGCAGGGGCGTTAACAGGCACTTAAAAGATTCTGAGCACACACCCATAGGACACATATCTGCATATAATTTGCATATCTTGATATGTGTGTGTGTGTGTACAAAATGTAGAAATAATTACTAGGGTTGGTTTAGATTTCACAGGACGCCAAGCCAGCCAATTAATTTCTCATCCAAATCATCTCAAATAAAAATAAATGCTTCAATTAATTTGCACCACCCTGCCTCAGATCAGTTTTCCCCAAGCTTAATTGCCATGCAGCGGTGGAGGGGTTTTCTTTTCTTTTCTTTCTTTGTGCAGCATGTGGGGAGTGGAGAGTTAACCCTTCCCTCCCCAACCGCAATCTCCCTTGAAAATCACCGCTGCATGGCATTTGTTGAGAAAAAACTTTCATTGGCACCAACGGACACCCCGAAAACAGACCAAGGGCCCTGGGAAATACATTTTGGGCTGGGGCTCCATGGGCCTAGGCCTAGCAATGCCCTGCTCACATGCCCGTCCAGCAGACCTCTGGTACCAGAGGCACACGTGGAGCACGGTATCAGATATTGAACAAGGCGTGTGGCTTTGTATGAGTGGAGATGATCCTTCAGATATCCTGACCCCAGATCATTTAGGGCCTTATACACTTTTATTGGGCTCCTGCATGACCATTATATTGAGAGGCCATTTGAGTGCAGCTCTAAAGCAAATCCATTTCTTCCTGCACATGGTTTCTACATTACTGATAGATTTTTCTTCCTTCCTTCCTTTCTTTCTTTTAACTGACCAGCTCCTGGGACTTGTTAACGTGCAAAAATTCAGGAGGTAAAGCTTTCGACATCACTTGCCACAAAAGCTTCACCTTCTGGCTTTCTGCCTGACAGGCAGCCTTTGAAGGTGTAGTGCCATAAAAATGTGGCAAAGTAAACGAAATAATTGGATTTCTCAGAACAAAAAATGCTAATGCCTGGGCATATTCTTTCTTTCTCCTCCCTTTCAAACTCCCTGCTGCTTAGAGAGAATTATTCTCAGTTTTATTATATACTGCTCTTAATATGTGGGGAGTTGATTAGTTGTTCACTCTCTCAGTGTCAGTGCAGTTAGCAATAATATGGCCAGTAATTTATATAAAAGGCTTTGGCACACAGTTTTGCAGTGGTCATAATATACAGCTCTCTTACGCTCTGTAGTTCTAGGAATGATTGCAGGTTGGCTTTAAAAGTACTCTTCCTTTTCTGTTGTGCACTTCAGCACATAGAGGTGAAATACACAGAAACTATTATCTAAAAGGTAGAGGCCTAAAGCCATAATTTTGTCCTCTTCTATTATATTCGCCTGATTCAGAGCCATTGGAACAAAATAACTCTCAAGTATCGGCATAAGGCTTTGCCCAACAGAACATTCTATTTCTTGAAACTGTGTATGTGTGGATATGGTGGGGCCTATGATAATACAGGCCTGTGGCTTACGCTGGCTCAGCTTGTCTGAGCGTGGAAAGCTAAGCAGGGTCAGGCCTGGTTATTACTTGGGTGGGAGACCTCTCCTCTAGTTCCTGCATTGAGCAGGGGGTTGGACTCGATAGCCTTGTAGGCTCCTTCCAACTCTATGATCCTATGATATCCTATGAATATTTCCCATCCAGAAATGGTGGTAGAACAAGTGAAGGAAATTACCATGAACTGGCTACTGAGGTTGGGGGGGCAGGGAGGCTGGTGAGTAGCTCTGTGGTAGGGCACATGCTTTACATGCAGAAGATCCCAGGTTCAATCCCCGACTTCTCCAGGTAGGACTGGGAAAGAATCCTGCCTGAAACCCTGGAGAGCCACTGCCATTGACTGGGTTTGCATGATAAAACAACCTATCGTAACTGGCCACAGTAGGTTGTCGTTGCGACGACACGGTCCCTTACACTTTAGGACCAGGCGCATAAACCCTTCTCAGGCTAAGCACCAACACTTAAAAACCTGAGGGGAGGGTCAAATGAAACCTTTCCCCTACCAATGAGGGAAAAGATTAATACACGTCATTAAGGATCTATTTTAAATTTATGATACTGTGGGTACAAAGGTGTGTGTGTGTGTGTGTGTAGATTTAAAAGTAATGCAGGTAAATAACACCAAGCTGACACATAGGATTTGAGTAGCAAACAAAATAAAAATAAGTTTATTTTAATTCTCAAAATTTTAGTTCCAGAAAATAACTTTAAACCTGCCTACCCAGTACCCCCAAACACTTTGTAATTAACCTAAGTCCCTATAACTCTAAATACTTTCACTCCTCAGACAAGCACTGATTTCTCTCAAAACTCCTGACAGACAAGACACAAATGATCCAACTAACCTCACTCCCCAACTCCCAACTCCCAACTCTCCCCACACTCCAAACACACTCCCATAAAACCACTAACTCCCTTAACACACTAACTACTCTGACATCACTCAAAACTCCTTATATACTCCTCCCTCCACCCTTTCCAAGACATCACAAACCACACCCACTCAGTTCAACATTCTAAACTCACTAAACATACCAATGCAGACATACACCAGGGAACTGAATTGTGGGATTACGCCACAGTCGTGTCATCCAAAGTCAGACCACTTCCTGCAGGGTGGCTTATTTGGGGACAACAAGCCATCCTGACAACCCATGACTTGTTGTAGGGGTTGTTTGACCCACAATGGGTCGGAATGTCATCCAGACCTGGGAGACTGGTTTCATCATGGCTTGTTGAAAAGTGCCGCCAAATCTTTGGGCAAGACGCTGCCACTCCTCTCCTCGTGAATGATCTTGCTTCAGACTACCTCTGAACCCTGAACCCTGAACCCTGAACCCAACCCATGAGAATTTCTCTGAAATTTTCTTCTCCTTTGAATTTCTTTTTGAAAGCAATTTCTTCTCTATCAAATTGAATGAGAATGGTCAGGGGGAAATGTAGAAGAAATTTTTGGCACAGGACTATTTTAAATGCTCGGGGTGTCTCACCAGGACCCAGTAGAGCAGTGTTCTCCAACCTTGGGTCCCCAGATGTTTTTGGCCTACAACTCCCAGCATGCCCCAGCCAGCTATGCTGGGAGTTGTAGGCCAAAAACATCTGGGGATCCAAGGTTGGAGAACACTGCAGTAGACAGTGCAAGCAAGAGTGGAACTAGCCAAGGATGATCCAAGTTCATAGATTCATAGATTATAGAGTTGGAAGGAACCTACAAGGCTATCGAGTCCAACCCCCTGCTCAATGCAGGAAACTAGAGGAGGGGTCTCCCATCCAAGTAATAACCAGGCCTGACCCTGCTTAGCTTTCCACGCTCAGACAAGCTGAGCCAGCGTGAGCCACAGGCCTGTATCTCTTCAGTGCCCCACACTATAGTGGGGATTCAGAAGGCATTCTAAGCCCACTCCAGATAACAACCATATGTGATGAGGTCCTTGCGACTTTGATCTGCAAAGAGCTGCTTTCTTGTGCTACCATTCAAATCCTCAGCTCTTATTCCTCCTACGCTCACTATTAACTACAAACTTAGATGAAGCTACTAGGCAGAAAAGGGTGCTCCTGCTTAGACATTAATTTTAACATGGGTATGCCACATCGATGTGCTACCCCTGAAAGCAGCTTGAAAAATAAATTGCCAACAGCATGACATGTCTAATCTTCTCTGCTATTAGTGATGAAGCCCCACTCAGTTCTGGACAAATATCAAGTCATCAGAATGAATTAGTAAACAAAGACAAGGGTGCCCGTCCAATCCAATAATAATAATAATAATAAAAACAACCAGTGGGCTTTCTAATGCTTCAGGGGACCCCTGCATAACTCTGTTCATTATCACCAAGGATTTCCCACTGCTCTCATTAGGTGCCATCTCTGGGCAATGCTAATTCTTCCGAAAATGAGCTTTCCCTCTAGTTATGCACCCACTGTTGATTTTCAGAAGTGACTGTCAATCTGGCCTGTCCCCCAGTGAGATGTTTATGTATGAGTGTGTTTGTGTACTCTGAAGAGCCTAATAAGAGCCATAAAAGTGCTATTAGCTCCCAGTGAGTCTCTCACACACCTTTAATTGGTCACTTACTGCAAGTGGCCTGCAAGTGGTCACTTACTTTCTTATCCCCACAGGATCAAAGCTGTGTGACAAAATATTCTGCGACTTAGTGTTTCTTGTGAAAGAGGAACTGCCATTCGTCCTTTCACACAACTCGGCAGGCTCAGAGCAGTACACCGTATCACTGCACAGAACATACCTTTCGATATCATTAATATAGCACTACTATGGCACAATCCTATACATGTTTACTTAGAAAGTAGGTCCCCACCATATTCAGTGGGGCTTACTCTCAGCTAAGTATGCATAGTATTGCACACTTGTGTGCACCATGGATAGCTCCCATGACACTCTAAATACAACCTGCAAAACCTGTAATGGAAAAGGAGCCCCACTGAACTAGGAGTCATAGATTTCATAGATCATAGAGTTGGAGAAGGAGCCTACAAGGCTAACGAGTCCAACCCCCTGCTCAATGCAGGAAACTGAGATAAGCTGAGCCAGCGTGAGCCACAGGCCTCTCTGAGTCTCCGGCCTCCCCTGCGGATCTAGCTTAGTATTGTCAACACCGGTTTGCTGGCAGTGGCTCTGCAGGGTTTTCAGGTGGGTTTCTTTCCCAGCCCTACCCGGAGATGCCAGGATTCAAACCTGGGAACTTCTGCATGCTAGGCAGCTGCTCAACTGCCACGCTACAGGTCTTCCATGGGGAACTATCTGTGAGAGTCTGTAATAATGTTAGGGAGCACACGCAGCACAGAATCAGTGGCTTGATACTGTTGTGGAAAAGACAACAACCCTGTGAATTGTGGATTATCTTATCTGAATGAATCAATATGCCCAGCTGTTTAAAAATGATGGTGGCTTTTCGGGCAAGATGGATATATGACATTGGAGTAGGAGATGGGGCAGGAGCCATCCTGCATCTCTGCCTGGGAGGCCACCATCAGTGAAAATGAGAACTAAGATCTAAGACCTCATTAGTTCACACGTCACCAAAGTTTCATCATTATAATTAAAATTTATATAGCAGTATGATAGCTGGCATTATAAAAAAAGAAAAGAAAACCTAATAGAACAGGTCATATCTGGAAGTTGTGATATGATGTAAAACAGTTCAGATCAGAGATGAGCATTTCTTAATCACGGCATTAAAATAGAAATGAATTTTAAATTAATGCCATCCTCCACCCCAAGAGTTTCTTCTCCCTTGGATATATGTTTTGCTCTAAAAGCCAGATGTGTTTAAAAACCTCCTGTTAGCTGGGAATTCACAGAATGCCTTGCCTCCCTTTACATTGGGCTATCCCCTCGAATGTCAGCAGCAGCAGCATCTAGCACTATCTTCTCCAAAAGCCATTAAAAGGTAAAACACCTTTATTAGCACTGACTCGAATGTCATAATGTCTCCATCAGTAGCTCTTCTTGGGACAAACCAAACACAAGATTGCAGCAACAAAGGGAAAAGATACATGCGCATAAAGGAACTGTTGTTCTAAAACAGGTTTCCCCAACTCCAGGTTTTAGTCTGAACTTTTAAGGAACTATCCATGGCACTGAACCTTATCCCCAAAATAGGTTCAGTGCCATGGACAGCTCCTTTAAATTTCAGGCTGAAACCCAGAGTAGATACACCACCCCACTGACATTGGAGCCATCAGTCCTGCTGATTAAGCTCACGGGCTGGAGGTTCCCCGTCCCTGACTTAGTTGTACCTGGGTGTAGTTAGGAGTTTCCTGTGTCTGTTCTGTTCTTGTTTAAGTGAGACACTAAAGTTCTTGTCTAGCTCTCTCACTGGTGTGCTCTTCCATGACATGCCACATGGTGTAGCAGGTCAGTCCCCATTGCTGGAGGCTTAGATGGACATTCTCTTATTGTGAGTAGCAGGGTCTTGCATCAGGCATGGCCCTTTCCTAGCCTTATTACCAGAAATCCCTAAACTTTTGGTTAGAGATCCTAGGATTGAACCCGGAACCGTCTAAACTCACAACGCATGTCCACATCTCTCCATATCATCATCATCAACATCATCAGGCGATCACTTGTGACCGAGTAAGATTGTCTTCCAGGATAAAAGGAGGAAATTCTAAAGAGGATTGTGTAGACCTAGCGATGGGTCCGTAAGTGACTAGAGCAATCTTCCCCCAACCTGGCATCTTCCAGTTGTGGTGGGCTCCAGCTCCCAATATCCCCCAGCCACAGGGGATAATAGGAGTTGTATTCCAACATAAATGGAGGGTGCCAGGTTGGGATAGGCTGTATTAGAGACCATTCAGTACACAGCCTCTGCTCTTTCCTCAAATTTGTGCTTGGTTGTTTTTTTTAAACAGGTTCATCATACATTTCACGGCTCAAGAAGCTTCTTCAGAGGCATAGACCAAGCAAAAGAAGGAGGTTAAGCACTACTTTTTGAAATGAATGTCTTCTGTGCTGATAAAGGGGTGGCGACGGGGGGGGGGAAGGGAAAGATATATTAAATGGAGCTGTCTTCGAAATCTTAAAAAAAAAATAATAATAACGAAACATGCTGTGGAAATATAACTCATTCCATAATCATTTGTTGCCACCTCACGACAATGTTGCTCCGCCAGAACTTGCTGTTTCTACTGAATCTCATTCCCGGCAAAGCGAACTATAAAGAAATGACAGGGAAAGATATTTATCTCAGAGAGCTGTTTTTCGAGCAAGACAGAAGCAACAAGTGCTTTGAACACGTTGTGCTTCAATTAAATCCAATTCCCACACAGGTTCTTTTCTTGTTGCTGTTGTCCTTCCTCTGCCACCACTCCTGCCCTGAAGTGGAAACCACCTGCAAACTTATGTGGCCAGCCAGGCAGGGCTGGGAAATTTGTGCCAGAGTTAAGCTCCAGGATTTTTTTTTTCCCCCATTGAACTTGTCTCGCTTAATGATATTTCCAGTTATAGAAGTACTTTTTCTTAATAAGTACTTCTTTACACAGTGCATAGTTAAACTATGGAATTTGCTACCATGAGATACAGTAATGGCTAACAAATCAGATGGCTTTAAAAGGGGATTAAAGAAATCTGGGTGCAATCCTATGCATGTTTAGACGGAAAAAAAAGTCCTACAACACCCCAGCATGGCTGGTGGGGAATGCTGAGAGTTGTTTAGACAGAAAAGAGTCCTGCATGCATAGGACTGCACCCTGAATGGAGGTGGGCAGAGCAATCCTATGGCCCCTAGACAGCATCTAGAGAGCCATAGGATTTTTCAGAGCCCCAGCTCCGAGGTTGGAAAACAGCTCTGACCGCCAAGCTGGGACTCCACGCTCGGATCACACACACACACACCCCACACACACAGCTAGCATGGAAAGAACTGCACTGGCTGTGTCTCCGAGGCTGTTAGAGCTAGGGATGTGTGTGGAGCTCGATGGGGGGGGGGGTAGAAGTCCAGTGAACTCGACGGGCTCGACCCCCCCCCCGAGCCCCACTCGCCCTACCTTTTCCCTGGCTCGACTCACATTCTCACGAGCTGAGCCGGGGAAGCGGCTTCCGGTGCTACATTGTTTACATAGAAAATGGCATAAAATACGTTTAAAACAGCCGCAATTTGCGTAATTTGCGCAAATTGTGGCCATTTTTAACGTATTTTACACAATTTTCTACTTAAACAACATAGAGCCGGGGACCTGGAAGTCCGACAAGCGCCTCAGCTGGCGCCTGTGCTCGGCTTGCACGGCGGGAGCGCTCGTCTCGTGCGTCACAAGTCGAGTGCTGGGCCGATCGCCCACCCCTAGAAGAGCAACCTCAGAGAAGAGGTGGAGATGGTGGGGGGAGGGGCAGGGTTGCCAGGATACAAAGTATCCTGGCAGTGCCCCAGCCTCCTTCCCTCCCCATCCAAAGGGCCGTCTATTCGATTTGGAGGGCAGGAGGAGCATGGAGGTGATCTTCGCCTCCGCGCTCCTGCCGCCCTCCATAGGATGCCTGTAATCCTCCAAGTTTGGAGGTTTACAGGCATCTCCATTGGATTGTGCCCTAAGGCTATCAATGGCTACTAGTCATGATCATTTATTTATTTATTTATTTATTACATTTCTATCCCATCCATCAGCTGAAGCTCTTTGATGGATATACATCACCTTCAGAATGCCTCTCAATACTAGTTGCTGGGGGAAACAAATGTAAAGGTGCTACTGGGATCATGTCCTGCTTATGGGCTTCCCATTGGCTATTGTGGGAACAGAATGCTGCACTAGAGCTTTGGTTAGATCCAGCATGGCTTTCCTTATGTTCTTACATCTCATAATAATAAACACAAAGGTGCCCCTGAGCACGTGCAGAATGTCTTACCTTCACCACTGAATATATATATATATACACACACACACACACACACACACACACACATATATACAGCCAGTCCCCCCCCAACAAAGGTAAAGAGACAGAGAGCATATTTTTTAGTCAAGTTTAAGTCCCAGCAGTATTCTTCGAAAAATTTAATTTTCAACATAATTTTTATTAGAATTTTTGCCAGATAGATGTACAATATAGTAATGCCTCAAATGCAAAACAAAAATAAACTACCCAAACAATAAAAGAAAATAAAACAGTGTTGAGAAGATGATCTCAGGAAACCATTTCAGCAGGGGTGTTGCTAGGCCTGCACCCATGAGGCCTCAGCCTGTGTGTGTAGAATTTATTTCCCTGGGCTCTAGATCTATTCCCCACAGCCTTGATGCCAATGAAGTATTTTTCCCCCTTAGCTTAAGGTGCAATCTTATGCATGCTTAACAGAAAAAGGTCCTCAACTCTCAGCATACCCGAGCCAGCAGGGCTAGCTGGGGCATGCTGGGAATTGTAGGACTTTTTTCTGTCTAAACATGTATAGGATTATGCCTTTAATTGCCATGTGGGGGGGATTTTCAAGGGGGATTGCAGGCAGGGAGGGAAGGGTTAACCCTCTCTTCTCCATATGCTGGAGCACCCACCCACGCCCCACAAAAATCCCCACCCCCACAGAGCAATTAAACTTTTAAAAAATCATCCAATGGTGCCTAATTGAAGGTGTTTTTTCCCCCCTAAGCTGAACTGGCATGCGGGGGATTTCCAGGAGGATCCCAGGTGAGAAGGTTTACCCCTCCTCTCCCTGCATGCTGTGTCCCCCAATCCCCCCTCCTGCATGACAATTAAGATGGGGGGGAACCCTTCCATTGGTGCCAATGGAAACTTTTCTTTTAAGCTGAATTGCATGGGATGCAGGCAATTTTCCTACAGGAGGGAAAGAGAGAAAAGTGGGAGGGAGGAAAGAGAAGTGGGGAAGCGACAGCGAGAGATTGCAAATTAGTTATCATTGAAGTGAAACTACTGATTAGGGAAGATCTATGGTGAGGTGAAAATTAAAGAATTTATTGCATTTGAGGTTATTTGGATGGAAAAATTAATTGGCTGTCTTTGCCTTCTGTGAAATTTAAATAAATCCTAGTAATGATTTCTAGATTTGCATATATAGATATAAACTGATATATGCAAATTGTATGCAGATTTGTGTCCTATGGGCCACAAAACTTTTAAGTACCTACCAACACCCTTGCATTTAAGCACTATATTGGCAGGCATCTAGCAGATGATGAAAGCGGGCAGTTTCCCATATGATTCAGTCCTTTCACAGACTGTACAACCTCAACATGGCCACCCCAGAATTGCTTATTTAAAAGGACATCGGGACTAGGCTTCTCCTGACATGTTAGCTTTCCACAGACAGGGCAAAATATGTCGGACCAGAGGGCACTAATCAGGTGATACCCCCACATGAGATTGGAAGTGGCACAGTCCAGTGAAATTACTGCCCCATATGCACAGATGCAGATTTGAATTTGCTCTTACAAGATACCATAGGCTGGGCAGTATAGTGTGTCATGACATATTTGCAAATGGACATCCCTGAAAGCATTACCAAGCTGCAATAACATTTTGAGTATTCACATTTATGGGATCAGAAAATAAAACAGAATCAAACATCTTATACTAGGTAAGCATAGACTATCAAAAGAAAAAAGAAAAAAGGAGAACATCTTGCCACTCATTTTGGTCTACTTCCAATTCCCTGGAAGCATTAGGAGTATCATTTGGGGAAGAAAAGAACAGAGGAGAGGCAGACTCACTAGAAATGCTACATGTCTACATAGGAATGGGCAAATCCGTGAAAGCTTTCTTCTCTGCATTCACATTTTTTAAATCTCAAGTTCTTTCTCTCCTGAATATGGAGAACTTCGCGAATTCTGGTAAATTCTTATCAAAAGTGAACTGAAATGAAAATTTCACCCATCTCCACCAGCCAAATTCCATAGATCCACCTATTCCTAGCATAGACAGGGCCATGATGTGCCACACAGTGTGGCGTAGTGGTGAGAGTGCTGGACTGGGACTCGGGAGATCCGGGTTCTAGGCCCCGCTCGGCCATGAATCTCACTGGGTGACTTTGGGCCAGTCACTGACTCACAGCCTAACCTACCTCACAGGGTTGTTGTGAGGATAAAATGGAGGATTATGTAAGCCGCCTTGGGTTCCTTGCAGGAAAAAAGGTGGGGTATAAATATAATAAATAAATAAATAAATAAATATGGCTGTTAAAGATGAGCCTGTCAGATAAAAGAGGTAGCAGCCCTAATTCAGTACCACAAACATGGTTGAATACACTGGGATTCAAACCCAGATTTTTCAGAGCTAAGCACTCAAGGCTCTGGGCTTGGATAGGCAAATCTGTCAGTTTCACATTCAATCTTTTTTTAAATCTCAAGTACTTTTCATCCTGAATATGGAGAACTTTGTGAATTTTGGTATATTCTTATCAAAACAAAACTGAAACAAAATTCTCACCCTTTCCTATGTCCACCATGACATTTTCCCACACTTGCACTTTCCCAAATATGAGAATCTGCAAATAACACTACACCAACAATGGATGCAAAATGCAGTGTCAAAAACACGCAGAAATAACGCCAGCAGCCCAGATTTGGGAGGAATCAACACTGCGAAAGCTCATCTCAATATATATGTGGGAAACAGCAGCCTCACACACTGTTCCCAGCACTGATTTCCACTAGCCGGAAAACTGGAAATGATTATGTCAGAACCTGACCTTATAGCTGTAAATGCTTTAGGTTTCTTTGTGGCTTGATCACAGATCCCAAAACAAAAGCTGTTATCGACTGGCACCACCACTCCTGTGGTCTTTCTTTCCCAATGCTTTCACAGCTGTTGCCTCTTCCTCTTTTGCAGAGCCCTTCATCATCCTTTCCTGCTGCTAGAGGAATCTGCCAAAGAATGCATGGGCTGGTCTGCAGACTGCATGGAGAAGCCATTGCAATAAATCAACAAATAGTAAGAGAGAAGGGGGGGAGGGGGGAGGAAATATTATCACAATGTTTTTCATAGCAACTGATTTCCCCCAGGGTGGAACAAAGAGGAATGGTCCCTATGAGCTACAATTTTAGAACTTTATTGGATTGAACATGGAAGGATCTCTTAAAGCAGCTTCTTTTCCAACCTGGTGCCCTCCACATGTTTTGGAGCACAACTCCCATCAGTCCCAGCCAGTATGGCCAATATTCAGGGATAATGGGAATTGTAGTCCAAAATATCTGGAGGGGCCCTGCGATGACACAGCCCTTTACACTTTAGGACCAGGCGCATAAACCCTTCTCAGGCTAAGCACCAACACTTAAAAACCTGAGGGGAGGGTCAAATGAAACCTTTCCCCTACTAATGAGGGAAAAGATTAATACACGTCATTAAGGATCTATTTTAAATTTATGATACTGTGAGTGAGTACAAAGGTGTGTGTGTGTGTGTGTGTGTGTGTAGATTTAAAAGTAATGCAGGTAAATAACACCAAGCTGACACGTAGGATTTGGGTAGCAAACAAAATAAAAATAAGTTTATTTTAATTCTCAAAATCTTAGTTCCAGAAAATAACTTTAAACCTGCCTACCCCAAACACTTTGTAATTAACCTCCCTATAACTCTAAATACTTTCACTCCTCAGACAAGCACTGATTTCTCTCAAAACTCCTGACAGACAAGACACGAATAACTGTAAGAAGGAAAAGACAACGACCCGACTAACCCAACTAACCTAACTCCCCAACACCTTAACCACACCAACTCTGACATCACTCAAACATTCCTTATATACTCCTCCCCCCACCCTTTCCAGGACATCACAAACCACACCCACTCAGTTCAACATTCTATACTCACTAAACATACTAATGCAGACGTACACCAGGAAACTGAATTGTGGGGTCACGCCACAGGCCCTGATTGGGTTGCCTGAAACTGGATGCAGTTTCGGTACTCTAACAGGAGTGGCAAAAAGTGGAAAGCACTTCAGGGTTCAACTGGAAGTATACAAATTAACAAGGCTAACTTTGGGGCCTTGACCAAAACACTTCCTTTTAAAAATTATTTATCAGGCAGCTCAAAGTGTGATTCCTTCATGGGGTGCACTAATTCGGCAGTCTCTGCCTTGTGCCGTGTCGACAGTAGAGGGACTAGTCTGGTTGCATGTGGACCTCGGCTACTCTCTGTTTGGTCCATGAGCCTGTGGGACCCCATCCACTTTTCCCCAGACCCCAGCTGATCAGCTGTGGGCTGTGGCTGTGGGGAAGAGACTACTTTTCTGGCACTGCTATTAGCAGTGGCAGGACAGCAATCCAGTTCAGGGTGACCGGAGGAGCCTCCCCTTCCCTCAGCAACCCCGAAGCAGCCAAGATCGTTGCTAATACCAGCGGGGAAACATTGATCCCAGTCGGGGTTGCTGGGGGAAGGAGGAAACTTCTCCTGGAGGTGCCAGGAACCAAAACACATACTCTTGTTGTCACTGAATGCTGCTGCTCCCCAGAGGCGGTGCTAGGTACAAAAAAGATCCAGGGCACAGGCCCACAGGACAAAAAAAAAAGGCACAAATTTGCATATGCTAATTTACATATGCTCTCAAGTCTCTCTCTCGCTCTGTGTGTGAATTTAAAAGACCCTGTCTCCTAAGGACACCCTTATTTGTAAAAAGGAATGTATGGACAGGGGAGAGGAGGGCATTTGACTTCAGAAAAAAAACCTCAAGGGGGGCGGCGGCAGCAGGAGGTGAAGCACATGTGGGCAAAAAGCCAGCTCATCCAGGGGGTTCAGATGCAACAGAGATCATCAGGGCCCCTGTACCTTTATTTCAGCAAGTGCCCGTGGACAGCAGGGTGGTGGGGCAGAGGAGAGGGCCTCCCAGAGATTCAGGGCTCCAAATGAAAGATTCAGGGCTCCAGCCCTAGCGGGCTGGCCCCTAGCACTGCCTCTGCTCCTTCCTCAGGCGTTTGAGAACCCTGGCAAGTAGATCAGGGGAAATAATTTAAGTATTCATTCTTGTGAAGGAGAGGCACTCTTGTCTCCTGCACTGGACTGCCAATGTCTATTGTGGCGGTGGTAGCAGGGCACATGATATTTCCTCATAGTTAGAAATGGGAGAATCAGGGATGCTTGAGTAGGGATGCATCAGCGCTCGGTTTGCCTTGCTCCCATTTCGGTGTGCGAGCTGTTTTCCTTCTCATCTGAATGGGGGGAAGTGTGCATTTGAACAGGAAAAGTGCTCATTTACATGAACATTTTTCAAAAGTGCACACTTTCCCCACCATTGACTCAAGCATGAAAATGTGTATTTTTTGAACAATGTGCATTTTAAAGTGCACTTTTTTTCTTTCTTTCTTTTTAAATGCATTTTTCAAGTTCAGGAATGTGTGAGCTTTTCCTGGGGGGGTGGGAGTGCTCCCATTCATATTCGGGATTTGAATGGGGCAAGTTCTGATGACTTGCGAACTGAAAGGAAATGCCCGTACATCCCTATGACCACACCACAGTAAGGCTACACCCCCTCTGCAACAAGAATAGCCCCCTCCATTATGTGGTGTGGGGACATCATCTTAGTGGAAACGGATTGGAGCTATCTATCGCTAGAGCTAAAGGGGAAAGTCTGTCTTTTAATTATGTGTGAAAGCCCAAAGACTTGAAGAACAGAATCTGGGACAAACTCTCAGGGTGAATACATGCCTGGTTGTTAATGGCTCAGTGACTGCAACATCAAGTGATGACTCGCATGTGTAAAAGAGCCATCATAGATCAGAAGACAACAATAAGAGCTTTCATCTCATCTCATCCAGCCTCAGACCCAAAGCTTTTCGATGGTGGCAATTTGCCTATTCAAGTCCAATTTGGAAAGAGCTGCCCTGCGAGAGTAGCACTTCAGAATACAGGTGGGGCAATTGCATATTTTTGGTCTTCTATGTCAAAAGCAGCCTTCCCTAACCTGGCGTCCTCCAGATGTTTTGGACTAAAACCATTGGGTATGATGGCCGTGGCTGATGGGAAGTTGAAGTCTAAAACCTCTGGAGAGCATCAGGTTGAGAAAAGGCTGGTCAAGAGCATAAATCTAATATTTCAGGAAGAGGGTTTCTAGCCTAGCCTTTTCCCCAACACACAAACCCTACAGAGAATGTATATGTATGGGGAGGCAGTCCCCCAAGAGATTTCCCTCCTGCATGCTGAAGTTGTACTATAATTTAGGGATGTATCGTCTATTCCAGTTCCAATCAGTTTCATGTGTGTTCAGTCATAAGCCCATTCCATCCCATTTTCTGGGAATATCTTTTTTTAAAACCAGAAAATTTACATTTTAATTGTGTGCATTTTACTGTAAACATATACATTTTAAACATATTTCCCCCTAAAATATACATTCGTTACTCATTCTTTGAGCTGAGAACAGCACCACAAAATTCAGGGAAGTACGCAGTCTGAAAGATAAGTGTGAATTAGACTGGTTCGCTTAAAAATAAGATTCTCCAACATCCCCACATGTATTTCATCTGAACATCTAGACTGGCTCTCACCTGCATGTTAATGAATCAGTAGTTATCAAGTGATGAGATAGCAAGTAATCTATATACATTTGTGAATGTAGAAGTCCCCAGGATCTCATAAATATGTGAAAGAATTAGCTTGGGAGGGTGTGCATTTATATGCTGTGGTACTGAGATTTTAATGGATGAATGGCTCCGTTAGCTAGTTAAAATGACATTAATTGTCTAAATTATTTTAATTGCTTGGCTGCTTTAGAATAAACTGTTTGAAACCTATTGAAATGGTTCTGTGCCTGTTCTGTGTAGGCGGCAGGTGTGCACATCAGTACACACAGTGTGTAAACTGATAACAAATGGGTGTGACTTACAGTCGCACAAAATCCAGATGAGTTCTCACATTACATTTATCCTGGTGTTCAGATAAATGGGTGAGTTCAGCATCTCTAAAATATAGCATTTGTGGCAGGTCCTAAGATTATAATCCTCTATAGATTTAAAGATGAAACAAGAGATCAATGACACTTTGAAAGAGTCACAAGAACATTGTAGCAAAAACGTGGATGGATTTGGGAAGTATTCTGAACAGCACTTGAACTGTTAAAGGTCAGTTTACACACATGTGTAGTCACACACATATTCCTTCCCACTCATTAAAGGGGAGGGGACACATCACGCAAACACACTTACTGGCGTGAAGTGCCAGACTCACGCATTGCCTTATAAGCATTGTGCGGAAGAGCTTATCCACTCTTTTTCTCCATCATGAAACAACTGTCCTCAGTCCTAAAACTTAGGGCCAAACTAAACATGATGTCAAGTATATCTTTAGCACTCATGTCAGGTTAAAAAAAGAAGCAGCAAATTCAGGCATGAAAGGGAATTTCATTGGGGCTTTACCATGCTGGAAGATTTAACCCTTTCCTTCCCATCATGCTCCTGATAAAAATTTGCTCCCCCCAGCTTTTACTAGGGGGGAAGCTCCATCTTGCTTTCCATTATCCTCTCATTGATGGAACTGGATTTTTTCTATGAGAATTTAATTCGTTTGCATATTCATCATTGTGGTTATATGCACTCGCACAAGTGCACATTAGTGCAAGAGCACAGTTGCACAAGTACGCATTTCCGCAACTCGCCCCCCACCTTTAAAATATGGTCCGCAAGTCTGCAGAATCCATGTGACTTGAAAAAAGCCAGACTGCTGTGGAATCTGCAGGTCAGATTCATAAAAGTCTGAACTCATTTGAATCTGTTGCAGATTTCTCCGACATCCAGGGGAGGCTGGTGGTGGCTCCAATGTCAGTGGGGTGGTGTATCCACCCTGGGTTTTAGCCTGAAATTTAAAGGTGCTGAATCTAGTTTGGGGATAGGGTTCAACGCCATGGGTAGCTCCCTAAAAGTTCAGACTACAACCCGGAGTGGATACAGCGCCCCACTGACTTTGGAGCCACCAGCTTCCACTGCCGACATCCCAAATCATGTGTAGTTTGTCCCTTTGGGTGTGATCTCTAATGTAAGACTGATCCACATAATCTTCTCAGTTCAACAGGGAGGTGTTTGTGTGCATGACGCTGCTGCCATAGACTAAATCCTGCCCAGGTTGGCTTTGAACACAACTACCTTGCCAGTTAAGGCCAAGAGGATTGTCTGAATCAGTGACATTTCACTGAAAAGCAGATTTACATTGCATCCCAATTGGGCTAAGGCAAGGGTGGGTGGAAAGTAGATAGGGAACTCCTGGTAAATCTGTCCATGATTTGCAGAAGATCAGGGTTTCCAATTCTAACTTGGATAACAGTAGCAACAACTACAGTCATGCCTTGGATTGAGAGCATAATTCGTTCCAGAAACGTGCTTGTAATCCAAAACACTCTTATATCAAAGCGAAATCCCCCCAAAAAATTTGTACAGAGATTTTTAATTTAAGCCGTACTACAGTACTTGTATTGCAAGACGTCGCTTGTATATCAAGTAAAAAATAAATAAATATTTAAAAATTTGCTTGTCTTGCAAAATGCTCTCAAACCAAGTTACTTGCAATCCAAGGTATTACTGTATATGACATTTCCCACCTAAAATATGTTGCTGTAATGAAGAAGGTTTGGGGCAAGCAGGAGTGGACTTTTGTGTGAAAGGTCTGTGAGCTCAGTTTGATTCTGGTAGTACAAACTCCTAGGTTCAGAATGTGCTCAGAGGCACCCTGCTCTTTAATTCCAAGAGCCAAAACAGACATTGTTTTTATTCATTCATTCATTCATTCATTCACAGCACTTATATACCGCTCCATATCTAGACAGATGCCGGAGTGGTTAACAATAAAAAGATAAAACAAATAAAAGAATAAAAACAATGCATTAAAAACAGGATAACATTAAAACTGTGGCTGGTCAGTAAGGAAGGCTTCCCAAAACAAAGATGTCTTCAGCAGCCGCTCAACACAACACAGTGTCAGAGCCTGCCTGACTTCCAGAGGCAGGGAGTTCCATAGGTATGGAGCCACCACACTGAAGGGTCTTCTCCTGATGGAATCCAATTGGGTCATAGGGCCATGTGGAACCACCAGGAGAATGTCCTCTGATGACCTCAGTGACTGGGTCAGTGACATTACTTTAAATCCATATTTAGTAGCTACATCTTTTTTTTTTTTCATTTTTACTTTAGAAGGGGGAGCAGGGGGTGCTTTTAAGATCAGGATCAGGGGCCCTGTGCCTACTCTAGAGTAAAAAATACATAGATACCTAGCAGTCTTTTCCTATACACACCAAATCAACCCGAGATCTTCCAAGGAGGTCTTATTAGTTGTCCCACAACCAACAGCATGTTGTCAGGTAATAGCATGTAAGTGGGCCTTCTTGGTAGTGGCACCAACCCTCTGGAGCACTCTCCCGTGTTTGGTCCAAGAGGCAGAAACTAGGGCAAGCTTTATGACTCTTGATGACATCTGTTTTCTCAGGCTTTCCCTGACTTGTAATCATACTGCTCTGTTCTTGTAATGTTTTCAATGTATTTATTATTTCATACTGTTTTTATATAAACAGTATAAAATAATAAATACATTGAATAAATAAATAAATACATTGAGAGCCAGTGTGGCGTAGTGGTTAGGGTGTTGGACTGGGACTCAGGAGATCCAGGTTCTAGTCCCTGCTTGGCCATGAAACTCACTGGGTGACTTTGGGCCAGTCCCTGACTCTCAGCCTAACTACCTACCTCACAGGGTTGTTGTGAGGATAAAATGGAGAGGAGGAGGAGGAGGATTATGTAAGCCGCCTTGGGTTCCTTGCAGGAAAAAAGGCGGGGCATAAATATAATAAATAAAAAATATAATAAATATAATAAATAAAAATAAATAAATATTGGTGTTTATATTTTTTAATGTATTTTTTATGTAAACCATTTAGGGTGCAATGCAATCCTATGCATGTTTAGACAGAAAAAAGTCCTACCACTCCTAGCATCCCTCAGCCAGCTATGTTGGCTGGGGAATGCTGGCAGTTATCGGACTTTTTTCCCCCTTCTAAACATGCATAGGATTGCACCCTTAGAGATCTTAGGATATCATATAACTAGTTGAAATAAAAATAAATATGAAAAAGGCATAGCTGCTACATTCAGATTTAAAGTAATGTCTGTTTTGGTCCTAAGTGCATGTCTTTTGCCCCTGGCTCTGGCTGGTGGATCTTGGGGATTGTAGCAGATCCGAAACCTGACATTTGCCCCCCCCCCCCCGAGCTAAGGTACTAGCTCGCTTTCCTGTGTGACACACAGATAGCAGTTCCATTTCTGTCCAGCAGAGGCCAGTTCTCATCTATGCACCACCAGGCAGTGTTGTTTATATCACTATTGCTAATTACCAGTGGAACACCCACATTCACCAAGCCACTCTGCTGCGCCTGCTCTAAATGTATGCTGTTCTAATAGCACTGCACCGAGAATAGCTCCCAAGTGGGATAAACACGTTAAGAAAACTGAGACCTCTTGCTCTCCTGGAAACAAAATGTATCCCTTTGTCAGTTCTAAATAATGAGAACATTAGCACCAAACCATTTGGTAGCATTTAACTAAACCTTACGCAGAGGACCTGGTAGAAAACATGTGTCAGGGGAATCTTTTCCTACCCCTAGGTGGAGAGAGAGGCACTCGAAAGGGTTGGCTGCAGGGATCATATCAACCGATCGATCCTGCTATCTTCCACTGCTGTCTCTTCTTCCACAAACGAGAATCCTTGTATCAGTAAAGAAGTTGCTGTTACATAAAGAAAAGGGTCAACCACCTAACTGCAGGAACTGGAAGAGCTTGTAGTTTTGTTTTATTAATCAGTTTTCATGCACTTCATTGAGGATTAGTATAGGCTGCCAGCTTTATCAGTATTAAATTAAGAGATTTCTTGACGAATTGAGGGCAGAGCTGTCTAGGGCTCACACAGTTTTAGGGATTCTACCTCACTGCATATTTTCATTCTGTCTCTTTCTCTTTCTTTCCACCATTTTCTCCTGCCTGCTCAGAATTAATCAAGCATCAGACTGTAAGCTACAAATTCACACAAAGGTTGCTGCAATTTTCCTTCTAGGCCAAAAGGGGCAGGTGAAAGAGGGGCGTTCAGAATGAAAGGTGAGGAAAGTCACATTTCCAGGTGAATTCACTAAATGGCATTACTGCAACTATTCCTGTTCAGAATTATTTAGCTCCAGCAGTAAACTAGGCCTGGACAGACAGGTCAGAGAAGCAGAACCATGGCTGCCCAAACCAGAGAGAGAAACACATTGCTAAATGGAAGAGTACATGATTTGCATATAGAAGGTCCAAGGTTCAACTAGCCCAGAGAATGTTGGCTATTAGATGGATTACAAATATAATAAATAAACAAACCCATGGCATTTCTGGTTAGAACAATCAGAGATGATGGGAAAAGACCCCTAGAGATGTTGCTGCCAGTCAGCCCTTCAAATAGGGGATACAGTCATGCCTTGGGTTGAGAGCATAATTCGTTCCGGAAACGTGCTTGTAATCCAAAACACTCTTATATCAAAACGAAGTCCCCCCCAAAAAAAATTGTACAGAGATTTTTAATTTAAGCAGTACTACAGTACTTGTATTGCAAGACATCGCTTGTATATCAAGTTAAAAAAAATAATTAAATAAATATTTAAAAATTTGCTTGTCTTGCAAAA
Organism: Shinisaurus crocodilurus; assembly: GCA_021292165.1. NCBI lineage: Eukaryota > Metazoa > Chordata > Lepidosauria > Squamata > Shinisauridae > Shinisaurus > Shinisaurus crocodilurus. The sequence continues at coordinate 31,502,078 of CM037876.1, forward strand.
TGCTCTCAAACCAAGTTACTTGCAATCCAAGGTATTACTGTACCTTCAAATAGAGGGCCGTCCTCTGTGAAGTAGGACACATGAACACCCTATGTGAGGCTTCTATGCCAGCATTATATTGCACTCTACTTCAGGGGTGGGCAGAAGGTAGATCTCCAGTTGTTTTGGAATTCCAACTCCCAGATGCCCCTGCCAGCATGGCCATTGCTCAGGAATGCTGGGAACTGAAGTCCAAAACATCTGGAGATCTACTTCCTGCCCACCCCTGCTCTAGAGAGGAAGTGGTCATCCCTCACATTGCAGGGAGAGGCAGTTTCAAAGGAACAGAATGGCTATGATAATAATGAAGATACTCCAACATATGAGAGAGACAGTTAAGGCATTCTACCCAGGAAGAAGCCAATAGTAAATGACTTTGCAGAGATTTCTGACAAGTGCCAGAAATCTGTGTGACACATATTCCTCACATTTACAAACCATCTGAAAAGCTATCATGCGGTGTGTGTGGTTTTTAAAAACAATAGTTTGAAGGGGGGGAGGGAAAGAATGGTTCTGTTGGTTTTATTAGAGATTGAACAAATGTGAGCTCAGAAGTAAATGGATCACCTGCATCTTGAAACTGCCATGCTCCAACAGAAAAATAAAGGCCCTGAGCTAAGTTGCATAATCTGGATGTCATTGTACATTAGGTTTGCATAGGTGCTCAAGCGCAGATCTCCCTGATGAGGGTTGCCAATTTGGGGGGGGGGGGGATTCTGGCAGGGCTGCCGGGCCTTTAACAGCATGACAAGCAGAAAATTCAGCATGGCAAGCTTTTCCCATCCACTGAGTTTCTGCTTGTTAAGAGGCACAGGAGCCCTGCTGGGGGGCGGGGAGGCAATCCTGTCTGTGGTTCATTTTAGTCCTAACTATTGTATCCTTTCTTTAAAAGGTATACACAGGCAGTGTGTAGGAGGCAGGAAAGAAAATCCTAGAGAAGAACAACTCATGAAACAGCCCATGCACTGGGGAGATGGTATGAGCGTAAGGTCCAAATGATAACCCTATAGTAACATGATTTTTATAGGATTGCCAGATTGTGACCCGGAGATTTACGTTATTCCTTTTAAAACTGCCAATGAATCAGCTGCAGTTTCTCTTTCCCTTTCATTCCCTGGCCTTTTCTCCACTACACCCTTCCCCCACACCCACACACATCTTCTGTTTGGCACATTTGGAGTCATACTTTGCTTCACTGAGAAGCGGTGAGAATGAACAGCCTCAGGAAGGAAGGACTGGGATGAAGGTTGCACCTGCTTTTCCTCCTGCGTTTATTTATTACCGTATATAGGGATGTGCAAATCAGCAACAACTCAAGCTTGCCAAGGTTCTCCAAATTCCAACTCGAAGCTTGTTCTGACTTAAGTCCGTATCAGATTGCAATCTTTGTTTTATTCTTTTTGCATGAAACCGTGCGTATTTTTTCCAAACGTACCCATCAACTGTGTGCAACTTTGAAACGTACGCACTCTTCTCCCATGGACTAAGGCATATTTGAGAAATTGAGTGCACTTTTCAAAAGTACGCATTTTTTCATGCATATTTTTCAAATGTACGCATGCTATCCTAGAGATGGGTGGATTGCTCGATGGGGGGTGGAAGCAGGGCGAACTCACCCCGCTGCCCCCCCGAGCTCCCCACGACTTACCTTGCCCCAGCTCGGCACAACTCCCCAGAGAAGAGCCGGGGAAAGGTACTCCAGGTCCCTGGTGCTTCTCATCCGGGTCCCCGGCGCTGCGTTTTTTCCGTAAAATCCAAGGTAAACTACCTTAAAACGGCTGCAAATAGCCTATTCGCAGCTGTTTTAAGGTAGTTTACCTTGGTGTTTATGGAAAAAATGCAGCGCCGGGGACACCGAAGTGACGCAACAGGGACCCGGAAGTCCGCTAAGCACCTCGCCGAGCACCGCGGAACAGATTGCATGGAGGGGGTGCTCAGTGAGCGCCCAGAGAGTCGGATCCCGCTGAGTTAACACATTGTTTTTAGTCCGTGAATCACATTGCAAGCTTGGAAATGTACGGACTTCAACCGCAGATTGCATCTGCATCCGACTCTGTGTTTGGTCCAAAATGTGCAGACCAGTTAAAATCCTGATAAAAAATGAACCGAAACTAATTTCTCATACATCAGCAGTTTTGAAAGGCGTAGAGCATATCGTTGGGTTGGTTGTGGCCTGACAACCCTAAGCCCAAATGCTATCTGTGTCTAGGGCAGGGGTGGAGCTTATGGCACTCCAACTCCCATAAGCTGCAGCCAGCATAGCCAATGGTCAGGGATGATTGGAACTGGAGTCCAACAGCAGCTGGAGGGACACAGCGGGTTCTAGCATGACCAGGTGCAGAGGGGCTCAGGGTTCCAGTACCTTTCATACTGGAAAGTTGCATAGAAGAGGGGCTTTCCAAAGGTACAGCTTTTCTCCTTCCTGCTTGACTAGCAGCACAATCCAGTGAGGCTGCTTGTAAGGAGGATTACAGACATCTTACACATGGCAGGAGGAGTGCAGAGGCAAAGGTCGCCCCCGTGCTCCTCTTGCCATGCAAAACACTTAGGCAGCCGATTTTAGCCATCTAAGTGTGGCACTTCGAAGCACCTGGACTCTGGAGGGGAGGCTGAGGCGCCGCCAGGATACTGCATATGCAGGCAGAGCCTGTCTCCTCCCTCCCCACCCCAAAAAAGACCATCTCTGAGGTCACTCTTGTGACCTTGCATCCAGAGCCACAGCCAGTGTGATTCTTTCCTCGCCGGCTGTGAGGGCAGTGGAGGGCGCTCCGAGGTCGGAGTCCTAGCTCTAACCTCGGAGCAAGTTTCTGAGGTCGGAGCTGGGACTCCGAATTATCGTATGGCTGCCTAGACTCTGTCTAGTGGCCATAGGATTGCGCCCTAGCTGCACTGGCCATATCTTGAAAGCCTATTTCTTCTCACGCATTATTGGGTTGGAACTAGACATTGCAAGGGAAACACAGGGTTCTGAACCCCTTGTCTCCTTATAAGGACAGGAGGCAGCATGCAGGGGAGACCGAGTAGGTGGGGGGCTGTGCTTGACCCTTTCCCTACCCACAAATTCTGCCTTCTGAATGTCCTCCCCGGGCTGTTTTTATTGGTCTAAAAGCCATTTAATTGATTCAGAGACAGTGCGGTATAGTGGTTAGAGTGTGGGACTAGGATTGGAGAGGCCCAGGTTCAAAGACCATGAACCTCAGTGGCTGACCTTGGGCCAGTCACTACCTCTGTCAGCCTAACCGATGTCTCAGAGTTGTCGTGAGCATTAAACAAAAAATAAAAGGGGGTGTCCATGTATACACCACAATGAGGTCTTTGGAGAAAAGGTATGATATAACTGAAATCTCCCCACCCCCAGTGGGACTCAGAAACCAGCCAAAAACATGTTTGCAGCTGGTAGTAAGAGCTTCAAGCTAAAATATGCTGGTATTTTGGCTCCGCCCCTTTTGCCTTCAGCCCCACCCACCACTGGAATGCAGCCTCCGAGGGATTCTCCAAAATGGAATTTGGCCCTCGGGCAGAAAGACATTCTACACCCCTACTCCAGTAGCAGTTCAGCAAGGCATGAGATGGGACGAGGAGGACTGCCACTTATGCAGGGGAGCAGCTTAAGGTTCAAGAAGAGTTAAGGAACCTTCCCTCTCACACACTGATTCTCATCGTGAGTCCCTCCCCACAGATCTGTATTCTCTCTGTCAGTGAAGGGTTTGCAGAGACAACATGAAGTTCCATTCATAATTTGTAGAGACAACATGAAGTTCCATTCATTTGGAGAATACTTGCTGCTGCCTCAGATTGACTGGCAACAAGCAAGCACATGAGATTTGCAAAGCTTAGGCACTGCGGACAGGCCATTCGTAGGACCCATGATGCACATACCACAAGCCAGAAATGCGTGTGCACCATTATGTACAGACACAATGGGGAACCAGCCCCAATCCTAGTTACCTGGTACATGTACCTGCAACGTGCATACTTCAAAAAGACAGTTGCCATACAAGCTGCTAGTATCATCAGAACTTGGCCCTCCAAATCTTCTCCTATTATATTTTGCCATCTCTCTCAGTTGATCAGCAACAACTGAGTCATGGATAGAATATTGCGATGGCTGCTGGGTGATCATTCTTTGTGAAAGCGATTGTTTGCTACTTGTCAGGGATGGTCAGCTGAGGCTCCGTGAATGGGTGCTGATGACCTGAAACCTCTCTCTCCTGCTTTTGGAAAGTGACCTCCTTCAGCTCAGACAGGGGTGGGCAACTTTGGGAGGCCCAGAGGCCATTTTTGGCCTTTGGACCCCCCCCCATGGGCCACACCTCACCCCCCCCTACACACGGCACCTTTTAAAAAAGACATCTGGAGTGACTACAGTGCCAAAAGGGTCGACATTAGCTTGTTTTCCAGCTAATTTTTACCCTTTTGGTGCTCAATAGTAGCTATCAGTAATAAAGGCTTCAAAATGGCCAGCCTGGATACCATTTTGGTTTTCATTTTTAAATTCTTTCTACAGGCTGCACGTTGCCCACCACTGAGCTAGGAAGAGGAGCAAAGAATTGAAAGTAATGGTCCTTGCAGTTTGAATTGGGAGACACAGAAGGCCAAACTATATGAGAGACCAGGAGGAGGAAAAAAGAAAGCAGTCTTCCAATAGCATACTATTAAAACTGAAAGGCAGCCATAGTGGGCTATGGATCTGATTAGAGAACAGTGGCAAGAGGTGAAGGCGGGACTCCCCCCCCCCCCATCAAAATTAGCCCCTCACAACTGCTTTCCTAACCACAGGGGGGAAAGTTACAGGGAACCTACATCTTTAACCCTGTGGTAGGGAAAGCATCACGGGCGGGGTGGTGGTGTTAATTAGAAAAATTGTCCCAAAGAAGAAAGGGTGAACCAGCATTCTCCCCATTCCTGCTCTGATCAGATTTAAGCCCACTGTGGCTGCATTTCAGTTAAACAAAACAAACAAAAGGTGACTGGAGGTGGAGGCTGATCATGCATCTCCTAGCAATGATGGCATCTTGTCCAGAGAGCTTGGAGTTGTTTAGCTGTACTGGGAGCAACCTTGGGGGGTGAAAGAATCCACACCATGGGAACCTGAAGCAGGATCAGTGGATTTGCTGCCTGTTTTAGAAACCTGTTTGCTTCCAATATGTTGTGCTTGTATGCTCGTAATTAAAACAAATATCGCAAAGATACTGTAAGTTTCCAGTGCTCTCTCATTCAATGGGAACTAAACCCTGCAATGCTACCCACTGGATTTCTCCCTACTTGGCTGAAGGAGGGAATGTGTAACAATATTGTAGTTCTGGATTGTGTTTTTTTTTCTTTTTTAAGTCTTCTTCCTTAAACTTTGATTTTAAATTTAGTTACCAGGAGGCAACTCAACAGCTGATTAGCTGTTTCAGAGAACAGGCAGAAGCATATTCCCTTGTGAGAACACAAATGGCTTCTTGCTTTCCCAAGCTTTCTATTATTCAAAAGGGAGCTTTTAAAAGCCTTGAGGTGTCCCAGGTGCATCCATCCTATTGACTTTTAATGACACATGTTTCTAAATGACTTAGGCATTTTGAGGCTCCCCTACTAGCTCATTTACAGGTAAAAACCAAAAATTCATTCACTCATTGGTACTTGACAATATTTTTTTTTCTGCCAGGGAAACTTCGAACGATAGATATCCTTATCATCCAACAGACCTGACCTACCATAATTCTATTCAACAGCCTAGGAGCCAATATACCAACCCATCCAGAGCTCCTTCTCCACCAGAACCACTAGGTTATGCATCACTACATTCAGACTGAAAGGAGCAATTGAAATGTTTGATTTGAGCCTTGGCCTTTAAGAAACCAGAGTAGCTCAAAAGAAGGGCAGGGCTAAGGAGATATTCCTTGGATCATTAAATTTAAGTCTCTGGTTAGTCTTCTCGACCACTGTAATGTAAATAAAGACTCCATTGATTTTTTCCCCACCTGGCTACCTGAGCCTTGCCCACTTTATTGCTTTGGGCTGGTCACCTTAGCACAGGAGTTCAGAACCTCAGGCCTGGGGGCCAGATCCAGCCCTCTAGGGTTCCCCAGAAGGCCCCACCCCTTTCCCCAGGTCCTGCCCCTTCTCCTGGCCCCACCCCTTTCCCCCAGCCTTTGTGTGGTTCCCTCACCCCATTCTAAAAGTTTGAAATGCCTCTCTCAAGGAAATGCCTCTCTCAAGGAAGAGCTTTAAGCTAAAGTATGTTGCAACGACATGGTCCCTTACACTTTAGGACCAGGCACATAAACCCTTCTCAGGCTAAGCACCAACACTTAAAAACCTGAGGGGAGGGTCAAATGAAACCTTTCCCCTACCAATGAGGGAAAAGATTAATACACATCATTAAGGATCTATTTTAAATTTATGATACTGTGGGTACAAAGGTGTGTGTGTGTGTAGATTTAAAAGTAATGCAGGTTAATAACGCCAAGCTGACACGTAGGATTTCGGTAGCAAACAAAATAAAAATAAGTTTATTTTAATTCCCCAAATCTTAGTTCCAGAAAATAACTTTAAACCTGCCTACACCAAACACTTTGTAATTAACCTAAGTCCCTATAACTTTAAACACTTTCGCTCTTCAGACAAGCACTGATTTCTCTCAAAACTCCTGACATGAATAATCCAACTAACCTCACTCCCCACACACTCCCATCACACACCAACTCTGACATCACTCAAGCACTCCTTATATACTCCTCCCTCCACCCTTTCCAAGACATCACAAACCACACCCACTCAGTTCAACATTACATTCTATACTCACAGTCACTAAACATACTAATGTAGACATACACCAGGGAACTGAATTGTGGGGTTACCTCACATATGTTTGGTAGTTTGGTCCTGCCCCTTTTGCCTTTAGTCCCACCTATCACTGGAGTGTGGCCCCCAGGAGCTTCCCTGAAATTGAATTCGGCCCTCCCACTAAAAGAGGTTCTGTACCCCGGCCTGCCTTAGTATCCATCCTTTGCTTGCCTGTGACCTGACCTGATTGGCTGCCTAAGGCCAAAACTCTCCACTTTGCCACGAACAACAGTCATGAACTCAACCCTCAAATCCTGCCTTGCTAGCCCTCTGATCCCACTGTCTCTTCAGTGACCCAGCCTGGCCTCTTGCCTCTCCATCTCGCCTCATTGTCTCCAGGGGTCCTCCCTAGGCAGACTGCTGCCTGAGCCTTATGGCCGCTCTAGCCTCCTTTCTCTGTCCCTGACACCTTTAGATATGGAATCTCATAGTTGATTGGTCACAGTCTCGTTGAAAACCCATAGAAAGGAATGTCAATACCATACAGCCCATTCTGTCCCTAGACACTGTGTGAGACTCCCTCCCGTATCCTTCTATCAACTTGACTGTCAGCATATGTGACCAGTCCTTCCCACGCAGGTTCATGAACATTCTATGATGCCACAGCACTCTGCCAATGAATAGTGGACGTTTACAAGCAACAAGTCCCTAGGACATTTATATAAGGATACACACACACACACATACACACACACACAAACTAGGAGGCATAATGAATGTCCTTTGTAATCTCAGGGCTCCACCATTTGGATATGGCTCCTCAAAAAAATGGACCAAGGAACGGTGGAAGAGGAATGGGTCTCCTTGAGCTTCTTTTCGATCATGCTTCTGCTAATAGGGACCATTTTCTAGTTTCTGAGCTGGTAACTAAAATAGAAGGACAAGCTCAAGTTCCATGAGTACTGTCTCAAATATTTCCCAGAAAGACCCAGTTCTTCATGCACTGACGTGAACTTCCATGGGAACAAGGGTTGCAAAATCCTTTAATACCCTTGCAGAATGTAAGCAGCAGCAGTCACCTTGAGAAAGGCTTTGCTTTTAATGCCTTAGCATGCAGTCCCTTTTATTACACCCACAAACCACCCACCTCCTCTGAGTTGCTATTCTTTCAAACACCCAGCAGTATTTGCTAAGTACAAATATACAGCAACACTGTAGGCCAAGCTGCTAGATTCAAGGAACCTCTGGCAGAAATAAGTAATGGAGGGCTTGCTCAGGCAGTGGGATCCCCCCCTTTTTTTCAAATAGCACATTTTAATATTAAAAGTAATGTATTCTGTTATCCATCCTGCTAGCATGGAATAATAAACGTGCAACTTTTGCCTTATAATAGCCTCTTGTCTCTTGAGTCTGGCACAGAAGAAATGAACTCTGGCTTGTAGGCTGTAGTATCCCACGGTCGCTTTGAGAAGAAGTGTCAGAAAATCTACAAACCTGCACAGCTAATTGGATGGGGGATTATTAGTGACACTTTGGAGAGTCAGGCTGTCATTTAAGAGGAACAAGGAGGACTTGTGTGGATACCGAAACTTGACATTTTATGGTGGAAGAAGGCGGATGGCCCCATACCGCTGAGAAAACACTGCTCGATAATTTTCTGAGGCAGAACACGATTCATGATCCCAAATCCTTTGCCACTGCCAATTACATCTCTTTAAATACATATAATAATCTTCCAAATATATTAAGCATTACAATCTTTGTCCTTCACCAGTTGTTTTTTCAAATGTGTGGCCTGAAATGGCTGGATTTGTCAACTCAAGACAATTTAAAGGGGGAGGGAAGAGGGGAATAATTCACTGATAGAACTCATGCTTTGCATGCAAATGTTCCTAGGTCTGACCTGTGCCATTTCTAGTTACAAGGATCTCAAGATCAGAGCTGAGAAGGACCACACCTTGGGCACAAGTAAGTAAGAACATAAAGTGGGCCATTCTGAATCTGACGAAAGGCTTATCTGGTCCATACTTCTATTCCCACAGTAGCCAACCAGATGCTACTGGCGTAGTGGTGAGAGTGTTGGACTGGGACTCGGGAGATCCAGGTTCTAGTCCCCGCTCAGCCATGAATCTCACTGGGTGATTTTGGGCCAATCACTGACTCTCAGCCTAACCTACCTCACAGGGTTGTTTTGAGGATAAAATGGAGGAGGAGGAGGATTATGTAAGCCGCCTTGGGTTCCTTGCAGGAAAAAAGGTGGGGTATAAATATAATAAATAAATAAAAATAAAAAATGCCAATGGGAAGCCCACAAGCAGGACATGAGTGCAACAGCACCCTCCTGCGCATGTTCCCCAGCACATGGTATTGAGAGGTGTGCTGCCTCTGATACTGAAAGTAATATAGCCATCACGACTAGTAGCCACGAAGTTGTCTAATCCCCTGTTTGTCCATGTCAATATATCTTGTGGTAGCAAAGTATGAAGATGTACTTCCTTTTATCTGTTCTGAATCTCCCACCATTCAGTTTCATGGGACTAGTATTATGAGGGAGGAAAACCATCTTCCTAACCACTTCCTCCACATAGCAGACTATCCTTCTGACAGCCTATTCCTGCTTCCTCTTGCAGAGCCTTTTGGCATCTTGGGAGGCCAAGGCCAGGGGAAAAAAAATTATGTCCCACTCATGTATTACTAGTATTATGAGGGAGGAAAATGTCTCCCTAACCACTTCCTCCACACCATGCATTATTTTGTGCACCTCTTGTCTCTCCCCCCCGCCAGCTATAAAGCCCAAAACGTTGTAACCTTTCCTCATAGGGCAGCTGCTCCAACCCCTTGATCATTTTGGTTGCCCTTTTCCTACAATATCCTTTTTGAGCTGTGGTGACCATCACTGCCCACAGTATTCCAAGTGCGGTTGCACCATAGATGTGTATAACAGCATTATGATATTGGAAGTTTTTATTTTTGATTCATTTCCTAGAGATCCCTAACATGGAATTTGCCTTTTTCGCAGCAGCAGCACAATGGGTCATCATTTTCATCAAGCTGTCCACCACACTCCCAAGGTCTCTTCTCTTCCCTGGTCAGTCACTGCTGCCAGCATATATGTGATGTTAGGATTGGGAGGGGGGGGGTTGTCCCAATGTGCATCAATTTATACTTGCTTATATTGATGTGGATTTGCTATTTTAATGAATGGATCAATTGGTTTGGCTCAGGACCAAATTATATATTACTTTAATTGGGAGGCCAATGGGGAATTCCAGGGGAATTTTCATTGGGACTTCAGGGAGGGGAGGATTAACTCTTCCATCACCAGCCACAATTCTGATGAAAATCCTCCCCTCCCCAATTGTGCGGCAATTAGCATTAGAAATAAACTCCCATTGAGGCCAATGGGTGGGTTTTCCCCCCTCATAATTGTTGCGCATGGGAAGGAAGCATGTTTTGGTGAGGATTATGGGTGGAATTGTAGTCCTGATTAAAATTGCCTCCTCCGCTTACTATTATTTTCATTTTTTAAAAAATCCAGGTATGGTTGCTAATCATGCAATTAAAGTAGCATTAAATTAAGCCCTCAATTTAAGGCACCATCATATGCTCAGTAGTTTCAAAGGGTAGAGGAGAGATGTAAAATATAATCACTTTCACCACTTCCTTCATTGTCTCTTCCACCATCAAATTTTAGATTTAAGCATCTTGGGGAAGAGACCCGTCTTTTTTTACTTTTTCTTTTACATATTTTTCTCTGAAAACTGCCATGTATATTGTTGTTCTCTACCTTTTCTGTGAGGTATTTAGGATTACTTCTATTTTTGCAGTGGAATTGACTTTGACATTTGAAATCCTGCAATTTCCTAATTAAGTCCTATTGTTCATTTTAACAAAATGCTGGTAATATATTTGTGCTTGGAGCTTTCCTTGAATGCAAGTAAATGGAGGAAATGGCCATGATGTCTGTGGATGAGCACATAGTTTATGAACATTTATGAACAAAGACCGCCTTGGACCAGCTCAATTTAGATCTATTTTGAAAGCTGTGGATCCACACTTGCCTTTTTTTTCCTTTTGGTCTTTTTGGTTTCCAGCAGAAGCTGGCTATGCAGATCACAATGCCCCCTCCCTTCCCAGCCATCTGTGCAGCATGCTGATTGGCTGGCCCTTGTGACAACCATGAAGACACTCTACTTCTTCACACAGTGCATAGTTAAGCTATGGAATTTGCTACCAAAAGATGTAGTGATGGCCACCAATTTGGATGTGGAGACTAGATAAATCCATGGAAGCTAAGGCTATCAATGGCTACTAGTCATGATGGATATACCTATATTACCTCCAGTATTAGAGGCAGCATGCCTCTGTATACCAGTTGCTGTGGAACACAAGCAGAATGGTGCTATTGCACTCATGTCCTGCTTGTGGGTTTCCCCCAGGCATCTGGTTGGCCACTGGGTGAACAGAATGCTGGACTAGATAGACCTTTGGTCTGATCCAGCAGGGCTCTTCTTATGTTCTTGCCACACCTGCATCTAATAGGCTTCCTGGAACATGGGGAAAATCAGTGCTGCATTTGGAGCCTGGGACATACAGCATAAGAGCAGCAGAGATGTCTGTGTTGGGGAGAGGGAAGAAAGCAGAGATCCTCCACAGAAGAAAAACAACAACCCGCCAGTGCTTGGAGGCAGGTAGATTTGTAGGCACCCAAAATTGAGCATATTGACAGATAAGAGGTAAGGGCCAAAGCCCCTTGGCCATTCCAAACTGGCAGCTAAACCTTGTCATCAATGCCTTTAAAAGGGATTACGGTACTTAGGATGCAATCCTATGCACACTTACCTGGGATTAAGCCCTGTTAAACAGAATTGAATTTGCATCTGTGTGAACATTCATACAATTGCGCTGTGATGCATGTTTTCATCACCACCCAATTCTCAGCGAGAATAAAAGTACTTCCCTGCTTTTGTAAATCTGAGGTCTTCAGCTGTAGAATGAGAAAAATGGCACATTCCTAATGATAAAGTCAGCACAACAGCATTCACCCACTAACTGTTCCATCCCTCCCACAGGCAACTTCCAGAGCTGTCTGCCGCGCCGCCTACTTCATTTGGCCAACCAGGTGGGAAACATCGTCCAGGGTTTACATTTTTTGACACGAGGCAAGACTCAGGAGGATACCACTCTCAGAGGTTCTGCAAAACTCCCACGCCACCGCCCCTGGTCTCTGGGGTTGCCACCACAACGCCTCCTGTCTACAGAGAAGAGGAGAGCAGGAGTCCCAAAAGGCCAATTTAGCTCAGTGCCACTTCTGCAGGTAGGCGAGTCTGACAAACTTTTTCTTTGAGTATTTTCCAGAGTCTGTCCATTTCAAGGACAAGAAAATGAGAAAAGAAAAAGAAAAACAGGGATGTCATTTGCAAGAGAAAAAGGAAGACAACAGTGTTACCCAGAGACTAGCAAAAGCAGGGGATATATATATATATATATATATATATATATATGGTACCACTGCAGTGGCTCACTCTCATTTTGCCTCACAGTGCAACCCAGCATACTTGAATCTGATTATCACAAAATTGCTGCATGGCGATAGTCAATCTGAACAGCCCTAAAATCCTACAAAAAAGAAGGAAGGATGGCTAACACACTGCCGAAAAAGAGGGCAGAGTGTTGCACATTTGCATATGCTGCTTTATATTTATTACTGCAAGCCTAGAAATAATTACTGTGAGTTAAATAGAAATACAATACATCTCAATTCTCACCATAGCGGAGTCTGCGGAGAAGTGTGACCAGGCAACCTGTACGTCTGCTCAGTCTGCTGCTGCTCAGGAGCTAACTGAGGAGGTAAACTAACAAAAACTCCTAACTTCTTGGTGAAAGTAATGACCATCTTTAGTGTTTTCTTTTTCATCTGCTTTACAGCAAAACACCAGAACCAAAATAGAGTCAGAAAATGAACAATGCCCTTAGTATGGCTGCCTCTGAAAGTTGGCCAGCAACTAATTAAAATAGCCCCGTCCACTGACTTTTCAACATATTCTTGATACTGCAGTTCTATGAATTCAGTGGGGCTTACTTCTGAGCAGACATGTATAGGATTTCACTTTGCACTGATAAATCTGATGTGTGAATTGATTAAAGCTTGCAGCCTATATGAGACATCATATTACTATAGAACAAACCAGGGCTCAGAATCCTATATAAAGTGTTGGATCTTTTACGTCTTTGCATCCTAGAAGAGAGAAAATATTTGGTTTGCTGCTTTATGCACCTGTTCAGACACTGTAGTCTGGTGGATAGAGATCTGTTATTGGTATTCAAAAACCGGGATTCAAATTCTGACATCTGACATGACCTTGTTGTGTGGCTGCCTCTCAGAGCTCAGCTACACATTCAGAATAATCACATGAAAAGTTCTGTACCATTTTCAGATTGCAAGAGGAGGGGATTGTGTGCTTAAAGCAGGGGCGGGTAACTTGTGGTCCTCCAGAAGTTTTAGAAACAGCAAGAGGGGAAGGCACTTACCGGTATGTGTCACAAAACTGAAGATAAAAACTCATTGGGCAGAATTTCTTTTCCAGGCACCTGACAACTTTTTCTCATCCAGAAGTTTTGGCCTACAACTCCCATCAGCCCTCACCATTGGCGATGCTGGCAAGGGAAGATGGGAATTGTAGGGCAAAACATCTGGAGAGCCACAAGTTGCCCACCCCTGGCTTAAAGGTCCTCCCTTTGTAAAAGCCAATCATCAAAAGAGCAAACATCTCTTACTAATGCGGAACTAAATTTTAGTGGGCAGTTAAAAACAAACTCATTTTGCTTTGTGTAGAAACTATTCTGCTTGACGTCCCTGCAGCCTAGCTTGTGATCTTGACATCAAAACATTTGTATAAGTTGATTGGGGGTGGGGGCAATATCACGCCAAAATAGATCTCACTTAATCCATCAAAGGTATTTTATGAGACTTTCTCATGGTGAATTATGTTCATCATAAAAAAGTCCCTCATTTATAAAGTCCACTGAAACAATGCATTTAGAAAAGCCGTGTTTGTGTTGTGGTTGAGAAAGCCAATGTGAAATGGCACAGAGCAACTTGTCACGTTTGCAGCATCTGAGTTTAGCAGTTGCAGGTTCAAGGGTCCAAGAGTTACAAGGTGATCAGCACAAACAGGGATCAGGCAAAAGGCAAGGTCTCAACAGTCCAGGTTGCAGCAGGCAACAAGGTCCCAAGACAACACACCGGACGGGGAGCAGGCAGAAGGGTTGCCAGAGTTCAGCCCAGAAGTGCTCATGCCAGGAATCATCAAGGAAGCAGTCCTGGAGCCAAGGGACACTGGATTCAGGAAGGTCTTGTCAATGTTTTTCCAGCAACTCCCTCAGCTTACACTGCTGTTTTTTGCAGAGGCTGTCAAAGCCACACCCAAGCCACAGCAGTGAACTGTTAGTGACCCTCCTTGTGAGCATGCGTAGACCTTCTCTCGTGAGGAGGCCTCTGATTCAGTCTAGCACTCCTTCCGAGTTCCTGTCTTTCAGGCAGCATCTCTCTCGGGGGCTTGGGGTTTCTCCTGGGGTGGGTGCTGTTGACTCATGTCCTGCTTGTGGGCTTTCCATGGGCAGCTGGCTAGCCACTGACAGAATGCTGGACTAGATGGACCCTCAGTCTGATCTAGCATGGCTCCTCTTATGTTCTCTACCTCCACCTCTGAGACAGAGTCCTTGCCCTCCACAGGTGATGCCCTCATACTACTTACCTCTGAGGACCTGGGTTCCTCCTGGTCTACTGGCAGATCATGAGCATTGCTGGTGGAAGGTGGTTTCTGGTCCTCCAGCATTTCCTTGGAGGAGGAGTCTCTTCCAGCAGGGGCATGATGTAGTCCATCATAAGCCACACTTTGAAAACTATAAACTCCTACCAGATAGGAAAAATGGTTATCTCAATAATGTTTTGAGTAGGGCTTTCACCCAGTTAAAAGAATCAGGCCAACTAATCCTACAGATGTTCTGGGAAGATGAGAGACTGTGGTAGAGGAACTCCCACTTCCTAAGTGCTGCCAGGCTTGCACCAGCCAGGAAAGAAGGTAGAGGTGTGTCGTGTGTGTGTGTGTGTGTGTGTGTGTGTGTGTGAGAGAGAGAGAGAGAGAGAGAGAGAGAGGGAGAGAGAGAGAGGGAGAGAGCCAGAAGGGGGGCTTTTAAACTTCCTCCCTTTTTTCCTTGCCAGTTTTTTCCTTTTTGTAAGTCCACCCCCTTGCATTGGTTTCAATGGGAAGAAAAATAAATACATCTGCTCCAGTGCAGGTATGGTTCCCCCCACCCCATGTTCTGGAGGCAAATCTGTGTGCCGGTGTGGTGTAGTGGTTAGAGTGTTGGAGTAGGGCTGGGGAGACCCAGGTTCTAGTCCTCACTCTGCCCTGAAGCTCACTGGGCGACTTTGGGCCAGTCACTGACTCTCAGCCTAACCTACTTCACAGGGTTGTTGTGAGGATAAAATGGAGGAGGAGGAGGACCACCATGTACACTGCCTTGGGCTCTTTGGAAGAAAGGTGGGATAGAAATGTAACAAACAAATCTGAGGAATGAGGGGGCTTTGGAACTGGTGGAGCCGAGGTCTCCCCTGGCCTGCCCCGTTTTGCCCTTACTGCTCACGCAGCACTGTCGGCAGAGGTAGAGCTTTCCACTTCCAGTCAAGGGAAGAACTCGGCAGTGAACCTCCCATTCTGCAGGCAGACCTCCCTTTCTGCCTGTGGAGGGTGATGTCTGCAATATCCTAAGGACCCTTAGGGTATAATCCTATGCACGCTTAGCCAGAAAACATCCTCCAATCCCAGCATTCCCAAGAAGAAGCAAATCATTCTTTCTTTTTTTAAAAAAGCATTATTTCCTTATTTTTAGATTGTGCCCAGATGTATCAGGCACCATTTCAGAAGAATCATTTCCTTCTGTGTGTGAGACAAGGGGGAATGCACCCTCCTTTTAAAAGAAGATAGTGCCTGCCATCAGCAATTTTTATAAGAACTTGTCTTACATTAAAAACAACAACCCACAATAAAACTGATGTCAGATTGTGGATGCATTTTGTAAAGATTTTCCAGTCAATTAATCTACATGATTGATTAAAAGGTTGTAGCTTTAATTTTGAACTCATCTGCAGACCGCAGGTTTAAAATGTGCCAATTGCACAGAGGACTGTAACAGTCAAATGGTCACTAAACATAGTTTAAAGAAGCCACGGTTCCTTGAGCTCAGACATCACAGGAAACTGTGGTTTGCCTAAAATTGGAAGCAAAAGCTTCTGATCTCCTCCTCTGATGCATACAAGGGGAAGGGGGGTTGAAAACCATGGTTTCCTGTTATGTCTGAACCAGTGGCCAATGTGTATCATTGTTATTCCAAAAACAAATAAACAATTTTCATCAAAGTACTTATATTGTCTTCCTTCCCTTATTTGTAGTCTATTTGTTAACTTGATCCTGTTCAAAGTCACACATGCCAGCATCAGGGGAAGCTTAAAATGGCAATTGAATTCTTTACCTCTTCACGCACACCCCAATTTTTCTTTGTTATAGATATATTTGGGGCTAATTATCGCAGCTAATGAACTCTAATCCATTGCTTCCACCTTCACTCCTATTCTGGTATAGGGGGGACAAAAATCCTTTGAACACTGCCTCTCTGACATTCTGTGAGCTAACAAAGTTTTTTCCAGGGTGTCTTAATAGTTGCAGTCTCACTGCTTGCACCTCCCACAATGCGTCTCTGGTTCCTATAGCTTTTATGCATCCTACTTTGATTGCAACATCAGCAGCAGCATCCCTATTATTAAAATCATGTGTAAACTGCCTTTCTACCAGAAATGGCATTAAAGGCAGCTTAACGAGAAGTCATTAAAATAATTTCATGAAACAATCACAATAAAAGCATCAAAAAAGCAATAAAAATATCAACACACCATTTCATTGTTGTTAAAATAAAACTGCTTCAACAAATACCGCAAATTAAAAACATTCCGGCAGCCAATATGACAAGGCAAAACAGTCATATCTATATAGGGATAACCATGTTGCTTCTATGTTCTGTAGACTGCACACATTTGGTGTTTTAAAAAATGCTAAGATTGAGTCAAATGGTTTTCACCATTGCCAAAGTGTGGTCTCTTTTTTAGACTCTTCTCACAAAACGTTCGTTCATGTTTATCTAGATTAACATTATCTAGTTTATCTAGATTAACATTATCATGTTTATCTAGATAAAATGGAGAGGAGGAGGAGGATTATGTAAGCCGCCTTGGGTTCCTTGCAGGAAAAATGGTGGGGTATAAATATAATAAATAAATAAATAAAATAAATAACATTGAACAATGTGATGATTCATCATGGAACTATATACTCGTGCTTATTTATACCCGCATGATCCAGTGACATACATGGCCATGAGCCTAATCCGGCATGCAAGGCTCCCAATACAGCCTGCAAGTCTCTTCCTGTAGGGCACGCCGCCTTTCTACCACCATGTCCCCTTACGTTTGATCCTTTTAAAAGGTTTTGATTCTTTTTTCCCCCTCCCATTGCCATGCCAACAACTAGAATATGGCATGTGTTTCACCATACATTCCATCTTCTTCCTGGCTTCTTCTTGACTTTCTGGTCATTTCTGGAGCGCTAACCTATTGCTAACTTAGTGGCTCTTCTTCCATTTACAGAAGTAAACTTTGTCCCAAACTGGGGAGCTGTCAGCAGGTGCAGTCAGTGAAGGCTTCAGTACCACCTACTGCAGAAGGTGGAGCTTCTGCAGTAAAGGAGATTTTGATGCTTGGGTCAAAACGTTGCCTGCAAAATTTAGATGTTGGCAGCCCTCACCTAACTGAATATCAGGGGTAAGAAAGAAAATGTAGAGCACTGGATACCTGTAAATGTAGCGTATTCTCAGAGAGCACACTTGCAAGAACATGAGACACTGAAGTAGAATATAGAACAGGATGGGCAATGTAGTGTCAGAACAGAGCCATCAAGCATGAAGAAATGGAAACTCCTAGGCCTTTCCACTTTCAACCTCCTAATCTACAGTTTGGGAAATATTTATTTATTTATTATATTTTTAAATTGCCCATCTGGCCAGTCACCCAGAATAAATAAAGAATATTTCTGATTAAGTTGCTGAGGCTAGAACACAAAGTGGGCGCTCATTTCTTGTTTAAAAAGATGGAAGATCTAAACCCCATCCAGTATGAACGTTGGTAGACCAGCAAATGGAGAAACTGTGAGAAGAACACATTCTAAAATCTTGCATGTGGACCCAATCAATCTTAAAACTAACTACTATTTATGCAACAAAGACCAATGGGATAACCATGATCCATAGAATGTTGCAACACTGAAAGGATGGCATGCCTGTACTGCTGAAAAGTGTCAAGAGGCCTAGGAGTTCAGATTCATACAAAATCTCTCCCACTGCTATGGCTTCCCCACTCACTTCACTGGAAGGACAGTACATGCAAAGGAATGCATGTATGAGTTGGGATCCAACCCCAATAAAATCAGAGGATTTTGAGTGTAACAGGAAACAAAAATGTTTTCAAATCCTAGACATAGGAAAGGGTCTCTAAAGTAGTGATCGAACATCAATAAATATTTCAGATCGCAGTCTACTAGAAAAATTGTAAGTTTGAATCAACTTATATGAATAATGCATTTTGGCTTCCTATGTATGAATTTCCAAGAACACTGCTGGTATCACTTTGAAAATATTTTAGCATGTTATTAATGTGCTTCAGAGGCCAACTCATTCACTTAAATTGTTGGACCAAAGTGCTAGGACCAAACTGAGTAAAAGATTTCCAGTATAGGGTTATTACCTTGGTCATTATTTCTGTGTTTAGATTTTAGTTTTAAGCTAGGTAAACTCTCTCTCTCTCTCTCTCTATATATATATATATATGTGTGTGTGTGTGTGTGTGTGTGTGTGTGTGTGTGTGTGTATATGTTTAATTTCAGAGAGAGGGGGGATGGATGACAGAATGACAACTTTCTCGAAATGGTGATTGTCAGTTCATTAATATGTTATATCTTACTTTACTGCTTCTTCTGCTAGGACAGATCAACAAAACATAGAGAGGGTTCACACATCATGGCAACCCAGAGTTATTGTTTTTTAAAATTCTGGATTACAGTGAGTGAAAACAACATGCTGTGCACGTAGCTTGATCACTCAAGCTTGGCTCCTCCTACCAGAGGGAGTGGCTAAATAAGCCAGGGAATTTTTGCTAGATTTTCTGGTTCAGACCTGTCTCTCCCATTAACAAACCCTTTCTGGTTTGTCAAGGTGTGGGGGATAAACCAGAGTTTCTGGTTCAGATATCATGCTAATCAAGCCAGGGATGGCCACTCCCTGGCTTGTTTGGCCACTGCCACTGGCAGGAGGAGTCAAGCGGGAGCAAATGAGCCATGTGCACTAGCATCCTGGCTTGCTCACAGCAACCCACAGTTTTAAAAAGATCTGGGCTGTCGTGATGTGTGAACCTGGCCATAGTCTAGAATAGTTTCATCCAGGTGATATTTCCACAGTTGACTTGATGCTGCTTAATTCCACATCAGTGTCTAAATTGCCCTCTTGTATGATCTCCTGGTATGTTGGGCAGTGTGGCTTGGCTTTTGCTATGCCACTGCAAACTGTCAACAGAATTGTTTTGCTGTAATGGAGCAAACATTTTGGGAGTGGTCAATCCACTATTTAGCTTGCCCATTAGATAATGCAAAAAAGCACCAAAGTCAGCACCATAAGGACCTTCCCCCGGAACACGCGCAGCTGTGGGCAGGGAGGAATTTTGCGAACATGGGGGAAGTGAGTCGAGGCTTACCTGTCGACGCAGGTATTTAGTCAGCAAGGGGGCGGGGCTACAGGAGCCAATATTAGGACTGGCAGCCCCACCCCTCACCCTCTTTGTTTCCTGAAGCTCCCTCCCTCCCGCCCTGTATACAGTATGGGCTCCTCTGGTCGCCGTTAAGGGGCCGAGTAGGAATTTTGGCTCATCTCTATTAGGGGGATGAGCGCGTTTCGCCTACTCCATACTGCTGCAGGGTTTGGGGGTGTTTGCAATCAGTGTACATAGCAAGTCAAAATGGTCACATTTGGATAGTAGGCAGGTAAGTGCGGGTTAGCGTATTGATAGGGTGAGGTGAGCATCCCCAGCACCATTCAGGTGACAGGCGGTTTCAGGATGCCTCAGGTTGATGGGTCAGTAGGCTCAGACAGCTGAGGATCAGGAACGCCTGTGATGCCCTTGTTCTCGCCAAGCTTGTTGTCGTGAGACTCCGAGAGGGGGGACGCAACAAAGGCTCCCAACACTGTAAAGTGGAAAATGGGGTGGTGGCGGATTCACCGCCACCTCCCGGTTTTGGATGCTCCGCCCAATTGCACAATTGAGCAGCCTAGGAGGCTGGATTAGAATAACCCGCACTCCATCCCTTTGCAGTTCATTGTATGTAAATAAAGGTGGCCCCGTTAAACACCAACAAAGTGTCTCGGCTCTTTATTTCCCTCCCTACGTTCACAATAAGAGCTTGATCTACAGACAAATGTTCCGTCCTCCTCCTCCTCCTGTTGGATTCCATGAACAATCTTGTTCTCCTCTTGCTGTAATCCAAGAACCTTCTCTCCCAGGTTGCTTTTGCAGCTATGGCATGGTAGCACTAGCTACCATGGGTGTTTGTGCTCTCCTCTGCCCCCTTTCAGTTTTAGTAAAAGAGGGGAGCAAAACGAAATTAGTTCAATACAAACAGAGCCAAGGAGCTGGAAATTTTTACCATAAAATCTCAGATATATTAACTAATGCTAGAACAGCAGGGTATCCTACTCAAGCTCTGCTTTTCATTAATAAATCATTGACTTCAACATATAAAGTATCCATGTGACCTACTTTACACAGGACAGACCTATGTAAAGTAGGACAGACCTTGATTTGAAGGACTGCCCAATCCAAATCTACATTAAAGAAAGCAGGTGCCTTGAAGTTGTCCATCAACAGTTAGCACTTGGACAGCAAATGGAATAAGCACACAGGGTCAACTGATCACAGACTTCCCCACTATGGTGAGATGTATTTCTATTTAACTTAGACTAATTCTTTCTAAATTTGTGTCTATACGTATAAATTAGCACATGCAAGTGTTATGCAAATCTCTGTTGACTTCTTTTTGGGTGATGCTTTTCCTTTTCAGTCCATTTTCAGGCCCAGTTCTAAGTGCTGGTGTTAACTTTTTAAAGTCCTAAATGGCTTGGGGGCAGGTTACCTGAAGGAGCCTCTCCTCCCATGTATACCTCCCTGGACTCTAAGATCCTACTCAGAGGCCCTTTTTCAGGTGTCCCTACCAAAGGGGTGAGGTGGGTGGCTACTAAGGAGAGGGCCATTTCAATGGTGGCACCCCGGTTGTGGAATGTGCTCCCCAGGGAGGCTCGCCTGGCACCTAAGCTGTGGTCTTTTCAGTGCCAGGTGAAGATTTATTTTTGAGGCCTTTTTGTTCTTCATTTTTGTTTTTCTCTGCTGCTATTTCTTTTTACTCTGGTTGTATTCTGTTTTAAATTTTTAAAGGTTTTGTATTATGTTTTATCATGTTGCATTTTTAAAAAGGTTTTAATATTTGTGAACCACCCAGAGAGTTTTGGCTATTGAGTGGTATAGAAAAGTAATAAATAAATAAATAAATAAATAAAAGCATGGCGCTGCTTAAGCGGCCACTCTGCCAACATGCGATCTAGTTTTTCCATAGCTGTATTTAATTTTGTGCATGGAATTTAGAATCCAGTGGTACTGACATCACTTGTGTACTGGACAGCCGGCCCAGGCATTAGGAATTAAAACTCTTTGGTTCTAATTATAGAATAAAACAATAAAAATGTCACATTTTTCAGTACAGAACTAAAACCAGTATGTTAAAAACGTCAAATGCATGCAAGCAAACCCATTCCATATCAGAATCGAGTCTCAGCCTGACCTGCAACAATCTGAAATGTCACTGCCCTCTTTCTCCCCGTCTCCAATTTACCTAGATTTAGGCCCTAGAAGCTGCCATGCATTCTCACAGCAGCATCCAGGGCCTAAAAGCCCCACTGTGACACCACGTTGACACTGCCGGGTAGGTTTTGGAAAGGGAAAGAGAAGGGGGCAGTAGGTGGGTGGGAGTTCAGATTGGTTTGGGTTCTGACAGACATCAGTGGGAACATGGTCGGGCCTAGGTGTGGCATGAGTGAAAAGTAAAATGGTTTAAATTTTTGTCCGATTAATGTTTGCAAATTAAGTTGTTTTATCCAAACCCATCCCAAATAAGGCCAGGCAGAAGACGTGAATTCACAAGCCAAGAGGACATTCTGACTCTGTCTTAAAGATGGAACAAATGGGAGAAGCTCTCTTGGGACTGGTTTCTGCCTGCCGTCACTTTTCCTAGCACAGCGACTCCGAGACTCACTTCCGACTCTGATTTGGTTTTGCCTTGTAGGGTATGAATCAGAGTTTGAACTGAATTGAATATCGACAAATCCTAGCAAGGTAAAGAGCCCCTGATTCGTCCAATGTCAATAGGGACAACGGAATGGTTGCTATATCTCTCATTGGGCCAATTCATAGGCTCCAGGTTTGGCAAAGTGCTCTCTAGCGAGCCCTCTTACACTGGCGGGTCCTGGCAGGCTTACCTGGTGAATCAGCAGCAACTGGTGTCAGCAGCACTCTGGCCATTTACATTTCTCACTATGCCCTGACATAGAGGCACTCTGGGGCATTGTGGGAAGTTAAAATAGCTGTTCCCAGGCACAGCCCCCTAGCAGTGATTGGAATGCCCTTCTTTAAAAAAAAAAAAAGAAGAAGTGGGCGAAGGCAGTTATCCTAGAGCCTTAACAGAGCTCACTAGTGACAACTTTCGCCAACCTAGTGCCCTCCAGAGTGTT
Organism: Shinisaurus crocodilurus; assembly: GCA_021292165.1. Lineage (NCBI taxonomy): Eukaryota > Metazoa > Chordata > Lepidosauria > Squamata > Shinisauridae > Shinisaurus > Shinisaurus crocodilurus. The sequence continues at coordinate 31,524,824 of CM037876.1, forward strand.
GGTCTACAACTCCCAGCATCCTTCAGCCAATTATGCAGCCTGGGGATGCTGGGAGTTGGAGTTCAACAAATCTGGAGGACACAAGGTTGGGGAAGGCTGCTCTAGGTCCCCGGCTGCTGCCAAAGGATGCCACATTTTTATGCCAGGTCTGCTCTGTATTTCAATTGTTTACATTTATAATATATATTTAAAGTAGGCATCATTTAAAATGATTTAACATACCAAACCAACACATTTAATAGGCATCATACGTCCAATCACAAGACAATTTTTTTAAAAAAAATTAAATCTAGAAAATATCTGTAAGCCTGAGCAACAAATACAGAAAACCACTGCACACTAACCATTTAACACGCCCACCAAAAAGGCCGATTTGAGTATGAAAATAAGAAGGGCACAATGCTTCGTATTTTCAGAATAATGTTATTTTAAAATAAAATAAAGTGCAGTGCAGCCACCTTTTGATAAGCAGACGATTCTACCACTTGGCTTCTAAAGCTGTAGAGGGACCGCTAGGTTTCATTAAAACTCATTAAAATAATCCTTTGTATTTTCACTCTGTAAACAACCCTTTTGTTCATTCTCCTTTTAAAAGATAAATAACATGGCACATCTTAAATTTTAAGCCATAGCAGCTCATTTAGTCAGCCACACCTTCAAGTAGAAGGACTGACGCTCTGAGCAATGTACAAGGCATCCCCTTTTAAACCAACTTTCATCATCTGCCGTATACCTTATTATGTCCTCTTTAATATCCAGCCAACATGACCTCTTCAGCCACACGGCTCTGTGGGCCGTGCCTGTGTTTTCACAACAAATCCAGTGCTGATTTTGGCACGCTAAGTGGAGGCTCTCACCAAACGCCCAGTCAGAAAGGATTCCCCTGGTGGATGTATTTCATTCTTATGCCAGCGTCTCTCACACTTTCCCTTCTCTTTCCTTTTCCTACGATTATTTGGCAGAACTTGCAGCGCTGCTACTAGATCCTCAAGGCGTCTTTGTTTCCCTGCCCTTTTATCCTAGGATTTATGAAGTGCAACATTTTATAGATGTTTCATGGATGGAGGAGCACTCCCCACCCCTCCTCCTCCTCCTCCTCCCCCCCCCTTCTCTGCTCTTTCATTCCAGACTCATTCCTCAAACACAAGGTATCGGGATGGTTAGAGCCAAGAGTCTCCAGGAAACTTGGAGGTTCTGACTCACACAGCAATCTGGCTTCTGTGGGCCTTAAAGGAGCAGGGCTTTCCCTCCATTTGTCTGCACTGTACAAAGAAAAAAAGAGAAAAAGAAGCCATTTCCCTTTCCCGCCATATCTCTGCGTCTGCATTCCCAAGAAGAGCAGATCTTTCCCCTTAACCTTCTTCAGTGCCAGAAAAAGAACGATCAATCCTTGGATTGAGAGCATAATTTGTTCCGGAAAAATGCTTGTAATCCAAAACACTCTTATATCAAAACGAAATCCCCCCAAAAAATTTTGTACAGAGATTTTTAATTTAAGCCATACTACAGTACTTGTATTGCAAGACGTCGCTTGTATATCAAGTAAAAAAAATATTAAATAAATATTTAAAAATTTGCTTGTCTTGCAAAACGCTCTCAAACCAAGTTACTTGCAATCCCAGGTATTACTGTACAAAGAAGCACACCTGCATTATACAGTGTTCAGTTTGTTTCAAACCACACCTTCTGGTTTGGCAATCCTTCTTAGTCCTGAGGTTGGTCTGGGCTGGCTGTAATTTCCGAGGGCAGAGATGGGAAATAAATTGCTCCCTTCTATATTACTTTACATGTCCTAGATCTGGATTGGCTCTGGTGAACCTTGGCATTCTGTCGCTGCTCCTTTATCGACTTTTTATTTCATTTGTCTCCACATTAAGCATCTCTACCTATATTCCCTCACCACCACCATCACCCGTGGGGCTAACAGCAGGTCTGAGAGAGAACCACATAAATTAGAGAAACTGAAACTCAGAGAGTGGGGTGGGAGGATGATTGACAGCAAATAAATAAAAATCACTAACCAATGAGGTGACTCACTGAAGGCAGGGAAGTTGAGAAGACGGCAACCAAAGCTAGCTATGAAGGTCAGAAACACGGGAAGCTGGCTGGATTTTTCCTGTCAGATGCCCCTTGTGGATTCAAGGAAAATACAGTGTTTAGGTCAGGGATTTTGAACCTCAGGCCCCTGTGGGCCAAATCCATCTCGCCCGGGGTCTCAATGTGGCCTTCTGGGGTTCCCCTTTCTCCCTATGGCTGATAGTTTGGCAATTTCCTGGCCTTTGGGTGGTCCGCCCCACAATTCTAAAAGGCTGAAACGCGCCTCTCCTAAGTCTTAGGGCTTCTTTACACGAGGCATTTATTGTGTGCTCACACCTCACGGAAGTTTGCAGGTCCTTTACACCAGTGTTCTCCAACCTTGGGTCCCCAGATGTTTTTGGCCTACAACTCCCAGCATGCCCCAGCCAGCGTAGCTGGCTGGGGCATGCTGGGAGTTGTAGGCCAAAAACATCTGGGGACCCAAGGTTGGAGAACACCGCTTTACACGACATTGCCATCCTCCAGGGCCTCTCCTGTGTTTTCCAGCCATTTTCGCTGCTTTTAGAGCAGTGCTTCTCAAATAGTGGGGCGGGCCCCCCAGGGGGGGGGCGAGGCTCCATAAAGGGGGGCTCGTTTGACCTCAGTTAAAAGTTTTTTTTAATATTGTGTTCCTTTAAATCCTGTGCTCCTTTAAATCTTTTCTGCTACAGTTAATAAAGCTATTCTTTGTTGTAAATTGATCCACATTTCTTTCTTTTTTTATTCTCTTATACGTTAATAAGGATACAGTGTTATGCAGAGGTGTACTTATAACAATTTTATAGACAAATGATACTATTTACAGTCGCGCGGGGGGCGCGAAATGTTTTCTTCTTCCTAGGGGGGGCATGACAGAAAATAATTGAGAAGCACTGTTTTAGAGCGAGGAAAGTCAGCTACATTAAATTTTAAACTGGAACAAAGGCCCGGTGTACAGTCAGTCGAAAATCTGCTATACTGCAGCTCTATCACAGCGCCACCTTGTGCTTGGTAAAAGAGAATAGAGAGAGAGGCAGAGAAAGAAAGAAAGAAAAAAACCTGGAAAAAAGCCTCGTGTAACTGAGGCAGTCTGACTCTTGCAAGGAAAATGGAAGAAGATGCATCAGAAAAGCGGCAGGGTGAGCGCCTCATGTAGAGAAGCCCGTAGTTACTGGCTGTAAGAACTTTAAGCTAAAATATGCTGGATTTTCCTTCAGCCCCACCCACCACTGGAATGCAGGGCCCAAGAGCTTCTCCAGAATTGAATTTGGCCCTTGGGCTGAAAGAGGTTCGATATCCCTGGTCTACGTAATGGTGTGTTTTGGGGATTCTAGCCAAAGACTGGTCTGTTGGGTAGACAAGGCGGGGGGTTCTGTGACAACTGATGACAACATTTGGCATCCTTGGGCAACTACTGGGCACGAGGCACGAGTGCCATGACAGAAATGCCCTTTGGCTCACCTGCATACCTGATCCCTTGGCTGTGGGTTTCATGGCTGCAGCAGCAGTTGGCTCTGGGGAGCCTGCCTGTCATTTTGATTTTCCCACAACAATGCATTCTGGGAGCCTTTTTTTGGCTGAAGAGTGAGATGAAACTGCTGTAAATGCCCCATTGCAGGAATATTGATCTCTCTATCATAGTGTGCATAAAAGAGAGACCAGCGCTTATGCTGAAGTAGAAACTGAAGTGCATCTCCCAGGGGAGGGAGCCCTTTCTTTATTGAGCGCCACCAGGAGAGGCTGGTGACTCCGATTTCAGCGGGGCTCCTTTTCCATTACAGGTTTTGCAGGTTTTATTTGGAGCTTCATAGGAGCTATGCATGGTGCTCCATGGTGGTGAACCTATTTGGGGGATGGAGTTCTGCACCATGGATAGCTCCTATGAAACTCAAAATAAAACCTGTAATGGAAAAGGAGCCCCACCAAAATAGGAGTCACCCACTCTCCTTCCCTTTCTCCCTTTAAATCACAAAGAACCAGAACAGTAACTGTTGTTAATTTCCAGTAAACCCTTTCTCAATCTGCTCATATATAAACAACAACATTTTCCTATAGAGGAAGCAAAACTCCAGTGGTTTTCTGAAGTATTTTACAATGGATTAAAAGCCTGCAGTCTTATTTCAGAGTTGGAAACCTCAATTTGGTAATTTCTCTCTCCTCCCACCATGGTATCTTTTTCCTTTTGTGCCATGTCTATAATATTGTAAGTCATTCTTTTAAAACTGTAAACTACCTTGACTGCATTGGCAGAAAGGAGGTAGATAATATAGTAAATAAGCAAACTCTTAACTACTCCCGGAGTGGGGGCAGGAGGAGGAGGAACAAAACACCATTGAACATGGCTCCCTTTGATGTAAACCAAGAGATTTTCCTAAGAGATCCTCTGTGCCACATTCACAGCAAGGTCACTTACACTGCATTCTCAGTGGCTGGGCTACAATTGTGGTTCTCCCTTCTCCTGGCAGGACATAAAAGCTTCACCCTGTATACATCTGGAAGAGCTATAAAATCTCTTTCTTTATGCTGGGTTTTGATGGCCAGGATTAATCAGTGGTGAGATAAATTAAAGTTATGTGGGTATTTTGGTTTTTATTATGGGTGTTTCATTTTGTCTCTAGCTGTTGCTACCTGGCCCCGGCCCTTGGAAAAGTACGGGATAGCAATTGAACTAACTAAATACAGATGTGCAAATGAAGACAGAGGCAATACTGCAGCATTGCTAGCTATACAAAACTGACTGCTCCATCCTGTAAAATTGTGTTCCCTTGCGTAACAGAACTGAAAATCAAGTGAACTCCAGACTCTACCATGTTCTGCCTATGATGCCCATAGTTCTTTCCACAGATCGACCAGATTCTGCACTGGCTTCATTCCAAAACCACACCAGACTCTTCCCTGGCTCTGCTCCAACAGCAAAACTCCACCTTGGCACTGCCTTGATCGCTACTGCCTTGATCTCCTGGCACCGCCTTGACTGGCTACATTCCACCTGCTGGACCCCATCTAGGGTTTTTTAAATCACAACCTGGCACCCATAGTGAGAGCAGCTACAAGAGTTAAGATGCTGAGGGCGCAATCCAGTGGGGATGCCCGGAAGCCTCCAAACTCTGAGGATTATGGGCATTCTATGCAGGGCAGGAGGAGCACAGACAGAGGCAACCTTCATCTTTGCTCTGCTCTACTCCCACCTGCAAATCAACTGGACAGCCAATTTTGGCTGCCTAGCTGTAGTGCTTTGGATGGGAGGGAAGGAGGCTAGAGCGCCAGCAGGATATGTTGTATCCTGGCGGAGCCAATCTCCTCCCCTGCCCAACCCCCAGAATGCCCTCTTTACCCCTTCTCCGAGGTCACTCTTACAACCTTGGGGAAGCAGCCAGCTCAGTTCTTTCTGCGCCAGCTGCGGGTGGGGTGGGGTGGGGGAGCAAGCCGAGTGCGGATCCCCAGCTCCAAGGTCAGAGCTCTTTCCCGACCTTGGATTTGGGAATCCAAAACATCTTATGTCCCCCTGGCATAAGTGTCTAGGGGCCTGATAGGGATGCTCTGTGAGCTGCAAATCACAAAGTTTCTGTGGTGAGCACAGAGGTGGAGTTTGCAACAAAGCTTACACTAAGAGTATGTATGTATGTGAAATGTTTTGAACAATCTCAGAGCCCTGTATACATGCTAAATATTATTAGTACTAATTCAACATCTGGAACAAAGACACAACTCGGTACACCTGTATAAGAAATCCCCACCTTCTAATGCTTCACCCAAACAGTTAATTCAAAAACTGCAGTGTTGGACATGGGCTGACACTTTTAGAATGCTCTAGTGTCACCATAGCAACCGGCTTTGCTTAAACATAGCTGTGCAGGGAAGTCTGGTCTCAATTAAGTGAAGAAAAGAAAAATATTTAAACAGCATCACTGTTATTCAGATAATGGAGGTATAATTCCTGTGCACATACATGTCAGGCTATCAGGGTGTGGGGTTCTTTTGTTGTTATCTCCACAGCAGTTACTCACCACAGCAGATGGAGAAAGACCTTTTCAAAGATAGCCCTGTCCACTCAGGTATCCTGCCCCCCCACCAGCTCTCTTATAGCTGAAACATTTCCTAAATATTGAATGCTGCATACAAATATATTTACAGCTCTGCTATAACAGGAGTTGTTAAGAGGCCTTGGATGAATGGTTACTTCAGGGTACAATCCTATTCATGTTTAGACAAAAAAAAAAGTCAGACAACTCCTGACTGCTGGGAGTTGTAGGACATTTTTCTGTCTAAACATGCATAGGACTGCACCCTTAGGGATGTTTATTCCACACACTTTTGATGGCTAATATTTTGTGCCATAATGGCGGCGTAACGTTTTGAATTTCCACTCCTACAAGGTGTTCCCTCCCAAGCCCTAAAAATGGCAATCCAATCCAGAGTGTGAACCAATGAGGAGAACATGTTCTAAGCCTTTGCCATAGACTTGAGTGGGTTCCTGTTCAACTCTGGATTTGATTCAACAGACAGAAGTCGGACACACTGAGCCCTGACAGTGGAGAGGCTCAACTGACGCACGCTAAACACCACAGTCCTAACAGGTTCCTTCATAACATTGCAACATAGAGAAGAGGTCAGAACGTGGAAACAACCATCCTTGGGTTCCTTGGAGGAAAAAAGGCAGGACATAAATGTAATAATAAATAAAAATCCTGTTATCTGGGATCCAGGTTGGTTATGATCAGCAGGGAGTGAGGGTCAAACTACACAACACATTAATTGTGTAGCATGTAGCTGAGCCTATTCTTATCTATTATTATTTTTTACTTTAGAGTAAGTGCAAATCTCTGATTCAGATCAGGAGGGGAAGATTACATGTTTCCCACAGCTGTTCACTTCCTGAAATTCCCCCCACCCCTGTATGGAAATTAAAGAAGAAGAAGAAAAATGTCTTCACTGAAGTTAATGGAGGCTCCCCCCCCCCCATTTAAAAAACAAACAAACCCTGCATCAGGGGGGTGAGATGGAATTTCAGGAAGCAAAGAGATGACAGGAAAGGTTTAATCCACCCCTCCTGGTGCATGCTGGTTCCACTCTGAATTGGGGCCGCACACACTTACTCTAAAGTTTTCTTTAAAAAAAGTTCAGCTACACACTATGCAATTAAAGTAATGTGTAGTTTGATCCAGAGACTTAAGGGAGTGCCGTCCTGTCTGATGGAAAGGAAAGAAAAAGCCTTGAGATTTGGACTCTGGTTCTCAGATCAAGACTATGGCATCGTATAAGCCTGTGTGGAGCTTCTGTGGAAGCCCAAGTAAGAAGGCAGGGTGAGACTCTGGTGAATCCTAGGGATGGGTGAGAATTTCATTCAGTTCATTTTTTTGATAAGAACTTACCAAAATTTATAAATTACTCCTTAATTGGGATGGAAAGAACTTTTTTTATTAAACAAAATTGAATGTGAGAGAAAGCAAAACTGACCATTTTTCCATCAACGCCCAGGGCTTTGAGTGCTTAGCTCTTAAATGTCTGGGTTTGAATCCCTGTCTATTCGGTCATGTTTATGGTGCTGAATCATTGTTGCCACCTCTTTTTTTGCCTGACAGGCTCCTCATCTTGAACAGCTGCATGGCAGGCAGGTAAAACATGGTTATCTCCATCCATGCCAGGAATTGCTGTACCTACTGAAGTTGGCCAGTTTAGATTGGTGTCGATTTTGTTTGGTTTTTGTTTGGTTTGTTTTTCATACAAACTCACCAAAATTCTCTAATTTCTTCATAAATAGGATGGAAAGAACTTAATGTAAAAAAAAAGGAAAGAATGTGGGAGAAAGACAAACTGATAAGATTAATCTATTCATACTGAACCCTGAGGGAAGAGCTTGTGGCCTTGTGAAGAACCAGCTCTTCTGAGGTGAAACCAAGAGTGCAAAACATTACTGAGCACATCAACAGGCCTGACCTGCTAAGACTGTTATTGAAGGAAGGATGCTCTAAACTGTGGGTATCCTACAGTTGCCTTTGTGGTATCCTAACTATTCTGGAGCATCAATATTTGGCAACATTTCCCCAGACGCATCACTCACTAGGTTATGTTAAAACAGTGGCACAGTACAATATACAAAACACAGTGGCCCAGCTCTGATAATTCATTTTTGGTGGCTTGGTTCACTTGAACTTTCACAGTTGCTCTTTCAATATGACTCTAAGCTAAGTGCCCACATTTGTATACTGGAATAATTCAACAGAACACCAGCATTTGAGCTTGGCCAAATCAGCCCTTACCAGATCCTCCCTTTTCCATTCCTTCTTTGTATATGTTGGTAAATTACTCTCAAGGTGGTTTGGCCTTGTATGATTTGGGCTCTTTCTTGCCTTCACCAGCCATTTGATCTCATTTGTGGCTGTTACATATCTTCCCTATTAGTTGTTGTAGCGTTTCATTCTAGCTAGGTCCAGTCCCTTCCAAGCCTCCAGTCAAAGACTCTTGCACGCAGCAGGTGTGCCTGTTGTGGCATCCTCTAATGCAGGGGTGGGCAACTTCCCTTAGGTTGAGGGCCAGAGGGTGTTGGGTGGCTGGCTGGGGGCTGTACTTCCACATCTGGCCCAGACATCACTCATGTATGCACAACATATATCATATTCCCCACCAATCTTAATAGAGATTGCTGCAGTGGTGAAGAGGCTCTAACCTTGCTCCAATGCAAGTCATTCCTATGCACCTTCTGTCCTGCTTCGGCTGATGCAGACTCCAAGTTATGGGGTAATCCAAAAAGCAAGGTCACAAAACAGGCAAACAGTCAAGCACCAAGGTTTCAGTCCAATAAGGGAGCAGGCAGGCAGGTGTGGTCAAAGTACAACAAAGGTCAAAGCACAGTTAAGCAGCCAGATACATTACAAAGTCCAGGAGCAGAGTCAAGCAGAAGTCCAAGGGTCAATAGCACAGAGCATCAATAATCAAGGCATGGTCTGGGAACCAAGGCAGAAGGCACTGGAGCTGAAGAACAGCACTGTTTTCAGCACTGTCTGGGCAGACACTGAAGGCTTATATCACCAGAGTTTGCTGAGCCCCACATGTTCAGCTGCAGTCAGAGCCCTACTCATGATGAGTTTCTTTCTCCTGAGGAGTCCTTCTCTGTAAGTGAGCACTTCTTCTCACAGGAGCTCTACTTGCCTGCCACTTGAGGCGATGATGCTCCTGGGGGCTGGGGCTGGCTCAGCCTCTGCCTCAGAGGCAGAGCCCCCTGCCCCTGGCAGAGATGGACCTGCAGCCGTGTCCCCTGAGAACCCAGGCTCCTTCTGGGCTTCTGGCATGGATGGTGCAATGGCCTCCATCTCTGGGAGCTCAAGTTCCATTACTGGGAGGTCTAGATCCTCTTCATAGGGGGAGTTGTCCAGCAGGGACATGACACCCTCTTTCCCTGCAGCATTGCACTCCTGCCAACCCACCCAACAGTTGTTCGGTTCGAGTCCAATTCGTCAGGGAAAGAAGGTGTGCGAAGAGGAATCATCCACACATCCTCTTTCCCTGGGGCACTGTGGCAATTTGGCAGGGGCTGTATCAAACGCCCTGGTGGGGGTGGGGAGGCAAATATGGCCCACTGGTTGTGTATTGCCCACCCCTGCGCTAGTGCTTCAGACAAAGGAGAAGATATTTGGGACATCAAAGATGGTCACATGTATAAAGACAGGGTGTTTGGGAGGGAGGACTCAGTTGGGTTTTGGCTGCTTATAGTGTGGCTTGCTTCGGCTGATCTGTGAAGGGAGGGTTGGTTGATGGCCTTTTGGTTTCAAAGACAGTACCTCTGCCTATTGCAACATCCTACTAGAAATAGTGGTACAAACGTTATCCCACAACAGAAGCCTCCCTCGTAAATTGACTTGGCATGAGCTTATTTCATCTTAGAAGACTTACTTTGTGTTGTTTTATCCTATGCTTACACAGCTCACATTTACTCTGCAGTTGAAGTAGGTTGTGCTTATAGATTTCATAGATCATAGAGTTGGAAGGAGCCTACAAGACTATCGAGTCCAACCCCCTGCTCAATGCAGGAAACTAGAGGAGGGGTCTCCCATCCAAGTAATAACCAGGCTTGACCCTGCTTAGCTTTCCACGCTCAGACAAGCTGAGCCAGCATAAGCCACAGGCCCGATGCCAAGAAATGCAGCTTTCACTTAACTTTAGAAGAAACATAATCTGGGAAATGAAATGACTATTCTTGCTCCTGTAGTAAAATGCCTGATTTTTTAAAAAAACAATGTTACATTTATATCCTGCCTTTTCCTACAAGGAGCCCAATGTGGCACATTTTTACAAAACACCCAGTGGGTTTGGAATGGATGTTTTTCTTATTGGTGGACCCCTGTCACCAAACAGCTGACAGACAAAAATGATTGTTCAGAAGTGGCTATATCTTAGACTTCTACATTTGGTATAACATGCAGAATGCAATGCCCCGAAAATGCCGGGACAGTCCCGAAATCCCTCAAGCCATCACGGCTTCTCACTTGGTTATGCAGAGTCCCGAATTCTCCCCTGCCTCCCGCAAGCTGCTTTAAACTGCTATTAAAGGGGCCATGGACAAAATTTCAGCTATGGCCCCTTTAAGAAACAGTAAGCAGGGAGAGAACAGACGCTAGGATGTGTGTGTGCATGCACATGCGTGAAAAGGAGGTGGAGGTGGCACCAGCTGGCCTGGAACTACGGAGAGGTGAATGAGGGAATGTATCACATGATTCCTATCTTTATATTGCCACAGATTTTATTTCCTAGCAGAGCTGACTCTGTGCCTCTAAGAGGTGAGTTTACACTTTACAGTGTCAGAAGGAAATGCAAGACACTTCCCTTTCTCTCTGAAGCTCTGTGTTTGGAGGTGTGGGGTGCATGGGTGGGTAAGCTTCACCTGTTGAATTTGTCCCAATCCTGACAAGTTTAAAACAAAAAGAAAGGGATTGCCCTGCAAGCACTGACCCCCCACCCCATGAAAAGCACCAGATATCAACAATTAAGGGTTTAAGTAAGGTTTAAAAAATATATTACAAAACCCACTTATAAAATCTTATAAAATAATATATAATGTAATAATGTTATAATATATAAGATATTATATAATAATATAATTCTGGAAAAGTCATCTAGCACTGGCGCTGCTGCTGCTACCCCTTCTTCTAGCAAGGAACAGCATTTCACAATTATCCCTCAATTACACGATACTTCTTCACACAATGCATAATCAATTTGCTGCCACAAGATGTGATGGTCAGTGTTGTAGATTGCTTTAAAATATACACACCTTCCTATGAGTAAGTCCCATTGAACGTAATAGGACTTACCTCTGAGTACACACGCATAGGATTGGACTGTTAATGTTTTCAGAGCAGTGGTAAATTTTACTTGGCTCTACCTGTGCACCCCATTTGAAAGTCTTTTTCTAACATGCTGAAGTGCAATGGAGAAAGCTCTCTACAGTAATAATTAGGATTATTCTGCAGGGATTTTGGATTTTTTTTTTTTAATGCATTAGAAGAGAGTTAGCAGAAAACACCCTCCTCAAGAGAAAGAAAGAAAAAATCCCAACTACCTCAAATAGCAGCAACAAACATCATCATTCCATTTTGGCATTATTGTTCAATCACAGTGTTGTTGTTCTCTTTTTTTTATTTTTTAAATAAAGTACAATAGAGCCCACATGTTTTTTTTTCTGAGTGGAGAAAATAGGAGCTTGCAGGGTGGGCCTATGAATCACTTTGCACACACAGAGATATCTAAATGTTAAATATTATTATAAATTCAAAGATTTCTGTGCTTAAAATACTGCAGTTTTGTGTCTTTCCTCTAATAACTTTTGTACTTGACCATGCCCTTTGGTTGCCTGACCATACCCTTGGGTACGCCCTCATGTTGCCTGGCCACACCTTCTTGATCACACCTTCATGTTGCTTAACCATACCTCTTACAAATTCACATGTGTGTCCCTATTTTCATCTGTGAAATGTTGGAGGGTATGAGAATGGCTTTGAAGGAATTGTAGTTATCATTCGTCTGCCCTGCAGACAGGACCGAATGCCCAAAAGACTATGTTGAGGATAATGCATGGGCAGTCCAATAACGTTTTTGCTGTTATTCTGCTAGGAGACATTCTGCAATATAGAGGAATGCCCCAATTACTCCATATTGCAGAGGATATAGATTCTCTATATCCTCTGCAATATAGTGCAGAGTATAGTGCAGACTATAGAATACTGAAGAATCAGTTTAGAAGAATTTATTTATTTATTTATTTAATATATTTATTTACCGCCCATCAACCCAAAGGCTCCCTGGGCGGTTTACAAGAAAAACAGGATAAAAACAATCTTAAAACCAAAAATATCATTAAAATAGAAATACAAATACAATATAATACAAAACAATAAAACAATGCTGCCAAATGAATCAGACCAGAGGTACAGCAGTGATAATAAAAATGGGAATAAAAATCTAACCATTAAAATATTGGGTAAATAAAAAGGTCTTCACCTGGCGCCTGAAGGAATAAAGATTAAACTGATTCTTCACTATTTTCACATGCAAATCACATCTGTATAATTAAGCACATAGCAGTGCAATCCTATGGTTGCTAGACAGCATCTAGACGGCCATAGGATATTTTGGAGACCCAGCTATGAGGTTAGAAAATTGCTCCGACCTCGTAGCTGGGCCTCCACGCTCAGAGCACCCTTCCCTTCCCCACAGCTGGTATGGAAAGAATCGTGCTGGCTGTGTCTCCAAGATTGCAAGAGCAACCTCGGAGATAGGGTTTAGGGGGCATTCCAGGGGTGGGGAAAGGAGGAGACCAGTGCTGCCAAGATATGATGTATCCTGGCAGTGTCTCAGCCTCTTTCCACCCGCTCCAAAGTGCCTCAGCTAGACAGCTGAAACTGGCCATCTCGCTGAGTTGCAGGGTGAGAGGAGCACAGAGGTGACCTTCACCTCCATGCTCCTCCCACCCTCCATAGGATTTCCATAATCCTCTGAGTTTGGAGGGTTATAGGCATCCTGATTGGATTGTGCCCTAAGACATTGAAAGCACCAAGTCAAAGAACATACACAAATGCAGTCATACTTCCACATTGTCGAAAGACAGACTAGACATAAAGCAGATAGATCATGAGTCCCTCACACCATGGTATGGCTCAGGCCCACTGCACCTACCTTAGAGTATAAATGGGGGGGGGGGGAGAGAGACATAGTTGTTAGTTGCATTTTTAAATTAATGTCAGTTTTGGCCCTTACTGTAGGTAAAGACATTGCCCATGATACTACTTTGCTCTTACAGCAAAAATCCAAAGAGAACACCACTAAACCTATTATACTGGTGCAGAAACCAACCCAGAAAGGCAAACTGACTTGTCTAAAGTCACAGAGAGCATCAAGAATCTAACCTCCTTCCACAGCACCTTCTGCCTGACCATAGGATTATTTTGTTTTCACAGAATGCCTTCTTCAGTCTGTCCTAGTCCTATTTCTCACCATGAAGAGAGAAAATATTTATGCTAACCTGAAAGACCTTAAGCTTTACTACAATAACATTAAAAGGGTCACACGGCCCGGGCAAACTATAACTTAATTTTTAACCTTCTGCAGAGTATATTTTTCATCACTCTGGATCTGCAGCATGGAGATAAATTATGTATTTAGGCATTTGACAATTTTATTAAAGCTTCATTCCCATCTGATTTCTTTCAAACAATCCAGATTTCAGGGATTTAATAAATCTTGGCAATATGAAGGAAAATTGGAGGATTTGGTGAGGGGGCAGGGAATGGTTTCAAACTTGTATTAAAATGGTGTTCTCCTTGTTCCCTCTAGAACTGGTCTAACTCTCAGGACTGCTTCACACAGGGTGTTTTTCCTACACAGAGATAATCTCTCTCTCTCTCTCTCTCTCTCTCTCTCTGTGTGTGTGTGTGTGTGTGTGTGTGTGTGTTTAAATGTGCACCTACTTGCACGACCTGATTTGAAGCTGGTGCAAATATTTACTTAGCTGCAATTACGTATTTAAAGCCACAAGTGACAGCTTGGAGTATTTATGCAGTTGGCCTGGCTCTGCCTCTCTTGAACAAACCATCTCTCCATACAAAATTCCCTTCTGTGGCCATTTCTCCCCATACCTTCACTATTTCCACTAGGGGTTCTACCAAAGTCGGGGTGGTGGTGGAATCTTGCTTCAGATTCTGAGGTTCACTGCTCTGGATTTGGGGGAAGAACTAAGCAGAAGTCTTGGACTCTGAGTGTCCAGAAAGCCCTCCACGGTGGGCTTCACTGCGCATAGTCCAAAACTTGATACATCAATATGGTCAATCACATCACCAACCTACATTGCCAAAATAGGTCTTGGTCCAGAGCTAATGAAGCCTAGTCAGACCTTGTGAGCAACACAGTTTGATGTCATTATTCTGACTCAACCCGACCGTAGTCCCTTGTCTAGAAATTATCTGTACCAATCCGATTATTTCTGCATTTTTGGCAAACATCCAGAAAAAACAATTTAATAGGGTAGGATTATTTCCAGGCGGTAATGCAGCTAGGTAATTTTAGATGCTGGACCTAATGATCTTATAGGGCACTCTTTTACAGAACCATGTGTATAACTTTAGTTGCAGATCACACAATTAACACATCTCTTCTCTCCCCCCCCCCCGCCATCCCATGCTTTACAACTGCTTCTACATTCCTGATATGTTAGAAGAAGAAACAAGCAAAAGACAGTTTTCCAACTGTGTAAAAGAAAAGAAAAAAAGGAAATACTCTGTGCATGTGCAGTTTTGTATTTTAAACTCACTTCAATCATGGCAGTGACATGACTACAAGAATAAAACAGAGCTTGCTCTTCCTGCCTAGGTGGCTAAACATATTTACTTGAAGAAGCACCATTTTGGTGTTGGAAAGGGTAAGAGACTTTTTTTAAAGTAACTATATAAAGTAAGCATCTGTAACCATGTACATGCCTGGTTAGCTGCCCCCTTATGAAGCATTAAAAAAATAAATAAGAAGGGACGCTGTGGTGACCAGTGTGGAGCCTGGGATGCTCATGCCTGCCCAAGTGCTGATGCTGGGCCTGTTTGCCACTGCCCCCATCATCTGTCATCCTCTGGCTGATCCTTTGGACGCCCGCTGGACTGTGGCCCCAAGGCCCAGTCCTAGCTGTTTCCAGGCCAGAAATGACATATTTGATATGTGATTATTTTTCTTCCCTTCATCTCTTCTTTACACCACTCTGCTTGTCAGTCCCACAACTTTTTCCCATCCTGTCTTCTCACCTTCCAAGAAGCTTTTGGTGGATGTTTTTGTTACTTTTTATTACTGTTTTCTTGCATGCTGCTACCTGCCACTACATATTTTTCCCACCACTTGCCCACCCAAGTCAGCCTAGTGAAGTTGAGAACTAGCTCATTCTCATCCCAGAAAGATACCAAGTGCCATGCATGGATTCTTGTTCACATTCCTTCTTGCTCCAAAACTATTTGAACAATTATGGCTCATGCATATTTGCTGTATGGAAAGGTGATATTGGCCACTCACCCCTTGAATAAAACTTAAAATGCTTGACATTATGATGAAAAATATGGAGCTGCTGCTGGACTCCTGGGGTTTTATCTGACTCAACGAATTTCCCCTGGCAATTGACAAGCAGGGGAAATTAGCCAAGAGAGATATCAAGAGATAAAAGTCCATCAGCCAATAGGTTCTCGTTCTCCTTCTATCTGAGCACAACATCTCCAAACCAATGTGATGCAGTGATTAGTGCCGGACTAAGGTGACCCACTCTCTACCTCTCAAGGCTGTTGTGAGGTTAAAATGGAGGAATCATGTTCACTTGCCACGAGCCTCTTGGATGAAAGGAATGTAAATGCAGTGCAATCAATCAACCCTATACCTGAGTGTCAATTGTCCAGAAGGTGCATTCAGATTCTTAACAGCCTGCAGCTGACTAGTCTCATGTGGTAAATGCAGTGTTTCTCAACCTTGGGTCCCCAGATGTTTTTGGCCTACAACTCCCAGCATGCCCCAGCCAGCTATGCTGGCTGGGGCATGCTGGGAGTTGTAGGCCAAAAACATCTGGGGACCCAAGGTTGAGAAACACTGGGTAAATGTAACATGTAGACAGGCTAATGCTAAGCTGGTCCATACAAAAGCTGAGCTCTGTTATAACTTACTCATGCGGGATGTTGCTTTTTGCCTGTATAGGAAACTGAAGGGTTGCCTCCAGAAGATTCCCCTACAGGTAGAGTTGGTTAGAGAGGCTTGAAGCACCGGTTGTTCCCTTGCCATCCCTGTGCTCCTGGGGCGGAGGAAGCCATATCAGATCCATTGTCAACTTATTAGAGGAAAAGATGTATAGGTTCTCACTCTTTCCATTATTTTGCATAGCAGCTTATTTTCCTTAATATTCCGCCCCCTTACCCATACTGATCGGGGCAATGAAGCAGTAGAGAGAAAAATAGGAAGGAGTGAGAAATTCAGCTAGATGACACGTCCCTTGAACAAGAAGTGGCTCAGCCACAGGAGACTGATGTGGCTTCTTCCATCCCATATTTGTCAAAGGGGCTATTCCTGCCAGCAGGGGCAGCTTGCGGAGGGATGAGTGAGAAATGACTTGGTTTTGCTCTTTAATGTGGGATTAACCAAATTCGCACTTCCTGGACCCGAACATAGTTTATGGTCAGAAATACATACATTTCTGAGTTTGCAATGCATTTCACCACGCTCCCCCCCCCAAGTGTTCAACATGTGCACATTTGAATGTAGCACAAGGAAAAATGCATTATGTATCTAAAATGTGCACAGACATGCTTTCGTACGTATGTGCCTGTGTACAAAAACAAGTACATTTGAAGAATTCACACAAAAATGTGCACAGAAATACATAATAACTTCTGTGCAGGGGGGAAAAAGGAGCTTGCACAGAACTGGGATGGCACGAGCCTAGGACTGGAAAACTGAGAGCCTGAACAAGCCTGACAGATTCATTCATGCCTAGCAGGGAGCTATTTATTGAAGACATTTCTATGCCGCTCTACAAGAAAAAGTTCTCAGGGCAGCTCACACAATAAGGGTGCAATCCTTTGCAAGTTCAGACATAAAAAAAAAAAAAAAAGGCCTACAACTCCCAGCATGCCCCAGCCGGCTATGCTGGCTGGGGCATGTTGGGAGTTGTAGCCCTTTTCCCCCCTGTCTAAACGTGCATAGGATCGTGCCTTAAGACAGGTTAAACAAAAAGAAAAACAACAAATACAATAAGGGTGCAATCCTATGTCCCGCCAACCTTGTCTGGAGGGACATAGGATTGAGTCTGGAAGGCGCTGCGACCTTGGAAATCCCTTCTGAGGTCACAGCGCCACAGAGTGCCCGCTGCCCCGCAAGTTGTAGCTGTCACGGTTCTTTCCGCGTCGGCGGGGAACCGAACACGGAAGACCATGTTCGGTCCCCCCCCCCCCGTGTGTGTGTGTGTGTGTGTGTGCGCGTGGCATCCTGGGAGTGAGGAGGGGAGGAGTGAGGCTCCGCAAGATTCAGAAGAATCCAGGTGGTGCCTCAGCCTCTCCTCCTCATGAGGAGAGGTAAAACACAGACGGATCTAGATGCTTTTGAGGGCGAGGGGAGCACGGCAGATATCCTCTCCTCCCAATCTCCATAGGATGCTCGTAATCCCCTGGGTTCAGAGGGTTACAGGCAGCCTCATAGGATTGTGCTGCCCAAGCAGTGTTCTATAAAAGCACAGCAGAACATCTTACCACGTGAGTAGCATAAAGTGTTGTTCATAATGTTTTTGGCCAGCTTCCTTAAAACTCCGGTACTTGCCACCAGCTACTAGTTATGAAAGCCTGGATTATGTTGAGGTCCTATAACAATTACAATTAGCTTCTTGAACCTAAATGAAAAATAGTCTAGCCCACCCAATGTAGCAATGCTGTACCCTGAATCCTCCTCAGCCATTTGTAGTCCAACATACGGTCTGAAACATGGTCTCACATGATTGACTATCTGCCATTGATTATTCTCCATGTCATACATATCCTCCACAGGCAGTGTTTCTTTTGCTGGACTCAAAGTGCGGAATATGGAGGAATGGCACGTTCAGGGCCTCACGGTGACAGATATTCCTGCAGCAAGGGTCTGTCTACATCAGTGCTGGCTCCAGGTTTTGGAGTGCCCTTGGGCAAGTCACCCTCAATGGGCCCCTTCCATCAGGGAGTCTGCATTCTCACCACAGTTGTCACCAGCTGCTATGGCTGCTTCTCCTTTTTTCATCATTCCTGCCACTTGCTTGCCTGACAGGCAGAGAGCCAGTAAGCAAGTAGGCAGTGGCCTCTCCTGTTTCTCTTTCTCACCACTGCCATTGTCTGGGTCGGAGCAATAAGCAGGGGATCAAGCAGGTTGCAATGGTGAGGAGCAACTCCAGGGGATTCTTGTAAGTGGGCCCCTGCTGGCGTGTGTGGACCCTCGGCAGGTGCTCGACCATGCCTACTCTTGATTCTGGCCTTGGGTTGCATAATATCATTTGAAAAATACAGCAGGCATGGAACTGCAGTGACTGTAACCTACGTAGTGATGCCACAGTGTTTCACTTTCAGTCATGAATTTTTCAGTGACCATTCATTATCAGTAAATGGAGAAAACAAAGTAGAAATTGAATTCTTTGAACAGTATCAAAGCATTCCTACTTTTCACACAAGATATTGAGTGTACGCCAGAAATAAAATCCTTCGGATCCAGGAAAATTAAGTCATGTGAAACCAAGTCTCCCCTGGTGTAAAGTACTGATGGATACGCTTTTCATGCTCAATTCGGAATGGGCTCACCTAAAAGAAGCTAAGATTTAAGTTCAATTCAGATTGGATTTGGATTAGTTTCTTTTAGGCCCATTCTAAGCTACAGGTCTTGTCATGCTCTGGATAATATTAGTGTGTACACACTGAGCCCTCTACCCTTCATAGGCCCTTCCTGCTGCCTTATTTAGTTCCCCCCAAATTACCTGGTGGCAACAGCAACAAGGTGTTATACTGCTGTCACCTTCATCAGGTACCCGCAGCATTTATTTATGACATTTATATCCCGCTGTGAGCACCAAGATACTGGGAACTGTAGTTTCCCACAAATACACTTTCTGCCACACACTTTTCAGCGCCCTTGAGAATTGCTCTTGCAAACACTGATTTGATACTGTCCTAATTACTCTGCATGTAGCTTACTCTAGCTCTGAAGGGCACAGAAACATCAGAATTGTGTCCTAAAAGACAATACAGTGACAATGCAATCCTATGGCTGCTAGACAGGCATAGAACTTTTAGGATTCCCAGCTACAAGTTGAAAGTAGCTCCGACCTCATAGCTGGAGATCTGTGCTCAGATCTCCCTCCCCGCCTTCGCAGCTTGTGTGGAAAGAACCACCCTGGCTGGGAGTTCTGGGGGTGGATGGAGAGGGGAGGAGACCAGCACCACGAAGATACTCAGTATCCTGGTGGCATCTTAGCCTCCTTCCCTCCCGCTCCAAACTGCTGCACTTAAGATGGCTGAAATCAGCTAAGTGCTTTGCAGAGCGAGGAGAGTGGAGACAACCTTCACCTCCACGCTCCTCCCACCTTCCATAGGATGCCTATAATCCTCCATAGGACTGTATCCTGAATTCATTAGAAATAGATACTCCTGTACTGTTTTAATTAGAAATAGATACTCCTGTACTGTATCTGATTTTTTCATGATAGTGCCAACAGAAGTCTGGGTCAGCAAGCACTTTTTACAGGAATATGGGATAATGGAAAAAGAAAAAAAGAGTCACATTATTTGCTAAAGTAGCAGTACAAATGTGCAGTGCATATTGTAACAAAATTAAACTGCCACCCCCAATCAAGCAAGCAGGATCTACTTATGGATTTTCATCACTTGTCCTGTTTAAAAAAGGTTCTGACAGGGGTGTGTGTCAGGAATGGGGGAAGAGACCCTGCATCCAGGAATTCGGAGTGCTCATGAACTATAGGCTAAATGTTCAGCTGATTATTTTGGGAGCAACAAGTCCAGATATTCCATCCGCTGCCAACAGGCAATCACAGTACTGTCAGAACGGCAGAGCATATTGCTGTGGGAGAGAAGATCTCTGGAGTGAGACTTTCAAAATGAAAACCACTTTCTTTTGCTGCAGCGAAAGTAACTGGCAATTGTGAAACGACTTGGTAAACAATTTATCTTTAACTCAAGGACACCCTCTATGATCTATAGTTCAGTAAGGCTACAAGACTGGGCAAAGGTCAAGGAGAGGGGCTATAGCTGAGTGACGGAGCGTATGCATTGCAAAGCAGGTCCGAGGTTCAATCTCCAGGTAGAGAAGTAAAAGGCACCTGTTGAACCCCTGGAGAGCTGCTGCTAGTCAAAGTAGACAATACAGAATGAGATGGATCAATGGTCTCACTTGGTATAAGGAAACTTCTTAAGTTCCCAAGAGCACAATCCTAAGGGATTGCCACTTGATAGACAGAAGCCTCCAAGATCAGTCTTCTATCTACCCTATTGTAGGGATTGGGCCCATTGGTGCTGCAAAAGAGCCTCCTCAGGTTCTGGGAATAGATTCTGAGGAGATGAGGGGGATTTGATACTGTGGTGTAAAGGTCAGCCAAGCCACCAATAAGCAAAGAGGCGGGAGGGAGTCAGTCAGTCCCAGATACCAGGGCAACTCTGACGAGGAACAGGAGGGGGAAGCGGCCGTGACAGATCCGAGAGTGGGATGTCAGCTAAGGAGGGGAGATCAATGAAGAAGCCGAATATGTTCCAAGCGGTTGGCTCTGAGGCAACATGAACTGCCTTAGGGGCTGGCTTTCGGTGCTTTGAGTACGGGGTGGAGGGGGAAATCAGCTTTCTTGCAATGCGGTCGCATTTCCTTAATGAACTGTTTCTATAGAATTCTAACACTGCTTCTTTCTTTTGTTACCAGTTGCTGCATTAATGTAATAAAGCTGCTGATTAGAAGATCGGCTTCTGTGTCTGCCTTCTGAAGGAGAGGGAGAGAGGCGGTCCTGACACCTATGCCCTCCCGCAGGAGCCAGGCAGGGTAGGGGGGAGGATGGAGTCAAAGAACGCCTCCCGTTCCTCCTTTTCTTTACATTTTCAGCTAGATGAGCCTCTTGCCTCATCCAGCTGACCCACCTTGTTGTGGGTGGAAGGGGCAATGGAGAGGCTTTAGGATCCTGCAGATCCTTGTCGGTTCTTCTTCCCCGCCCACTGTCCTGCCCCCTTTTCCCCTCGAGCCCTTCCAACGTCACTGTTGTGATGTTGGAACAGCAGCCATCGTGGTGCTTTCCTTGGCGGCTGCAAGGGGAAGGGGGTGGGGCAATGATCTGATCTTGGATCCCTCCTCCTGAGGTCATGCAACGTCTCCCAGGGACCATAGGATTGCTCTGTAGAAGTAAAAGTCTTACTGACATGATGGCACTTAGACATGCATACCTGTGCGCAGGGGTTGTTGCTGAGGAAGGATATGTAATAAGACAGACCAACTGGTGAGAGCTTTCCCCCCTGTGAGCTTTAAATACATACTACCATGCTTCAGATATTTAGTGAGAGGAGTCTTAGGTTCATGCACATTTTTATTGAGTAGTAATATAAAATGCTTTTTTTTTCATTGTTACAAGTGCATGCTTTGATTGCCAACATTTCATAAGTCAAATTACAAAGGCAAGGCTGTAGGCTGTAGTGAATTACTTGGGCACTTATACAATTGTTAAAAAATATCAGTGGACTGCTTTGTTGGTTTTTCCTCTTCCTTTAAGAATGAACCAATTGTAACCCGTAACTGATATACAAAGGGAAAAAAGTGAAAAAATTACACATTTTGTGGCACATGACAGAACGTAACAAAATGACTAAACCATCATGACATTAACAGTTATCATGCATTTAATTTCACATGTAACTACAAACTTAGTTTAAATTTCACAAGGTTTGCTAAACATGCTAACCATCTATATGTGCACTGACAAGCTTATATTAAAAACTTTTAAGAATACTCTCCCCCTTAGATTTTTCAAAGCTTTTTTTTTTTTTTGATTACAAAATTTCAAAGGCATTAGCATTTTCTTTTTAGAGAATATAAAGTACGCCAGGATACATACATTTCCAGTATAAGTCAGACCACTAAGCGCATTACAGTCCCATACAGGCCTATACAGCCAATTTTTTTTCCCTTAAAAAACATGCATAGGCAGATTTTTACAGAATATAGATGCTTTCACTGTACTTAATATGGTGTCTTGTTCACTATACTTAAAAATGCACCACTCATAAATATTTAAATTCAGCAAGCCACAACCAAGACTTGATTTACCAAAAAAAAATAAAAATAAAAAAATCCTAAATATAAACAGCAAAAAGAAAAAAAAAAGAAAGAAAAAAGAAGGGTATCATTATTCCAGTTTTTTTCTTAAGAACTTAAAAGAAACAGATTTCTCACTGCCAAATTAATTAAGGTAAATGTTATATTTAAAGAAGGGCATTCAAGCACACTAAAGAAACCTGAGGTAAGCATAATCTGTACAAAATTAAACTGTCCTTTTTGGCATTTTTAACAAATTTGCAACATTCTTTTTTATTTTTATATATATTTTTAAGCTTGCCAAATTCTTTCTTTTAAAGATCGCCATCATCTGACAAGAGTAGCAAAACATTATCAATAAATAGTCTCCTTATTTAGTTTGTACATCACTTTGTTAAAAATGTTTTTGATGTTGTCCATGTTTAGTGCTGCAACTGTAAACGTACAATAGTTGGTAAGAAATCAGACAAAGTTGTCATGTCCAGTAACATAATAAAAGGCCTTTCAGTTAACGTATCTAGAAGTTTCCAATGCAGTAGGAAAACATGTTCATTCCCCTAACTTTGCAATATATACCAGCATTAGCTTTCATTTAGTTTTCTACAAGCATTTTAAAGGCATATCCAAGGAGGTGTTTAACCCCCCACCCCCCACCCCCCAAAATAAAGTTTACTATCTCTTCTTAGATGATATTGTAAACTGAATCCAACACCTGGCCCCCAGAGCAAGTAAGCTATCATCAGAGGCAAGAACATCCAACTGCTGATGAGCAGTTATGCCATCATGCCCTGCAGCTCAAAAACAAAAAAATCACAAGTCAGAAATGGTCACTGAATATTGCTGCTATTACTGCCATTACTGTCAGTGCCATTAGTCTCTGAGGAGATTGCCTTGTTGATGGAGTTAAGGTTAGCATCTGATGGCATGGCATCCCTGCGCGGGGGCATCCTCTCGTTAATCCGGTCCAAGCCTTTGGCTTCTTCAAAGCTTGTGATCTTGTGCTGTGGCGAGAATCCTTTGATAGCTAAATAGAAAATTGGGGGAGGAAAAAAAAACAAAAACAAAAAAAAAGAGGAAAGGAAAGTCAATGGAGACAAAGTGTTGGCATCTCATCAGCTTACTGAACAATCAACTGAGTGAGAAATTCCTTCACGGTGAAGAAAATAAAATGACAATGCAATTAAAGCTTCTAGATGTATTTGGAAACAGCTAGAAAGTAAACAGCCAATGTCTCTTGAAAGATTAAGATGCTCCCAGCAAAATTCAGTTCTGTCATTTTTATTCTGCAGTCTACATGAACAATTTTTCAGGAACTAGTAGTGCTCACAGAAAAATAATGAGCAACTAAAATCTGTTGTCTTGCAGTGTAGAAGCCAAAGCACCCTTTCTTTCTTTCTTTTTTTTTTTTAATGCAGTGAAATCATCACAATGATTTTTGCCTGGCAATTTCATACAGCGAACGTGTCTCCCCTCGTGTTGGCAGATGGAATTACAGCAGGACGCCTGCTTATTCCCAGGCTCAATGTGATAAATGCCAGATATTACATGTGTGTCTGAAAGGAGACATTAATTTGAAATTGGGAATGTAAAATCATCTTGCAATGACTTTATGGCATTAAAAGAAAATGTCTGCATTGGTCTTAGGTGGTAAGTGTTTGGGATGCCCTCACAGTCTCACTCAATACAGAATTCATGTTGATTTCCATAGATTATTTTTTTCCTGTGGTATAGAACATGTAGGACAAAATTTAACAGCAGAGCAGCTGCTGAGGGCTTTACATGAAAGATGAAACGTTCAAAACTACAGCTTGTTCAAGAACTCTTGTTTGTGATCTTTTTACAGTCATATTCCTAGATGAGCCAAGCTCGTTGCAGAAACAAGTGCTATGGGAAAATGTTATGGAAAAGTGATATGGAAAAATTCAGTTCTGATTGTGGGAAGGAGGAAAAATAGATCTGAAAAAGGTGTTTAAAAAAATAAATAACTAGGATACTTAAAGCAAGATATTGGGGTCCAGTACCTATGCAAGGGTAGTGATCTCTTAACTGCAGTGAACAGACTGGGATTGAGGGTATAATCCTATGCATGTTTAGACTGAAAAAAGTCCTACAACTCTCATGCTAGCTGGGGAATGCTGGGAGTTGTAGGACTTTTTTCTATCTAAACATGCATAGGATGGCACCCTAAACCACTGAATTTGCACATCTTCCATCCATTCCCATGTATCTCTTGTGAGAATTTTCTCTGCCCACCTTAGGCATGATTAAGCGCAACTTCAGGACCAAAATTAACCACAGTGAAGGCTCTCCTTTAATCAGGGTTTGCTAACCAGGAGTGCTTCCAGATCAGAGAGTTCCTAACACTATAAATTAGAAGGCATTGTGCAGCTATTCTGTCTTTTCCTGTGGTAAGAGAAAAGACAGAAGAAGTGGTGGGCAAACATGGGATGGTTATGATTGGAATACGATGATGTTTAAACCACCGATAAAATTCTGTGAATGAGGCAGAGGCGGCATGATACAAGCCTCATCTGGAAGCACCTCAGCTTCAAATCCTGGGTAAAAACAAGGAACCTGATTAGCCTTTACCCCGGTCAACATCATTACTATGTAATATCTAACCATGGTAAAGACAGGGAAATTCATATTAAAGAAAGGAAGGAAGGGGAACAGGGATAGGTGGCATGCTAACTAATGGTCTGCTCCAGGAATCATGGGAAACAAGATTGCCCCCACTACAAAGGCACCTGCACTGAGCGTGTATAAGATTTATCATATGAGGCCAGCCTTATAATGCATCCTTGACTTCACCACAGCAGGAATAATCATGCACTACTCCGGAGCAATAACCTTCCCTGTCAGCCCTAGAGCACTACAGAATAGTCTGGTTAAACTGCTGTAATGCAGGGTGACATGGACTCTGAATATCATTCTTTTGGCATATTCGTCCTCCTTAACTTTGAAAGTGTAAGAACATAGGAGCCAGTAACTGAATTTAAAAGTCAATGAACCTGCCCTTCAGCAATGACATTAGGAGTTCCACATTGATCTCACTGGGTATTTCACGAACTCAATCATATATATATATATATATGAATGAGCCTGATTCAGGGGCTTATTTTTGAAAGTGCTTAAAACAAAAAGTGGAGAGCACCCTGGGCAACAGTCCATTAATAAGGCTTAACTTGGTTATCACTGCTACCCCTCACTGTGCTGTTTTCTTATTTCAATTAAAAAATACACACCAAACAAATGCACTCTATTTCTATTTCAAGAATGTTGGTTATGTTTCTTTCTGCTCAGTTTCTTAACATGCAAGATAGCCAAGATGGTCAGCTAGTTCCAGCAACATCTTGCTGGGTGGGGGGATACTGGAGAGAGTGAGCAGAAAGGAGGGGACTGGAGACTGAATTTGCTCTTTGGTTTACCTGTCTAGAAGTCTAATCAAATTTGATCTCCATTAGAGAGAAAGCATAATCCTTTCTGGATTTGGATGATTTTCACATCCTCCCCTTATGGGTAAAGTACCTGGTACTATTAAACCACTTGTGTTGAATTTTGTGGCAAGTACAACTCCTCTCATGCTAACCACTGCTGTGGAAATATGTACTGCAGACAAAAACAGAGGACCGTTCTTTTCTGCCATGTGGTGATTTTAATTTCTTTTCTTTTTTCCTTTTTCCTTTTGGTATTCATTGCTGGGTGGAATCCACTGCATTCTGCACCATCTGAAGGGGTGGAACATGAAGCTGGCTTTACAGGCAATCACAATTTGTGAAAATGTCAACAATTTGTAATTGGATTGGATCCAAAGAACCATGAGTAGAAAGAAAGTAGCTGCTAGTGTGGTTCCACAAAAACTTGCACAAGAATGCACATAGTGCTTTAATAGATAGGATCCTTATGTTTCTGCTTGTACAAGGGATTGTGCAAGCAGAAGAACATAGATGCATTCCGTTTTATTTTTCTCTCACAGGACTCTAGTGCAAGATGTAAAATGGTCCTTCCATGAGTAGAAGATACCTGCATGGAGAAGGGCATCTTTGGATCCAACCCAACATGTTTAAACTTTGCATGTTGGACCACGTCAGACAACACAGTTTGTTGCGGAAGCTACCATAGGGCCAAAAACACAGTTGGTTGTCTGGAACTGCCCTTCTCCCCATGTAACTCAATATTAACGTTTCCACCCATTCCCTATCAAATTTCATAGATGTTTCACACTTAAGCTTGAACAAAGCATCAGAACAAAACATCCAAATCCCCCTTAAAAATTCACCACAATGCTGCTAATTATTTACCCAGTCCCTAGAAGCAGGTGTATAATGAATGGCAATGTAAAGTGTAAGGTGGTCTGATTGTGCAGGATGCTCTGCTGAAGTTGGGTGTGTGAACATTTGGCTCCATCAAAGGCCTGAACAGGCCCCTAAGTAAAGCTATTCATGTAATCAGAATCTTTATTAGATTTCCCAAAGGAGAAAAACTTAACAACAAAAACAAATTAAAATTGATTTTGAAAATTAAATCTTTGGTTACAATGCAAGGTTTAACTTGAACAACATATATTCCCAGAATGGGCTGCATATTAAACTAATCTTGGTGTCAAGCAGACATATTTATACATCTTAGTGCTGACGGATGTGCTGTGCTGCAGTTGCTGGTCAGACAATGATTATTAGCAGTTTACATTGAGAGTAATAATAAAAAACACGACACAGTCACAGAAATCACAGGAAAAAAAACAGCCAAACTTGTCAACAAGAATGCACACTGCAGAGTAGAATTTGCCAACAGGAATAGAGAATTCCAACATAAATAGCAGTGAATAAGCTGCTATTTAGAAAGCAGTTGTATTTTCTCTTACTTATTTCTAAGAATTTTGTTCACTGCTGTAACAAAAAGATAAAAAAAACAGATAGGAGGGGCCAAAATGGCACTATTACTCCTTGCCAAAAGAACTAATGGTTAATTATTTTTGTTTGGAAAAAACTCGCATTTTAGGGGGGCAAGAACAAAATACAACTGAAGATTTTGTTGTTGTTTTGTTTTAAAGGGGAACTTTTGAGAGTCTTCTTGCAAAACAATTTGAATTACCGTACTAATTGTATTATCATGTACTTCACAATATTTCAGTATGCATTTCAGTATGCATTTTGGAGATGTCTCAACTGTACAACTAACAAAATTGCTTAGCAGCTGAAATAAAAGGATCCTTGAAACGGCAGCTTGACGTTTTGCACTGAAATATCTTCGAAATAATTCATTTGTGTCAGTGGTCATTTAAAAATAGTGCTGGTATTAATGGCTGCATTACAGGAAGTTCCCAAAGCTTGTAGGGGAAAAAAAATCATCTTACCATCTCTCGTTGTGTGTGTGTTTTTTTTTCCTCACCCCAAAGGGACATTGCTGAATTACAGTGAAGACTCATTCAAAAATATCTTTCGCTATGGACGTCAGCATTGGGAGAACCCCATTCAACTTAAGAAAATTGCATTCATCTCAATTTTCAGATAGAGCTGATGTTGATGTGAGGAACTGATTGGTCCCCCAAAGGGAAACTGCTCATTTGTCAAATGGCTTCTGCTATAGAGCTGCCATGCCCCCTTTGAGCTGAGTTGCAAGTTTTCTTATCCTTGTGCGACATTGATTCAGCACTTTAAGCTTAATGGACACAGATCAGAACATCGGTGCAACTTTAAAAAACAACACCAACAACAAAAGAAACACTTTCCCCTTTAAAGCAAGTAAACTTAGGTTAATACTGAGCCACAATTGTTAGCTCAACACCCACACACTCTATACAAGCTACAGCAAAGATGAATACACCCAGCAGAACCCTTATCTGTTGCAACAACAACAGAAAGGGGTCTGGCCAATTTACCTTCATCAGCCTCAATAGCCTCAACAGTAGCTGAAGAGAAGAAAGGGGTAGCAAAACGAATGAGAAAAATGAGCAGAGGATTTAACTCTAAGAACAAGTCAGTGAATAGCAAAGGAGCTAGTACACTTAAAGGTTACTACTGTAAGTGCTGGATTTTGACACAATAGACAACATAGAATGCTACACACAAAACAAACACAGGTATTGGAACTTGCAGGCAATAGATTTCTTTTTTTATTACGGGGGAAGATGTGAAAGATTCTTGTTTCTTCTAATATAAAAAATTGCTATGTCAATTAAATTGAAATTCTATACCATATTGTCCATCCAACTTACACAAAGTTAATAGTATCAAAGAATGACTACAGCATTTAATGGGCCAAGTTAGATTGAGGGGTGCCCAATAAGACAGGATGTGACATTAAGCCAGCAGAAGAACCCCCTACCAATGCTGATTACCAGAATATTAGAGTACTTCCTGTGGTCAGCATAGGGATTAACATTACTTTAGGGGAAAGGCTGTTTGTGAACTCTTGAGTAACCATTTTTTCTTTTTCTCCTGGACTTCAATTTTTTTTAAAAAAACCCCACACACACTCATAAGAACATAAGAAGAGCCATGCTAGATCAGACGAAGGGTCCATCTAGTCCAGCATCCTGTTCACACAGTGGCCAACCACCTGCCCACGGGATCCCACAAGCAGGGCATGAGTGCTACAGCACCTTCCTGCCCATGTTCCCCAGCAACTGGTGTACATAGGCAGACTGCCTCTGATACTCACGCACTCATTCACTCACACACTCACTAGAAAAAGGTTAAATACATATCGAAAAGAGCTTTCAAAGCCAGCATTCAATTTTTTGTTTGTGGGGTTTCTTATTTTGTTTGGAGTGCACAGAACATAATCTTTTCAAGCACCCCCTCCATTATTATTTTTTTTGTTTCTTAAAATGTTTAACGCAAAAGGCGTATTTTAAAAACCCAGTTAAATTTTTATCAGATCTAAAATGCTGGCAGAACAACTGAACGTTTCACAGTTGCTGGTACTATAGCATAGATTTCAAACCACTATGGCCTTTGAAACTGGGCTTAAGAAGAATTTGTAAGCAGAAATGAAGGTTAATATTAGAAATGTATCATTAACATATCATAAAATTTTAGCTTGAATTTTTTTTGACAGCCAGATGCATCTAAATTAGTATTGGAGTTACATATGGCAGTAAGGAAGCCTATCTGTCAATGAAACAAACTGACCTAGGTCTGACCAATTCAGAATGTTGTATTTTGGTAGTTGCAGTGTTTAATATGGAGATCAGTGGAATCTCATTAAGTGTCATTTTGCATCAAGGACAAGTTCCCCCATGGAATCTATAGCCCTCAGGTGCGGCAAATAAGTGAACTAAATAACCAAAATAAATATGCATAATATGAAAGAGAGAGAAACAACAGAAATTAAGATGACTAACAGGATCCAAACCAACCAGCATGGATACACTGAAAATAATGGCCACTAGGAATGTACACATTTCACAGAATATATTGCTCATATTTTCTGTTAATACATAGAGTAGTTGCCAAAATGTGCTTAACAGAAACTATGTAGATTTCAGTATATTTGGTGAACGGTGCAAGGTGTTAACTAATGGGTTGTGTATGGTAAAGTTTTACTAAGCTATAACACTGCAGTATGAGGGAATTTCGAAACAGTAAGTTTAAGAAGGCTTTTGGACAATTTGACAGAAGCAAATTTTACTTATTTTATCAGGACAACAGCTGTATTTTTGTTGGAACCAATTCTCTCAAAGGTCAAGGAACTAATAATATGGGGAAGATCCTCTATGTGCATCAAAAATTCCATTAGTGTGACAAACACACTTTGGTAATCATACTGAAGCATTTACAAAGTGGAACGTTACCATCTGTGTAACACACGAGCCACCAAAAAGAGAGTTTACCACAGAATACCTGAATCTTCTAGATAAGAGAAAAAGAGACAGAAAAGGGAAAAAATACAGGGAAGAAACTCCAAGAAAGAAATGGGAAAGTTAGAGGCTGAGACTGAGTTATAGAAAAGGCGAATGTCCACGTCTCACAGTTATTGAAAGCTACATCATAGTTACAGTAGGACACTCATGGGTGCATGAAATATATGTTACACAGCAGTAAACACAGATAACAGAATACAGTTAATATATTAAAATACTTGATTGAGGCACCTTACTTCAAGAGGAATATTCTACTAGCTATAGCGCTACAGCATAACTTATACAAAATGGGACTTGAAACTGTCAGGGGGAGAAAGTGCCTCGATGTTTGCCTACACAGCAAAACCAATATTTCAAAGTTCTTCCCTTCAGGTTCATTCAAGTAACTTCATTGAAGTTTTCCATGAACAAGAGGAAAAGAAGAAGAAAACAATTTGGTATTTATTAGCCAGACTCAGGGCAGATGTTGGCCTGCAGTACACTATTCAGCAGCTTTTTGTATACATAGCGACTCTTGCTTGTATGAAGGGAGAGAGGTGATTTCCAGTAACGTTCTTACTGATACTTTCCATCCTCTGAAAAGCACCGCTGCCTGTATATGTAGTGGAAGAACTCTCTCCTACATTGAAAGATGGAATTCTCAAAAGGAGAAGCCGTAATCTTCCCCCTCTCATTCCCACCTTAGTTGATAGCCACTGTGATGACCCACAGCCATCAGTGGCTATTAACTAGGTTATTATGCATGGTGGATGGTGCCCTCCAGATGCTTTAGACTATGACTCCAATGATTCCCAGTCAGCAAAGCCAACGATCAGGGATTATGAGAGTTGTAGGCCAAAACATCTGGAGGGCACTGGGTTGCCTACCCCTTATCTCAATGATGTGGATTCATGTATAGGTGGGTTATGCACACAAGACTGTATTAAGTGACCTGAATGTTTCTTATGACCAGGGCTAGTGCAGTGGCCCTGGAAAAAGTGCCACTGGTTCCCATCCAAGCATCAGCAATGCCTTCCCCTTAGTGGAGCCAGGCTTACCTGACTGCAGGCAGCAGGGTGCGGCCCAGCGGACCTGGGGCAGCCTGGCAGTTGTTCTGAAAGAAGCACCAGGCTCACTGGATTGTGGGGAAATGAAAATGGCTGCCGTACCAGTGAGTCAAGTCGCATGGACCTGGCTCTCCTTTCAGCACTGCTACTAGGCAGGCAGCCTGCCAGGAAGCTTTCCCTAAAGTGCAGTGCTCGTGATATATGCATTGCCAGCACTGCATTACAGGGAAATTAAAATGGCAGCCATGCTACCCAGTCCAGCTATATGTGCCAGGTAGCACAGGCTCATGGGGCACAGGGGCCTCATGTTAGCTGCAGCAGTGGGCCCTCCTGAGGCCCCAGCATTTGCCTGAGTATGCCAGGTGCTGGTGCTTGGCCTGTGTATGGCTAAGTCAAGGAGACTAGTCTGGAGGGAAGTGATATGCAAGTTTTTGTCAGAGTTAAGGTGATGCATTCACCTGTAGTGGGCATGTCCCTGTTTTTGTAAAGTTAAGTCTCCAGAAGCCTAATATGTTTTGTAATATATATCTATCTCTATCTCTATCTCACAGTGACCTTCTAAGCTGGTGCAGGCCTCAACTAAGTTTTCCATCCTGAAGCTAAAGGCTCATGCAGGGATCACCACCAATGAGGGCATCTGGATGGTTCAACCCCACCATGAGTTGGCAAGGGAGGATCTTGCTTGTGTATGCATGTGCTCTCTCTTTATGTGTGACCCCCAGTCATTTAGACACATTTTGACATACATAGGAGGCAGCAGAGTCCCAAGGAACTAGCATAAAATTGTGCTATGGTCTCTTCCCGCACAAGTTTATTCTGCATAGAAGTGCAAATCCTGCCCTAAGAAGGATCCTTTCCCCCCTCTAAACAACGTCAACTGTAACCAGTAAGTTTTGCAAACTAGGTTTGTGCATTTATTAAGGCAAAAAAGGCCCACGTTTTGTGAATCAGTTTCCAGTCACGTTGTGATCTCGATCTCTCCTTGAAAAGACTACATTTTTATAACGGAAAGGAACATGAGAAATTCTGTAGCAGCTCAATCACAGCAGACATGCACAAACATGCTTACCGCTTTGCAGAGTTTGTTTTCCTCCAGAGAGCACCCCGCTGGGTAGCATTCCTGTTGGGGTCAACCCTTTCAGAGTCAGCACACTTTCACTCTCCTCCCTGGCAGGAACAGGATGAGACCATATCAAGTGATGCAGTCAGAAGAAAAAGAGGCGAAGTCTGAGCACCATTCCATTGTTTCTGGATCCAGCTGAGGGAACCTTCCCTTTATCAGCCTTTTCATAGATCATAGAGTTGGAAGGAGCCTACAAGGCTATAGAGTCCAACCCCCTGCTCAATGCAGGAAACTAGAGGAGGGGTCTCCCATCCAAATAATAACCAGGCCTGACCCTGCTTAGCTTTCCACGCTCAGACAAGCTGAGCTGGCATAAGCCACAGCCACATATTTTATATTATATGTTATTTATATGTTGGATTTTTACTGTTGCAACCTGCATTAGATGCCAATTTGTGACTATAAACAGGAAACATAAAATACACAGAATAGTTTTGTTTCCCCCCTATTCACACTGGACCAAAGAGTTGAGAAACATATATTTCTGGCGATGTCATTTTTGTGCAGGGTTAAAGCATATATCTGCTGTTTTACATCTGTATTGAAAAGAAAATTAATTTCCTGAATGAAGGACAAGTATACAGACGAAATTCCCATTTATATCCCAGTTAAGACATTGTTAAAAAACTCTTTGATCTCTACAGTTAATTGTCAAGGAATTACCCATCTGATGTATTTACATTGTAATGAATGTGGAAGGTATGTATACTCAAGAACGGGTTAACAGGGCGCCATATTCTCATGAAGATTACATCAGGCAGGCGACAACCTGGACATCTGAAACTTCCATCACATGGCAGTGCTTACAATGCTAAAAATTTATCTCTTTTGTGACTTATGACAGAACTAGATTTTCAGTGGTTGACATGGGTCTGGGAATCTTGGTTGTCATTGAAATAATAATAATAATAATAATAATAATAATAATAATAATAATAATAATAATTTTATTTATATACCGCCCAACAGCCGAAGCTCTCTGCAAAGCAGTAACGGGGAGCGCATGATTTACAAACAAGAAGCAGTGGGGTTGCTTAACCCTCTTCCCCAACCTGCTGCTTTCCCTTTATAACTCCATTTCAGCTGAGATGACGTTGTTGCCATTGCAGGGAAAAGCTGCAGGGTGGGCAGGGAGTAGACAGTCAGGGGAAAGCGGTGGGTTAAGCACCTCTGCCTGCCCTGAAAATTGTACCATACTGTATTCCACTGCTTTGCAGCACTCTAGTGCTGGTGGGGGGTCCCCAGACCTGTGACTGCTGCTGAACATCTAAATCCAGCTTCACTATTTCAAGGCAAATCAAAATGGACCTTCTCTCAGTAAAAAAAATAGATAGGCATGTGAATACAGCAGAAAAGAGTTGAAATGCATAAAGAAGCAGTGCCTTTGGTTTTCATCTGTAGAATAAAACAGAATATCACTGTACAGTATCTTGTATGATGTTAAGATGTGTCACAGGGGTAGTTCGAAAGTATTAATTCCTCTAGTAATAAGTAAGCAGGAGCAAGTAAGATCAAGAGCAAAATTTTGCTATTGTTTGTAGATATATGAAATGACTCAAATGCTTCCATCTTTGATGGTGAGTAGGGCACAGGCAAAAGGCTCATTCAAATATTGGCTTATGAAGCCTGAATGAGGCTTCTGTATCCACATCATAAGCTGGATAAATGCAAGAAACCTCTGGATCAGGCCTATAATCTACTTGAAATATAAACACTTGTGGGGGGAAAGCTTTTAACTGATTAGTGCATTAACTCACAAGAAGCATCTAAAAGCATCTCAAAGTGGACAGAGAAGCAATGAAAAACAAGTTAAAAGTTTTTGTCATCCTTCTGACAAGTAACGAAGTACATGGAAGTCATACCTCAGCACGGAGAACACTCGAGCCATTTTGCCTATTGCCCGGATCTTGTTCCTTATCACTTCTTTTCGAGCTGCAGCTGTGGCACCTATAAACATTTTTTTTAAAAAAAGAAATTACAATTTTAGTACTTAGCAATTCCATTTTTAATTATTTTTTCCAATAGTTTGACAAACTAGCTTGCCTACTGAAAGCAACATCTGAATACCATGGATCTAGAATATTGTTTTTTTTTTAAAAAAATCTGTTAAAAGCATTATATCTTGCACTAGTGGTTTGGTCATATTTTTATCAAAACATTACATTTTTTATCTATGAAGGATA
Source organism: Shinisaurus crocodilurus (assembly GCA_021292165.1). Lineage (NCBI taxonomy): Eukaryota > Metazoa > Chordata > Lepidosauria > Squamata > Shinisauridae > Shinisaurus > Shinisaurus crocodilurus. The sequence goes on from CM037876.1 coordinate 31,559,414, forward strand.
TAGATATATTTAATGTGTGCATAGATTATACACGCACACACACACACACACACACACACACCCTATTCAAGCATTCAACTTACCAGGTAGGTCAACACGTGTGCCAGAAGTATGGTTACACCACAGCCCCCGCTCCCAATTTTGCACACATCACATGACACCCCCCCACCCACTCCATGTTAGTCTTACTCAGAGTGACTCATTGAAATGAACAGGGCTTATGTTAGACTAATATTGGATACAACCCACTATGGGCTATCGGGGTTCTGGCTTGCGTGGAGTCTTCTAGGGAATGCTGTGTCTGACAGCATACTGCACGGACCGAGTTCCCTATCAAGTATAACTGCTAGCTGCAGTCTTTAATTTCAAGCAGGCATTGAATTTTGCATGCATTAGGGGGAGTGGAAATGTGTGTATCACAAAATAGCCTACAATTGCATTTTAGAAATTTTTGAAGCATGTTTGAACTTTGGAACACACATATTAGCATAATTGAGAAGCAGGAAATGTATGGGATTTCATGTCAAAAGTATGTACATTCCTGTATATATTGTTACCCCTGGTGGTGGTGGTGTTTCGTTGCTTTGAAATCTAGTCAGATGGCCATCTTTAAAGGCCTTTCCAGACATTTGGAAAGGGGAATGGTATTTTTCTCTCTTTATTAGTGAATGCCACATAAAGTGTCATCCCTAACACCCCTTAATAGAAGAGACAGGGGGGTGGTAGTGGGAAGGGGAGATAGCCTTAAAAAACAACAACACATATAGAAGGCATCAACTTGAATATTGGTTGCCTAAAGCACATGGAGAGAGGGTATGTAAATGTTTTAAATGTGTAACATCCACAACTCCTGAATAAGAATACTAGAAAAGCAATTAAAAATTGATGGGTAATTAGAAATGGATCAGAGAGGAGCTTGTGGCATGCCCGGCAGTGACCATCAAATAGCACTCAACCCATGTTGTGTGCCCATTCAATTTGACAATCAAATGGGGTCCTATCTGCAACTTTGTATTTAGGTCATCTAGGTTTGAAAATGCTGATTTGCATATTAGAAGCCCTGCCAACATACAGAAATTAATGACCAAGTCAGCCTTGTCTTTAAGCACTATCCTGGTCACCATCGGCAACCAGGAATTGCAAGCAGGCGAGTGAGCAGGCTGGTGGAGAAGGGCTGGAATCCTCCTCTGTGCCCAGCGTAGAAAACAAGTAGATTGATATAGAGTGCCAGTGTAGTGTAGAGGTTAGGGTGTTGGACTGGGACTCGGGAGATCTAGGTTCTAGTCCCCACTTGGCCATGAAGCTCACTGGGTGACTTTGGGCCAGTCAATGACTCTCAACCTAACCTACCTCACAGGGTTGTTGTGAGGATAAAATGGGAGAGGAGGAGGATCATGTAAGCTGCGTTGGGCTCCTTGCAGGAGGAAAAGAGGTGGGATATAAATGTAATAAATAAATAAATAAAATTAAATAAGATATGAGGGAAGCTCCCTCCTCTACATCCAGCATCCTCCAAGAGAGGCTCGGTTGGTGGCAACGAGGATGAGGGCCTTCTCAGTGGTAGCCCCCCAATTATGGAATAAGCTCCCCACTGAGACCCGCCTGGCGCCAACCTTACTACCTTTTTGGGGCCAGGTTAAGACTTCCCTCTATGCCAAGGCATTTAATAGTTAAGAGCTCAAAATAGCACGGGGGGGGGGGTTGTCACCTGTAGGCTTAGTTTTATTAACTTTTGGATTGTTATATTAAACTGTGTTTTTAAATTTGGTTTTTAATCTTTTTCACTATTTTGTATGCTTTTATTATTGTTTTTATGTACAAACTATTGTGAACCGCCCAGAGAGCTTCGGCTGTGGGGCGGTATAGAAATGAAATAAATGAATGAATGAAGTAATGCAGCTCTTCTCAAATTAGAGTACATAGGTGTGATGAAAGTAATAATGGAATGAAAACAGATAAAGAGAAACAAAAAGTGCAGTTATAAGAGGTAATAATAGAACATGAACATAAGGGCAATTTGGTGAGAATTAAAACAATGAGAGAGGAACAAAAGTTTTTTAAAAATCAAGGAAATGTAATTTGACACTAAGAGGTATTCAAGAAGAACTGGAAGGACAAGATGTGGTAAGATTTCTGGAAAACACTTTAGAGAGTTTCTGGGACTAGAACAAGACTGAACAGTTCAAATAGAGAATTAACCCAGGGTATGCCATTAAAAGGAAGCTCCCTTGAGATGTTTTGGTAAAATGTATTTATTTATTTTATTTATTTATTCAATTTATGAATATAGCTGAAGCTTCCAGGTAAAAGAAGCAATACAGAGAATAATCTGGATTTCAGGTGACCCTCCCAAAATAAATGATAAGGAAATAGACTAAGAGGTATTCAAGAAGAACTGGAAGGACAAGATGTTGTACGATTTCTGGAAGAACACCCAGATTTGCACCCAGAAATACTAAAGAAGAGAAAGAATTTGAAATGTGTAAAAAGAAAATAAGATATAGACGGGGATGAGGAATCACTTTCAAACTGAATGGCTTTATGGGAAATAAGTGGGTAATTGTGCAAACTATTGATAAGGCTAAAGAATTGCTGGAAATAATAAAAGATCCTTGGATAACATTTCCAAAATAATACAGGCGGGAAAATCAACAACAATAAGAACTCTTAGGGCCAGTTCGCAAGATCAAACAGCCCACCATGGCTTATTTAAATGGGTGTACATAGGCAGCCATTTTGAATATTCAAACCATGGCTTGTCAAGTTGTCGAGCTCAGGCGGCTGTGTTTGTGTGAGGGTTAAACAACCCTCGCATAACCCATGGCCTGTTCTAGGGTTATGCAAGGGTAATTTAACCCTTGCACAATCCCCGGTGCCGGGGTTCAGAGGACACAACAAACCACAGCCTGAATATTCAAAAACCACCTGACACGCACCGGCAGACACTGCAGCCCACCGTGGCTTACACAAGCCACAGAGGGCTGCAGTGATCATGCGAACCAGGTCATAGTTTATGTTCTACATTTCTCTCCCAGACAGTGAGAGCAATTCTATGTTTTCTGAGTGGAGCCTCTGATATCGGAAACTCTGCTCCATCCTATGCCCTGTTGAATGGAAGCCTGGGGGAGGCGGGATTTTAAGTATTTTTCCTCCATCCATGGATGGGAAAACAAATCAATCCTTCCCATTCTGGCAACAGGAGAGGCACATTTAGCTCATCTAATATTTCCTGGGGATGGGGGCGTGGTTGGGATTGAGAAAGCATTAGATCCACAGCCTCTCACTTTCTGCACTCCGGCTGGTCCCTGACACACCTATTTTTCCTTCTTCTCCAACCTCGTGAGAGGGAGAAACTGAGGAGGTTTCCGTAGCAGCCAGGAGGGGATTGGAGTAGGTGGGGATCTGCAGTTCAATCTCCTCCTCCAATGTCAGAGGTCAGTTTTCAGCCTTGAAGGGGAAATCCACAGTATCCTATGATCCCTGATAGGATTGCAACCGGTTTCTACTTTTTCCTCAAATATTTGGGAGTAATCGTAACCAATAACAACAACAACATTTTTTTCACTCAATATTAACAGGTTGAATTCCTTTAATATAAGAAATAAGTCTGAAATTTTATTAAGGATGGAAAAGCAGATATAATATTTTGGAGAGGACACATATTAGAAAGGAAGAGGAAAAATTTATGCAGTCTTTATAGTTGGGTAAAGTGCATGCAGCACATGCTAAGGAAAAGGGGCGGGGGGAATGTGGTAATTATTATTAAAGAATCAATTCCCATGATATTCTCAGATAGAAGGATTTTATATTTTTGGGTTAGGAAATACTGATTGGGGGAGATGTTAACAGAGTTGTCTCAGGGAGTGATCCTATGGACCCTAGACAGCATCTGAAGAGCCACAGAATACTTCGGATTCCCAGCTTTGAGGTCAGAGACAGCGCTCCAACCCTGGAGGAGGGACTTGGAGCTTCAGCCCCGCTCCCCCTTGCAGCCGGAGTGGAAAGAACTTGGGAAAGTGACCTCAGGGGGAAAGCAGGGTGTTTTGGTGGGTGGGGAGGAGACTGCAGAGGCCAGGATATGAGCTATCCTGAGGCCTCCCCTCCTTCCCCTTCCCTCCAAAATGCCATCACTAGATGGGCTGGAAAGCCTGTGTAGTGAAAACTGCAGGGAGAGAGGATGGGGAGGTGAAGATCACCTCTGCTGCTCCTCCTGCTCTGCACTGGATGATCGTAAGCCTCCGAGTCTGGTGGTTTATGATCACTGAGGGTGCAAACCATAGGACTGCCCCTCAGTTAAGCAATATAGATCAAAGATGATCAATTGGGCAGGTGGTATTCCTAAAATATTAAATCAGAAGTTTCTGATAGAAACGTAGCATTATCATCCATCCGAAACAGTTTTTCAGTGCTGAATATTTCTTATTCTAGAATTGACTTATTTTTCACCTCACCATATATAATGCATTTATTTATTTATTTATTATATTTTTAATCTGCCCAATAACAAAAGTTATTGGACAGATCACAATTTTACTATTTTTCATTAGTAAGAAAAATGGAAATTGGATTTCAAACATATGCAGGCCATGTTCCAGTTGTTACGGAATGGTCCTGGGGTGAGAATAATTAAGCTAAAACACAATGGAAAATGGACAATTTGTCACTGCACAATCAGGAAATCGTACAAGATCTGGCTTTGAAAATTGAAAAATGTTTTTAACTCACTAATTACCCTGAAATCAGCCAAACTATTATATGGGAAGCTTCTAAAGCCATGGTTAGAGGTATTATGATTCAGAAACCTTCTTATTTAAAGACAAAAAAAGGCAGAACTTAATTTACAAATGTCTGTGTTGGATCAAAAACATAAGGTGACATATTCACGAAAGGTTTACAAGGAAGTAGAGGGGATTGGGGAAACTGGATCTAATTAACTGCACCCAAATGGCAAAACCCCCCACCGTTTTTTACAAAAGCAATGTCCATTTGAAAAAAACACATAAGCCTAATAAAATGTAAGCCTCAACGATAAAGAAAAAACAATTTAATAACATGATTATTTAACTTAAGGATAGGGGACAAAATAATAACTCTTTCAGGGAATATTGAGAATATGTTTGGAGAATACTACAGTAATTACATCCTTCAGAAGAAGAAATATAGCAATTCTTCAGAAAAATCAAATTGCCACAGCTAATTACACAACTAAGAATGTATAAGATCCTATTGCAATGGAGGAACTGCAGAGAACAATTGTAGATTGAGAGAATAAGAAAGTGCCAGGTGTAGACGGATTCACTGGATAATATAATTTTTTAAAAAAATGTTCTAGCAAACCCTCTGCTGAAAGTTTTAAATGAGATCATGTAAAATAAATCCCCCTGAAACATATGAAACCATGAAAATTGTTATTCCAAAACAAGGCAAGGATTTTCTTAAACCAGACCCATACAGACCCATAGCCCTCTTGAATCGGGACTTTAAAATATGGTTCAATATCATTGCTAAAAGGCTACATTCAATTGTAGGAAAATACATAGCTGAAGATTAGGCAGGGTTTTACAAAGATCATAAGCTTTCCAGATATATAGAAACATTACTGAATATGATTCATATTATAAGATAAAAAAAACCCTTTGAATTATTATTTCTTGATGAAGAAAAAGCTTTTGATCACTTGGAGTGGGAGTACTTATAACATGCTCTGGGTGGTAAATTTACACAATAGTTTAAAATGATATATCTGAACCCAGCTGCATCAATACATGTAAATGAGGCAAGGTTGAACTTTATAGAGCTACCAGACAGGGATGTCATTTATCATCATTATTATTCACATGTGCAATAGCACCTTTAGCAGAAGCAATAAGAGCAGAGATCAATTGAGATCAATTGGATAGAAATAAGAGATGAAGAATTTTAATTAAATCTATATGCAGATGACGTACTATTTATAAAATACCCAGAAAAATCTTTTGAGAATGTATTAATCATGCTTAAAGAATTTGGGTCAGTTTTGGGATATAATATTAATCTCACAAAATCAGAATGGATTGGTTTTCATTTAGATCAAACAATTAAGGATGCTATGGCAAGAAAATATTCCGTTCCTTGGAGAAATAATCTGGTGAGATACCTATGAATGTGGATCACTCAAAGTTTAGAAGATTTAGTTAGCTTTAGGGCGCTATCCTATGGGTTGCACCCAGGGCTGGTGCTACCATTAGGCCAACTAGGCAGCTGCCTAGGGCGCAGGGCTAAAGGGGGCGCCAGAAACGCCTTGAAAAAAAATACAGCAGCTCTCAAGTGGGAAGGGGGGGCGCTAAATATCTGATCTTGCCTAGGGCACCAAACTGCCTTGCACCGGTCCTGGTTGCACACTTGACGATCCTAAGCCCCCAAACTTGGGAGACTTACTGTCATCTTATGCAGAGCAGGATTTTTAAAAAGTCCATCTTCACTCTCTGCATTTTTAGCTAAACTTGCTTTTTTGCCCATTGAGTTTTAGAGGGGGAGGGAAGGAGGCTGAAGAGGTTTCAGGATAGCTCATATCCTGGCCTCTCCAGTCTCTTCCCCTCCCTGCCTTCCAAAATGCTCTCTCCCCCCCCCCTGTTCAAGGTCACTTCCCCAACCTTGGAGGGAAGCTGGCACAGTTCTTTCCATGCCGGCTGTGAGGGGGTGGGTGAAAGGGGGTTGGCTCTCCGATTCCACGCTCCAAGGTCAGAGCGCTGTCTCCAACCTCAGATCAGGGTATCTGAACTATCCTATGGTCTAGGGGCCATAGGACTGCTAATCATAATAAATTAATGCAAGAATTAAAAAAAAAAGATTGGAAAAAATGGGCACAATTTAAGACCTCCTGGATTGCAAAAATATTGTCTTTAAAAATAAATGTTTTACCTAATATTGTATTTTTATTCTTGAATATTCCATTATATAGGGGGGTGGGGAACCTCTTTCAGCCTAAGGCCCAAATTTACTTTCGGAGAAGCTGTTGAGGGCTGCATTCCAGTGGGGTCAAAGGTGAAAGAGGTGGGGCCAAAGACAAAGGGGATGAGGCAAAAATCCCCCCCCCCCACATATTGTAGCTTAAGGCTCTTATTGCCAGTAACTAAGCCTTAGGAGAAGCATTTTAACCTTTTAAAATGGGGGAAAGACTGCACAAAAGCTGGGAAACCACCAACTAATAGTGGTTGAGGGAAAGGGGGTGGGGGGCCAGGTACTATAGGAGGGGCAAATTTGGTCCCTGGGCCTGAGGTTCCACACTCCCTGCTGCACTCTATATGTACCTCCATCTATTATTACGAATTAGCAAAAAATGATATTTTTTAAGAGGATGGGTAAAGATCAGAATTTGTGCCATAATTTTCTATTTTTCTATTCAAGCTGAAGGGATAGCTTTTCTCTGTATACAAAGATATTGTGATGCAGCCATGCTGAAATTTTGCTTTTGTTCTATAGTCTTTTGACACACATTAAAAATACTCTTTGGCACTGCACTAAAGCTGATTGGAATATTATCAACTCAAATCCTAGCATTAGATATATGTTTAACATATGGGATCAGTTTATCCCTTCATATTACAATGAAGGACTTGATACTAAAGCATTACTAGGCAATGTACATTTCTGGGAAGAAAAGCGACTGGTTGAAATAGGTACAAATATTAAAAGATGGAAGAGTAAAAACCTATACATAAATATTTGAAGATATGAGACAATCACAACCCAGTATGTTCCAATATATGGGAACAGGACTTAATGAATGAGGTGTCACCTGAAACACAGGACTGGATTGGATTTGGAAGTAACAGATTTTTGTACAAGTGTTGACGAAAACATCTATAAAATTCTGTTTTGGTGCTATTTAAACCCAGTTAGGCTTAATACACTAGGCAGCATATTATGCCAGCAGTTTGCCAGCGTTCACCAGGATGCGCTAACAGAAATGACTGGTAGTGCACAGGGATGGGGACTCGGACTCGAGGACTCGACTCGTGAGTCGGACTGAGTCCCCCCTCTGACTCGAGTCAGACTCGAGTCCCAATATTTTTAATGGGACTCGAGACTCGACTCGGGACTCGAGACCAAGGACTCGTGTTCCTCAAATGCAACATGGATAGGTTTTTTAGGAAGTACAGCAAGTTTATTTTTTAAAATCATTTTCCTAAAATGCAACCTTTCAGACATTTTGGGTTTGGCTGCCTCTGCCTGCCTGTTTGGGGTTCCCAGCCTCCTCTGCCTGCCTGGTCTCTTCTTAACCAGTTCCACAGTTTGAATTGTCCAAGACAAAGGCCTCTGCCTGCCTGCTTTGGGGTTTCCTGTCTCCTCTGCCTGTCTGGTTATTTTGGGTTTGTCTGCCTGGTCTGTTCTTGCCAAAATCAGTGGCAGAGTTTTGAAATAAAAAGGAACACTTGTGCCTAGAATTTATTTAAGCCACACATCTGAAGTAGCATTTTGTTGGGGGAAAACCCCATTGATTTTAATAGGGACTCGTGGAGTCAGCTTTGGGAGTGACTCGTGACTCATGACTCGTGAGTCACCATTTTGGACCAAGGACTCGGACTCGAGACTCGGGTCCAAAGACTCGTGACTCGACTCGTGACTCGAGACCAAGGACTCTTCAACATCCCTGGTAGTGCAGCAGGTAGCTAGATCTCCCTACAGCAACCCTAGAAACTAGCTGGGATGAGACAGGTCAGCGGAGTTTCAATTTGGCAAGTGAAACACACAGACTCAATTGAACAAACTTTGTAACTGTATAGTCATAAAAAGGAAAACGTAGGAAGTATTACACAGGAAAGGTAAAACACACAGGAGGGTAACATTAGGGGGAAATGACAGAGACAAGACTTTTCTCTGAAAGATGTGCAGTGGCAAAAATGAAAAACAAGAATACGACACAAAATACAATGGGAAGAAGACACATGGAGGAAGAGAAGAAAGTCTGTTGGAAACTAAATAAATATAAACAAAAATTGTGTAAAATGCTTGTATTTGAACAATTTTGTCTGCCTGCAGAAAAGTTCTTTCCTCTGTATGCATCATCGAGAATTTTTTAAATTTTTGTTTCTGAAATAATATCACTTTCTGCAAGGGATACCCTAGTAGAGAACCACCTTCGATCTTTAGAACTGGAAACATCCACAATGTGTTTCAGGTTCTAAATAGCCTCACAACATGTATTCAGCAAAAAGTATCATTGCACTTATTTAGTTTGACAGTAGTTTTATGTCCTCCAATCCCACCTTGCTATGTATGGAGCAGTGCAAGCCAATAAGACAGATGCTGGAAGAATGTGGAATAGGTTCAATTAATAAAACATAGTCAGACCTGGTGTCTTAGGCATTCTTATGCTACAGAAGGAGTAGGATAGAAATAATACACTCCACTTATACCAGGAGTTGTTCGATCAAGGGCCACTAACACACAGGGGGGGAAAAATCAACTGGGGGCCACATTCAAGAATTAACGAATTGGATTATAGGTTCTTAATTGTATTATAAATACAAAAAAATAAATATCAATACTTTAATTGCCTAGGAAGATAATGCTGGGGTGCTGCCATGTACTGAAGCTCTGGCTACTCAGAGTAAGATCCATTGACTAGCAAGAACATTACTATCATCATACCTGGAGAGGGAGACAGTTGAAGATACAAACCTGCTCCTTCTATCAGGGAATATTTCCACCGGAGATGGAAGGGTGGATGGGAGGTGCTGGGCACCACTGCTGGATGGTGCTCAGAGTACCATCTAGCAGTGGTGACCAACTGGTTGCTCTCTCACCAGCTCTTCCATCAGCAAAGGCTAGCATGATATATGTGTGTGTTTGTGTTCCCGCACAAGAGAGAGCAGCTTGGCAATGGGGAGAATCATAAATTGAATAAATAAATGTGTTGACTGCTGCTGCTGGTAAGTTCTCCAAGCACCTTTGGGTAGCAGTGTTCAACTGGCCAGTCTCCTTGCTGGCCATTCTGTTGTGGTGTGTGTGTGTGTGTGTGTGTGTGTGTGTGTGTGTGTGTGTAGTTCCCTGGAAATGTCCAGGGGCTGGATGAAATTAAGCAGTGGTTGTTTTCTCCAACCCTTGACATACCATCAGAACTTGGAATACAAATAGGTCCATTTTGTGAAAAAAAAAAGCTTATATAACATGGCACAGTAACAGATTTTTAAATTTTATTTAGCATGTATATACTGCATTATGACACCAAAGTAGGACCTGAAATATTGTGCAATATTTATGGTCCTATATACTACTGTGTTGGCAAAGATGGGTCCCAATGTTGGGACAATCCCAATACTGCAGCAACCTAATGCAGCCCCTGGTTTTCAACATAGTGTTGCTGTGTCAGATACAGGCACATGTGATGAACTATCAAGGGTATGATTGCACAAGTACATGAACTGTAGTATCAAGGATTATGCACAATGCAGCATCCTATGGGATTTTTGGTTGCACAGCAGCTGTACACCCAATAGTTGAGCTGTGCAGCTGGCTTTTAAGAAGCAAGGAACTGGGTAGTGGTGTGTCCACTGTAGCAAGGAACTGGGTAGTGGTGTGTCCACATTGGCCTCTAAGGCTACCAGTACAGAAGGAAAAGCATGAAAGAGCAGCATTGTCATGGGGGCATTGAATGTTGAATTGAGTGTTGGGCTTAGATAAGTAATTTTTAAATGTATCACGTCATTAAAAATATTAACTCACTAAAAATACAACTGTAAGGTATCTGGACCTAAAGCCCTTTCACATTTCTCTGAAGAACTGAAAAATATGTCAATTAAAATACAATCTTTTAAAGTAGCTGATCCCTGGGAATTGATTTAAATGTAGCCTAGTCTATTGAATTTCTAGACCCCGCCAATATTTCAAGATGTATGACAACCAAGCCTTCATAGCATTCAATAATGAGGCTTGATAATATGATGCCAGATCTCTGTGAGATTCCTTTTCCTAATGCCCAAGCTGAGTGTGATGGCAGCACACCAATCTGTCATTGCACTTTTGCCCCATTAATGTATGAACTGGAAGGTGCAATTTAAAGGGACACTCAGGCAAGGGTGAGGAACCCTGCTCTAACTCCCAGTCTATCCCTCTACTGAGCCTGGTTGGGAGAAAAACATAGGGGGTAGGGGAGAAGAGGATTTACTGGAGGGTCTACTAGGAGAAGGTTCAGCATGCCTCATGCATAATTTTGGCCCTTTAAATTGCACCTTTACTCATCATGATTTAAATGTGAATGGGCAAGCCTGCCTTTAAAGACACATATCTGCTGCCATCACATATAACTTGGTACTTAGGGCCAGCATAGTATTCCTCCTGATTCTACATCAGACATGTACTTATTGTTAAGCATTTAGGTTAAGTGTCTATTGGTGTGTGAAACAATACTAAGTCCCCAGCAGAATCAGCAGCAAGGATTAAAGGAAGGATCACTATGGAAGATATAGGGAGGAAAGTCAGAATTTCCTGAGAGTTCGCATTTGGAAAAGTCACACAACAGCAAATTAAATATACGCCTTTCTTGCCCGTTTTATAATACCTTTCTTCTGTGCATAAATAGGATCTTCTTATGAAATTCCAAAGGGGGGGAAAAAGAAAACAGATCAGTGAAGATAGGAGAATTTAAAAAGGGGGGGGGAAGTATAAAACACGACAACATCAATGGGAAAGTAATGCTTAAGTAATTCTGAAAAATAGAAAAGAAAGAAATTAGGCAGGGAACATTGAAAAGGAATGGACAAAGAACTATGAGAAGGAAAACACTCTTCAGCTCAAAGCCTTGTTAGTAAATTGTGCAGTAAATGAAAATGCAGCAAGACAACTTCAAGGCTGGTCTACTATGGGCCATGCTGCTCGGGGCATGCAATTCTTTAGGAAAGATCAAGCTTTACATGTTAACCAGAGCAGGAGCAGTTCGGTATATGTACGGGTTTGTGCACATGATAGCATTTGACAGTCAGAGTGGTGTAGTGGCTAGAGTGTGGACTAGCACTGGGGAGAACCAGGTTCATTCAAATCTCCACCAAGACATAAATCTGATTGCTGACCAGAGGCCAGTCACTCTGGGCCAGTTCATATGACCCGGCGAGTGGGGGAGGCACCACGGGGCCGTCTGTGGGGTCCGGTGGGGTGCAGCAGACGACCTGTGCCCCGCACACATGGGCGGACCGTGGTGGAGCTGGCAGTCCCCACACCGCAGCGCGGGCCTTTCGGAGCTAGGGGGCAGCAGCTCTGGATGCCCAGCAGGGCCGTTTGCCCCTACAGGCTGGAGCGTCCGCAGCTCCGGTCACTCTGGGCTTCCACCTCTGTGCGGCCATGGGAGGCCCCCGCGGGATGGCCGCCCGCTGTTCGCATGGCAGGGTGGCCACATGCGGTAGGGGCTTACCCCTCTACCGCCCATGGTAACTTTCTGTGCTTCCCACGTGCGGCCATCCCGCGGGGGCACCCCCGGCTGCCGTTCACACAACACAGGAACCGCAGGGGACCTCTGCTACCCCGCGGTTCCCGTGTCGTATGAACCAGTCCTCTATCTCAGCCTAACCAATCTCACAGGGTTGCTGTGACGATGAAATAGGGGGTGAGGGAATGAAGTGGTGAGAGTGTTGGACTGGAACTCAGGAGATCCGGGTTCGAGTCCCCACTTGGCCATGAAACTCACTGGGTAACTTTGGGCCAGTCACTGACTTTCAGCCTAACTTACCTCACAGGGTTGTTGTGAGGATAAAATGGAGAGGAGGATGATGATTATGTAAGCCGCCTTGGGTTCCTTGCAGGAAAAAAGGTGGGGTATAAATATAATAAATTTTAAAAAATAAAAAATGTACACTGCCTTGAGCTTCTTGGAGTAAGGCAGGATATAAATGTAACAAATAAAAATAAATAAAACCTAGAATCAAATCCAAAACTCATTTATGTGTATCTTAAGTACACTGATTTTAATGCAACTTACTTTCAAGTAAATACAGTTCAGGGCTGCAGTCTCAACGTTAAAAAAAGAATAGGAAGAAAACTCTGCTTGCAGAAGCTATTTAGTGTCTGGTTTTGTTTGTGCTGTGGAGACTGCCATTGTGATATGTACATGTTGAGAATGGACTAGTGTTTTGCATCTCGCACAATCTTGTAAGAGCCTTGAGATCTAAAATTCCAAGAGTAGCTGTGTTAGCTAGCACCAGCAAAAAGAAAAGATACTACAGCATCACAGAGTTGTATTTGGGTATGTCTTGAACCTACTTCTTAATCAGATGAATAATGCCCCTAATATAAGGCCTACTCATCACCAGTTATTCCCTTCACGCTTTTATATGTGTGGAGGGACAGCGGGACTGTGGCCACTGACCCTGCCCATGACAATACTGTGTCAGCCCCACCATGACATCTGTATGTTCAACAAGACCTCTGAAAAAGGGCAACCACAAGTGTACGGCTGTGTGCATGTAGACCCTCCACGTGATCAGTAAATCATGTGCGATTGGGGTTCCTGATCTTGTGGTACATCTACATGAGCACAGCTGTAAATTCATAGGCACCCCTTTCCAGATATTCTGCTGCATGCACAGATGCTGTATGTGTGTGTGTGTGGGGGTCTGCTCCCCTTCTACAACTAGACTAAATGCATGAAGGGAATTAATGAACTGACTAAATTCATTGAGAGTCAGTTTGTCATAGAGGTTAGAATGCTGACCTAGGAAACGGGAGACACAGTTTAAATCTGCAGTCTACCATGAAGCTCACTGGATGTCCTTGGGTGAGTTACTATTTCTCAGGGTTGTTGTGGGGATAAAATTGGGGAGAGGAGAACTGTGTAAGCCACACCCTGAGGTCTTTGGAGGAAGGGCAGCATAAGAATGGCATAAAAATAAATAAAAAAATAAATAGATAGAGCCCTCATATTAGATTAGGAATAGTCATTTTCCACCACTACTCTCTCAACAAGGCTAACCAACCAACTTAAACCCTTCCAGTATCCACATTTAACCCCCCATCAGCTACATAGTATTCACATTTATTTATTTAAAAAATATGAATGACTTTCTGCTTCTCTCACTTCCTCTTTGCATTCTCTTAATCTATTTTCTTACCTTTCCTTCCTGCTTTACCCTTTCTCTTAAACAACAGCAGCGACAAAAACACCTTAGGTTGGCCTGTGACCCAGCTTTGATTCGTGATTCACCAATGCTCTAAGGTGTCAAACATTTCTTACCTTTTTGGGACTCTCACCTGTGATTCAAATAATAAAGATTCTAACCCCTGCTGCTTATAAAGATAGGCTTGGAATCAGGGGAACAAAACGCATGAAAGACTAATTAACTGGATGGCTGGAAATAAGATCATCACATGTGATGTATTTCTAAGTTTCAGGACTTCCAGCATTTTAATAATTATTTGGAAGTTATACCAACAACGAAGGCTCTTGGATGATTTAGAGTACAAGCCAAAGATATACTATCATAAGTACCCGTACGCCAATCCACTTCATACACATTATTTTAACTGTGTGCCAAAGCAGGAACTGGCTATATCCCTCTCAATCACAGTATGGTTCCAAGGAAGCTAGGGGCCAAAACAAGCTGCCTGCAACAGCATTAGAATGCAGGCGGCCTAAGATGTGCAGTGAATATGTTCTAAAACAAGTAAGAGCTCATTATCAAGCCTACTCTGTGGTGGTGAGAACAGCAAAGAAGCAATATGTCTCCACTGCATCTTCGGAAAGTCATCCAACAGAGCTTTTCTGAGCTGCTCAAGTTTTGCTCCAACTAGGCCCACAGGGAGTGATACCAGAACCCTCAGAGATTGTTGTGACAAGTTTACTAGACATTTCAAAGATAAAATCACTTATATCTGCTCTGAACACCACCTGCTCTAATTTTGTAGGATGAGTTTCAGTTTTTGCAGCCTGAGGATGTAGGTAAGATGCCTGGAGTGGTCTGGACAACCTCTTCCATATTCAACACTTTCCCATCATGGGCTAATTAAATCTAGTAGGAGGGGAATGCCTGCTGGGTCCATGAAGCAAATAATGTCTTGTTGAGAGTGGGTGGTCTCAGCTGCCTTGAAGGATGTGCGACTGCTCTTAAAAAGGCTTCTTTGAACTCAGAGATCAGTCACTAATATACCCTTTTTGGTTAAGGTGCTGGAGCAGGTGGTTGTTGTTTAACTCCAGGCTCTTTTGGATGACATAATTGTCTAGACCCATTTCAATTCTGGCTTCAGGCCTGGTTATGGCACAGAAAAGGCTTTGGTTGCCCTGATGGATGACCTCTGTCAGGAGAAAGATGGGGAGGGGGAGTGCAACCCCATTAATTCTCCTTGACCTTCCAGTAGGTTTTGATATGGTCGAGCATGATTTGCTTCTGGACCAGCTCTGTGAATTGGGAGTCGTGCCTTCCTAAGAATGGTTCTGGTCCTTCCTGCAGGGTCAATTCCAGAGGCTTGTCTTGAGGGAACTTTGCTTGACTCTTTGCCATCTGTGCTATGGGTACCCATAGGGTACCGTCTTGTCCCCCATGATTTATATGAAGTCATGGATAAGGTCATCTAGGGGATTTGGAGCAGGAAGCCATCAGTATGCTGATGACACTCTGCACTATTTCTCTTTATCACATGAGTCTGGTCAAGGTGTAGAAGTGCTGAACTGGTGTCTGGGATTAGATGGGCTAGATGAGAAACTGAAGCTCAATTCTGACAAGAGAAGTGGGTAGATGGGTCTCAGGTTCAGGGAGCTGGCATTTAACCTGTTCAGGAAGGGACTGAACTCCCCATGAAGCATCAGGCTCACAGCTTGGGGGTTCTCCTAGATCCAGGTTTTTCACTAGAGGCCCAAGCAGACTCAGTGTGCCTTCTACTAACTTCATCTGGTTGGCCAGCAGAAGCCTCTCCATGCCCTTGTAACAGCCCTCCCCCTGCCGCTGCAACTGGATTACTGTAACATATTATATCTGGGGCTGCCTTTGAAGATGGTGCAGTACAGGATTTTGACGTGCAGAACGTTTTCATATCATATCTCACCAATGCTTAAAGAGCTTGTATGTCTGCTTCCAAGCCCAATTCAAAGTGCTACTATTGACTTTTAAAGCTCTAAACAGCTTGGGACTCAAGTATCTGAAGGAGCAGCTCCTCCCATACATTCCTGCCCAAACCCTTAGATCATCAGGCAAGGGCCTTCTCTCTATTGCCTCCCTGATTATGGAACACCCTCCCTAGGGAGGCTTGCCTAGCTCTAACACTGCTTTCTTCCTCGTGCTAGGCAAAAGTCTTTTTATTCTCTCAGGCTAGGTTTCAGACATTTGAAAACTTGCCAATGCCTCTGTTTTAATCTGCTAGCTGTTTTATTATTTATTTTTGTTGCTCTGGAACCAATCTTTGTGAGAGGTGGTGTAGACATCTTTTAAATAAACGCATTGAAATAAATTAATTAACGAACAGATTATGTAACTGTTTTTCTCAACAGCAGGTTTCACTTCAGCTGAAGGTAGCAGCATGGATTCATGCACTCCCCAAAATATTGCTTAAGTTTATACTGCCATTATTACACAGACAGCTATCAACATGGCTTTGATTGCCAGGCTATCTTTCCTGCACAAGGCAACCAGCAAACTCACAGTTCACGTTCTTAGCCATTATGCTATATACCAGCTATATAGCTATACAATATAATATAGCAATCATATATATATATATATAATCACATATATTATATATATTATATTATAGCTATATTATATTATATAGCTAAATAATATAATATAATATAGCTATATATAGATATAGTTTTATTAGGCTATATACCAGCTCTAGTTCCCTAGCAATTCCCACCCACAGAATATATGACATTTTTCAAAGTGTTATAGTTATATTTCAATGAAATTAATCTAAACAACATAAAATTAGGTCAGCCAATTAAGAAAAGGTGCTTGTGCTATTGATGATAGTACAGAAGATAAATCAAGTCTTCTGGTGTCAACCTGTCTATCATATAAGTGCATAATTTTAATTAGTACCCCCTAAGGTCTTTAATTATTTCAGTCCAATCCACTAAGCCAGGAATACCATTTAGGATAGTAAATAAAGGTGTAAGATGGTTGTACAGATAGTTCAGATTGCTAGGCAATATGCACAATTTGTTTAGCCAATCAGCACACTGCTTTGCATTCACCCATAAACATTATTGGATGATAAATAAACAGAAGAATAAACTAAAAGGAAGTTAGATATATTGCATTTACGCCTATACTGGTTTTTCCTTTTCCTTAAAGCAGACAAATTATCAAGCCAGAACAAATAATCACAGGAAACAATATCACATGCAGCCTATTTTTACTGCGATTAACCACCAGTCCCTAACCTATTCATATCCATTAGAACAGTGTAGGCCAAAAACATCTGGGAACCCAAGGTTGGAGAACACTGCATTAGAAGTTGACAGTGATTCCTCTCAAAATATATGGCAATTACAGCATGCTATTTTTTTAAAAAAGGTAGTTCCATTCAATAAAAATTGTCATTGTTTATAATTTCTGCTTCAGTACTTTGACATTATGTGGTCTTAGAGCGGAGTCAAAATCTAGTTTCAAGTTTATTTTCATGAAAAACACCTCTTTCTGGCAATTTGAGAGCTGATTATTCCAGTGCTATTTGGTGTCCTTTCCTCCATTGACTGCTCTGTGTGCCATTCTCTTTGCCATTTTCTTCTCTCTTTGCCTGTCTCGTACTTGGCCTCTTTGTCTTCACTACTATTTAATCAGATTGGCAGGGCAACCCATGTGCTTTTGTTGATAACACCATGACCGGCAACTGGTGTGATGCCATCATAGCTGTCTACAAAACCATTTGGGTTGTCACAGCCAATCAGATTAAACAGCAATGAGGGCAAATAAAGCTAATGATAGTGAAGGCAAAGAAGAAGAAATATTACACTTGGCAGCATACAATGCTGCCTGCATGCTAGGAGGACCCACTGCTAGCACAACAGAACTGAGACAGCATTCCTGTCTCATTCACCCCAGTCTCACCACCGCTGTGAAGGAGGATGCATTTCTAGCTTCTTCCACTCTGCTCTTTCCCAGTTCCGCCACCACTTAACTCTCCCATCTGCTGAAATGATCTGTGGTCATCATCTAAGGCCCTGTTGCATGCTTGGTGGGCAAGCGAGACAGGGCCTTTTGCATAATGGCACCCTGGTTGTGAAACTCCCTTTCCAGGGAGGTTAGGCTAGCTCCTTCACTATGGATCTCTTTAGACAGTTTGTTGGAACCATATTATGCAGCCAAGCTTTAAACAGTTAAAGCTTGTGAACTGAAACACTGGTTTCTGGAATGGGGCAGGTCAGCATTTTGCCTCATTTCCAGTTTCTTTAGGAACCACTGTTCGTGTTGTGCTAGTGCTGGATCCTGCTGGTGCAACAGAATGAATTGAGGTGAAGCAGCAGTATTGGATACTGCCCAATGACTTGAAGCTGTAGTTAGGGGTACAAGAGGATGCAAAATAATATCAAAACAGTGGGTACATTCGGTGTGGTAGATTTTTTTTTTTTTTTGTAATTAGTTTGGCTGTGGCAAATATGCTATTTGGCACAGTTATGCATTGGACTAATAATGCAGATTCTTCTATCAACAGGCAAGACTAGGACACAAGCAAAATATTGTTTGTCATTTGACTGTGAAGAAGAACACCAATTTGGATGGTTTGAGAAGAAATGCTTTTCTTTGAAGGAAGAGGTAGGCTGCAGTGATATGGAAAAGGAGGACAGGACAAAAAACTAAGTATTTAGGGATAGTTCTTTCCTTTAATTTTCTTTCACAGTTTTGCTTATGAAAGCTGACCCTCAACATCAACTTGTTAGAATGACCGTTTTATGGTTTTCACTTTTTATAAGAAGAACTTTCAATACAATTTATCAAAGGAAAACTAGAATGTGCCTTGGTCACTTAATTTCATTTTCATTAAAAAAATTGATCAATTAGTTGCTAAAGACCTTTGGATACTAAGCAGAATATTTAGGCAGGCACAACTCATCCAGAGCATGACTCCAAGGGGACTTACTCCCAAGTAAGTGTGCTTCAGACTGAAGCCTAAGACTGTATAGCAGCCGTTCTCCGACCTGGCAACCTCCACATATTTTGGACTAT
The DNA here is from genome assembly GCA_021292165.1 of Shinisaurus crocodilurus. Classification (NCBI taxonomy): domain Eukaryota; kingdom Metazoa; phylum Chordata; class Lepidosauria; order Squamata; family Shinisauridae; genus Shinisaurus; species Shinisaurus crocodilurus. Next base: position 31,578,541 of record CM037876.1, read on the forward strand.
ATTCCTGACCATCGGCCATGCTGGGAGTTGAAGTTAAAAAAAAACACATCTGGCGGGCACCAGTAGGGATGTCAGTGAAATCCGAAACAGATTCAGATGAGTTCAGATTTCTATGAATCTGATCTTGCTTTTTCCAAGTCACACAGATTCCACAGACCGTTTTTTACTTTGCGCATTCGCACAAATGCATATTAAGACAAATGCACACTTGCGCCAGTGTGCACTGGCATAAGTGGAACGAAATTCTCGTACATTCCTAAAAAACCCAGATTCCATCAATGAGTGGACAATGGAATGAAAGACGATCAGCAAAACACAGGTGGAATGGATTTAACAAAACCCAGACATCCCTAAGCGGAAGGCTGTTGGAGAGTCTTCAAGGTAGCCGCTTCAAAGCTTCATTTGGCTGTAATGAAGCAAGATAGTAGCTTCATTAAAGACAAAGAAGCTATCCTAGAGTAAATGGATTTAAGACTAACAAAGACACTTTAGAAAACTTCTAACAAGTCTTCAAGGCTGAAACAAAACCTGCCCCAGGCCTCTGAAATAAGGAAAATGCAGTCTAAGTATAGCAATTAGGAAAAGAAAAAGATTCTAAAGAAGTGATATGAAAATTATTCTATTAAAATACAGGCATTAAGTTATGCCCATTAAAGTAGATTTTAGTATGGTTTATAAACCATTTGGTATACTGAAATCCCCATAGTAATAACAGATAATAATTCTTTGCCAACACAATGAAGTAGAATTACTAGCTGATATTAAGGCACCTCTTAAATAAAAATAAAAAAATTCTCTGTCATCAGAATATATACACTCAACATGTATGTGAGAGCTATCCTACAGGTTCTCATTTCACACTCATTTAGGGTGGTCATTTGTCCTACTTTACAGAGGACAGTTCTTTTTTTGGAGATCTCTGGGAGGATAATTCTATATTTGAAGGGCTGTCCAGTCCAAGTCCAGAATTTAAAGATAAAGAAGGGAGGGCAGGGGCCTTGAAGTTGCTCATCAATGGCACTTGGACAGCAAACAGAGCAGCAAGCACACAGGTCCCCTGCTCAAAGTCTTCCCCGCTATACTGAGATGTATTGTATTTCTATTTAAATTATAGTAATTGTTTCTAAATTTGTATTTATACATATTTGACATATGCAAATTTTATGCAAATCTGTCCTATGTTTGGGCAATGCATAATTGGCCACCCTGCCCTTATTTAATTCCGTCCTAAGAGTGGTTCCACGTTAGCTGGATCTCTTTCCCCAATAGAATCCAATGGCCCTAGGCTCTCCATAAACATTGATACCAAGGAAAGCAGACTGTAGCATCAGAGCCTGAGCTTCTATTTCACTACTGTGAATGAACAATCAATTTTGCAAAACATACTATAGCTCAAACTCTACCCATCCTTACCTAAACTTCCCCCCAGCATCTTATTTGTTCTTGCTGTTCGGAAGGACTTTCTCCCTCCAGAAATAGTTATATATATGTATAAATAGGCACATACACTAGGGGTTAAAAGCTTTTTAAGAAAGAGAGTTATTTACTTTGCTCCATATTTTTTCAATGTTTAATTAATAAAACACACAAAGTAATTCAAGAAGACCACCCAAAGTTGATTTCTTGTGTTGGCATCATAATAATTATCTCAAATAGCTGAACTACTCGCTCTCTTCCCTCTCTCTCAAACAATTGTACTCAATTTAAGTACAAGAAAAAGTAGGCCATTTTTCATTAGAATAGCACAGCTTTCAATACCTACTGAACCATCTTAAAAGACTAATTGATTGATAGGTCACAGAACCGTCCAAAAGTTCCAGTTAGTGCAATATGGAGGAGAATCTTATTCCCAAAGTAGGGAGTGCCCTGGTGAAAGGAAATCTAGCAGCTATAGCATGTTAAATACATGTTATGAGTTGCCGGTCTCTTCTTCCCCTGAAAAGCCACAATCAACCTCTCAATTTAATGGGGGCAGAGTTTAAAGGAGGCAGAGAAACACAAGCTTTTACTCGCCAGCTTGTCAGGGACAACCAGCTCTGGCACTCTGGCAAGCAGGATGTCTAGCAGCACACAGATCTCTCCAGAATTATCAGCAAACTGAAGAGAAGGTAAGAAACAGCAATGGTTTCTTGCACTGCTTGGAATATGTTCTTCCAACTGTTTCTTATCTTTTCCATAACCTAGCTAGCCCAAATGAGAGAAAATGATGCAGATGCCAGAGGACTAGAGGAAAAGAAAGATGATAGCCGTCTTAAAGATATACCGTACTAGCATTTATCACAGAGTGGGTTGGTTTGGTGGTGACTACCTATAATGGCTGTCTAGTATGGAAGCCAAACCAAGATTTGTGGAGCTAATATTCTATTTGTTTTGGACACTCAAGAACACTGGTTTCATCGGGGCTGAAAGTATGGGAGGCACCTATGTCAGTGGGATTCCTTATCCATTGCAGGTTTTATTCTGAACTTTATAGGAGCTACCCATGGTGGTGAACCTATTTTGGGGATGGAGTTCAGCACCATGGGTAGCTCCAATAAAGCTCAGAATAAAAGCTGCAATGGATAAGGAGCCTCACTGACACAGGAGTCACCAGCCTCCCCTGGCTGAAAGGTATGTTCTTTCTGAAGTGGGAAGGACCTTACAATTGCCATCTAACAGGTGGCCTTAAACATAATAAGCTCTTTGTATCAACTAACAAGACAAACATCCTTCTATAATTAGGCAACAGAGAACCAATGTGGGAGAAAAGCAGTTGTGAGGGATGCTACAGCAGAAAATCAGTGGGTGTAGGAATCTAAAAACCAAAACCCCTCAAGGGGCATCCCTCCTCAGAACAGCTCAATGAGGACTGGGCATACTCAGTAGCCACAGAATATTCCGTGTCACTTGGAAAAACAATACAGAAAATGAGGGGAGAAGGAGTGGAATGCCCTGCTTTAGGCAGAATGGCTAGCTGGAATCTTGAATAGGAACGCCGCAGTTGTTGTTGTTGGTATTATTATTAGTATCATCATCATCATCATCATCATCATCATCTCATCAAAGCTCTCTGGGAGGTTCACAACAAAGAAAGAGGAATATATAACACAATTCGTTGCAGGTCCAACTTGTTTATCCTAGTTCTGCAGTTCCAAAGGATACTCTATAGTAGCAGTAAGCTGTACATATGTTGAAGAAATGAGGATTTGTTGCTTTAAGACTCCAACCGGGACAGAATGCAAAGACTGTCTCACCAGTTCAAACTATCTCACTCTTCTGCCTCCTGAAATGGTCAACCAGAAGCTCATATGACTCCTGTCATATAAAAGTCTGCCTAATCATTTAAGAAGTCAACTAAGGTGGTGTCCACAACCACATGTTGTGGTAATTTTGTATGTTGTAAGATTACTACTATGGGGTCAGGAAGGAACTTTCCCTGAGTGGTTTCTGCATTTGTGTTGTTGCTTGGGTCACTTATTTGGCTCAGCTGGACGGTATTATGAAGTGTGTACATACATGGGGCTAATTTGTGGATGACTTCCAGTCCTACGAGAGGGCAAGTTTCTTCACAGTAATGGAGAATAATGGTCCTAGCATCATTGATATTGCTCTGTTCTAGCATCATTGATAGTGCTCTGTTAAGCAAGACTAAACATTCCGGGCGACATCACTCCATTGTTTCTTAAGTGTCTCTTCAGTACATTCTGTTCACATAAATAGCTAGCACCATTCTACATAGTATGGCCTTCCATACTTTGCAATTTGTGATACAGAGAATGGGCAGAGAAAAGACAGTTTAGTATTGAGTACCATCTTGGTTTGAAAAGGAGCGAAAAGGACAGATGTTTCATTCTTTCTTTACAAACCATGCACAAAGGCAAACATATCATCATCTAGCAAGATCACTGTTTTGGGAAGCTTGGAAGAAATCAAGTCCAGAGAGATCTTCTCAGAACCCTCCCTATGATTTGCCTTAAGATTAATAATGATTTTCAGGCACAAATGTTAATCAGAGCAATGCCACCTCAACAGAAGGCTCAAAGGTCTTACCATCAAAGCCATCTTCCTCTGTTCCAAGTTCATCATCTGAGCAAATGTTCAAAACGTTGACCAGCATCTCTGTCACTACGAAGGAAATCAAATGAGAGATGTGAGAGAACTGGACAGACCGAACGGATCTCACAAGAGGGCTGCCAATGTAGTAGGGTTAATGATAGTCATGGCACAAAAAAACCCCAACACAGCATATGCCTAATAGCACAAAACGTTTACGCTATTTGTGTGAATATACAACAAGTGAGGTCCAAGATCTCATGTGGTTAATAAGGGATGATTGCTACTGCTTACTGCCAAAACTGAAGGATCACTGCACAAGTAAAGCTCCTATTTTTAAGTGTGCACATGTTCATCCCTCCCTGTCAGTGTCTGAACTACAAAAAGAAAGCCGGGCATCCTTTTCTTAGAAGCTTTTCTTTGTCAGTCCAACTTGAACAGTTTTGGTCAGGCTCTCTATTGTTCCCACTGGAATTTTGCTACTCACCCCTCTCTCTCTTTCTCTCATGTACTAGGCACAAGGCTGAGGTAATTGGGTGCTGCAAGTTACAAAAAAAATAAAATATTTTAGCTAAGTAGTCAGAAATGTTTAAAACAGGGAAAGAAGACATTGCTGTCTATATGAATGCTCCATAAAATAAGCAAAACTTAACACTGTGTGATTGTTAATGCAAGCTGACAGCATCTTTTAAGGTCCAGAGTCTTCTGTACCAGCAGCCTTTTTACTTTGCAGAAAAAGTGGTGTTTAATGACTGTACTGGACTCAGAGGTCAGCCTAAAGGAAAATGTTCCTACCTCATATCAAGATGTAAGGCATCTACAGTTGCAAACCCAGCTCTTCAGCTGTATATAAAAAAGGGAGAGTCCATATTCTTAGGACTGTTTCACACATTATACAGCAACAAAGCTGGCTTTGCTACCAAGTGTACATTCAACAGGGGCAGCAGCCTGTCCCAGTTCTTTGATGAGTGGACCTGTATGACACAATCATTTTCAATTATCTGTTTGTCGCATCCACACATCAAATTTGTAGGTGTACAATTAAATCTTAGGTGCTTGTCCCTAAAATGAATTAATTCATAATAATGAGTGGACCTTAGCCTATGCAGATTTAATAATGAATGACATTTTTATGTAACGTAGACTTCAACAGGTAGATGTATTTCGAAACAGCCCCTATGGCAACAGGACCCAAGCCTGAAATGCCTGGAGATTGTACCATTACACAGTTCCTCTTAATGCTGGGAGATTTTATGGCAATTTTATACATTGAGGTGGCTAAAGCTGAAGATATTTAAAGGGGCATCAGAGCTTTAAAGTTATGGATTTGTTGAACACTGAGCAGTGCATAGTTTATTATAGATTAGGGGCTACTCAGAAACCCGAACATTGTCATGGCGCTTCACACAACTAATGGAAATGGAGCATGGCCACAGTAGAGTGCAAGTGGAAGGGCTTATCTGACATTCTGAAATATATAATGTTCTGTAAATGCAACTTTCACTAGTTCCATATACCCTTGTGCCCCTATACACCTGCTGGGTCCTTGTATCTTTCATACAAACTGTCATATATTATGCTTACTTGGAGGAGATGATAACAACCTTAATCCTGACTAATATTTCCCACCCATTTACTCGGGAGTCAAAAAGAACCTCACACCATCATATGGAATGCTGTCTTCACACCAGCCCAAGCAGCCTATGTTACACTGGAACCTACCTTTTCTTAAATTTCTTCACAAATCTAGGTTTGTGTGGGATTCCACTTAGGTACCAAGTAGAGAAGACATAAATCAGTGGTTCACAACATTTTTATTTTTGTTTTAGGTTGATCTTAACATCCCACCCTCTAGAGATTTGCGCTTCTTACCTAGAATGACATTCAATGTACACAGGATCTAAAGCCAGAACACTCCATCCTACAAGGCATTTTGCATGTCCAACCAGCAAAGTTCTATATCCAGCATTTCATTTTAGTCAAGGTTAATCAGAGTTTGAGCTCTGGAATTGGTTTTCAGTTCCATATAGTCAGCATCTTCACATGTGGAGTAATGCAGAAATGAGGGCCTTGAAGCACAACTCCTGTGCTTTCCCCTCTAATAGTGAGTAGTAGTAACCACAAGCCCAGAACATTTTAAAGAAGTTTTTTTTAGGGCACAATCCTATGCATGTTTAGACAGCAAAAAGTCCTACAACTCCTGGCATTCCCCAGGCAGCATGGCTGGCTGGGAATTGTAGGACTTTTTTCTGTCTAAACATGCAGAGGATTATGCCTTTAGACTTCCATTCACTCAAAGTCACTCAGGTCAGTTTACAACAACATAAAGCAGTAACAATAAAAACCAGTTAACACATCACACACACACACACACACACACACACACGAAAGGGCAAAAAGCAATAACATGGAAGCCACAAACAAAATCGTATCAGAATATTAAAAAGCCTGGAAAAATAAGAATACATTCACCTGGTGGCAAAAACTACAAAGTGAGATGATCCGGTAGGCTTTGCTGGAAAATGAGTTCCAAAGGTGTGGCACCACCACTAGAAAAGACCCTGCTCCATGCACTGATAGTTCTAGATGTGGAATCTAGAGAGGAATCTCCTCAAACCCTGGGATTAAAAAGCAGGACTTCCAAGCAAGAGGGCATGGTTTATATATATTTTTTGGAAAGTTTGAGGTCTGAAATCTTTTACTTAAAAAATTAAAATTGTGTCAGTTTTAACTTCCTCATGTACTATAATTTCTGGCCTGCTCCATTTCTATTTCCTTTAAATCAAATTTTACCATATTGCATTTGTTTTAAGCTGGTACAGGGTCTCCCAAACCATGATTTCTTATACTCTGCTCAAAGTTGGGGTTGGGGGGGAGGGGGAGACCTGCATAGGTGGAGTGGTGCAGGATAACAAGAGCCACATTTTCAGAAAAACTGACATAAGAATCTGGTGTAAAGGCCTGAAAAACAATGACACTATCTTTGATATCATTCCCTGATAACCCATCTCTCAGAAAACATGGATTTAAAAGTTGGATGTATTTCAAATACAGAGTTTCCTACTACAAGTTAAAAAAAGAATTGTTATTGGTACTACTAAGAAAAAGTTAGGAACAAAAGGAGATAATTTATACTGATTGCACTACATGCCTTTGCTCATCATAAAGCAAATTCTCTCCTGTGTGGGCACACTCGTTGACACACTTCCAATGTCTTGTATGGCTAGGAGGTGCCAGCTCTTTTTCAGAGAACAACCCCTTCATCCTACTCTACAGATAAACCGTTTTCATGTAGAAAGCAATGTACGTACCTTTCTCTCCAACAAATGGCAAAGACCAGGTAAAAACGTCCATGAAATTTGGAAGCCAGTATGGATGAGGAGAACAGTTAAACTGTCTGATATTCATAACGTTGTTCTCGTATTTCAATACTGCAGCTACAAAAGAAAGAGAAAGACATCCATTGAGCCATTTGTTATTAACATATATCCTTAGGGCAAGACTTGAGAGTTGGTGAGTCATAGTGTCTAAGGGTGCAATCCTAGGCATGAAAAAAGTCCTACAACTCCCAGCATTCCCCAGTCAGCAAGCTGGGAGTTCTAGGACTTTTTTCTGTCTAAACATGCATAAGATTGCACCCTAAGAGACTGAGCTGCAAGTCCCCGATTCGAATGTTGCTTCTGCCATGAACTCACTAAGTGGACTTAGGCAAGCCACTCTCTCAGCCTCAATCCCCCTATCTGCCTTAGGGGTGGATAACAACACTGACTTACTTTGCATGGTTGTTGTAAGGATTGCAACTATTTATTTATTTATTACATTTCTATACCGCCCAATAGCCGAAGCTCTCTGGGCGGTTCAGAACAATTAAAACCCGGATCTATTTCCCCAGGGTTGCTTGTTCATGGGAAACAAGCCACCCCAACAACCCATGGGCTGTTGTAGGGTTCTTATGCCCACAATGGGTTGTCGTGTCATCTGAACCCAGAAGACTGACCTCATTGTTGGTACGGAGAATCAGCTACAGAGCCGCTTGGTAAGAGCGGCAAAAAATCATTGCTGCTCTTGCCAAGCACCTCCCGGGTGACCACCAATGCCAGCCACCCCCAAAGTGTCCAAGCAGCACATGGGAGCAGCTGGCACTAGCTCCCCCCCTGGCCACGATTGCAAGTCATTTTGGGCTCATCACGGCTTCCCCCCCTTTAAACTCCCCCCCCCCCGGAAACTGAGAAATCCTCATTTTGAGAACTATGGACAGTCCCTTCAAAGTGCCTCAGCAGCACCTTGGAGGGGCTGCCTGTAGATGCCCAACATTTCCCCCCCCCACATAATTGTCACAATTTTTTTAAAAAAATATTTTACCCGCACTTGCACAACTGTGAGTGTTCACGGTTGCATGGGTATGGGAATGGGGAGCTTCGGAGGGTGCCTGCTGGCAAAGTCCAGCAGGTATCCACCTTGAGCATTGCCCCACAGAAGCTGCAGGTTAAGATCAGTTCAGGCCTCTGGCAAGAGCAATCTGTCCCTTCCCTGGTAGTTCACCCCATGGGAAAAAAGAGGCAGAAAAAGAAAAGGGGTGACCAACCCAATTTTAGCTGTGGTCCTGCTCACTGCTGGCTTTGGTACCTGCCATGCAGCCGCTGACAAGATTACCTACGAGAGAACGTGACCCTCGACAGAAAACAGGTTGCCCACCCCGACATGAATCCAAATAAAATGTAAAAGCTAGGAAGATGTAGCCGAGCTCGATTGGCGATGGACAGCTGTTTACAATTATGGGTAGGAATACAAACATAAGTTCAATGGATGTAGCCAAGAGACCTAAGCCTTTCAAGCTGCCATTTCTACTTCTGGGTTTACTCAGAGTACAGTTATCTCTTGGAGCAGAAGTCTTTCCAGCTCTGAGTAAGGAATTGCATAGCTTTATCAGCAGAACTGATATGTAAATAGGAAGGCTGTTTCCCCAAATTCCATTTTCTCTCTATATCAGATTACATTTCTTGTTGTGTTGGGATAATACTCTTTAGCACTTGTCAGGTAAATTTTGATGGTACAGAGATACTTCTCTTTTTGATGGGGAGGTACCATCTCTCAGTAGCAGAACACATATGCTTTGCATATAAAAAATACCAGGTTCAGTCTCCAGAATCACCAGTTAGTGATCAATGATAAGGAGATCTAAGTTTGAAACCCACTACCACTCAAAGTAGCTAGCACAATACTGTAAAACAGGTATAAAGAAGCAGCTTCTTAAAACCTCTATGCAGTGGGTCAGTACAGCTGCTTATTTATAAAGGAGAAAGGTCACTTTTCAATCACTTATTGCTATTTCATCAGAAGCATGTTAGCAGAAATTACTAAAAGTGCAACATGGCAATTTAAGTGAGCACATCATGCATTAACCGAACCTGTGAACCAATATAACTTAAGGCGCAATCCTATGCGTGTTGAGACAGAAAGAAGTCCTGCAACTCCCAGCATTCCCCAGCCAGCCACGGCTGGCTAGGGAGTGCTGGGAGCTGTAGGACTTCTTTCTGTCTCAACATGCATTGGATTGTGCCCTTAATTCATTAATTAAAGAACAATGTCCAGATCAGATATTTGCCTAATACAAGTCACTACAATTTCAATAGAAAAAAGACTTCCAGATCTATTTATGCCTTACAAAGCTAATACAATTTCAATAGAAAAGAGATCTGACCACATACACAGTGAGCTAATAGGTGATATGTGATAGGTTCCCTGGCCTTTTTAATTATTTTTTATTTTAAGCAGCTGCAGGAGGGCCTTAATCAGGTTGTGGCCATGGAGGTGGAGTACAAGAGGTCCCACACTCCTCCCCGCCCCCACCATGCTGTTTCTCCGATCTAAATGACCCACTAACAGCACAATCCTATGGCCGCCAGACGGTGTCTAGATGGCCATAGGAGTATTCGGAGTCCCAGCTCCAACCTCGGAAACTAGCTCTGAAGTAGGAGCTGGAATCCGAGCACAGAGCGCCTGCTCCCCCACTCGCAGCCAGGGTGGAAAGAACTGCACTGGTTGCTGCTCTGAGGTTGCAAACACAACCTCAGAGATGGGGTTTTGTGGGCATACGAAGTATCCTGGTAGTGCCTCAGCCTCCTTCCTCGCGCTCCGCGGCGCCACACTTAAGACAGCCAAAATCAGCTAAGTGCTTTGCAGAGTGAGAGGAGCGTGGAGGCAACCTTCACCTCCTTGCTTCTCCTGCCTTGCATAGGATGCGAGTTCAGAGGATTATGGGCATCCAGACTAGATTGTGCCCTAAGCTGCTATTTGCTCTGCGGAGGAAATGGTGTGGAAAGAACAGGCTTTCCCTGATTTGCAGGAAAGCCTCATGAGGCTGCTAAACACTACAAAACAAAACAGCAAGATACAGCAGATCTGTACTCCCACTGTGACCCTAGGTCCCACCAGCTTGACTTTGAGTCTACAGAGGAAAAAACTTTGCTGTATTTCTGGGTGGCTAAGGTTTTGTTGTAATATTAGATTCCAACTATATCTTCACGCCTACATCCCCCTACTCACAGTGTGAACCACACAGATTTCTGCTGCACTTGTGTAGGAGATATAAAAAGAACAGAACATATGCCATTTTTCGACCTTCCCTTTAACGTTACATTGTTTTAGGACAGATACATGCTCTGTTTTCTAGAAAAGGCAAAAATGGTTTGCAGTTCTCTTTTATATGTGAGCTATAAGTGTCAGCAATCCCAATTTATTTACTTTTGGTCACCTATAGCAGCCTTTCCGTTCGTATTCAAAGATAACAGAGTAGGTTATATTTCAGTAGAGAACTAATTAGTAAAATCAATTATGCTATTGTTGATGCAGAAATGAAAACACAGGTATTTTATTAAGGATGTATATGAGGCTCTCAAATCCATCTATTGGTAAAACCAGGAGGGTTTCTTCACTAAACAGTAAATCTAATCCTTATAATTTATGAACGCTAATAGGAGACATTTTTTAAAAAGTAGCTTTAGAAAGTTCAAAAACTCCCACTTAAAGAGCAGTTGGCTAAAAACATGCATGATTTTCGGATTTTTAAAAACTATGGAGTGATGAAATGAATAATTCATTCCGGGAATCTAAAAGCTACTTTAACTTGCATCACATTAATAATTTATACTGCTGATATTGCACTCAAGTACAAGCAACTTTAAAACAACAATTTAAACTGCTTTTCAAAAGCTTTATTTTAAAGGCTGGAGGGGAGAGGGTGGGAGGTACCCTTAGACATTATCCAAAAAGCAAAAGGGAAGCACACTTTATAGCTGGCGAATATGAAAAGAACCGGCTATGAAAATTCCAACTGAAAGCAAAGCAGAGATGAAAGAAGAGAGCTTGGTTCAGTATGTTCTCCTAGTGGTATTGTGCACTTAAATCTGTAACGTCTAAGAACTGCCAATTCTCAAATATTGCACAAAAGATAATTATGCTGCCCATTAAGCTTTCAGAGAAAAATGTATCAGTCCTTCCTAGAATTAATTCTTACTATTATCAAATGCATTTGGATGATCTGATTGCTTCCAGTAATCTGTAACGGGAGCAAAATTTTAGCGACAGCACTGTGTTGGTCATTATAGTGTTGTTCGCCTGCACTTTTACATCCTTAGTATCTGCAACTGGGCTGACTGATGGCTCCCTGAAAAGGCCATACTTGGAATGATATGGAGTGTTCTGGTGGTCGCACCTCAAAAAGAATATTATAGAGCTAGAAAAGGTGTAGAAAAGGGCAAGAAAACTCATCAGGGTGCTGTAGTAATTCCCTCTATGAGGAAAGGTTACAATATTTGTGGCTTTTTAGCTTAGAAAAAGTGGCAAATGGGGGAGGGGGGACATGATAGAGGTGTATAAAATTATGCATGCTGTGGAGAAAATGGATAGAGGTAACTAGAATCTGGGGTCATCCAATGAAGCTGAAGGCGGGAGATTCATGACAGATAAAAGGAAATATGTACTTCAAACAGCACCTACTTAAATTATGGAATTTGCTTCCTCAAGATGTGGTGATGACCACCAGCTTAAGGCACAATCCTATGCAAGTTTAGACAGAAAAAAGGCCTACAATTCCTAGCATGCCCCAGGTATGCGAGGAATGATTTTAAAAGGGGATCAGACACATTCATGGAGGATAAAACATGCCTCTGAATTCCATCTACTGGGGAACAGCAGGAGGACAGGTCTATGCACCTGTGTTCTGCTTGCGGGCTTTTTATAGCCATCTGGTTGGCCATGGTAGGAAATATGATGCTGAACTAGGTACCGTAGTTCTTCAGTCCGGCAGGGCAATTCTATGTTCTGAAGTTCTTAAGCTGGTTAAAGATATGCCCACAGCTATTGGTGCGCCTAGTTTAATGGTTTTGAAAAATGAGACCTTAGAAGAGGAAAACAACCTGTAGGTCACTTTTTCTATTGGGACTCTGTCACAACATTAACTTTGCAAGATGTACTACCTACACTGGTGTTACAATCAATTCCAGTAGCAGATGCAGTGCAGCACTGCTTATTCACGTAGCTGCAATTATATGTATAACTAGCTGAAGGACCGATTCTTCCAACAGATTAAAAAATTGATTACCTTCTACCCTGTAGATGGTGTAATGTCTTAAGATTTAATGAACTGCGTAGCTACATGGCTAGTGTTTTTGGGTCCACTACGTTCGAAACTTCACCTACCATTCGAAACTTCACCTACCGGCGCTGATATCACCAAGTTACTTGATTTGTAACCTTCATCTTGTGGAAGCATGCAACCTTGCAAAGAGTAAAAAGTGCCTCAGGCAAGACAATTACAAATTGTGCATATGAAAAGCTTTTGTCTGACTGAATGATTCCCCTAGGCTGTCAGGATCAGAATAAGAATGGATTTCAGGTTTCAGCTACTTAAGGTAAGTTCAGACTTAATCTTTCCTTTGGCAATATAAATGCAGGACAAAAGTGAGGCCTAGTCAGAGCTATTAGGAGTAGATTAGCAGTTGAAAAGCCTGAGGCCTATAAGAATCAATTAGCAGTTGAAAAGCCTAAGGCCTATAAAACTTTAAATAAACATAATAATGCTTTTCCTTATTTCTTTTATTTTTGAAGGAAGTGAAAGTCCTACCAGGACAGGATTGTAGGATTACACCACAGAATTTGAGCCTGGGGTAAGAAAAGCACCCCAAGATGCAGGATGAAGGTTTAATCCCCCCCACAACACAGTTTTTATTAGTGATCCATAAGCAACAACCATGCCAAATTTCAGCTTTCTAGCTTAATGGGAAATAGGGGATACATTGATGAGTCAGTGAGTTAGGGCTTTAGCATCTATCTATCTATCTATCTATCTTGGGAGTAATTCCAACTGAACTCAGTAAGACTTACTTCTGAGTAAATATGCACTGTGTTTGGCTGCATGCCTTTCTTTGAGTGCTTGTATCCTAAGCAACTGAGAAGAACAAAGTTGTCAATTTCAGGGAATGTGTGGACCTAGTTCACATTTGTATCTTCACCACTTGATCATCAAAGTATGAATAATAACTTGCATCTGTAAATGAGCCACTGAGCATTAAATATCCTAGATAGAACTTTATCATCTGCATTACTGAAAACTCAATGCTTTTCAGTGGAATCCATTTACACATTGATTCTGAGTTATCACACAGTGAACTGGTTCACATGACACAACAGCCCACCATGGGTTAATTTACCCACACAGGCTGTCACACTGTGCCGAGAGCCCATGGGCACCATTTTGGCATGGCACATGGCTTGCTGTGTTATGTGAAGCCAGGCAGCAGGGGTTGTTTGAGGGTTAAACAACCCTCAAATAACCCTAAAACAAGGCATGGCTAAACCTCAAACAACCCCTGCCACCTGGGTTTGCATAACATGGCAACCCATGCACCTGAAGGTGTCATGCAAAAATGGCACCCACAGGTACCCAACATGATGTGACAGCCCCTGTGGATAAATTAACCCACAGTGGGCTGTTGTATCATGCGAACCAGGTCAATATATAGGACGTAGGTATACATGCATGTATGAACTGCCAGAATTTCAATGGCCTTTTTAAAATCAGTATTCTTCTAGGCTTTAAGTAATCTGAAAAGCACTGAGACACAGTGGGGACACATTTGAGCTCTGGGTATTAGGCAGTATAGAAATCTAATAAATGAAGGAAGGCCAGGTTTAGTTTTAGAAGTCTGCCTTAGCAGGTCCATTTTACAGATGGAAAGAGAGGCCGAGAGGTAGTGAATCCTTAAATCCATTTACCGTATTTTTCGCTCCATAAGACGCACTCCCCCCCCCCCAAAACTAGGTGGAAATGTCTGTGCGTCCTATGGAGCGAATACAGTAAAAAAAATAATTTTTTTAATTATTATTATTTTTTTTAACTTTCCTCTGCTGGTCCGGAAGAGCGGAGGACTCCTGGGCAGGGCAGGGGAAGCCCCCGCCTCTCAGCTGATTCCCCGTGGAACAGCTGATTTTTAAAAAAATGAAATTATTATTATTATTATTATTATTATTTTTACTTTCCTCTGCTGGTCCGAAAGAGCAGAGAACTCCTGGGCAGGGTGGGGGAAGCCCCCGCCTCTCAGCTGATTCCCCGCGGAACAGCTGATTTTTTAAAAAATGAAATTATTATTATTATTATTATTATTATTATTATTATTATATTAATTTTTTTTACTTTCCTCTGCTGGTCCAGAAGAGCGGAGGACTCCTGGGCAGGGCAGGGGAAGCCCTCGCCTCTGAGCTGATTCCCCGTGGAACAGCTGATTTAAAAAAAAATAAAATTATTATTATTATTGTTATTAATTATTTTTTTTTAACTTTCCTCTGCTGGTCTGGAAGAGCGGAGGACTCCTGGGCAAGGCGGGGGAAGCCCCCACCTCTCAGCTGATTCCCCGTGGAACAGCTGATTTAAAAAAAAATGAAATTATTATTATTATTATTATTATTATTATTATTTACTTTCCTCTGCTGGTCCGGAGGAGCGGAGGACTCCTGGGCAGGGCAGGGGAAGCCCTCGCCTCTGAGCTGATTCCCCGTGGAACAGCTGATTTAAAAAAAAATAAAATTATTATTATTATTATTATTATTATTATTATTATTTTTACTTTCCTCTGCTAGTCCGGAAGAGCGGAGGACTCCTGGGCAGGGTGGGGGAAGCCCACGCCTCTCAGCTGATTCCCTGTGGAACAGCTGATTTTTAAAAAAATGAAATAATATTATTATTTCATTAATAATATTATTATTATTATTTCATTAATATTATTATTATTTATTATTCATTAATATTATTATTATTAATTTTATTAATGTTTTTTACTTTCCTCTGCTGGTCCAGAAGAGCGGAGGACTCCTGGGCAGGGCAGGGGAAGCCCTCGCCTCTCAGCTGATTCCCCGTGGAACAGCTGATTTAAAAAAAAATAAAATTATTATTATTATTGTTATTATTATTTTATTAATTTTTTTTACTTTCCTCTGCTGGTCCAGAAGAGCGGAGGACTCCTGGGCAGGGCAGGGGAAGCCCTCGCCTCTGAGCTGATTCCCCGTGGAACAGCTGATTTAAAATAAAATAAAATTATTATTATTATTGTTATTAATTATTTTTTTTTAACTTTCCTCTGCTGGTCTGGAAGAGCGGAGGACTCCTGGGCAAGGCGGGGGAAGCCCCCACCTCTCAGCTGATTCCCCGTGGAACAGCTGATTTAAAAAAAAATGAAATTATTATTATTATTATTATTATTATTATTTACTTTCCTCTGCTGGTCCGGAGGAGCGGAGGACTCCTGGGCAGGGCAGGGGAAGCCCTCGCCTCTGAGCTGATTCCCCGTGGAACAGCTGATTTAAAAAAAAATAAAATTATTATTATTATTATTATTATTATTATTATTATTTACTTTCCTCTGCTGGTCCGGAAGAGCGGAGGACTCCTGGGCAGGGCGGGGGAAGCCCCCGCCTTTCAGCTGATTCCCCGCGGAACAGCTGATTAAAAAAATATATTATTATTTTTGGGTACCATACGGTAAGTGCGTCTTATGGTCCGGTGCGTCTTATGGAGTGAAAAACACGGTAACTAGTACAGACTTCTTCAACCTGGCAGCCTCCAGATGTGTTGGACTACAACTCCCATCACCTCCAGCCATCATGGCCAATAGGAGTTGTAGTCCTACACATCTGGAGGGCACCAGGTTGGGGAATGCTTGTTTTGATTAAAAGCCACTGAGGAAGGCCCACAGGCTGAAACGCGTCCAGCTTTCTTGAGAAGAGCATTTTATACTGTTGCCATCCAGTTCATGAGCTTCCAGTCACGAATTTACTGAACTATCATACTATTATTTCATGTTTCTGGAATACACAATGACTCTGTTATGATGCCTTGTCTATGGCTGTGCTGTGCTCTAATTGAATTTGTTATGAATGTTTGATTTGAATATTGTATTTTATTGTTTATAATTCTGTCTTTTAACCTTCAGGCATTACACCCATATTTTCAACAAATTGTCTAGCTCAGTATTTGTAATTCATTGTGTAAATTTATTAGATGGTGTGATAAAAGTTACATACCTCTGACTCTTTTGGTTATTATATTATGGTTGATATACAGCCACCTTCTCCAAATGGCAAATTAATTAATCAAACATTAGATATAATCCTAACAACAACAAACAACAAAGTTCACTCAGTGTTGCCATTTAATATTAGTTCATCCTATCACATTATAAATTATTAAATCCAAACTATGTAATAAGAATCAACCATCAGTTCAGGATAAGTTAAAAAAGAAGAAGCAATAGTTGAGATAAACAATGCATAAGAAAAGCAGTGAGTAACTGTAAAGTATGTTTTCAGTGAAAGAAGTGTTCTTACCTTTGTTATTGTATACATCTAGATAGTTTGGTGCTGAAAAAATTGTAATTAGTGAAGGGAAGCCTGTTGTCTGGCTTTTCCTGTACATACGATACCTACAACAAATCGCATAAGTAACCGTATTAGTATCATTAATTGCTGGTATGGTAATGTTGATTTAGACTTTGTTATGGATATAGTTATGGGGATGCACATTACATAGATTTCAATGATACCTTGCATGTGCATAATTATGTGCTTGATCGTAGTCACTTGGTGCAACCTACCAAGTACTATATTTTCACAATTATTATTATTTCAGGGAAGCGTGAATGCATATTAGACAGAATACAAACATAGGGTCAAAATAGACATTTCTCATACAGTTTGCACTGCTGGCATACTCTCTTCCCATTGTGAATAGTAGGTGTGTGCGTGTGTAAGGTGGACTCTGATCAGGACCATGATGGAGGCAAAAGGCTCCCCCGGTCCCATTCATTGCCCCCACCCCAGCCGCACTGGCTATTTACCGTATGTATTTTTAAATCAAGCACCGCAGGCAAATTACATGACATGTCTAGTTTGACGCTCAAAGTCCAGCCCAAACCCAGCTATAATTAATGGATAAAGTATTTTATAGCAGATAGCTTTCACTGCCTTCATTTGGGGTTTGGACAGAAATAGGTTTTGCTCCAGCAAAGCAATGTATGAGCAATTTATAAAGGACTGACCAGATCCAAGTAAATGTCTTTCTAGAACACCATAAAACAGTACCATTTATTAAATATTGAAGAGTTTTTCACTCCTGCATGGAAATTGTTAACCTTAAAAAATGGGATGTTGTATTTAGTGCTGGCCAACGAATAACCAGATTCATGTCTAAAAAAATTCTTTTCACATTTACACTTGCTTGTGGTGACAAAAAAGTTACTGTCTCAGCTGGCCTATATTTAGTTGAGCAGCAATGAAAATGAAAAAACCCAGAAGTTTGGAAGCTAACCAACGAAAATGATATTTTCTCCCTAGCAAGAGGCAAGGTAATGCTCAATCATAGTATTTTAGTTTCCTTGCTTATATAAAAACTCTAAAAGTTTGTGGCAGCAAAATGAGGGAAAAAGGTATGCTATCACTTCTAGACTAATCGCATATTGGAACTCACTCTAGATATTTGGCTTTCTGTACAGTTAACAGTGAAAATGAAACTTGAGGAATTGTTGAGTTCATCAGTAAGGATATATGTTTAGTTCTATTAAGCTTTGGAATACATTGAGAATAATATTTTACAGGCATGTGTAGTACAGATATTTGCAACAACCATGTGAGTGGTTGTATGCCAGGTGGGGGGGGAGAGAGGGAGATGTGGGGCCCCCTGATGTTGTTGGGATTGCAACTCCCATCATCCTTCACCATTGGCTATGCTGACGAGGGCTGATGGGACTTGCAGTCCAACAACATCTGTAGGACCGCATGTTCCCCACCACTACCTTACACAAATGATACTTCCCCCATGTACTTTCTCCAAACATAGACGCTCAGAATATTTATCTTTAATCAGGAATTCATCAAACATGTTATGTGTGGAAAAAATGTATTATTTTAAAGGCTGTGATTTTCAAACTGCATTCTGGAGAATCCTGGGGTTCCTCGGCGAGAAATAACTGTTGATAAGCTTCCCTGAAAGTCAGACAGCCTAAGGCTGTCAGTTTTCCCTTGCAATGTACAGTCACAGGGGAGTATTGTCTGTTTTAGGGTATCCTCTCCCATTCCCTAAGACATGCCGCGCAGAGTCCCTTGCCACATACAGGGGTTCTATAGCAGAGGATCATGAGCTCCTGAGCAGCAGACAAGTAAATGTGGAAAGGCAGCAGGAAGCTTGAAAATCCTGGTTTCAGAGAATATATGTATTTGCTTGGCCTTCTGGCAGTATCATATTTGTACGCTACAGCAAACCATTGGAACGAAAATTATCATTCCACACAAATGTCTTTCCTAGTGATGGGTGGACTGGCTCCCCTGCATGCCTGCCTCAGTTTTTGCACTCTTTCAAAGAATCCTTTGCAAGCAGATTTCACATCTTTCCAACCCTTTTCTGAGAAAGCCAAGAAAAAGGAAGAAGAAAACTAATAGCTAGGTGAAATTTTCCCTAGCATGCTCAGGAGCATCATTTAAGCATTATCAGTTAAGCAGAGGCCTGCGTAGGGATGGACAAATCTGTCAATTTTGGTTTCTTTCAGCTTCTCATTTTTCCAAGCTAATAAAAAAAAATGTTGCATGAAAATTTGTTCACATTTTAACACATGCATTTCTGTATGCAACTTTGCCTAATACCAATTTTTTGCAAGCAATGTTCTTAATATAATGCATTTTTGAAAGTTATTTTTGCTGATACATGTATTTTTGTGTGCTTCCCCCCACCCAATATACATGCATTTGTGTATGTATGTGTACACATTTTTTTTCCTTTTAATTGGAGAATTTCCATTGCAAAATTTGGAGAAGTGTGAATTTCAGAGTACAGTAATACCTTGGATTGCAAGCATAATTCGTTCCGGAAACGTGCTTGTAATCCCAAACACTCTTATATCAAAGCGAGTCTCTGGCAGGCGTGAGTAGGGCTGATTTCGGCCCGCTACACCCGCTCGAGGCGAGCGGTTACGTCCCTACGACTACTTGTTTTGCAAGACCTTGCTCGTTTATCAAGTCAAATTAAAAAAAAATTTTTTGCTTGTCTTGCAAAACGCTCTCAGACCAAGTTACTTGCAATCCAAGGTATTACTGTATAACTGAGTATGGTTCACATTTTTATTCAAAAGTGCGAAATTAGGTAAGTTTGCAGAAAAATGTGAACCGAATGAATTTCTCCCCCATCCTTACCTGCAAGACCTCTTCTACCAAGCCCACCCTGCTGCCAGTTCCCCAGCCCTTCTCAAGTGTGCATGGAAGGGGAAACTGGTATGAAATGCTGGCTGACATATTTCTGCACTGGGAAAGTTTATATTTTGACTCACTCAATTCCAATATTTTCCTCCACCACTAATATTTCCCCTTTACCAAATACAGAGAAGTCTTAATAACATTCTCTTTATAAAAGCCTTATTTGGCAATAGTTCACTAGCTTCACTAAGGGCTACATGAAGTTAACACAATCCCAGTATTCAAGTGAAAAATGGCATTTAAAAATATGTTGTCATGTCAAATTAGAGGTGTGCTCATTTTGACATGCAACAGTGCACACCTTTTATTTTCCTACTCAGAGGTCCTCCTGGTGCAATAAAAATATTACATTAAAGAAGCCCTGAGGATACTCCCAACAAAAGTAGAAAATCTAACAAAAGCACAGTAAATAAGCGAACGGGCTACTGATCCATTTTGGGGCTCAATTAAAGGTGCTGGTTATTATCTTTAAAGCCCTTAACTTAATGGTTTGGGACCAAGCTGTCTAAAAGGCTGTCTCTCCCATATGAGTTTTCCCAACCTTTATGATCATTGGAGGACTCTCTTGTGTATCTCAACTTTATCAGAGATATGTGTACTGGGAACACAGGAGAAAGCCTTCCCTGTCTGCACCCAAGTTGCAGAACTATCTGGCTTGGGAGTTCTATCTCTGTAGTAGCTCCCCATCTGTGAAATGCCCTTCCCGGGGAGATCCGCCTGACTGTCATCATTGTATACATTTAGGTTAGGACCTTCCTCTTTAAGCAGGGCTGGCTTCTCAATGTTTTAAATATGTTTTCATGTTTTTCATGTTTAATATTGTATTATTTTTATAATGTTATTGTATTATTGTTGTTGTTTGGTTTTATGATTGCAAACCGTCCCAAGGGCATTTGGCAGATGGGATATATACAAAACTAATAAATAAACAACAAAATAAATAGATATCTGGCACCCTCTTTAATTGTTCTTCATCGCACAAACTTGTTTATTTTGGCAGCCATTTGTTAACATATCTGGTTGATGCACTGGTTTTTATTTGTTGCTCAATTTGCTTTCAGAGATTCTTTTTGTTTTAGTTTTCTGTGGGTGTTTTTTGGCTGAATGAAGCAGTTTTTAAAAATGTTATACTGCTAGCTTCCTTGGACATCCTCGGAAGAAAAGGTGGGGCATAGATTTCATAGATAAACAAGAAGTAATATATGGTGTACATCACCACATAATAAAAGGGAAAAAAGGTGTTACGCTACTTAAATGTGGATGGTCTTAATGAATTAATACATGTTTCTTCTCTTTGTAGGTCAATAAACACTTTAAATTTCTTTCATCTGTCTTTGTGCAAAAACTACTGGTAATTTAGCCATTAGTCTGCCTAAAGAGGAAGCATGGAGCTCCACTTCCTTTCAGTGACCTAGAAAATATATTCCTGATTCAAACTGTGTCTCTCTAAAGAGCCCTGCAGGTCCGGAAAGTTAACAAGCTGTAAAGAGCAGATATATCCTTTCCTGCTGTTTACCAGCTGAACAAGGGAAAACCCTGGCTTTAATTATATCATCACAGTATACCTTAATTTGAGCACAGGGCCACCAAAACTGCTTTGAGTACCAGAACTGTGTCCTGGAATATTTATAAAAACAAAAATATATTTGAAATCCTTGTAGAGTGCATTTTGCTCCGCAACAGACAACCATAGTTAGAATTCGGGAATAAGATTACTAAATGGTGGGAAATTACACTCCTTTGAAATTGGCTAGATGTCCCTTGCTTTTTTCTCTCAATCTGCTACAGAACCAGAATTTCAGGATGCTGCCTTGATCTCCAACAAACACCTCTGAAGGGCAGCAATATAGCCTGAAAAGTCAAACTTCAACCAACTGTTTAGAAACACTAGACCAGAGGTAGGCAATCTGGTACCCTCTAGATATTTTGGAGCACAGCCATAATTCCTGACCATTGGCCATGCGGGCTGGGACATATTTTATTATTATTACTTTTATATCCCACCTTTTTCCTCTTGCAAGTAACCCAAGATGGCTTACATGGTCCTCCACCTCTCCATTTTATCCTTTACATTTTATACAACATATGGGAGTTATAGTGCAAAACATCTGTACCACACACCATAGAATCATAGAATAGTAGAGTTGGAAGGGGCCTATAAGTGCACTTGACCATGCCGTTTATGTTTTGAGGGGCAATGAAAAGAATGTTTCACCGCAGCAGACATGAAGAAACATACTGAAGGCAATGTGCAGGAACATAATTTATCAAAGAGCAAGGAAAAACTCACCCAGCATCTTGGGCTTCATGGGCTCGGAGTATAGATAATAAGTTATTGTGCTGTAGGAAGTCGCATACAGCAGGGTAACTGTTGGGGGTGAGAAGGAAAAAAAGAGAGACATGTCTGTTAATGAAATGACAAGAGCATTGCAATTCCTGCCGACATTGAAAAATATCTGATTGAACAATCCTGTCCCATCCTGGCCTTCCACAGACAAGGCAAGAGTTACAGTAAACAGCTTTTACTGCAGCAATTTCACTAATGAGCAAACGGCTCTCACAGAGGCAATACATGTCCAAATAAACAGGGTGATAATAAGTCCCAGGCTATAAGTCCAGCCATCCAGAGCATGAACAGAGTGCAACATACCCAGTGCTGCTCACCAAGTAAGTTCACAATGTTCCGATTTCCAAAAAGGCGGGAAGCTGTCCAGGATGGCGGTGCGCTGTCTCCTACGAGGGTTATGGGGTTT
This sequence comes from Shinisaurus crocodilurus, assembly GCA_021292165.1. Taxonomy (NCBI): domain Eukaryota; kingdom Metazoa; phylum Chordata; class Lepidosauria; order Squamata; family Shinisauridae; genus Shinisaurus; species Shinisaurus crocodilurus. The sequence continues at coordinate 31,601,118 of CM037876.1, forward strand.
ATATACAGGGAACGGCTACAAGGAATCGCTATCGGACACTGGGTCCTGGCAGGGGAAACCGGCCCCTCAACCGATGGCTATGCCTGACTGGGCATTTCTGTCCTGCCCTCTTCTGCTGGCGATGGACCAAAGGGGCCACCCCTGAAACACCCTCTCCCGGAGATCCCTCCTCCTGCTGCCCTGTTGCCAGGGATGATGCCCCTGACTGATGAGCAGGGGCCTCCATCAAGGTCGAGTCGTCCAGCTGCAGAGTTGCCCGTAGCAGCCTCCAGCGCCTCATCCCCCTGTTTGCTGGGCAGTGGGAGGCCTGGCAGAACACAGCTGGGCCCGACTCTCCCACCTCTTCCCCAAGTCAGAATCCATGCCTGAAACTGAAGCTCCCTCTGCGCTAGGACAAGGTCCCACAGATACGTGTTCAGACTATGCAAGCAGCCACCTTGACAAAGATTCATTTTTGTAGTTTGTGTCAGCACACAACACATGAAACTCTACTTAAACATTATTGAGTTCAGAGGAAAGAAGCACCGAGAAACGGCATTTCATTGTATAATCCCATACTCTGTTACTCCCACAATACAAAACCTGTGAGTTGTAGAAATCTGGAATGTCATGGCCAAATTTAGATGTAATAGGAAACAAGCCATGATTAAATCATAGTTTCAGATCCTCCTGCCTTGTTCTTACTGACCATATTTTAAACCAACCTTCCCCAACCTGGTGCCCTCCAGGTGTTTTGGACTGCAATCTCATCAGGCCGAACCAGCATTATCAATTGTCAGAAATGCTAGGTTGGGAAGGCTGGTTTAAACAAACCAGTTTGCTGAGTTAGGACATCATGGGGAACTGTGGTTAGTTTAAAACTGGAAGTGGTCCTCTGGTGCATGAAAGAGGAGATGGAAGGGAGAGCACATGAGCCTCCAGTTTGCCGTGGCTTGTTCACATAGCAGGTAACCATGTTTTCCCATTATGACTGAAGCAGGCTGTTAAGGGCCTCTTTGGAGCATCTGACTGGCTGCTGTGGGAAGCTGGATGCTGGACTAGGTGGACAAGACAAATGCAAGGATGTGTTCATCAATTTGCAAATATTTTCCATGGACACGTGCTTGTGCTTGCGTTTGGAGCTTCGGACAGGGCATCCTCTCATGTATCGCAAGCAAAAACAAAGTTCTCATACACCCCTAGCTCCAAAGCAGTCATGATTAGATACAGAAATGTAAGACTTTATTATCCAGTGATTGTGGTCAATGTCTTGTTTTTCAAAGTTTAATAGCTGAGACTATTTTTCTAGATTCATCCTTTTGTTATCCGCAAATGTACATTTAATGACTTCAGAAGCCCTCTCCTGAATAAATTCATACACTAGATTGAGTAGCTGCATTTTAATTCAATCAACATGATGTGATGTTTGCTGTAGTTGTTTCCCCACATTATTCACTCCACAAAGATGCTGTTGCCTTTGTAAGAAAGAACAAGGGGAGGAGTCAATTTTCTATTTCTGTCTCAACAACCAACACTGTGAACACACTTTTCAGCTACATAAATCTCCATGGGCACTTCACATTTTGCTAACACGTGAGAAGCTACACAGTTAGTACTAAGTATAAAGATTTCTCAGATGTACAAAACCCCCTGCAGTTTTCTATCTTTAGAAGGCAAGGGATGGTGGCAGGACGCGTGGTTATACGTGAAAAGCTGTATTTCCTCATTTCACTGAAGTACAGTATATGAGAATTCAAATGGGATCAGGATCTGAACCCTGACTTTGAGATTTTGTATAGGTGAGTTGCATGCCTTGTTCCAGTGGTAGTAGCAAGTGCTCTGATGCTGCCCAAGAATCAGCAGATCTGTGGGTGCATCAAGAAAAATACAAGAAAAGCTCTGTGTCTCGTCATAATTCCAGGGATAAATGTTTTCTGTTTGATAACTTTCAGGTAGTGATTAAAAAATAATAGTAATAACCAAATGCATTGAATTAGCATATGGTATTTGGTAAAATGCTGTCTTCTGTCTACATGTGCTGATACAAAGAAGCAAGTATTGGGCTCACATGCACCCTTTCTCAGCACATTCAAAAGGTCACACACAATCCTGTCACCACAAGGTATGGTGCATGCAACTCTGAATTTCAGAAGCAGTATACAATTTGGCCCCAGGATTACTGGGGGAATATCCCCATGCATGCATACAGAAACCATAGTATTAAATTAATTGTATTTAATAATCGAAAGAGATACCATGGAAAGAGCTAAACTTTCACTGAAATGAGAGAGAGGAAGAGACTACTTTATTTAATGAAAAAATAAAAGTGTAAAATTTTATTTATATAAGTAAGCCCTTTGCCTGCAACATTTATGGAAAATAAGTCTAAGATTAATGTTTAATGGAAAGACCTAATTCAAGTGCTCAGATACAAATACAACAGGATTGTATGGGTAACATATAAAACAGATATATTTTATTAGCCCGTTTAAAAGAATCCCAGAAAATTAATTTTGCAGGAGACAGAAAAAGTAAAAAATACGTTTTGCTACTCTGTTGGGAAAGGACTGCAAAAATTGTGTCACAGGGTCAGAGCCCTAGAGACTTCCAGGTCTGAATTATTACAAATCCCGTACAGGTCATTGGTGGCTGAAAATATAGCATGGTCCAATCACAATGACATTTCTTTAAGTTTGTTACAGAATGAATGCCATTTGCACAATCTAGTGCAGGGATGGGAAACCTCAGGCCTGGGGCCAAATCTGGCTCTCTGGGATTCCCCGAATGGCCATGCCCCTCCTCTGAACCCCACCTCCTTTCCCTCATTTAATCGGTTGATAGTTTACCAGCTTTTCTGCAGTTTTCCCCTACTCTAAAACATTGAAAAACCTCTTCTAAGGCTTAGTTAGTTACTGGCATTAAGAGCTTTCACGTGTAATCCTATGCACCTTTAGACAGAAAAAAGTCCTATAACTCGCAGCATGCCCCAGCCAGCATGGCTGACTGGGGCATACTGGGAGTTGAACCTTTTTCTGTCTAAACGTGCATAGGATTGCACCTTTAAGCTACAATGTGCTGGGTCTTTTGGCCACACCTCTTTTGCCTTTGCCCTGCCCCTTTTGCCTTCAGCCCTGCCCGCCCATCACTGGAATGCAGGCCCTGTGAGCTTCTCAGAAACTGAATTCAGACCTCAGGCTGCCTTCACTGGCATTTTTAGTCATAAATCCACATTTATGAAGGTGCTCTGAGTCAGACTCAGCTCCTGTGCAGATGAGCACCAGACACAGAAAAGGGAAACAAGAAGCAAGTTGCAGGTATCCTTTAGGTCAAGCAAGCTTGACCCGGAAGACTTTATAGAAGCATCACCTGGCCTGCAAGAGCCTAGGTGGCAGTTTATGGAACTATCTTGCAGTTTGCTGCTTTGGGCAGACTTAGAAGATGGAATACAGGATAAATCCTTGTCCGATATTCCATAAATCTCTGGCTCAAGACCTGTAGTGGGCTCAAGTCCTGGTATAATACATTGAAACCAAGAATTATGAATGTAGACGAGGCAAATGAATCTTGGGAAGTTTTTTCTGCCACAGGCTGTATTATAGTTGGATACAGCTAGGGATGTACAAGAATTTATTTTGGAAATCATGCAAATACGTTCTGTTTGCAATCCAGAATGCGAGCAAGAGACCATGTTCTCCGAAAATGTTTGCAAATTCCTGAACTTGCATTCACGTTAAAAAAACATGCATTTTATATTTTACTCTATGGAGGAAATGTGTACATTTCTGGTGCACTTTTTTTTTTTTAAATGTGCATTTTCCCATCTGAAATGCACATTCAAATGAAACAAAAAAGGACACAATTGAACATGGGAAATGAGGCAAGCCACACTTCAAACTGGTAGTTAGGAGAATCTTGGCAATCATGAAAATTGTTTGTTCACCCATCCCTTGGGCCAATTGCATTTTTCAGGGATCTACCCAAGATGTTTAAGCATACATGATAAACATAAAGTGTGAACATGACACACATGTTTGCAAATGTTTACCCCACAGATGCATGCAACAGGGAGCCATGACTGGCTTGCAGCACTGTATTAAGCATACTCTCCACACCAAGCCAGGGTTGACACCTGTGGTAAATTGTGAAATGGCCCTTTAGTACAAAAAAGGCATCCTATTTTAACATGTTTTTTATAAGCATTAAATTAGAACAGAGCGTGATTTTCAACTGTTTGGATACCAATTTCAAAACTAACCTTGAACCTTCTGTTCAAGTCAGTTTCTCACTGCTGTCTAGAAGATTTGGCTGGAAAGTACTAATGCATAAATCATTAAGGAACATCAGTAAGATGTTTTCTATTCATAGGAGAAAGGTTCTCTTTACACTTTATGGTAAAAGCATGAACAATTCACGAAGAACTAAGGACGCTCACGTAATGGCCACAGTCCAACAGAGAGTTAACAAAGCTTACACCTTTTTATTTCAATGTACTTAAGCACAATTCCAAGATGAGTTAGTTTGCCAAGATGCCTGACATTGGGAAGAATGCAATGCAAAGTAATACCATGGGTAGTTCTGCACCAGTGTTGGAAGCAATGCGTAGGTCCACAAATAAAAACAGAATCTATTTGTAAGTCCCTTTTATCAAAAGAAACCTTGAAACTACTGATTACACTAGAAGATTCCTTATAATTGTGGCTACAATACTTAGAAGCTATATTTTGACTGAAGCAGGCATGAACATGTTTAAGAAATCCTGATGACATGGCAGCATTTTTTTGGGACTCAGATTAATTGCTACAGAACTAACCAATATGTTTATATTTACTCCAAGCAGAAGATGTACTTGCTTCATATTAAACATATGTTTATAAGTGTATTCCTAAAAGTGAATTTTTATTTCAAAATGACCTGTCATGTAGATTTAAATGCATGTTCTTCACAGTGCTTTGCTGCCTAAACAAAATCCACATTGAGATTGGCTTTGAACAATCCCTTCTCCTGCCCTGGGTGCCATGCTCACACCTGAAGTTCGATAATAATCTGGCTTGCAATGCAAATTTACCTAGCTTGAAAAATTTGAATGCCTTTCAAGCTGAGCTCCCTTGCCCCTGAAAATGGCCTTCTGCTTGCAAGTTAAGATGAGAACATTATACAGTAATACCTTGGATTGCAAGTAACTTGGTTTGAGAGCGTTTTGCAAGACAAGCAAATTTTTAAATATTTATTATTATTATTTTGACTTGATATACAAGCGACGTCTTGCAATACAAGTACTGTAGTACGGCTTAAATTAAAAATCTCTATACAATTTTTTTGGGGGAATTTCGTTTTGATATACAAGTGTTTTGGATTACAAGCACGTTTCCGGAACGAATTATGCTCTCAATCCAAGGCATGACTGTAAGTTTATGTGCCTATTTTGTACCTGCACTGTCTGCATTCCTCCTTGTTGGCACCCAAAGGTCTGGGCATCAATTATGTAATTACAATTTTTACAAAACAAAACTCATGTGAGTCTGGCTGCCAGGAAATCAAACTAACTAACTAAGAGAGGGCAGAATCTAACTGGGCACTTATACCCCTGCCGATTCTCTTAAGCCCCCACCACTTGTGCAATGACAATTTAGTGCTTCCAGGGCAACCCGAAACAATCAGAAATGCTCACATAGGGGAGCCCCACCAACCTGCCTCCTTCCAGAAATGAGCATTTTTTGCTTATTTCAGGGCTTCCTTTAGGAAGCGCTAAATCTTCCCGCTTGCACAGCAGAATTGGAGGGACACACTGCTTGTGGAAGGGAACTGGCAGGGCGGAAAAGAATAGGCAGGGGCATAAGTGCCCTGTTGGATTCTACTCAAACAGATAAATGCTCTGACCATTTTTGAGGGCGGGTGGAGGAACCTTTGCCTCATGAACAATAAGCATACTGGCCAATTTACCATCTTCCCAATCTAGTGCCAGCACAAGGCATTTTGGAATCCATGCTATCACTTATTGAGATTGGGCATCTTGCAAACTAAGCAGGGTCAGGCCTGGTTATTACTTGGATGGAAGACTCCTCCTCTGTGGGGACCCCGCTGGGACGGCCGCCCGCTGTTCGGACGGCACAGTGACTACACGCGGTAGGGGCTTTCCCCTCTACCGACCGTGGTCACTTTGCGAGTGTCCCACGTGCGGCTGTCCCGCGGGGGCACCCCCGGTCGGCGTGCACACGACACGGGAACCACGGGGGACTTGCGGTTCCCGTGTCGTGCGAACAAGCCCTATGATTCTATGATCTACCCACCTGGCAGGTGACACTACTGCTGATGCCTCTGGTGGCAGAGCTACTCCTCATAATACAATTGCCAAGTGGCAGTGCAAGGATGCACATATGGGTTGGGGAAAGCAAAATAATTTAGAAGTCTAAAAAAATGGACTGGCTAGCTGGGGAATACTAGGAATTGTAGGATGTTTTTCTGTCTAAACATGCACAGGATTGCACCCTTATTTTATTAATTATTCATTATATATATCCCACCTTTTTCCTGCAATGAATCCAAGGCGGCTTACATAATCCTCTTCTTCCTCTCCATTTTATCCTCACAACAACCATGTGAGGTAGGTTAGGCTGAAAGTTAGCGACTGGCCCAAAGTCACCCAGTGAGCTTCATGGCCGAGTGGGGACTAGAACTTGGATCTCCTGAGTCCCAGACCAAAACTCTAACCACTACACTATACCACACTGTCTCTTATTTCCCCTTTCCTGCACTTTCTCTGGCTTCATGATGTCCTTTTTTGGAATGCACTACAGCAATGTGAACTTAATTTAAGAACTGCTCTTTCCCTTCAGCACCCCAATCCTCAAAGGGAAAGAAGGGGACAAAGTCTCAAAAGATCAGATTATGTTTTTTCTTCATACAAAGAAGTAAAGAGGTGCCTGGGTAAGAGTATACCCAGTGAGAAATCAGAAATTTATTGTCTTGTTTGCAATAGTCTCTTACTTCACTTAACCACATTGGGTTAAGTGCTTTCTATGAATCTATCCCACGATACAGGCATTATATTGAGGTTGCTATGGTAACTGGCTTTAGTTATATAACTAAGCGAGCTGCTGGCAATATGAAATAAAGAGGAAGATTTTAGATATATTTCTAACAGTAATTGAAAAAAAAAAGTATATTCATTTGCAGTTTCTGAGAAACATTCCCCTCTCATTGCAATACAAAAGATACAGGGCTTGTGTGGCAGATTTTTAAATGTTTTTTTTTAAGTTACCAAACTGTCCGTCATGCTAACAGAACAGTGCTGTCAATCGCAGAACAGTGCTGTCAATATTATCAAGCATAGAATACAAACAGAAGTGCTCCTTTCCTGTCTTCACCCTTTGTTGCTTGCATCTTTTCCCTTTTAAAAAAATGATCGTGCCTTCATATAATTAAGTTCATTTTGGCTGATACACAAAACAGTTGATGAAGACTCAGATTATGGCTGCAATCCTGTGCCCAGTTAAGCACACTTATAGTGAAATCCTATGCATGTTTACTCAGAAGTAAGTCCCACTGAGTTCAGTCAAGCTTACTTCCAAGTGTGCAGAGAATTGCAGGCTTAAATTCACTGAAGCTCAGGAAGCCTTCAGACTAGCAGTCTGGAGGAGGTTAAGTTAGGCAGGTAGAGGAACTGCAAGCAGTGAACTAAAAAGCCTGGAAGTAGTTCGGGCCTGTCTGGTGGCAGCTTGTTCTTTACTCCAGAAAAGAGCTGTTAAGGCTGAGGAGACAGATGAAAGTCAGAGACTTTATATGGCCAGGTCAAAACTTTCTGGCCCACTGTGTCACCTGACTGCTGCTGAACTAGTAACTTCAGTACCTGCATCTGCAATGGTAGTACTTAAGTATAGCAGAAAGCAGACTAGCAGCTCCCTCATCTGGCAACTCGGCATATTAAACTGTCCTGCCCGATTTGGGGTAGAAATGCACATTATTTTATGTAGTAGTGAGTTCACCGTAGAAGTCCATGTACCAGCTTTTTGTGTGAATGTATAATCTTGTCTCCTAGACAGAGCTGAGGGGGATCTAGTTTTGTGAGTTTACAGGAGAAGATGACTACGCAGCCCCGAAAGGTTAGAAAATATTAAATCACCATGCCATGTTACCCCTGAAGCAGTTTTTCAAAGAATTTAAAATTGAATCTGCTTTAACAAAAAGGAGAGAGGTATGAATGCTCATTTAACTGAATAATATTGGTTTATCATTATTTTTTTAAAGAGGTAAGAAGGCTGCTTAAAGCATGGCAAGGAGTGGAGGAGCAAGACAGACTACTGAATTAGCATCCAGTTTACTGGTGAGTTCATCTGTCAAATGTATTATGAAGGCACAACTGCCCTCATGGCTAACTTGCCATGTATTGGAAACACTGAAACACAAGCAAGTTAAGCACCCGTACGAGGAAAAGGTAAGTGCTATTTACTTATTTAGTCTATTTTATCTATTCAATTACCTCAGGAAATCATTTAAAACTCATTTAAACTCATAAATCATCAGCTGAAGCCAAAAGAAGGACACAGCAAAGGGAGCTAACTCCCAGAAGGGCAACCCCTTACAAATGTGCAGTTGGGGGGCTAAATCCCAGGGGGGGGGGAATCCAGCAGGAACTTACAGTTCTTGCAGCCTTGCTCCAGCAGAGATTCCCGAGTGGTTGAAGAGAACCTCAACCGCACCGAACACATAGTGCATAGTTAAACTATGGAATTCACTTTCACAAGATATAGTGATGGCCACCAATCTGGATGGCTGTAAAAGGGGAGTGGACAAATTAATGGAGGAGAAGGCTATCAATGGCTATGAGTCCTGATTGGCTATATGCTTCTGCCAGTATCAGGGGCAGTATGCCTAAGTACACCAGTTGAAGGGGAACATGGGCGGTAGGGTGCTGTTGCACTCATATCCTGCTTGTGGGATCCCGTGGGCAGCTGGTTGGCCACTGTGTGAACAGAATGTTGGACTAGATGGTCTGGTCCAGCACAGCTTTTCCTATGTTTTTAGAAAGTTTAATCAATTAGCATTTCTTCTTCTCCTTCTTCTCCTTCTCCTTCTCCTTCGGGATTCAGTCCTAACTGGATGTGATCATAGCAGTCCTGTGAGTCAGAACTGGATTGTGTGATGAGGGTTAGTGAGGATTTGAAGCTCAGCATAGGGAGCTGAGTGTGTGTGTGTGTGTGTGTGTGTGTGTGTGTGTGAAGAAGAACACTTTTCATCTGGCATTTTTCTTCAGATGGAGTTTAGTTCTGGACTAGTCATGTCACCCCAGTTGAGGAGAAGCAATTTGAGAAACGCAGAAATGGGCAAAAAGGTTCAGCTTCCCCTGCTTTTTCCTGTTTCATTATAAATATCCTTTTGCCCACCCCTCCCTGCTTTATAGGGAATTGGCAGGACTCATATTAGGTTCTGCTACCATCACATTTAGTTGTGTAATTCTTCCCTTTGATGGAATTTTCATTTAGGAGTCAGTAAGTATTTCAGCTGAAATAGAATCTAGGTGCGCATGTTCTTTAAACACAACAGAAGAATTCTTGATTTTTAGATAGGGAATTCAGCTTTTTAAAAGGGAGAAACTAAGAGCTATACAACCCCAAAGGCACAATTATGACGATTTACCAAGAAACATGTGATCAAGCTAATCTGCAAGGCCATATTAAAAAAGAAAGCACCCTTACCTGTAGAAGTATGAACACCCCCTGACTGTGTTGTGGGTGAAATGTTCCTGAGTCTTCTCATTTCCAAAGTCCTCTAGGGGATCTGACCACAGGATGTCACACATGGGTCCATATGCAGGTGGTTCCTTGAATCGATCTAACTGAGAAAAAGAGAAGAAAAAGAGAAAGGCTAAGTGCTAGATCAGAAGACCCTGCACCGACATTTGGACACAACAGTGCTGCTGTGTGGAAATTACCCACCTTTCTCCCACTATAGCTCAGCCTCAGAGCCATAACAGAGTGTGATTCCCCTGGTATAACTACAATTTGGCCCAAACTTGCATGCTGGCCCAAAGCTGATGTGCAACCATAGAATATTTTATTTATTTGTTATATTTATATCCTGCCTTTCTTTCAAGGAGACGAAGGTGGCATATACGATCTTCCTCCTCCTCTCCACTTTATCGTCAGAACAACCCTGTGAGGTAGGTTAGGTTGAGAATCAGTGATGGGCCCAAAGTTACTCAGTGAGCTTCATGGCCGAGTGGGGACTAAAACCCAGGTCTCCTGAGTCCCAGGCTAACACTCTAAGCACTATGCCACACTGGCTCTCAATATGGTTATGGCAATCTATAATACGGTATTAAACATGACCACTGCAACTGAAATGAAAATTGGATACTATTGGATGAGGTTCAAAATAAAATGATGTTTATAGTAATATTAATGAATTAAGAGTCTTGTGGCACACTGTGTGTGCATGTCCCCTTGTCAAGATTATGCATGTGATAAACTTATGTCAAAGCAACAGACAAACATGGATATCCATCTCATAATATTACCATGTTTGGTATGTGCAAATTTATGAAGGGAAACAACAATTTGAAGGAAAAAGTTGAGAAATGGTTTCACTATTGGAATAAATATTTAGAGACAATGTTGATCCTGACTAACAAAGCAAAAATGATACATGGCCCTACTCCGAGAAAGGCATAAAACTAGGGAAAAATGCAAAATTATACTATAGCATAAAAAATGTACCCATGGCAATGCAAGCACTGTAAATATTAAAAATGTTTGTAGCCCAATGCATCAGCCCACATGCATGCAGTATCTACACCAGAGCCAGTGACAGCCAGCCATACACTGCTGCTCTGCAGCTGTTGCACTATTAGGGGCCGCCCATAATTATGGACAAATAATCTTCAGTATATTATGGCAGCTGTGTGGAGCCCCACTACAAATAAAGCTATGGGGAAAACTCTTCAGGTGGGAGATGTCACAAGAAAAGGGGCTCTCGGTTTTAATACCTTCAGTTTCTGTCCTTAGGAAACTGCAGTGAAACAGACTAACATAACCGGGCTTCCTGAATCCTTTAAATTAATACATGCATTTTAACTACACTATACCTAAAATGAAATTATGAATGTACATAAGCAACGTACATTAATAAAATATTCCTAACCAAGGTTTGGGATTCCCCACCCCCTGGCAGATTGCAAAGAAAGCAAAATATATAACAGTAAAAAATAGTTGAGTGTTAAGTTACCACTACAATGTACAACAGCACTAGATATTTGAATTCCTTACCTAAAAATTCATTTTAAATAGACGCAGCTGATGCAAACAAGTGAAATGCTTCTGATACCTGGGTATTTTCCAAGTTTGTTTTTTCCTAGTATCCATGCAGATGTATCTTGGCTATATAAAAATTTTAACCAGTTGTTTTTAAAAGAAGCCACATTTGCAACCCACTTAGTTAACCATTACCCTGATCCAGCAAAGAAAATCCAAGACTGCACAAGCTGCATTGCATGTTCACCGAGGACACTGAACTGGTAGGATGTGTCTTTTGATGTAAGATGTGAATCCCCAGCTTGAGCCAAAAGTTTCTGTTATCAGACACCATGAAGTGAAAAGTTAGGGTTGCTTAATACATGATTTTTTTCATAGATATACATAAGTCTATAGCAACTCCTGTGTACACACGGCATAAACCTAGATCATGAAAATATATTGCTAGGTATTTTATTTTTTATTTGTTGAGAAATCAAAAATTTGGCTAAATTTCAGAATTTCAATGTGATTCTTTTTATTTTAGAACATTCTAAAATCTTACTTTTAAAATTAGATTTAAATCTCAACCCTTCTAGATGAATTTTAAGGCAATAATGTTAAGGGTGACAGCATGTATGAGAAACAAGTATGATAAGGGTGCCACTTTTAGACAAAAAGAAGTCCTTCGACTCCCAGTATTCCCTAGCCAGCATGGCTCCCTGGAGAATGCTGGTAACTGTAGGACATAAAAATAAAGACCTGTTTTTTGTGTGAGCATTTGCAGATACATTTGATTCTCGTCTGGCCCTTCCGTCTGCGGCAAACTTTACCTGCAACAGGATCATCATAGGGACAACTTATGGCAAGCTATATTTTCAATTTGTCAACATGGAGTTATCAGCATATTTTTTATCCAGAGAGAAGATACAAGGCATTTCGTTCAAAACATTATGATCTCATAATAGCTACTATGACACAACTTACATTTTTTCCTGTTTCACCGAATGAGAAAAATTAATTTCCCCTGGGCTTGGCTTTACCAGCTAAATCTATTACATACAATAGGCCTCTCTCTTAAGAAGTGCCTTGTCTGTTTGAGAGGCTTTTTTAAAATAACAAGACCTCTCTTTAACTTGACAGTATTAGTTGCTGCAAGAGTTTTCTCACATTAATCAGTCCTCTCAGAGGTCTCTCTCTCTAATGCTTTAAAAAATGTGAAGCTACGGAAGATTTGTGCTGCTCTTTGGAATAGAATCATACCTTTAAAACTGACTGTTTCCCTCTCTAAGAGTATGGGAAATTTGAACTTCCAAGTGACAGTAGCCTCATGATATTTTACCCCAACATATGCCACAAGAAAGATGCAATCAACAGCTGAGCGCTATGCCTCAGCATGGCTATTCCTATTGTATCGCATTGATTAGAGGGTGGGAAGAATGAAGGAAATCAATTCCATCAACTGAATAACTCCCTAGATCCATATTAATAATAAAGCTATTTAATTCTATTTTAATCAGAGTTGTGAAAATCATTTAAAAGTTAATGGCGCTGCAGTAAATGAACCAGCATTGCTTGACTTAAGTAATACATTGAACCAACAAATTATTGTATTCTCTGATGGAGGTCTCTTGCAGGGGCCCATCTATGCACAGCAACACAATGAAGCCCACTCCCTTGCCCGTTGCGCTCCTCTTGGAGGAGGCTGAACTCCGAGTTGGTGAGCTGGAGGTTGGTGAGTTATGCCTCCATTTATGCCAGCCATTTATTTCTTCCTCAGCTTACTTGGGGTCATAACTGGAGTGAGAAATGACAGTGGCAGATGACAGTCTGTTTAAGACAGTGTTCTCCAACCTTGAGTCCCCAGATGTTTTTGGCCTACAACTCCCAGCATGCCCCAGCCAGCGTAGCTGGCTGAGGCATGCTGGGAGTTGTAGGCCAAAAACATCTGGGGACCCAAGGTTGGAGAACACTGGTTTAAGACAAGGAACTGAAAACGTTTAGGAAATCAGATAGCTCCCATCTGTATAGCACCACATTTTCACCTACATACCTCATCAGCTTTGAGGTTCTTGGTGTGGCACCAGATAATGACTTGGATCCAAAAGGTGATAGTGTGCAAGTGGATGGCACTACCACCCATCATTATTTTTTTTACGATTCCTCCTTCCTGCTGTAGACCCCCTCCCCATACCACATGTCATACAGTTCTAGAAGGTCCCCCAAATGTACACTTTCTCATGCACATTTTTCAAATACAATTTTGTTGTTGTGTGAATGCATCGCAATTCGGAAATGTATGGACCAGACTGCAGATTGTGTTTGGGCCTGTGTTCAGTTTCAGGAGGTGCGACTTAGATAAATTCTGGTCAAAAACAAAACAAAATGAATTTCTCACCCATCCCTAGAGTAGATCTTGAAAATACTCATCACCCCCACCCCCGCCTGTCAGAACTTTCAGTCAGGTGAGGGGAAGAGAAAACTCCAAACTGAGCTTCCTCTTGTTTTGCATCATAAAGCACTACAGGCCACTTCTCCTCAGGAAAGTGTCTTGGAAGAACACATTCTGCCATATTGCTCAGCAGTTTTCTTCTCTCATCATACACAGCAGGAAAGCCAGGCATAAACAACCCGTACTACTTCCTTCTGTTCCCATTCCCTTAAAAAGGAACCAGATGAAATCTCCTCAGTTTTCAGTAAAGCAGCTGTAGAAACAAGCCCACTGTTCTAGCCACCCCTGCCATTCACACTCAACCTTAAAAGTCTTACTGACCTTACTAGGGGACTGCTGCTGGGTGGCCCTCCTAATATATAGTTGGAGCCAAAGTTAGAGAAATGCTGAGAAATCCTGAATTCTCATATATTGGCATAAGAGAATGAAGGAGATCTTGTACCTTATTTGGAGGACTGCGATTCTCATACATTTACAAGGATTCTCACACATCTGGCAGTACTGAACCAGATCAATTAGCTTGACTTAACTGCTAGCAAAAATATTTATAGGCTTCTAAAGAAAGAAAGAAAGAAAAAGTTCAGGATTAGAGCAGTGCTCGAAATTCTGCCCTTGATAGAGAGAGAGCACTGTCTCCTTCATTGTAGTGATCTTCCCACATTTGGTAGTTTACTACAAGAGAATTTTGAAAAATCGTCGCTTACTTTTTTAAAGTCATCAAACTTGAGAACATTCCAGATAATTAGTATGATTACTGACTATGAGCCTGTTCAAATGCGCCCTCCCCCACATGAATACTCATTGAACTGGTTCAGATGTAATGCTAACCCATAATTTAAAGTGTTGGGTGCACGCGTGTGCTCTTCCAACATGACCACATAGAGATCAGAAATGCCTGCTTCCATTTTAAACTAACTGGACTTAGTCACTGAACAGTGCAAAATCGAGGGGAGGCTGGTGACTCCTGTGTCAGTGGGGCTCCTTATCCATTGCATCTTTTATTCTGAGTTTTATAGGAGCTATCCATGGTGCAGTATGCCATCCCCAAAATAGGTTCACCACCATGGATAGCTCCTATAAAACTCAGAATTATAGCTCTAATGCAGGGCTCTCCAGTCTTGGGTCCCCGGATGTTGCTGGTCTACAGCTCCCAGCATACCCAGCCAGCACGGCTAGTGGCAAGGGATTCTGGGAGCTGCAGTCCAGCAACATCTGGGGACCCAAGGTTGGAGAGCCCTGCTCTAATGGATAAGGAGCCCCACTGACATAGGAGTCACCAGCCTCCCCTGGCAAAATCTGTATTGCATAGAACTCAGGACTGTGTCTTATGAACTGGTACTCGGTTTGATCCAATTTATTTATTGTATTCTGAATTCTCTGGGTGGGTTACAAAAAGCTAACAGAATAAAATACAATTCAAAACAAGAGCCAGCACAGGAATAAAAATACAATACATATAAAAAGCCATAAAATCTAAAAACTCTAAAATGCCTGGGAGAAAAGAAAAGTTTTTGCCTGGTGCCAAAAAGATAATGATGTAGGCACTGGGCGAGCCTCCTTGGGGAGGGCATCCCATAAATGGGGCATCAAAACTGAAAAGTCCCTCTCAGTTGCTCGACTCACATGTAAAGCTTTCACTTAAAAAGAATACAGATTCTGTTTCAATTTTCCAATACGGAAGTAAGACTGAAGTAGAAGAGTGAACAAGTCTAGATGCATTTCACAGAATAATCCTTCAGATTGCATCCCGATCACTTTTTGTTGATGCCTTCGACCAGCAGAACCACTAAAATTACAGTAAATTATTGCTTGTGAAAATAAACATGGTTTCCAAGAAGTCATTTCTAGATTGTGAACAATAAATGAAAGTGATATGTGGTGGAAAATTTAGTGTAATGGAACACTTCCCACTGCTATATTTTTCTGTAGAGAAGTTCACCCCACCCACACCTGACAATCATAAAAAATTATTCGTAACATAATGAATATAGACAATGCCAGTCAAACAGAGTGGTTTCAACGCTGTAATAAACATTTTTCAGGCGACCATTTCTAGGAAACATGCATGCATATAGAATATTAATATCGATGTATAGCTCATTTAGTATGATAAAATGTTAACAGTTTTCTGCGACTTCATTTTTTTCCTTAAAATTTAAACAATGCTATTATTGACTGGTCGTATCTTAAAAT
This sequence comes from Shinisaurus crocodilurus, assembly GCA_021292165.1. NCBI lineage: Eukaryota > Metazoa > Chordata > Lepidosauria > Squamata > Shinisauridae > Shinisaurus > Shinisaurus crocodilurus. The sequence goes on from CM037876.1 coordinate 31,616,967, forward strand.
ATTCACAAGCATTCCAATAAAAATTATTTCCATGTAAAGTTTTGAATTTGTTTGAATATAAAACAGATCCTAATCTATTCAAGACACTGGAAAAAATTCCAGAAAACTTACATCGGTGAATGCACAATACTCTATTGCTCAGACATGCAATTTGCATGTTTTGCATTTTGGAAATGCAAAGGAGATAAACATTAGTGTCCTTATCCAGACAAAGATATATGTGTGGGGAAGCAGGATTCTGCACATAATCACTTGCTGGAACAGGAACCACAGGTGTAAATCAGATGCGCATTTGGATGCATGCCCTTCTCCCCAATCTTGCAAAAATGGTAATGTATAAATCTTTTTGGGGGGCATGACTATAGCTGGATAAGGATGGAGGTCTCTAATGTATGGAAGTGAACTTAACAGCAAATCCCACTGACATAACAAAATCAGTTTTTAGGAAGCAAAATATGAATCATGCATTTAGTCCATTTCTGTAAGTTCCACATGAAATAAAAAAGTTCATTTTCCTGAGTTTTAGAACAATCACAGAAGAGTTATAAAGCAACAAGAAAATACAAAAAAGTCAATAACTAATTTCCCATATATTAAAGGTAGAAAATTGGAGATAACTTTTGGAACAATAACAAAAAGTTTAACTGGTGACATTTTAGATTCATGCTATCCAAACTTACTTTTCTGATGTCATCTAAAGTGTTGATCTCTGGAGACAGGCCACCATGCACACACAGGAACTGTTGGTTCATCAGAGCAGCCAAGGGAAGGCAGTCAAAGGCATCCATGCAGGCATCATACACACGTTCTGAATACTTTATTTTACCTTTTGGACATTAAAAAAAAAAGGTACTGAGAAAGGAAAATACACTGTACTTCAAAGAGTTCAACCTTACATTCCATGGGCCTGTGAGAACTAACCCTCAGTCAGAAAGAGGCACATATTGGCTGCCTTACAATATAGAATAACCCTCCTTAAAATCAAGAATATTTCCTATACACCATTGACAAGTAAATAATTTATGGTCTTCCGTTTGAGGCTGGCTTTCATAGCAGCACAGCCAAAAATAAACAAGGAGAGACACTAATGCTAGAGGGGGTGTTGCTATTTCTATGAAAATAGGGATGCAAACACTGCCCCAGCTCCCACCCCAATACATCATTGGACAAGATTGTTCAGCATATATGTGCATACTCTCAACTGATTATGACTAGGTATTTCTGATTGTTGGCATTCCTGATCCAACAATCAGGAATGCCAAGACCTTCAGTATGAACCTGTCTAAAAGCTGAGGTAGTCATTGGATGTTGCTGCCTGCAGAATTTATCAGGTGGACAATCAGGTGGACAATGGATTGAGAGTTTTTTCTTTGGTTACATCCTGACTGCAAAACTCCCTCCCAAGGGAGATCTATCTGGCACATTCATTACTGCCCTTTAGATGTCAAATGTACTTAATTTTGATGGCTTAATTTAATTTTTTCTAGTTTGCTTCACTAGGCAAACCTTCCTGGTTTGAACTAAAGATCATTCATGGGCTGTCAAATTAGTCAATTGCAGTTTTCATGTATTATTTTGTTTTTTTTCCTGCTTGCTGGTTTACTTTTATAATGGTTTCAAGATTTTATGAATTTTGTTAAGCTGCCTTGAATGCCAATTAGCAAAAACGCAGCATACAAAGCTTTTAAATATTTAAATATTAAACCAACTTTAAAGCAATGTAACAATGAAAACTAAATTTCATGGATGCAAATCAACCTTTAAAATCACACCTACCATTAAAGTTCTGCTAACATTTCTGTAGTGATCTTAACAGTTCCTTCTCAAAAGCTTCAATTTCTTTTTATATTCTCTTGTGCATATCCCCACCCCATCAAAGGGTAGGTCAAGATAGAAACCTTCACCCTGCATCTTACTAATTATTTGCAGAAACATCATTATGAAATAAATGAGGTTGTTCAATTAATCTGAAATGTTAATTTACAAATATGCATACAAAATTGCAGTAAATTATGAAGCGTTCAAGTAAATTAACAGCCTTTTCATCCTCAGCTCCGTAAAGGAAATGTCATCATATATCGTTCTGTAGGTCATTATTTCTCAAATGTGGCCATAGAGGATTCTGATGCAGCTACCAAAGCCAAAAGGCAGTGGCGAGGTGCGTGCGTGTGTGAGTGTGTGTGTGAGAGACAGGAAGTGATTAAGCACAAACGTGGGAGTGACTGGATGCAGCAGGAGCAAAGGGGAGCCAGAGAGCCACAGGTACAAACTTGTCCCTGCCCTGGATCCCAGGGGGCAATTACATCTAAGGAGTGGGGGGCAGATTCATCCGCTGCATACTTATTAGTTCCCATGACAGCAGCCCCTTCACTTTTCTCCATAGATGTCAGTGAAGCTGCCTCTTAAAGTCAGCATTTGTCCATGCCCAAGTTCCTGCTTCTCATTCCTGGGTTGCTGCCTGCAGAATTTTGTTCTGTTAGCTTCCTATGAGTCTTATTGTCTGCTGATTCCCCCCGGGGATTAGAGAGACTTGCCAGGTACCCGTAACCTTTCAATTAAGTGTCACCTCTGCGTCAGAGCGCTTAAACAGGACATAAATGCTGTCCTGTTGGGAAAAAAGGCCAAAACAGAGTATACTTTAAATCCCTATCAAGTAGCTACATCTCCCCCCACCCAATTTTAATCTAGAGTAAATGCATGGGGCAATCTGGATCAGGACCCTGGTGTGGAGGAATGGGGGGCTTTTAAGATCACTCTGTTGAAACAATACAAGGGTTTGGAACAAACATAGAATAGCAGAAGTTCTTATAATGGAACTAAGTCCAGAGAACTAAGTTCAGGCAAGGTAAACTCTCTCAAGCTTGATATAATCCTAAGGTTAAGAAGAGGAATTAGTTGCCTTCATATTGCCACTATCTGTGAATATACCGTAATTTCCCTTAAACTGAAAGCAAGTTTAAAGAGTGCTCTTGGTTTACTTGTATTAATCCTGAACAAGCTTTTTCACTCCTCCAAAAGCAACATAAGCAAAAGAAGTAATTTTGACTCATACTTACATTCTTGTTTAAATGTGAAATACTCTGTTAAATGTCTACATTCATGATTCCCACGCAGTAAAAACAGTGTTTTGGGATAAAGAATTTTCAAGGCCCACAAATAGAGCACACACTGCAAAGGAGAAAAGAAGTAGAAAGGTGACCATATGAAATGTTTTCTAATTAATCATGCCTGCTTATTCAGAGGCTTACCTAGACTTCCAAGACAATTTACCGGTACATGCAGTTTGTTTCACACGCTTTGCAGCTCAGTTCAACAAGTCATTGTGATTTTTTTTAGCACATTTCCTAATGTTTGAGAAGTAACATTTGTTTCCACACATTTTGTTCCCACCCTTTTCCCTAGGTCCCCCCAAAACTCTTCAATGCCATATCAAGACAAAAGAATCCATCTGGATGTAATGGGCAACACTCACTAGCTAGTCAGCATTGCCTAATAAAATAGAGGGCTTCATTAGCTCTTCATAAAAGCAAATTAGTTTGTGAAGCAATGTGAAGAAGGAAAACAGCTGTTGTACTACATAAAATACAGAAGAGATCTACTGAAGAGCCTGGCTCAATTCTGACATCACACCCAACCATTGTTTCAGCTGTTTTTTAATTTAATTTTTTAAAATGTTGTAACGTGCCTTCATCCCACAAAGGATTTTAGGGTGGTGTACATAAAATGACCTGAACACAATACAATAAAAACAACCTACCGTAAGTAAAATACAATAAAAACAACCTTTAAATCTGAACATCAAACAATAAAATCAAGAGGCATGAAACTATGTAAGCCAGCTAAAGAGATACTAATTTGCATTTTTTTAAAAATGAAAAACTATGCTTTTAAAATGCCTGTGCAAATAAACAGGTTTTAACCTGGTACTGGAAAGAGTACAGCATTGGCACCAGGCGTACCTCCCATCAGAGTGTATTCCAAAATTGGAGTACCACCCAGAGAAGGTCCTCTCTTTTACACATGATAAATGTACTTCTCTTATAGAAAGTGTACAGAGAAGGGCATCCACTGATGATCTGCATGGGCAGGCTGATATGGGAGAAGATGCTCCTTCAGATATTCCTCCTAACCATAGCTAAGAACCAAACAACATGATTTGACGTTTGAGATGTATAGCTGGCCATCCATGGTTTGGAGCTCTTTGTCGGCTCTCATTTTCCATCTGCTCAGCTTCATAAATTCATTCCCATCTCCAGGGCCAGTGTTAAGGGTAGGCACACCCCAGCTGGGACTCAATGACAAGAGCCCCCTGGATTTGCTATTCCTTTTCACCATTGCAACCCGCTTGTTCATCTGCCTCTCACTCTAACCCAGACAACAATGGTGGTGAGAATGAGGAGCAGTAGATGCCACTGCCTACTTGATCATTGACTCTCTGCCTGTCCTGCAAGCAAGCATTAGCAATGATGAAAAAGAGGATGAGGAGCAACAGCAGATAGCGACAATGGTGGTGAGAAGACACTGAGGATGTCTTGCCCAAGTGCCCTCAAAAACCTGGAGCAGGCACTGCCCATCTCCATGATGCAGCAGCTTCTCGGGACAAACTCTGGACTACAAACCAGTTTGATATCATACTTTGACAGCCCTGCATAAACTATGGTTTGTAAGCTGGCATGGGTTCAGACATAACACTAAACTATCGTTTGTCTTCAACTGCAGATAGTACAGCCAATCTTCAAATATGAGCTTGGTCTCCCTGAGGAGGCACATGCAGTTGCTAAGGGGGAGAAAACTCATCTTCAATGCCTGTCATAGTGGTTTTACAAATATCTTTATTATCCAAGAAAGCAGAATGCAGGAACATTTCTCTTCATCCTAATATTTACCAGCTGCATGGAAGGCAGTGAGGTTGCACTTATTTCTCCCTGTCTTTCATGGGCCTCCAGGCTCACTCTCTAGCACCTCAAAATCTAACAAATGATCCCTTTGATCTGCCTGCCTATATGGGCCTATAATGAGAATCTGTGGTGCTTTTGGAATTATCTGTCTTTGTTTCATCTTATTGATGTTGGAGAGGAGCAAACAGTTTTTGTCCATGCTTGTTAAGGACTTAATGCCAATTCATTTTCTTAACTTATATTTGTGTGTGGTGGGTGCATTCACATGTGTGGGAGGTGAGGATGGACCATATTTTCGATGTAAATCCTACAAAATTAAATACGACTTAAGCAGAGAGAGGGGCATTTGAACTAGAGAAGAGAGAAAGAAAAATGTATCTTTTGAAATTGCTCTCTTTTAAGCAGCCCCATAGCTACTCTTCTTGCCAAGTCACCTCTTCTTTAGATACTTAGAAAAAATGAGGACAAAAGTTTCCCAGAGGCTTTAGTTCATACATGAGATGCTTATTAACAAAAGCTAGCATATTAACCTACAGCACTCCTTCCAGTACTTTGCAAAATTCAGAAGAAGGATTGGACATTTCCATAGGTAATAGAAACATCCAGAAATATAATCTTTAACAAATAATTTTGAAAGAACAAAAATGCTAGAAGGGAAAAGAGTAGAGTTCTATGGAAGTACCTTCTAACTTTGAACTGGGGAGGAGCGGGGAAGCTTAATTCTAGAACAGTTTGTTATGAGGCACAAGTATGACGACCTCTGCAAGCTTGATCATTACTACAGGCAGAAATATGTGCTTTTAACATAGTAGAGCAGGGGTGGGCAGAAGTTAGATCTCCAGATGTTTGGAACTTCAATTCCCAGATGCCTCTGCCAGCATGGCCAATGGTCAGAAATACTGGGGGCTGAAGTCCAAAACATCTGGAGGTCTACTTTCTGTCCACCCCTGTGATAAGAGTAGCTGGGCACTATGGCTCTAATTCCCAGCAGTGGTATACTTGCATATGGCAAACAAGTGGTCTTCAAAGGAAGTTGTCCCCCAAAGGGAAAACAGCTGAAGAAGGCCGCTTCTACCCAAGTCCAAGACCATATAAGAAGAGTTGCCAGGAATCCAAGATGGAGTCAAGGGCAACGTACTAGGCCAGCCTTCTCCAACTTGGTGGCCCTCCAGATGTTTTGGACTACAACTCCCATCAGCCCCAGCCAGCATGGCAAATGGTGAGAAATAATGGGAGCTGAAGTCCAAAACATCTGGAGAGCACTGGGTTAGGGATGGCTGTTCTAGACACTATTAGGTAACAGTAACTTCTATCCAGGTCTAGGTATAGCCATCTCAATCCCACTGCCTGGTGGTATATTAGGAACCCTGAATACTTTCATGTTCATTGTTCTGAAGAAATGCAAGTTAGGTTCAGTCAGTTGCTTGTGGATGTGGAAGCTCATTCCTATACACCCCAGCATCCCTATTTTGGTGCCATATGCATTGGTTAGACCAAAAGGTAGAGGTAATATGGAGTGTTCAAAAAATCTTTAGTGAACAAAACCCAAGGGGGTGTGACCCCCCAAACACAGCCCAATGAGGACTAAGCATGCTCCGCAGCCACGGAATGAACATGTCCAATATTCTACTGAATATGTCCAAAGTGGGCAGAGCAAAGAATCCTAGCTCACAGCTCTACATTTGCATTGAAATTAAAATTGTTTTTAGATATAAGTGTGTCTCGCTGTGTGTTAGATGTAAGTGTCTCTTTCTCTCTCTGTGTTATGTGTTTGTATGTATATGGTTTTATAATGTATTTTTTAAGGTTTTAATCTTTGTAAACCGCCCAGAGAGCTTTGGCTATTGGGCAGTATACAAATGTAATAAATGAAAATGAAATGAAATCACTTCTGTAGTAACTTAAGAGAATTTCTCAAAGCGGACAGCCAGAACTCTGAGCACAGAAGGGAAACACTCTGCAGATTATAAAGGTGCCTTTTATTACATAGCAATTTATGGCCGCACCATATAAATAAACAAATTCTATCTCGCCCTGAGCTGAAAGGCAATGATCCTTTTTCTCATTTCTTGAGATCACTGTAAGCTTGTCACCACATAATGAGTGGCTTCACATTACCGAAATCTACTACTGTCCCTCCTCTATTTATGAGTCTTCAGTTTTCAGTAAACAAAAGAGCTGACATGCAAAAAGTTATTTTTTTAAAATGTAGGAATGTAATCATTATTCGCAGGTCTGGAGAACTTTCTCACTTGCTCAGATAGTCTCGAGGCAGAATGACTCGACATTTGCCAAAACTTTAGCAATATTGTGTTGCTGGCCTAAGCCCTTTTCCCTTTTGTCATATCTAGCTCAGCCTTCCCCAACGTGGTGCCTTCCAAATGCGGGGATGATAGGAGTTGCAATTGAGCACATCTGGAAGGCACCAGGTTGAGGAAGGTTGGTCTAGTTCAACTTACCCATACCTCAACAACATCACAATACGCATTTCCCTGCAGCAGCTCTGAATCAGTGGGTGCCACTGGTAGGCCTAAAAAACATACCACATAATGTTGTCAGATATGGAGTAAGCAGATGTTCTGTAATGGAGGCAAGAACTTGACATTTTTTGGCGGCAGCCCTGGCTCTTTGTAACATGCCAGTTCTGCCTTTTGTTTTGTTCAAATTTCTTTCTCTGTATTAAGGTCATTGTCTCTTGTGCCTATTTACTGCGGCTTCTCATTAAGGTGTTAAATCATTTCCTTAATGTTCTTCAGTGGGTGTTTTCGTCATCTGAAAAGATTTCCATCTGGCTGTCTTTCTTTCTTTTTGGCGGGGAAGTAGGGGTTGCCACCAAGTAATTGAGGAACCTCAAGCAAGATTCCCACTCTTTCTTGTATTTCATAGAATCATAGAATAGTAGTTCATCTATGTGACAAATTCCAAGTCATAATATTGATTTACCACACAAATATTTTATAAGGTGTAATTAAAGTGTTTTGTTTCAGTTAAAGGCTTATGGAAAATGTGTAATGTATTTTATGATGAAAACTTCAGTCATTGTGACCTTAACAACTATAGTATTGTTCTTAAATGCAATTATTTAGACGTATGACACAGAGTTGAATCCAGATTTAGTTATACTTAAGAGTATACCCATTGAAATCAATGGACCCTACATTAATAAGACTAATAAGTCCCACTGATTTCAACAAGTCTACTCAAACTATGACTAAGCCTGGATCCAACCCACAGTTACCCGTCACCAAGTTTTACAGTTGTCTTCTACCTTAGAGCAAGTCATCAACTGATAGCACTGAGGCCTAATCCAGTCTCCCAGTTCCCAGAATGCACCCTTTCCTCATCTCTGCTCTTCATACCATCTGGAACAGTTTGAGGAATGGAAAGAAGAAAGTGGTGCACATCAAGGGTTCCCTTAGTTCCTATCCTCTTGAGCCATATCAGGTAGCATAACAGACAGAGAGAAAGCAAGGCAGGGGCTTGTGTGCTATATCTTCCAGTAAGCAATGGTCTCATAGAATCATAGGTAGAGTTGGAAGTGGCCTATAAGGCCATCGAGTCCAACCCCCTGCTCAATAGAGAAGAACAGATGTGGGCAGCCCAAGCACTGACCCGGCTCGTATCTGCTTAGCTTCCTGGGCTATCTGGTAGAAGCAGAAATTTACAATGGCCATTGACATGCAATAACTTAGGGCTGATTCACACAGCATTTCCACTGTGTACGGCACATGTGCAGTGGAGAGGTGGGTCACTCCTACCCAAACCACACTGTACATGCCTGTTCACGTATGGGTTTTCCTTGGACCCATGAAATGAACGTAACATTGAAATAGAGGTATACATAATGGGCTGTACCCAATGTTAGCCTAATTTAAATCCCTTTCATTTCAGTGGGTCTACTCAAAGTAGGATTAACCCATAGAATTCAATGTGTGGACCCAATCCACACACATGATCATTACACCCCCGAATTGGGGTACAAATCTCTCAAATCATGCCTAAGTGCCTTGGATTCTATGCATATTCTATGCATATTGGCCCTATTCCAAAGTTACATCCAATGGGTGGAAGTCAAATAAGCTCAAGGGCACACTAGGACTGTGTGTGTGTGTGTGTGATGTTTCAAGAGAACTTGTTCATTTATTTCTTTAGCATATGGGATTGTACATGCTAAGTACAAGGAGCATATGGGATTATACACACTGAGCACAAGCATTCAGAATTTACACAAGTAGAACATTTCTAAATGAAAAGGGAACTCTAGTGTTGTTCAATGATCAAATAGCTAGAGGAGCTACACAGTAGCTGCCCACTCCTGCCCAAAGTATTTTCTTTTCAATCAACAATGCAAAAGTTTCTGTTACCATCTGTTGAATGTTCCCCAACTACATTACTGTTTGTTTTGACACCTGCAGGCTCATTCATCACTTCTAGGGTTAATTACTAAAGCACACACTACCAATTTATTAAGATGACAATAGGCAATATACCTATACTTGAAATGTTTTCCTTCCTAACAGCTCACCAGCAACTCCCTTAGTATTTTAAGGAGTACGCATTAACCTTACCCTGATGCAATGATTGACTATTCTTTTCTTAATATAGCAGCTTAGTTTCAGTGCAACAAGATTAGGTATGCAATTAGAACAAGATTAGGTATGCAATCCTCAGGGGAGGCCCTTCTCTTGGTTCCACCACCATCACAGGCATGCCTGGTGAGAACACAGGAGAGGGCCTTCTCGGTGACTGCCCCAGCGCTCTGGAATTCCCTCCCCAGGGAGGCTAGGGTGGCGCCCTCCCTGGTAAGCTTCCGGAGGCAGTTCTGGCTGTCATTTGGAACTAGCCTGTGATGCAATGGAATGCTGTATTTTATATTATGTATATTGTATTGTTTTTAATGATATAATTAAAATTTATGGAATTTAAATTTATCCAAATTTAATGGAATTTGCATGGAAGAAGAAGAGAGGCATGCTTTCAATCCCCCACCCATGGCAGCACTATGTCTGCACAGGGCCATAAAGAATTGGCATTTAGTAACAGAGGTCCTTGGAAAGAGCCAGTGTGGCGTAGTGGTGAGAGCGTTGGACTGGGAGTCAGGACATCTGGGTTCTAGTCCCCGCTCGGCCATGAAACTCACTGGGTGACTTTGGGCCAGTCACTGACTCTCAGCCTAACCTACCTCACAGGGTTGTTGTGAGGATAAAATGGAGAGGAGGATGATGATTATGTAAGCCGCCTTGGGTCCCAGGGTCGGGAAAAAGGTGGGATACAAATAAATAAATATAACAACAACAACAACAACAACAACAACAACTGCTTTGGGACTAGCAAAGAGAGCCTTTCTATGTGGACCTGATTCACCCAAACAATATGGTAAAAGAATTCCCCAGTCACCATTCATAGGAAGTTTAATATTATTTTTGCCTTCATGTTTTTAACCTCAACGTTTGCCTTCACATTTTTAAACTTGATGATCCTGACAGTATATTACCAATAATTGCTCACATAGATGGCCTGGTGCAGGTGCAATGTAGCCACTCTCTTAAACATGGTTAAAAAAACCAGGAGAATGTAATGGGTTCTGAAACCAGGATTTGAAGTTTGGTTTGATAATCCAGATTAAAACAGCAATCTTAGTGTAAACTAGTTAGTTAATGCTACACTACTGCTAATGCTGACAAATGGAAGATGGAATTTGCATGGAAGAAGAAGAGAGGTATGCTTTCAATCCCCCACCCATGGCAGCACTATGTCTGCACAGGGCCACAAAGAATTGGCATTCAGTAACAGAGGTCCTTGGAAAGAGCAATTCATGTGTCTTCCATGGTAGTAGACACTTTAATCAAAGGAATAAATTTTAAAAGGTAATTGATTGGCCAGTTCACCAAAAAAACTGCTGTCTAGTTAAATACCCAACCTTGTAAATGAATTTGGATAGCGAAGCTAATAGGTCCTGGACCTCTTGAAAATGGGTGTGGGGGCTGTGCTTGTGTTTTGTCCTGAATGTACACACTTATTGTTATCACTATCTGCAAGGGAAGTAACACATTTTGTTGTCTTTGATATCTTCCCTGGCTCCCTTGAAAATGGCTGTGGAGCTTGAGGTGATATTTAATCTTGAAACTTAGAATTGAGTTCTGGGTGTGTTTACAAAATTTCATTCTGAGATCCCAATGCTCAACAGTGTTATTGCACTGCAAACAAATTTACAAACAGTATGCCAAAGACGACAGTTGTTAAACCCAAAGGTTCCAGTTGCTTTGCTCAGGCAGTTACAGAAACTGTGTTATTTACTTGTCCAGAAAGCATATTTCATAGCCACCTTGAGTGACTTTTTTGGTAGAAAGGTGGGGTAGAAATAAAATAAATATTATTATTTATTTATTTCAGAAAATTTCTATACCACCTCTCTCTCTTTTTTGTGTGTGAAAAATCCCAAACTGGTTCACAAAGTAAAATCATGATAAAATACAATAAAATCAACAAAACAATAATAAAATATAATAAAATATTGCATTAAAATAACCAAGGATAACTGGCAATACTAGCAAGTCAGGAAAATGCCCAGGCAAGGAGATATGTGTTTTAGTTGTTGGCGGAAACACAAGGGACCTGTCTGATCTTGATGGGACAATCATTCCACAAAGTGGGTATCATTATGGAAAAGGCCCTCCTCCACAGCATGACCAAGTGAACACCAGTAGCCTGTGGTACAGGAAGCAAGGCTTCCCCCTCAAAACATAGAGACAGCGACAGCCTACATGGGAAAAGTCAGCCTCTCAGGTACAGGCTAAAGATGCAATCCGACAAACACCGTGCAACTTTTGTCAATTTTTAAGACCTTGAATGGGGTTTCTACCCAAGCCTCTTTGAAATTAAAGGGAGACTGTGCAACAGGCTTAAGTCTTTCACCCAGGCACATATCAACCATCTCTAAAATATTATAAGACCCAAGCAGTTTCCTGGTAGACAGATTACTGAGCTCAAGCTCATGGGAAAGCTGATAATCACTTATTTTGTCATCAAAGCACTGGGAATGTTAATACAGATTGTGGGAAAAGAGCTCCCTTGGTCATTGCTAAAAAGAATTTAGGGAAATTGTGTGTGTGTGTGTGTGTGTGTGTGTGTGTGTGTGTGCACACACGTGTGCGCATAGATAGATAGAATGAAAGGGTCTCACTGCTGCAGCACTCACTGACAGGGATAGCAGAATTTTCCAATTACAAGAACAGTTTTGGAAATTGGACATTTCTGTCTCTTTCCCCCAAATCCCAGGACATTGTCTGACTCATAATAACCAGTATTTCAACCTAGAATGCCAAGGCACAAATGGAAGAGAATGCTGGGCTGAGGGATTTTTGTCTCCCTTTAACGCACTTGGAATCGGACTGATGGAGAGGGACTCAGTCGGGGGGGGGGGGGATTTCTCAGTGAAAGCCGGGAAATGCTTGCAGAACAAAGTCTGTATTTACTAACATATATACACACTTCAAATTGCTGCTGGTAGTTCTTACAAAGCACAAGTCACCAAATGAAATTCAAGAAACTACTCTGGACTGATTTTTTGCCTGGAGGTCAGCCTGGAAATTTCTGAACATCAGACTCTTTCGCAAGACTTCCAGTACAGAGGGATCTATGGCGGGAAACTCTATGAAAACATTCTCGCTCCCAGCTGGCATTTCAAGCCTCAAGGTTTTGGATGACTAAGGAAAAAGCTGAGCTGCAAATTTATGGGCTTCAGAAATACATCAGGTTTGGCTTCCATCCTAGTCTCTTCCCCCCCCCCCCACCAAATATTGCTCCCATTTTGCCCATTCTTCCAAAGCCTCACATTTATCCAATGCATTTTCCAAGTCATGCAAAAGAGGGAACAGAAGAGGAGGATGAATGTGCCCTACTTGTCGGCTTCCCATGTGTGTCTGGTTGGCAATGCAGGAGGGGTGTGTGGATCTGAGGATGTGTGGTGGTCCCAATCTGAATCAGGGCCATGCGCACTTACGCTAGAGTTTTTTTGGGGTTTTTTTAAAGATAAGCCTAAGCTAAATGCTAGACAATTAAGTTAACATGAGTTTGACTCCAAATTTGGCTTCTAGCACCGCACAGCCAAATTTCTCCATGGCATTGGTGCTAGTGTACATTACAACTGCTGACTCCACCCCAGCACTAGAAGACGCATGCTATCTGCAGCCTTCACGCCAGGCAGGCAAGTCACCATGCGGTCTACATGCCCACCACAAACCTAGTTGTCTATGTCTATAATGATCGAATCCCCCCAACCATGAGCCCACCACCACCAACAGTGTGACAGGATATCTATTCATCCCCAAAGGGGATCTCTTTCTAAGAGATCATTTCACTCTTCCTTAGAGTGTCGCCCTCCTTCCCTATGATGCTCATGCTCTGCGCCAGCAGAGGATCTGTTACCTTGGGAGTGGGATGCTGCTGTCACGTCCCTAAAGGCCTCACCCATCAACCTCTCTCAGCTTCTCAAGGCCAGCTACCATGACCTCAATGGAATGAATTGGTTCCCTGGGAGCCAGGAGCTGATTGCACTGAGTACACACCCATGACTTCTGTCAAGTACGCAGCTAGCTGTACATGTGACATTCTGTGCACTAGACTGGATGGCCCCCGGAGCCCTGATGGCTTTCTGCTTCACAGCTTTTTTCCTACTTTTCACAGCTTCACAGAATTTTTCTTTTCTTTTCTTGATTGTGTTTACCTGGAAAGCTAACTTATTGACTATCAGAAGGGGAGAAGGGGAAATGCCCTGGCCTCCTCACCTGGGCAATTTTCAGAAATACACTTCACCATGTGAATGAGTTCCCACATACTGAAATCGCAATTTACTATGACCCGGAAAACATTCCATAAACAACAAAGGGAACTGAAAGTTCTGCCTACTTTGGAAAGCAAACTAAGTTAGTTTTTTTTAATTATTTCCTAGATGCATGCTGGATTCTCAGACTGCCCAGCCCTTAACACAAAGAAAGTCTCATTTTCACTGAAGTTAGTACTTGTTGCTATAGGGCTTGCACAACTTGTGACCCACCAAGACAAATGCAGACCTTCCAATCATACAAGCACCTATGAAGACCTTGATGAATCCCCCCACCCCACTTTTTTCTCCTTCCCTGAGATTGCAAGAACAGGACTTTGGCAACATCCCAACATGCCATAATATGTGGCTAGTGAGCTACAAATCAGGAATCCCCCAGTTCAGTTCTTGACATTAACTCCCCATGTGACCTAAAGAAAGCCATTCCATCTGAGCCTCAATCCCCACCTCCATCTGCAATATCGGGAAAATGCTACTCACTCATCTTACAGGGCTGTTGTAAGTATACAAGATAGATAGCACATATGAAGCACTTTGAAACACCCCAAGTATTACACTAAGTGCTACACTAAGTATTATGGGGCACAATTTATACAGGCCAGTTCTGGCACAAAGAGGAAGTAGTTCAAGAGAAGAGCCCTCATCTCATCATCCTTCTAATTTGTATCCTAAACTAAAAGTGCAATCCTATGGGGGAGGAGGGTCAGATCTCCAACTCCCCCTTCCAAGGTCAGAGTGCTGTCTCCGACCTCAGAGCGGGAATCTCCACTATCCTATGGCCCCTCAGACAATGTCTAAGGGCCATAGGATTGCTCCCTCCATTAAGTGTGTCATTACCTAACTTCCTTCCTACAACCTCCCCACAGGAGGTAGTAAATGAAAAGAAAGAAGAAGCCCTAATCATGAAACAGCAAGGGATCTGCAAACCAAAGCAGAACAAACAAAGCCCACCATCTTATTTCCAGGAAAAGTAAACTATTTTAATTTAAAATGTATATAAAAATGTCTAGAGATTTTATTGTGCTGTACAGCATCTATTTTTTTTTCTATGTGCATTCAATAGAAGTTTGAAACACTTTATTTTCCTTTCCAATGCATTATTAAATTTCTTACACCCACTTTATATAATTTCCAATTCTTGCTCTTAAAAAATAGGGACATTTCTTCATGCACAGCACCGTTCAACTTGAAACAAATTATTTGCAGCCTATAATTCCACCCACCACAGAAAGACAGAATCAAAAGAGTTGGAAGGAGCTTTACGTCCAAGACCTTAAACTAAATCTGGACTCACAATAGATTTTACATCTTCCTTTCCCAGCAAGGATAAGATTAAAATGTACAACGGACTTAAACAGCGGTACTAGATGGGAAAAACGTGAAATTCAACAAGGCCAAGAAGAACAAATGTGGATGATGAGTCCTTTGCCCCCCTTCTATTTTCTGTGAAAGAAAGAAAACTAGACCCAAGATGCAAGGAGACCCAAGTTTTATAGTGGGTCACAATTTGAATGGCTCAGCAATTTGAAGCTGTTGAAGAAAAGAAAAAGAGCAATGCAAGGCCCCACAGAGGTATATTAATACTGCTGCTCTATTTAGAATTGGTAGAGCCCCTCCTAGAATGCTGCATCGAATTAGGAGCACAGGGTAAAAGGTTTGAAATGCCTGTCCTCTCAGGAAAGGGAAAGGAACCTAAAGGCTGCAATTATATGCACACTTCATTCTGAGTAAACATGTTTCGTATTGAGCTGCATGAAAAACACAGATTAAGGGGGTTAAAAAAAACAAAAAATACACATACCTATGCTGGCCCATGAGAAAAAAATCCACCCAACATCCATGTATTGGGCAATACCTTTAATAGAACCAACCAAAATGTCACAAAACTGTGCAAGCTATTGAGTTCCCCAGAACTCTTCATCGGGCTAAGTGGTGCAAAAAGTGGGGTGCAGGGAGGGAAAACAACAACAGAGAAGTCCAAAAATTTGGCCAGAAGTTGTGGCCATGAGGTCTGCAGTTTAGACCCAGTCTCAAAGTGGAGATTTGCAGACTGAACGAATCGGTAGGTGTAGTAGGTCTCAGATTACACGAAACAAGGCATTCTGGGACAGAGAATGTTTTCTAGGGTCATATGGGGAAGAATAAGAGGTTCCAGGTTAGTCACTTGTTTTGTGACAGGACTGCAGGACCAGCATAGGCTGTGCAGTCTGCATGTCTTGGCTTCCTGCAGTGAGGCCAGAAGGGGACAGTGCATATCACTGTCCATTAGGTGCCACTCATGGCATGACTTTACATTGCAAAAGGTGTCACGACATGCCACCTGTTAGAAGGGTTGCACAATGCACCATATTAGCTGGGAAATCTCCTTTCTCAGAGATAAGTAAAACTAGGTAATGCATCTCTCAGATATGGGTTACGGTAAGTTTCAGCAAATCCTACTATAAATTCAGTTGACACAGGTTTATTTTATTTAAAAGTATTTGTAAATCACCTTTCAGAGGAAGCCCTGCAAAGGTAGCATACAGTAAAATTTAATGACACAACACAGTATAATCATTATCATCATTATAACAAAAACAACAACTAAAATACATAATGATCACTAAAAATAATACCCAGAAATAAAATAAAACAGATTAAGGCCAGCAACAAAATCACTCAGAGGCAAGGACAGAAAAGCCTTTAGGTCCCACTTAAAAGTTTAATTCACACGGGTCAAATTAATTTATCGAGGAGGGAATTCCAATTATGCGGGCCACCATTGAGAAGGCCTTGTTCCTGGAACCTGCCAACCTGATCATTCTTAATGGTGGTCCAGAGAGCATGGTCTCTGAGGTCAATAGTAGGGCCCAGGTAAGTTCATAAGAGTATTGGCAGTCCTTCAAATAGCTTGGTCCCAAATTGTTAAGGGCATTAAAGTTAAGACCTGCACTTTGAACTGAGCCTGAAAATGAAAAATAGCCAAGGTAGCTGATGCAGAATTGGTGTTATCTGCAAACCACTCAGTTACTTTCCGCACCAGCTGAAGATTCTGGACTGTCTTCAAAGGCAGCCCTACACAGAAAGCATTATAGCAGTTTAGTATAGAAGTGACCACTGCTTAAATGACTCTAGCTAGATCTGCTTTCTCCAGATGACCATATATAGCCCCTTCCAACTTTATGGAAGTTTTCCACAATATTTTTTTTTTTATGTATAAGAGGCTTTGACTTTGAAATCACATCCAATTTGCTGCCTTGCCACATTATCTTAATACTCACTGATATCTAGTTTGTTATCCACTATTCTGTCAGTGCTGAGCAATGCTATTGCCTAGCTAGTTATCCTCCATATTGGTAGTTTCTTCTCCCTATGCATTTATCTCTGTTGAATTTAATTCAACTCAGTTCTCCATTTTGTCAAGACTTTCAGCCCCTAATCCAATCCCCAAGGGTGTTTGCAAACCATTCCACTTTTGTGTCATCTGCAAATTCCCTAAACTGCACAAGCTTTATTTCTTTGATGAAGCTGTTATCAAAATTGTTAAACAGGATTGGATACTGGCACAGATTAGTCAGGGAATATGGTATGACCTGGGTACCACTGTGCTTAAGACTGCAAAGAGACATTAGTTTCAAATGAAATTATTCATGATATTACAGTCTTTAACAAGTCTAGAACATGATTTATTAGTCAATAATTCCTCCCATCTCCCCATGGATACATTTACATCATGGCTAATACAAACACTGCATTTATTCTGATTGTCAATATTATCTACATTCAGTACGAATAAGAAGCCATATAATTAACTGTAAGCAATCACAACAATTAATGCTACAGAAGACATAACGGATCAAATTTTTTAATTTCATAATAATGTTTGTAATTTTATGGTCTATTTTCTCAGAAGTGACCGTTTAAAATAATTCAATCTGACTTCTTGCACTCAAAAGACAATTCAACGTTTCTTGCTGGGATAAATGGATATATTTTAATAAAAGCTACTTCTAATCTCTTCTTAAAGATGTCAAACAATGGTGAGACCTACCTTCTCTCTTCTCCCAGTGGGCTTAGCGCTTTTGATAAATCATGCTTGCTGCCAAAGATTAATCTTGCTACTGAACCATTCAAAGGGGCATTCAGAAAACTGCCAAAGCTGCAGCGAGGGTTTGTACAAACCCTTCAGAATACTTTCCTAAACTGTTAGCTTTTACTTTGTATTGTTTTTTTGTTTTTTTTAAGAGTCCCTAGCTCCTTTATTGGAAGATAAAGAAAGTGTGCATTCAGTATTCAATCCAGTGCTCAGTAAGATGTGAGCTTCTTCCAAATTAGAGGATGCTTAGTGCTTATTTTTTAAACATACACACACAAACACACACACACAATCATATTTTATTATGATTATTTCATACTTTTAATATATCAGATTAATATCGATTTTTGCTGTCCCACATTTGCTATGATCCCTTGCCTAAGCACAAGTTTAAGCTCCCCATTACAAAATTTATGACTATAGGCTTGAAGACCAGGCTTACACACAGCAAACTTGTCCCCTAGTGAATTCTAATTATTATGGATTACAATCACCTATCCTCACTTTAGCTAATTTCCTCTAGATCACAGATCATCACAGATGTTTAATACTCAAGCAAAATAATGTTAAGAGTGCGGATAGGAGCATGAGGTGGGTCAAGTGGAGTTCAATTTGACAAAATCTCTTTTGACTTGACTCAAGATCTAAGTTGGCTCAGTCAGTACAATCAGTAATCACTAGCATGTGATGCCTTGCAAATTCAGCACTTGCCTGCAAATGCTGAGTGTGAGAGAACTATATTGATGGGTTTTTCAAGCTCTCATGACTAAATCTTGTAACTTCAGTTAATGAAGTGTGGTGTTTTTGCTTTCATAGGTTGGCCATGTGTCCTACTTTACAGGCAACAGTACTCTGTTTGAAGGGCTGTCAGGTGACAGTCTTCTGTTTCAAGGCATTTCCTGTGTGAAGGGCTGTCTTGTCCAAGTCCGGTTTAAAGATAAAGAACCCTAAGAAGGGAGAACAGGAGCCTTGGGCAGCAGACTAAGCAGGTGCACAAGTCACCTGGTCAGTCTTCTCCACTATGGTGAGGTGAATTATATTTCTATTTAAATTATAGCAGTTATTGCTAAATTTTCAGCTATACGTGCCAATTAGAATAAGCAAATCGGTGTCCTCTTTCATCCTCTTTTTTGGTGACACTTTTCCTCTTTTTCGGTGATGTGTAAGTGGCCACCACATATTTATTTTTTAATCTCACCTTGCAAAACAGTTCTTTCCCCAACTGTGAGCGATCTCCCCCCTTGCAACATCTGAGTCTGATGAACTGGCCTCTAGCCAACAAAAGCTCATGCCACAGTGAATGTGTTAGTCTAAGATGCCACAGAACTCCTTTCTTTTTGCTGCAAGAAACTAAAATAGCTATCCTTGGGGAATTGGTACTCTTCAAAGTAGTTAAGACATAAGAAGGGGGGGATTTTGAAGCCAAGGCTCTCCAATGATAATGTGAATCCACAGCATTCAATTTAGCTGCATATAAACAAAGTAATTTTGAATTACAATTAGTTTGGTAATTTGAATGTGGATAGTCATAGTCTGGTTCTGGGGAATAATTCTTCAGCCAAGTTGGCTAATATATATTTCCCCTCTCAGTGCCTGGGACCCAGAAAGCTAATTTAGGTGCAACCCAAGGATTTGGGCATACTAAGTGGAATTTGTTGTTTTCCTTTGAACAGAAGGCTGTTGCACATCACAAACTGCTTTTGGAAGTTTCTTTTAGTCTCAAAAGTGGATGACCAAACGGTATGGAGGGGCTTTTGTTTGAGAAACTCATGCCCAAAGATCACTTGGGTGCATGGAACTAGTTGTACGATTCTTTTTATCCCAGCCATAATGCAGGAAGTTTTTTAGATGCACATTAACATACAGTTTTGGGATTTGAGAAAGTAAATTAAAGCAGCCTGAAATTTGGTAAATGCAATGTTTTTACCATTAAAAATTTAACAAATGAAATTTAGATAAGCAAACACACTGGGCAGAAAACAGACCCACACTTCCCCTACAATAATTAGATAGAGCATTTTATGTGAAATGATTTCTTGTACCGTGCTTGCTACAGTGAAAGCAGCAAACGATGCAGTCATGCATTTACAAAAATAATACACTGAAAGAAAAACAAACAAATCTGCACTGCAAATTAATTTCAAAGCCACTGTGAGAAACAAAACTTACTTCAATACTGAAGTACCCTCTGTCAACATAGTCCCCAAGAAAAAGGTACCGTGTGTTGGCAGGAGAACCTCCCACTTCAAAGAGCTTCATCAAGTCAAAGAATTGTCCATGGATGTCCCCACAAACTGAAAGAGAGAGGTGGACAGAGAAATTTATGCTTTACATTATACACACAACTGTATGTACAGTAATACCTTGGATTGCAAGCATAATTCGTTCCGGAAATGTGCTTGTAATCCAAAGCACTTGTATATCAAAGCGAAATTCCCCATAAGAAATTTGTACACATATTTTTAATTTTAAGCTGCAATAAAGAATGATAGTGTAAAGTCTTCGTTTTTCTTGACCGTACTACAGTACTTGTATTGCAAGACGTCGCTTGTTTATCAAGTTAAAATTTATTTTAAAAATTTGCTTGTCTTGCAAAACACTTGCAGACCAACTTACTTGCAATCCAAGGTATTACTGTATTTACTTATTAGCATATAAATCTAACCTAGGGTGCATTGTAAACCTGTCTAGCACAGTACTGTCTACATTGACAGACAACAGACTTCCACGATCTCAGGCAGAGACCAAGACCTCAGCCTGCTACACCAGATATTTTAACTAGTTTTGTCACCAGCCATGAAATATGGGATAACACATGCATACTACCACCGATCTACAATTAGGTTGGAGACTAATGGTAGTGGTGGTGGTGGGGTTAGAGTGATAATTGCACTTGCTGTGCACCATGTTTGTTTTTTCTGTCCTCTGGTCAAAAGGTTTTGTAGGACGTCTATTGACCAGAAACAACTGAGGGACAAAAGAAAAAAGGGTGCATGTATGCCATGGGCAACAATGACCTGGTTCACACGACACAACAACCCACTGTGGGTGATCAGCCATGGTGGGTTGTGGTGTTGCGTGAACCCAGCGCAGTTTCTGCAGGATAGCTTATTTTTCACAAACAAGCCATCCTGAGAACCCATGGCTTGTTTTAGGGTTGGTCAGACCCATGGTGGCTTGTTGTGCCATCCGAATCCGGTAGGGCAATTGTATCGTGCGTTGCCAGGAACAACTAGAATGCTGCCTGGCCAGAGCAACAAAAAACCCTGTTGCTCCTCAAGCTCTCACTTGTGCCGCCACCATCCTCCCTCATCCCTTCTTAGCGCCTGCTCCGTGCCCCTAAAAACCATGAAGAAAGGACACCGGAGAGTGTCCCGAATGCATTTACAACCACCCCCCCCATTTTCAGTCCTGCACAAGTGTGCAGGAGCAAATGACATTTGCTTTAACATTTCCGCAATTTTCTCCTCTGTGTTACTGCTTTGCCATAACATTTGTGTCTGTTTCCCAATCCTGCCCACTGCTCTGCAACCCATATCAAGATGTGACAGCTAGCAGCGGAGGGAAGTGACAAGCAGGAGGAGGGGGGGGAGCATAAAATGGCTGGAGAGAAGGTGCTTTTCCAGTGGGGTGCTTACTTTGGGAGCGGGTGTGCTTATGATAGTGTAACATGAAGCAGCCTTTATTAAAAAAAAAAAAGTTTGCTAGCTAGCAATGTAAGCGCCGAAGTGGAAGAGGGGAATATGGGGGTGCTTGGCTAAATATTGGAGAGGCAGAGGCACTTTGGGAGTGGATGTGCTTACTAACGTAAAAAAGTGTTTGCTAGCTAGCAATGTAAGTGACAAAGTGGAACAGGGGAATACGGGCATTCTTGGCTACATATCGGAGGTGAAGTTGCGCCCTTCGCAAATATCGGAGGTGAAGTTGCACTCTTCTCACATCGGAAGTCCTTGGGGGTGGGGAAGCTGGCGAATGCGGTAACACGTTCATAAGGGCTCAGAAAATTAATTTCATTTGCAGAGCTGATGTGCTGGAGCGGGGGAGTTCCCTTGGTAGCCAGCAAACCCAGTGTACCAGTTGCAGAAAGGGTGCTGATGTAGGGACCGAGGCAACAAGGGATTCTGCAGCAAAGGTGCCTGGGATACCTGCCTGAGCCGGCTGGAGGACTGAGGCGGAATAAGGGGTAGAAGAAGTAATGGAAGCTCAATCGTCTGTCGGGAGTACCGTGGGTTGTTCAGAGAACAACCAACCCTTTGTGGCTTATTTGCAGGGTGGCTGCATGCGAACCCGCCCAATGTCTCTATTATATCAGACCTCTTACAAAATTGTCGGCCTCAAGCCTCACACAGTTTCATTGATTTACCCTCTCCCATCAACACGCCAAAAGGCCATTTTATGCTTTATAGTTACACTGCTACAGACAGAGAGAGGTTGTAGGAAACTGATGGAAGGAATATGATGGAGCATTCACATTGGTAACTTTGTACTGATTTGTGTAATGGGGCTACTATTGACATAGCAGCAATTTGGTTTTGAATCCAGTAAGAGCCGAATTCCACAGGGAAGACAATGTTTAGGGGATAGTAGGGGGTGGGGTATTATTAGAGATAAATGAATGACAAGAATTATTTTACTGCAGATATTTCCAAACTCCATTACTCATTGAAACAGGATAGCTTGTCACAGTATGAAACATGTGGAACTGAGAAACAATTAGTAGCAACTGTAGTAACAATGTGAATGAAATTCAAATGAAGCAGCACAGAAGTTAGTACAAGAGTACTAACACCTGTTTCAGGGGACAGTTTGAAAGCACATGCTACTGCAAACTTGGCTGAAGTTATGCAGGTTTGGGTCTTGCCAGTGCCTGGAGGAGAGACTGCCCATTCTATACTGACTGGAAGTTGATCATGGAAGATGGGATATAAATGTAGCAAACACAAACATAGATAAGATGAAATTCATGTACAGTAGATTCATTTCACTGCACTGCCCATTGGCTAAAGCAACATAAAATCATATTCAGATATAAAATGATACTGATACCATGTGCAAATACAAGATGTTCAGCCTTTCTATATACATACAGATCAACCAGCTCCTGTATTTAAGGGCACGATCCTATGTCATCTGCCCTCGATATACACGTAAGCCTCTGAACACAGAGGCTTACATGATCCAATGCAAGGCGTGAGGCATGGTGGCGGCGATTTCCGCTGCCCTGCACCTTGTGCCCTGTATTTCATCTAGATAGCCATTTTCAGCCATCTAGATCAGTGTTCTCCAACCTTGGGTCCCCAGATGTTTTTGGCCTACAACTCCCAGCATGCCCCAGCCAGCTATGCTGGCTGGGGCATGCTGGGAGTTGTAGGCCAAAAACATCTGGGGACCCAAGGTTGGAGAACACTGATTTAGATGAAGTGCCGCGGAGGGGGAGGAGGCTGGGGTGCTGTCTGGGTATGGCATAAGCCGTTGGCCCTAGCCTCCTCCGCCCCGCCCCCAGCACACCCCTCACTGGGGCTGATTTCCGACCTCGGAGAGGCAGCTGGTGCGGTTCTTTCTGCACTAGCTGTGAGGGGGTGGAGCAGTGGCTCTGCATTCAGAGTCCCAGCTCTGTGGTTGGAGGACCTCAGAGCTGGGGCTCCAAATAATCCTACATGTTGGAAGGTCATAGGATTGTGCCCTAATTCAGGAAAAATGCTAAATATATGACCAGCTCACTTTTAGCTACATAAAAGTATACTAAAATATACTTTTAGTATACACAAGCTACACAAGTAAGGCCAGACATTTTTGAGCATTAAAAATTAAACTTGCTCACCAAGGAACACTGAACAGAACCAGTACATATGTTAAACAACAACAACATCAACAAGAAATGGCTAAACTAACCTTATAATAACAAGATATTCAATGGTTTCTCTCTCTCTCTTCTGCAAATGAACTCTTTGACCCAGTGCTTTTTTTCTGGAGAAAAAGGTACCGGAACTCTTGGATTACATTTCCTTGGGAGTAGATGGCGATTAAATTGTAATGCAATTAATAGAAGAAAAGGTGCTGGAACTCAGTTCCGGTGAGTTCCACCAGAAAAAAAGCCCTGCTTTGACCTACTTTTATCGTACTTCACTTTCCCAAGTACCCAAGAAGACAGCTTTTGCCATGTATGCAAAGGTAACCAAATGCAACAGCTCAAATAAATACCACACACAAAGCAATATGTTGATATTTTGTACAATATCAATGGACACAAAACTTGCTCTCCAGGGTTTCACAACTATACGAGGGTTCAAAATTAAGGAACAAGATAATGCCCTTCTAAGGCATTCTGATGCATCTCAGCTCTTAATGGTATGCTCTGATAACCTGTAGGCATGATAATTACTCCTTTCTTGTATTACTATTAAAGTCTTATCATCCCATATTTTAATTTTAAGCGCATGGAACAAATGTTTGTTTGTGGAAGACAAACATGTGCCTGCAGCCAACAAATGGATAATGAATTCCCATCAGGTTTTACACTCCTTTATTTACTAAGACCATGAGCTACTAAGTGATAAACATTGCAGAATTAGGACTTAGAAGGGAAAAAGCCAGTTATTCATTAAGAAAGAAAATTACGGTGTAGCACAAGTGCTATTAATGAGGTTGCACTAAAATTTACCACACTATCCAATAAAAACATTACTCATATCTCATTGTCTATTTTTCACAGCATGGCATCATATCATCTTGACTTGCTATCTAAAGGAAAACTGCGATCTAACCCCCTTTCCCCTCCTCTAATCACTAGGACATCCCTGTTCAATAGCTACAGGAAATCAATACAGCAACTAGAAGAACAGGGCTATTCCTGCAGCCTTTACTCACACTGGCTGTTTGCAAAACCAATGTTATTACTGATATGAGTAATTTATTCCTTGTTTATTTTTCTATTGCTCTATGTCTAGCAACTGGCTTGAGCACTACAAAATGGAAAATGCATGCGTGCATCAAATATTTATTCCTATTTTATTCCTCTGGCATCAAGAGCCAGTTTCATTTTATTTTCCTCCCTAATATTTGGCAAAGTCAAATATGTCCAATGTTATATTATCCTTTGGTAGGGTTGAAATATTGAAAATTGCTCATGTTTTTTCTTCCTTTTTCTTTACGTGTGGATTTGAGTGTGTGTTTCAAATCTAATACACAGGGATGGGGACTCGGACTCGAGGACTCGACTCGTGAGTCGGACTGAGTCCCCCCTCTGACTCGAGTCGGACTCGAGTCCCAATATTTTTAATGGGACTCGAGACTCGACTCGGGACTCGAGACCAAAGACTCGTCAACATCCCTACTTGATGCCACCTGCAGGTGCTGTCTGGACCTAGTTGCAGTAACAATCCAAGTTTATTTTTTAAAATCATTTTACTAATGTAACCTTTCAGACATTTTGGGTTTGGCTGCCTCAGCCTGCCTGTTTGGGGTTCCCTGCCTCCTCTGCCTGCCTGGTCTCTTCTTAACCAGTTCCACAGTTTGAATTGTCCAAGACAAAGGCCTCTGCCTGCCTGTTTTGGGGTTCCCTGCCTGGTTATTTTGGGTTTGTCTGCCTGGTCTGTTCTTGTCAAAATCAGTGGCAGAGTTTTGAGATAAAAAGGCACACTTGTGCCTAGAATTTATTTAAGCCACACATCTGAAGTAGCCTTATTTTGTTGGGAAAAACCCCCATTGATTTTAATAGGGACTCGTGGAGTCAACTTTGGGAGTGATTCGTGACTCGTGAGTCACCATTTTGGACCAAGGACTTGGACTCGGACTCGAGTCCAAAGACTCGTGACTCGATTCGTGACTCGAGACCAAAGACTCTTCAACATCCCTGCTAATACAATTCATAGATCAACTGGACTCCACAAATGTAGTTCGCAGCCACTTTCCAAACTCACTGGAGCACTCTCTGGATATACTTTACTCCTGTAATAGAATAATTTAGACATCTCTATCCATCTGCTAAGCAAAGCCTGATAGACATTATATGAATTTGTTTGTTATGCTAATTGTACAGAACACTTAGGTTTATGGATTTGTGATGTAAGTTATCTTCTTGGTACTCATACTAGTTACTTAACAATCATTGTAATAAAACATGATTCTATCTATTTACTTCAGTCACTGAATGCAAAAGCTGGCATGTACACTCTACTAAGGTGAGCGGGCATCTTTAAAAAATTCTAATTAAGTAACTTCAAAAAGGAAAGAAGACATGCCAATAAGGAAGACATGAGCCAACTAGGGCAAACAAGTGTCATGGTTTAAAAACAGAAAGAAAGCTATCCAGCTTTTCCAATGGATTATTTACATATTCATGTTAGCTGATCCCCCCCCCCCAAGAATTACTCTGACAGGCCGTACAGTGATATGCATAAATAAAGTGGCTTACGTTAAAAAAAACAAAAAAAACCCTGACAAACATTTACAGAATACAATGATGCTGTTTTGGACTGTATGTTTGGGGAAGAGGGCTCAACTTTATGAAAATATAGAACTTTTCAATTCAAATGATAATCCCAAGAAACATGATGATTAGATGTGCATAAACTGGAGAATGTGCATGATCCCATTCCTGCTAACAAAGTATTTGGGTCCAGCACCAGCTACTGTCCTTATGATGAGAGTTTGCCCATAAAGACTGTAGCTTTCACATGCCTTTGGATTGTGCATAGGCTGAATGCATGGAGATGGGCCATGATGGCGCAGTTGTCATTATTCTCAAAGAAATTATTCTGAAATGTCCATGGAGCACACATATAGCAGTAAAGTACTGTGAGTGTTGCTGCCGGCAAGGAAGAGTGGGGGGAATGTTTTTCCTGAGTATTTATACCCCAATGGTGCACTTTCTGGCTGTTGCATAGTTTTTGATAGAGATCTAAATGGGGGAAAGTTTGGTATACAGTAATACCTTGGATTACGAGCATAATCCGTTCTGGAGCCATGCTCGTAATCCAAAGTACTCGTACATCAAAGCGAGTTTCCCCATTAGAAATAATGGGAACTCAGATGATTCGTTCCACAACCATTTAATCACTGCTTTGCCTGCTCCCTGGCAGGGAGCCCCATGGAGGGAGCCGGCAAAGCAGTGATTAAATGGTTGTGGGGCTAATGGGGAAACTCACTTTGATGTGCTGGCTCCCGGGCTCCCAGCCTGGCCTGGCCTCCACTCGCTCTGCTAGCACCTCGCACGCTGCCATGCCAGCTCCTGGGCAGGGAAGCGGCATGGCAGCGCAAGGCGCCCGCAGAGTGAGCGGCCGCGGCATGTCTCCACGCATCTCCCTGCCAGGGAGCCGGCAAAACTGCTTTGCCGGCTCCCTGGCAGGGAGACACGTGGAGCCGCCCCCGCCTCTCCCTCCCTTTGCAAGCGGCGGCTGCAGCGCGTCTCCCTCCCTTTGCAAGCGGCGGCGGTCCCGTCGCGTCTCATCCAGCCCTGTCAGTGACGCAACGCATTGTAATAAAACATACCGTAGTTATTAGACAATTTACAGAGCAATGCTATGGCCCCCTAGACAGTGTCTAAGGGGCCATAGGATTCTTTGGATTCCCAGATCCGAGATGGGAGACAGAGCTCCGACCTCAGAGTTGGGGATTCATGCTCAGGCCCCCCTTGCAGCCGGCACAGAAAGAACCGTGCTGACTGACTGCTTATCTGTCACCTCGGAGTAACCTCGGAGAAGAAGGGGTAAAGGGGCATTCTGGAGAGTGGTGAGTCGAGGAGACTGGGGCCACCAGGATATGACATATCCTGATGGTGCTCCAGTCTCCTTCCCTCCCCCTCCAAAATGCTGCAGCTAGATGGCTGAAATAGGCCATCTAGCTGATTTGCAGGGTAGGAGGTGCAGCAGATAGCCTCCGCCGCTTCCCCCCCCCCCTGCACAGGATGCCTGTAATCCTCCAAGTTTGGAGGCTTACAGGCATCATAATTGGATTGTAGTCTTAATTAATTTTTAATTAAAATAATTATTCAGGATCTAATAAAAATACGTTCTTAAGATACTAATTTCTTTTTTATCAAAAGCAATTTCCGTAACTCCTATTACCAAGATCGCAATTTGGTTGCTCTACACAATTGACCTTTATTATGATGACATTAGATCAATTTTACCAGCTTACCTCTCCATTAATGCAAGCAAAATGCATATATAATACAACTTTATTATGACAGAAAATACATTTTTTTGGGGAAAGGGGGAAATCTGCACAGTGGGAAAGCATCTGAATGCAGTTATCCTTTCATGATCTGATTTCTTCAATGGCTGCAAATGGATGCAATATTATTTATTGGGTTTTGAGATGAAAGCTTGCTTTGCCGCCCACAAATACTTATTAAATATTTTATCTTGAAAGTTGCAAAATAGAGCCCAAGGGCTTTTAGAGGAGAGCTCTCCACCGTTTAACTTACAGAAAACACTTTTTAGGTATTATGCTGTAAGCCTCCATTGGCCCTGCAGCTTAGGGGTGAGACAAGGCCAAGGATGCTCTTTAATCTTCATGAATAGAATCAGATAAGTGTTTAGTTACATGACATCATAATACGATGTCCATAAGAAAAAATACCCGCAGAGTGGACTTAAGCTGGTTAATTCTGCTGGTCTACAGGTCTTCTCTGAGTCTAGTCTCTGGTTAAGCAAACTGCTAGCAAAGGAGATTTCCAAGACCCACCATGGCCCACACTGAATTTTGCTCAGTCCGATAATTTGCTTGTTGCTACACTACACCTCTAGCAATCGTTTACAGACCATCTTGCATTCTGGTACAATTAAAAAACCTTTATACACACACCTGTCTCAGTACACCTCTCCAAATTGTAACATGATACATTTTTGTGTGAATCAGAGCGTTATAATGCAGGAGTTAACCATATATTTGTAATTATTTCCACTGTATTAAGCAATGCTTGCTTCCAAATTCACTTAATCCAATATAGAATGTTGAGTTACTTAAACGTAGGGCATTTTTGCAAAAATTGGTTAGTCAACAGACTTCAGCTTAAACTAGCAACACCTTGCCCTTCTAGCTGAAAAAATAGGTACTTTACCATGCACTTGGCAGTTGGCTGAAATGAATGGTATGATGCATACGGCTCTAGATCCACATATTGTGTAAACACCATTTCCTCATCCTGCTTCCTGTAGTATCAAAGTGAGTTCAAGCATGCCAGAGTTTGTTTCTGTGTGCACACACAAGTATATATGCGGCTTTGTAGAGAAGAGTGCATGTTTGTTGAGTTTACACACGAATTTAAAATTGTCAACGTGGGCTGCCATGTAAGCAAAAAGATGTTTCCTATTCTCAGTTTATCTGTCAGATCAAAAACTCTCAATGGAACTTACGCTGGCTCAGCTTGTCTGAGCCAGCGTAAGCTAAGCAGGGTCAGGCTTGGTTATTACTTGGATGGGAGACCCCTCCTCTAGTTTCTTGCACTGAGCAGGGGGTTGGACTCGATAGCCTTGTAGGCTCCTTCCAACTCTCTGATCTATGAAATCTATGAAATTGCTTCAAAGGATGGAGCAAGAATAGGTATAAAACAAGGAACAGTTTCTGAGTTCATTAATAGGGATGCATGAGAATTTCAGTTCAGTTAATTAAGCATCAGAATTTCCTCTGTTCATAATCCCGAATGCGAATGGGAGCACATTTCTTGGCCAAAGTTTGCATATTCGTAAGCTTGTGTTAGTCTTCAAAAAATGCAATCTCTAGAAAAATGTGCACTTCAAAAATGTGCATTTTGGGGGAAAAATGCATTTTTACACTTTAATCAATGGGGGAAGTACACATTTGGGAGTGCACTTAAAAAAAAGAAAAAAACCCACCAAAATGAGCACTTTTTCCATTCAAAAAAGAAAAGAAAAAGCTCACAGTCAGGAACGACGTGAACCAAGCTTCAAGGTGGAAATCAGAGAACCTTGATGAGATTGAGCCTCACTGCTTCTCCTATCCCTGCCCTTTCTTCATGAGATGCTGAATTCCAGTGCAAGATTGTTGTTAGGAGTAGTCCAAAAGCCAATTGCAGAGATAACCATAAACCATTTAAAGGCGCTCTTGTAAGGTTTTATTCTGAATTTTGTCTACGGGAAAGACAAAATTACAGTACATATGTTCACAGAGGCTTCCACTACCGGGTTTCTTGGCATGCCAATTCCATCAGCAGATAAGCTCATCGTACATTACAACATGCCCTACCTCACTGCTTTAAATACCTGGAAAGGAAAGGAAATGACTGTGCCCAGCTTTTGCTCTTCTTCTCCATGGAAGATTTTATACATTTCTATACATATCTGACAAATCAATATGTCACCAACTCAGAGAATGCTTCAAAACAGAGAAGAAAACAGTCAGATACAGTATACATTTCTTATTTCCGATGATGAGCAACATCTGACAGATATTAAATAAACATCTATATACAGCCCAACAAGACAATGTGCTGTCAAAACCAAAAATTTCACAAGCAGTATCTAGCTGTCAAAACTGATGTTTAAGCCTTAGTGTATCTTTTGATACAACACAACCCTGCTAGAGAGAGATTTGCTAAAAATAAGGAAAGGCTAGCCTGCTTAGATAGCATCTTTGTATTCTTTGAAGCATGTCTAATAACTTTATCAAGGACACTCACAGCCATTTGCAGCTTCATATATATCACAAGCAGTCAACAATGAATAGAGAGGGAGAATGTACAATCAGAACATTTTTTTTCTGATTAAAAATACCAACTTCTGAACTGTTCAGAGTAGACTTGTGTTTGTTGACTCATCCAATATGCTTTTAGCATATCATTAAGAGGGGGGGGATCTAAAGCATTCCCATTTTACAGACAGGGCACAGAAAGATTAATTTGCTTTACTAAAGACCTGATTAAGGAATTCTGCACTGGAGGTTTATTATAAGAGCAGACAGAAGGATTAGAATCTGACCTCCAGGTTAATGTTGATCTTTAATTTCCCCCAAAATCAATAATGCATTTGTTAAGGGAATTGTTCCCTTAATGAGCCATCTGACCCTACTTATGCAAATGTGCCCATAATCCCGTGAATCATTAAAAGAAAACACTGCAAAAATTACATGTGAAATGACCAGGAATGCTATTTGTATGAGGTTATATTATATCCAGTGGGCTCTATGAAGCACACAGTCTCTAAATGACAGTCTTCAATACACTGAATATTGCAGAAACCCATTGCCTAAACCTAGTGTAAACAATCCTGAAGACAATTGTTGTATTATACTCCATGTGATGCTCCAACAATTGGAGCATCACAAGATTAACAGTGGACTTCTGAACAGGAACTGTGGAATTCATTTTAAAGTTTGCTGCCATTCTTTAAGCAACTGTCAACAGAGTGCATACGAATATCTTCAACATATATTAAACTGTTCACTTCATGGTACTTTTAAACAGAAGAGCTTGCAAACACACCTGAATCCTTTGTGAACAAAAATACAGTAATACCTTGGATTGCAAGTAACTTGGCCTGAGAGCGTTTTGCAAGACAAGCAAAATTTTTTAATTTTTTTTTACTTGATAAACGAGCAAGGTCTTGCAGGACAAGTAGTGTAGGGATGTAACCGCTTGCTAATCAAATGCTGATTCTTGTTGCTGAGATGTGATCCTTTATTTGCCAGTAATGGAATTTCAAGAATCTCAGCAGAGAGACAGATGGACATTCTCCAACCATAGATCTTGTTGTCCGCTAACATACTTGATATTCCTAAATGGTGTTGTAGTACCCGAGCTGTTTTCACAGTGCTCCATGTGTTGGGTTCATACTGTACTCAGTTGTAAGCTATTTGAGAGTTCATCTATGCCACAGAGGCCAAAAGATATGAGCAGCCCAATTTGCTTGCTTCTATACATACTAAGCTTTTGGAAAAAAGCAAAACATTTTCTTTTAATTAAGTCAATGATTGATCAAAGATGCAGAACACAAGGAGAGCAAGAACATCAGAATTAGGCCGAGATACTGTATACCCATTTAAAAAACAAAACAAAACACAACAACAATGTAATTTCATTTACCGACTGGTAACATTTTATTAATATTAGTGCTACCACCAAATATAAAAGATGCCCTCTTGGAATTCATGGAGGTTACTATCCACATACATAAATGTGATTCAAATTAGAAGAGGCAAAAAAAAAAAAAAGTTTAGCTAGGCTATTTTTTGCAGTATGGGATCCTAGGAGGCCACTATGAGTGTCACACGTCAAAGGAGGGGGAAGCACTTTGGCTGCAGCAGCAGATGAGGGATTTTCCTTTCTGACTATGCCATGAAGTATGTGTACTTCTGCAGCTTGAGAAAGATGGCAGACCTGATACTACAAAGACCGGGGGTAAGGGAGCCCAGTGACAATAAGAGGGGTAACCAAACGTAGGCAAAAACAGCAACAGATCAAAAGGATGGGTGTCATAGACTAACTCTGGTGACAAGAACCAAGGACTTTTGGATCAAGAGGCATAACCTTAAACCATCTGACTAGCCTGATAGGTCTGGAAACGGTTGGCCCTAGCCTGCCTTCCTATGCAGTCAAGACCCTGCACCTTACCTTCTGCGCCACCTGCTGCAAACCTGGCTAAGCATTGCATTGCAAGGGCACCACCAAGGCTGCAATGCCAGCTGACCCTCCCCCCCACAGCCAATCCCTGTTCCTCTAGGCCTATAAAGCCCCTGGCATCAGAGCTGCCTCATCAAGCTGAGCAACTCATCACACACACACACACACACACACACACACACACACACATCTATCTATCTATCTATCTATCTATCTATCTATCTATCTATCTATCCATCCATCCATCCATCCATCCTCTTTATTTATAACTGATATACATTAAATTGCACCAGAAGAAATGATCTACAGGACCAATAAAATCAACAGACTACCGTAAGTCCCTCCAAAGGCTGCTAACGGGGACTGGCTGACAAGAACACATTACGCCAGTCCTCTATGAACTACATTGGTTACCAATTGAAGTCCGGGCCCGATTCAAAGTGCTAACATTGACATTTAAAGCCCTAAACGGTTTGGGGCCAGATTATCTGAAGGAACGCCTTGTTTTCAGGTTGTATGAGTGTAAATCCATGTTGCATTTTAATGCTATCTCTCCTTGGGATGTTGCTATGTAAAGCCCCAACTGTGCCTGAGAACATATACTCCATAATGCAGAAGTCCTTACTCTGAAATGGTGCAGACATGATTATGGACTCAGACCACTATGGGTTGGACCCAGATTTACTCATGCTTAAGAGGAAGTCCTATTGATCTTAATGGATCTACTCGAAGTATGACTAAATCTGGATCCAACCCTATTAATGTCACCTCCTTGAGAAAGTACACGAATCTTGAGATAGGAGAAATAGAAACAAAAACCATTCGCTGAAGCAGTGGCTGACAAAGGAGACTTTCTGGTTTTTCTCCCCATTTTGAGATTTTTTCTATCTCTCTGACTTCTTTCCCTAGTTAGAAACTGCACCAGCATCCTGCATCACTCACTTAATATTCAAACCCTTGGGAAAGCAAGCAACTGTGAGATGAAATGGCAAGCAGAACACCATTCAGACAAGCTGCACTGTATCTAGAATAAAGTGTGTGTGTAGCCCTGTTCAGGTGAACACGTGAGGACTCAAAAGTGGGCAGAGGAGTCAGGGCTGTACACGCTGGCACCATCCCCTACATCTCCAGACACACTGGTCCCACCCACCTCAGTTCAGTCCTTGCCATATTGAATCCGCATGATCGTAGACCAGTGTTCTCCAACCTTGGGTCCCCAGATGTTTTTGGCCTACAACTCCCAGCATGCCCCAGTCAGCTATGCTGGCTGGGGCATGCTGGGAGTTGTAGGCCAAAAACATCTGGGGACCCAAGGTTGGAGAACACTGTCGTAGACCCTGCCTTATTAGAATTCCTGATCACGCGGAGTCCTACCTGCGTCCAAGCAAACACCAGTAGAACTCCCTTTCAGACTGCTGATTCAACATTGCAAGGTCTGAACTGAGGTGGGTGGGGCCAACTCTCTGCCCACTTTAAGCCCTCACACCTCACCTGAATGCCTGAACAGGGCTTGTGTGTGTAATATGTGTCTTCCCTCAATCTGCCCTCTGCAGGGAGAAAGTTAAAGTACAAGCTGGCATAATAAAACATTTATCGTGGACTCAATTAACTCTGTAAACAAGCTTGAGAGAGGAGATGCAGGCAGAAGGTAAGGTTCAGTGAGATCCCAGACAGAGAAGAAAATAAGAAGAGCCATGCTGGATCAGACCAAAGGCCTATCTCAGGTGTGGACAACCTGCAGCCCTCAGCAACATTTCAGAAGCCCTCTGCATGTGATCATTTCAGACCTCTGACCATCTGTCCCTTCCTTGACAGCCCGCTGTGTGGGAAGGAAGAAGGAGAGAGAGAGAGAGAGAGAGAGAGAGAGAAGAGAGAGAGAAAAGGGGTGGCAGAAAGAGAAACGGGGTGATCCACTCACTTTTGGCTCTGACCCTGTCGAATGCTGACCTGCGGTCCTCGACACATTTCCCATGAGGGAATGTGGCCCTCAACAGATAAAGGTTGCTGCCCCTGGTTTAGTCTAGCATTCCTTTCCCAGAGTAAGTAATCAGTGGGGGGGGGGGTTTAAACCAGGGTTTCAAATAAATAAATAAATAAATCCAATTTACATTTATAAAGCAAATGAGAGAAAAGATAGAAAGTGATACATACATAAATAAATAAATAAATGCTGCATATGTAAGGAAGCTTAGCAAGCAGCATAGATGATGATTTTACATCTACAAACATGTGAAGCATCACCGAAGACAGGACTTCAGGGCAACTAAACTGGCTCATTTCAGACACGCTTCTAAGAAGCTCTCTGTTCCAATGATAATCCATCAGCTTGAATGCTCCAAATGCTCTCAAGTACTGAATGGACAGAGGATTTGGAGCTTTGTTTGCTGGACATCAAGAGAGTTTTTCAATTAATAGAACAGCTATTACACTAAATGGCTGGCAAGGGACGAGATGCCTCTGCTTCTTCTGCTCCACATAATGTAATTTGACCTTTTCACAGTGCACACATGGTATGATCATCTCAGAGATGTTATACATTGATTGCACAACAGACAGACAGCAGGGGGAGGGGTTCTTTCTGTTTTTGCTGCTCACAGGAATCAGCTCACTATTCAAGGATACAGCTCACTTGCAAGACTATGCCAGGATGTCTTGTCACTATGCAAGGATGCCCAACAACATTTTTGTCAATGGCCACTGTACATAAGGGAATTATCACTGTCCACACTTTCTGCATCACTGTCTACAACGTTCCCTGCCTCTGTGCACACATTTGGAACTCATGCATCTGATCAAGTGGGTGGTAGTCTGCAAAAGGTTATGCCATAATAAATTTTGTTAGCCTTTAAGGAGCCACAACACTATTTGGTGTTTTTGCTGCAACAGACTAAGATGCCAATCCCCCTGGATATGGTATTTCTTAAAGCGTTTTAAAGGCTGCCACAAAGAGACTGGCTTTGCAAAGGATGGCTTTCTTCTGGAAGCCTACAAGAGGGAAAAAGATTATGGGGTTAGATCCAGACTTAGCCATGCTTAGAGTAGGCCCACTGAGATCAATGGGACATTAATACAGACTTACTTATTATCAATGGCTCTACATTAAGTATGACTAAGTCTGGATACAGCCCTATGTCTATCTTGGCATGGATAATTACAAAACAATACTAAATAGCTGAAAGCTTTAAATCTCATGCCATTCCAAAGCTATATCGCGGCTGATAATTACGGTACTTGAACGAAAGCAAACAGTGTAGGATTACTCAGGAATGCATATGTTGCTTCTGCTTTATTCAAACCTGTTTTATGTACTGGAGTACATTACTTTTCCCATCAGAAAGTATATTCAATGAAGTTTTGTGAAGATACCTCCACTCTTATGACAGGAAACAATCACTATGGTGAACATGGGTACAGTGGGGAAAAGTGGAATGTACTCTAATCTCAACTGTTCTATAAACTAAAATGCAAGGAATCAAGGGTACGTACCAGTTAAGTCGATTCAGACATTTTCTTGTGCTGAAGAAATCCCCTGATGGCGCTTGCACCCAGGTGAATAGGCCTGACTATCCACTTTATGCAGATTACGGTATGTAGTACTTGTCTTTCAAGAGAGGGCTGCAGACCTATTCCTTTTGCAGTGTAATCTCTTTTTCACAGTCAGCTCATGAATTCATCTGTTGCTAGCATCCTGTACATGTAGTGGAGGAACATGCATATACCCACTCTCTCCACACACACTAAAAATTGAAATGTGATGCAAGTGCTTCTAGTCACTCTGGGGACATAAATTTTGAACGGAAGAAAATAAGAAACTGTACAGCAGGGGTGCAGAACACTTTTCACGTGGGGGTCCAAATTGCACCCCTCCCCAGCAGACCCTCTGTGGACTGGATGATATGAGTAGCCATGCCCACTGATGTCATCACCCCACCACCTGCTCATTCTGCCTTTCTCCATGCCTCTCTCAGCACAGAGAAAAGGATTCAGCCAGCATGCACCACAAAGCAAGGACATGGCCGGTCTTAGAAAGAGCAGCTGCTCCTCCCAGTACCATCAGAGTCCCCCACTTCATGCAGTGTGCACTGTCCCCATTATATACGATTGCCTTAAACATTCTGATTAAAGAACCTGGTATCCCCCCTTCCCCACCCAAACATCGTCATAGGCTCTGGATGTACAAGAAATATGTACATAGAGAGCAGTCCCTCGTGCAAAAAAAAAGAAAGAAAGAAAAAAAGAGGATATTCCAGGGTCTCCTTGGTATAGAAAACTCATAAGCCACTGTTTTTAACCTTCTAAGTTATAAGTAGGCAAACCATGTCTGAAGTATAGATAGTATAGATAGCAGATGCTTGTCAAATTCATGAAAACTCCATCTTCTTTGTTCTCTAGCCCACATACTTACAGAAGATATGGAAAATGCAATTAGCAAAGATTGTAAAGAATGCGAAATCTTTAGGTCCCAGAGAGGTCCAAAAGTATTGGACTTTTTCACATCTCACAATATTAAAGCCCTTTGTATGATTTTTTCTAAAAATAGAAATCTGAAGGTTTTTTCTCCATATTATGAGTGAATCCTTTTGGAACACAGAGGGATTATCAATGAGTGTCAAATTTTATGAGCTATGTGTAACTAAAGCATTCAGATTAGTTTCAGCTTTCCATGACCTTCCAAAGCAGCCCTTGCCGCTAGAAGAAATTGCTGCTCAAAGTGGTACAATTATGCTGTAATTTAATTCTTGTAGTAGTGTTTGTGTTCCTGGGCAGGGGAATAATAATAAAAAATCCACAGAATATTGAAGGTTCACTGTATATCCCTTAGTGAAAGTTGAAGATCACGGTCAGGAACAAGCCAGGAACTTGCAGCAGAAGCTATCAGGCAGCACACACCAGCACATGCACCTGTTCACAAGAACCCAGGTTCAAAACAACAACAACCACACAAAACTGGGGTTGTTGTGATGTGCCGTTATCTATTTGTCTGTCTTCTCTGACAAAGTTTTTTTTAATTTTATCACACAATATAACCATTTCTCTCTGAGCACAAGGAGCCCCAGTGACGAAGCATCTCAGCTCCAGCGACAGGGTATCAGCACCCAAGCAAGTTGAGCACCCATGAGATAAGGTAAGTGCTATTTACTTATTTATATATTAAATTCTCTCAGTGTATGATTTAAACTCATAAATCATCAACCAAAGCCAAAACAAGGGCACAGCAAAGGGAGCTTAATCCCACAGGAGTAACCCTTTACAAACTTATAGTTTGGGGCGAAGTCCCAGGAGGGAATCCAGCAGGAACTTAGAGTTCTTGCATCCCTGCTCCAACAGAAATTCCTGAGTGGTTGAAGAGAACATCAACCAGATACATAAACTAAACCCAAGTTTGAAAAAGGGTAATAAAAGCAATACATAGCGCTATATTGTCAAGTCAAGGGCCACTGTGCAGACCGAGCTAGTGAAAGAGTCTGCTTATAAACAGAACAAGTGTAGGCTAGCTTCAGCTTGGGTTCAGTGTAGGCTTAGGTTTTATAGTGCATCTCATAAACTCAAGTTCATAAATACTCATCCCAAGTTTTAGAGTGCAGCTTTTCATTTCATTTAAAAGACACACAAAAAGTGACTCAGCCCCTCAGCCCCAGTGACAGAAACTGAGGCAAATAGTGGTGACGAAAGATGAAGTTCTCAAACTTATTGACAAATTGAAAGTCAATTAACTCACTGGCCCCAAATGGTATCCATCTTAGAGTTCTTAAAGAACTCAAATATGAAATTGCTGATCTTCTAACAAAAATATGTAACATGCCCCTGAGATCAGTTCTGTACCAGAGGACTGGAGAATGGCCAATGTAACACCAAGTTCTAAAAAGGATCCAGTGAGGATCCAGGAAATTACAGACCGCTTAGCTTAATATCTGTTCTAGGTAAATTGGTTGAAAGCATGATTAAAAATAAAATTAGTAAGCATATAGAAGGACAAGCCCTGCTGAAAAAGAATCAACATGGCTTCTGCAAAGGTACAGTATTTTTCCATGTATAAGACTATACTTTTTCCTAAAATTGTTAGACTAAAAATTGAGGGTCGTCTTATACACGGAAGTAAGCCGAGGAGAGAACCGCACGGTTGCGAAACTGCCCAGTGGGGATCGTCTTATACACGGAAAAATACGGTAAGTCCTGTCTCACTAACCTTTTAGAGTTCTTTGAGAGTCTCAATAAACATGTGTCAATAAAGGGTTCAAATAAACAGGGGTGATCCAGTAGACCTTATTTACTTGGGACTTCCAACGGCTTTTGACAAAGTCCCTCACCAAAGACTCCAGAACAAACTTAGCAGTCATGAAATAAGAGAAGTCCTCTTATGGATCAGTAATTGGTAAAAGAGGAGAAAGCAGATAGTAGTAATAAATACTAAATTCTCCCAATGGAGGAATATAAGTAGTGGGGTCCCACAGGGATCTGTACCGGGCGAATGCTTTTCAATTTGTTCATAAATGATCTGGAATTAGGAGTGAGAAATGAAGTGGCCAAGTTTGCTGATCACACCAAATTATGTAGGGTGGTTAAAACAAAAAGGGATTGTGAGAAGCTCTAAAAGATTCTCTCCAAACTGGAAGAATGGGCATCAAGATGACAAATGCGATTCAATGTAAGCAAGTATAAAGTGATGCACGTTGCAGCAAAATATCTGAACTTCATATATACACTGATGGGATCTGAGCTGGCAGTGACTGACCAACAAAGAGATCTTGGGGTTGCGGTGGACAACTCAATGAAAATGTTGATCCAGTGTGCGGCTGCTGCGAAAAAGGTAAATTTCATGTTAGGCATAATTAGGAAAGGAATAGAAAATAAACCATCAAGATCATACTGCCCTTATACAATCTATGACCACACTTTGTGCAGTTCTGCACCAAAATAGGATATTGTAGAGTTGGAAAACGTGCTGAAAAGGGCAACTAAAATGATCAAAGGGCCGGAGCAACTCCCCTATGAGGAAATATTATAACATCTGGGATTGTTTAGCTTAGAAAATAGGCAAGTAAGAGAAGACATCATAGAGGTGTACAAAATTATGCATGGTGTGGAGCAGGGGTCCTCAAACTACGGCCCACGGGCCACATCCGGCCCGCCAGGTCTTTTCATCCGGCCCGGTGGCCGATCTAGACTTGTGAGGGAAGGGGAGGAGGGGCGGCTGAGCCGGGGGGGGCACGGGCGGCCTGGCCACCCACCGCCCTGCATCTCCTGCGGGGGGAGGGGAGGAGGGGCGGCTTAACCGGTGGCGGGGCGCGGACAGCGCCCATCCTCCTCCCTTCTCGTCCACCCGCGCAGGCTTTACCTCATCCGCCTCGCCACCCGCTGGTCCCGTCGCGTCACTTCTGGCGCGGCAGAAGTGACGTGACGGGACCCTGCTCCATTGTGTCCATCCTGGACCCCGCCCGCGCTCTGTTTTTGGCGAGGGAAACCAGGGCAACAGGGCTGTTTAAGCCCTGTTGCCCTGGTTCCCCCCACCAAAACTGAGCACGGGCGGGGTCCAGGATGGACGCGACGGAACAGCTCCGGTGGCGGCGGACTCAGCGGCGTGCAGGGGACCAGGTAGGTCGGGGGGTGGTCCTGCAGCGGCGGCAGTGGGGTCGGTGGGGGGGTCCTGCAGCGGGGGGCAGCAGCAGTGGGGGCCTCCGGCGGCGGCTTCTCGAGCAGGTGCGGAGAATGCTCCATGCCGCTCTGAAGAGCGGGATATGGCGGGCAGCAGTTGCTGCAGAGCCGAGTGCCGGGCAGCATGAAGGAGGCAGCACAGGGGACCCGAGGGCCGCCGCCAGCCGAGCCGCAGCAGGGCCCTGGGGGCGGTGGCCGGTGAGTCCCAGTGAGTGGGGAGCAGAGTGAGTCCCGGTGAGTGGGGTGAGTCCCGGTGAGTGGGGAGCGGGGTGAGTCCCGGTGAGTGGGGAGCGGGGTGAGTCCCGGTGAGTGGGGAGCGGGGTGAGTCCCGGTGAGTGGGGAGCGGGGTGAGTCCCGGTGAGTGGGGAGCGGGGTGAGTCCCGGTGAGTGGGGAGCGGGGTGAGTCCCGGTGAGTGGGGTGCGGGGTGAGTCCCGGTGAGTGGGGAGCGGGGTGAGTCCCGGTGAGTGGGGAGGGCCAGCCGTGGGTGGGGAGGGCCAGCTGTGGGTGCTGCGCTGCGCTCCGCACCGGGGTGGGTACCGGGGTGGGTGCCGGGGAGCCCCTCTCAGTCGCCTCTGGCCCAGCGGGACCGGCTGTGATGCCCGCAGGGCTGGCCACTCTAACGCTGTGGCACGCGGGGGGGGCAACTGCGCCCCATATTCTGGCCTCCACACTCGGCTTTGCCACTGCCCCGCTCACCCCAAGCGGCAGAACCCGGAGCTGGTGTAGCCCAAGATCCGGGGGAGAATGCAGAAATTCAAACAGCACCCTCCGCCCCGCACACGCCGGCCCCCCTTATGGTCCATGGAGGAGTCAGGAGGGGTTGTGGCTCTGTGGAGCCCCCCCCCCCAGTCTCTGTGTTTGTACTTTTAAGGCTGTGATCCTTGTATTGTTTTTTCCTGTTTTTTTGCACTACAAATAAGATATGTACAGTGTGCAAATCAAGCCTTTCTATTCCTTTTTAAAATTTAATGTATTTCAATTTTAGATGGCAAAATAATTTATAATTAATTTATAATTAATTTAATAACTTTCCATTTAATCAAGTAAAAAAAAAAAAAAAAAGGACCCCGGTCCTTTTTTTTTTACTTGATCCATTCGTTCATATTTTTTTCAAACTATAGTCCGGCCCCCCAACAGTCTGAGGGACAATGAACTGGCCCCCCGTTTAAAAAGTTTGAGGACCCCTGGTGTGGAGAAATGCTAGAACCTGGGGTCATCCTACAAAACTGATTGGTGGGAGATTCAGGACAGATAAAAGGAAGTACTTCTTCACACAGTTCATAGTTAGGAATTCACTACCACAAGATGTAGTGATGGCTACAAATTTGGATGGCTTTAAAAGAGGATTGGACAAATTCATGGAGGATAAGGCTATCAATGGCTACTAGTCCTGATGGTGATATCCTACCTCCAATGTCAGAGGCAGCATGCCTATGTACCCCACTTGCTGGGGAACATGGGCAGGAAAGTGCTGTTACACTCATGTCCTGCCTGTGGGATTCCCGTAGGTAGCTGGTTGGCCACTGTGAAAAGAATGCTGGACTAGATGGACCTTGGTCTGATCCAGCATGGCTCTTCTTATGTTCTTAGGCCAAAACATCTGGACTGCCACAAGTTGGCCATTCCTAGTTTAAACAAACCACAGTTTCTTGAGTTCAGATACCATGCTGAATTGTCAATTTAAAACTAGAAGTGGAGCCTTTCTATTTCATAATCAAATACAGAAAAGAAAAAAGGGGGAAACATGTAAGCCCAAGATCTATGGGGCCACTTCACATGGTGGAAAAACATTTCATCTGAACTGGGCCACTCGCTTCATAATACCGCCACCACCTGATTTTTCAACTTAAAAAAAAATGAGTATTTGAGCAAATTGGGCCTTCTTTACATCCATCAATAGGTATATCACACAGCTTGAACAGACACCCCCTTGACCATGTTGGCAGCTCATTTGTCTGCTATTCTAAATGCATGTGTAGCT
The DNA here is from genome assembly GCA_021292165.1 of Shinisaurus crocodilurus. Classification (NCBI taxonomy): domain Eukaryota; kingdom Metazoa; phylum Chordata; class Lepidosauria; order Squamata; family Shinisauridae; genus Shinisaurus; species Shinisaurus crocodilurus. The sequence continues at coordinate 31,658,995 of CM037876.1, forward strand.
TACATTAATTTTCCAAGTCATTTAACATACACATTGGAATGGCATAGCCTATGCAATACAAGATACCTGTTCCCCTACCCACCAAGCCAAAAATAAGGCATACATTCAAACAAAGCAATTCAGCCCCCTGTTTCTCTTAGAAGCATAAATTCCTCCTGATCATATTAAACAGAATTTGTTGACAGAGTAATGCACATTGATCCAAAAGGCTGTAGTATGAGCTCTGCCTGTGTAATAAGAGTCTCTCTGCTCTGACATCACCTCATTGTCAATAAGACAATAATATTAGACTCAGGTTCTGTGCGTCTGTCTTAAAGCATACTCTCGTATTCTTACCCTCAATCTAAAACTTAGAAGAACTGTTAAAATGGATTATTAATTGGGGGTGGGACGGGGAACACTTTCAGAATGTCATGGTCATAAGTAAGTAAATATCTATCATTATTATTATTATTATTATTATTATTATTAACTGACAAAAAGATTTGCAATGGCTCCAGCACTCTGTGATCTCCTAAGCACAGGGCCAGTATTTATAGCAGGGGTGGGCAACCTGCAGGCAGCCTTAGAAGTAATTACAAAACTTCTCTGCAAGTATTCAGTTCAGTCCTCTGGCAAGAGTGTTGGGCAGGTGGGGAGGAAGAGAAAAAGAGAGAGGAAAAGTGGTAGCCGAAAGAGATTAAAGGGGGAGGGGTCCAGCCTACATTTGGCTCAGGCCTGTGGCCCCAAGGGAATGCAGCCCTCAACAGAGAGAGAAAAAAGTTTCAGCACCCATGTGGAATATTGTTGCCTAGATCAGAGATTTTTTATCAGATTGCTACAGGGGTTTTCCGCAATCCGATAAAGTGGGGGGAAATTACAAATTCCACCATAGCAATAACATTCACATTAATATTCCTTTTCAGTACTATAAAGTACTCTTCTCTTGTTCTTTTCCTCATAACCGTGCATCTTTTTTAATTTACATTTTTCTTTGAAGTATGTATGTGATCCCACTTTTCACATCATTAATCTCTTGTGGTGGAGGGGGAGGACGATGACTGTGGTACCAGCAGGAGGAGGAAGAGGAGGAGTATGGTACCTGGGTTCAACTATAGCAGCAGGATAGATGAGGGAAAGAATGCCAGGGCCCCAAAATAGTATGTCCGGCCCATCAAACCTGCAGGGAAATAGGGGGAAATGAGGCAGTGGGCAACATGACTAAAACAGATGGATGGAGAACAAAGTGCTATTTGGGGTGAGGGACCAAAGGAGATTTCCTCTCTTCCTAGTACAGTTGCCACTTTAGCAGGGCAAAGAATCCCCTACAGATCTGTCTCTCCAGTTTGGGGTGACTCTGCTTCTGGCATGTCTGTTTCACTTCCTCCATTATCAGGGCAATAAGACATGGCAGTTGTAAAATGGCTCCCCTGTCAGGAAAATGTGGCCATCCTCATTTTAAAAGGTTTCCTTCAAGGAGGGAACATTTTGGAAATATCTACTTTACCTGCTCTGTGTAGAGGTCAATAGGCATGTGTGCCATAATATTTCAGGTGGAGCATGTGAAAAAGTTATCACAAGGAGCTAAATGTAGAAAAACCCTGCTCAAAACAATTGCTTACTGTGATCCAGGCGGACAAAACCAGTTTAAATGCAAATTCTACATGTGTGTGAACTGCTGTTACAGACTCTGTGGACAGAAAAGATTGCAATGCATACTTCCACACGGAGCGCTTTAAGTAGTACAAAGTACCAGACCAGAAATAACAGCTGACACCTGCAAGATACTCTGGAGCTGCTAATTCAAATGGCAGGCTTGGGAATAGCAGGATCACAGCCAACAGCACTGTGCAGATCTAGGGTGCAGAACCTGCGACCCTCAGCCAATCCCTATGTGACTGACTCCCCAAGATGACAGGAGCCCACCTGCTTTTCCCTGCAGGGAAAAAATGGGGCTGTGGAGAAAATAACTGCTGTTTCCTGACTTCTGAGATAACTGTTTTCCTGCTGCTAGTAGCGGTATCATCCCCAATCCCAATGGAAACCAGGCCTGTCAACTTGCGTAACTTCCTTAACCTACGTTCATTTCATGTTACACCTTTGCCTCCCTTCCTTTCCTTGTCCCATATAGTCTCCTAAATTTTAGGTTGTGAAGTGCAATGTTAATTGATACCCCTATATTAAATAATAATAATAATAATAATAATAATAACAACAACAACAACAACAACAACAACAACAACAATGTGTTCAGCCAACTGTGATTAAGATAACTACAGTTTAGAATATGCACTATATTAATCCTGTTTTTACAAGTATACTTCGAGAACACTTAAACACACTTTGGTGAAGTACATAATCAGAAAATATTCTGGCTAGTAATCAGGAGATGCTTGCTTCCCTAGAGCTGATAGAGCAATGCTTTCCATGGATGGCTTGCCAGCTGAAGACTGGTGCAGGTGGCATTCTGCCCTGGAGACCAAGCACAGCTTCTATGGGATTTTCTGTAGCTCCTCCAGTCAACTGTCCAGGGCACCACAGCCACTCTCCAAGCTGCATCATTGCATGTGACTGGGGCAGTCAGCTGTCACCTTACTCACAGCATATGCTATCCCGAGTCTACTCCAGTCCAACTCTTTCTCGCACATACGCTAAGGGAGAGGGATTATATCCAGTGTCTTCCAATTCAACATTTTCCTGCATGCCTAAACATATTGTCTTTACCAAAGTAATGGGAGAAGTTGTTTTGCATTCCAAAACATTTCTTAAACTGAGAAGGAGAACAGGAATATGGGTGCGGGCGGTTTCCTACTTGTTGCATGTAATTTTTGTACATGTAGCAAATATACCAATTCTGCATTGATCAAACAGACTTAATAGCAGACCTATTAAGATTGTTGAAACAGATTGTTAACTTTCTTAGATGTTACCTCCTCTCCCCGCTTGGCCCCTAAACACACAGTAAAATCTACAAAAAACCATAGCACAACTTAGCTGCTGGTGGGTGTTCTGTTTGAACAGTATTAGCCACCCAATTATATCAACTTCCTTTATATTTGGAACACTGGTGCTTATCTAAGGATTGCTGTTTACATCTTTTCCTGTTTGTTCATGGAAATGATTATACTTCAAACAAAACTGGCAGCATGGATCACTATCAACTTCCTGTTAGAGCACTTAACCTCAGGTTGCTTGTGCTGAAATGCTTAGTGCCACCAACACACACAAATGGAGAGCAATTACATTTGAGGTCACAGTCATGCTAGAATAAGCATCATTCATTGCTTTAACATTACAGATGACGGAAAAGATAACAAACATTTTTTTAAAAAAAATCAGAGCTTGTGTTTCCTGTATCCCATTAGTGTTTGGTTAGGATCTTTTTCCAACCAGAACTTCCAAGCAATGTTTTAACTCCATTCATTCCACATTCCTAATGGACGGTAAGCATTCCTAAATGTTTAGACAGAAAAAAGTCCTATAACTCCCAGCATTCCATGCTGACTGGGGGATGCTGGGAGTTATAGGACTTTTTTGTCTAAACATGTACAGTAATACCTTGGATTGCAAGCATAATTTGTTCCGGAACCGTGCTTGTAATCCAAAACACTCTTATATCAAAGCGGGCGTGAGCAGGGCCAATTTCGGCGAGCGGTTACATCCCTACGACTTGTATTGCAAGACGTCGCTTGTTTATCAAGTCAAAATTTATTTTAAAAAATTGCTTGTCTTGCAAAACAGACCAAGTTACTTGCAATCCAAGGTATTACTGTATAGGATTATGCCCCAAATGTGTTTTGCACCTATGCAATTGACAAAATGCAAGACAAGATTCATGGCTGTTTCCACAATGGCATGTTTATTTTATTTATTTATTAATTATATTTATACCCTGCCTTTTTTCCTGCAAGGAACCCAAGGTGGCTTACATAATCATCCACCTCCTCCTCTCCATTTTATCCTCACAACCCTGTGAGGTAGGTTAGGCTGAGAGTCAGTGACTGGCCCAAAGTCACCCAGTGAGTTTTATGGCAGAGCAGGGACTAGAACCCGGATCTCCCGAGTCCCAGTCCAACACTCTCTCCACTACGCCACACTGGCTCTATACGAAAGAAAATATCTTAACTGTTCATATTTGCACAAAAAATGAGGGGGTTAAAGTTTTGTTTTAGATTTAAATTTGCCCAGCTATTAGTAAAAATGCTGGAAAACTGAAGAGAAAAAGTCAGAAATTATCTGGAGTTATATACTAGTTAAAAAGGGATAGAACACAACGGTGAGCTGTTTTTCATTATGCACAGATAGATCTCAATTAAAATGATTTTTAAAAAACCCTCCACTTTTTGCTTTAGAAACATAGACTTACATTAAAAAAATAATGTCATATATTCTCCAAGGAAACATTTTTAATATTATATTGTAGACCAAAGACAAAAAGAAAAACTATAGTTGTGGGCTTTTTAATTCTGTACCCTTTTTACCTCCTCAGATGAGGACAATTTGGAGACACCCCTTTCTCTTTTCGGGTCATAATATTTACTAAAACCTTTTAAGTCTACAATTAAGATAAACCAATAATAAATGACATGATTAATAAGAATTCCCCACATCATTTTCAATGGGGAAAGTAACTTATTTAGCTGCTTTTCCATCAGGGTGCAGAAAAAGATGGAGCAAAAATGATACAAAAGGTCTGAATTATAAGTCATATATAAACTTTAAACGCTGTATGAGAGCCTTGTTCATCAATGAAAGCAAACCTAGAAATTTAATGACGTTTCAAAAATAGAAATTCAAATATGACAAAACTTTGAATTTGTGCCCATTTTCAGTGTTGACAAATTCAGGTTTGGATATCTTTAGCCTTAAAATTCAGGGCCCCATTTAGCAAAGCCAGCTGCTTTGCCTAAACACATGACTCAAGTTAACCAATGTAATACCCATCACACAGACTGGAGCCTAGATGTATCAAATGATGCCACCAGGTGGCATCTTAAAATCACTTTTGTTCTGATGGTGGATGCCTTCTGAAACAGATACAGTTTGTGAAGAAATATCACAGATTGTGTTTCTTGCATTTTATGGCCCCTCTGTCCATGCCCTCCACACGCACATAACTACATAGGAAGCCACCTTATACTGATTCAGAGCATTGGTCCATCTAGCGCAGTATTGTCAACACTGACTGGCAGCAACTCTTTAAGTTTCCAGACAGGAGAGTCTTTCCCAGCCCTACCTGGAGATGCTGGGGACTAAACTTGGACCTTCTGCATGCAAACCACGTGCTCGATCATACTGAGCTACAGTCACACACAGTGTGTGTGAGTGTGTGTGTATACATGCACATGTGTGTATACAAATTCTTCATGCATCTGATGCAGAGGGCTCTAGTCCACAAAAGCTTATGCCATAATAAATGTTACTCTGTAAATATGCTACAAGACACTATGGGTTGTGTCCAGCATTAACTTTGCCTTACTGGAAAGCTCTTCTACACACACAAGGAAGGGCATCAGATTTTCAACAATCCCCTCCACCTACTGCATACCTCCGCGCAATATCCTATTGTGTTCCAGAGGTACCCCAACTCTCAGGAGCAGCTTGCTGGGGCATAAGTGGGTGGGGGGAGGGATTAGAGGAGAAAATCGGGTGCTCCAACATGCACAAGTGGAAGCGCTTTCTGCTAAGGCAAAGCCACCACTGGACACAGCCCTATTTGTGTGTGTCTGTGTGTGTGTGTGTGTGTGTGTGTGTGCGCGCGCGCGTGTGGAGTGTCTAACAGGCTAACACAGTTATCCCTCTGGAATAATGGACAGTATAAAACTCTTTTTTGTTTGTTTGTTTGCTTTGTAAGTGAAAAAAAACATTTTGTATGTCTGGAGAATTGCTGAAAATATAGTTTTAACTCTAGCTTAAATAGTGCCATTCTACCAAGTTTAAAAGGACACAGAAGAATTGGTTCCACTATACGATGTTTTCGCCCAATCCCACCTTAACGAAATGGTAAGTGGGGAAAAAGAGATTTGATCTGATATGATGATAACTAAAAATAATGCAGGAATGAACAGGAAGATATAAGGATGCCTGTCCGCTTCCTTTGGGAATAACCCTTTCAGTTAGCTTGTGATGATAACTATGGAAGACAACGGAAAATTGTAACAGGTGAATCGGGGATTCCCGTCACAACTTCATTTTACTCCTTCAGACCATTATTTTTTTTCCTCCCCTCTCCAATTTCTGTTCTGTGTTGCTTCCAATACCAGTTGCCATGCAAGCCTAAAGCGACATCTCATCAAAAAAGTGTTACAGCTCATGTCCTATTTGCAAGTACCTCAGGGCCAAACTAAATGTTACACTATAGCTGAGTGTAACTTTAGCCCTACGGCTGCTTTGCCCTTGCAATGAGCTGTCAGGAAGAAAGCAATTTGCAGTGGAGAAGCCAAGGGAGGAGAGAAGATGCTTAACTACCAACTCCTTTTCCCATGAGACCTCGCCCTAGTGTAAGTACCAGGAAAAGTATTCGAGGGGCAAAGGGGGGGCGGATTTCTGGAAGAGAAATAATGGTGTGTTTCAAACTCACAATCCCATCCCAAACATATTTTCTTCAAAGTAGGTCCTCCAAGGATTGCAGCCTTATTTCAAGTTTATGATCTTGCTATAATTCTCATAGGGCTCCACCAATAGGGTGGGGTAAAGTACTTGAGTACTTGTCAAGGGGGTAGCCCCTCCTGCTTTGGTGCCACTCATGCTCCAACTCCAGGGTTGTTGTGAGGATAAAATGGAGAGGAGGATTATGTAAGCCACCTTGGGTTCCTTGCAGGAAAAAAGGCAGGGTATAAATAGAATGAATAAATAAATAAATAAATAAATCAGCTCCTGGGCTACTTTACAAACACATGTGTGGAACTGTGGGTGAAGGGGATGGGTTTTTTAGGCAGAAAGAAGGTGGAGAGGAAAAGATTAAGCATTCCCTCTCCTCTTGCATCTTCCCCTCTGTGAACTGTCCATTTCTGAGGGTGCCTTGCAAAGGAAAAGCAGCTGCGGGACTTACATTACAAAGGGGCAACTACGGGGCAACTTTTTTAGTCTGCTTGCTTAGACCTTTCCATACAGAGTGTTGAGGGCTAAGAAACCATGTGCATTCACAGCAGAATTTTGTTTTGTTACTCATTCCTGAATTCCTGTTGTATCACATACAATTGCTCATGCAAAGTAGCAATTCTGTCTCCTACCCCCCTCCCCCGCACCACCCTTGTCACTCGGCTCTTCTTTTCTTCCCCTACCCCAACAAAAACTATCTGGCAGATAACCTTAAAGGTCATTCATTTCTCTTCATCCAGAGAATGTGTCACATTCCAAAGCTGCACATGTGCTATATCTCTGCTAAAACACAGCATGTGGCATTGGCTGAAGAATTCAGCTTCCTCAGAATCTCAGCTTCCATTTAAGCTTTCACCATTATTATTAATTTACTAAATGCCTTAGGGCGTGATCCTATCAATTGCATCCTCGATGCTTGCACAGGCACCCCCAGCAGAGCGGGAGGAGCGGTGGAGGAGATCTCCGCCTCCCTGCTTCTCCTGCTCCGCAGTTCAGCTAGCCGGAGATTTCAGGGCAAGGCTAGTGGGCACAACAACCATGCTCCCCCTCCCCATCCTTATTGTGTCCATATTCACAAAACAGTTGTGTTGTGAAGCAATGTTTGGCGACATCCTCAGAAGCCCCCAGAAAAATTGCCTGACAGTTCCAGTAGTCAGACGGTGGGCATTCAGTGCCTTATGTAGTTCCTTGCTATGACCATTTGAAACAAAATTAATTATGCAACATGGTAATTTGCATAGCTGCATATTTTTTTAAAGAGTCATGCACATTCATTTTACACAGATCACAGCATTAAGCACTGAGGTTACCTAGCAGCAGAATTTTGGTTTATTTTTAAAATACAGAGTGTACTCTTGCTCTGACATTCAGCTTCGTCTACATCAGAGCCATCTACATCCAGAGAACAGCCCCTCATGCGTACATTGAAGTGCCCAGTGGGAATTTAAGAGAAAAAAGGGGTTGGAATGGCTGAAGTCATAGCTTCTAGATGCTTGTCTGGGTCTGTCTGGCACCACGAGATTACCACCTTGTGGATGCAGGCTGCTTTGACTTACTTTGGCATGTGCTCATGTGAGAGGGATTCCAAGGAATGTGTATTAACACAAGACAACACCTAGGATTGGAAACCCACCCTTGACTGCAAACCCAAAGCATCCGCTGACAGAGTTGAAAATCGATCACCTCATATCTCATATACCCCATTTAGCAAAACTGAGGTAGAGGATACCAGGTTGGAGGAGGCTGCATGAAATGATTGTAAAGACACATGCCTTTTACAGAGTTGCTGTAGGGCGGTGCATAAGAGTTTGACTACAAAATAGGTGGCCAGGAATTCTACTGTCTCCTCAGCCATGAACTCACTGGGTGGTCTTAGGCAAGTCAGCTTCATCTCAACTCCCCACCTCCAAATCTGAGGTGGTGGTGGTGGTTATTATTATTATTGATATACCTTACAGGTCTACTGTAAGCATTACAGTCATGCCTTGGATTGAGAGCATAATTTGTTCCGTAAATGTGCTTCTAATCCAAAACACTCTTATATCAAAACGAAATCCCCCCAAAAAAATTTGTACAGAGATTTTTAATTTAAGCCGTACTACAGTACTTGTATTGCAAGACGTCGCTTGTATATCAAGTAAAAAATAAATAAATAAATATTTAAAAATTTGCTTGTCTTGCAAAACGCTCTCAAACCAAGTTACTTGCAATCCAAGGTATTACTGTACTGAGAAAATAAAGCTTTCTACAGCTTTCTGCTGCTATAGGAGCCCCTGTATGGTTCTCTGAAACATCAGCCATATTATGGGATAGACACATTCTCAGTTGGTACAAGGCTATTAAGGGTGCAATTGTATGCATGTTTAGAGAGAGAAAAAAAGTTCTACAGTATAAAGCTGTAGGACTTTTGTCTGTCTAAATAGGATTGTGTCCAAAGTCTCACTGCTGTCTTGCATGAGTCAAGGTTGCACCCTGGAATCACTCAAGTACGATTGCCAGCTCTTTTTTTATGGCCATGCTCCTATGCCGCTAAGAGCATCTTGACATGCAAAAAGGGACCAGGTAGACTCTTTCTTCACGTGAAACTAAAGTGATGGGGAAACATTTGTGTGTGTCAGGATGCTTTTGAAGACACAGAATTGTGAAATGAAGGTGTGGTAACGTTTGTTGGTTTGTTTTAAAAATGCTTATTAGTGTCATGATAAATTTCTTTATGTTTAGAACAAAATTTGAAACTGTATGCAGTCCAGGACATTGGAATAATTATAAAATTGAATGCAGTGCAGAGGAAATTGAATTCTGTTTAAAGTAGCCTTGAGGAAGATAACGAAACGGGAATACAAACCGGTTTTCTGTTGGACTACGACTAAAAATAACAGTATCAAGTTGAAAATATTTACACACAATTTGGTTGGTCATTCTGTTAACCATCTGAAAGAAAAAACAACGGTGGATGCAGAAAGGACTACAGTATCAAGTTGATAACAACTACACATAATTTGGTGGTCATTCTGTTAACCACATGAAAGAAAAAACAACGGTGGATACAGGAAGGACTTTATCCTGGGTGGCCAGGACTTTTGAAAAATATAAGATATATATATATATATACATTGTATTTACTTGATCATATTATTCATTGTTTATTTTGTAATTAATATAAAGTTATAAGAATTTTGTAAAGTTATAAGAATTTTGGAATAATTTTGATCACGGTGGCCTAGTCTTTAATCAGTTTGAAGACACAGAAGCAGAGACAGTGGTAGCCCTATACTCCAAACTCTCCAGTCTTTCAGCAGAGCTTGTGCTCCAGTACAGACCTTCTTACTTAGTAGGTTCCGAAGAAAACAGTTTGAAAACCACTGCTATGGAAGTACTTTTTAATATTACAAGTGGGCCCCACAACAGAAAATTGCAATATATCACTAGCTTGCATGTGTTATTAGCATGTGCCTTAGGAGGTTGAAAAAACAAAAACAAAAGATCACATTGAAGACAGGAGTCCCTGCTCTATCTTGGGTCATCGTCTTTTATTATTATTTAAGTTTTTAAACATTTAAATGTATAACCAGTTTGTATAAAAGTCAATGGAGCTTGTAACTGAGTGTTTGATCCTGCTTGCAATTCTGCTTGCAACTGAGTTTTCATTTGGCTTGGGAGATTCAAGTAGAAATGTGAAGTCTTGGGGGGGAAATCCCTCCCCCATTTTTGGGGGGATTCCCAAGGATCTCCCCAAGTTGGAAAAAAATGATTATGTAATATTTTATTGGAGAATTATGAATAAAATGTTTAAGACAACGCTACCTAGCCTTTAATCCTCCAAAATGATTTCTAAAACCTATGTATTAGGAAGACTTTTTGTACAACTATGTACAGTATCAAACCATTACAATTCCTATACACTGAGGACAAGCAGTATAGTATAACTCTCAAATGCAAGATGCATTTCTGCTTCCAGAACGCACTGACATTTTCACAAGAGAAGGAAGGGACTCCGTGCCTTCTTTATTTGCGGGCTTCCTCTTCTCGACATTTGATATACCAAACATGATAATTACATGAGCAAACCACATTACACTGAATGTGACCAAGTGACTTTAGATTTGTAAAGGGTGCCACAAAATTAAGTATTGTATATTTTTTTCCAATTTCCCGACATTTCTTTTTTTTTTTTTTTGAGGGGGAAAAAGCCACATTTATTTCCCATGGCTTCAAAATTTCCAGAATTTTTTTTATCTCTAGGTCCAAGGGAGCAATCTGTGTAGACTGATCTTTGCTGCAACCTGGTAGTAGTGGGGATATTTGACTGAGAATCCAAAGCAGCGTCAGCCCCACCTCTGGCCAGCACTTGCAGTACTGGACTACACTGCAGGCTGCTGAAAGCTACTGTCTCAGCACAGCCCTCCAAGCCGCAATAAGGGTATAACACTGAACTGTTGTTTATAGGGTTGTTGTACATTACTCTCTCAGCCCCATGTTACAATCTTGGGACAAAAGCAATAGATAACACTTCAGGGTTGACGTAAGCTACTCTCTTGACTTCAGTCCAACCTGAAATAGAAGTCTAATATCTCTGGACAACATTGCAGGGTTCGTGTAAGCCACTCAGAGTTTGACATGCAATATTCAGTGTGAACTACACTGCAGGGCTGACTCTCTCCCAGACAGAGTTCCTTCCAACCTGCAATATGGGGGGCAATGAGCTGCATTCACATAGGAATTGTTAGCAGAATTATTTTTTTAAATGTTTCACATTAAACAAGAACTGAGAAAGAACAGGAACTTTTCAGCTACATTAAAACCTTGGATTTCTCCACTGATTTCTATGGGTAGCTCCCATTTCCATTGCTGCTGACATTTAAAACTAGCTTATGAAGTATGAAGCCTTGGAAGGGCTTGAGCTTGAAAGGCGGCCTAGAAATATTTTATAGAAATAAAAATAAATAAAAGGTGCAAATCCTATGCATATTTAGACAGGAAAAAGTCCTACAACTCCCATGGCTGGGGCATGCTGGGAGTTGTAGGACTGTTTTCTGTCTAAATATGCAAAGGATTGCACCCAAAATCACCTACCGTATTTTTCGCTCCATAAGACGCACCGGACCATAAGACCCACTTACTGTATGGTACAAAAAAAAAATTTAAAAAAAAATTTTTTAAAAAAAAATCAGCTGAGAGGCGGGGGCTTCCCCCGCCCCACCCAGGAGTCCTCCACTCTTCCGGACCAGCAGAGGAAAGTAAAAAAAAAAAAAAAAAAAAAGAATTTTTTTTTTTTTTTTACTATATTCACTCCATAGGACGCACAGACATTTCCCCCTCCTTTTTTGGGGGGGAAAAGTGCGTCTTATGGTCCGAAAAATACGGTAATTGGAAAATGAAATGGGTTTCTCTACCCTTTTTATATCTGTCTCTCTTCCTCCATCCTCCTTATCCACCCATTTCATTCCATTCCCCCTCCCATGTGGTTTTTCAGGTCTTTTTCCTCTCCACAGTCAGTCAGCAATCTGTGAGCACCAAGTACAGTCATGCCTTGGATTGAGAGCATAATTTGTTCCAGAAACGTGCTTGAAATCCAAAACACTCTTATATCAAAACGAAATCCCCCCAAAAAAATTTGTACAGAGATTTTTAATTTAAGCCGTACTACAGTACTTGTATTGCAAGACGTCGCTTGTATATCAAGTCAAAAAATTAAATAAATATTTAAAAATTTGCTTGTCTTGCAAAACGCTCTCAAACCAAGTTACTTGCAATCCAAGGTATTACTGTATATATACTGAGTATACAGTCCTTGTTGGGCTGCTTTGGGGGGTTCCTCCCTTATAATTTTTTCCCTCCTTTTTTTTGGTAGTTCTGCAAACCTCGGGGTCTGCTGGTATCTTCCACTTGCATGCGCCTGTTGCTGTTTGGACTACATACACGATGGCAGTCGAAGAACTGAATCGGAATTAGAATATAGGATTACGGTAAATTTACAATTGTGTTGGGCAAACACCATGCTTGACAAGTAATTGGACATATAATCAATGCAGGGCTTGCAGAAAACTAAGAAGCACTTTTTAAGTCAATGACGAGTATCCTATTCCTACCTGTATGCCTGCCCACAGGTGTGCCTGTGTGTGTATTTTTAAAGGACTCTATTGATTCAGTTCAGTGCAGTCACCCCTGGAAGCCACACCATACCACATAGAGCTTATACTGTCCCCTCGGTAGCAGAGATGGCAGACTAGGGGAGGCTTGGTGGCGCTATGGCTGGCAACACCCTTACAGGAAGAAGATGCACATCTACATGTGCCTCCCCCAGCACACACGCACACACATTCACACACATCCAGTTATGTTTTAACTCAAAGCTTCCATGATCTTCCACCTATCTTATAATAATGGTTCCAGAACAAGAACATGGTTTCTTCCTGGCTGGGAAGAAAAGTAAAGATGCAAGCTTGAAGAGGAAGAGCCGGCACCAATGTCCAGGATCAACAGATGCAGTAGCACTCTTATCCCTGGATTTCAGTTTATCTCATGCAGTCTCATCTGGGGCCAGAATCTGTCCTGCTAATTCCCTGCTATGTCAGGGGAACCAAGGCCCACTGGCAATATTATGGAGGTGGAATAGTGAAGCTGTGGAGAGGAGATTAGACAACACCTGCCAACACTATGCCAGGATTTCTAGAGTATTAACCAGCTGCTAATTACGAAAAACCCAAATGCTGGGGTTTTTTTTAGTGTTATTTCTGAACAGAGATGCAAGCTTCAGTCATTCCCTCTTTGTCCTGTTGAATTACACTAATATAATTTATTTACCGGTACTTTCAATTTGTTGGTGAGGGTTATGGCTTTCTAACTTAAAAAGAAATGAGACTGCTACAGAGATTACAGGATTTTTACATCCATCCTCTTGGCTTACAGATGGCTTTAAACAGCTGCTACTAGAAAACATCAGCATTTGGCAATCTCCCCAATGCCAAAGTAGCCATCAGAAGAGGTTTAATGAAAACTGGTTCATAAGTGCAATACAGGAATACCTTGGATTGCAAGCATAATTCGTTCCGGAACCGTGCTTGTAATCCAAAACACTTTTATATCAAAGCGAGTCTCTGGCAGGCATGAGCGGGGCCGATTTCGGCCTACGCCTGCTCAAGGTGATCGGTTACATCCCTACGAGTGTCTTGCAACACCTTGCTTGTTTATCAAGTAAATTTTTAAAAAATTTTTTTGCTTGTCTTGCAAAACGCTCTCAGACCAAGTTACTTGCAATCCAAGGTATTACTGTATTCAACTAGGATTCTAGGGAAAGATCAAGAATTGTGAGGGCAGTGAGAAAGTGATCTTATCCAGGGTTCCCAAAGCCGACAAGCTTCTTGAGATACAAGCAATGTTAGCAGAGGACTCCTGTCCAGCCACCACTTCTTCATTAGAGCATGAGGCAAAGCAGCAACTTCTTTAGACCTGTAACTCTACCATCCATTTCCCCAATTTGTACAGCATGCACTGCTGTGATGCCTCCCTACTTGTCTTTGTTCTTCTCGCTAGGGGGCCTTCCCTCAGCTTTGTGTTTGGTGAAGCATGCCAAGTCATCTCAGTTTCATCTCTTGAATCCCTGCCTGGGCCCAACAATTACATGTCAAATTCTAATCTCTACCTTGGATACCACGCTCATAGGCTTAGTGATTGCAGCTTACAATAAAATAGCAGAAGCCACACATCAATCATGAAGTGCACCAAAGAGATGCAAGTAAGTAGGATGGCACATATACAGCACTGTGCATATTCAGCTTATTCTCAAGTCTTCGGCACAGAACATATTATCTGTTTTGGAGTTTGGCATGCACGCACAAATCCCTGCTTTACTTTCAAGTAAAGCAGATTGCTGGCCATCTAGGCATTGACAAAGGCTTTGAGATGGGTGTGGAAGAGATTTCATGAATGGGTTGTCAACATCTTGAGCTCCCTTTTCCTATCCCAGGAAATATCACTGCCGGCTATAGAAACTTACTAGCTTCCTAGGTCCTATGAATTTCTAGCACTCCATCCCCCCCCCCCCCAGTCTTTCATTTGTACCACCAAATCCCTGCCTGCCCACCCCCTGTAAAAACATTCTAAATAACTTGGAAGTCTATTTTTTTAAGAAGAAAATTGTGCAAAACAATAAATCTGCATAGTTTATGGTGGCTTTCCTGATTTGATAACACACACATGGGCTTACATAGTCTCTACTTTAACATCCTCCACAGTTGCATACTTAGAGGATGAAACATAAAAGTGCAATAAGAAGCACTAAAACTGATTACAGAAGGTGTTGGCTATTTCTCTCTTTCTTTGTCTCTCTCTCTCTCTCTCTCTCTCTCTCACACACACACACACACACACTCTCCTACCTTAAACATTCTGCTTTATTTGGTTATTTATATCATATGATGCTTTACAGATTGCCAAACTGATCTATAGCTCTTTGTGATCTGTATCTTTTAAGAATGGAAGAATCCATCCTTTATGAATTGAACAGGAGCAAATATATGTTTGCAAATCAGTGACGTCTACCGGTAAGTCTGCTTTTCCCCTCAGGACATTTGCTCAGAGTTCATTCTGTTTTGTCTCCTCACCACACAACATATTTTAATGTCTAATATTAAACATTTCAATCTATTTGGCAGTCATATTGGCTTTTGTACAACTCATTTGCAAAGCTCCTTTATTATAGCAGCTCTTGATCACTTACAATGGCAGCCAGGAGCAATCTGTTAGCTTTGATACTGGCAACAGGCTGAAATTGAGCAGAGGAAAGTTTCAGCTGAACATCAGGGTAACATTTAGAAACCAAGGTCTATTAGCCACTGCAATAATTTCCCAAGGGAGCGTCAGGAAGATTCAATGCAGTAATTTAAAACTAGACTGGTCAAAGAAGGGGAGAAAAACCCACAGAGCACAAATCCTGCAGTGAGAGAAAAAGGTATCTTACACGTCTAGTTTATACAGAAATTTAAAGCAGTTTCTGAAGGTTTCTTTGGGCTTCTGGCTCGACTATGTACAATAGTGGGGTAGTAGAACAGGAGACAAAATACTTCACTTCTAGCAACCAACAGAGAGCCAGTGTGGTGTAGTGCTTAGAGTGTTGGACTGGGACTTGGGAGATCCACCTTGGGAACAGTATAGGCCAACGCAAATCTATATACGGTAGGTAAATTGATGTGTTGTATGCTTATAAATCCACATTGGTTACAGGCAGTCCCTGGGTTACGAATGAGATCCGTTCATCTGTCTTTAAGTCGAATTTGTACATAAGTCGGAACAGGTACATACGGTTCGGTTCCCCAGCTCTACGTCGTTTACGTAGAAAACAGCGTAAGATACACCGTTTACGTAGAGTATAGCGTAGTATACATTAAAAGCGGCATTTACAGCAAATTGCGGTTGTTTTTACGTATACTACGCTATATTCTACATAAACGACTGTAGAGCCAGGGAACCAGGAAGTCCAGCGAGCGCCTCAGCTGGTACTCGTCAGAGGCTCAGCGGTCCGTTTGTAAGTATGAGTTGTCCGTAAGTCAGACGTTCGTAACCCGGGGACTGCCTGTAATTGGATCCTATCCTAACTTTCAGGGCACATTTAGCTTTCACCAAGGAAGATTTCTGTCCAAAGATACTGCACTGGGGGTGGGGGACATGTTTTGAATTGGGGTAGTCCCTTGCAAAGTCACAAACAAACTTGCTAATAATTCACAAATCAATGCTGGCAAGTGGAATATGCCAATTTGGTCATGCTGCCTATCCAAGAGCATATTTTAGCCATTTTAGCTTTGTTTATGAATTCAGGGTGCAATGTTTATGTAAATATCTTCTATATGCATGTAATTACATGTAGAGTACACATGAAAGGATATGTATTGTGTATTTAAGCATAATAACTAATAACAGTACAGTAATACCTTGGATTACAAGTAACTTGGTTTGAGAGCGTTTTGCAAGACAAGCAAAATTTTTAATATTTATTTAATTTATTTTTACTTGATATACAAGCGTCGTCTTGCAATACAAGTACTGTAGTACGGCTTAAATTAAAAATCTCTGTACAAATTTTTTTTGGGGGATTTCGTTTTGATATAAGAGTGTTTTGGATTAGAAGCACCTTTCCTGGAACGAATTATGCTCTCAATCCAAGGCATGACTGTACTAATAACAATTATTAAAATATTAACTAAAGTAAAGTAAAAGGGATCTCAACTAGTGCAGTAGCATGGGCAATCGATAATGTACTTTTTCAGAAAAGGACCAACTCACATTTGTGGACTAATGCATAATTATTATTTTCAAATACTGGGGCATGATATTGCATATTTGTGCAAATGCACAGCTGACTGAAATAATATTTCTACTTGAGCATGGTATAACACACAATGACATATATGAAACAAGCTGATATGACCACAGTTCACAAAATCATTTTAAAAAAAACACCAGGGTAGCTATGAACAATCATGCCATTGTAATTTTTAGATGGGGGGGGGCATAATTCACATGTACACATGCACAAACACTTCAAACAATATGCCTATGTTATCATATGAGGCTCACAGAAATCAAGCAGAAATTTGGATACACGTTGTTCTAAAGTGATATTAGTTTTTTATTCAGCAGACATCTGAATAAAAAAACACCTACCATGTGGTACAGGCCTAACACACGGTAGGTGGGTGAGGGGACAACAGTGACAAACAAAGCTTGCAAAGACTCATAGAATCATAGTAGAGTTGGAAGGGCCTATAAGGCCATAGAGTCCAACCCACTGCTCAATGCAGAACAGATGTGGGCAGACCAGACAGTCACCCATCCAAGCACTGACCCGGCTCATACCTGCTGAGCTTCAGCATGTGGCCTGCATTATGTGCTCTCGACACCACCTGTGGGACTCTGCACACCTCATGAAGCAAATGATAGCAGTTCAATCCCATGCACTGACTTATACTGTAATAAGCAGTTATATTGCAGGTGGCAACTGAGAGACAGAACAGCATAGCCTTGCAAGTAAATTTACAGCAGTTACTAAACTACCTCAGACTTTCCTGGTCCTATCAGTCACTTTTAAAAGAAAAAAGGAACCAACTGTGAAGAGCAGCCATGCTGGATCAGACCAAAGACCCATCGTCCAACATGGTTATTCCTTCAGTGACCAACCAGACATTTCCAGTAAGCTCACAAGTAGGGCTTGAAGGCAACGTCTTTTCTCCGTTGTTGTTCCTCAGAAACCAGTATTCACTGGCAGTGGAGATTCCATATAGCCATCATAGATAAGGAGAGATCAGTAATACCTTGGATTACGAGTAACCCGGTGTGCGAGCATTTTGAAAGACGAGCAAAATTTTTAAAACATTTTTGACTCGCTGAACGAGCGAGGTCTTGAAAAACGAGCACACCGGGTTACTCGCTGCTGGCTCTGGGCGGCTCCACGCTACATGGAGCCGCCCGGGAGCCGGCGCAGAGTGAGCGCCCACGCCTGGCCTCCGCGGCTCCCTGCCAGGGAGCCGGAAAAGCACTGCCGCCTCCATGGGTGGAGGCGCTCCCACCGCTCCCCACCTTTTCTTTTCCAGCAGTGGCTCGCCTCTCTGCGGCGAGCCGCCCGCGCTGCCATACCCGGGTCGCATCCTGAAGCGGCTCCCTTTTCTCTTCTACTATAGGTACTGTATGTGGCTCCCTTTTACGTATTTTCAAGCGGCGGCTTGCCTCTCCGTGGCGAGCCCCCGCGCTGCCAGCGCCGGTCCCGTCGCATCTGGAAGTGACGCGACGGGACCGGCGCCAGCAGCGCGGGCAGCTCACAGCGGAGAGGCGAGCCGCCGCTGGAAAAGCGGCTCCCTTTTCTCTTCTAGGTACTGTATGTGGCTCCCTTTTACGTATTTTCAAGCGGCGGCTTGCCTCTCCGTGGTGAGCCCCCGCGCTGCCAGCGCCGGTCCCGTCGCATCCGGAAGTGACGCGACGGGACCGGCGCCAGCAGCGCGGGCGGCTCACAGCGGAGAGGCGAGCTGCCGCTTGTTTAGAATGGTAGGAAGCAGCGGGAGCGGCTCTACGCATCTCCCCGGGAGCCGGCAAAGCACTTGCCTGGCAGGAAGATGCACCTCCTGGGCACTCGGCCGGCCGGCAGCGCGAGGCAGTGGGCAAGCCCGGGCAAGCCCGGGCAAGCCTCGCGGGAAGCCCCTGCCTCCTGGACTCTCGGCCAGCTGGCAAAGCAGCGCGAGGTGGTGGGCGACCCCGGCTGCGCCGCGCCTCGCCTCATGGGAAGCCTTCACCTCCTGGACTCTCGGCCGGCCGGCGCAGCAGCGCGAGGCGGCGGCCAAGCCGCCGCGCTCCAGGAAGCCCTCTCCTGCCACTTGGCAGATGGTGGGAGCGGGCGCCGCCCCGAGCAGGATCAAAGCAAGTTCCTTAGAAATGGAACTCAATGATCTTCCACAACCCATTTATCACTGTTTGCGGCCCTCAGGGAACCGATAAATGTGGAAGATCTCGAGTCCTATTCTATGGGAACCGTTTGAGACAGTTTTGATGAGCATTGTCTGGACGAATATGTCGATCCAAGTTTACTGTAACTCAAAAAATTATTCCTAGGACTTTCCCCTTCCCTTTTCTCTGTTGTCTACCAGGATAGGAACCTGGTGTTCTCCAGATGTTTTGGACTACAACTTCCATCAGCCTCAGCCAGCATGGCCAATGGACTGGAATCATGGGAGCTGTAGTCCAAAACATCCAGAGGGCACTGGGGTTGTCTACTCCTGTTCTGTACAGATCTCATTACAATCAAAATTTCATTACAAGGAAACGGTATGTTTACGGGGAAAATACATCATAGAGCCATGATTTAAAAACAAAAAGGCACAATCTGTTTGGGAACTCCCTCCACAAGGCTGAAATGAATGGGAGCTATGCTTTGTAGAACTTTTATGAAGCTCCTGTTCATTTCAAAGGAGTTTATGCAGAAGAATTTTCCACTGAATTGTGCTCTAGAAGGCACAGAGCAGAGCTTTCCCATTCATAGACACAACCAAAAGTAGGAGATAATTAAGACAGAAAGATCAAGGCACAAAGCATTTCATGCAAATTAATGAGTGGATGGGAAAGTTTTTTAGCCTAGGGCAAAATCCGGTTATTTTACCAAGCACAACTCATTCATTCCCCTGGTAACATTTTGTTGTGACTCTTTCTTTCTTTCCCCTTATTTGTTATTTCTATTAATACCTGCTAATATTAAAGGTCTTTGTTATGTTATCCCTCATTTTTAATTCCCCATGCAAACCAAACACTATGTCTGTACAGTAGTTTGCTGGGTTTGGGGAATGGATAGCAATGCATGTAGGTTCCATTTGGGAGGGGATTCATATGGGATTGTGAGCTTCTTGGGGCAAGAACCATTCTTTTCAGAAACACATTGCAAAACACCATGTACACTGATGAAACTATATAAATAATAATAATCTCTGCTTAACGGAGTTCCTGAGAAATGCAGATGCTTTTTGTCAGGACATACCAGGTAAATCACCAAAGCAAAGTTTCTGTATACACAGAGAGGAAAAGGAGGAAGTGAGGAAAGGCACCATTATAGGAAACAAAGAAAAAAGGAGATGGCAAAGTAGCAGAGGAATAATTTTATTAGGGCCCAATGCATTTCATGTCCTGATGCCATTCTTCTTTAGGGACAAATGAACCATTTTTTTTCAAAGGAACAGCTTAAAAAGTCTTGCACATTATTTGATAACGGAAAGCAAACATTACTTTTTCAGGAGATGGATACTGTTTAAGCAGCTCCACTGAAAAACCTGTTGCCCCTAAAGTAGGATTGTATCATGATTCAAACCACATTGAGTCGTAATGAACCGATTCCTGTATACCAGGAGTCAGGAACCTCAGGCCTGGGTCCAATTCGGTTCTCTTGTGGTCAAAGTCTGGCCCAATTCCAGATGACCACGCCCCACCCCCTTTTCCCCAGGCACTGCTCATATGGTGATTTCCCAGTTTTTGTGCAGTTTTTCCCATATTCTAAAAGGTTGAAATGCCCCTCCCCCTGGGCTGTTTCTGGCAGCTTTAAGCTAATATATGCTAGGTGGTGGTGGTGGGGAGTTTAGCCCCACTCCTTTTGCCTTCAACCTGCCCACCACTGGGATCATAGAATCATAGAATAGTAGAGTTGGAAGGGGCCTATAAGGCCATCGAGTCCAAGCCCCTGCTCAACGCAGGAATCCAAGTTAAAGCATTCCTGACAGATGGCTGTCCAGCCTTATCTTGAATGCCTCCAGTGTGGGAGAGCCCATTACCTCCCTAGGCAGTTGGTTCCATTGTCGTATTGCTCTAAGAGTCAGGAAATTTTCCTGTTTTCCTGATGTCCAGGCAGAATCTGGCTTCCTGTAACTTGAGCCCAGTATTCCGTGTCCTGCACTCTGGGATGGTCGAGAAGAGATCCTGACCCTCTGTGTGACAACCTTTCCAGTATTTGTAGAGCGCTATCGTATCTCCCCTCAGTCTTCTCTTCTGAAGGCTAAACATGCCCGGTTCCTTCAGTCTCTCCCCATAGGGCTTTGTTTGTCAGGGGGATGCTGCCCCTGAGAACTTTTCCAAAACTGAATTTGGACCTTGGGCTGAAAGAGGTTCCCCACCATGCTGTACACCTTCCGAGTCTCTTCTTGTCTTTGTTTCCTATCTTAGGGAGCAAAGGTCTTTCTGCCCCACTCAATGCCAGTCTAATAGTGGTAGTTGACAGATAAAACAAAGCATAAAAGCACACATTGGGCTAGAAGACTTCCATTCCAGTATGTGACAGCTCAGAATTCTGGTAATGGCTTCTGTGCTATATCCAAAACATGTTTTACAATTACCATGTATCAGAATTCCCGTTAGTTCTTCATTATTATTTGCACCTACCAGTGACTGGGGCATCTATATCCAGCAAATTTTTTTCCTGGCGCAGAATTGAAGCACCCTCTGTTATTATTCTCAAAGCAACACTCTCTTCCAGCCTTCCTTCCTTCATAAGGTGTGCCTTTAGGATATCCACTCGGGGCTTTCCATCATTGTCAAACACTTCCTTAGCTGTGAGACGATGGCTTGGAGGAAATGGGACAGCTGCAAGAACAAAGACAGATGGGTTCAATACACCAAGCAAGCACATTAGTCCTGATAAAATCAACATTTTAAATCTACTACTGGTCACCCTTCTGGTTTACAAAAAATCTCTGTATTTATTAAGACAGCTAGGCAGTAAGAATCTCTCCTGATGCAGTTAGGAGGCTTCCTAAACACGTACATCTACTTTGTGATCCTTAGTAATTTAACTTTTATTTCAAACTCTTAACTATTGTTCTCAACCTGGAATGAAAACAATAGCAAATCCATGGACCGTAGCACTGGTTAAGGGAGCATGATGGATATAACTTTTGAATACAGCATTTCATCTCAAGTACTCATGTCCAAGAAAGGCAACTGCAGTTACTCTGAATTCTCCTCTACTGCCGCTTCCCTTGGCAATGCCTGGTTTTGCCAATGGATATTTCAGCAACCACACAAAATGTGCCGATAAGGCACAGACCCTACAGTAGTTCAGACACCTTCAGCAACAGTTATGGCAGGTCAGCAATAAGCAGCTAGTGTGCACACAAGCATTCCCCTCTTTGGAAGCGTACATACGATCATAGACCCACAAGAATGACAATCCTGATGTTTTGGGAACCAACTACAACGTTAAAGATGTTTCCCCATCAAGAGCTTAGGGCAAAGTCTCCATTGTCACGTAGCAGAAATAGACTTTACAGAACTCATGCGATACTGCCGCTTTCACTTTCTTGCTCCCAGCTGAAAGCAAGAGAGGTGACACTCTCAGTTTTGTAGATCAAGATGAAGCATTATCCCAGCTTAACCCCCTTTCCCAAGCAGCTAAATTGGAGTGGCATTAGAGGCTGCCTGCCTTGCCAGCTGCAGGGTAATTATACTGATCCAAGCTGCTGCTGCACTGGGTGGCTCAGATTATACAGAAGTGAATGAAAAGCTCTGGGGAGGATTCAGAACTAGTACATCTACTACATGTACAGGCCAGTCACATCAAATGGAGTATATCTCCCATTATATTTGCAATTCCTAGAGTTAACCGAGCAACACTGGAGGCTTCTACATCTTAAACTTTAAGACTGGAAGCAACTTTTCCCAACCTTAGGGTCCCCAGATGTTGTTGGACCACAAATCCCATCATCCACAGCCAGCAGTCAATTGTCAAAGGTAATGGGAGTTGTAGTACAACCACATCTGGGACACAAGATTGGGAAGGGCTGTCTTAAACAGCTGCTTCAAAGGCTACATTTTCTCTTCACTCAAGGGAGTGAAGGATGGGACGTTGAAACTCCTTGAAAGTATATTTCAAAAAGGCTCAGAACTCCAAGTGCCATGCTGCTTTACTCTTTTAACTACAGTACTCCCATGAGTGAAGAAAACATCCTAAAAAAACGGTTGAACCGGCTATAAAAAGGACTAGGTGAGCTAAATAAGCAACTTTGCAGGAAAGAGTGATAGATAGAATAGATAGATAGATAGATAGATAGACAGACAGACAGACAGACAGACAGACAGATGAGCACCACCTTTTGGGACTCAAAAAAGGGCTCCCAGGGTGGTTTGTGAAAGCAAGATGCACACAGGAAGGAGAGGAAGGGTAAACCTTTCAATAACACTTATAGTTCACTAGTATAAGCAGTTACAAAATCATCTCTTTAAAAAAAAGAGAGTTAAATCTGAGCTATGCCTCTGATAACTGCAATCCCCCCAAATTTAATTAACTAACAAACCAATCAATAAAAATGGGTAAATATTTCCTTTGCAAATATTTCATCCCAGGTCCATCATAAATATGCCCATACTATTTGTACGTAGAAGGAACTTCCAAGGCCACTGTTCCCTTGCAGGTACACAATCTACTGGATGAAATGTGCTCCAGAACTGCCTCCTACATCAAGTATGTCATTCAGTTCACCAAACTGGGAGCACAACAGGAGTGCCTCTCTAAGTATGAAGGTTAAAGAGATGATGTGTGCGAAAAACATACCTAAGTGAGTTCTCCCACGGCTCCCACTTATGGTTTTCAGGCTGCTATTCACATGCTACAGACAATACCTTAAGAGCTGGAGGATAAAATCCTGGCTAGGAATGGGGCCATGACAGCAGACAGCTTCTTCTACAAGTTAGTGGACAGCAGAGGAAGCACAACAAGCTGGGAATCCTAATTTTAAGAAAGGTATTAATATGGCACCATGGTTTCCATTTATTTCCTATGCTGAAGCCCTTCAAACTTTTGATCAAATTCCAACAACTACAGTTGCCTATATTTTCTTCTGACTAATACACACACACACACTCGTCATATCTGCTGTATAGCTTGTATTTTAATTCTTTCATTAGATAGTGAGCTGCTACTTAGGCTGTTTTACTGTAAATTTTCCACTAGCATATTGGCGATAGATGAAATTATAATTAGTGAATGTATTTGTTTCTTCAGTGATCTGGTTATATTATTATGTATGGTTTTCTTCTTTTCATTGCCATTCTTTAACTTTATTTCAAAATAAAATAAAATATCATGATTAATTTATTTTTTAAAAAGGAGAGGAAGAGAGCCCAAGCTCATATCCTGCTATGGAAATTGCAAGATGAAGTTTTTACAGTAATACCTTGAATTGCAAGCATAATTTGTTCCGGAACCGTGCTTGTAATCCAAAACACTCTTATATCAAAGCAAGTCTCTGGCAGGCTTGAGCGGGGTCGATTTCGGCCCTGCTACGCCCGCTCGAGGCGAGAGGTTACATTCCTACACTACTTGTCTTGCAAGACCTTGCTCGTTTATCAAGTCAAAAATTTTAATTTTTTTTGCTTGTTTTGCAAAACGCTCTCAGACCAAGTTACTTGCAATCCAAGATATTACTGTACTTCTACACCAGGTTAGGGGAAAGGGTGAATGAACCACCTGCAATCAAACTTGCTTCAGAACTTTCTGCATCCGCAGTGTTAAAAAAAAAAAATCACCGACAAAAGAAATGCCATGCTCCAATGCAGCAGAAATGGTTAATGGTTTTGTTTAGTGCTGTCTGTGCCAGCAACACCAATGTTCTCAGCATAGCTATGGGAATAAGGTTCTTAATTAAACAGCCGCTGCGGTGCCAGCAGAGGGGAACACAACACCATTCTTGGCACACACTCCATGTACTATTGTTTTCTCCTTTAGCTTCCTGACATTTTAACAAGACAGCCTGGCTTCTATTTAGCTTTACACTACACACAAGGGCAACCCTTTTAGGAATGCATATATGTAGACATACATGGTCCAGTAGAGATGCCCACTCAAATATGATGATTCAGCTATGAATTGCAACACTGAATATTAAATGTCATTACTGTCTAAGTTCAGCTTTCCCCAACCTGGTGTCCTCCAATGTTTTGGGGGGATCTGGGAGTTGTTAGATCCCAACACATCTTGAGGGCACCAGGTTGGGGAAAGCTGGACTGGTCTAACCACATCAGACCATGTTAGGCACACAGAGCCTCAGTCTCTTCTCCTACCCTTTCCCATCCAGACTGACTTTTCCCCACATCAACCTCTATTTGTGATGGCCGCTCCAGCCCTGGCCACCATGCTAGTTGCGCTAAATGCCACAGTATCCACAATATGAGAGTGCTGGGAAGCTGAGACTGAATCACGGGAACGCGGCATATGGGAAACCCCACCAACATAGTGGAATGGGGAAGGAGTATTGGAAGGGTTTACAATGGAGCAGACCAATGTATCTGATTGTCATGTCTACACAGCCAGGTTAAATACTGCAAGGACGTGTCATTTTACTAGTACTGGAGATCAGTAGCCAACTTCCTGAAGCTGTTCTCAAACAGGAAATCTGCAAGCAAAGAAGCTAGAATTTCTGAAAAAGAATCGCATTCACATGAACTACTTCAATTTATTTTTATTTGTGAGTTGCCTTGAGTTTGATTTACACAACTGGAAGGCTGAAGCCTTTCATTCCACTGGTTTTAAGGCCAAAAGCGACCTTTAAATGTGTGTTTTAACAGTGATATCTTTTTTCTAGTTTTGCTCTAAAGGGGCCCGATCCAGATCTTAAAAGCTTCCCTACCACCCAAAGCTAGGGTACCAGTCAGGATAGGGGGCCCTGCATCTACTCTAGAGTAAAAAAAGGGGGGGTAGGGGAGAAATGTAACCACATATTTAAAGTAATGTCTGTTTTGACCCTGAATGTTGCTCTAGTATTTTAATATGATTTTATTGCTTTTATGTTTTTATAATAATCACCCATATTCCACACAGAACTAGCATTTAGGTATTTTAAAGTTCCTAGTTATTTATAGTTGATATTGGCCATATTAAAGCAGATCAGTAATTATGCTTCATTATCATTTAATCATATGTCTTGAGAGGGGAACTGACAGGCTGGCACATCAAATAGAATGACCACAGTATATTTTTTTTTGTTCTTGACATTACACCAGAGACATTTTAATACCATGTTTAACAACAAAGTATTCAAGAAAGCCATGAGGATTTATGCCATTAAATATGGGCAGCATATCTTTAAAAAACAACAATGAAAAGCACCTTTAGAGTTATTGAAAACACAGTGCAGCAGTGTTTTCTGTTGCTCCAAACTGAAAATACTATGCAAGCCACTAACATCCATCCAAAGCTAGCTACGGGCCTGCGGCTTACGCTGGCTCAGCTTGTCTGAGCGTGAAAAGCTAAGCAGAGTCAGGCCTGGTTATTACTTGGATGGGAGACCCCTCCTCTAGTTTCCTGCATTGAGCAG
Organism: Shinisaurus crocodilurus; assembly: GCA_021292165.1. Taxonomy (NCBI): domain Eukaryota; kingdom Metazoa; phylum Chordata; class Lepidosauria; order Squamata; family Shinisauridae; genus Shinisaurus; species Shinisaurus crocodilurus. The sequence continues at coordinate 31,685,400 of CM037876.1, forward strand.
GGGGTTGGACTTGATAGCCTTGTAGGCTCCTTCTAACTTTATGATCTATGAAATCTATGAAAGGTTCTGCAGAAACAGCTTCAGTCATCTCTAGTAGTTAGCAAACATCTAAGCATGGACAGTGAAACAATGCCTTTATTGTATTGCTGTGGGGTCCTATAGGGTTCCATCTTATCCCCCATACTTTTTAACATCTATATGAAGCCACTAGATGAGGTATGCTGATAACACTCAGTTCTATTTCTCAATGTCATCTGAGTCAGGGAGGCTGTGCAGGTGCTGAACCAATGTCTGGGTTTGGTAATGGACTGGATATATACAGGCCTGTGGGTTACGCTGGCTCAGCTTGTCTGAGCATGGAAAGCTAAGCAAGCCTGGTTATTACTTGGATGGGAGACCCCTCCTCTAGTTTCCTGCACTGAGCAGGGGGTTGGACTCGATAGCCTTGTAGGCTCCTTCCAACTCTATGATCTATGAAATCTATGAAATAATTAATAACATTTTCAAGCTTATCCCAGAATACATTTATTAGTCTTCAAGGTACCACAGGACTCTTCACTGTGTTTTCAGCAATGGACTAAGCCCCAAATAAACTGTGTTTAATGGTAAATTAACACAATTTAGAAAAAAAAAAAAAAGGCAGGGTCATAGGTGGTTGACCACTTTCCTTCAGTTGCCTGGATTCTCATATAATTTGTACAAGGTATGTGCATAGTGCATATTTTAAAATATGCAAGTTCTGTCCATATTTTATCTGCACAAAGGCATTAAAATGGATAAAAACAAAAGGAACATAAAATGGGGCTCTATTAAACCATGCAATTCATGCCATCACAGAGAGAGGGCAGTACTGATTCCTACAATGCACACAGACCAGTCACCTGGTATAACTACTCTTCCAGGTAAAAACTCTTAAAATGGGCTTCAGACTCTTGGCAGCATAGAAAACACAGTTTCCTTGGGGCATAGTCCATTGCTGAAAACACAGTAAGAGTCCTGTGGTACCTTGAAGACTAATAAATGTATTCTGGCATAAGCTTTGAAGAACTATCCACTTCAGCTGACAGGTATATGCATACCCAGGCATATAGGGAGGGGTGTGTGTCGAGGGGGAGGGGAGAATGGGTCCAAATGGCAATAAAATGGAAAAGAACAGCCTCTGCCAATCCTTTGAAAAGCTTAACATAAGCAAAAGGATCACTCAGATCAGCAGTGAATGGCGAGAATAGCCATCCAAGTTTTGATATCTGTTAATTGAAATGTAACAGGTGGGACTTTGTAAGGAGGTAATATAGGTAGGAGAAGAAACCAGAGAGTTAGGGCCGGTTCATACAACCCAGGCGGAGAGTGGGGGGGAGGCACCACGGGGCCATCCGTGGGGTCCGGCAGGGCACCGCAGACGACCTGCACCCCTCACGCATGAGCAGACCGTGGTGGAGCCGGCAGTCCCCGCACCGCACCGCCAGCCTCCCAGCCCTAGGGGGAGGCAGCTCGGGATGCCCAGCGGGGCCGTTTGCCCCTACAGGCCAGAGCGGCCACAGCTCCGGCCGCTCTTGGCTGCTGCCTCTGTGTGGCCACGGGAGGCCCCCCGCGGGACGGCCGCCCACTGTTCGCATGGCAGGGTGGCCACACACGGTGGGGGCTTACCCCTTTACCGCCCATGGTGACTTTCTGTGCATCCCATGCGTGGCCGTCCCACGGGGGCGCCCCTGGCCAGCGTTCGCATGACACGGGAACCGCGGGGGACTTCTGCTCCCCCGCGGTTCCCGTCTCGTGTGAACCGGCCCTTAATGAGTCATTTGTATACTTCTATCGTGTGTATCTCCTCTGAATGAATGCTTGGAGGCGGTAATGGGCTGGATGAGGAAAAACAAACTGAAGCTGAATCCAGACAAAACGGAGGTGCTTGCTGTCAAAGGCCACAACCTGGGTTTGGAGGTGTGTCAACCAGTTCTGGATGGGGTTACACTCCCCCTGAAAGACTGTGTTCGCAGCCTGGGGGTGCTTCTGGACCCGTCACTTCAAATGACAGCTCAGATAGATGCGATGGCTAGGAGTGCCTACTATCAGCTCCGGCTGATACGCCAGCTGCGCCCCTTCCTAGAATTGGAAGACCTAAAGACGGTAGTGCATGCGCTGGTAACTTCGAGGCTTGACTTCTGCAATGCGCTGTACATAGGGCTACCTTTGTACCTAGTTCGGAAACTTCAACTGGTGCAAAATATGGCAGCCAGATTGGTCATCTAGAGGTGCCCATATTACACCAGCTTTAAAAACATTACACTGGCTGCCAATCAGTTTCCGGGTGAAGTATAAAGTGTTGGTTATTACCTTTAAAGTCCTACATAGTTTGGGTCCGGGTTACCTGCAGGATCACCTTCTCCCGTACAATCCGCCCCACACACTTAGGTCCTCCAGGAGGAATTTACTCCAGTCAGCCAAGATTAGGCTGGCGAGTACTACCCAGAGGACCTTCTCTTCTGCTGCTCCCAGACTGTGGAATGGCCTGTCGGAGGAGACTCGTCAACTAGATAGTCTCTTGGCTTTTAAAAAGGCCATAAAGACTGACCTCTTCCGACAGGCCTACCCAGTGGAATTTTAAGAGTTTTTAGGATACTTTTAAAGGTTTTAAAGAATATTTTAATAATATTTACTATGTTTTTAACTAGTTATGTATTTTATATTTACGGTTGTTCCCCGCCTCGATCTGAGTGGAGAGGCAGGTAAGAAATAAATTATTATTATTATTATTATTATTATTATTATTATTATTATTATTATTATTATTATTAAAGAAGTACAGAGAAAATTATATAATGTAAAGTAATAACACATATGTGGTGTTCTGGTCAGGAAAGAGTTAATAAGAGTTAATGTGGGTGTGCTCACTCAGATCAGGTGTGTTTGTTTGTTTGTTTGTTTGTTTCATGTATATACCGCCCCACAGCTGAAGCTCTCTGGGCGGTTCACAATACTTTATACATAAAAACAACAATAAAAACATACAAAATAGTTTAAAGAATTAAAACCCGAATTTGAAAACACAGTTTAAAATAACAGTACAAAAGCCAATAAAACTGAGCCTACAGGTGACAATCCCCCCCCCCCCCCGTGCTATTCCAAGCTCCTAACTAAATGCCTTGGCATAGAGGGAGGTCTTAACCTAGCGCCGAAAAGATAGTAAGGTTGGCGCCAGGCGGGTCTCAGTGGGGAGCTGATTCCATAATTGGGGGGCTACCACCGAGAAGGCCCTGAGTTTCCTGAGGAGGAAAGGGAGGAAGCAGTCCCATGGCTATTGCTAATTCTTGTTCAACAGAGTGGTTGAAAGAAGAAGAGGGTTTTTTTGGACAGAGTGACAGAGTGTGGGAGGCTTCAAGACCCCCGAATCTAGGGGAACTGTTGCTTATTGTTCTGCTCTCTGGGGAAAGGACTGAAACGGCTGTGTGGATCCTGCTGGGGTGAGAGGCTGCCTGGTGACTGGAAGCTGAAGAGAGCATTTTGCCTGTCAAGGAGAGAAGACCCAGGCATTGCCAGCTGAGACCCAGGGGCTGCTGCAAAGTTGGGGTCTGGAGGCGGGGCCCTTTTTGGGCGGCTACTGAGAGTGACTATATATACTGCTATCCTTTGTGGCTGTGATGAGACTTTGGGTTTGTGAGGCTTGGGACTAACCTGCCTATGGGAATGTGAGGAATTAAGTTTGCCTCTCGGTTGCGTTGGCCGTTTTGCCAAAGGTTGATCAGAGTGGGCCTGGAAAATTTGTTAGGGAAGGGATATTTGTAATAAACCATTCTTTGAGAGAGAGAGAGAGAGAGAGAGAGAGAGAGAGAGAGAGAGAGAGAGAGAGAGATTTACTGCCTGGGGTCAGGTGGACTCAGGTTACAGAAATGTATGTTAATTGGGGGGGGGAGCATTCACTAACAGCACAAAATAAAGAAACTTTAGTTATTGAGAGAAAGCTAAAACTGGCATTTATTAAGACATTGAAGGAGCAGGAAAAAGACTGCAGTTTAATTCAATAAGTGACTTTTTCACTTTAGCCCACCCCACACACACACATACACAAGCTGATGAACTTGTACCTTAATTGCACTCCTAGCCCACAGTTATGTCCCATTGATTTTAATGAGATGAAGGTATGACTCACACATCATTCTGCAGCAAAGCCATGTTTGCTACTGCATGCGCATAGGAACAGGATGTTGCGGGCAAACCAAGCCCCCTAGCACATATACCCCTATTGTTTGTGCATTTCTTGTAGCCTACATTAACTATAGACATGTTATTTACCTGTAAATTGCTTACTTTAGGTTTTTTTATTATCTACTTTTATAACATCATCAGTAAAAATTGTGCTTTAGTGAGAAAGAGTCCCCAGCCAATGCAAGGAACTTACAATGCAGGGAGTGGTTCTTAGAAGTGTTTAGCTTTTGTCTGAATAGCAACCCTTCTTCTGAAAGCCTCACTAGTGAAGATCTCCTCATAGCTGTAGGCATGTTTGATATTCCACATTACAAAGTTTAACCTTTCTGCACATACCTAACAGCTCTCCAAACTGGGGGGAAAAGGCTAATTGGGCTGTTTACATCGGCTTTCACTATGGCACACCACATAAAACCAGAGAAAGGGTCCTGCCGCCTCTACCTCAACCTGCACATGGCATCTCCCTCAGGGCTCAGAAGAAAGAGAAACTACTGGGGATTGCCTTTTAACTGTGCAGAGTCTGCCCCTTGGGGATCCTGGTTCCCTAGATGATATTGCAACAAGTTGAAAACACAAATGACTTTCACCTCATTGTTCCTGTACTAGAAACACGAGCCAATGCCATCATGCGCTTCTCACATGGATTTCCCAATATCCAGTCAAAGCAATAAACCCTAATAATGACCATGTTTCATTGGTGAGCCAGAAAAGCATTAATTTTTGTTCACCAGATTATTTCCTCATGCCACAGAAGACAGTCTCACAATAACAACAACAACGACAACAACAACAACAGGTTCTGTGGATCGAAAGAGCATGTTAAATGTTTGTGTCTAGAAGTGCCCGTATGTTGACTTTTGAGCTATTCAAATGCCTTGCCAAAGTGAGTAATCTATGAACATTTTTACTTGCCCTATAACTCATTTGTAACCTATGCACTAGCCAGTCAAGCTTTGTAAAGCCTTTCTACTGGTCACTTCAAAGCAACCACTATGTGCCACAGTTACCATGGCTATTTATGAACCTGCAATTCCCTTTTCCCAGACACATTGGGCTGGATCCAAATGCAGCTTGACTGGTGGAAGTAGACTTAGGAACATAGGAAGCTACCTTATACTAAGTCAGACACATTGGTCCATCTAGCCCAGTATTGTCGGCACTGAGCGGCAGCAACGGCTCTCCATTCATTTCAGGCAGGGATTTTTCAAGCCCTACCTGGAGATGCTGGGGATCGAATCCGGGAAGCTCTACACTGAAAGCATGTGCTCTACCACTGAGCCACAGCCCATGGCAGCCCTTCTAGGGCCTACAATGCTACACAGAAGTTTGGGGGACCCTACTGAATGGGATAGGATGTCAGGCAGGTGGGGAGGAGAGATCCCTGAAAATCAAGCAGAGACACCTTCCGTGTGTGGAATCCTATAGCCTAAATACAAACAAGTCCTGCTGCTTCCTTAACCAGGCTTTGCTACTAACCAGAATTTGAAACTGGATTGAAAACCCTGGAAGCATTAACTCTTGAGTCCTTTTCAGATGTTCCAGCAGCCTCTTCATTAAAACAATGAAAGCACACAAGTCAGGTGGGATCGCTAGGCTCCACCCCACCACCCACAAGTTCATTTGCATGACTGCAATGTGGCTACATGCATACAAGTGTACACACACACACAGGCACGTCGTAGATGTGCAAACAAATGTGTGGACAGTGGAGACAGAGTCTGCTTCCCACCCTCCGCCCTACCTGTGTTCATTGAATATACAGAGAGAAGCCTCCCAAGGATCTGGAAAAGGGCAAAAACAGACATTGTTTTAAATATTTGTCTAGCAGCTATGTCTTCTTTGCAGTCTTACTCTAGAGTAGGTGCAAGGTCCCTGATTCAGATCCTAATATGGGGGCAGGGGAGCTTTTCAGTTCTGGATCAGGGAACCTTCACCTACACCAGAGTGAAAATGAAAAGACGGCATGGCTGCTAGACACACATTTAAAGCAATGTCTGTTTTGGCCCTAACACAAGCCAGGCATGATTTGTTTTTTCCCCCCCACCGACGCAAAACACAGAGCACCTCACATTCTTGAGAAGCTTTCAAGAGCTGCTCTAGTCTGGTTCATCTCAAATAAATAATTGTCTGCATTTCCTAAAGATGCTCTCCTGTTTGATGTATTACATTTCTTGGTATTAATGCAGTCAACAGCTTAGTCTTAAGGTCAAACTACATGTTACATTAATTGTGTAGTGTGCAGCTCCCACTCAAAATTTGTTTACTCCAGAGTAAGCATGCAGGCCACAGATCTGGATTACAAATCAGAGAGCCAGTGTAGTGCAGTGGTGAGAGTGTTGGACTGGGACTCGGGAGATCCGGGTTCTAGTCCCCGCTCGGTCATCAAACTCACTGGGTGACTTTGGGCCAGTCACTGACTCTCAGCCTAACCTACCTCACAGGGTTGTTGTGAGGATAAAATGGAGGAGTGGAGGAGAAGGATTATTTAAGCTGCCCTGGGTTCCTTGCAGGAAAAAAGGCGGGGTAAAAATATAATAAATGATGAATGAATGAATAAATAAATAAATAAATAAATAAATAAATTAAGACCACTCCGTGCAGGAAGGAGAAACTTAGTCCATCTCTTGCCAGTTGCTTTCCTCCCAAAATCCTTTCCATGGTGCTCTGTAGTTAAACAAGAGGGGGACCTCCATTGATGCCAATGGAGACTTTCTTTTTAAACTGCTGCATGCAGAATTTGGAGAAGGAAATGGCTGGGGAGAATTAAACTTCCCTTCCCTGTCCATGATGGTCCTGATCCAGATCAGGGGCCCACACACTCACTTTGGAGTAAATAAAATGTAGAGGGGTAGCTGCACATTACACAATTAATGTAACATGTAGTTTTACAATGCCCCCCCCCAAATTAATGCAACATGCATCAGATTGCAATGTAATTAATGTAAAGTACATCAGTATTGCAATTTACCCTCAAAATTCACTACACAAAATGAAGTCAATGAAGTTTAAAGTCTATAACCCTAACATATAACATACCATGCCTGTTAATGCTTTGAACATTGCTGTGGTCCAAACACAGTTCTAGCAAAAGGGGCAATTGCGTTGTATTCCAGATTAAATTCTTCGAGATATTATTTTATTATTATTTATTTATTTATTATATTTATACCCCACCTTTTTTCCTGCAAGGCACCCAAGGCAGCTTACATAATCCTCCTCCTCCTCCCCTCCACTTTTCCTCACAACAACCCTGTGAGGTAGGTTAGGCTGAGAGTCAGTGACTGGCCCAAAGTCACCCAGTGAGCTCCATGGCCGAGCGGGGACTCGAACTTGGATCTCTCAGGTCCCAGTCCAACACTCTCACCACAACGCCACACAGATACACACTGTACTGTCCTATGAACCAATTATGGAGGAAAAGCACTAAGAGCCAGTATGGCATAGTGGTTAGTATGGGACTGGGACTCAGGAGATCCGGGTTCTTGTCCCCACTCAGGCATGAAACCCACTGGGTGACTTTGGGCCAGTCACTGACTCTCAGCCTAACCTACCTCACGGGGTTGTTGTGAGGATCAAATGGAGAGGAGGAGGAAGATTGTGTAAACCGCCTTGGGTTCCTTGCAGGAAAAAAGGCAAGATAGAAATAAAATAAATAAATACCGGTACTCAAAACGCAAAGCAGTGGCCAATATTTTTCCTTTTTGGAAAAAAGAAGTGTCATGCACGCTGTCAGCTAGGCATAATTAAAGCATGAATTTTTCACCTGCTTGAATAAGACAAGAGAAAGATGAAGGCACATTTGCAGAGAACAATTGCTGTGAAATAACAGCTATTTTAGACTTATTTTGCCAAGTTGGTTGTTACAGGTGACATACAGTACATAGAAAGTGAGTCATGACAACCCATGGTTGCTAGGAAACAGCATAGTCACAGCCCACTTATAGTAGAGGAGCCTGCCAAACAAGCGCTACACTGGAGAACTACTAGAGGATGTATAGATAGAATATCTGCCTTCTTGTTCTTACATCCTAGCGCTCTGAAGGCGCTATAAATGAAATAATTAAATAAAACCTTGAGCCACTTTAAGTTCAAAGAACCACACCAGTGGAACACAACATTTATATACAACATGTGCCATAGTTTTATTCTGGCACCATGTTGTCAGTTCTTTGGCCCTCTGTATTATTTATTTATTTATTTTTAGTTGTTACATTTATTTTCCCCCTTTTCCTCCTCCCAACAACCCTGTGAGGTAGGTTAGGCTGAGAGTTGGTGACTAGCCCAAAGTCACCCAGTGAGCTTCATGGAGATTTGAACCTGGGTCTCCCCAGTCCTTGTCCAACACCATAATCACTACACCACATGAGTGTACAGTACGGAACGGGACAGAGATGGAGGTACAGCAGATAGTGGGATAACAGAAGATTTACCTGTTTATCACCCTAAAGGCATTTTAGCCACCAAAAAGTTACTAGGTCATAGACCTTCCAGTAGTCACCTGTTAGAGTGGTATGTGGTTTTAAATTTTATATTTTATATTGTCTTTTATGATTTTAACTGTTGTAAACTGCCCAGAGAGCTTCGGCTATTGGGCGGTATAAAAATGTATTAAATAAATAAATGTCCCACTAGCTTTGCAATATGGAATAATAACTATAGTTATGACTAATGAAGCTGCCCTAGTCTGGTTCATCTCAAATAAATAATTGTCTGCATTTCCTAAAGATGCTCTCCTGTTTGATAAATAAATAAACACTAACAAAGTGTTAAGAAAGAAATTAACAGCACAATGACAGGTAGACTTATTTTGTTTTAACTCCAGGTTCTGGGAGAACATTACTTTTAAAAAAAATGTATTAGGCTGGAATCCAAAATGCTGCTTTTTATTGCAATCCTATTCATGTCTATTCAGAAGTAAGACAAACTGAATTTGATGGGACTTACTTCAAGGTAAGTATGCAGAGGATTACAGCCTTAGGTATGCATAGGATTGTGCCCTTATTTTTTTAATGACAGTCCTACAGCACTGCTACCATTGCCATCTTGCAATCTTTTTTGGAATGGCCCTCAGTTTCTAAAAGAGGAGTGTCATGCAGTATGGCAAGCTGGTGATTAAAGAAACAACAGTCCAATGACTTAGCCACACAGTCCTTCATTAAGGCCTGGATCTAAAGTTCTGAGGGTTATTTCAATGCCTGTATGAGCCAAATGTAATTAAAATCAGTACAAAAGTGTGTACACATGTGCACAGGGTAGCTTGCATCCTAAGAACTGCAGGTGGCATTCTGCTCATGGGCTTGGATTGTCTTGCTTCCTCCTCCCTGCTACAGTCCCCTGATTCAAGGGGATCAGAGGATCCTTGGGAATGGCTTTCAATGTGGCATGGGGGTTGAATCAGTGGGAATCAGGGATTCCCCCTTGTGTGTGCATGTACCTTTTCACTCATGCTAGGGCACCCCTGGATCCAAGCCAAAGTGTATTATATATCCTTCCATGAACACATTGACTGGGTTCAGTCAACACGATAACACACACTCCAGGGTTGAGTGTGGGTTGTCATTGAACCGTGGGTTGTTAGTTGAAACATGGGTTAACGTGTTGTCTGCACTCAGCCGAGATAACAAACAATGGGGAACAACCCACAGTTCACAACCCAACAACAAACCATGGGTTCTCTTCATGGCCATGGCTTGTTAGCGCAGCTGGGTTCAGACAACATGATAACCCATGTTTCAACAACAACCCACACTCAACCCCTGAATGTGGGTTATCATGTTGTCTGAACACAGTCATTATCTCCTATTTTCATTTCAGTCAAAAAACATTTTTAAAAACACAGGGATGCACAGTCAAGCTAACAGACATCCCTTTAAATGTAGACTAGCCCATGCAGGATTACATCTGGAAAAGCTGATTGCAACTTCCTGACCTCCATCAGTGGAATTTGCTTTTGAACTTCAAGTCCCACCCAAGTTTGTTCCATAAGCTTCCAAGCAGTGTGTTGACAGCTTTTGCTTTTATTAGATATTGAACAAAGAACAGTTACACCCCATTTAAGAACAATTAATTCAGCAGAAAGCATCAGTGCAAAAACAACACAAACCCCAAAGCCATGTGCTACAATGGAAAATGTAACAGCTCCAACACAGTTTAGGTAAATGGACATAAGAGAGTGAATTTTATTTTACACCTCCCCATACCATGTTATCACTTCCAATGAAAACTGGCACAACTTCAGTGCATCAAATCAGAATTCATAGGGACCAAAAGTCACCTAGTGCACCCTTTGTACCAATTGGCCTTAATACTCCCATTTTGCAAGAGGACAAGAATGGAATTAAAATATCTAAAATGGTCAAACCCCACCCTCTCCAAATTTTGTGAACTGAAAAAGTGTGCCAAGTAAATATATACAGAAAGTGGCCACATTGCCAGGATTTGGGCTTTCGACTGTACAGAACCTGAGGTAATTAAAGCTAAATTCTAGATGCACTTTCCTGGACACGCTCTAAATGTGCCCTTGGGGTTCTCTTTACATGCGATGGGTGATAAATTCGTTTCAGCTCATTGTTTTTATAGGAAATTACCAAAATTCACAAACTTGAGATTTAAAAAAAAAAGAATTTGGAAGAAACCAAAACTGACAGACTTCTCCCTCCAGGCTTTGAGCGTTTTTTAAAGACTTAAGGTGTAATCCTATGGAAGTTTAGACAGAAAAAAAGGCCTACAATTCCCAGTATGCCCCAGTCAGCATATCTGGCTGGGGCATGCTGGGAATTGTAGGCCTTTTTTTCTGTCTAAACTTCCATAGGATTGCATGCTTAAGCACTCAAAGCTTTGAGTTTTTGATGACTCCTGGTTACACCTGAGGTTTGCCGTTATTTTTTCGACTTTGGTCAGGTTTCCTATAAAAACTCATGTTCCCTTGTAGGAGTTACTCAGGATTTGATAACAAACTTTCTCTCCTAGAAGAAAATTGTCCTCTCAGGGAGCAACAATCCATATTTAAACGCCTCACATCTTCCAGCACAGCACACCAACCTCCCTGCTTATGATGGGAAAGAATTTCCCTTGCTTTCTCCTACTCACAGGCATGCAAGAAGAACAAAAATTAAAAATCCTCATCCCACAGAGCCATATGTTCTGGACTCAGCAACATCAAATGCATTTCATTTGAGAAGAATAGCCTGAAGCACTGTGAAGCATCCCCAAAACAATCCCCCTTAACTGCATTGAAGTCCAGCTCTTTAGTGCCTTGCCAAATGCTGATTTTTTCTTGTACAGAATAACCACAGTGCTGTGACATTCAAGCCATGTTACAATCATTACCTGTAGCTTAATACAAGTGTTCTATGCACATTTGCTTTGTATCTGAAAAGCAACCATTTCCTGGCTCCTGATGTTTCAGGCACCATGGTGGTTCCATTTAAAAAGCTAAATGTTTGACATTTTACAGCTCAGAAAAGGTTTGGGAAAATGTAAGCTAATTACATAAGTCCAACTGTACCTAGTTAAACTCCCACTGAGCGTTCCAGGAGAGCGTGTGGGCAGTTCTGTGTAGGTAGGAGTAAAGTTGTTGCTGATTTCACCATGGCACAGCACGAGTTCTGCAACCTTCCTATAAGCTGTTCAACCATTTTATTTGAATATCTCAATCAGCAATGAGGAAATAACTTGGAAAGACAACAGTATAATCATTTGGTTCCAGGCTACAAAAGAACATGTAACTCTACCCCCCTTTACACCATTCTTTGCAGAATATATGAAAGCAGCACATTTTCACTACTAAGTCACATTTGATAGCCCATTTGAATAAGGCTATGTTGCAATCTCCTTCATGGCTCCAATTTCCTTACTCTTTTATTCTTGTGATCATCTCCTCTCTGAATCAAGGCAACCAAGGTGTTCAGATTACTATGCTGATTAAGTGGCATTAGGTTCCATTCTCTCTTTCCACACAAGGACTATCTGTGGCTGTCTTTTTAGCACACAGTTCCTCTCATCACCATATGTTCCGTGACTATCCAGTGTGATACTTGTATACATGTGTTATGGCCGGCCTGGAGTAGCCCACTCAGTCAGACCATACTGACTCCATCTTACCCAGGTCCAGGAGGAAGAAACCTCCATTTTACAATCAATTGCATGTCTCCACTAAAAGTCAGATCACCTGGAGGCTGGCGTTAGAGGTGCAAATGCCCTGGCTGAGGACATTTAATGCCCAAGTGCCCCACTTAGCCCACACAATAAGAGAGCTTTCCAATGCAATGAGAAAGCTTCTCAAATCTATTGACTGGTCAAATCACTCAGGTGCTCAAACAAAGCAGAATCTTCCAGAACCCATATCTGGGCTGAGGATGAGCAATGAGCAGAGAACCAGCCAGGCAAAAACACATCATGATTTTAAAGAATCTGCACCCAGGAATGGGAGGAGAACCCAAGGAGATAAACTCTGCTCGGAAAGGAAGTCCCAGGTCTTTTCTTCTGTATAGATGCTACAGTGTGGGTCTCCCAGAAAAAGAGAGAGAGGGCCTGACACAAGCATCAGAGGAATTGTACCACACAGGGTCTTGTTTCCTCGGTACTAGCACTGTGGTGCAAGTCTCCCAAAGGGTAGGTAGAGCTTGACCCAAGCACCAGAAGAAATTGCACCAGGGAGAACAGGGTTCTTCAAGGAACCCAGTAGGCAGCTTACTGCAGGGCAGTGTGTAGCTAGTCTGTTTTCCTGTTTCTTTGCCATTTGCCACTGAATTGCAGCCTAAAAACTGCTTGTTACTTTTTGCTTTGAAACTAACTCTTCTTCCATTCAGTACTTTTTGCCTGAATCCTTAATAAATCTTTTACCCTGTCTTCACCACAACCCAGGCTGCGTGCTTTGGGGGTGAAAGTGGGGCAGGCTCACAAAGGGCGCACCACATTCTTGGACACATTAAAGCTGGCGTAAGGCCCAGTTTGCAAGCAACGTGTTTGGCGAGGCCTGTAATCTAGGCCATGCTCCCCTAAGGACACGGGAGGGCTGTGAAGAAGCCCATGCAAGAGTCCCCATTGGGATCTTCTGGCCAGTCATCCCCGAGGGACCGAGAGCTCTTGGGGACTGAGGAGACTGGGTTTGATTTACTCTCAGTGGCAGCAGCCAGTATCAGCTGATGCTGCTACACCAGACCTGCGCCCGTAGCTGGGGTGCCCGCGGGCGCCACAACACACATGGGCTTAGTTTGTAAAAAGGAAAGTGCTAACACTAAAGCTTTCTAACCGGAAGCCTTGCTCCCTTGTAGGCTGGTGATTGATAATGGTGGGCAGAGGAATTGATTTGCATATGTTCAGAGGCACTCTTTCCAGGGTGAAACCTAGATGAAGTTAAACCGTGCACGCTATCTTCATATTTCCATATAAGGCAAGAGGGGCTGGGTTTTTTTGCCCTTCACAGAATATGGCATCAGAAGACAGGCAAGATAATATGAAGTTTATTGCAAAGCTTTGCAGCTCAGAGCTAGGAATGTCTCAAATACAAACAAGAAGAGCTCAAAATGCACGATGGCTACTATAAACTGGAGGAATATTCAGTACACAATAGGTAATCTCTTCACTTAGTGCACTACTTCAGCTAAGAGCGCATGCTACAGAGCATTTGCCTTTGAGTTAGACTGTGTCCATCACCAGTTTGAGAAATCCCACAAATTATTTTTGTAACTCTGATCCAGTTCACAGAAGTCCATTTATCCTGGAGGTGGAGGGAAACAGGAGACACTAATGACAACATTATCCCATAGATTAATCTCTGTTTCACAAGTTCTAATCAATTACTATATGAGTAAGAGACTTTTATGCAAGGAAATCTATTCAGCTACAGTGGTTATAAAACATTATCTACGATAAATGCCATCCACTTAATTCTCTCTGCTCTCATAAAGCATTTCCATTTTAGTAAACAATCTACAGTTACTTTTGATACAAATATCCCACTTCCCCCCAATTTTTATTTTCTGAGGTTAACAAACTGGGCAACTAGAATGGCAATCTGAACTGCAATTTGGAAAAATGATTTGAGGTATAAGTAAAATAAAACCTCTTGTAATTGAATAAGAATTTCTCCGAGATTATTGTTATTCAATGACTGCCAAAGAAAAAGATGAAAAAATTACATATATATGCATATATACACACTCACTCTAAACTCTTTTAAATATTTGACCATAGGTCAACAAGGTCAACTCCTTCCTCAATGGGCATAATTCACTCTAGCTATTCAGAATCCCCATGGATAAGTTATTCTATATAGAACTAACCAATAGCCATGGAATAATACTTTATGTGGTCAAATGCTGAAACTAGATACCCAACCCTGGTCATGCCACAAAGTAAGAGGTAAGATAGATTTAAAGTGCGCCATAGAAAGGAATTCAGAAGAGCTTCCATACTGCTTTTCTCTCAAAATCATCTTTCTCAGTCCTTTTTCTGGCACTGGGATCACATCCAGTCATAGTGCTCCAATCCTAACCATATTAATCAAAAAGTATCATTTCAGTGATTCTTATTTCCAAATAGGGTGCTGCTTGCAATTCTTATGAATGTAAGTAATTTATCTCTAAACTTATATTCATGTTTTTGCAGTTGTGTTTTATTAACTTGTTTTAGAGATACTTTTAAAATTGGTTTTTTTAAAAATTCATAATGTTTTATTATATTTTAAACTGTATTTTAGTGTTTGTTTTTTATTATTGTTGTACACCGCCCAGAGAGCTTCAGCTATTGGGCGGTATAGAAAATGAATAAATATATAAGTAAAATAAATAAATAACAAAATAAAATAAAAATAAAATCAATCATCCTACTAAGGCTGCAATTCCAAGAACACTTACAGTGCAATCCTCTACATGCCTACTCAAAAGTCCCATTGATTTCAATGGGGCTTACTCCCAGGAGGGCTGCAGCCTTCAAGCAGTATGTTCTGTCACACCATGGAAGTTCAGTTATTTACTTATGACACTGGTATTTGGGGAAATTATTATTTTAGTCCAAGGCTCATTAAGTTTTTTGGAGTGGGGCATGGGAAAGAGAAAAGTATTCTCTTTAAAATTTAGTTTTCTTTGAGTCAGTTTCATGGAAACAGGACAAGCTTTCACCACACACAAGATTGAGGCATAAGGAAGAAGATACAGATGACGAATGTATTGAAAGCCAGAAAGCCAGGAAAGACTTGCAAGATATGTAAATAAGGATGAGATAAATGCTACCTCAAGACTAATTGCACAGCTGTACTGTGTATAAGAAGAAGCCAATACCGCACAAGATGAATGAATGTAAGCAACATGGGGGGAACTGGAACCAGCTGTATCAACTTAAGCTATAATATGATCATGTACCTGAAGATGAAACTATTGTCCGATATCTAAACCAGTGATTTTTAACTGGGGCCCTACAGCATCTCAGAGGGCTGTCTACAAATCTTGGAGGGCATTCAGAACTTTCAGTGGAAAGGGGGGGCATTCAGGATTTTAGGCAGTCCCTTCTCCCTTCTTGCAATGGCTTCTGACAGCCAGTACAAGAGAGTTGTTATATAGTGCTCATCTCACCCCAAGGAGAAAATCCTAGATTTCTACCCTAGGCCCTTTAAAAAGTGGAACACAGCAGAGGCGTTAAGCAGGAATGCCTCCTCTTTGCTTGGGGCAAAAATCAACAAAAAATAATACTCCTCCATCTACTTAAAATAAGTATGCGTGATGAGCTTCCAGATGGGACACTGTAATAGCAGCAAAAGACAAGGGAGAAGCAGGTTCTCAAAAAAGAGTCAATTGGGCTCCAATAATCCTAACATTAAGGAGGATGTATGCCTGAGATCTGAGTATCATAAATATATCTATCAGGAAAAAAGTTGTCTTGTCTGGAGAGCTGTTTTGATATCTTAAGTTTTTTACTTGTGGCTTAGGAGACCCATTGATGGTAATGTCGTGAGGTCAGTAGTGGATTACGGTTAAGAACTACTGAGCTAAACCCAACTACTTAACAATATCTCTGCTGCTTTATTCGTTGGTTTCATGCAGTGCATCTGAACCAGTCTTTCCACCATCCATCAGTCCATTAGAAGTCAACTTATACTGGGAAGAGTGTAGGCGTGCACTAGGACTTGCTAGTTTGATAGGCCTTCAGAGAATGCAAACCTCAGCTGTTAAAACAGCTGCTAAACCTATCTATTTTCAGATCAGCTACACACAAGCAGCGCAACATAACTGGGGTATCCCTAGCACACTGCCCCAGTCGGTTTCTACTCCCTTTTCCCATGCCCAGTCCCATCTTCTGAAATTCTTTAGCTAGTTGTTCTTCGGAACCATGCACCCTCTACCCGAAAGATGGGGATTCAGTTCAGAGACTGACCTTCCAGCAGTGATACAGTTAACTTGATTCTTTCCAGCAAATACAGATGCTCTGGTACAAGCATGGTAAACTCAAACCATAGAAAGCCATGCTCCATGCCAGATTTAAGGAAAGAGAAGCAAAATAAATCATCCCCATGCCTCCGTTACACTCAGTGCCCGCACCAGAATTTGGGGGCCCTTGAGCAAGACACCCTCAATGGGGGGCCTCCCTTAGCAAGTCTACCTTCTCACCACCATTGTCACAAGCTGCTACTTACTGCTTCTCATCATCATCAGGCGATCACTCATGACCGAATAAGATTGTCTTCCAGGATAAAAATTTACAAAAAGGAGATTTTAGAAGGAGGAAATTCTAAAGAAAATTGTGTAGACTCTAGCGATGGGTCCATAAGTGACTGTGGAGGCCAATTCTAGATCCACACAGCTTCCCACAGTGAGGACACAGGTTACCAGACGGAAGATGGTCCGCCCTCTCTCTCATCATTTTTGCCACTTGACTGCTTGACAGGCAAAGACCCAGAGAGCAAGTAGGCAGAGGCATCTACTGTTCTTCCTTCTCACCACCACCATTGTCTGGGTCAGCGCAAGAGGCAGGTTGCAGTGTTGAAGAGGAGAGCAAGTCCAGGGGGCTCTGGTCAGTGGCCTCCTGCTGCTGTGTGGGCCCCCTGGGCAGGTGTCCAACCATGCCTTGACCCTGCATGCACTGGTCCTAAAGCACAGTGTCACACCTAGTGATATTCTGTGGTCCAGACAGGTCTATATGAAACTGCTTGAGTTCTGCAAGACATTCAGAGTGACTGACTGACCATCAGCTCTGGTGAAAGAGTCCTGGAGAAACCGATACAAATGGAAAATTGCCACCTCTGTCTGTGAATCTTGACTGGATCATTGCAGTCAAGGAAAGGTGAAGGGGTCTTAGTTACCAAAGTGCAGCTCCCCAGAACTTGATCAAACAGGTCTTTAGCCCTTTTTCAGCTGCCTTCCAAAAAATAATAATAATGGAAAGACCTTCACAATAAAGTTATGAAGCAATATATAAACCCACACATACCCTTGTGTGATGTTAACATGTATTGATTTCAGGAAAGTGTGTGTGTGTTTGTGGGGGGAACTGTCTATGTTGTGCAAGAGCTACTTCTCACATTCCAACAAGTCCTCAAAAATCTTGTGTAACTGACCGTACAACCAAAGGAAAATATGGTTAAAATAAATATAATGGATATAATACGTAAATATACGTATCCATTTTTATTGGATAAAAATTGATACAAATATGAATATACTTCATGCAAGTTTGTTTTCAGTGCTGCCCCTAAATAACTGTATGATTTTCTGAATTTCGGAGGTTTTACTCCCTAACCCTCACTTCATACTTTTTGACACATCTGCAATACCAGAGAAGTCACAAAATTACAGAAACCAATGATAAGTGCTGCAGTTTTCATGAGCAAGCAACAGCAAACCACATGCTTGAGTCAAAGCAACCACCACTATGCTAAGATCAAGATCAGTTTGTCAGCTCAAATTTATTTATTTTTACCCTGTTTTATTTCCTGAGTCTGCATGGGCTCTCTAGCAAGGATTTTAAAACTGGATGCTTATCTCTCTAATGTAGTGGGAGTTGATCTCAATGTATATCCCCTCCCCCCACCAACTAAGCTTGCTATATTTGATTAAAGGCCTGTGATCTCATGATTTTTGCTAGCTTTTAGGCAATTCAGGACTATCAGAAAAGCTTACAGGAGGCTGGACGTTGAAGGTTGCATATAGTAAATGGGATCTATTGTATGACATTATAAAAGAGGTTCAACAAAATGGTGTGAAATCGTATGATGCTGGGCTAGATCTGGTCAGTGCCCAGACGGAGACCACCTGGGAACTACATCACCCTGAGCAGCATGGAAGAAAGGTGGGGAGGACATACATTCAATACTACCGGTACTTTCTTTTAAATTCCAGGTAGCTTACTAGAGAAAGATTATCCAATGGCTTTGAGGAACCTGGCTACAGCTAATGAAACTACTGATTGAAACTGTGACATTATCTAAAAAATTATTGATACCTGATGCTGATAGAATTAAGCAGGACTGTGAGGAAGTATGCTTGACCTGTTCTTTAAATTAAAGATGATAGAATCAACATGGGGTGTGTGTACTAAGAGCATACTCATCAAGCATACTTATTCCCACGAGCCCTTTTTAATTGTATCATGCAACCAGAAAACTGACTCATGTTCCCCAAACCAGGATATAAGCAGGTGCAAAAATCATCCATTTGTTATTCCTTTACAATAGATTGATTTGATTAAAGCAAACCAAACTTTGCCTAAACTCCCTTAAGTTTGTCACTGTGTCTCACTTTTCATAAAGAGGCAACCCTGGGGAGCCAAGATCATGCCACTTTCCAACAATGGAACAACTTTCCAATCCCATGAACATCTCTATAAGTATAAAGCAGCCTTCCCCAATCTGGTTCCCTCCAGATGTGTTGGACCACAACTTCCATAATTCCCAGCCAGCATGGCCATTATCTCCTTCCTTCTATTGGCCATGCTAGCTGGGAGTTACGGGAGTTGCAGTCCAAGTCCAACACATCTGAGGGCACCAAGTTGGGAAAGCCTGGAAGAACTGATACAGCCCTCTTTATGGGAAAGGCTGCATATATCCCCTATGCCAGTGATGGTGAACCTATGGCACGGGTGCCACAGCTGGCACGCAGGGACCTCTCTGTAGGGCACTCGAGCCATTGGTCACCAGATCACGAAAAGACCGTCCCCTTCTGCAAAACACTAATGATCTTGTTCTTTCTCACAGTGTGGAACAGAATGATTTTATTCTAGAATTCCTGTTACAGAATTCTTTTCTACATTGTTTTCACATTTAAAAGATTTTGAAGAATGATGCACAGAGCATGGCTTAGATGTAAAGCCCTAACAGTTGACCTGAGTGCTGCATGTGTTGCTTTCAAACTAACGGAGTATGAGCCAAGGTTTGACAAATTATCAGCATGCATGCAATAGCAAAAATCACATTAATTGTACAAAAGCATGCCCAATGCAAACTTTTACCTAATGCAGTGTTTGCAGTCCAAGACATAAAGTGTTTAAAATGTGTTAAGCACGTTTAGTTTTCTTGTTTATCTTGCTCATCCTAGTACAGGTTGACTTTTACTTTTACTAATCCAACACCTGTAGAAGCAGGGAAAGGACCCGGGGTAAAGCTTGCCCCATACAATTTCAGTCTGCCATATAATCATATTACAAGTTGAGAATCCCTTATCCAAAAATACATGTGCCTAATTATTTAAAAAGTTTGTATAAATTCCCTTCAGGCTATGTGTACAATGTAGTACTATAATAATTTTTGAGTTGATTTTTTTTCCAACAAAAAACTGTTTGTATCATTGAAAGCTCTGTTATTGTGTTTTTCTTTAAAGACAAAAGATGTTAATTAGTTCGGACAACTGTAGGAGTTGTTTTTCTAAAACTAAAACCTCGGTATTCAGGTTTAATTGCAGTGTTGGCACTTTGAAATAAATAAGTTGGTTTTGTGTTGCAGTTTGGGCACTCGGGCTCAAAAAGGTTCTCCATCACTGCCCTATGCCTCCTCACCACAGGCCACACATGAAGCTAAATTATTGCACAGCAGCAATAGTGATTTTGGTAGCAGCTAAAGGTGCTGCCTTCCTGCCCAAACAGAGAAATTGCCATCTGGGCCCGGAGTTTAACTTCCTTGGGCCCTCTGCAAGTTTCTAACTCTCAGGCTCAAACTACAAATTACAGGAAGATAGATGGGCAGCATCACATCAGCATCCTTCCTTCCCTTCTCCATTTCATTGGCTGCTGGGCGGTGGCATTACACCAACATGATGTTATACTGCATGGTTTTTCAATCCCATGTTACCATGGAGACATGGGCCAGCAGCACCTATGTGTCTCCCTGTACTATGCGGCTTATGTCTCATAATAGCACTGAAAAGCTTGAAATATCTCAACGGCCACCTTTCTCCCTCCAATACATAATTTATTCTGACCACAGGTTTTATTATTTATTTTTGGCAGCCCACATAGAAAGCATTGCCTCTGGGTCAACTGCTAGGAATATCAGCCAGATTCTTCAGAATCAGAACAAGGGGAGAGGGAGATACACACAGTCAGCAATTAAGTAATTTATTTATTATATTTTTATACCACCCAATAGCTGAAGCTCTCTAGGCAGTTCACAACAATTAAAACCAAAAGATGCAAGATGATAAAATACAATATAAACGTTTAAAAGTTTAACACTACAGTGGAAAAATTAAAAATAATAATAGCCAAATACGGTAGATGCTAACAGCAGTACAAAGATTTAAAATACAGTACCAGATTTAAAACAGAAACTGAAAAACTAAAACGCCTGTGAAAATAATTTATTTATTTATTTATTTATTTATTATATTTATACCCCACCTTTTTTCCTCTTGCAAGGAACCCAAGGTGGTTTACATAATCCTCCCCCTCTCCATTTTATCCTCACAACAACCCTGTGAGGTAGGTTAGGCTGAGAGTCAGTGACTGGCCCAAAGTCACCCAGTGGGTTTCATGCCTGAGTGGGGACAAGAACCCGGATCTCCCGAGTCCCAGTCCAACACTCTCACCACTACGCTACACTGTCTCATTTGCATGAGGTTCCCAGCCTCTGGCTGGGATTACACTTGTTTACATGTGTGTGGTGAAGGACAGGTCTGCTTTTCTTCACAATCAGTAAGCATATAGAAGGGCAAGCCCTACTGAGAAAGAATCAACATGGTTTCCACAAAGGTAATAAAAAAAGGTCTTCACCTGGCACTGAAAAATGTAGGCGGCCAGGCAAATGTATGAAATTAAAGTAGAATTCTGCTACTTCCTGTAGTATTTTGGTTACTGCAGTGCCGATACTTTATAAAATGAGAAGTTTGATAAGTCAACACCGTGCCTTTGCAGATGAAAATTCCTGGCAGAAGTCCTGCAGGGGGGAAGAATGCCAGTGCTCTCATTCTTCTGCTTGCATTTCCTGAAATCTCATTATGCCACTCCTTTCATACACAGCACTTATCGTCACAGTGAATTCTAAAATGCTCCTTGGTGCCAGCTTCCCCGGAGTGGGCTCTTTGGCTTACACAAACCACAACTCCAAGAATACCCTCCATAATATAATTATTTAGAATCTAAATAATCTCTGTTTTTTAAGGGAGGGAGGGCGGGGGGGGGGAGGAAAGGAAGAATACAACATTATCGATTTGTTTGCCAGAAGAGGGCCCCTTCCAGTAAGGCGCAACCATAATGCTGCTGTAGCAACACATTTCTCTGCAGAATATGTGTGGGTGAACTGCCATATTAGCATTTGTGGGAACATACTACTTTGAATTAGGCTTAGGCTGCTTCCTTCCAGCAAAAAGAACTGTATACTGGAAGATTTTAAATGCATGAACTGCTCCCCGCCCACACACACACACACACACACACGCACACACACACAATCTACGAATGCCAATGACTGTCCTGTTAAGAACATTTCAACTTGGGATTCACAAAATGCAGGGGAAAGGGTTCAGATTTTCTTGGCACTGTGGGAATTTAGCCATGCGCTACATAGGATTACTACAACGCTTGAGTTGGATATTGGACAAAACTCCAAAATTCCTATGGCCACCTAACATACACTAAGCACCATATGCTCATTTTTCTCTGGAGGTGACGGGTTGGTGTTTTTAAGGACAGAAAGTATAATTTGCTCTATCAGCTGGTGTAAGGTGAGTGAAGGCTGTCAGTAAATTCAACTGCAGCAAACAAAAAGAGCAATTTGAGATAGTGTACCAGCGATGTAACAATTAGGCCATGTAATGCTACGCTATGATTTAGTGTTACACTATGATGAGTGAGCCTCTGCTGCAAGCCCAAGCAAAAGCCTCAGGCGTGAGTATTCTCTCCTCCCCTCTATTCCTCCTGCAGAGCTGGGAAGAGTTCACATTTCTCAATTCCTTGCTTGTCATTACATATGAACCAAGAATTGTGGGTTGTGTGTGTGTGTTTAAAATCTAGCTTGTTAAACAAGCCAGATTTACATCCCATGGTTTGAAGTTGGCTTGTTTAACAATTGACTAGGGTTTATTTTAAACTACAATTCCTGGTTTATTTTATTTATTTGTTTGTTTGTTTGTTTGTTTGTTTGATTGATTTGTGCCCCGCCTTTCTATCAAAAAATGGCACTCAAGGTGGCTTACAGGCATAATTAAAATTGATTAGAACAATAAAATACATCAAACTACAATAAAAACATATCCATTGCAGAATTACGAAAATTAAAAATGTGTATGTAATATGTAATAACAAGCCAGGAATCTGGGAAAGTGAAACTGAATCATGGTTTATTCCTCCACTTGGTCATGCAGAAGGAGGAAAAGGGAGGGGGAACATGCAAGTCCGAGGCTTTGTTTGGGCTCACAGAGGTTCATCTACATAATGCAGGGATGGAGAACAGGTTTGCCCACCCATCTCTCTGCACTCCGAATAAGTAGGCAGGACCACACACATGCTGACATCAGTTGGTGGGGGATGCACTCCAATCCTATTCATTCCTTGGTCAAAGCACTAGCTGGAGCTCATCCCATCACCTGCCCCATGCCTGCCTCCACTGGGGAGGGCACAGGATGAAGCTAGTGTGAGAGGAATCCCCACTGCTATCTCCAATCATTGATGGCTCTGATCCAATTGGGAGAGCAGAGCTAACAGTGGGAATTCCCCTCCTCGCTTATCCTTCAGTCTTTGGGAGAGGAATAGGCTTTGGAAAGGGGAAGAGGCCTCACCCGAGGCCTAGCTGGACAGTCCATGGGCCATAGGATCCCCCATCTCTGACATAATACTAAATTGTGGTTTAATTGTGGTTACTTGCAAACTGGCCCTATTTCTCAACCTAACCTAACCTGTTGGGAGGATGAAAGGAGGAAAACATGTACCTCAGTGCCTCAGAAAACGGTGGGCCAAGAAAATATATAAATTGCTACTGCCACCAGCGCCGACACCAAAAGAGCAACACACAAGTGTTTGCCGAGTGCCGACTACTGAAAGTGAGAATGATGGTTCTACCCCCACCTTTCAGAGATGAGGATGCTACATGGCAGAGGATGTACCCAGTCACAGTTGAAGATCAGCAGGGCCAGGAACAGTTTACAGTTGGGAGGTTAAGGATGACAAACAAAAGATGTGTGAATCAGACAATACACATTGTGTGCGAGTGTACATTCTTCATCTCAATTGGAGAGAAGTGGGGGGGGGGGAGAAAGCGGGGACAGCCAGCTGTACCTTCACTTCAATGTTTTAAAGACAACTGAAATGGCTTTAAAGACAATTGTGGAAGAAATTGCTACCGGGAGGATTAGAAAGGGGATGAGAAAAATTGAGGGGCTCACGCTGGCTCAGCTTGTCTGAGCGTGGAAAGCTAAGCAGGGTCAGGCCTGGTTATTACTTGGATGGGAGACCCCTCCTCTAGTTTCCTGCATTGAGCAGGGGGTTGGACTTGATAGCCTTGTAGGCTCCTTCCAACTCTATGATCTATGAAATCTATGAAAAATATTCCAACCTTCCCTGAGCTTATTGAATAGGACATGAACTTAGGGATGTTAACTAATTTGTAAAAGAATTTTAAGGCACAATCCTATTTTAGACAGTAAAAAGGCCTACAACTCCCAGCATGCCCCAGCTATACTGGCTGGGGCATGCTAGGAGTCGTAGGCCTTTTTTCTTTCTAAATTTGCATAGGATTGCACCCTTAGTTAATTAATCTGCTTTTTAACTTATTGAGTAAATTTAAATCAATTAACACACTATCAAGGCCTCAATACAGGTGTTTGTTTGAGAAGCTGAATGCAACATGAGATAAGTTGCCATTTAAAAAAAGGCTGTAATTAATATTTCCTACTTTTTAATTCTCTGATACAGTACCACACTGAAACCAAGGTAGTCTAGAGGGGGGGGAAGGTGGTGTGTCCTTTGTTCTCACCCCCTTCTAACATTTTCATTCACTGATTAACATTGGTCTTCACTGTCTAATTAACTAAAATTTGGGTTTAATAATCTACCAATTAAGCCTTGCAGCCATAAAATAGATGTACAGATATAACTGAATGTATTTCAACAACAACAAAAACTAACAGTGACAGAAATACAGTTTGTATCATAATCAGCAGCTTACAAGGGCTAAAATGTGACAGTCCTGCAAAGAGCTTTGTAGTAAGCTCAGAAGCAATATTTTATTTATTTATTTATTATATTTATACCCCGCCTTTTTTCCTGAAAGGAACCCAAGGCGGCTTACATAATCCTCCTCCTCTCCATTTTACCCTCAGAACAACCCTGGGAGGTAGGTTAGGCTGAGAGTCAGTGACTGGCCCAAAGTCACCCAGTGAGTTTCATGGCTGAGCGGGGATTTGAACCCGGATCTCCCGAGTCCCAGTCCAACACTCTATATTATATTGGGCTTTAAACAAAAAAACATACAAAGAACATTCACCAAAACTGACATTTCCTTTCAAGTAAATACATCACTTCATGCACACCACAGTCTCCATTTCGAATAAAATTTAAATGGACACATCATAGCAACAGAATTTCTCTTTCATGGAGATTGTGGGTCCAAGTCAATTGCTTACACTGACTGCAACAAAAAAACAGGCTCCCAATGCAGCTGGCACCTTGTGTTTACTCAGCACCCAAGAGTCGCCCCAGCACCTGCAAAGTATTACACTCTTAATTCCTATGGGACACTTTAGGCAAGAAATGTGACGGCCTTTAAAAAAAATCCTGATTACCACAGCTAAGAGGCAAAACCAGTGCTATTTCAGGACTTAGAAAAGCATTTAAACTTTCAGCTAGCCACACAATCATGCCCCTGGGATTTCCCCCACCTCAGCTCAATGTAATTGTTCTCACTAAAGCAACAAAAACAATCTTGGTTTTTTTCCCTGTTCTAGCAGTTCAACAAAAGGCCCAGACAGATACAGGTACAATATGTCTCTTCATCAGCAAAGGAGCACAGATTCAGGCCTGTGGCTTACGCTGGCTCAGCCTGTCTGAGTGTGGAAAGCTAAGCAGGGTCAGGCCTGGTTATTACTTGGATGGGAGACTGGGAGACCCCTCCTCTAGTTTCCTGCATTGAGCAGGGGGTTGGACTCGATAGCCTTGTAAGCTCCTTCCAACTCTATGATCTATGAAATCTATGACCCAAGGATATCTTTGCATGTGTTTCTTGCAAATGATGAGACCATTTAATATAACAAGGTCTCCACATTATCAGTATTATTTTTTATTTTGCTACTCAAAATTTCTTAGTGTACGCTTTAAGTTCCAGTTTTTCCCATAGTGCTGAAATGCACTTTACGAGGCAACTTTCTTATTGATTCAACAATGAATATTGTAATGCACTGTAAATAAAAAGTAAGCTAGCCTTCCAAATAAGTCCATAACCAACCCATATTTTTGTAGCCCACTTGCTCACATTCATGACCAAAAAGAAGAAAAAAACATTGAACCTTCCTCATCTGGAACCAATTCTCATTTATAACAGGCAAGGGTAGCTATTTTGAAGCATGTACCCAACCTTTTATAGTGTGCCAACTTGTTTCACTACAGGCTTATTTCACTAAAAAGGTGTATCAACTAAATTGTTACTTTAGTATGAAGTACGCCCAACCACCATATCTAGTCTTCTGAAGACCTACTCATGAGGCTTTCTCATTCCCCCTTCTGCTTTTGTGGATCAATGTTAGGCATAAAGAAAGGATAAGTTGCTGGGGGACATAACATACAGTGTAAAGCTGCACTGCCAGAAGTGCCTCAGGAGTTCATGGCTTCCATGGTAACCATGGGTCTGTCCCAATCGGTTCTGGCTCCACTGTTTCAGCAGGTACACTCTTGGTCTGACTTTCTGTCCTGGCTGGGATTATGGTTATATGGATGTGGAGGAGCTTTCTATAGTTCTATTGTCATGGTCAGATCACTACCTGGTGGGGTTTAGCCTAACTGGGGCTTGAAGTCTCTGCAAGGTGTGAGGTGGACCAATTAAGATACTCCAACCCAGGAGGCTGATGTATGTGAATGGTTCTCTGATGGTTCTTAGGGATTTTCCTGTCACCTTCGGCAGGTGTTCTGTCAAAGCCCTTGCTGACTTCTGGAATGGGCAAATGGCCCATGTGGTTGACATGAACACTCCTGAGCCCCCTCTGCCACTAAATAGAGTCCCACAGCTTGCCCAGTTTTCAAAGGAGCTGGGGGTGATAGAACAAGTGGGACAAAAGCTGGAGCAACATTTGGGGGAAACTCTGAATGAGTCCAAACAAACAAACAAACAAACACTGACTGGAGGCCTACTTCATGGCAGTACAAAGAATTATACTTCCCCATTACCATTGTATCTACACCAAATCATCCAACAGAGCTTTTTTGGCCTATCAAATGCCTATTACCGTACATTCTGGCCCATGAGAAGAAAATGTAGATCATTCAGACAGCCCATTGTGACTAACTTGCATGACACTTGCAGATAAAATCACTGGTATGCATGCCAACTTGGATGCCATAATTGGTACAGGTCCAGTTGATGTAACTTTAGCCTTTGCTTGTCCAGTTATAATGGATACTTTTCTATTTGCACAGCCTAAGGATGTGGACAGGATCCTTGGAGAGGCGAAGCCTACCATGTCCATGTGTCTCCCTTCCTGAGTATAAACATAGCCAGGGGGACTAGCTGAGTGGGTAAGGGCAGTGGTGAATGCCTTGCTAGAAGATGGCATGATTTCACCCTGCCTAAAAGAGGCAGTGGTGAAACCTCTGTTAAAAACAGGCCTTCCCTGAACTTTACCATATTAGATAAATTTCGGCCAGTCTCCAATATTCCATTCTAGATACTGTTACAAACAAAAGTTAGTTTTCTTTTGGGATAAGAAAAATCAGAAGTTGGGTGAGCAACTGCTTGTATATTAATTCAATTGCTAAATATAAGAAGATAACATTATATTTTATTTATTTGCTTAGCAAACTACTAAACCTAATATATACATTAAAATGTATTAATCAGCCCACATAATATGTTCAATAATCCTAGTTTCCCAAAGGCTTTACAATTACCCCTCCTTATGTGCACTGCACAGGCACACAGCTAGTTCAAAGCTTTCATGGCTGCAGGGCAGAAGAGTAGTGGGTTGCTCTGGCAACTCTGTTGTTTGCTTGATAGAGAAGCATTTGGAACTAGGGAAAGTGCTTCTAAGCATACCTCATTCACAGCTCATAAGAGGTTTTCTCCCAAAAAGTAAACACCCCTCCCCCGCTATTTTCTTCCATTTTTCTGGGCCTTCACATCTCTAGACTTCTGCCTCTATCCATAAACCATCCACAAGGCCTAACCCACATACCAGATTTTTTTAAAAAAACTTTCAAGGATTGGCAATCCTGTGAAATAACTAGGCCCTATCTCATGACAGTGTGGTGTAGTGGTGAGAGTATTGGAGTGGGACTCGGGAGATCCGGGTTCTAGTCCCCGCTCAGCCATGAAACTCACTGGGTGACTTTGGCCCAGTCACTGACTCTCAGCCTAACAACCTACCTCACAGGGTTGTTGTGAGGATAAAATGGAGAGGAGGAGGAGGATCATGTAAGCCGCCTTGGGTTCCTTGCAGGAAAAAAGGCGGGGTATAAATATAATAAATAAATAAATATGACCAATCCCTACCTCTTCAGGATGCTAGGGACTAGCAAGGCTATTTACCGCTGGTGGACTCTGGTGGACTTTCTCCTTTGATGACTCCCCTACAGGCTCTTAAGGCTGAAATTCCCCTTCCGGGCAGAGTCTTCTCAGCTTTCCAAGGCAGACTCCTCAGCTTTCAGAGAGCTCTCTCAGTTTTCAACAATAACCTTTCAACTCTCTCTCCATCAGCAGCCAGACTTTAACCCTGGGTTAGCTTTTAGCAGGGCACTCCTCAGACAAGGGGGTCACGGCAGGGGTCACGGCAATGTTACGTAGAAGGACTTACTCTTGAAGCATTGAATCTGCTTCTGTGACTATCTGGAGTAATTTGTTTTTTCAAGTAGTCTCTTATTGATAGCATAAAAAGCCCATTAACATTCTACCCCATGGTGGATTATTTCCTTTGCTTCTAGGCATGGTGTCACCAGTCCTATAACTCACTGCTACTTTGTGACAGACTGACTGCACATCCCACGCACTTGAAAAAAAGGAACAGAAGGGCCACAGGTTTATCTCAGTTCGGGCCTACCATTAGGTCTAAAGAGAAAGAACTGGAGATGTGAATTCTTACCCACATGTGAGTGAGTTAAAAGAAAATCCAAGTTTCCATTAACATGCACAGCTTTTCATCATGCAGACTGTAAAAGTAGTATATATCACATTTCTTCTTTCTAAACGTTTGACTGTTTCAAAAGGGAAATTATTTACAGAATAACCAAATGATTTACAGAATAACCAATTATTTACTTGCCACAAACACACACATACACACACACACACACCAACAGCATTTTTAACTGGCATCATTTTGGAATTTCATTTAACTCAACACAATGCTATAGTTCAAAGACAGCAGTGTAACACTGAGTGCAGCTAATTTGTAAGTTAAAGCCCAGAGCACGCACTCAGCATCCAAACAAGGGACACCATATTAATCATGATAACAGGTTAGCAAAATTTCAGTTTGTACAATATCACTTTGTGTCTGGCAAGTACAAGGGAAAAATCAATTAGGATGTCTCGCTAGAGATGTAAAACTGCAGAGTAGGCAGTCCACAGTACAACAAAGAAAAGTTACTATTGATTTCAAGACAGGCCAGTCCAAAAAATAACAACAAACCATCTCTCTGCATTCCTTAACTTGTATTGAAACAATTTGTATGAACAAACATCCATGTTAAAAAAAAGAAAAAAAGAAAAAAAAGATGCAGTTTTTAATCAAAAAATACTGGTTATATGTTAAAAGGAAGCTAGACATGATAATTCAACCATACAAATATAGAATGTTTACTAGCTACAACTTGTGTGTCTGCACAGGTAGGCCTGAGGGGGACGGGAATACAAATATTAAAATTAAGAAACGGGGGGGGGGAGCACCAAACAATTATTCTTTTTAATTTTATGTACTGGAAAATACAAAAAGCTTTTAACAGAAAATACAACACCAAAAATCAGAATAGTTCTACACTTTAAGACCATCTGAAATAGCCCCATTGGATTGTTTTACTACAAGTTGTTTCTTTACAACAAGTAGTGGAAGTGTTTGAATGCTCCCTAGCATCAAAAAAACCATCCTGCATGTAGAAAGCTAGTAGATCAGGAAGACCACTAAGCTAAACCCCATTTCTGCATGATGTGCTAGTTTTCTAAGTGCAGGAATTGTTTGTGTTAAACACACACACAAGAAGCTCTTTAACTTGAAATCCTCCACTCGCACTCCGAAATGGTATCATCCCAAGATGATGATTCTGAATATATAGATCAGACCTCTCTCCCTAGAATCAAAACAATACAGGGCAAAATGGGTAATATGTAATATCTCCAGAGAACTCTTTAAAACTTTGATTGCCTATGTTCTGGCATGCAGCAGGGTACTTTATGAATAATGAATTTCACTTGCCCCCAAAACACAACTTTAACCAAAGGATTCCAGGATATATATTTTTTTTAAAAATGAAAACCTTTGCTATGCTTACTGGTAATAGAAAACGGTGAGCACAAACTAGAAGGCACAAAGTTTACTGAAAACAGGAAGAGGAACACAGATGTGCAACCTAAATGCCTGAAATAATCAACACAAGAGTGTGTGCCAAGAAACTGGGAGACGGCTGCCTGTAACATCTTAGCAATTTTTTTTCACTGAAGCTTTTCTGTAAATAGGTTCAACTGTTTCAATTCAAGACAAGAATATGCCCTGTTTGGGACGTAACTGAAGCTGTGCACACAAAACTGTGTGTCTTATGTTTACTGGCTATGAAAGGCTAGATGTTCAGAATATTATGACGGTCTGATAGTCTAGTCATTGTGTTGCATCAGCCTCTGAAAATACATGCATGAGCCTTCCATTTTGAACCAAAGAACTAAATTTTCTTGAATTCCACCCTGAAGCAATACTCTAAGCAAAGTGTGTTTTCCAGTCTGCTTTAGAAACCTGAAGGGTGGAAATCCTCAAGCTCAAGGGATTACAAAACTCTTTATCTGGTTTACAGCAAAACCAAACAGTTGTCAAAACAAAAGGCATTTTGCACAACCTAGCAAAACTGCAGACATGCAGCAGCTGGCTGAAAAGGACAGTCCCTGGATCTAACGGAAGTGTTTTAAGTTGCCTCCTAGGCACCGCAACTTACATAAGCTACTGAATAAAATAAAACTGCTCGTAAGAGTAAAGGCATTGACTCTTGAAGGTGCAAAACTGTGTATGACGATATAATAAATACCTACATCTTTCTCAATTATAATTTTGTGTAATTGCTGAGGAATGATACTTTAATTCCTTTCCCAATAACACCAACTAGTCTCAATTATAATGATCAAAGAGCCATATTAATAGATCCACTAAGACAGAGTATTAGAAACTGCAACACTCATAACAGGAAACGCACACATGCGCGTGCACACACACTGACTAATCCTACCACACTTAACTAGGATTAAGCATAACTGAACTTAAAGGAATTTACCCCTGAATAAGACATGCATAGGATTGTGCAGTTATTTCTTTCCTTATTTGTTGCACTTTAAACTGCCCAATAACCCAAATTCTCTGGGCAGTGTACAATACATTAGTACAAACAATGAAACAATGAATAAAAACCTTCACATAATCATTCTGCAACCATTAGATATGTTCTTCAACAACTTAGGCCTGGTTTACTACAAATGCAGAAAAAGAGGTGGTAATGAAATGACAGAGTCCCCAAAGTGCCAGAACGGGCAGTATAATTTCAGACGGAAGGTAGGGAGAATCAGTTTTCAATGTGAGAGCTTCAGCTATTGGGTGGTATAGAAATGAAAATGAAAATAATAATAATGTGTTCAGAGTATGTTACACCAACATTGTATCAGTTGTACCAGTTACCAGTAAGTTCTCGGTCCCAATTTAAAGTGCTGGCATTGAGTTTTAAAGCCCAAAATGGCTTCGGGCCAGGTTACTTGAAGGACTGCCTGCCTGCAAACCGTAAAGGCAGGCCTGAGGGTCAGCCTCAGAGGTCCTGCCTTTATGATCAATTAGAGACAGTACCTTTTCAGTGGAGGCCCCATATTTGTGAACGCCTTCCCAAAGGGACATACGTTTTGGCCCATCAGTCCTGGCTTCTAAGCATATTTTGAAAATGCACTTATTCTGAGCTGATTATAGTTAAGATACAGTGCTTAATGTTTTTAATTACTTTTACTGCTGCTGTTTTTTAAATTGCCGAGTTTATATTTCTCCTTTTTATTTGTTGCTTAAATTAAATTAGAGTGTGGTGCTGGCCTTCAGAATGTTTTACTTCTATTTTAATATGACTGCACTTGCTTGGAATTACGCTTTCGTCCTTTTTATTTAAGACACATTGATGGCCCCAAAAGGCAGCCTATACATATTTAAAATAAAAATAAAAGAAAAAGAAATGCTCCCCTATGTGAGAGGAAGCCCTCTCTGCAAGTAGATAACTAATGTCTCAGGAAGTGAGCTGGGACCGGCGTTCTCTTATATGTGCTAAAGGTTTGTGGGAAGTTTTTTTGCAAGCTAATTTACATGCCAGAGGGGGGACATTAAAAAAAATTGTATCCCCAAATATGGTACAGTCCCTTCTACCATCTCACTCTAGCCCAGGGCTCTCCAACCTTGGGTCCCCAGATGTTGCTGGCCTACAGCTCCCAGCATACCCAGCCAGCATGGCTAATGGCAAGGGATTCTGGGAGCTGTAGGCCAGCAACATCTGGGAACCCAAGGTTGGAGAGCCCTGCTCTAGCCTTATTAAGAACCCTGGGTATCCACAGATATAGGAGTCACTCCTCTTCAGACCATCGCCCTACACTAGTACAGAGGACGGAAATTCACAAGGAGGAGGGTGCAGCTAGAGCACTCCTCATATGCTTATTCTACACAGATCCTGAATGCCCAAATAAACTTAAGCTTTGTGTTACTTCTACAGTTTCACAAACAGTTGATGTTGCAAGATTCAGGCCAGTGCCAAATACAGAAAACCTTGCCCAATTAATGTTTTCCGAACAGATTTTTCTTTTGATAGTGTTTTTTCACTGAGCACTGCTGAATGCAGGTAGAGATCAAATATGTCAGTGAAAGCAACAAATGCATCATTAACGAGTCACATATAATAAGCATTCACAATTCCAACATGGCAGTCAATGCCACCTCTTGTGAACTGTACACTGTTATAAAATCGCACACTGATTGAACTTGTTTCATAAGATGCAAAATTCTGTATGAAAGCTGCACTGGACATTTATATAGCTAAAATTGTATGGGATCCAATATATTTGTCAGGAAACTAGTCATCTATGTTTACTTATAGCCAAATTACACATGACATAATCTTTGTAAATTGCCCAGAGAGCTTCAGCTATTGGGAGGTATAGAAATATAATTAAATGAAATGACATGGGAGATCCATGACTGGATTCCCCTGATGATTTAAATTTTACTGAACAGCAGGTGTGGCAAGCTCCAAATTGGATGAGAACAGCTGTGCACAGGGACAGTTTTAACACAGTCTTCCCCAGCCTGGCACCCTTCAGATATGTTGGACTAGAACTGCCATAAGCCCCCAGCCAGTGACCCTCAGTTACTAGAACCCAGGGTCACCCAAAGAAGCATAATGGTGGGATATTCAGGACAGGCAGAAAGAAGTACTTCTTCACACACTGCATAGCTAACATGGAATTCACTCTCTCAAGATGGCCACCAACTTGGATGGCTTTAAAGCAGCCCTGTTTGTACTCAAGCGCAGCCAGTGAATTATACACAACCCTAAAAAAATGATAGTATGAAATCTCTTTTTACAATACTTCTAATTTTCTTAAAGTAAAATTGCAAGCATTTTTTTTTTGAAATGAAGCTATGACTGAAATATGACAAGAACTTAAGGCTGGATCTGATAGGGCGGGGGGAGGGTAGCACCAAATCCAAGATAGAATGGATGAATAAAATAAAATTAAACAAAATGAAAGCACATGAGGTGGGTGGCTACTAAGAAGAGGGCTTTTTCTATTGTGGCACCCAGTTGTGGAATGAGCTTCCCAGAGAGGCTTGCCTGGTGCCTATGTTATGCTCTTTTTAGCGCCAGGTGAAGACCTTATTTTCCCAGGCATTTTAGTCTTTCAGTTTCTGTTGTTTTAAATCTGTTACTATATGGTAAATCTTTTGTACAATTGCTAGGCTTTATTTTGGTTTTTATTTTATACTGTAGTTTTAAACTGTTAAAATTTTATGCTGTATTTTATCATGTTGTATTTTATAGCTTTAATTGTTGTGAACTGCCCAGAGAGCTTCAGCTATCGGCCAGTATAGAAATGAATAGAAATACAGGAATGTAATAAATAAATTAAAATAAATAAAATAAAAGGCAAGCCTCAAAATTGTACTGAAAAATATAGAGAAGTGCGATAAAATAGTAAATTTGCCTCATACATTTCAATGGAAATCTCTTCTGCTGCACAATAATTCAATTGGTTACGTTATACATAAGAAGAGCTGTGCTGGATCAGACCAGAGGCCCATCTAGTCCAGCACCCAACCAAACTGCCAACCAGGTTTAATCATTTATTTACAGCATTTGTATACCGCTCCACGCCTAGACAGATTCCGGAGCAGTGAACAATAAAAAGATAAACGAGATAAAAAAATAAAAACAATGCATTAAAAACAGGGTAGCATTAAAACCGTGGCTGGTCAGCAAGGAAGACTTCCCAAAATAAAGACATCTTCAGCAGGCACTGAAAACAACACAGTGTCAGAGCCTGCCTGACCTCCACGGGCAGGGAGGTCCATAGAAGTGTAGCCACCATACTGACGGTGATTCTCCAGGAGGACCCCAATCAGGCCATAGAGCCATGTGGAACCACCAGGAGAATGTACTGTACTCTGATGACCTCAGTGACCGTGCAGGTTGGTAAGGGAGAAGGCCCTCTCTCAGGTATCCTGGTCCCAAGTTGTTCAGGGCTTTGTACACTAGTACCAGAACCTTAAACCTGACCCAGCAGTAAATAGTTGCCTATAAGAAGCCCATAAACAGGAAGCCTATAAGCAGGGCAGGAGGGTGATCTTGGACATGAGTGCAAGATCACCCTCCTGCTTGTGTATCCCAGCAACTGGTATTGAGAGTTGCCTCTGATACTGGAAGTAAAAGGCATTCCAGGTAAGTTATTCTAGTAAGGCAACATTTCTCAACCTCAGGGATGGAGACCAATAGTTGACTTTCAGCCCAACACAATGACTTTATACTGTAGTTTTAAACTGTTAAAATCTCATTTTTATACACCAAGCCTGTCCTAGAAGAAAGGGAAATGAGGATGACTTTTGAGACCTACATGCCCAATGGTTCAGCCATAGTGAACTGTCCTCTGTCTCTCATACAAACACACAGTCAAGTGATGCATCTTGTTAGTAAGACAATCCATGAGCCATTATGGTACACTAAAATTACCGTATAACCATATACACCAATTGGGATACTGCTCAGCATCTGTCTGACTAGCTGTCTCATACATGTAACATGGTGGTACCACAGACGTTTCTGTTCACCAGCTGCCACCAAATTCTGCTATGAATTCCATGGGAGGCATTTGAATTGTTTAACTGTTATGTAATAATTATTATTGTTAATTATTACTGTTATTTAACTGTTACGTAATAATAATACAGGGGCCAGCAGGAAGACTTTGTTAATTTCTTTACATCCCTACAAGATCATTTACTTATTGGATTTCTTTATTGTGCATTATATCTTGTTATCATAGAATCATAGAATCATAGAAAAGTAGAGTTGGAAGGGGCCTACAAGGCCATCGAGTCCAACCCCCTGCTCAATGCAGGAATCCAGGTCAAAGCATCTCTGACAGATGTCTGTCCAGCCGCACCTTGAATGCCTCCAGACTGGGAGAGCCCACCACCTCCCTAGGTAGTTGATTCCATTGTCTTATTGCTCTGACAGTCAGGAAATTTTTCCTGATGTTTAGGTGGAATCTAGGTTCCTGTAACTTAAGCCCATTATTCCGTGTCCTGCAAACTGGGATGAACGAGAAGAGATCTTTGCCCTCCTCTGTGTGACATCCCTTCAAATACTGGAAGAGTGCGATCATATCTCCCCTCAGTCTCCTCTTCTGAAGGCTAAACATGCCCAGTTCTTTCAGTCTCTCCTCATAGGGCCTTGTTTCCAGTCCCTTTATCATCCTTGTTGCCCTCCTCTGAACCCTCTCCAGTTTGTCTATGTCCTTCTTAAAGTGAGGTGCCCAGAACTGGACGCAGTACTCAAGATGAGGCCTAACCAGTGCCGAGTAAAGGGGAATTATCACTTCCCGCGATTTGGAAGCTATACTTCTATTAATACAGCCCAAAATTGCATTTGCCTTCTTTGCAGCCACGTCGCATTGCTGGCTCATATTCAGTTTGTGATCTACCACAATTCCAAGATCCTTCTCACTTGTAGTATTGTTGAGCCAAGTGTCCCCCATTCTGTAACACTGCATTTGGTTTCCTCTCCCTAGGTGCAGCACTTGGCATTTATCCCTATTAAATTTCATTATCTGGTTACTGAATATTAAACAAACAATACATTCTGTTAACAAGCGATGAAACTGCAATAGATAAGTTTAGAAGTTATTTAGAAGCGTGATGCACTGTGCAAACATCCCACGAGAGGATGAGACTGTGAAACAGATTGCTTTTCATCTTCCTTGCATTAGGAAGCATAATGGAAAGAAACGGAGAAAGAAACAATGCTTTGAAAGGTGCAAACAGCTGTCTTTTTATTATTACTTTTTCCCCAAAAAAATACAAACACTCAGGAGTGATCATGAGACCCTTCTCTATTTTCATCACAGCATCACTGTAATTTGAGAACTTATTCATAGCATCAAAGGTTTAGGAACCAAAATATTCACTTGGTCCTTGACAGCTTCCCTCCTGTTTCCCCAGCAAGTATCTCCTTAGATCAGACACAATGATCTTCCACACTAATCTTAGCTTCTTGGCTTAACACTTTAGAAACCAAACTCTCTCACGCATATTATTTCCCACAACTGCCATGTTTGCTGCCTCTGCTGTTGCCCCCTTTCCCAACCTTGGATCCTCAGATGCTGAACGGCAACTCTCACCATCCCTGACCCTAACACCATCGGCCATGCTGACTGGGAATGACGGAACTTGTATTCCAAAACCATCTGAGAACCCAATGTTGGGAAAGGTTGATTTAGAGACTATGAGCTCCTCAGGGCAATGCCATGACTCTTTGCTTATGCTGCTCTGTAAAGGATCATAGTGTCCTCTGATGCTGGTACAATATTAAACACCCAATAAAATTCCCTTTTGGAAATGTTAGCTCATTGGCTGAGGTCTAAAGAACCACCCAATGTCTGCATACCCAAAGGTGCTTAGAGTTTGTGCTTCTTGAACAGCAGTCTCACTTGTCATATGGCAATCTACTTTTGAAACAGAGGAAACTTTCAAAGGCTATTTCTGATATTGCATATGTGTGTGGGTGTGGGTGTGTCTGCTGTTCAAGAAAAACATGGCTACATGTCCCATTGGTCATGCCCAATGTTTGGGCATGCCTACAGTAGCTCTACAGATCCTGGTCATAGCAATGTAAGGGGAATTATCAACTTCTTTCCCCCAATGGAAATAATTATATTTTTAGAATAATCATCTCATGAAACTCAAATGGTCAGAATGCCAATGATTATTCCAGAGATTCAGAAAGGTTTGTGGGAATTCAGAAGCACACACACGTTAGAATTTTGTCCTCGGCTGATGCAACCTAGCATCACATCCAAGACTCAAATGCACAAACGGAATGTTTAACACTGGTGGGCTACTAGTGGTACTACTATTCTCGTTGGCAATGCAATCGCAACCATGTCATAAGAACATAAGAAGAGCCCTGCTGGATCAGACCAAGGGTCCATCTAGTCCAGCATTCTGTTCACACAGTGGCCAACCAGCTGCCCACGGGATCCCAAAAGCAGGATATGAGTACAATAACACCCTCCCATCCATGTTCCCCAACACGCCTATGGTGTACATAGGCATGTCCTTATGGTATATGGCAGCGCAAATGCAGGAAATCCCAGTCTCCAAGCTGGCACCCCCTGCCTCTGCCATCTCTCAATTCTACTAGGGTGGAAGATCCACATGTGAAAGCTTGCCCCTGCCAAGTCTGTAAACCACTTCACTGAAAAGTTTTGGAAAGTCATCTCGTACCAGGTAAACTACTTTGACACTGTTTTGTTGAAAAGCGACATATATAAACAAACATATATATTTTAAAAAATTAGTTCATGCATTAAAAAGTTTGTCTGGAAACACTGAATGTTCAGACTCTCAGCAAAGCACTCCCATTCTTTAGAATCATAGAAAAGTAGAGTTGGAAGGGGTCTATATAAGGCTGAGTCCAACCCCCTGTGCGACGCAGGAATCCAAATGCCAACAAATGCCTCCCTACCTCACTCCCATATCAGAACCCCCTCCCCCAAACATGCTGTTAATCTCTCGATTCAGTCCTCAGTAATTTTCAGATATTACATGTCATTTGATCAACACTTTTGATCTATGAATGTTTCTCTGTTCTGTCAATTCATGCTTATTACTAAAAAGTTATTAGCAGCTCCAACCTAAAGGATGAGTTGAGTTTCCCCATATGAGTTATTTTCCTTATTTGAGGCGCACCATAGGCTATTCTGGGAATTTATTATCTTCTTCTAGAACAGCCTTCCCCCACCTGGTGTCCTCCAGATGTTTTGGACTACATCTCCCAGCATTCCTGACCACTGAGCCTGATCCGAGTCCAAAACGCCTGGACGGCAGTCTAGAAGGCTGGACTAGAAAGTCATGCATCTCTGTTGTTCTAGGAGTGGCTTCCCAAACCACCGTAAAGAAACACTGAATTGAAACCCTGTCAGAATTAGGAGAATGTAGATACATCATGTCTGTTAATGTGTGCGTGCATTTTCTTTTACTTATTTGCAAAGACACCCATAACCCACCAATGAAATATGCTTTAATTCCCTACTTCCTGATGGTGCTCTCAAAATTAGAAAGGTGACACTGCATTTTTAAATTTATTATTTTCTGGTCTTGTGATCCATTTTCACAGGACGTAAGAAGCCTGAAAGCCATCAACACAACAAGGAGCCATTTAAAATCTTGGATACACACTCATTTCTCTATCCCTTTGCAGTATGCTACCGATAACTCTTTAATGGATCCTATAATCAATTACTTCAACTTCATGGGCTGCATAATCTGGGTATGCCCCTTTATGAATTATAGTTTTGTTTATCCTTTTCTCATTCTGCATCTCCTAATGCACATTTCATTTTCCCCATTAAAACACTCCAGTTCAAGTCATAGGAATGCAATACAGCTTTATTTCATTAGTCACTGAAATGAGTAATCTACAGAACTTTTCCCTGCTAATGCAGAATGTCCAAGATTTATCATTATCTAAACATTCTAGCTTCAGAAGTCCTGGCAGGTGGATTTTCCTCTATGTTGGAATCTACCCCGGAGGTGTAGGCTTTGCTGCATGTTGATCCTGTGAATCTCTGCTGATTCTTCCTTGCTCAGTGATAGCTTCAGTTTACTCCCTTTCTATTCCCCCCCCCAGTTATTTACAGACTCTCAACATCAATTATTGCTTTTCAGCCACAACCTGTCAATGTCCTTAAGAGCAAATTAACAACCAATTATTTTCCTTCTCAGCCAGGCCTCAGTTCTCCAGTTTTGCTCATTTAT
This sequence comes from Shinisaurus crocodilurus, assembly GCA_021292165.1. Taxonomy (NCBI): domain Eukaryota; kingdom Metazoa; phylum Chordata; class Lepidosauria; order Squamata; family Shinisauridae; genus Shinisaurus; species Shinisaurus crocodilurus. Next base: position 31,724,966 of record CM037876.1, read on the forward strand.
ACTAGAACCGGACATTCCAAGTATAGATTTAGATTTCATAGATCATAGAGTTGGAAGGAGCCACAAGGCTATCAAGTCCAACCCACTGCTTAATGCAGGAAACTAGAGGAGGGGTCTCCCATCCAAGTAATAACCAGGCTTGACCCTGCTTAGCTTTCCACACTCAGACAAGCTGAGCCAGCATAAGCCACAGGCTTGCATCAGTTGTAAAAATGGCCATTCACATCCATAGGTTAATTCTGTACATGCAGCTAAACACACAAATACAGGGAATATTCATTAAGAGGAGGCTGGGGACTCCCTATTTTGACGGGGCTCCTTATCTATTGCAGGTTTTCCAACTTTTAGTTGGAGCTTTGTATGAGCTATCCATGGTGCTGAACTCCATCCCCAAAATAGGTTCCCCAGCATGGAGCGCCATGAGTAGCTCCTATAACATTCCAAATAAAATCTGCGCAACCTGTAATAGATAAGGAGCCCCACCGAAATAGGAGTCACCAGCCTCCTTGCCAATTTTTTAAGGCCTTTTTAATTCCTCCTCCCTGCCGCCCCACCTCCCACGGCTTTATTTTAGCCAATATCAAATCCTTCTTCATCTCAACTTGCTACCCAGTTCCCCCTTGATGCATGGCATGATGGACAGTCCCTCTGCTTGTTTTTGACCATGTCACAGTCTAGCTATGGAGCTGCCGGTGTCTCTAATAACTGTATTCGGTTGTAAGGACACCAAACACAAGATAAAACTGTGCACTGGTTAAACAAAACAGGAAGTTTATAAGATTGATGCCACCGGCCTCTGGCCATTAAGATTTTGGGTTACAGTGCATATTGGCAGCTGTAGAAAATAGCTGTAATGAAACCATTATGGCAGTCTCTATCATCACCCCTGCTCATGCACATGTAAAATCAACGGGGGGGGGGATGGGGGGGGACACACAAGGAGGAAACTGGTGGCTGCAGGAAATATGGGAGATCTGATGAGGTAAGCAAGATTTATTATTTATTTATTTATTTATTTATTATATTTATACCCCGCCTTTTTTCCTGTAAGGAACCCAAGGTGGCTTACATAATCCTCATCCTCCTCTCCATTTTAGATCAGCAGGATCTTCAGTTTCAACTCAAGTCCCAAAGATTATTTTTGGATTTAACCAAGCCTACAGGAAATAAGGCTTACATTTGCCAAATGTCTGGGGTTAGGATTTTAACAAAATAGCTCATCCAGCCCAGTGACGGCATGAGGTACATGCTCTGTGAACAACTATCAAGATTATAATAAGTGTAACAACCCTACAACCACAACACATGGGGGGTGGGGTGCCACCAGTAGCATTTTATTCAGAACACACCCTAAAAATACAACCACCAGTATTTTTTTTGCCTTCGGTTTTGGGTTAATGACTTAATTTAATAAAAGCTGAAGAAGGAGATCTGAAACTATGATGAAAAGTTGGGACAGGCAGGAGCATGCCTGAATGGTTCTTCTAGCGTCCAAGATAATCTGTGCTGGATGGCCTTGGGGTATTCTCTAATCCAAATGCATGTAAACCTGCACATTTAAAGACTGAGCTAAAAAAGATAAGACCCCATAGTCAGGCTGGGATAGACTCATTTATATATTCTGTAAACTTGTCATGCAGCTGCTGGGCACATAATCCCCTTCACGTGTTGTTTACAGCATCAAGGCAAACAGCTTAGCTTTAAATGCATTTGTTTTGAAGAAGTAGAACAATTTCCCATTAAAATACTGTAGATTTGTTGTAAGCCAGAGGCAAGCCTTCAAGCTAGATGGGACCTTTACACCCCAATCCTGTCCTCATGTAATTGTAAGCCCCAGTGATCTAAATGACACTAACATCTACAGTATGCATGCGTAAGTTGCACTTGCATGAGCATAAGCAAAACATTAGACATATATTTAAGGTTTATTCAGATGTTCCAGTATTAAGACCAAAATGTTCATCCAAAACAATGGGAGAGCACAACACTCTAACTGGTCCCTCCCACTCTCCACCCCCCACAAGCCCTATGGCAAACTTCGCCAACCTGGCAACATCTAGATGTTTTGGACCACAACTCCCAGAATTCCTGACTATTGGCCATGGTTGCTGCGGCTGTTGTGAGTTGAAGTCCAAAACATCTGTGGCGTAGGGATGAGAGCCAGTGTGGCGTAGTGTTGAGAGTGTTGGACTGGGACTTGGGAGATCCAAGTTCTAGTCCCCGCTCGGCCATGAAACTCACTGGGTGACTTTGGGCCAGTCACTGACTCTCAGCCTAACCTGCCTCACAGGGTTGTTGTGAGGAGGAGGAGGAGGAGGAGGAGGAGGAGGATTATGTAAGCTGCCTTAGGTTCCTTGCAGGAAAAAAGGCGGGGTATAAATATAATAAATAAAATGAAATGAAATCTGGAGGGCACTAGATTGGGGAAGGTTGCCCCATGGAGCCATTAACAGAGTGCAACCTTCCTAGAGATTATGAGCACCAGGGTAGATATGGCACTACTGGGGAAGGTATTTGTGCAACATGCCATGAACTGCTCTGTGATATGGACTAAGTGGAGAATTTTTTAATGGTTTACTGCATGGTCATCCACTGCTGAGATGAAAAGAACAAAAATGGTGTACACTAACAAAATTCACTGCACTAGTTTGGTGTAACTTCAAGGGGGTTCCTTTTCCCACTGGAATACATGGAGAATTTAAAAAGAGAAGAAAAAAACTCAAGACTGAAGGGTCCAAACAATAAGCAAAGACTAGTGCTTAATCCTCAGTAAATTTCAGAATGCCAAAATAAAAAAGGGGGGACAAATCATGAGTCACAACTACTATAAATGTTTGGATACGGAGCAGTTACCAGCTTCCAATAAATGTGATTACGTAATACCTTGAAAATGCAAAAGGTATCTGCAGCAAGATGTATTTATTTATTTATTTATTTGTTATATTTATACCCCGCCTTTTTTCCCCGCAAGGAACCCAAGGCGGCTTACATAGTCCTCCTCCTCTCCATTTTATCCTCACAACAACCCTGTGCGGTAGGTTAGGCTGAGAGTCAGTGACTGACCCAAAGTCACCCAGTGAGTTTCATGGCCGAGCGGGGACTAGAACCCGGATCTCCTGAGTCCCAGTCCAACACTCTCACCACTACGCCACACTGGCTCTCATCCCTACGCGACAGATGTTTTGGACTTCAACTCACAACAGCTGCAGCAACCATGGCCAATAGTCAGGAATGCTGGGAGTTGTGGTCCAAAACATCTAGATGTTGCCAGGTTGGCGAACATGTATCATCTGTTCTGTTCACAAATTTGTACAAAAACTCTGTGCATTAACATCCTATGCAAGAACAGGTCTGAACTAAGCAACATCGAGCTACTAACATGGTTTGTTTAGTTTAATTATTAAAATAACTAACATTCCTCCCCTTCCCCGTTTATCCTGTGAGATGGAAAACACCTTGTCCTCAGCTGCAACAACACTAAGAACAAAGGATGTGTCCTGGTTTTTTCTCCCTCCCCCTCTAGCAACACTAGACAGTTTAGGTATTGACCGGCCATGATGTGCCCTAATCAATAAACTCTTAACTGTTCTCTCTGGCCCTGTATTGGGAATAAAGTATTAGGTGTGAGGCTGTGGAGATCAAATGCAGTCATTTCCCTACAAATACAGATCCTTTGGAGCATTCATCAAGAAGCTGATAACAGACAACCAGGCTGAAAGAATACATTGTAAGGCCCTGGTTGTAATAAAGTCTGCTCCTGTGACAGTTTTTGGGGTTGTTTTTTTTATATAAACACCAAACCTTACATATGTCCCCTGGACGGGGATAGCCTGTCCACAGCGATCCATGCATTGGTAACCTCAATTGGACTTCCGTAATGCGCTTTATGTAGGGCTGCCCTTGAGATTGGTTTGGAAGCTGCAGCTAGCGCAGAATGTGGAAGATAGATTACTCAGTGGAGCTTCTTACGTGCACATACGACTCCTATTCTGACAGCTCTCCACTGGCTGCTAATTAGTTACTGAGCCATGTTGAAGGTGCTATTGCTGGTTTATAAAGCCCTAAACAGTTCAGGACCAGGTTATCCGAGAGACCGCCTTCTCCTGTATAGCCTGCCCTACTCTCTACGTTCTGAGGGGGAAGGGCTTGCTGACCATACTGAGGTTCATTTGGCCATGAGACAGAGGAGAGTCTTCTCAATTGTGGCACCCACCATGTGGAATGATCTCCCACTGAGATCGGGGGGGCTCCTTGTGTGGAGGGCTTCGGCCAACGACTCAAAACACGCTCGTTTGCCCAGGTGTTTCCCTGACTGCTACCATGGTCAGCTGTCCCTGGTTATTTTAATGAGATATTATTGTTTTGTTTTAATTATTGGTTCTTGTGAAGGACCAGCACCTGGGTCCTATGCGTGAGTTCAGCGCTTAACGGGTTAACCGGCACGAAGTTACAGCCCGTACAAGCTAATGGAACTGACTAGGAGGTTTTCACACACAAAAGGAAACTCCAGCCTTTGAACTACCAAATAAGGCTTTATTTATTTACACAAGATATGGAGCGGAACTAACAGCTTTCTAGGAATACTACAACGTCAATAAGACCTGACGTGACCTTTAAGTTTATCAATGAACAGGCTCCCAGGCTAGCGCATTGGGATTAGTCAATTACCGCTTAGACCAAAGACTTCACGCTAGTCAGTTTCAGCCTGGCTCCGGGTCTGTCCGATCCGGGGAAGAGAACAGCTTACTCCAGCCGCTGCTGGAGGATGGATCTTGCTCAAAAGCACCCTGTGTTCCCAACAACCTCCAAAAGGAGGGGAGAGGGGTTTTCTACCCCTGAGTTTCCCACTCTCCCGCCCCTTAGGTCAGGTGGGGCTATTGCCTGCCCCTTCGTGTCAGGTGGGCTTATTCCTGCCCGGGAAGAAGGTGACGTATTGGATACTTTACAGCTCTTTGAGACTGCCCTGTTAGGTTGATGGGCTTGATAGTCCTTTCCTGGGTTTTGTGGATTCCAATCGGGACTCTCCATTGTTGGGATACCGGTCTGTCTGGCTGCTTCCCTGTAACCCAATCTCCCTTTCTCGCCCCCCTCCCCTGGAGGAAGGAGACTGGTGTGTGCGTGTGCATGTATACTCAGGCTTTCTCCACAGTTCTATTATATTTTAGTGTAATTTTATTTTGTAAACTACTTTGGAATTTTTTAAAAATTAAAAGTGGTAGAGAAATTTTCTGAAATAAATAAATATCTGTATATCCCCTCCCCAACCATGCCTACTGTGCCCACACATCCCACACTGCAGCCATTGTCCATCTAGAGCCCTAAGAGTTGCTACTCTGGTCCCAGGGTCTGTGTGATGGCATACTGTGCGATGCAGAAATGATGCTGAAGCTAACCAGGTCCATTTGGTCAATGCCTAGATGGGGGACTACCTGGGGACCATCTGCATGTCCACACAGGATGGGGCAGAAATTTGTTCAGTTTGTACTTTAATGCAAACTTACCTAATCTGCATGCAAATCGAAACAGAACTATACTTCAATATTCGCACTTTTCAGAATGTTGCAATGCAGTTCGCCAATTAAAAAAAATGTGCATAAAAATGCATATATTAGTGAAAATGGTGTACAAAATGCCTTATATATAATAGGGAAATTTACTTTGAAAAATGTGTATATTAGGCAAAATTGCATATTTAAAAAGGTTATATTCGCAGAAAAGTGAATGAAAACACATACAAATTTTCAAGCAGATATTTGTGCAATTCATCTATCCCTATATTCCCACCATTGTGGAAGAGCATTCACTGCTCTAGCAACATCTTCTTTGGATTACTGCACTGTGTTGTACGTGGTGCTGCCCTTGAAGACTGTTTGGAAACTGCAGTTAGGACAAAACACAGCAGCTAGATTACTGACAGGAACCAAGCAGATGGAACACATCTCACCAGTCAACAACACTGGGCCAGTTCCATTTCTGAGCCCAACGCAAGGTGCTAATGGTTAACCTTTAAAGCCCTAAATGGCTTGGGACCGTGCTACCGCAAGGACCATTTAGAAGAGAAGTTTTCTAAATAAAACGTTCATATACATTTAACAAACAAATCAGTAAACATTCCCAGATGGGCCCCTTACATCATATGCAGGCAAAGGACAAGACAACATGAAATGGCCCTGTGCGTGGAAAGAAGTCTTAATGCACTATGACTAATTCATACAGTACAGCAAAGAATTAGAAAAGGGGAAGCATACTACTCCAGAAGACTGGAATTTGCCAGGTTTACTTCTGAACAAGTGACACAGAAAGAAAGAAGTATGCCTAGGGGCTAGCCACCTGAGGCTGCGTTATGAACTCTCAAAATGTAAAAATGAATAATGTTGCACTGGATGAAAAGTTAAGACTTGCCGGTGAATGGTGATAGAGAAGTGTACCGATCCTGTTATGCCAGAGATGCTACATCACTGAAATCACCAAGTTCTGAACATTAGCTGCATTTGCCTCCCTTCTCTTCAGGCCGTGCTATTTTAGTACTATTAGGCTTGGACGGTTACACTGAAGTGCTTGAGCTGATATTAGTCTTAAAGCATGCTACCCAGTTCAGACAGTGAGTTACGCTTCCAGAATAAAATTGCAACCCTCGTGCTGTTTCTGAGCAACATCCCAGCATGTTAGCAATCCAATAGGAGAGAGGGAGATGAGACACTGTTTTAAAGGAAGGATAGTCTTTTAAAAAACACACACACATACACACACAAAATGTGATTTGGAGTACCCGGAAAATTAACAAAGGAACACATACACACAGCCAAGAACTCAACTGGAGGACAGGTGGTTCTGCACAAACACTTTCCCAAACACGTAATGTGAGATACACCATTAGCACCTAATGGCAGGTTGCCCCATCCCAAGGTGTGTGACTGTACTAAAGGCTGGCTGCATATATATATGCACGGCAAGAGCCTTAAGAGACAGCGTGTGCACAAACACAACGATTACCCACGGCCATGCATGTGTGCAGTGAGCACCTTTGCCATACTTAAAAGTTTATTCCCTAACTAATCAATGGGGCTGACAACAAGCAAAGACTTCAGCATCCAGAGCTTTCGGAGAACCTGCAGCCATACAGGCTGCATAGATGCACCAACTCTACTCTTCCTACCCCAAACTGGGGTGCAGCAGGAGAGGGTGAGACTCCAAGCCCATTCATTAACCTACCTCACAGGGTTGCTAACCTACCTCACAGGGTTGTTGTGAGGATAAAATGGAGAGGAGGAGGATTATGTAAGCCGCCTTGGGTTCCTTGCAGGAAAAAAGGTGGGGTATAAATATAATAAATAAATAAATAAATAAATAAATATTCATATTACCCTCTTCAAGAGAAGAAAAGTTTATTCAAGTTGCTCTCTGCCTGTTTGGGGACCCTGAAGATTGGAGTAGGCTCCCTTTTCCCAGCAGCCAGTACGGGAAGTAGTAGCTGGACGACTACAGGCCTGGCTTAGCCCTCACCTCACCATAATCCCAGAAAGGAAAGAGGTGGAGAGTCTGCCTCACGAACCAACCAATCTATCCACAGTACGAGCAGGAGCAGCACCTAGCTTAAATCAACAATGACTGGGTTCAGGCAATACGATAACCCACACTCAAGGGTAGAGTATGGGTGGAGTGTGGGTTGCTGTTGAATCGTGGGTTGTAGTTGAAATGTGGGTTATCATGTTGTCTGAACCCAGCTGTGCAAACAAGCCATGGCTTGCTAACCACAAACAGCCCATAAAGAGAACCCATGGTTTGTTGTTGGGTTATGAACTGTGGGTTGTTCACCATGTTTTGTTATCTCAGTTGGGTTCAAATGACGTGATAGCCCACGGTTCAACGACAACCCACACTCAACCCTCGAGTGTGGGTTACTGTGTTGTCTCAACCCAGTCAGTATCTCGCTCCCCTTGTAGCACACCTCTCTTCAGCTGCCTGCTCAAAACTGCCTATACATCAGTGGTTCAGATGTATAACGCATTGGTTGGTATAAGTGGGTCCCCTTCCACCCAACAAAAGCACCCTATTGTATGTAGATCTCTTTCAATGCATCAGAGCATCTATTTACCTATAATTCGGTGAAATGTCTAAGCAAGGAAGCACAACACATAAGATATGTCTGTGTTTTACATTTTTGGTTTGTTTGTTTGTTTTAAGTGCACTTGACTGAAAGAGAGCCTTACTGTTGCACAGCCTAGAGAGACTACAACAAGTTAGCATCTGAGATTCATGTATCAGTTTAAGAAATACAGCTATATTAAAACAAGAGCCAACTACTCCTGCAACAACACCCACGCAGCAGTACTCCCATCATCGGTATAGTGGTTAGAGTGCTGGACTTAGACCAGAAAAGACCAAAATTCTTATCCCCACTCTGTTATGAAGCTCACTGGATGGCCTTGAGCCAGTCATTATCTCTCAGCCTGATCTACCTCACAGGACTGGTGTAAGGACCTTCACCATCCTGAGCTCTTTACAGGGATGGCAGACTGAAAATCTGGTCAATAAATAAAATATTACAGTACATCTCTAACTCTCAACTTTCAGCAAGATTGGGAGAGATTTTTCCTATTGACTCAACTTTTTTTCCATCTGGCATATGCATTTTTCTTCTGCTTAAGCCCCTGGTATTTACACTGAACTTAAAAGTGTTTCTTCTACTGTTCCATGCCCTTCAGCTTCTGTAGTCCCAGACAACATTTTCGCTGGAAACAAACACCGCTTAGTTATGTATTTTTAAAGTATTTGTGAGTTAACATGTTGGGTGGTTTATTTTGTAAATGTACCGTATATCCTCTCCTTCAATATAAATATTTACAAAGCAGTGTACAATATGAAATAGTAATACGGACAATAAGAAAATTTAAAGTTCAATATTGATCCCAAAACACCAATTAAGAACTTCTCCTGCCCTTATTAGCCTGAATATGTGAGGGCATGAATGGCACACATGCCAACCTTGCCTCCTCCATTCCTGACTGTCATGTGTATTTAGCATGAAGGTCTGAAGGGAGATTCTAAGAGCATTCATATTAACTTGCTTAGCAGCTTCCATGCGATCAGGAACACCAATAATATGCTTTACACATCACGGCTGGGAGTAGAAGGGGTGGCACACGTAGCAACTTGGGAGCTGGGGGGCGGGAGCAGGGCTCCCAGCTCTCCACACACTTCATGCCCTCAGGTGTTCGGGATGAATGCCTCAGTAGGGCTACTGTCTCATCTGGATCAGATAACGGAAAAATAGAGTAGAGGTGCATCAGTGCACTGATGCCAGCTAACTCTAAATCCTCAGATAACGTCAATTGCAGATTCACATAAGAGCATCAGAAAAGCCATGCTACATCAGACCAAGATCCATCTAGTTTAGCATTCTGTTCACACACTGGCCAACCAGATGCCTATGAGAAGCCCACAAGTAGGACACGAACACAACAGCACCCTCCTGCTCATGTTCCCCAGAAACTGGCACACAGAGGCATGCTATCCCTGATGTTTGAGGTAAAATATAGCCATCATGACTGGGAGCCATTGGTAGCCTTATCCTCCATTTGTCTAATCCCCTCTTAAAGCCCTCCAAATTGGTGGCCATCACTACATCTTGGGGTAGTGAATTCCATAGTTTAAGTATGCACAGTGTGAATAAGTATTTCCTTTTATCTGTCCTGAATCTCCCACTATTCAGCTCCATGGGATGATCCCACTGGGTTCTAGTATTACATGTTAAAGAGCAGGACCTGATTGCACACATGCCACAGGGCTGAGCAGCAGATTAAAAAGTGCTTGGGAGATTTTTATATACGTAGGACAGACACCAACAAAAGCATGGGGTAAATTTGCACAAAAAAATTAAGAAGGCTAAGAACTAGTAATCCAGCTTTTATTAACCTGTGAAAGCAAGGTTATTTCAGTCAAGTGCCCATACTTCCATATAGTGTCTATATATAGTAATGTTAAAATGTTTACAGAAGGCTTTTGAAGTTGTTTTTAATTTCAGCCTCAAAGATTTGAGAAGTAATAATAAAAATGTGTGTATCTAGTGGTTTGGCAATACTTGTGAATACTCGGTACTGAAACATGGGTGGGAGGAATCTGTTCTTCAACATGCTTCCATTAAAACATGAATACTGCATCATTAAACCAATGAAGCACATGGCAGAGTACAAGTGGACTTCACTAGAGGTTACTCAGGCTCCCTTCTGTGTCTGTAGGAGTCCATATTGGAGGGCTAGAGCATGTTATTTTTGCCATGCAAAGAAAGGGGTGTGTGGCTTGTTGGAATTTGGCCATATTATTTACATAATTATACAAATATAATTGTCTTTGTTGTTCATTAGGGTGCCCAAGGGTGCCCTGACTCTCCCGCCACAGCTGAATTCCCCCCACCTGCCTCTAGTCTCTAATCCCTCCCACAGAGATCCTAAGAACATATGAAGAGCCGTGCTGGATCAGACCAAGGGTCCATCTAGGGCTTGTTCGCACGACACGGGAACCGCAAGTCCCCCGCGGTTCCCGTGTCGTGTGAACGCCGACCGGGGGTGCCCCCGCGGGGACAGCTGTGGGCGAGACACACGCAAAGTGACCATGGTCAGTAAGCCCCTACCTCGTGTGGTCACCGTGCCGTGCGAACAGCGGGCGGCCATCCCGCTGGGTCCCCACAGAGGTGGCAGCCCGGAGCGGCCGCCGCTCCAGCCTGCAGGGGCAAACGGCCCCCCTGGGCATCCCGGGGCCCCTGCTCCCTAGTGCCAGGAGGCCCGCACTGCGGTGCGGGGACTGCCCACACACACGGGGCGTAGGTCAGTCTGCGGCGCCCCGCCGGACCCCACAGGCGGCCCCGTGGTGCCTCCCCCGCCCGCAGCCTGGGTCATGCGAGCCGGCCCCTAGTCTGGGATTCTGTTCACACAGTGGTCAACCAGCTGCCCATGGGATCCCACAAGCAGGACATGAGTGCAACAGCATCATCCTGCCCATGTTCCCCAGCAACTGGTATACATAGGCAAACTGCCTCTGATCCTTAACACACCGCTCTTTCCCTGCCACTGCTAGCGGCAATAAAAAAGCAACCGGTATCAGGATAGCTGGGGTGTGTGTCTGCGAGCATGTGCATGTGTGTGTGCGGCCCCATACCCCAAGCCAGCATCACATGTAGCACTCGGTTCCAAAAAGGTTGTGCATCCCTACTCTGAGGCCTAATTGAAAAAAGCAATTTTATTATGTCCTGTGACAGCTAAACAATGTCTCTTTTAAATAAAATGCCTCTTTTAATAAAATAGCATTTGTCACATTGTGCACACTCATTAGTTAAGCAATGTGCTTTCTTCTGCAGAAATGAAGGAAAACTGTTAGTTTCTTCTGGATGTAGTCAGTCAAATGCTGATCATACATTAATAGAAAAGCCACGGTAAACTTGTCCTTCACCAAGGGCAAAAAGGACACTGCTATTTGTTTTAAAGCAATTAAAAACATGAAAGAAGGCCATTAATAAAAGTCACTTAGAAAAGATCAGGACATAGGGTTTGAAACTTTAAGAAAAATGGCTCAAGGCGAACCATCTCACCCTTGCTTTTAAAATAACTCTTGAAACAGAATCAGTGGCATAAGAATAATGTGCATCATTTGTGAGCAGACAGTTCTAAAATGTCGTCAGTGTTAGTTGCCATCCATTAAGCGCCTTTTAAATGGTAATAACCACATAAATAAAATTCCTTTCTGAGTATTAGATGATGCAGCCTTTTTAGTGGGCCACCAGTGAACCCTTCTCCTGTTACAGATCTGAAGACAATAAAAAAAGGAGGGGGGTGTCCTTATGAACTTTGCTCTTCCCCTCATTAAAAGCCACTGAAACGTTGCCATGATACTCTTTTGACACTACTACTGCACCAATTATACTAAAGGTACAGAAGCTGTATGGTAAACTGTTTTGCTGGGAGCAGGCAGATGCAGAACGTGTAACAGCACACCAGCAGCCATGCGTGTCACAGTACTTTAAGGCACCAAGGCCATCTAGTTCCATTTCACAAGGTTTTAGTAAGTAGGTCAGCTGTCACCTGTGACAGGGTTCAAAGCAAACTACTCACTGGAGGAACATATTATCTGTGGTATCCCAGTATCACTTTTCAGCAGCTGAGTCTGGAATCTTTTGCGCCTTCAGAACCCCCTGGTATATTTTTCAACCAAGGGCTTCATTTCTTTTTCAGGATCTGGGTGTAGTTGAGGACAGCATAAATGCCTGCTCTTTACAACATAGTTTTTAAAAAAAGAAGAAGAATTGGTTGCCATTTTGAATTTTTAATTGGTTGCCTTTTAGATTTGCCAAAGTAACCTTTACAGAAAAATGTGGTTATGGGTTTTTTTTTTAATTAAACAAAACTAAGTGCTTTAAAAAAAAAAAAAAAGCCTAATGTAATGGTTTAGCTGGCAAATAACCCTTTTGCGCCACTCCTAGCAGAACCAACCTACTTTGTAGAAGATTCCTCAGACGGGGGGGGACCATATAAGCTAGCTATAAAATAAAAACAAAATTATCTGTTCTTTTTATTGGCCAACTCTATTTTCAGCTAGAGCTATAATCCCTACTTATTTACTGAGCAGGACCATAGAAGAAGTGTAGTATAAAAATGTAGCGAATACATAAATATAATTAAGCTCATACTGTCCACATACACCCATACAGACGGATGCCAGGCACTCACTCCAGTGGTGAGAAGCAAAAAGCAGCTCTTGGATGAGTGAAACTCATCTGTAATTCCAGACACTGGGTAGACCAGCCTTCGTTGACAGTCCAAAAGACAGACTGCTCTCGCCCTGCCCCACTGCCCCCAAAGCCTGCTCCCTACACCACTCCCATTATGATGAGGAGCATTTCACTAGTTTAAAACATTAAAAACAGGATTGTATGCCATTTTGAATGGGTACATATGTATCAGATGAGAAGAGCCATAGCTCAGTGGTGGAGCACATGCTTTGCACGCAGAAGGCCCCAGGTTTGATCCCTGGCATCTCCAGGTAGGGCAGGAAAAACTCCAGCCTGAAACTCTGGAGGGCCACTTTCAGTCAGTGTCGACAATACTGGGCTAGATGGGCCCATGGTCTGACTCAGGATCAGTCAGCTTCTGATGTTCCTATGAGAAGAGAAGGGATTGGGGATGCTGGCTCTGAAGCGCCCTTTTGTGAACCCTCAACCTGACGGTGTAATGACAGCTGGAGACAGGTTTGTTGTTGATTAGATGATGTCACCTTCAGGAATCCCCCAAGCCCTGCCAGCAAAGCAACTTCACTTGAATAGTGGCACAGGCTAAAAATAGGCATCTCAGAAACAAGTTAAGGAACCTGGGATGGAGAAAGAGAGAGAGAGAGAGAGAGAGAGAGAGAGAGGAAACCGAACTGAACTCATTTTAGCTGTGCCACCTTGCTCTGCAAATAATGCACACATCAGGTAGTGGCTAAAAGAAAAGAAATGGGGCAGGAGAGGTTTTGTCTGAAGGGGCACATGCTTGTTTTTGATTCTCAACTTCAAGGCATTAAAAATGCACCTCTTGTTTTGTTTTCAGTCAATCTGCAAGAGATGGGACTTAAAAAGAAACTCATTGTGAATTGGTCAGTCTGAAGCCCGCATCTGCTGTTCTCTGCATCTGAAGAGCCTCATTCATCCAGTTTGCATTATGTAGTGCAATGGACAAGGGAAGGGAACTACCGTAATGAACATCAACAGAATATGAAGTGGAGTTTGGACAAGCCCTCTTCTACAAAGCTAAAATTTGTTTGGAAGCAAAACAAGATCTTAATCTGCCTGGCATACTAATCTGTGTGTTCTTAACCGCTCATTTAAAGCACTGAACTGCATCTGCTTTGACCCTATATCAATTTTCAAATCCCAAAAACATCACACACACAAAAGTCTGTGATCTACCAATATGTATATTTCATGAGCATCTAAAATATGTAACAGTATAGCTTCGATGTTGACCTGCATCATGCAAACAACATTTTGGCCTTCACCAAATTTCATGCAAATTCTGTTGCTGAGTATTCATTTGCAGCAATGCATTGCATGAAGGAACAGTTAAACAATGGCTTTTATTAGATTTCATGGGTTTGACCCCAAATTTGCATTTCCTTAGGTCCTGCACAAATGAATATACTCTTCAGTCATGTTGAAACCATAATCCTGAACCTGTCTATGCTACACTATCTCTGTTCAAGCAGAAGCAGTCCAGAGCAATTGGTCTTAAGACTAGCCAACTTTCCCCCCCTGAAAACAAATATAAAAGATTAAGTACTAGTAAGATAGGAAATGGGGGAAAGTACCTTTTAGTAGCTTGCAGTTGTATCCAATGTTAGTCTAACTTAAGTCCTATTCATTTCAATGGGTCTAAGTAGGACTAACACTGGACATAACCCACCTACCGTTTCTTGCAGTATGAAAGTAGCTTGCAGGTTCCACTCAACTAAGACTACGAGAATCAGGAATCTGTACCTTTTCTTCTTTTCCAGTAGAGCCTGCCGCCCTGGTTTCTCTTGACTTACCTTTTTATTCTGCCAAGTTCGGAGGGTTTTTCCCATCATGGTGGTCCCACTGTTGCTTCTTTATTAGTTTGGTTTTTGTGATTAAGAATTTTATGGGATTATGGGAGTTGTAGTCCAACACTTCTGGAGGGCACCAGGTTGGGGAAGGCTGTGCTAAGTGATATTTTTCAATGTTAGTTTTAAGTAGAAGAATTTGCATTTTTAAAAAAGATAAAGTAAACACACCTGCAACATTCTTCAGTTTTCATGGCAGTATGAAAGCAAAGTATTTGGAAACAAAATAATGGGGAAAGTAGTATCAGAATCATAGGACAGATTCATACTCCGGTTCCTCTGGTGATGCTAACTAGGCCTTGGTCTGATCAGTGCCTGAATTGGAGAGTACCTGGGAACCCACAGTATACCACTTTGATTTCTATGATGGAAGAAAAGCAAGATATAACTACACTAAAGGTGCAAACCTATGCAAGTTTAGACAGAAAAAAGGCCTACAACTCCCAGCTTGCCTTTTATTTTATTGTTTTATTTATTACATTTCTATACTGCCCAACAGCTGAAGCTTTCTGGGTGGTTCACAACAATTAAAACCATAAAATACAACACTATAAAACGTAAGAGTTTAAAAGTTTAAAACTACAGTATAACATTAAAATAAAACCTAGGAGCAGTGTAAAGATTTAAAATACAGTAACAGATTTAAAACAACAGAAACTGAAAGACTAAAATGCCTGGGAAAATAGGAAGGTCTTCACCTGGCACCAAAAAGAGCACAACGCAGGCACCAGGTGAGCCCCTCTGGGAAGCTCATTCCACAATTGGGGTGCCACAACAGAAAAGGGCCTGTTCTTAGTAGTCACCCACCTCACTTCATTGTCAGGGGCTCCCGAAGAAGGACTGCCGCTGAAGACAGTATCCAATGTTCTAAAGTGAGTCCTATTCATTCCAATGAGTCTACTCAAAGTTGGATACAACTCATGTTTTACATGCAGATGGTCCCAGATTCAACCGCCAATTAAAAGGATCAGGTAGCATGTGATAAGGAAGAAAGACCTCTGCCCGAGACCCCAGGGAGCTATCACCAGTCAGAATAGACAACACTGAGCTAGATGGACAAATAGTCTGACCTGGCATAAGGCAACTTCTTATGATCCTATGTCTTGAGCCTCATTCATACATACATGTATATAATCTGATTTCAACATACTCGATGAGTAAGCATGCAATCCTATGCATGTTTACACCGGAAAAAAGCCCTACTACTGCCAGCATCCCTCAGCCAGCATGCTGGGAATTGTAGGGCTTTTTTTCCTGCCTAAATATGCATACGATTGTGCATACGATATGACACACATATTGAAGTGTGTCAATAGTGTTAACTGAAAAGCCCATAGTTTTCTTCGCTGGGAATCACAGTTTAGTAGATGGTGCTGATAATCATTTCTGAAGATCCCTTTACAGAACTACGGTTACCAGGTTCCTCAGATGGGAACCATGGTACTTAGAGCCAGTTTAAATTTGTATGGTTATACAGTTACATGTGTAATTTACCCTTTCAACTAAGGCAGAAGTAGGTAATATGTGGCCACTGTGGGAAACAGGATACTGGACTAGATAGGCCTTTAGTGTGATCCACCGTGGCTCTTCTTAGGTTCTTAAGGTTCAGATAAGGAGATGTGCCCGTAACAAAAAGAAGGAGAATTGAGGTAATGAAGAACCCAGCCTTCTGCAGATATAAACCAGATTACTTTAACTTGCATTGCTTCGCACAACTTTGCATTTGGCACAGACTTTTACGTACTTCAGTTTTTATGGGATCCTTCTGCAACTCTTCACAGTCTGCTCTGGATGAAACAATCCTGGATAACAGTACATCATCTGCTAAATATCATTGAAGGCTAATCTTCATTTTTTTTTTCTTGCCAACATCTTATTGTTGGGCAATACAAAACTGGGCCCAGTATAGATCCTTGAAAAAAACATACCGTTTAACATCTTTCTAGTCCAAGAGCAGACTATTAATTGATTTTGTTGTTGTTATAAATCCATGAAAGGGCTTTCTACTTTACTTCAATTAAATAAGAGGGGGTTTGGGGAGGAAGGAACGGTATTAAAGGGTTATTTTTATAAATTAATTATATTCACAGCATTGCCTTTATTTACAGGCTTGCTGATTCTCTCAGATGGACTCTTAATGAGGAGTCATGACCCTTTCCTTTACAAAAGCCATGCTAAGCTTTTGTTTTATCTACATGCATTATAAGTGTTTTACAGTTAAGCATTTCCTTTGACAATCTAAGAAGTACTAGAGCTAAATTCATCTCTCTAACAATTCTATGCATACTTACTCAGAAATAAATCTCACTGTATTCAAAGGGGCATACTCCCTTGTGTGTTTAGGATTGCAGCCTAAGTTTTGGAAACATCTTGAAGTCGCTTACCAAACCGCAAGGACATAAAACCACCTTCCATTTGCCCATCCTGGTTTTAAAAGTAGAATTTCTCATCATGGACCTGCAGTGCTTCTTGCATTCCCTTGTATACCACCCTGGTATCCGTAAGGATAAAGGGCAACGTAGAAATATTTAAATAAATACCTGAAACCTCAAATTCCAAATAAAATAAAAGAGAAGCTTCAAAACACCTTCCAGCCTTGCCATTATTTCTCAGTTCTGGATTTGTGAACATGTATGTTATACACTCTTGTCCTAAGCGTTTATTATGCCACTCTGTCAGCGCCGGTGGACTGGAGTGAGGCAGGCAGGAAAATTTAGCAGTGTAACAGGCAGTGTAAGAGCAGCCCAATCTGTACCTGAGCAGGGCTGGCCCTACCATTAGGCAGATGGAGGCAGTCACCTCAGGAGGCAGATAGTTGCTGTGGCTGCAGGGAGTTGTGGCGAGGTGTACAGAGATGTGTGGGTCACGCAGCCTGTCCTGTGCCCCCTAAGCTACCCTGCAGCCCTCAGGACACTGTCCAATCACTAGCGTTGAGATAAGATTTAACTGCCAGTCCAATCAACATCTGTACATGAATGGAGGTGCCATCTTGTCCTTCGCCTCAGGCAGCAAAATGTCTCAGGCTGGCAATCAATGCTTTTTTGTTTGCTTGTAAGGACCAGGTGAAATCCTACTGGTCCCTTGTGTCATCTGGCTTCTGCTGCACTGCAATACCGCACCATTCTCCATCTGCAGTGGTGGCAGAGCAGCAAAGAGAAAGCAAGCAGCTGTCTCCTCTAGCTAGCTGCCTGGACAGCACAGAGAATAAGGCGCCTAGATCTCACTACACCTGGCTCTGCACAGTACAACATTGTGTTCATTTTTCTAGCTCCTACCTTTATGCAATATAAACTTCATGGGAACTTTTTAGTTATAGAAAATATTTAAACAAGCTATACTACAAATATTTGAAGGAGTACAGTCACACAGATATATGGTCTCCTCTTATCATTTGTAGCACTGTGACGTCTTTACTCTCAGAAGAACGGTGTAGTGTGGGGTTACTCTTTCCTTTTTACATCCAAGAAACTGAATGATCTGCATAAATAACTCACTGAGAGGCAATAGAAAACTTTCAGCAAGGGCACACAGTGCAGCCCTCACAGGACAACACCACCAATGCATATGTAGGGCAAGGGGGTGAGCAGCAAGGGTCTTACGTTTGAGTGTGTACTTATACAGTCCCTGTATATATAAGGGACTGTATGGATCGTCACCTTGAAGTGGTGAGTGGGCTTGCGTGTTCCGATGAATCCTGTGAGCAATGCCGTCGGGAGCTATGTACTCCCAGTAGGGTCACCCATGGCGGTAAGGTCCGGGGAGAGGAACCAGACAAAGAACGATCCAAAACAAAGTCCTCAACGGCAGAACAGGCGGAAGATAATTAAACCTAAATTACAACGGCTGTGAAGGCGGATGAAGGCTGCAGCAGAGAATGGTTTTCCAATCGTCAGGGTAACCGTGCCATTGGATCTCTGCCGTACTCTGTCAAGTTTGTGTGGTGATTCGTTGTGCACCGATCTCCCCACATAAAACAGTTTCACGCACAGGCGTCTTCCAACCCAACCCATCCAACCCAACCCAACCCAACCCAACCCAACCAAACAAACATAAAAAAAGTCCCATGGCGACTGGCGAACGGCGACGGGGGCAGGACTGTGAATCTGGAAGCCCCTAGCCATGGACCAGCACATGGGCGGTGGATGCAGACTCAGTCGCCCTGTTCAAGGAACGAGGTAGTCGAGCAGCTCGGCAGCTGTATCCATGACTGAGCAGCCCTATTTAGGATCCACTCTGCTCACCCCGTATGGGGAGGGGGCTAGAAAAGGTGCCCTAAACATAGTCTACCTCTTTCTCCCCTGACTGGATTACCGCGTCCAGTGGGGTCACCATTTTAGCGGTCGAAAAAGACATTTGAATTTTGGAACATGGAATATACGGACATTGCTGGATAACATAGATAGTGAACGCCCTGAGCGTAGGACTGCTATTATTGCAAGGGAGCTGAGACGGTTTAAAATTGACATAGCAGCACTTCAAGAAACTCGAAGGGCAGGAGAGGGACAGTTGAAAGAAGAAAAAGGAGGTTATACCTTCTTCTGGAAAGGACTACCTGAGCAGGACCGACGAATACATGGAGTAGGCTTTGCCATCAAAAATGAACTAGTGAACTCTTTGTCAGAAGTTCCTACTGGCATTAACGAACGCCTGATAACTCTCCGATTAAAGCTCGCCAATAACCAACAGGTAACTATTTTGAGCGCTTATGCACCAACATTAGATGCTGATGATGACATCAAGGAAAGTTTTTATAGCCAGTTGGACACTCTCCTGTCAGAGATACCTAAGGAGGATAAAATTATCCTCCTGGGCGATTTTAACGCAAGAGTCGGGCGTGACTCTGATTTATGGCCAGAAACTATTGGAAAAGACGGAGTTGGTAATAGCAACCCGAACGGACTCTTACTTTTGTCTATATGTGCAGAGCATAATCTCACTACTACAAACACGCTCTTTCGACAAAAGAATAAGCTTAAAACATCATGGCAACACCCACGGTCAAAGCACTGGCATCTTCTGGATTATGTAATTGTCCGTGTTAGAGATCGCCGCGATGTACTTCTTACTAGGGCCATGGTGAGTGCCGACGACTGCTGGACAGACCACCGACTAATCCGGTCCACAATGGTTATCAACATTGCTCCCCAACGTAGGCTTCAAGGAAGGAAACCAAGGCGTAAAATGAACATCCAAGTCCTTCAAGATCCTATTAAGCAAACTCGTCTTCAATCACTTCTTAAGGAACATCTACCTACGGAACCTCCTGACAACATTGAGGACCATTGGTCTAAGCTGAAAACCTCCATTACTGCAGCTTGTGAACAAACTATTGGATATGAAACTAAGAAACATCAGGATTGGTTTGATGAAAATGATAATGAGATTAAATATATAATTGACCAAAAAAGGAAAGCCTTCCAAATATGGCAAAATGATATTAACTGCGCTGCCAAGAAAAAAACCTACGCTAGCGCAAAGGCTGAGGTCCAAAGAAGAACAAGAGAACTTAAAAACGCTTGGTGGAAAAAGAAAGCTGAGGAAATTCAACAACTTGCAGAATCTCATGATGCACGGGGCTTTTTTAAGGCCACAAGGGCCATTTATGGACCAAAAACCTATGGTACAAACCCTTTACAATCAAAAGATGGCACCAAACTCTTAAAAGACAAAGAGTCTATTGCACTGCGTTGGAAAGAGCATTATTATGACCTTTTAAATCGTAAATCTAAGGTGGATAATGAGATTTTTTCGCAAATCCCACAAAAACAAATTAAAGAGGAACTTGCAATACTCCCCACTTTGGATGACGTTATAAAAGCCATTAATCAAATGAAGAATAACAAAGCTAGTGGACCAGATGGGATTCCTGCTGAAATCTTTAAAGAAGGGGGCCCCGAACTTGTACAACATCTTCATAAACTCATTGAAAAAATCTGGATAAGAGAAGAGATCCCAGAAGACTTCAGGGATGCCATAATTATCACCCTCTTTAAGAAGGGTGATAGAACAGACTGTGGAAACTATCGGGGCATTTCTCTCTTAGCAACCGCAGGTAAAATATTTGCTAGGATTCTCGCAAACCGTCTTCTATCTATTTCAGAAGAGATCCTCCCTGAAACTCAATATGGTTTCCGCCCCTCTAGAGGGACAGTAGACATGATTTTTACTGCACGTCAGCTCCAAGAAAAATGCCGGGAGCAAAATCAACCCCTTTATATGGCATTTATCGATTTGGCTAAGGCCTTTGATACTGTAGACCGTACAGCTCTCTGGACTATCCTTATGAAAATTGGATGCCCCAATAAATTTGTGAATATCTTGCGACTTCTCCATGACAACATGACGGCAACGGTTTTGGACAACAACGGCTCTCATGGTGCTCCATTTAAAGTGGGATCAGGTGTTAAACAGGGATGTGTTATCGCCCCAACATTATTTGCCATTTTCATCGCCATGGTTTTACATCTTGTCAAGGGGAAACTTCCCACTGGTGTGGGAATTATATATCGAACAGATGGAAAGCTTTTTAATCTCAGCAGGCTGAAAGCAAAAAGTAAGGTAATTGCAACCTCCGTTGTGGAACTTCAGTATGCTGATGATAATGTGGTCTCCGCACATTCAGAGGATGATCTCCAAACTATCCTAAATGCTTTTGCAGAAGCATACGAAAAACTTGGTCTCTCACTTAACATCAAAAAGACCAAAGTGCTTCATCAGCAAGTGCAAGCTAACCCTTTGGTGATGCCATCTATCCAGCTTGGCGGGACAATACTGGAAAATGTCGATCATTTTCTCTATCTTGGCAGCTATCTTTCTGTTACAGCTAACATCGACAGTGAAATCCAGCATCGTTTGAGCTCCGCAAGTGCCGCATTTTCTCGAATGAAACATAGAGTGTTCGAGGATCGGGATATTTGTAAGAAGACCAAAACACTGGTTTATGAAGCCATTGTATTACCAACTTTATTGTATGCCTGCGAAACATGGACTATCTATAAACGTCACTTCCACCTCCTTGAAAGGTTTCATCAACGTTGCCTCCGGAAAATCCTGCGAATTACTTGGGAAGATAGACGAACAAATGTCAGTGTACTGGAAGAAGCAAAGACTACTAGCATTGAAAAAATGATCCTTCAACGCCAACTTCAGTGGACAGGTCATGTTGTTCGAATGCCTGACTGCCGTCTCCCAAAGCAGTTACTTTACTCCCAACTCAAGAATGGAAAGCGGAATATCGGTGGTCAATATAAGAGGTTTAAAGATGTTCATAAGGCTAATCTAAAAAAATGCAATATAAACATCGAAAACTGGGAAGCTCTGGCCCATGAACGATCTAAATGGAGGTTGGCCTTTCACAAAGGTTCCATGGACTTTGAAGAAGCCCGAGTGCAAGGTGAAAGGGAGAAACGTGCTAAGCGAAAAGCACGTCAAATGAATCCTTTACAGGACCATCTTCTATCTGGTAACCTGTGTCCTCACTGTGGGAAGCTGTGTGGATCTAGAATTGGCCTCCACAGTCACTTACGGACCCATCGCTAGAGTCTACACAATCTTCTTTAGAATTTCCTCCTTTTATCCCGGAAGACAATCTTACTCGGTCACGAGTGATCGCCTGATGATGATGATGATGATATATAAAGCAAATATGGAGGCTAGGCTAGGATAAGCATGTTCCATAGGCCTACCAAAGTTGTACAGTCAATCCTCATGAGAGGACCAAGCCAACATGGCTGAACTGTCTCTCTGCACTTGGGGAGCTATGAACAAATTTTAGTCTTGACCTTCTATGGCTGAAGTCCAGCATTATTTCCTGGATCACTCTGGCCAATCTCTTTGTAAGATTACAGACTGCAGTAATTTAGACCAATTGACTTTGTTCAGAACAGCAGGCAACACATTTCATTTTGTGCAGGGTTGTTGTTTTTTTTAAATCTGCCAATCACTCTTTTCCATACAGGAACGATTTAGTCACTACCAACTGCTCCTAGGGAATTATTTGTTCCTTTTTCAGAATCTTCAGTGTAGACCATTTAGCTTCCCAGTAACAATAGCTACACAGC
This sequence comes from Shinisaurus crocodilurus, assembly GCA_021292165.1. Taxonomy (NCBI): domain Eukaryota; kingdom Metazoa; phylum Chordata; class Lepidosauria; order Squamata; family Shinisauridae; genus Shinisaurus; species Shinisaurus crocodilurus. The sequence goes on from CM037876.1 coordinate 31,747,633, forward strand.
ATACCAAAATGCCTTTAACTTGAGGCATATTTCTCATTTGCTGCTTTTCCTCTGACAGGTTTGTTAAACCCAAGAAAGCTCTTGCAATCTGTATTCTGTATGAAGAACCACAAGACTGTTAAGTGCCAGGTCACCGCGTAAGTTAAATCCATTTTTTTCTTCCTTCAGTAGCTAGTATAATTGCTTTGTGTGTGTGCTACCAAGTGGTTTCAGCCAAGCTTTCCAGGTAATGTATGTGACTAAACAAGTAGTATTATCCTGTGCTGGAACATCCTGCTAGTTCAGGTACTTTTTCTTCCTTTCTTTACTTTATATCATGCCCCTGCTTGCATTTTCTGACTTGCCTGATTCACTTCCTTTCCAGTGCGTAACAACAAATTAATCAGGCAACCATCAAACAGGATTTATCATAAAGCCTATATTTTGTCTATCCCATCCCCTGAACATATATACCTGATGGCTATATAGTATGAAACCATGTAATACCTTAAAATGATTACGTTATTCCAATGAAAGACAACATTGGCTCTGTCTGGGGCCAGCGTTGTAGAGCACACGGTTGTTTGGCTTTGAAATTACTGATCCTGCAACATTCAGAAATCCCAGAGTCCAGTTTAATAACCAGATGCAGCTACCAGCTAAAGGAAAACAAGCACATACGGCTAGCTTTATAGAAACAGGAGGAAATGAGGTCACAAAGAACAACTCACAATTGCAAGAGCTCTTCCACTGGAGATAGGAACGATGATGAAACTTTGTATCTTCTTTTAAGACAGTGTTCTCCAACCTTGGGTCTCCAGATGTTTTTGGCCTACAACTAGGCCAAAAACATCTGGGGACCCAAGGTTGGAGAACACTGTTTTAAGATTTCAAAAGTAAGCAGTACACATAACCAGAAAGGAAGAACGGAGCCTCATACTGACTTGCTAAGCTACAATTATGCCCAGATCCAGGGCTTTTTTTCTGGTGGAACTCACCAGAACTGAGTTCCAGCACCTTTTCTTCTATTAATTGCATTACAATTTAATTGCCATCTACTCCCGAGGAAATGTAATCCAAGAGTTCCGGTACCCTTTTCTCCAGAAAAAAAGCACTGCCCAGATCAATTCATTTCAAAAGAACACTAAAGCCAAATAATGCACAGTGACAAACAGCATAGGCACCTTAGCATTTGTCAGTAACTATGGGAAGAATCGAAGAGAAATCAATATAATTATCTTAGTACGCAATCAATAATAAAACTCCCCATGACCGAAACTGAGACACACACACGTGATTCCCACTGTCAATGCTGTATTAAGACAGGGGGGGGGGGGGGAGATAAGGAAATGGAACAAGAATAAAGAGGTCTGTATTAACTGGAATCAGACATATGAAACATATCTAACCAGCTTGGGAACAGTTTCACTGGCAATCCATCTGTTACAGAGCATAATTCAAAGTGTGGGGATTGGTTTTGGTTTGTATAAAGCCTTAAATGGCTTGGGACCAAGTTACCCACATGAACCTATCTAGACTTTAAGATTGGTCTCAGAAGTCCTGCTCGGAGTCCACACACACCAGCCACCTGAAGTAATGCGAGTGGTGGCGGGGCCTTTTCAGTTGTGATACCCCACCTTAGGGAATTCCCTTCCCAGAGAGTTTCACCTGTCACCACCTTTATTTTATATTTCACTCCCAGGTGGAAACCTTTTTATTTACCTTGTTTTTATGCTGTAAAATTGTTAACTCCTTGCTTTATTTATGGTTTCATTTTGAGGGCTTAGGCCAGTGTTCTCCAACCTTGGGTCCCCAGATGTTTTTGGCCTACAACTCCCAGCATACCCCAGCCAGTATCCTTTTTAACTGGCTGGGGCATGCTGGGAGTTGTAGGCCAAAAACATCTGGGGACCCAAGGTTGGAGAACACTGGCTTAGGCTGAAGAGCAGCTAACAAGTAAATAAATAAAATGTGGATCTGAAATGCTGCATGCCCACCATTTTCAACCTACTATAAAGCATGCTAGTGCTACATATGTAAACTGTATTTCTACTGTGTCATACTAGCATCCCTGCATATCTCTCTCTCTCTCTCTCATATGCGTGCACACACACATTTATTTCACAATGCAAAACTATCGAGCTCAATCAACCTGACAAATTAGTAGTAAAGCTGGTTTCTGACAGAGTTATGCTCTGGCAGGTTGAGTTACAGAACAATCTTGTTATAGAACAGGAAACACATGCTGGCCGTCTTCCTTTTCCAGCTTTCTTATCTTCTGTACTTCTCTTTAGCCCAGTGACAGAACTGAGCCACTTGCGGTGTGCATGAACCTCCACCTCACCCACCCCGAGTTGTTCTCTAAGATCTAAACATGAGAATCCTACTTTTAATTTTTTAAACACACACACACACCCCAAATCTATCGCTTCTGACTACCAATGACAAATTGGGATGAGAAGATTTTTCAAAGCGTCCCTCTGTGCCACATGAGTGTCCCTCAATTATGTTGGGACAGAGATCCGGAGGAAAATAAATTGAATGACTCAGGGCTGTCCATTTTTATTGCATTCCTATGCTACCAAATTATGTGGGGAGAGGAATACGGTCACAACATTATTTCCTTCACTTTCTCCTATCCCTTCAGATTACTGAATGATTCAGGGTCTGATCCTGTGAGTCACCATACCAGCACACCCACTTGTAGGGTTTGTGTGCTTTGTTCCTAATGCTAGCAAAAAGACACAACCGTTGACTTTGCACTGATACTCCTTCCCAACCCCAATGGGAGAGGGTAAGACCTTAGGACAGCCCCTTATATGTACTGCTCTGATAATAATAGACCAAGGGGCAAAACACACATCATTTTAATCTGTGTCTAGCAGCTATGTCTTTTTTCATTTTTACTCTAGGCACAGGGGCCCCAATCAGTAGGCACAGGGGCCCCCCAATCCAGATCTTAAAAGCCCCTACCACCGACCCCCCAAGTGAGGTTCCCAATCCAGATCAGCGACCCTGCAACTACTGTAGAATAAAAATAAATAATATATATCTGCTAGACAAAGATTTAAAGGCAATGTCTAAATAGACATTTTCCCCAGCAATACCCAATATTACAATGCATATATTCCAAAATGAGATGCACAAGGTATAAGACTTCAGAATTCCACTAAAAGACAGGCATATAGTAAACCATAATATATATTTTTGAATGTGTACATTTGTTTATATACAACTGATTATTCAGATACTGTGAATTGTCTGTCCTAATTTAAATAAGGTACAAACACACAGTGCTACATAGAGAATTGCTAGTCAAATGCACTGCAACTTTTTTAAAAAAGAAAATGAAACAAAAAGAACCTTTTCAGGCACGACAGAAGCTCTAGTTCACAAATAAGTGGCACAGAAAGACAAACTATGTTTTTCGTTTCAAGTCTACATTTGCAAATGACCAAATATGAACATTAAAGAAAGAAAGCAGCTTGATGTCTCTAGTATATTGCTCCACTCTAATAATGCTTAGTATTTACCCAGAGTTTTTAAGTATTCAGATCACTTCACATACACTATCAGTATTCCTTTCAACATAGTCCCACACTACAGACTGATAGAATCGTGATTTGCCTAAGGTGATTTGAGTTCTTGACCAGATGCGAACTAGAAATTTCTAAGTGCACTCTCCTCTCTCCCACACACACACACACACACCACCTGGCTCTACCCTTCTTACCAAAAATTGAATATCATATTAAGTGCAGCAGCCCAAGATACAGTTTGCATGACATCGCTAAAGAAAGTTAGATGCAGAGCTGGACTCAACAAGGCAGTCCCCAAATACAAGACCATCCATCCACCACCTTCTCACATGATCAGCCTATGTGATCAGACTGCAAACAAAGTGAAGATGCTCTAGAAGTAACAGTTCAAGGTAATGCAAGAGAGCCAGTGTGGTGTAGTGGTGAGAGTGTTGGACTGGGACTCGAGAGATCTGGGTTCTAGTCCCCGTTCAGCCATGAAACTCACTGGGTGACTTTGGGCCAGTCACTGACTCTCAGCCTAACCTACCTCACAGGGTTGTTGTGAGGATAAAATGGAGAGGAGGAGGAGGATTATGTAAGCCGCCTTGGGTTCCTTGCAGGAAAAAAGGCAGGGTATAAATATAATAAAGAAAGAAAGAAAGTGCAAGTGAGCTAGAGAAATGCAAGAGAAGAAAATGAGGGGGGGGGAGCCAAGAACACTGACCGGTGTCAGAAGTATTTGAAATGCATTCAAGATGATATACCACTGTTTAGAGTGGGTACAGAAATTAAACAGATGTACACACAGCAGGGGAAATGGCCCGTGCTTAAAAAAAAAAAGATTGTTTTGTGCAACATTGGATACAAGAAGCACAGGTGAGATAATAAATCATGAACTGATCATTGTGAAACAAGTCACAAACACATTCTCTATATAGGGCTGCAATATCATATATGTTTGCTAGAGAGGGAAAGGGAGGAGGTAAAACAGATATTAAAGGAGGAGAACAGGGGAACCTGATGACCTGAGGAACTGCACTGCAGTGATTGTTCTAATATGAATATTCTCTCCCATTTATGATGATTCAGCTCCATTTTGGATAACAGAATATTCCTGAGTGACTCATTCTCCCTACAATGTGTGTCAATAAAGAAAGAAAGCTGAAGGCCTAAGGATACCCCAGCATAAAACACAACCTACGTATATGGAAATGTTATCAGGATGTACAACACCTTTTTGAGGGAGTCTGGAAATGTTATCAGGGCATACATCTCTCCTTTCAAAAACTGGCAACTTATGCTCCATGTGGAGGTTTCAGCCTCCAGGTCCAGTTCCTGCTGTTTAACAGGTTTGGGATTTCAGCCAGCCAAGAATGAATATTGTTACAAATAGCAAAACCAGATAGGCCAAGTTTGGAAATGGGTGTAGCGTGGAGGGAAATTCTCCAATTTCACCAACCATTTGAAAGCTGCGTTATGATTGCTCCTGACTTAAGTTTCCTGTATGTAAGAAGAGCCATGCTGGATCAGAACAAGGTCTATCTAGTCCAGTTCACACAGTGGCCAAACAGCAATTTCAGGAAGTGAGTTGAACTAAAAGTAGAAGTTATTACCATTATGTGTTTATATAGCACATTTCATATGCTTATTTTTAATTTATTACTACATTTATATCCCACCGAACAGCTCGAAGTGGCGTGCATTGTTCTTCCCCCTCATTTAACCTCACAGAAACTCCGTGAGGTAGGTTAGGCTATGAGACAGTCACTAAGGTGACCATGTATCCTACTTTATTTGAAGGCATCTCCTATCTGAAGGGCTGCCCAGTCCAAGACAAAGAAGGGAAACCTGGCCTTGAAGTTGCCCATCAACACTTAACACCTGTCCACTAGACTGAGCAGGTACACAGGTCACCTAGTCACAGTCTTCCCCACTATAGTGAGGTATATTGTGCTTCTACTCAAATTATGGTAATTATTTCTAAATGTGCATATAAATAAGCATATGTGAGTGTTATGCAAACCTGTGCCCTGTTTTTTGGTGATGCATTTCCTCCTTTTGGCGATGTGCGAGTACCCACCCAAAGAGTGACTGGGCCCCAGACCACCCAGTGAACTTTATGGCTCAGTGGGAAATCTGAGACCCTTAACGTCTACGCAGCACTGGCTCTCAAAGCATCCCTCAAAGTGTTCAGGGTGCTCCAGATACCTGGTATCAGTAATCCTTACAACAGTGTTCTCCAACCTTGGGTCCCCAGATGTTTTTGGCCTACAACTCCCAGCATGCCCCAGCCAGCTCTGCTGGCTGGGGCATGCTGGGAGTTGTAGGCCAAAAACATCTGGGGACCCAAGGTTGGAGAACACTGCCTTACAACAAGCACATGAAGTAGTCCTGAAATACAAATTACATTTTGTGGATGGGAGAAGAGTAGCTAAGGTGGAAAAATAGTGGCTGGCCCAAGTTCACTTAGCGAATTCATGTCTGAGGTGAAATTTCAGAGGACTTCTCGGATTACGTGCCGTTTTCTTCAATATTGGGCTAAACAGGCCCATGACACAAAGTACTTTTGCCATCAAAACAGAAAATGAGAAGCATTCAAAAACGCACACGAAACCAGACAGACAAGACATTCAAAAATAAATTCCCTTATCATTAAGCGATTGCATCCTAGCAGATCGCAATCAGAAAATCTTCGAAGACAAATTTATTTTTAAAATGTAAATGCCAAATGATTTTTCTAGGCCAATAAGAGGATTTTCTCTTCTCAAGTCGCATCATTTTTTTTTTACAGCAAGATAAATTACCCACCACACAGGATTGCATTATGCCACTTTTCTGTCAGGAACAAGATCTGCTGTGGAACACAGCATGCATTATTAACTGCATCCTCTTTTCTCCTGGCTATAAACTGCACTGGCCATGGATTTTCTGATATGCAGCAATGAGCTTGACCAGGGGGGGAAAAGTGTGTCAGTTTTGGCATGTGGAATGAAGTGCTAGCAACAGAGATAAGCAAATCAGAAGGAAATCTTACTAGTTCTAGCACATGCTCCTCATTCCATTATTAAACAGGACATTGAGACGGTAATTTTTTCTTCAGGGAAGAGATGGAGAAGTGCTACCCTGTTGATTCTCCTTGATTCGCCCAGCAGCTTTCAATACCATTGATCACAGTATCGTCCTGGAGCTGCTCAGTGGGTCGGGAGCAGGCACAGTATTATAGTGGTTCTCCTACGCAGAGGGTCACTACCAGACAGCAGCACTGGGAGACTTCTGCTCAGCTCCATGGCAGTTATGCTGTGGGGCCCTGCAAGGTTCCATCTCGTCTCCCAGCCTATTTAACATCTATATGAAACTGCTGGAAAGGAGGTGTTTGTCATCTGAGGATTTGGAGAACCTTGTCACCAACATGCGGATAACACCTGGCGCTCTCTCTCTCTCCATTTCATCTCAACCAGGAGAGGCTGTGCATCTGGTAGACCAGTGGTGGGCTGGATGAGAGCTAATAAACCATGATAAGACAGAGGCTCTGAGGGTAGGTGGTTCCCGGATCCTGGAGTTAGGTAAATGGTCTGTTATGGAAGGGGTAGCACACCCTATGATGGGGGAGGTATGTAGCCTGGAAGTATTCCTCAATACAAAACTGTAACTGGAGGCGCTGGTGGCATCCATGTACTTATGGTCCACTATACTAGTCAATGGACCAGCATAACCTGGCGACAGTAGTCCATAATTCCAATGGAAAATTTTTTTTTAACATCACACACACACACACACAGAGGGGGTGGAATTTCAGGATGAATATGGATGAGGGGGAGGCTGAAACCCTTCTCTCCTAAAGTGCCATGGTCCTGATCCAAATTGGGGCCATCTACACTTGCAACAGAATAAATAAAAATAGTGCCTCTATGGGTGCTTAAAGGAATGTTTAGTTTGACCCTCAGCCTTAGGAGAGGCGTTTCAACCTTTCAGAATAGAAAAACTGCACAAAAGCCGGGAAGCCACCAAACAATCGGCAGCTGGGGGAAAGGGGAAGGGGGCACGGCTGAGTAACTTTGAAGGGCCAGATTGTGACCCCGGGCCTGAGGTATCCCATGCCTGATTTAGGGAAACGAATTAACACTTAAGTTAGGGCATTTACTGCCATGAGATGTGGTGGTAGCATTAGCTTAGAGGGTTTTAAAGGGGGATTATACAGATTATATAGGAAAAGTTCACCAATGGCTAGAATCTCCATATTCAGAGGCATTATGCTACTGAATATCAGCTTCAGGGAAGCAACAAAACGGGAAAGGGCTATTACCTTCTGGCACCTGCTTGAGGGCACCCTGGAAGCATCTGATTGGTCACTGTGGGAAGCAGGATGTTGGACTAGATGGAACTTTAGACTGATCCTATGGGTTATTTTTATGTTCTTACATCCACATATAATTGCAAAAACTAGGTGATTTTTTTAAAGAGACAGATAACACTGTTTTTTAATCATCATTTTTTTATCCACCCTGTTGATTTTGCCCCCACACTGTAGTTGCATTCAAACATAATGCTAAGCCATGGTTTATATTAACCATGGTGTGTTGCTTTAGCTATGAATTATCTCGCAGATGAGCAAACAAACCACAACCTGTTTTCCCTATTTCTGGTTTATTTCTCTCCCACCTATTTTGCCAACCTTCAGAGCTGTTTCATTTTCAGACTGGTCTTGCTGGGTGCCTCTGTTTCAGGGCAGATAGCAGTGCAAACAAGCCTAAGCCATAGTTTTGGGTTCACACATCAAAACAACCCATGTTTTAAACAAGCCAGTCTTCAAACTGGTTTGCACATAATGACAACCCAGAGTATGGGTTGTCATTACGCGTGGACCCAGAAAGATGGGATAACTATGGGTCATTAACCACAACCAAGTCAGGAAGAGAACCAATGGTTTGTTGTTGGGTTGTGAACTCCGGGTTGTTTTAACTATGTGTTGTCATTATGTGCAAACCAAGAACCATGGATTATTCATGGGTGGTTTCGCCAGGCTATAGAGCAGGGCTCTCCAACCTTGGGTCCCCAGATGTTGCTGGACTACAGCTCCCAGAATCCCTTGCCATTAGCCATGCTGGCTGGGTATGCTGGGAGTTGTAGGCCAGCAACATCTGGGGACCCAAGGTTGGAGAGCCCTGCTATAGAGGCTGCAGGAAAGAGTGGTAAAAAAAAACCGGCTGCTCTACATGCCATTACTACAGCACCACAAAGGCATTTGGGAAACAGGAAGAGTGCAGGAGAAGGAAGAGGGAATCAAACAACCTAGGAATCCAAAAAACAACCTGTGTTTTACATGACAGCCTGGCAGACAAATCATAGGTAACTCTGGGTAAGACAACAAGCCATGCTCTGGGTTGTCATTACATGCAAACTAGCCAGCAGCAAACCATGGGTTCTATTTCTGGTTTACAGTTGGTTATCAAACTATGGTTTATTTGTGGGGATGTGTTCATACGCAATGACAAGACAGATTTCAAGAAACCACACCATGGCTTAGCCTATGTGTGAACCAGGCCAGTGTGTGCATGATAGGAGCATTCAGCATAAAACACAAATAATCTTGTTTTATGCGATGAATAGGATGCTGTTCAGCTATGAATTCTGGGTCATCGACAAGTCACTCTGTTAGCTCCTGCTTCCTTTGCGTGAAGCGTGTGTGAGAGAGATAAATACTGTTGAAAAGGATACCGAAGCATTAGCATTCAGATCTGAATGCTAACGAAACACAGAAACTTGAGAAACGTAAGTGGGGAAGCCACCCCTAAAACTATCTGAGACTCAAATCTTCTGTTATTCAATCAATGCAAAATTCAGTCTCTCAGTGTCTAGCAGAGATCTACAAGTTAGCAGAGATCTACAAGTTGGCTTCCCAGCTCACCAGGAAGAAGCACCCCTGCCCAGCACAAAGACCCCCTTCTCTGAGTCTCTCCCCATTTCCCGTTGGGCACAAAAGTCAACACTCTTTCCTCCAAGTACTCTGGCAACTCGCAATAAACTTGGGGAAGGGTCTCTCACTTGGCTCATAAGGTCTTGCCCTTTTTCTGGAACAATTTCCTTCGGCATTCCTGGGAGAAATCTGAAGAGCAGGATTTTGAAGTGCAGGCACTCATCATGCCAGTTCTCGCAGCCACACCCCCAAGGAGAGTCCAAAGATTCAGGCAGCTAAGAATTTCAGTTCAGTTCACAAATCGCTCAAAAATGCCCCACTTGCAATCGCGCGCACACATGAGAGCACATTTTCTCCCAAAAACGTTTGCAAATTCCCAAACTTGCCTTCAGGTCTGCAAAATGTGTACTTGAAAAATGCACAACTTTCTCAAAGTGCGCAACTTTCTCAAAGTACATACATTTTAAATCACCCACGCTTTAGTCTATGGGGGGAAATTTGCGCAATTTTGGAAATTTGCCCGAATTTGGGAATAGTTTGCGCAACTTTCACATTCGATAGATGCGCAAAACAAACAGAAAGCGCAAATGCAAGCGCAAATCGAGGAGAGTCGAGCAGGGAGCTGATGTTCCAAGAATCAAACATCGCTCCAAGATCGCTCCTTCGCCCATCCCTAATTGTTGATCGATATCAACAAGCCAGTTCTAGTGGTTTTATCTCCACCAGGGGCAGACCTTTTGTGAAGCTAATGGATCTTAATTGCCCATTCAAGACCAAGCCACCCCAAATTACTTTGCATTACAGAAGGGCACAATATATAATTGTTGGGAAAATTCATTTCCCTCCAGCTATGGTGAGGCTTACAGCTAAACTCTTAGGGAAACAGGAAATTCTGAGGATGGGGTGGCAAATGACATCAGCGTCCCTGCTATCGAACACTATGTCTCCTGTGAGCACACCAACAGCTCCAGCACAGTTGCCACTAGGAACCCAGAGTCCAGTCTCAGCAGGATGACTGGAACAGCTGGATATTGGGTCACTGCTGCTGCTGCTGCCGCTTCTCCTCCCAGTGCATCTGAAGAACCTTCTCCATTTCAGCCTGCTCTCCTCCTCCAGGCGATGCCTGGCCCCAAATCTCTCTGCAGGTAGTTAGGCACCACCACAGAAGCATGGGATCAAGGCAGCATTCTGGACCAAAGGAGAAGCCCAGCCTGTAGGTAACACAGATGGGAGCTTGGGTTAGAGCTGGCTGCTGCAACTGGGTGTCGGGCAGTATGATAGGGAGCGGGGAGAGAATCCTGTCACAGCAGCACAAAAGTGAGGGGAAATATCCCTGCCATTCCCAACTAGAGTTGCCTGAGAATTTTGTCCCAGTTGAATTCTTCATATTTGGAAGAGAAACCAGAGATTTTGAAAAAATCTCAATGCAGGAGAAAGTGAGACGGACAGATTTGTCCATCCTTAGCTGTCCAAGGAAGAAGAGGGAATGGGCTCAGTGGCAATGGTGGGCAAGAATAAATAGATGTGCAGCTGCTGAGCCAAGCGCAATCCATGATCCTTTGTATTAGTAGAGTCAAGTCTCTGGCTTTACATGCATGTGCATGCAAACACTGTGAAGGTAACAATGCCCCTGGAGACTATATGGGAGGGGAAGAGTCCTCTACTGCAAAGTGAGAAAACCCAATTCCACCTTTCTTCCAATTTTTAAAAAAGATAACAACTGACCTGGTTCGCATGACACGCTGCAACTCACCGTGGGTTATTTAACCCACGATGAGCCACAGTGCCCGCGGGCACCATTTTGCATATACAACCCCTAATCTGGGGTTGTCGGGTTGTTCAAACTCAAGCCAATGGGGGTAATGTGAGAGTTAAACAACCCTTGCAGTAACCCTCAGCTTGTTGTTTAACCCTTGCATAACACCTCATGGCTGGGTTGGCATGACACAACAAGCCCCCATCAGGGGCTGCATATTCAGAATTGTGGCCAGCACGCACTATGGCTCCTTAAGGGTTAATTAAACCATGATGAGTTGCCATGTTGTGCAAACCAGCCCAACGCCTTTGGAACCAGCTAGGAATCTTAAGCATCTACTTTGTTGCTTGGGTACCATAACCAGCACTGGCAGCTGAACTCCTGGACAGCAGCAGGAGAGACTGTGGGCCTTGCTATAGGAGACAGTCAGGCCTGCATTCCTGCTTGCTCCTCCTGCATTATGCTGATTCCAGCTCATCTCACTAAAGGCACAGCCACACCAAGGCACATAGGGCTGCACATGTACTAGAGAGAGCCCTAGAATGGCAGAATGGTGAATTCATCTAGGCCTAACTCCTTGGCAAGCGTACCACATCACCCCTGAGCTACATCAAGAAAGTTTCCACCATCAGCAAAATGCAGAGAAAAGAATATATCAGTGGAAAAACTGGAAAACTCATGAGGCGGGGGCGAGGGGGACATTAGCTTCCAAGTTTTCTTCAGCTACTTGCAAGCCCATAGCTAAATCCTCTTGTAAAAAAATAAGAGGCAGATGAGCAGACACATAACCAACAATATATAGTGATGCAGACCAGACTATACAGATGACCTGCCTTGGATACAAACAGTGATGATAATGGTGGCAGGCAGCATAAGTGAAGAACATAAGGAAAGCCGTCAGGATCAAGCCAAACATCCATCTCTTCTAGTGTCCCACAGAGCCCAGGAAGCCCACAAAGTCAATCATTCCAGAGAAGGAAGGGAGAAAGAAGATGACATACCAGTAGAGAGTAACATAAAATGGATAGAAGAATCCTGAGCTGGAAATATTTTTCAGCTCTATGCAAGATTTCCAACTAAAAATGCTGCATTGAAAAGAAATGTATTTTTTTAAAAAGAAGATTGCTAATCCCAGCTAATTCCAAAAAAATATGAAATATTCATGCTGCTGAGGAGAGAAGGTTCAGGAATGTGAAAAAGCCCTAACCAAAGGAAGGGAAGGAACAAGTAGATTCTAGAAGGCAATGGAAAGATACTTAGAAGATGAAAGTAGATTGATACCGTTTCTGGGAAGCAAAAGAGGCAGCCATCAAGTCAGAGAGAATAATTTTATGGCTGACCTATCACACCCTTTGCAAGCGGGAACACCAATCGTGTTGGGGGGAAAGTCGGACAGATTGACGATATCACACTTGAACTACCACCAAGTCTGCTTTTGTGAGAGTGCAACAGCCTGTGCAGAGGCAGCAGCAGCACCATAGCCAAGCACTCCTAGTGCAGTTTGTGCTTTCAGCTATCGCAGGTTGTCAAGTGATGTATATTTCAATAGCATTAATATCAGTGGCCACTGGAAGTGCGTTTTCTATGGGAAGGAAGGCAGCAGCACAAGGGATTGCCGGAATTATCAGCTTGCTAGGAAGGTGTAACTCTAAGGTAGCTTTATGTTAAAGGGCTAATTACTGAAGGGGTTGGCGATAGGTTCAGTACAAAGAAACATGTTCAAATATAATCTCTGTGCATCAACTGCATGGGATTTCACACTGATTTGCACATAATTTTTTTGGAAATGTTGGAAGCCAAACTGCAATTGGTGTAATGCATGATATTTGCATCTTTTAAAAAATGGAATCTGGGCTTCTTTGTCTCTGGTTCTGAGCCTTCAGCATGCAGGGACACTAAATCTGCAAATGAATGCCTGCAGTCAGGGGAACCAGCAACTCACTGCTACTGGCTTTAAGGAAAGTCCCTAATGAAAGCTGGCTGAGGCTTAAGATATTAGGCTGGCAGGTGGTCTATTTGGAGGAAAGGGAAGAATGCAAATGAATGGAACACATGGGCATTTGCTAAATCCTCCCCAGAAAGAAAACACCAACTACAGTCTAGGAAGAGTGGATGAGGAGGTGAAACAGTTTCTGGTCTGTACCATTTCAGAATTCAAGTGGGATTTTTTATTACAAAATGCTCTTGGATACTAAAAAATAATAATAGCGAAATCAGGGAAAGGGGCTCTAGTATACTCTTCTCCCCAACATGCTAGTTTTCTATGTACAGAAAATGGGAGATCACATTCAGATGGTGTGTGGAAAAGTTCTTTTCTCTCACTCAAGACACACTGGATAAAGAAAACATCTCCCATGATGCACTGTAGTCCAGAGTATCTTGGAGTTGCTGCTCACTGAATACTGGAGGGAAAAAAACATCTGATGCTGGGGGTTCTGGGTATCCCTGGGTTCCCTGCCCTTCATGCACAGAGGCAAAACATATGGTAAAAATCTGAAGTGTCATATAAAATACATCCACTATACCCTCTCAGTCTGGCCTGGTCTCCACCTGGGATATGGTCTTCGTGCTGGAGCTGAGCAACTACTAGATCAGGGGTTGGGCAACCTGTGGCCTTCCAAATGTTTTGGCCTACAACTCTCATCAGCCCCAGCCAGCAGAGCCAACGGTGAGGGAAATTGCAGGCCAAAACATCTGGAGGGTCACAGGTTGCCCACCCTTGTACTAGATGGCTGCAGACTGAATTCACCAGGCTTCAGCATATATTATGTTTCTGGAAAATACCCCTGAATCAAGAAGTCATGTTCACACAAGTAAAGAATCCCAAGATACCAGAAGATTTAGTCATATCCTTTTGTTCAGTTACTCAAGTCATTCTTTGCACTTGTAAGAAACTATCAACTTCACCTTTGTACATATCAGAGTTGCTTTGCACATGTCATTTTTATGATGTACCCATGGTGTTTACATGAGCACATTTCCCAAAAGAAGAGAGGTCACTGAGGGTGCCCAGTTAACCAAGAGCTGTTTTCCTAGCTCCCAACTAGCTTTAGTCTTAATGTTAGTTTTTGTGAACGAGTTAGACTGATAGGTTTTAAGGAGGCATTACCATATGTCAGTCCCCCCCCCCAACCTAGTGCTCTCTGGATGCTTGTACTGTAAGCTCCACCATTCCCAGCCAGCATGCTAACTGGAAAGCATGCTGGAAAACACCAGGTTGGGGGATGGCTGGCATACGCTAACTGATTGTGTGGACAAGTCTGAAAGTTGGTGAAGAAACGCATCTTTACACACAGCACCGGTTATTTTCAGAGGGTCAATTTAAGCTTGTGAATTATGTAACAAGACATAATTAAGCAACAAAATATTAGATTATCTAAATTATTCACTGTGAATGAGGTGCTACCTAAAGTAACTCAAGTAGCGCCTTCCAAAGAGTGTCTGAGCTCTCTTACAACAATGAGGTTGCTGTGGCAATGTATATATTCTAATTGTCACAGGGCATGCATTCTCTACACTTTCTATCAAGCAGTCTTAGGGTAAGAGCATTCATTTTGTAGCTCCAATAAAATTGCAAAACTGAAACCATTTGTAACATGATCCATCTATACTGGATACCTGATCTCAGATACAATAGAAGCAAGATCAATTTGTGACATACTGAAGTTTGATCAAGACAACCACAGTTCTGTAAATGCCAAAGATGTGTCATCCATGAGATGGTGCTTTTAAAGCAGAAAGTGCTTACTGGGTCACACTCCTACAATATATGCTGCCCCAGGAGGCTGTTCCAAGTGGTCTGGAGCCTGGTCGGTCCAGTTGCTCCGGATCCATTGGAACAGTCTAAAGCCTCCTGTGAGGCTTTAGCAAAGCACTTCACAGATAAAATTGATCGGATTAGGAGTGTGATTCCGTGCGTCGTGGACACAGTAGGTGAACGGGAGGAGGCCAGTGGGAGTCCGGTTTTGTGGAATCAGTTCCAGCTTCTTCCTTCTGGTGAAGTGGACAAGGTGCTTTCTTCAGTTAAGCTGACCACCTGCTTGCTTGATCCTTGCCCGTCCTGGCTTGTTATGAGCTGCAGGGAAAAACTGGGTGGGGAGATCAGGGCGGTAGTGAATGCCTCCCTCGAGGAGGGAGTGATGTCATCAGCCCTTAAGGAGGCAGTAATAAGACCGCTTCTAAAGAAGCCCTCCTTAGATCCCCAAGATTTGAACAACTTTCGCCCAGTCTCCAATTTACCATTTCTGGGCAAGGTGATCGAGCGGGTGGTGGGTGCTCAGTTGAAGGCACACTTGGATGAAGCCGATTATTTAGATCCGTGCCAGTCGGGCTTCAGGTCTGGACATGGGACGGAGACGGCCTTGGTCGCCTTGGTGGATAATATGAGGAGGGCTTTGGATAGGGGCGAATGCTCCTTTCTAGTCCTCCTCGATCTCTCAGCGGCTTTTGATACCGTTGACCACGGTATCCTCCTGGACCGCCTGGAGGGCTTGGGCTTGGGAGGCACTGTATTGCAGTGGTTCCGGTCCTTCCTCTCTGGAAGGTATCAGAGGGTAGTTCTTGGGGAGGAGGCTTCAGACCCTCGGCCGCTCACTTGTGGGGTGCCGCAGGGTTCCATCCTCTCCCCGATGTTATTTAACATCTACCTGAAGCCGCTGGGAGCTATCATCAGGAGGTTTGGGGTGCGCTGTCATCAATATGCGGATGACACGCAGCTCTACCTCTCCTTCAAGTCCTCACCAAGGGTGGCCGTTGAGACCCTGTCCAAGTGCTTGGAGGCAGTGGGTGGCTGGATGGGAAGGAACATGCTGAAACTGAACCCCGACAAGACCGAGGTACTTCTGGTGGGAGACAAGGGAAGGTTAGGGATGTTGATCTGGTGCTGAATGGGGTACATCTACCCCTGAAGGACCAGGTCTGCAGCTTGGGAGTCATTCTAGACTCCCAGCTGTCCATGGAGGCTCAGGTGTCAGCTGTGAGCCAGGCGGCGCTGTATCAGCTCCATCTGATACGGCAGTTGCGCCCCTACCTTCCTAATCATCTGCTCCTATCAGTGGTTCATGCCTTGGTCTCCTCTCGCCTGGACTACTGTAATGCACTCTACGTGGGGTTACCCTGGAAGATGGTTCGGAAGTTGCAGCTGGTACAGAATGCAGCAGCTCGCCCGGTTAAAGGCTGCCGCCGGCGTGATCGCATCACTCCGGTGCTCAAAGAATCACACTGGCTACCAGTTGTTTGCCGAGCCGAATTCAAGGTGTTGGTGTTGACCTTTAAAACCCTGTACGGTTCCAGGTCCAGTATATCTCAAGGAGCACCTCCAGCAACATCAAGTTGGCCACTCAACGAGATCCGCCATGGATGGCCTTCTCCCTGTCCCATCAGCCAGAGAAACCAGGCTGGTGGGGACTAGGAGGAGGGCCTTTTCTGTGGCAGCCCCCAATTTATGGAACTCTCTCCCCAGTGACCTCCGCCATGCCCATTCCTTGATTAGCTTCCGCCGGGCATTAAAAACGTGGCTTTTCAGGCGGGAATATGGGGTGGGTTAGGATTTTTAATTGTATTTTATACTGTGTGTGTGTGTGTGTGTGTGTGTCCCGTATTTTATTGCATTGTACATTGCTCAGAGTGGTCGGATGTCTGACCAGATGGGCGATTCATAAATATAATAAATAAATATATTCAAGGTCCTGAGCTGATAGGCCATGGCTTACTTCATGTACCATCTGCATCCAGAAACAGATTTTGCATGTACAGTAGAGAATAGTGTGAACAATTATTTATTTTTTTTATTGCATTTATGGATTGCCCATCTGGCCGGCAAACCAGCCACTCTGGGCGATGTACAACATGATACAATATAAAATACATTTAAAACAGTATAAAATTTAATAAAGCAACACTAGCAGATATGGGGCAAAAACAGGTAAACCAAAAACTGGTGTTACAAACACACCCTGTAGCTTTGCTGAAAGACTTCCTTTGGCTACATTCTGGGTAAACACAAATTCAAGTGGCTACCAAATCATTCTTGGGAAAAATGCAAGTGCTGTACTAATTTCTGTCTCTTGCTTAGCCAGAACAAACATAGTCATGTCTCATCCAATGTCACTCATAAGCACTCATTTATAATCTCTTCTGAAGTTTCTCTCAGAGCAACAAGTTTTAAGTTTTCCTTGGAGACTCATCAATGATTAGTTTTAAGAGCAAACAGCAGCCACTTCTTACTTCAAAAGTGCAGTTACCCTCAAAATTATTCCAAGATAATAAAATGCATCAGATATGGATCATGAAAACAGAAGATTTCACTTCACTATCACTAAATGCCTTCTACAAACCCCAAAAACAACAGTCTCATGGCACTTAAATATTAACAAATTTATTATGGCATAAACTTTTGTGCAACTCTAGTCCACAAAAGCATATGCCATAATAAATGTGTTAATCTTTAACAGTACCACAAGACTCTCTGTTGGTTTTGCTGCAGCAAACACCAAGGCTATTTCAAGAAGGGTAGCCATGTTAAATTACTAATGTCTCCAATTTTTCTTTGTATAAGAGAAAGGTATACTGGTAATATTTTTTAAAAAATAGGTAAGGAATGTGCGCATCGCTGCTAAAGGTTGCTATGATCACTAACACACTACTAGACAAAGAGGAAGAGTTTCTAACTTTTTACTGCAAACCATGGTAACTAGATTACAAACCAGGTAGATTTCTGCAGTGGTTCATTGCACTCAAAAATGAGTCTCTTTCCTGAGATTAATCAAAGCCAAAGAAGTGCTATAGTGTGAACAATCTGAAGTTAATGCCAGAGCAATTCTCCCCCCCCCCGAAAATATTATCCTAATCCCTATATAGTCAACAGCAAATACTGTTTACTTACGAGACAGCTACACCTGAGGTTCGCAGCCTTGGGGAAATAACAAGACTAGAGTCAGCGATAACTGGGGTTTCTTATTCCCCAGTGAACACATTTTCTTCAGGGATAGATTAACCTTTTCTTGCCCCTTTGCATTTCAAAATGAAAACAACATACCTGCTGTGTTACTCCGCCAAATAAACTTGATGAAGAAAAAAACCACCAAGACAATTAAGAAAGCTGCTGCTGCTACTACAGCAATTATAGTTCAAGGCAGTTCATGGTCAATTAGGAATCAGAGCATTCATAATTTAGGACACCTTTTTTAATTTTTGCATGATTCACAGTTTTACACCACACTTAATGTTCCTAAAACCAGCATCCAGGGAATTACTGAGACCAAAATCAGCTTCTCTGAGAGAGTAAGACTTTCAGCACCAGTTTTACAAGATCTATAAGGCACTACTCTTAATTACTACAAACTGCAGAATCCAAACCCAGCCCTCTAAGCCAGTGGTCCTAAAAAAACTGCAGCCCCTACCCTTGCAAGCTTATCAGGGATTCCTAGATGAGAATATCAATACTGGCTGACAGGCTTCCCAGAAAGACAGCATTACCAATCTTCCTCTACAAAGCACAGTTACAGAAGAACATTACCTGCTTTATAGATGCACTTTCCTAATGCAGGCTTCACAAAACAAAAGCCATGGGCCCATGGTGGCCCCTTCCTTGGCTATTTTTTCCAACCCACTCTAAAGGAATTTCAAATACATGCTGGCTGGGTTCAGAAAACACAACAAGCCACTCAAACAAATATGTTTGAATTTTTGAATCAAACAGACCATGGCTTATCGTGTTGTGCGAACCCATTGGTTGTCTCTGATTATTTCCCACATCATTGTGGGAATATGTAAGGTCTGCCCAAGCGCACCAAAAGTGACAGTGGAAATGGAAGAATGTCTACGTCACAACATCTGCACTGTTCTTCCTCTCCATGGATTCAGAGGCACATTCCTACACTGAACTATAATGAACAGCATGCCCAGTGCACAATCTGCATGCTGTTGACACTGAACTCAACAAGGAAGAGTAGATAAGCAGGTGAGGAATGGGCAGAAACCGAGCATAAAGCAGACTTACTGTAAGGCACAATCCTATGCATGTTTAGACATTAAAAAAAGTCCTACAAGTCCTAGGACTTTTTTCTGTCTAAACATGCATAGGATTGTGCCTTTAAAGAGACGTAAATGGGGCGGGCAAAGATGGGCAAACAGAGTGAGCTACGAGGTGCAGAGACAAAAAACACAAGTAACATGGGCTGTAGAGAATTGTGGGATGAAAAATAGAGCAGTAACAAATGGAAAATGCAGAAAGAGGTAGGAGATTGTTATGGGGTGCAGAAAAAAAGAAGCGTAGCTAAGAAATAAAGTTGCAGAGAGCTTATTTATACAATTTTATAGCACTCTTCACCACACTATGATTTACAATAACTAAAGGGATAATATAAAGAGTTCTTCAAAAACTAAAAGGCAGTATATGATTGGACCTTTGATCGGTCAAGAGCAATTTGGTTTACTGAGCTCTGTCATAAAATAATTGTCAACTATTTTTAAAGCATTATGGCTATGAGAATAAAGAAGATAATCATCAACAGGTTTGTTAATCATGCTGCTACAAAAAACAAATTAGCTGTCTTTGTGAGACAATGATATTAATTTTACAAAAACTTGTAAATCATCTTATTTTTTTTACTTTGACCTTTCCTCAAAGAGATCAGGTGGTCCTTTGTCACCTAATGAGTTTCTCATGGATGAGTGAGGATTTGAACCTGGGATCCCCTGATCCTAGTTTTGATGCCCTACCCACTAGGCCAGTATTCCCCAGCCTGGTACCCTCCAGATGGGTGTTGGGACAGCAAATCCCATCATTCCCATCCAGCATGGGCATGTTGGCTGTGAATGATTGGAGTTGCAGTTCAACACATCTGGGGATACCAGACTGGGGAAGGATGCAGTGCAGTAGGCAATGGCCTTTGCCACAGATTATCATATCTTGTTCAGAGATGCCTGAAACTACAGCAGGTGGCCAGTGGCTGAATCTCTGTCATGATAACAAAGGACATCATAATGATTTATTTTTTTTTAAAGCAAAGCTGCAGTTTACACAGTGGCATTTTTGGAATATTTGACTGAAGCCAAATAATAGGCAGTCAATGACTATTTGACCAGTCAACTGACTAGTATGCCAGAGACTTGTGGGTGGGGAAAACAAACAAAAAAAGGAACAAAGACTGCCTTTTTGGTGTAAAGTATCTAGCGTGGAGGGAAAAGATGAGTGAGCTACAGGCAATTGTAAATGCTCCAAATCTTAGTAGGATAGGCACAGTCAAAATAGTGGAGAAAAAAAATCCAGATGATTACATTTTTTTATTTATCATAGGAGCTGAAATCTGACTTGGAAAGTATGCTGCAGTGTATGCCGTATATGGGCTAATCCAGTCCAGATACCTTTAATCCAGAATTATATGTAACTGAAGTAAATTCAAGCCCTATGCCAAGCTTTCGAGACATTAAAAATCGAGGAAATATGGGGATGGGTTAAAATCCAATGGAACAGAGGTGGCTTTTGCTCATGCCTATGTGAAACAGTATAAATAAAGGCATGTAATGAAGACAAACTGACAGTGATAGTGACAGTGCTCAAAGAATATAAACCCTGGGACAGGAAAACATAATGGGCTGGAGCCAGACTTAATCATACTCAGAGGAGACCCAGTGAAAGGAATGGGACTTAAGTGAATGGTGTCTAACTTAATTCCCACTGATTTAAATGGGTCTATTCTAAGTATGAAGAAGAGAACAGGTGTTGAGTGTTATGTGCCACTGATTCTATAAAGGTAGAAGTGAAGAGAGCAAAAGGGTTTAGCTGACTAGGGTCTAGACCAGGGGTGGGCAATTTGTAGCCCTCCAGATGTTTTGTCCTACAACTCCCATCATCCCTCACCATTGACCATGATGCCTAGCGCTGATAGGAGTTGTAGGCCAAAACATTTGGAGGGCCAACGTTTCCCACCGCTGGTCTAGAGGAGCTGCTTACAAGTTTACATAAGAAGAGATGAGGGCTGAATTTAAAAGGGCAGAGAAGAAAAAGAGGAGGAGGAGGAGAAAAACGCATGAGTTAAAACAAGTAAGAATAAGATTTCCACCTGTCCTTTCATAGTGCAGAGAACATAGCTGCAGGTAAGCAGTTCATATGCCCTTTCTAGTTCTCAGAGGCTTTTATGCCACAAAGCAACATACAGAGTTGGCATCTCACTCTCATAAGTCACATAAAAGAAGTTATAAATCAGGAATATAATTTGTGTTACTGTCTTTTGACATCTTAACTCGGGGTCTTTGTGTAAACAAGTTAGCTGGGACTCAGTGTTGGCAGCCTTGTAAAATCCTTAACAAAATAATACGATAGCCGTGTTGACTTCCAAACAGCAGTGTTGCTATGCCAACAACAACATGCCTTGCCTATAAAAGAAGATATCAGAGGGGCCCTTTAAATTACCATGGCACATGGGAGACCACTTCCCTCTCACCCCAAGTGGCTCCCATGCAGCTGGAATAACATTTAAATAACCCAAGCACATGAGTCCTAACCAGAGTTGCCATCCTTGTGTGGGTGGGGTGGAGGGGGGAGATACCCATTTCCATGCAATTAGGTTGGCTCATTTAAGCATTGTCCTAGGTCTAGGAGGTGCTCAGAGAAAAGCAGTTCCCCTAACATTTAAACAACCCTTTCAAAATGCATGCAAATCATTATTTATTTTATTTATTTATTAACACTCTTATTTCAACAATATCAACCTTTGGGGTAGACAAGGACTATGAACAGTGGTAGGATGAGTGACAGTATTAAGTAGCAAGATTCACAACCATAGCATTTATTTTTGCTGCTGTGATAATACTTCTGCAGGTCATTACGAGAAATTGAACATGAGTTTACCATATAAACTCATCGTTTTTTCAATATGAGTGGTTCCACTGACATGAAGTTCTGCCATCAACTTCAATACATCACAAGGCAGAAGACGTTCAGGCTGTGGCCCCACCTTGTGTGCATTTTCTTGGTAGAAAGGTGGTATAAGAAACAAACAAACAAACAAAATTTTGTGGAACACCTTATCAACTGGGGTACACCAGGCTCCATCATTACAGGCTTTTAGAAAAGCCTTAAAAGACTTGCTTCCATTCTATGACTTTATTATACATAGGTTTTCTCGAAGTGTTGATGGTTTCAGCTGCAATTATTTATTGGATTTCAGTATTTTTCTGAGCTGGATGTTTTGTTTTTATTAGTATTGCTGCTTCTTATTGTCCATTTTTTTGTTTAAAGTAAGTTTTTGTATTTTATATCAATAAACCATGCCTTAAGATGGTTTTTACCCTTAAAGGCAACCTATACAGGTTTCAAATAAATAAATAAAAAGACTAATGATTGTAGATAATAACAATAAATAGGAGAGAGTGAACATATAACAAAAACCCTCAAAACAAATAGTTACTACCTAAACTAGCTATTACTTACAGTAATACCTTGGATTGCAAGTAACTTGGTTTGAGAGCGTTTTGCAAGACAAGCAAATTTTTAAATATTTATTTATTTATTTACTTGATATACAAGCGATGTCTTGCAATACAAGTACTGTAGTACGGCTTAAATTAAAAATATCTGTACAGTTTTTTTGGGGGGGATTTCGTTTTGTTATAAGAGTGTTTTGGATTACAAGCACGTTTCCGGAGCGAATTATGCTCTCAATCCAAGGCATGACTGTAATAGGAAATGGGGGGGGGGGCACAGCTCAGTCATAGAGCACATGCTTTGCATGCAGATGGTCCCAGGTTCAATCCCAGCTGGAAAAACTCCTAGTCAGCTACTAATCTGTGTCAACAATCCTGGGCTAGATGGACCAACAGTCTGACTCAGCTTCCTATGTTTCTATGCAGTTATATAACATTGCAACAAAGAATGGAAAAAAAACAGTGGTCAGTATAACACTACTGTGCGCCATCTTTCACCAGGCCATGTATTCAAACACCTGTTAATTGAGTGTGCCGCAGCCACAACCCAGTGTGTAAAGGTCTTAATGCTGCACCGTATCTGTATGCTCCTTATTCTGCTACCATGACACAATGCAATACACCACTGAAAACAACTGAAGATCTTCCATTCCTCTCCGTAAGAGTCTGTAGTGACTTAATAACTCACCCCATAGGCCTGAGCTACCCAAGATTCTGTGTGGACAAGCTGAAGGCTTTAATCCATACCAGCCCATGTGTGCTCCCACATCTGAGGGCAGTGGGGGAGAGACAACCATCTGGTTGAACACTCACACATTATGGATACCCTGTTTCCTGCCTTCTACATGCAGAGCTCTGGATCATGGCCATCATTTGTAGGCGACAAATACTATAAAGTATACTGTAAAGATATAAATACTTTGTGTTGTATCCAATAGTGGCTTTGCCTTAGCAAAAGTGCTTCCAGTCACACACCTTGCCCCCCCATTTTTCTGAACCCCCCCTACCCACTTCAGACACCAATACCATCCCTAAAAGCTGCTCCTGAGGGTTGGGGGACCACCCAGAACAGAGCAGAAGGCTGCAGTCGGGGTGGGTGGGGGAAGATCGGTGAGAAGTGGGCAACAGTGTTTTACGCTAACACAAAGCCACCACTGGATTCAACGCTATATATTTAATCAACAACAACCTATCAAATAGTAGCAATGTATAAGAAAAATTACATTAAACGCTTAACTGATGTTTTAGCATATAAAGGTATTTTCCTACTAAACCAAAGTCCTTTCTTTTTCAACCAAATCTCTTTTAACAAGGGGTTTATCTATTATCAGGAAAATTTAGTACGGTAATTTGGAATACCTAAGGGTGGATGGGAAGGATACATAAAGTCAAGTAGCATGTTTGACACAGCACTCCTGTCTCTTACCAGGATTCTATTTACTACAAATTGATCCAAGGAAAACCAATGAAAACACCATGGGTGCTTCCAGACAAGGCTTTTTATTGTGTAATTGCCCTGCATTGTTCAAAGAATTTTTACAGGGGGTCCAGAAGATGCCATCTTCTAGTTGTACCTAACCCATCTTTTCCCACTGCTTCTTCCATCTTTTTCTTAGTGCAGAAAATCCGTTAACAAGGGAAAGACAGAAGAGCTGCACGATGCCTCCTAATTAGTTGTACTAGGAACCCTCCATCTGGAAGCACCCCAAGTGATTACACCAGCAAACTCTAATATTAGGCCTTTAATTAAAACAAAATAGCGGCAGAATACACAGGTTCAGAAAACTCTGTTATATTTAAGAGACATTCCTTTGGGTGAGTTCACATGGCACGGCAACCCACCCTGTGAATAAGCTATGCAGTGTGGGTTGTTCGTGGAACAACCACCCACGGTACGCCCAGCAGACCATCAGGCTCACCGTGGATTATCCCCCCTCCTTCCACCTCGGACCTCTGGTAAGTATCCCAGGGCACTTGGTGGCTGAAGCCGCCTTGACTCTTCTCTCCATTCCAATTGCGAGCCATTTTGCACTTGCTGAGGCTTGCCCACCCCCCTTTTATTTGGTGATCACTTTTTGCAATCTCCTAAGTGACAGACATAGACAGCCCCTCCAAAGTGCCCCAAGCAGCATATCGGAGGAGCAGTCAGTGGTTCGCCATCTTTTTTAAAAAAAAAAAAAATTCACACAACTGAATGTCCGCAAATATTTTTGTGCATTTTTTTTTAATTAGCTGGTTTTCTGGAGTTGCGCAACTTCCCAACTCCTAATAGCCAAATAGGAAGGCTTGCCTGGGCAATGTTCTGGTGAATGCCTGCTGTCAAAGTGCGGCAGGCACCAACCACGGACATTGACCAAGAGAGCCTGCAAATAGTTTATTTTGATACTTTGTGTTCACCTGACAGCTTGTGTAATGGCTGCTTTGAATGCCATTTTTGTTCCCCCAAAGGCATAAAGGATAGTATTTACTTGTAAGAAAACACATGCAAACTATGTGCAGATACTACATGTGATGATTAGATAAATCACCTTTGCCATGTATACACACACTGGGAAGGGACAGTTGCCCACTGTTTCCCAATCCACATACCCAGCATGGTTAATCAACACAGATTACAAGCTATACATAGTTGGTTTGCACACCTTTTCCTAGAGGAAAACATTAGCCATCTAGGAAAAAAACATCATGTCTGAATGAGCCTCAGAATGTTGCTTGGATATCGTGCATTTCACCTTACATCCAGGCAGTAGCATCTCCCTGTATAGGCAGAAGTCTCCACTGAGTTATTGGCTCAGTTCAGATGACTATTCCAAGCTTCATAAACATGGTATATGAAGCCAGGAATGAACGACAGGGCCAAGCACCACTCCTTACACCCCTCTCGTTGCATGCTGGCTTCGACAAAACTATCTTGGCTGGTATGAAGTCAGAGTTCCCCGTTATGTCCGAACTGGGTGACTCTGCTTTAATGGCCGATAATAACAATTAACAAACCAAAAAAATATGTAAAAAAACCAGGCCACTTGATCTCCTTCTCTTCCAGAGGGTCAGGAGAATATTTAGGAAAAAATGGTGAATAGAAGGGAGCTTTGATGTTCTTCTTGAACCTTTAAACAATTTCAGCAAGCTCAGGTGGCCCATGCAACACACAGTGCGCACTTGAGAGTCAAGTTGTGGCTATAGTAAGAATCTGATACTCACAGTTCTCCCTTGTTCTAGGAAAACATGAAGCCTAGCAGGTCTAAATGATTTGGCAGATTAAAGTGCCCTATGTTTTTCAACCCCACTCTTCCTTTAGTCTGATTCTGCAAATGGTTCAATTCCTGCTCATATTTAGTATCAGATTGTGGCATCAACTTGTAAAGCACAAATCTTATTATGGAAAGAGAAACAAATGGAAGTCTCAGAAGTGGGAGTCATTCAATATAACTAAAAGCATAATGCCACTTCTTAAAATCTAAGCTCACGTAACCACATAAAATAGCACGCTTGCTAAGTTCTGCCTTGAAGTGGCATCCACTTTTGCAAGCTGTGGCTTCATTCGTTTGTCTTTATGAGGCTTCTTGAAGGATACAAAAGAGCAGCATAAGTACTATACCCTTCAACATGATTTATAAGCAACATCACCCTCGGCTGTAAGGCTTACTTTGCCATGTTTGAGCAACTCAGGCTAAAACTCATATAAAAATACTATTAAGAGCATATTTTCAATCTAATACTAAACCTTTTGATAGGAATCAAAACATTTATAAGTGCATACACACTGCAGTAAGCCTCACTGAACATAGCTGGGATTTACTTCTGAGTAGACATGCATAGGACAGTGCTGTAAGAACAGTTTGAAGAGTGCAAGAACTGAAGCAGTTCAGTGCAAGATCTAAGCCTTCGCTTTATCCAGCACCAACCCATTTGATCCTTAAGCTGCAATTACAACTCGGCTTCATCAAATCCTGATGCTACGCACTTTATAAGGAAACGGTCCTTCAGTGAAACTTTCAGATGGTGTGCTTAGAAGTGCGAGTTGGTGCGCTTAGATGAGCTGACCACTGTTTTATGCATGTGTCATGTAATAAGGAAGTGGGCAAAGCTACATTCATGATATCTAGAAATACTACTCAAGACAGGAAGAAACAGAAAACGGTTTGGTAGTGACTGCTTTCTGCAGAATTCTGCCACCAAGAACAGGCTGGTAAGTTCATTGTGGTTACTACTCATGCCAATCATTATGAATTTAACTGGCCTTTCCCACAGTCCCAGTACTGCACTATTCTGTATTAAGTGGAGGATATAAAAAACAAACAAACAAGAACACTGCAGAACAAAGCTAACTGCTGTAGAGATAACTGCACAGATGACATGAGGTACACGTGCAAGCTTTTTCTCCACACAGTGTACAAAAAACAACACCGTTCTTGCTGGGAACACAACAGTACCTGGAAGTAGGAACACAGCCTGAACTGAATCTATGCCCCACATATGTCATGGATCAGTGCCTGTGCCAGCATTGTGGGGTAGAGTGAGAACCGAGATGAGGGAGAAGGTGAGGCAGTGGAGCAGAACACTTGAGGACTGTGTCCCAACTTAGGAAAAAGTTAAATACTTTCAAGTCACTTTTTCCTGTTGAGGCCTTTCTGCTACTTGCCTGACTGATCCCACTAATCAGACACCATATAGTGAACAGCATGATGTTACAGTACTACATAGTCAGATTTGGCTATGTGATATCACCGAAGTCAAATCAGGCCTATTCAGAAGGAGGGATACTTCTCCTGAATAGGTGAAGCATTTAGCCCCTTTTTGAAGCAATTACCAAAACTTATGAACAGGCAGCACTTTTTGATGCAAACTAGTATGTTTGTAAAAACTGTCACTCCCATACCCCTGAAGCTCAGCACTAATTAAAAAAAAAGTGAATTGCAACACACTCCGCCTGTTTCAACCGATTACATTGGACAAAGATGTTATTTTTCTGCTTTTAAGGCAGGGGCAGGAACCACTTAAATGACTTGTTACGAAGTCCTGTTACTGTAGCGTTCCAATAGTTTATCCTTGCAGAATCCAGAGTCTTCCCTGGCCTTCTTCCCTTCAAATCATCATATATTCCTTTTTAGCAATTATACAGTTTTATTTGCCAGATATAAAGTAGTATTTTGACTCCTGGCATTGACAAGAGGAGAACCATCCAGCATTAAAGGGTATGCATGCATGAGACTTCTGTATTCGTCCACTGGCATTATGCAACAACAACAAAAAAGTAAACTTTTTTCTTCAACAAATGGCAAATATGCAAACAGATCAATGAAACATTCTGGTCTAAATCCATCTTCTCTCAAACATCCATCCCACAAAATAGATATTAAAGGTGCAATCCTATGTATGTTTAGACAGAAAAAACTCCTACAACTCTCAGCATTCCCCAGCCAGCATGGTTGTCGGACCTTTTTCTGTCTAATCATGCATAGGATTGTGTCCCAAGTATGAGTAAGGGGAAAGTCCCCTTCCCCCTTACTCACACACACAAAATGGGAAAAACTTTCAAAAACGTTCAAGCAAAGCTGAACTTCGGCATTGTGGTTTTCACAGTGAACTATAAAAGTGACCCTGACATCATCACACACTGGATCCTGGAACTTGCAATTGGTCTGGCACCAGAAGATGAACATATCGGGCAGCCACTCAATTTTCCTAACTTCGCTGTGGACCACTGAATACACTTGCATGGATATAGAGTAGTAGCATTAGTTTGATACTAGAAGTCTACATGACGTGACTCACATGGTGGGTGGTAATAGTTCAGCAACTCTTACTTTTCAAGTGCATTATTCCTTTGGGGAAATATCTTGGCATATCAATGTGAGGCAAGACCATAATTCAGGAATGAACCAATTACTTTCCTATAAACAATAGGTGTTGTTGTTGTTGTTGTTTTAAAGTCTATAGAATTGTTCACTGGCAAGAAATTATCCAGTATTCAGAGGGGAATTCCTGCCAGCAAGTTCTGCTAGACATTACATCCAAGATATGAAGAAGTCTCCCATGTGGATACTATAATACTAGGTCAGCCCTAAGGCAAGTAAGTAACTGTTTGTGACTCCCCAGTACAACTATAAAGAGACAGCATTTGCTCTTTCCTTTAATTTGCTTGCACCTGATAAGTAACAGGTGCTATAACTTGCTATAAGAGGCCTTGGCTCTAGCAAACAAAAAAGGCTTTAGAGAAAAATAAGTAGGGCAATTGTGGTATGCGGAATAGAACACCTGGTGTGGCTGTGAGAGGCCTAGGTTCAAATCCCCACTTTGCGTGTCAAGCCTAACCTATCTCCCAGGATTACAGTGATGACAATGAAGAGAATTGTACAGCACTTTGTGCATCAAAAAGTGATATACAAATGGCTAAAATGAATTAGTGCAATCCAGAATTAAGACAGTTGATGTCCTACTGATTTTAATGTGAGAGTTAAAAAACACATTCTCACATTCAAGGCAAAAGGGTTTCAACATGCTTAACTTTGGCTGGATTATACCCATTCATTATAGCAGAATCTCTCTCTATGTTGTGTGTACTGCACAGGCTGGGAGGATGTTTACACTCTGATCCCTTGCCCAATCAAGGCATACAACTGGAAAGAAGAAAGGTCAGGGTTGAAATCAGACTGGGGTTCCCCAGAAGTCTATCAGGATTTCCCTAACAAGAAAATCAATGATGGCCTACTAGCTTCCCTTGAAAATAACTTGCCTAACACTACCAATCTTTCCCTGCAGCCCCAAGAGTGTTGAGGATATTCCAGAGTTGCCACCTCAGTTCACAGATGGCAACAAAGAGGCCCAAAGGATCTGATGAGTGCTTAGTGTGAATTGACAGAGCACACTAGGACATGCACTCTAAACCACATAGGCATTCCTCAGCAGTCATATCAGTACAGAAAGGCTCCCTGAGAGCAAAAAGTATGAAAGCCACTGTCTTAGCGAGTGCTTGGAAACAGGAACCCCACTCTTAGTGGCGCATTTGCTTTATTACACATACAAGAGTTATTTTACAATGCACCTGGGACTGCCCCGTGGATTTCTTTTAATGCATCTTCTGGGGCATTTACATCCCCTCCCCTTCTAACAATGTGCATTCCATTTAAAAGCTTCTTTTGACTGCAGTTATGTGCATCAGTTTCATCTCATTTAAGAAATGTAATTTTTAATTCAAGGCTGTTCTTTGGTTTTAGAACAGATACTTCTACTGAAAGATGTTCACTTGCTAGTGAATGATGCGTCTGCAACAAAGACCTACAGCAAAAAACTAGAACTGAGATACTATTGAGCTTGGCTTTGGTTGTATGCATTATATTAATTAGCTGGGACTCTCAGCAGGATGAAGAACACATTTAAAAGATCCATGCACTCTACTATATGCACCTTTCTTACACTTTATTCAGATAATGTGCAAAATTTAGAATCCATTAGTATTTTACAGGCAGTTTTTCAATACTAGCGCATTTTTAGACTGCAATCCTAGTCCACATACTAGGGAGTACGGTAAGTCCCACCAGCCAGTGGGCCTTACTGTGGAATAAATGAACACAAGACTGCAGTGTTAAAATCCCAACATTCAAAATATTTAAACTGGCCCTCAAGATGACGCTATCTTAAATAAAGTGCTATGCTCTTTAATTGTTTAATACAATTTTGCAGAATTGTATCATTGCGATACAATAATACAATGCTGCAAAATTGCAAAAACTGTATAATACAATTTTGCAGAGTTGTATTATTGTGATACAAGGTTTCTTAACACCACATTCAAATCTTTCTGTATCCAGAGTGGCAAACAGCTCTCTTTGCAATGTATAGAGTTAGCTGTTTCTTTTGATCCAACATCAGGTATCTTCCCCATAAAGGGCTTCAACTGCTGTAATACATTTCTACATAAGAATTGGTCACCTGGTGACACACATTAATCAGCCAGTAACCCGTCCCACGAGGATTGGAACCCAGTGGTATAAAACAGTGATCCCAATCCTGCCCCCATCCAATTCCATGCAACCTGGATAGGTATGTGAGCCATCCATCCTAGCACACCTACGCACACTGAATGATGGTGATGACAGTCAAGGATAGCACCTTCTTATTTCCCTGTGAGTTTTTTGCTTTCATATTCTCATCCTTTCAGTGCAATGTATGCCAGCAGTCTTTATGAACAAGCTCCACTGCTGCTACTCTGGAAAAACATGACCACTGAAAGGACTGCTATAGATGCCCAAGAGTTTTCTGGAGCAGGATCTCAGTGGTGCAGTTAACATTTCTATTCTCTTCCCCCACCCCAGCTGACACACCGCATGCTTTACAACTTCCTACATTTCTGATATGTCAGAGCAAAAAGACAAAAAACAAAAAAGACAGTTTGCCAACCTGATTTAAAAAAAGAAAGAAAAAAAAGAAGGAAGAAGAAATACTCTGAGCATGTGCAGTTTTGGATTTATACACACTTATATCATGGCACCATCATGACTACTGGGAAATTGGGAGTCTGCTTCTGCTGTCTTGATGCTAAACACATTTATTTCAGAGTAAGCACCATTTTGTTCTAGAAAGGGATAATGTATCTTTAAATACTTGAACATGCTCACCAGGACACCCTCTGACTCTAAAATGTTTTTAAAAATAAGAAGAAAGGGTGCCGTATAGACCAGTGTAAGCCCTGGTGTACCGGCCCAGGTGCTGACATCAGGCCTGCTTGCCATCTGCCTTCCTCTGGGCTATCATGGGGAGAAGGGCTGGGCTGGGGGTCCTGGACTTTGGCCCCAAGGTCCAGCCCCTAACTGCACCACTATTGGGTGTTCTTACTCACCATACCACACCCAAATACCATTGTTCCTATAGTGATTTTAATTAGCATGACTAGATTTGAGGAGCAACAGCTTAACAGCCACTACTATACTAATGTATTAACCACCTCAGCCCTACTATCGTAGGCCCGAGGGGAGTAATCTGAATAGAACAAAACGCTGTGAACCGCTTTGAGTGTAATGTATACAGAAAAGTGGCATACAGAGAAAGAAACTATGACTATTCTGTTTTGTTTCTACAAGCCACAACAGGGCTTTCCATGTCATCATACAATAGCTGGAAGGAAAGAGTAGCTCTGTTGAATATGGTTCTGAAGATCTTTCTGTATTATTATTTTTTTTAAATTGTTTGCCACTTCAACAAAATTGTTTGTCCTGCTCAAAGCATAAAGTGTTACAGAAATCGTTGTACAAGACAACTCTTATCCTTCTGCAGCTTCTTCCCTACCATCTATTCCAGGGGTGGGCAGAAGGTAGATCTCCTTCAACATGGCCAACTACCTTCTGCCCGCTCCTAATCTACTCTAGTGCCACCACTGCTGAGTGACCATTTCACTTGGGCTGGCCTTTCAGAACATGAATGGCTACCAGTGCACTGGTGTGCCTGTGTGAATTCAAAGCTTCCGAATGCAAGCCAATAAACGCTTTAGCTCAGGGCTCTCCAATCTTGGGTCCCCAGATGTTGCTGGACTACAGCTCCCAGAATCCCTTGACATTAGCCATGCTGGCTGGGTATGCTGGGAGCTGTAAGCCAGCAACATCTGGGGACCCAAGGTTGGAGAGCCCTGCTTAGCTTCATCCCAACACACACCCAGTATGTCACTAAGAAAAACAATTTGTATGGTTTCAGCCCAGGAAGGCATGATTTAAAATATCACTCCATAAGATGTGAAGGCTGTTATGTGTCCAGGTGGCAATATATATGACAGAAAACAGAGGAATCACAAAGCAGTTAGGCACATACCAAAATGCTATTAGGTGAAAACATTTTCCTTCCATTTTCATCTAGCGAACACAGACAACCCTTTAAGTTCTATTATGTACTATGTTTGTGTTTAGATTGCATTGCTTTACCAAGTTAATTTCCCCAGAATCAACCTGTGCATTTTAAAATTATATTATAAAGTTCTATTATATACCAAGCATCAGGAGCATAGTCTTTGAAAGAATGCTGGCATTTTTCACCCCCTCAAACCCACCATAAGCCATTACGTAATAGCAGCTACCTACAAGTTACACTGAAAAGTGACTTCTTGTTATAACAAAACACCTCCAGTCTTCTGCTGGGTAACTGTGAATTTTCAAAGTTAACAATATCTTAACACTTTTCTCCTTTCTGCATGTCCCCCCTCTGCAGCAGGCAAATTCCTAGGCAGGGTTTTTTCCCCCTGAGATGGCCAAGAAGATGAGTTGAAACTAGGATGTATATCAGTGATGGCGAACCTATGGCACAGGTGCCACAGCTGGCACGCAGGGACCTCTCTGTGGGCACTCAAGCCATTGGTCACCAGATCACGAAAAGACCATCCCCTTCTGCAAAACACTAATGATCTTGTTATTTCTCACAGTGTGGAACAGAATGATTTTATTCTAGAATTCCTGTTACAGAATTCTTTTCTACATTGTTATCACATTTAAAAGATTTTGAAGAATGATGCACAGAGCATGGCTTGGATGTAAAGCCCTAACAGTTGACCTGAGTGCTGCATGTGTTGCTCTCAAACTAACGGAGTATGAGCCAAGGTTTGACAAATTATCAGCATGCATGCAACAGCAAAAATCACATTAATTGTGCGAAAGCATGCCCAATGCAAACTTTTACCTAATGCAGTGTTTGCAGTCCAAGACATAAAGTGTTTAAAATGTGTTAAGCACGTTTAGTTTTCTTGTTTATCTTGCTCATCGTAGTACAGGGTGACTTTTACTTTTACTAATCCGACACCTGTAGAAGCAGGGAAAGAACCCGGAGTAAAGCTTGCCCCATACAATTTCAGTCTGCCATATAATCATATTACAAGTTGAGAATCCCTTATCCAAAAATACATGTGCCTAATTATTTAAAAAGTTTGTATAAATTCCCTTCAGGCTATGTGTACAATGAAGTACTATAATAATTTTTTGAGTTGATTTTTTTTTTCCAACAAAAAACTGTTTGTATCATTGAAAGCTCTGTTATTGTGTTTTTCTTTAAAGACAAAAGATGTTAATTAGTTCGGACGACTATATGAGTTGTTTTTCTAAAACTAAAACCTCGGTACAGTAATACCTTGGATTGCAAGTAACTTGGTTTGAGAGCGTTTTGCAAGACAAGCAAATTTTTAAATATTTATTTAATTTTTTTTTACTTGATATACAAGCGACGTCTTGCAATACAAGTACTGTAGTACGGCTTAAATGAAAAATCTCTGTAGAAATTTTTTTGGGGGGATTTCGTTTTGATATAAGAGTGTTTTGGATTACAAGCACGTTTCCGGAACGAATTATGCTCTCAATCCAAGGCATGACTGTATTCAGGTTTAATTGCAGTGTTGGCACTTTGAAATAAATACGGTAAGTTGGTTTTGTGTTGCAGTTTGGGCACTCGGGCTCAAAAAGGTTCGCCATCACTGATGTATATGCTCACATAGGTTTTCCATTCCCAAATAAATGTCCTTAATATAAAGCCAACTTTTGTTAGAAGATCATACATGACCCACTTTCTATTCAGTAAACAAGATCCATATAAAAGAAATACAGAGAATAAAAAGGTAGCACTCAGAATTACAACCCCTCCCCCAAATCTGGCCTTAAAAATAGAGAAATATGTAGTTTTAATACATACAGAAGTATTTGAAGCCAGATCTTCAAGAAGAAAGCAAAGAGAGAAAAATGCAACAATTCTATGCACACTTACTTGAGAGCAAGTACCATTAAACAAAGTGGGACTAGCATCTGAGTTAAAATACAAAGGACTGAGCTGCACAACATATTTACCAGAGTAGAGAATTTAGGATTTTGTGGTTCAACAATTATATAGGACATATTACCACCTTTCTACAATGTATCTTCATTTTTCGCATTAGAACAATTAAAAATGCAATTTAGTTAAGGCAACAGCAGGCCTATTCTAGAGCTATAACATATTCATTTTGAACATTACTGTGCATTATTCTTCCTGCATTCTACATTTAAACCCTAAAATCTAGCTCAATGCTCAGCAAAAGAATGAACTGGTTAAATGATTTCATATCTTATTGATAAAATGCAGCCATGCATCACTATCACTTCCTCTTGGGCAGCTGAATAAATTGAAAAAACACAATGCATGTCAAATTCTGTTCGTTTTTTAAGTTTCCTTGAATACTACTTTCTACAAAAGGGAAGGATCTGATTGATCAAGGGATCACTTGGGTAATTATGGCATGCTCATTATATTTCTGTTATAGGAAAAACTGCTTGGAAGAATCAGAGGTCAAGTTCTTGTTAACGTGGCATGAACATAATGAACTTGAATGTCTTTTTAAGAAGCCTTATGAAATGAGAACCTTTAGATGCCTAATCCTCCCTCCCTCTCTCTCTCTCTCTCTCTCACACACACACACACACACACCTTTCTTTGTAGCAATAATAAGCCATTGACTTCAGAGTTCACTCTGCCTAATCT
This sequence comes from Shinisaurus crocodilurus, assembly GCA_021292165.1. Taxonomy (NCBI): domain Eukaryota; kingdom Metazoa; phylum Chordata; class Lepidosauria; order Squamata; family Shinisauridae; genus Shinisaurus; species Shinisaurus crocodilurus. Next base: position 31,782,710 of record CM037876.1, read on the forward strand.
GGAAAATAAATAAAAGAGGCCTTGGCTTGTCAATTACTTTATTTACACTTGCAGGCCAATCCTATGCATGGTTAAATAAGAAGTAAGCCCTAATGAAGTAAGAGTGGTTTGTTCCCAGGTATGTATGCAGTACAACTGCAGCACTTAAGTGCAAACAGTAAAATATTAAGTTGGCAGAAAGCCAATCCTAAAGCAGCCCATATTCAGGCATAATAAATCAATGAAGTTTTTTTAAAAAAATAACTGAAAATTCCTAGCAGATTTCCTCATAAAACTGCAGGGAATCCTCCACACACTTAACAAGTCACTACTTCCATCTCCCAATTCCCAGAATGTATCCCTTTTCATAACAGAAAAGAAAAAGCATCATCTATTGCACCAATATGCAATGCTTGCTATAATCATGCTACAGGTATAGGTATTTAGAATGACTTATTGTGACATCACAAGCTTCAGGAGTCAGTCTCATTGAGCTCAATGGGTTTGCCCTCAGGCTAAGGAGGTACTCCTGATTGCAGTCTTGCAGTAGTTCCCAAGAATGTTTACTCAGAAGTAAATCCCACTGAGTTTAATGGGGCTTAATTCCTCATGAGTGTTTTTAGGATTTTCAGGGACTAAGGCTGCAAAGTACAAAATGTTCTCCTTCATTAGAATTCTAGCATAAACATGTATAGAAGAGAGCCATAACTTAAAAATTTGTATCCAAGATTCAAACTGTTCCATACCCAACTACATATGTATCTATAGGCCAGTATTTTTCCCTAGATCACTTGGATTCTAGAGTAAAACCCATTTTCCTCAAGAAGGCTTGAACATTCTGTATTATAACTGAGCATTTTAGACAACCTGAACTGCCTCCTTGGACATATTCTACTGATTTCAATGGGATTTAGTCCCTAGTAAGCGTGCTTGGGATTGCAGCCGTTATGGGATGCAATACCACATCATTACAACCAATAGGAGTGTTGTTATTTATTTCAGTGGGAAGTGGATTGCACCCTTGGCTACAATGCTGAACCTCTTACTTGAAAAAAAAAGTGCCAGTGAAATCAGCAAGAAAACATGTTTAGGATCAGGATGTAGGACTAGAATCCTAAGTATATTTACTTGGCAGCAAAGTCAATTAAACCAGTGTAGATTTCTGAATAAACATGGATTACAGAGCAATCCTATGCAGGCTTACTCAGAAATAAGGCCCACTGCATCCAATGGGGCTTACTCCTAGGTAAGTGTGTACAGGATTGCAGCCTATGGTTGGCAAAACAACACACATCAGTGGTTTCTCACACGGCCATAGATAGGCTTTTCCACTGTGTATGCGCGTGCACATGTGCATGTGAGCACAAGCACATGCCTGCGCACACACTTAAATGGCTAATCAGAAATAAGCTAAGCAATTTCAAAACACATTTTAAAAGGTCATGCATTTTTTCAAATTTAATGCACCTCAGCCAAATACCTCTGCTACATAATTTAACATCCAGCTGAGTCGGATCATTAGGATGTGTGTGTGTGGGAGCGGGGAATGTAACATAACAATGATGGTGGAAACAGTTTGTTTATTGCTACTCTGTTCCCTTTGCTGGAGGGATTCCTGACAGAGCATCTACATCCATCTCTTAAATCCCAGTAGTTAATAGATTCTGGATAAAATAATCTGCATTTATCATCCATGAAAGGCAGGGATCCAGCTAGTGATAGGATGGCATCAAAGATTCCTTCTGCTGCTGCACCTGTTACCATACCAGCATTGGTGAGAAAGGGGAGTCCAATGGGAAAAGAGAAGAGTTGTACATATACTGGTGGATTCTCTGCAAATAGAGAAGTGGGCCAAGGAGGGCAGCCAATAAAGAGGGAAGAACCCTCCCACCCCATCCTCTATCTCCTTTCTTCTTTCCCCCTCCCACCACGAATCAACCACTACCTCCAGGTTGTCACACATCAAGCAGCAGTACTAATGCGAGAAAGAGAGAAGGGGGGGGAAGCAGCTGTGTCAAGGGAGGGAGGGACCCAGCTGTCAAAACCTAGAGAGAGAGAGAGAGAGAGAGAGACACGCATATTTCTACAGGCGGGGGAGCTGGAATGCATTTCAGAGAGAGATCTCGCTTGGAGCCAACGAAGGAAGCGTCCAAGAAGGCCGCCCGCCCCAGGTGGGAGGAGGGACGGTGTGGAAATGCCCTAAGGAATGGGGAGGGGGCGACTGAGAGAGGGAGGAAGATCTCCTGCGATTCCCTCCGCCCTGTTCTCCTCCTCCTCCTCCGGGTCCTCCCGCCGCAAAGAAGGAAGCGGAGGGTGTTCCTCCCGCCCCCCATCTGCCTCTCGCGAGCCCCGTGCAGCCACTCCGGAGGAGGGAGGGAGGCAGCGAAATTGCTGCAATGTAGCAATAATAGACGGAACGCCAAAAGGGAGCCGCGCGAGTGTGCGTGCTACATATACTGTATACAAAAAGAAAAGGAAGACCGCAAGCCTAGTCAAGAAGGAGGGGGTGATTCAAAGACCAGCTCCCTCCCTACGTGGATCAATCAAGCCGGGAGCTCCCTCTGCAATCAGCCATCCTTCGCCTACGTTACTAGCCCATAGTGCCAAACCCCTCATGATCCATTTGAATCCCCCCTCTCCACCCACCCACCCCAACCATCCTCACCGTCAGGCATTCACTTCCTATTTCTATCAAACCGCCTCCTTTCTCCACTCGATCCTCTCCGCCCCACCACGTCCCCGCTCCCCCAGCAACACGCCTTGCCCATTTTGCAACCGCAGCCACAGTAAATAAACACGAGCTTCACAGACACGCACACGGTTTCCCCGCTTCTTCCTTCATATAGCAAAACCTCGCGAGGAGGGGAGGGGGAGGGGGAGGCTACGAGGGAACGGGTCTCCCGTCTAGCAGCCGGCAAGAATCGGATCCTGCTGCCCTCCCCGCCGCCACACAGCTCTTCAAAGGGGTTCCCTCTCAGGCTGGCTGGGCAGCCCGCGGGCGCCGGGTTCACCTCTTACCTTTCACCACCCTCTCCGTCGTCGATAACTTCGGATCCAGCGCCTTGTGTTCAGACATTTCCAGCAACCTGGAGGAGGAGAAGGAGGAGGAAGGCGGCAGAGGCTCGCGCTCTTCTCGCTAACCAGACACAAAGCTGAAGGCGGCGGCGGCGGCGGCTGCAACAGCAAAGACGCCCAAGCAAACGGCGTCTCTCCGGCTCCTTTTGGGCTCCGCTGCGGTGCAACTTCACGCCTGCCCTCTCCCTTTCTCGTTTTCCTTCGGCGGCGGCTGCTGCGGGTCCTCCTCCGGATTTTTATTTTTTTTTTTTTGCCTCCTTTTTTATTTTTGGCTGCCCCCTCTTTATGTCAATCACGCCTCCCTTGAATTAGAATTAGTAGCCGGGGGGGGGGGGGGGAAGCGGCCGTGGGCTGGCGAGGAGAGAACGCGCAGTCAAAGCAGGGGAATAATGAACGGCAGGCGGGCGGAGAGAGAAAGAGAGGCTCGGAAGATTAAGCGGGCTGCAAAAACAAAAACAAAAAAACCCGCATCAGTCCGCACGGCGCAGAAGGCGAACTGCTGCTCCAGCTCCTCCTGCTGCCGCTGCACGGGATCCGTGCCTCGCCTTGCCCTCCTCCGCGTCGTCGTCTCGTCGTCTCCTTCTTCCAGCGCCGCCACCCCTTTCGCAGGGTCTCTCCTTTCACTCACGAAGCCCCAGCCACTAGAGCTACGCTCCGTCCAAGGCGCAACCTACCCTCACCGCCTAAGCCTTCCACTCGTATCTCCCTCCCCCTTGCCGAAACGTTAGCTCGGCAGCCATTGGCTCGGGCCTGGCTGCCAATCACTGTCAAGGTAACTAACCCGCCCTCCTACCGCCTCCTCCCCCCTTCCAAACTCCTTGAAGGCTTGAAGCGCCTCTCCCCTCCTCCCTTCTTCCCAGGTGTTCGCCGTCGCCACATCGCCATGCGCAAGAGCGCGCACACCTTTTGGCACTGACTGGGGGATGTGGCGATGGGGGAAGGGGGGGTCCAGGCGCTGGGAGAAGCAAAGCAAAACTGCAGCAGTAGCAGCATTAGAGGGGGCGGGGAAGGCGAGGAGGAGGAGAGAAGAAGAAGGTGGGTGGGTGGTATCCTCCCTGGAGTGCTCTGAGGGTTTGGTTGAGCAGCAGTGAGAGGAGCGAAGAGCCCTCGTACGATTCGCCTGAGGCTAGGGAAGGGTTGGGAAAGAAGCAAAGAAAGGAAGGAGACTCCGCCGCGGCCCGCCTTTGCTGTGGGTCCTGGGGCGGGAGCCTAAAGCCGACCGACCGTTGCCATGCAAAAGGCTGCCCTGGCCGCTCCTCTCCCTCCCCCGCTCCACCACAGCTACCCCCAAGGCCACAGCAGCCGCCGGGAGGAAAGAGAGAGTGAGAGTGTGTGTATCATTAGCAAGCGGGGGCGGCCTCTGCTTGTCGCTCACTGTATCCGCCGGTTTGCCACAGAACGAACGTGGGATGGGGGGGGGGGGAGAGCTCCAGCGTGAGGATCGCGCCTGCGTGTCCCTTGCAGCAGCTCCAGACACGTCTCTCCATGCGGTGCTGCGGCCAACCTGAGCGGAGGGGGGAAAGCAGGCGAGAGCTGCCAGCCGGCTCTCCTTTGGATTTGGAGGGTTTATTAACTCGCCCCCTCCCACCCACACACACCGCTTCGCACAGTAGCTCGTCCTTCATCTCGCCCACCCCCGATCCTTGCTTTGCTCATCTGGGGAGGACGTGGGAGGTGGAGCTGCCTAGCTCAATGAGGAGAAGGGGGCTTTTGTTTTTCCCTCTTTCTTCACCCCTCCTCCCCCCATTTTTTCTAAAAATAATAATAATAATAATTGTGAAGCGTGATAGATGGGTGTTCAGTCAGAAGAGCTCCCATTTTGAAAGTGTCAGATACCACGTGCTCGCAAGTGACGCCAACAATGCCTTTTTAATCTGGAATTTTATCCCTTGTTGAATTGCTCTGTAGAATGAACAGAAAGTACAGGAGACATCTTTTAAAAATCAAGCGTACGTTCCAGACACTTTATCTCAGAACATGCACGTATGGGAAATGAAGAACAGGCACAGGCACACACAAAATCAGTTATAATTATGAACACCACCGTAGGTTGCAATCCTATATACACACACTTACTTGAGCGTAAGCCCCATTTAACTCAGTGAGACTTACGACTGAGCAGACATGCACAGGATTGCAATGTTAGGGTACTTTCACAGATGAAACTTAAATTGGTCTATATAAAATGAATGTGGTAAAACCTACTTTTGAAAGTACATGCAATGCGTTGTGTTGACGTTATGGCCCACATCTAAAACATGCACATATGTAGCAAAAGGAGGGGTTAAATTGTGCCCAACCTGCCTGTATGCTTAAGATCTTCCGCAGTGGTCTTTCAGGTGGCTCCACCATCTGAGGTAAAGCAGGTGGCATAGGTGGAAAGGGCCTTAGGGTGCAACCCTATCAAGCTTAGCCAGAAAAAAGTCCTATAACTCCCAGCATTCCCCAGCCAGCATGGCTGGCTGGGGAATGCTGGGCGTTGTAGGACTTTTTCTGGCTAAACATGCATAGGATTGTGGCCTTGGTTGTGGCTCTATGCTTGTGGAGCTCTTTCCCAAAGGAGACTCACCCAACACCTACGTAATTAAAGTCTTGTAGGTGCTGCCAGGTAAAGGTCTTATTTTACCAGGCCTTTAACTTCTGGTGTATTTTTTAAATTTTCTGCTATGATTGGTTTTAGTGCTATCTTTTATTTGGTTTTAGTGCTATCTTTTAAGAACAGAAGAGCCATGCTGGATCAGACCAAAGGCCTATCTAGTCCAGCATTCTGTTCCCACAGTGATCAACCAGATGTCCATGGGAAGCCCACAGGCAGCACATGAGCACAACAGCACCTTTCTTCTTGTGTTCCCGAGCAACTGGTACAGTATATTCCTGGAGGTATCATACAGCCAGCATGACTAGTAGCTAGGGTTGGGTTAATCTGTCAGGTTTGCTTTCTTCCACATTCACATTTTTTTTAAATCTCAAGTTCTTTCTGTCCCAAATATGAACTTTGTGAATTTTGGTGAGTTAACAAAAATGAACTGGAATGAAATTCTCACCCATCTGCACAAACCAAATTAAATAGGTACACAGCTGTTCTCAGCGTGGGGAGAACCATGATGTACCTGCCTGCCATATAGCTGTTAAAGATGAGGAGAAAAAAGAGATGGCAAGCCCAATTACCGGTAAGCACTAACATGGTTGAATGCACAGGGATTCAAACCCAGACTCTTAAGAGCAAAGCGTTCAAAGCCCTGTGCCTGGATGGATGAATCAGTCAGTTTCAGTTTCTTCTACATTCAAATTTTGTAACTCTCAACTTCTTTTTGTCCTTAGTATTAAATTCTCGCCTATCCCTACTAGTAGCCATCGATAACCTTATCCTCCATGAATTTGTCTAATACTCTTTAAAGCCATCCAAGTTGGTGGCCATCACTACTTCTTGTGGTAGCGAATTCTACAGTTTGACTATGTGGTGTGTGAAATACTTCCTTTTATCTATCCTGAAACTGCCATCATTTATTGAATATTGATTGTTTTATTGTATTTTGTGAGTTACTCTAAACCATCCTGGAAATGTTTAAATTGAAAGGCAATTTAGAAATGTTTTAAATAAAACTATTTACATCATGGATGAAAACGTTCTTGCTATAGGGTGTTTTCATGGGTGACTATTAGGTCAGTTGTGTTTCCTGATCAAGAGAGTCACCTGTTATGCTGCTAAAGCAGTTTTATACTATTGACGTGTAACACCCCATGCATGTGGTAAACTGGAATCTGGCCCATGAAAACTTATGCCACAGTACATTTGTTAGTCTTTAGGGTGTCACTGGACCTTTTGTTGTTTTAGTGGATTTTTACACAGCTCTCCCAGAATCAAATAGTAAGGAGGCTATTGGGCGGTTTAAAAATGTATTAAATAAATAAATAAAATAAATTCTTTGCCTGGAAAAAAAATCTAAGATTCTGGCTTTTGGTTGAGGTTTGGTTTGACTCCATCATATTTTTATTTAACGTTTTGGCTCCCTAGTGATTTTCCAAAATATTTAAAAGATCATTAGTTATTTTGAACCACTTAATCTGGATTAATCCCCTAGGTGGATCTTTTCCATGATGTAAAGGTTGGATTAAGGATAGCTTAGTCTGAATTAAATGCAATAGAGCTAAACTAGCATGAAGAAAGCCACCCTGAATTCAAACCTGCGTCTTTTTTTGTGTGTTAGTTACCAAAGTCACCAACACAAATCTGAAAGACTCACACCAATAGATGTGAGTATAATGCAAGAAAGGTCAGCTGTATCTCTGTTTCAATACAGACATGAATGTTTGGCAGGAGCAACCCAGTTTTAACCCTTGCCCATATATCTCAATAACACACTTGGCTCTTAAAGCAATAATATATGTGTGTAAAAATAAATAAACAGTCTGTGTCTTTTTCATACTGGGCTCCTGGTCTACCAAACTCCACAACATTGGAAGCTCAACATAAAAGTTGACAAAGTTTAGGAAGACTGGGTAATGTATTCCTGTACAGTGAAAATGTGTGGGAAAGGAGAGAATATGATCAGACTGCCAGTGCAAGGCAAATGCACTATAATATCAGACCCAGTCCTGCTCTTCCCTCAGCCTGCAACAAGGGTACCTTGGCAGTTCATGTACCCTCCCTGCAGCTATAGCCTGGAGATGCAGAATGCAGCAGCCATGAACAGAAGGGGGATGCATATTAATGCAGTATGAGGCATCATAATGAGAGGTAGTTTGCTAATTTAATAGTGAAACCAAGACCAAGAAATGCAAACCTTACAGTAGTGGGAACACATGTTACTATTGTTACTTGCAGCTGCAAAGCTGACTATTGCAAGAACACAAGAGTTGTGTGAAGACTAAAGCTTCAATCTTGTAAAAGCCAAACTACCATAGGTGTGATCTGTGTGTATCCTCTAATTGCCATGGCAATGCTAATTGTTGTGTTATCACCAATTATTTCTGTTGTGAATGGTCACTGTGCTTGTTTTGCATATATTTACATGTCAATTGAATTGTCTCAGGCTGCACTTTTTGCCATGTATGTGTCTGTATATTTTATATACCTGCCAACTGAAGGTAATACTTCATGCATCTGATAAAAGGGGACTCTAGACATGAAATCTTATGCCATAATAAATTTGTGAGTTTTGTGCCTCAAAACATTGTATTGTCATGGCCCTGACTACAGGTGTGTGTGTGTGTGTGCCCCACCTGATCCAGAATGGAAATGAAGTGGGGGCAAATGGTTAAAGCCTCCCCTACCCCCCACAGTAGGCTCCCAATCCAGATCAGGTCCCCTGTGATTACCTTTGACTAAAAGTGGGGGAAAGACATAGCTGGAGGAGTCTTTTCATTGCCCTGCTCTCGTTCTCCAAGTACTGTAATTCTATAAATGCAGATCTAAACATGCTAGAAGAGCTACTTGCTTCTCAAAAGAAGCACCTGGAGGGAGGACCTTTAGAATTGTGATGTGCCTTCATTTCAAAAGCTTTATTTCCTTGCTCAGATCTAATGTGTTTGAGCTGCACTGCACTTCTTCCTTCCAAAATTAGATGGAAAAGCCATCCCAAGACATTAGGAAAAGCTTTTACTGCAATTTTATTCTTTAAATATTATTTCATTGATGAATCTACCGATTCATCTGCTATGTTGCCTTATTATATATACCCCAGTTACAGAATAGCCTTCCCAGAGTGGTTTGTCCTGCACCATCCCTGTGGTCTTTTCTGTGCCTCGTAAAGCCCTTTCTGTTTACCCAGGCCTTTTAAATAACTTACATACCGGTAGTCTGAGCCTCTCAGTGTTTAATTTTGAGGTGCTCTGAGTTTTGTTGTCAAATTTTATCCTCCTTTGGATTGTATGGTTTTATCTTCTATTTTGTATTTAAGTTCTTTTCTATGTACAAGTCTGTACCTGCCAAATAGAATGGATTTAGTTTCCTGCATTGAGCAGGGGGTTGGACTCAATGGCCTTGTAGACCCCTTCCAACTCTATGATCTATGAATCTATATTGCCCCTCCTCCTTCCTGTTAACTTTTTGGAGTTCAGTAGGGGGCTAAGTTTCCCATCGTCCCAGGGCCACTTTTGTAAGGAGGGATCTGTGCTCACATCCTTCAGCCCATGAAATTAACCAGCCATCTCTGATCTGGGCTAGCGCCTTTGTTTGATGCCGCCAGAGATATTCCCTGGTAGTAGAGAGAAGTGCATATGTACCAGCCATGGCTAGAGAAGGGGTTTAGGAGGGAGGGGCTGGTGATAATTTTGATCTGAATATTTCCCTGCATCCCACCCACTATGCCCTCTCCTCTCCTTCCCACCCATGTTTGGGCTCAATATATAATCTCTCTTGCATGGATGAAGTCTCTCTGATTGGAACAGAGGATTAGAATAGTAAGTATGCCTTTGAGGAAAGGGCGGGGGGAGGGGAGAAGAGAACTAGTTTTATCTACCAGAAGAACTTGTATAGCCAGTGACAAAGGGTGCTGTACAAGTGCATGGCCAGAGCAAACTGTGTTGGTACATGCCTGCCTCAACAAAGGCTATGTTCTTTCGTTTGTTTGGAAAGCTGAAGGTTACATTTTTTGTTCAGTTTTGTACCAGTTTCATAATCTCAGAACAGTGGGAAAGATATGGCAAGAGAAGTAAAATATTAAACACACAGTGTTAAGGTAGAAAATGAGGCAATGGAAAAGCACTGGTAAAAGCAGCAAAAGTTGGTGCACCAAAATGGGTGGGGGCAATAGCACCCACTTAACCATGTGGGTGCTCTTGATACTAATTGTTGAACTGACACTTCTCAGTGCCCTCCACCTGTTCAACACTTCCCCGAGTCTCCAGCTACTCCAGAAAGGGGAGAGATTAACTCCGACACTTTACACAGCTCCTTTTTGGAGCACTTACTGCCGCAATTGCAGTGGTTACCTGACAATGGTTTGTTTTTTTTTAAAGACACACAGAAATAGACAAAAATTTAAGGGTTGGAAAGTAAACAGAGGGGAAATTTGTGTACCTCCAGTAACTGCTCCGAAAACGGTGGGGAGTTAATATCTCCCTTTCTGGAGTAGTTGGAGAGTTGGGGAAGTGTTGAAAATGTGGAGGGCACTGAGAAGTGTCAGAACAACACTGAAAATTGAAAGGATTGCATTGCTAAGGGGGTGATAGTGTCCCCACTCCCTTTTGCTGCACCTTCTTTTTGCTGCTTTTTTGCCCTTTGCTGGTGCTTTTCCATTGACAGCTAGACACCTGGTCCCTGGCAACTGTGAGCAAATTAGCCCATTTGCAGTCTTGCCTTGTCCTCCCTTTGACAGCTGAAACAGACAAGGAAATTGAACAGGCAAGACTACACATATGGGATAGCCATAAGTGCCCAGTTACAAAGCACTGACAATAATAGTACTAATAATACTTGTGGAGGAAGGGGGGGCTGGCTGACTCGCCACAACCCCACCCTTTCTTACCCTAAAGGACCCAAGACCCCCAGAGATCTCAAGGTACTAGACTGCCAAGCAATCTTACTTGAATTTCTGTTCAGGGACTTGCCTTTATGACTGTAACCTGGATTTAGTTGCTGGAACCACAGAGCAATCTACAAACGCCATGTGGGGTAAAAAACCAAAGAAGGTTTATTTCAGGTAGCATTTTACAACAACCAATAGGGAAATGAGAGAAGCACACAAAATAGAGAGAGACACTTTGGTACAAAGTAATAGAGCTGCAAAAATAACAAAACCTGATTCTTTATATCTCTCAGGCACACACTCTGTTACCTGGGGGGTCAGTTCTCTTCCAGGGTTGGATCCAGCACAGCCTTGCCGTCCGGGGGGACTACTTCACCTACCCGAAGGTCTGAGATGGGTAGCCCTCCACAAGGCCTGCCTTGCTAAAGCCCTCATTCAGCTAATTTCACCTGGAGCTACCTGGGGTCGGATCCTGAGGCCGCCCGAAGGCTTGGGCCTCTGCTTGGCTTGCTGCCATTGCTCCACAGCCAGCAACCACGCGACGAACCAAAGACAAAGACACAAAGGCTACACTTTGGGAATATACCTTCCCCCCCCCTCCCCTCCTTTCTGTAGCTTTGCTGCTTCTAGCCAATCATGATGCACTTCACCTGGCCAGGCAGGGGAGGGAGACTCATGACTCATGACATTTGCATCTGAAAAGCCGTAGACTTTCAGGCGCCATGTCCCATCCGATACTTTATGCACATTTCGCCTCCTCCCAGCCCCCCCAACTGGCCTTACTGGGTTTACACATGAGGAGGCTTGTGTGTGTGTGTGTGTGTGTGTGTGTGCGCGCGCGCGCGCATGCGCATGTAAGAACCCCCCAAAGGCTCTTCACAATACTAATAATAATTTTCAGAGGCTTGGCTGTCTAGCTGAGGTGCTTTGGTGGGGGAGGGAAGGAGGCTGGAGTGCAGTCAGGATACATCATATCCTGGTGGCCCCAGTCTCCTCCCCATCCCGCCCATCAGAACACCCCCTTTACCCCCTCTCTGAGGTCAATTTCCTGATCTCAGGGAGGCAGCTGCTGCGGTTCTTTTCACACCAGCTGAGAGGCGGGGGGGGGGGAGAGAATTGGAGCATGGATTCCCAGCTCCAAGGTCAGAGTCTTGTCTCCAACCTTGGATCTGGGAATCCGAATTATACTATGGCCCCCCAGATGATGTCTAGGCTCCACAGAATCGCTTTCTTCATGTGATTTTAATGTTATGTAGACATTTTAATTGGAAACAAAGACAATAGCATGTACTTACCTTCCATTGTTTAATTTTAATGGGAAAAAAGGAAGGTAATGAAAACTGTTGATGCACTAATACATTTTAGCTACTGAAAGACCTGTGCATGATATGGTGACAACCACTCATCAACAGCTTTGAAATTTCCAAGCCTGCCTAATATCGTATTTGCAGTTGACATCCATTCAGTGTTACTAATGAACTAATGAGACCGCCACCATCAGAGGAGCGTTTGGTGGTGATGCAAAAGAGGGCCTTCTCAGTGACTGCTCCCTGGCTGTGGAACTCCTTGCTGCAGGAGTTGCTCCCTCTTCACTGTCCTTCCACCAGCAGGCAAAGACCACTTTATTCAAGCGAACCTTTGGTATGTAAGTGGGTCTGTTTGGATTGGAGGCTGGTTTTACTCTGTTACTATTGTGTTTTTAATTGTTTTTAATTGTGTTTAATGTATTTGTTTTATAATTTTCATGAAGTTTTATTAGTAATTGTAAGCCGCCTTAAGTGCCATTTTGGGTAGAAAGGTGGGGTACGAGTCAAATAAAATAAATACATAAATAACTGATGAAATTGAAAATTTTCTGCAAAAAAAATAAACCACTTAAAACATTTTCATTCTGGGAAATCTTCTGCCTCACATCACTGGCTGGGGCTACAACAGCAGCACATGCTTCCATGTGGCATACCACAATGTGAGTTATGTTTCCCTGCTTTAGCTTATGTTTGCCTGATGTTGTGCAAACATAATGATTAGCCACTGGTTTATTTTAGATCCTCTCCTCCAACCTGCCTAGTTGGGGATGGGGAATGTTGTTCCCCAGGTTGTACATTAGGTACATAGCTTCATGTTTTGAGTGAACACTTTGGTTTATGCACAGTGCTGTGTCAGCACAAGGTGTGGTCCTGATGTTTGGTGGATAGGATGTCAGATAAACTGCCATCTGTTGCCCCAGTGTGCCCTTTTTTCTTGCTAGTTTTGGCCTTATACTGCCACAGTGCAGCTTCCTGCTGCTCCAGGACAAGGGAAATTAAGGGTGCAATCCTATGCATGTTTAGACAGAACAGAGGCCTACAAGCATGCCCCAGCCAGCTATGCTGGCTGGAGCATGCTGGGAGTTGTAGGTCTTTGTTCTGTCTAAACTTTATTATTATATTATATTATATTATTTATTTCTGTACCACCCAATAGCGGAAGCTCTCTGGGCTGCTCACAACAATTCACAATTCATAAAATTACAAACCACAAAATACAGATAATAAAATACCACATAAAATTTCAATATACAAAATTTAAAACAATTCAAATGGCTAAAAACAATTTCAATAAAATACTAGACATGTTAAAAAGACAGCAGACATAAATGTCCCATTATATGTCATTAATTAATTGCCTGGGAGTAGAGGATGGTCTTAACCTGGCACTGGAAGATGACAATGTTGGTGCCAGGTGGGCTTCAATGGGGAGATAATTCCATAACTGGGTGGCTACCACTGAGAAGGTCCTCTCCCTTGTTGCCACCCTCCGAGCCTCTCTCAGAGGTGGCACTTGGAAGAAGGCCTCAGGTGTCGACCGTAGTGTATGGGTAGATTCCTAAACATGCATAGGATTGCATTTTAAGAACATGTTATCTTGCTCAACACTGGATTATGACTGAACATAGCTGTACTGGGAATAAACCACATAGACCCTTTGCCTAAATACTAGTCAGTCTGTTTAATCAATACCTGATGAAAATATTGGATAGGGACAGAGGAGAAATTCATTCAGTTCACATTTTGATACAAACTCACCAAATTTGCACTTCCCGATGCAAATCGGAATGCACAATGCAGTTGTCCTTGGGTATTCACATGACTAGATTTTGCAGAGGTGTTCTTCAAACAAAAAATGCACTAAAATCATTTATACACACAAAAATACATATATTAGCAAACAGTGCCAAAACAGTATTATATAAAACTCCTTGGGGGGGGGGGGAAATGCATATATTTGTCAAAAATTGTGCACAAAAAGGTGCATGTTAGTAGAAATGTATACGAATCAGCATACAAATTTCCATGCAGACTTAAAAAAGAAAAATCACAAACAGATGTGGAAATGGGATGGAATAAACTGAAGGCTGGAAAAAAGAGAAATTGGGAGAGACTGAAGTAGACCAATTTGCCCATTCCTAATCTTGGAACTATCTCTGCTGGACTGGAATATTGACTGGCATAGTCAAATTAGATCCACACAGTACAAGCATCTGAGTTTAAAAGAGTTGTCCAGAATTGTGCTCCTTTTAACTATGGTAGTGGCTGTGGGGAGTCTATTCTATTTTGGATGCTATTTCGCAAGGAAATCTTTTTGAGATAGGATTCCCTTAAATGCAGCCCCTATAAACAACAAAAGCCAGATCAGTTAAGCTTCATTATGCGAAGAGTAAGTTCTCATAATGTATTGCATGTTATCAGTGCCTTGTGCATACATATTTATTTATTTATTTATTTATTATATTTATACCCCGCCTTTTTTCCTGCAAGGAACCCAAGGCGGCTTACATAATCCTCCTCCTTTTCCTCTCCATTTTATCCTCACAACAACCCTGTGAGGTAGGTTAGCCTGAGAGTCAGTGACTGGCCCAAAGTCACCCAGTGAGTTTCATGGCCGAGCGGGGACTAGAACCCAGATCTCCCAAGTCCCAGTCCAACACTCTCACCACTACCACTACGCCACACATGACAGCTCTGGAAGCTTCTGTTTTATTTTTACTACCCAAACAACCTTCAGCTGTTTATATAATGTTCTTTTTGGGTTAGCAAGTCCAGTAACCAAGTTGCTCAGTAGCTTTTGCATTTCACCAACACTTCACACACACCCCTGTTGCTGCCTTATATAGTCCTATCTACCACTGCAGGAAGACCAGCTAGTCCATTACAAAGGCTGGCTCTGCAGACTACTGGGAAGACACAGTCCCTTCACACTAGGACCAGGCGCATAAACCCTTCTCAGGCTAAGCACCAACACTTAAAAACCTGAGGGGAGGGTCAAATTAAACCTTTCCCCTACCAATGAGGGAAAATATTAATACAGGTTATTAAGGATCTATTTTAAATCTATGATACTGTGGGTACAAAGGTGTGTGTGTGTGTAGATGTAGCAGTAATGCAGGTTAATAACACCAAGCTGACACGTAGGATTTGGGTAGCAAACAAAAATAAGTTTATTTTAATTCTCAAAATCTTAGTTCCAGAAAATAATTTTAATAATTTTAAACCTGCCTACACCAAACACTTTGTAATTAACCTAAGTCCTATAACTCTAAATACTTTCATTCTTCAGACAAGCACTGATTTCTCTCAAAACTCCTGACAGACAAGACAGGAATAATCCAACTAACCTAACTCCCAACACACACCAACTCTGACATCCCTCAAACACTCCTTATATACTCCTCCCCCCACCCTTTCCAAGACATCACAAACCAC
The DNA here is from genome assembly GCA_021292165.1 of Shinisaurus crocodilurus. Lineage (NCBI taxonomy): Eukaryota > Metazoa > Chordata > Lepidosauria > Squamata > Shinisauridae > Shinisaurus > Shinisaurus crocodilurus. The sequence continues at coordinate 31,797,975 of CM037876.1, forward strand.
ACCCACTCAGTTCAACATTTATACTCACTAAACATACTAATGCAGACGCACACCAGGGAACTGAATTGTGGGGTTATGCCAAAACTACTTTTCTAATTAGTGTTGTGCTTCATTTTAAGAGTATGAAACACCCACTTTGCAGATTAGTTAGCCAATTCTGAATGTAATAGTGGGTTTATTGGGGGGGGGGTGCTTTTGATTCTCTATTGTTTAATATTTGGTAATTTCAAAGTAATCTTTATTAGTTTTATTTGATAAATTAAAACAAAGAAATTAAAATACTAAACAAAGAATTTTACCAATGTGGTGTACAGTAAGAAGATACAATCACAAATACAATATAAACATAATTTTAAAAATCAATTTCAGCATATATAAATCTAAAAGAATAACTAGCTATATACTTGATCAACAAAAACTAATCTGGAAAAGCCTCGGTGAACAGAGACATGTTTAACATGCACCTAGAATTCACAATCATTGGTGCATGCCTTACGCTTTGGGGATGATTGCCCATGGCCAACTGACAGGGCAAGCATTTTCATCAGACCTAACTCAAACAGTGAAGGAGGCAACTTGGATTAAATACCACTTCACACTATGCAGAGGTAAGCCTGGGTTTGCCAGTGAGTGTTCACTCAGTAAGGAGTAGCAGCCAATCATACCTTTGTCCTTGCTGAGTTTTCCTGTATGATATACAGGTTTGTTTCCATCAAACTTTACATTTTTAGGTGTACAACTAAACAGCTACTGTGAATATGCAAACGCAATGTGTGGCATTTGGTTCATGGAACATATATTCATATGAGACTAGTTAGCAAAGTATCAATTCAGTTACTGTGATATCCCAAGATAAAAACTTTGCAATGCATTATTTAAGCTATAAGAACATTAATAAAGAAATGTTGTACACATTCTGGTAAATGACTCCTCGTGTCAACCCCAGGCAGTTCTTTCTTAGTACCTTGTAATGGAAAAATAAATGCTGGAACAGCTAGCTCTCAATCTACTCCTATAAAAAGTCAAATATTTACAAAGCAACACGCTGAACCTTGAAGGTTATTGTCGAGTCTAAAAGGTTTTAATGAATATAATTGCATTGAAACATGTCTATTACAATGCTGTTGGTAAGGCTCAGCCATCTCGAATATATATATATATATATATATATATATATATATGCGCTTTGGTAATGTGAGCATAGATCTCTAGATCTCTGTTTCTTCTAGCTGGTACTGAAAGTGCCCTTTCCCCCCAAATCCAAGGCCAAAGAGTCGATGGAACTCCCAGACCACAACTTTCAACCTCACATGCACCCGTCTTGCTGTGCCTTGGAATGCAAATATATATACCCCATATTTTGATTGTTAGATGCAAAAATGTTCCATCTTCTGACAATTTTAGTACCCAGAGTATCTTTTGAGCTATGCATATAGGAGACTTCTCAAGTGGACCTCATCATCATCATCATCATCATCATCATCATTGCAACAACAATATCCTGCACATTTTGATTAGATCTCTGTCAGGGCACTGTACAATATATAAAATAATATGTGACTAGGCCCAATGCATGTTCATTAGATTTTTGGGACACTGTACAATATATAAAATAATACATAACTATTTGAATAGTTCAACTGATAAACAGCGCAATCCAATCTGGCTGTCCATAACTAGGGGAGGGTGATCCACTGGGACCTGACCTGCCTCTGGTGCCTGCTGAGCTGGGCCGAAAGCTGGTACTCGCCGTGCCGCTTGCCAGACTTTTGGGTTCCCAGTGGGCAGCTGCTTACATAGAAAATGCCTTAAGATAGATCAAAAGCAGCCATAATTTGCACAAATTATGCAAATTGCAGCCGCTTTAGGTGTATCTTAAGGCATTTTCTACATAAACAGCAGCCCGCCAGGAACCCGGACGTAGCTTGCTCGACTCTGGAGAACGAGGTAAGCAGGGTGGAGTTCAGGGAGTTAAGCCCGGCTAGTCTGCCGGATTTCCACCCCCCCCGAACGAAATCCTCACACACCCCTATGACCATAATCCTCCAAACTCAGAGGATTACAGGCATCTAATGGAGGGCAGAAGGAGCGCAGAGGCAAAGGCTGTCTCTGCATTCCTCCTGCCCTGCAAAAGACTTGGGCAGCCAATTTTGGCCATCTAAGACTTTTGCCCCAGGCACACGAGGAGGAGAGGCTGAGGTTCCGCCAGGATACTACGTATCGTAGTGGAGCCTCTCTCTTCCCCTCTCTGCCCCCCAGAACGCCCACAGGACTCCCACTCCAGGGTCAGTCTCCCGACCTCGGAGCCGCAGCCGGCATGGTTCTTTCCATGCTGGCTATGAGGGTGGAGGGAAGACGCTCCAAATTCAGAGTCCCCGCTCTGACCTCGGAGTGTGTTTCCGAGTCCGGTCAGAGCTGGGACTCTGACTTCTCCTATGGCTTGACTAGACTCTGTCTAGCGGCGACAGGATTGCATCCAAAATATGTGTAAAAATTATCAAAGCATCGCAAACATTCCACCAGCCCTGCTGAAAGGCCGCCCTCCTGAAGGCTCCTCCTACCTCAACTGCCAGCACCAGCAGCCATTCCAGCAGGCTGAGAGGAGGGAGAAGAGAGGGAGCGCAGGGCCATGCCACCAGCCCTGCCAGAAGGATGAATTAATATTCCCCCTTCTTCCCTCCGCATTCCTTTTTCCTTGTGTGTCGTGTGTCTTTTTAGATTGTAAGCCTGCGGGCAGGGACTGTCTTGTTAATGGTTGTAAACCACCCAGAGAGCTTCGGTTATTGGGCAGTATAAAAATGAAATTTTTATTTATTTGAAACATTTTTATATCACCTTTCATCAAAATTGATAACAGGATGACTTTATTTATTTGTGTGTGTGTGTGTGTTTATACATACCATTTATATTATACATCTGCAGTACAATTACGTTGCCAGGGTGGCTAACAAAAATGTAATAGCAGCATAAATTAAAATAGCAGAAACATACAGAAAACAAAGGGTTGGCTCCTAACTCCTAGCTACCTTGAGTGCCATTTTTTGGTAGAAAGGTGGGTACAGCGAAAATAAATTAAATAAGGCTGCAATTCTATACAGGCTTACCTGGGAATAAATCTTGTTGAACTTAATCGGGCTTACTTCTGAGCAGACGTGTACAATTGCACTATAAGTTACAGTGTAATGCTGTGAATGTCTACTCAGAGGTAGGTTCCACTGAGTTCAGTGGGGCTTAGTCCGGCATAAGTGGGTAAAGGGTTGCAAATTAATAGTACAAGGTAGTCATGATTTCAATGGGACTTAAGTGTGAGTAACCTAGTCTGGATTCAAACATAAAACTGCAGTAGGTCCATAAAGATCTATTTATTTATTTGATTTATATCCCATTCTTCCTCACAAAGAGCCCCGGGTGGCAAACAACCTAGATCATACAAACCACTTAAAAGCTTTTTTTAAAAAAACACCAAAGATCTGAAAGCTTAAGCATAGGAAAACAAGAACATTTTCACCTGGTCTCTAAATGATGCTGTTCACCTGGTTTGCACATCATGACAACCCATTGGTTTAAAAACCGATGGGCTGTTATGCATGAGCGGGAGAGAGTGGGTGCACTGCCTGCGGCATGCCCACCTCTTCCGCTTTCACTCAGCAACCCACGACCAGCTCCCGCTGACTGTGACGTCTGAACCCAGACTGCTGAGCTTTTTTAGGAGTGAAGCAACCCAGCGGTTAACCCATGCCCAGACCACGTGGTAGTCCAGGGCCTAAACAACCAAACAGTTAACCCATGGTTTGTTATTGGGTTAACCACTGGGTTGCTTAGCCCCTAGACAACCCAGCAGTCTGGGTTCGAATGTCATGCTCAGCAAGAGCTGGTCATGGTTTGCTAAGCCTCCAGATGTGTTGGCCTACAAGTCCCATCATCCCCAGCCAGCCAGGATTGCAGCCAAAACAGGGCCACTGAGAAACAAGAGGAAAGTATCAGCATGCTTGGGGGAAGCTAAGGTCTGCAAAAGTACCAAAACATGGGTTGTGGAGTAAAGCAGAAGAGTCAGTCAAGCCACAGGCAGTGCGCCCATGCATTCTTGACAACCTCTCAGTTTTTAAACCAGTGTGTTGTCGTGACCTGAGAACAGCCCCAATGTGGGCACCAGGTGAGCTTCTCTGGGGAAGACATTCCAGAGGTGAGGAACCACCACAGAAAAGGTTCCTTCCTTAGTTGCCACTGCCGTGTACCCGCCTCAGACTTCCACACTGGTGTGTGGACAGGAGTGGGGAGGGCTGGGGGGAAGCCCCTTTGATCACACTAGCCCAGTGTTTCTCACAGCATAGCTGGCTGGGGCATGCTGGGAGTTGTAGGCCAAAAACATCTGGGGACCCAAGGTTGAGAAACACTGCACTAGCCCCTTCAAATGAATAGCGTGGGAAGGAAGGGAACTCTGGAGAACGGCCTCAGATGAACAGGCAGATCGATACAGAAGAAGGCGATAACTAGGGGCTGTTGGACCATTTATAAAATAGATTCTATATCTGTCTATTCATTATCAAAAAAGCAACCTATTGCTTGTCTGCTATCTGCCCTCATTTGTTTAAAACTTGCTCATATCTGCAGCTAGTATGATTTCATTGAAGTACACATTTATAAAACACTTGGTGTGTGTGGGGGGTCACTGTATGCAATATGTTTGTTGATGCCACGTGGGGTCCTGTATAAATAGCCGCAGTTGCTTTAGGAGCAAGATATGTTTCACAAAGCATGAAAATGTGTGTTGTTGTTTTTAAACTGCCACTGTCGTTTTTAATTGTGGAGAGTTCTGTCTGTATCTTAATTCCATCACTGGTGGGAAAAACAGTGACATTCATGCACACTTAGTTCACAGCTAGTACCTGTTGAAAGCACTTCTTGCTATGCTTCCTTCTAGCTGGATTGACATGTGCCTGTTGCTTTGTATAGGGTGACATGACTCCAGAAACATGTACAACATCAACACAAGCATGTGTATAGGTATGTGTGTGCACGCGCGTGTGTGTGTCTAGTATGCGTGTATGTGCCTATCAGCCTTCCTCAACCTGGAGGCCTCCAGATGTGTTGGCCTACAAGTCCCATCATCCCCAGCCAGCCAGGATTGCAGCCAAAACAGGGCCACTGAGAAACAAGAGGAAAGTATCAGCATGCTTGGGGGAAGCTAAGGTCTGCAAAAGTACCAAAACACTTAAAAAAAACAACCTACAGGGCAAGCCCACCCCTTTCCTGAAAACCAGCTCAGTGTGGCTGGCGGCCCTGGGTCCATCATCTCTGCAGCTTGCTCTGGTAGCCCTCCTGGCCTGGCTGACATCTGCCCCTCTGTGCCTGAGACTTGACCACTCTTTGTGGTTGGGATTATAACACTCATGCAGAACAATTGCACATAGCCGTTTCCAAAGCAATGCAAGTGGGGGGTTGGGGAAGGGAGAGAATCACATTTTCTCAGTGACAAAATATTGTACCTGGGATGCTGGAACAATGTGATATCCCCCAACAAAATCACTGGCTTGAGGGGAAACATCAGATCATGTGCAAGAAATGCGTAAGAATTATGCTTTCATTGTGCTGCAAAAACTGTGACAATTCGGGAAAGCTTCACAGTCACGTGGCATTGCTCCTTTGACTTCTGTGGTTTTGTTACATAACTATTCCTTTTCACATTATAAGGGCTATGCATGAAAGATTTAAGTCAGGATAGTTCAGTGAACTGGAGTTAAGGCATAAATATTTAACAGAGAAGGGAGCACAATAGGTCTCCGTCACTTGGAATGGTTAAATAGGACATAGGCATCCCTCTGAAGGATATGGGTCTGCTCATATGAAAGTTAGAAGAGGATACAAAGATGCACGTGTGAATTGTTGTGCTCCAGTGGTGCTCTGCCTGAGCACCACTAAGGGCATAATCCTATGCATGGTGGCACCCCATCTATGGAATCAACTCCCCAAGGAGGCCCGCCTGGCGCCTTCCCTCTACTCTTTTAGGCGCCAGGTGAAGACCTTTTTATTTACCCAATATTTTAATGGATAATTTTATTCCTTTTACTCTTTTTATTATCGCCACTGTACCTGGGGATTGAATTTATTTGGCTGCTTGTTTTTTTTATCTTGGTGTATTTTAATATGTTTATGTTTTGTTTTGTTTTGTTTTTTTGTTTGTTTTTATGTACTGTTTTTGTAAACCGCCCAGGGAGCCTTTTGGCTGATGGGCGGTAAATAAATGTTTTAAATAAATAAATAAACAAACAAACAAACAAGAAAAAGTCCTACAACTCCCAGCATGCCCCAGCCAGCATGGCCAGCAGGGGCATGCTGGGAGTTGTAGGACTTTTTTTCTGTCTAAACACGCATAGGATTGCACCACTAAATAATCCTAATAATTTGCTCTGCTCAACATCTATTTATTTATTTATTATATTTATTAATCGCCCATCTGGCCGGTCATAGCTATATAGCTATGTAGCTATATAATCATGTGTGGAATGGTAAGTATGGAATTTTCACTTCCCTTGGTTTCTTATGCAATTTGTGGTTCCCTTGTTGTTAATTGTGGTTATTCAAGCAGTCACAATTAAATATGCAGATTTTGATACAGAAGATTTTTAAAAAATCACTAGAAAGAAGGGGCAACCTGGTGTTCTCATCTTCCAAATATTCTCAAATATTTCAGATTACATTTGACACCCCAGCTTTTTACTTGATATACAAGCGACGTCTTGCAATACAAATACTGTAGTACGACTTAAATTAAAAATCTCTGTACAAATTTTTTTGGGGGGGATTTCGTTTTGATATAAGAGTGTTTTGGATTACAAGCACGTTTCCGGAACGAATTATGCTCTCAATCCAAGGCATGACTGTAATAATAATAATAATAATAATAATAATAATAATATTACTATTATTTCCTGCAGCATTACCTAATAAATGAATACTGCCTGACCACCTTCACCTGCCACTTACCTGGAAGGCACATATAGACTGGCTGGTTGTAGGGGGGAGCCCACCACTGGCAGGGTTGCCGCCGAAGGGGGTGACACCCAAGGGGGTGCGCCCCTTTGGGTCGCTCCTTCAGGGAGTTACAAGGGCAAGGGCACTATCCCCCTTCTACAGCAAGTGTATCGTTATATTGTATGTTATATTTATTGTATATGTTCCATATGTCCCACCCTTTGGTGTAAAGGGCATTAGAAATAAATGGTATTTATTTATTTATTTATTTACTAGAAGCAAACTTGTCAGTGCCTCCTGCTCTGGACATATGAATGCTCTTCTGTGCTCCATCCTTACTAAAAGAATCAGGATCCTGTACTCCAGATATGCTGGCTGTGGGGAGGGGGCTTTAAGATGTAGAATCATAGAAAAGTAGAGTTGGAAGAGGCCCATCGAGGGAGTCTAACCCCCTGCTCAATGCAGGAATCCAAGTCAAAGCATCCCTGACAGATGGCTGTCCAGCTGCACCTTGAATGCCTCCAGTGTGGGAGAGCCCACCACCTCCCTAGGTAGTTGGTTCCACTGCTGTATTGATCTGTCAGGAAATTTTTCCTGATGTTTAGGTGGAATCTGGGTTAATAATAATAATAATAATAATAATAATAATAATAATAATAATAACGTTTATTTATAACGCCCCTTATACCAAAGGGCGGGACAAATAACATATACAGTAAACATAACAATACAATAAAATAACCAACACCAACCACTTACTATGCAGTATCAAATCCCAGCAACCCGTAACTTGAGCACATTATTCCGTGTCCTGCAAACTGGGATGACCGAGAAGAGATCCTGGCTCTCCTCTGTGTGACAACCTTTCAAGTACTTGAAGAGTGCTATCATATCTCTCCTCAGTCTTCTCTTCTGAAGGCTAAACATGCCTCATAGGGCTTTGTTTCCAGTCTCCTGATCATCTTTGTTGCCCTCCTCTGAACCCTTTCCAGTTTGTCTACATCCTTAAAGTGTGGTGCCCAGAACTGGATGCAGTACGCAAGATGAGACCTGACCAGTGCTGAGTAGAGGGGAACTAGTACTTCATGTGATTTGGAAGCTATACCTCTATTATGCAGCCCAAAATAGCATTTGCCTTTTTTGCAGCCACATCACATTCCTGGCTCATATTCAGCTTGTGATCTACAACAATTCCAAGATCCTCCTCACTTCTAGTATTGTTGAGCCAAGTATTTCCCATCCCGTAACTGTGCATTTGGTTTCTTTTTCCTAGGTGCAACACTTCCATTCTGTTGTTTTCGGCCAAGCGCTCCAGCCTATCGAGATCACTTTGAATTTTGTTTCTGTCTTCCAGAGTATTGTTTTCAAGGTGCTTGCAGACTGACTTCTTTATAATTTGCTCCAGAATTTTCCCAGGGATTGATGTCAAACTGACTGGTCGGTGGTCTGTAGTTCCCAGGTCCCTCCTTCTTGCCCTTTCTGAAGATAGGGACAACATTAGCCATCTTCCAGTCATCTGGCACTTCGCTTGTCCTCCATGATTTCTCAAAGATAATAGACAGTGGTTCTGAGAGTTCTCCGGTGTAGCTGTATATGCCATCTTGTCCCAAGGGGCAGCACCCATATAGCCACTCCACACCCCTGTGCCTATTTCTCCAGTAAACTGATTCCCTCTGAAGAGTTCCCCTTGAAATGCAAATAGCAGCTTTGGAGAGGTGACTTTTTGTGAGCGTGGCAGGGAGAGAAAGAGTTAAACAACTCCTCCTCCTCCTCCTCCTCCTCCTCCTCCTCCTCGACTTTATCTGTACTACAAATGAACTATTTTTGTACCCATGCCAGTCTTTAATATCAAGATCCCTTCTCTGTCCCACCTATTCTTTTTGCATATCTTTCTTCTATATAATGCACTGGCAAAAATTTTACACTGTGTTGCTTCTGTTAATTTTTTGACTTTATTTTTTTTAATACCGTGAGATCATTGATGATTGCTAGAACATGTTGCTTGCTTTCCCAAACTTTGTTTATTTCCCTTAAGATCGTTCCATCTGTTGTACTCAGCTGCTCAACAAAAATCTCCATGTTTTACAGTTTTAGCTCTGGCAAACATTATTATTTCCCCCCTGTCTTTCCAGACTTAATGTAGTGGCTAAAGTTCAGGCTGCATTTAGTAGAAATAGAAAAGTAAGATCCATTTGTGACAGATTTCTCTAAAACCTGATCTCCCTACTTGAACTATATTTGTTCATTGTATGTCTGCAAGTGAGTCAGTTTTGTTTCTTGGCTTCCTGTTTCAAAAGTAAGAGTACTAAGGTTAAGAACTTAACTCTCATTGACATTAATGGGACTTTAAGTGCTTAACTTTGACTGGATCATGTCTTTAGTCAGTACTCATTCACTTCTGGTTAGGTTTGACTGGGCCAAAAGGTCCACTCCATCAACTCAGCTGAGAGACCAGTTACATCTGGCTTCTCTCTCTCTCAACTATTCAGGCTGTAGTAGAAAGAGAGTTGGGAAGCAGGGCCACTCCATCGGCACTGCAGAGACACCAGCTCCATCAAGGTCCCCTCTCGGCTGTCACCTGCCAAGAAGGAGAGAGATGGGAAGCAGGGCCACTCCATCGGCTCGGCTGAGAGACCAACTCCATTTGGCTTCTTCTCTTCCTGTACTGTTTCCATTCCAGCCAGTCATTATAAGAACTGTTATATACGGTAACTTTAAGAATTGGTGTCTGAGTTTCCTTTCTGTTATCTTCATTCTCTCTCTGTCTCTGTCTCTCTCTCTCTCTCTCTCTCTCTATATATATATATATATATATATGAGAATGATATGTGATAGGGCATGATACATGCAAAGTTATTTCATTTCATTTATCATTATCCTTGGATGAGCAGGTTGAGGTGACTTGCAGTTGAGGTTTCAATTTATGGTGTCAGTAGTTGATTTACGAAGACACCATTTAGTTCTCTGTAGTGCATTTTTAGTGATGTAGTATTATGTTCACACTGCCTTTTTATGAGGTTGAAAAGGTACATAATTGGGAGTGGTTGGTACTTAGAAAGAGAAGAATGTTGAGATTGGTTGTGCTTGTGTGGCGAGGGGAGATAAAAACAGCAACACAGGATAAGCCTGCAAGATTCGTCTGCCTGCTTAGCTTGTTTAGACTATTTCTACACCCAGCAAAACTGCAAGATCATCTGGAGGGTGTTTTTGGTGGTGACCCCATCTGAAAGTGAATGAATACTCAAAGTACAACTGCGACTTGGCTGTGCAAAACTGCTTTGTTCTCTCAGACTTGGAAATGTGTATAAAGCACAAGTTGTATACTCTTGCTCCTTAAAATGTGTATGGGTATGGTACTTGAAGTGTACCATCAAAAGACTATAGCACATAAACAGAACATAAAATGCTGTGACACTTTCAAGCTAATGGTTTAATAGGTTAAATTTGTCTATAACCCACAGGATGAGGTCTCAAAACCCCACATGAAGGATGCTTTTTGTTGCTATTTTCAGAATCACAGCATTTCTCCACAGTTTGCTCTTTTATCAAACTGCTTTTTTAAGCTTAACTAAGCATGACTGCAGATCGTGCCTTGAATATGAATAATAAACACTAATAATAATAGAATACTGTTGTGGTAAGTATTTCCAAAACCCAAAACCAAGGACACCAATGATCATCAATGACCTACCAGCAGTTTTTGAAACATTAGAGGGCTTATTTCTTCTGGTGGTTAGATGGTGTATAAAAATAATCCTTACCTTCAAGAACAGCTGGTCATATATGATCACAAAGTTTCAGTGGATCATAATAAAAATAATAAACATTTATGTGGAATATTTCCCATGTTCAAAGCACTTTGCATTCATTTTGTACATTATATTATTACAACAGCTCTGTAATTTAGGCCATATTATTATTTTTGCCATGCTGCTGCTGCTGCTGCTGATTTATTTCATTTCTATACCACCTAATAGCTGAAGCTCTCTGGGCAGTTCGCAGCACAGACAGGCTAAAGCTGAGAGAACAGTGGCTTCCCTAGGGCTTCCTAATAAGCCTCCCCCTGTGAAAAGGTAACTCTGTCCACCTATCATGCTACATGATCTGCAGAGGCTTTCAACATGCCACAAGCAGGGAACAAGTGTGTCCCCTCCACCCCCTTCACATCTAGAACTGCTATCACATTTGAAGGACCACCTTCACTTGCATGAACTTGCCCATGTTTTAAGATCATCTTCAGAGGTTCTGTTCATTGGACCACCACCAAAATCAGTAAGGTTGACGGGCACTAGAATGAGTGCCTTCTCAGTGGTGGCCCCTACCCTATGGAATTCCCTCTTGAGACATACAGAGCTGGCCCCATCTGTCTACTTTTAAGAAGGTTTTAAAACTCTCCCCTGGCTTTTAACTGATTTTTTAAAAACGGTATTTGCTGCTATTAGGGAAAACTGCTATAGGTGTATTTTTTCATTATGTTTCTCTTTCTGTATGCATTGATATTTTGCCTCTCTTTTCCTTCACCTGTATTTCATGCATAACTGCTTTACCTGTTGTGATGGGAACAAGGACAGGAATGGCCTTGTCAACTCTATCATGTATTCCAACACTGTTTGGTCAAGGCCACAGAGCAAATGGCAACTGAGCAATCATGTCTTCAGTGACATGATTAGATTTCCTGTGCAAACTGACTGGAGGACAATAAGGGAGCAAAACAATTGCAGTCTCTTTGGAGATAAGACTTTAGTACTTTCCATGTATGTACCCAAATACATGGGTACATGCTCCACTTGTGGTGGAGTGCATTTCTGTAATCAGGAAGCGTTGACAGCTATTTATGTTAGGTCCTTTTGAATTTGCAAACAGAACTTGACAAAACTAAAGCAAGTGTCAAGAGGTTGTTTTACACTCGGTTGCACTACATAATGTGATATGAAGACATTTCAGAAAAGTTTAATGCAACAGGGGATCAAATTGTGTGCTTTGTTGGACAAAAAGCCAGATCAGGTTAAGCAAGCAAACCTGACACGACGCATGAGGATATTCTCTTTTAACAGTGCACTTAAAGTACCAAAAGCTTGGAATTAAAGGTTGTTAGACCTTCAGTTGAAAGTTGGCAACCAATTAGTAGCACAACTTTGGTACCAAATTCTGTAGCAATGAATGAAGTCCATATTCAACTCTCCAGATCAATCAAGCAAAGGAAATATATGTGAGTCTAGTGGCTTATTTTGATTCATTCTGTTTGCAGTTCAAGGATTTGCAAAGAACTATGGTCTGGATGTCCTCAAGTGGGAAAACCTCCATCTGCTAATGCAGAGTCAAGTGTAACCTGAACATTTGTAAGCCAAACCACACAGCTCAGCCAGTAAAAAAAATTACTGAAGTTATGGTCTTTGGGGATGCTACAAAAAAATCTCAGTACCTATATAAATTACATCACCTGACTAGTTCTTGTAATGGTACTTATCTCTTCTGTATGAGGAGACGACCTGCGGATATCGGCTCAAAACAGTTCAGGGGACCGAAGAATAGGGGAACAAAATGTCAAGACTAGCACACAGAGGTGACAGCCTGCTTCTAGTCACACGTATCCCTGTGCTGCCTCAGCAGGTGGCTCATCTCTTTATAAAGGCACACCTGCATCGCTTATCCCGAGTTAAGAGTTGCATTCAGTGTTTCACACTGATTTGTACCAGGGCTGGGCAACCTTTTCAAGGATGAGGGCCACATCCTCACATGGGAAAGCGGTCAGGGCCATGTGCTTCTGCTGGTAGGGGGGGGGCAAACAAAGCCAAGAGTGGGTGGGACACACTTTTTGTCCCCCCCTTCCCTTCATTCATTCACCCAACTCTTTCTCTTTCATTCATGCTGATTCTCTCTCTCTCTCTCTCTCTCTCTCTCTCTCTCACACACACACACACACACACACACACACAGGGACGGTGCTACCATTAGGCCAACTAGGCAGCTGCCTAGGGCGCAGAGCTAAAGGGGGCTCCAGAAATAGGGAGGGAGGGCTCAAGTGGGAAGGGGGGCGCTAAATATCTGATCTTGCCTAGGGCACCAAACTGCCTTGCACCGGACCTACACACACACACACACACACACACACACACAGAGCCTTCCTGCCCCAGAGATCCCGATAGCTATCCCTATGCTGCTTATGGCAATCTAGGCTGCATCCAGATTGCTGGGGAGCGGGAGTGAGGTTGAAGCCTCTCCATCCAGTGATCCCAATATTGCAGTGTTCTCCAAGGTTGGAGAACACTGCAATATTCTGTTGCTGTTAGCAGCACAGAAGCAGCAATCTTGACTGCATCAGGATAGCTGGAGGGGAATGAGGTTAAAGCTCCCCCCACCCCCGCCAGTGATTCAGGTGAAAATTGCTGCCCCCATGCTGCTAATAGCCACACAAGAAAAGTGATCTTTTCCACACCTATCAGCTGATGGCTAATCAGCTGGGCAGTGGGGGAAAGTGGGCAGAGCTCCCCAGGGCTCAGCGGGCCACACTTAGAGAGGTCAAGGGCCATATGCAGCCGATGGGTCATAGGTTGCCCATCTGAGGTTTATGTGATCAACCAGTTACTTTTTTTTTTTTTTTTTTTAAGGAGCCCAGGAGTTATAGTTGGGCCTTAGTTCATCATTTCTAATGTTGGTGTGAGTTATCATATGCACAATCCAGCAGGAAGTTCTCCTAACTTCAGCCTCATTGGAATGATTGGGGCCTGAGTAAGAACTTCCATTCAGTTTCATACAACTTGAGCAAGAAAATGTTTCACTTTCCCATCCCAGTAATGAATAGCATGGCCATTATTTTAACAATCCAAGAGGTGAGTGAAATTCAGAATTGTTGCTAGCATCCAAAGGCTTCAAAATGCCTGAGGAGTGACACATTCTTATATATAGGGTGGCCGGGTGGCCGGCCAGATGGGCGATTCATAAATGTAATAATAATGATGATGATGATGATGATGATGATGATGATGATAATAATAATATACCCCTTCATATGGGCTTCTGAAACTTTCTCTTAACTGCATGCCAGTGTTGTTCATCACTTATCTTGACACTACAGTGTTCTATGGTGAAGGGGGAAATACATTGTTAAGAAATGTAACTTCTAAGAAAGCATCCAACTTCAAAACTGTTGTGCAAAACTAATTTGTACATATATACATTCATGTGTTATAAGTTATATGCATAACTCTTGAGTGCAATATTTACATAACTGTGTTTGGTACAGGCAGCATTTATTTCCTAGGGCAAATCTTTCCCTACTTCAATGAAAGAAAAGAAAAGTATGTCAGAGCTCTTCTTTGCTGAATAAATCTATTGTATAAGTAATACCTATGTTGATATCTAAATGCCAGTAGAATATCAGTAAAAAATATTTACAGATTCTCTCAAATTTGGTGGTTTTAAAGGACTAAATTATGCGCAAAATATTCATAAACAGGGAAAATGCATACAGTTTGTATAGTCTTCATATCTTAATAGTAAAACCCAAGTACATTGCTGGAAACTCACTGGAGGAAGAATATTACTGACTTACAGATCAATCTTTTGGCCCCTGGACAGTATCTAGAGGGCCATAGGATTTTTCAGATTCCCAGATCCAGGGTCAGAAAAGAGCTCCAACTTCAGATCTGGGGGATCCATGCTCTGATCTCCCCTCCCCCACCTCACAGTTGGTGTGGAAAGAACTGTGCCGGCCTGCTTCTTCGAGGTCATAAGAGCGACCTCGGAGAAGGGGCTTATGGGGTGTTATGAGGGGTAGGGGGAAAGATAGAGGAATATAAAAAAATTGGACTTTCATGGTTTGGTAGAATAGCTTTGATAAAAATGAAGATATTACCAAAGATAAATTTTTTATTTAGAATGATACCAAGTAGTTTACCAGAGAAGGAAATTAGGGAATGGCAAGCAATAATTAATAATTTTTGTAATGGGGGGAAAAAGGCGAGGATTACTAAGAGATCCTTAGTATAAATGGTATAAATCCCAAAAAGAAGGGGGACTTGGCCTTCTTAATATTAAGTGGTATTATATAGCGAATCAGTTAAGGTTTATTATGGATATTTTAGTTAGGAAGAATATTTTGTGGTTAGAAATAGAAACAGCAGGAAATAGAAATTGGGATGGAAAAAAATTTATTTAAAAAAAAAAGTATTACTAGTGTAAAAAGAATAGAAAATCCCTTCCTGAAAAATATGGTAGGGATTTGGAATAGTAACAGACAGATCTTTATACCAGGGATATCACCGTTAACTCCAGTCGTAGCAATGGAGGACTTTCCAGAAAATGCACAGCATTGGGAGGCAATATTTAGGGAAAATAAGGTTATCAAATTAATGGATTGGATGGGAAAAATTGAGACTAGACAACAAATATTGGAAATGATTGGGCCAGATAGAATTTCGTGGTTAAATTTAATGCAATTAGATCAGTGGACTAAGAAATGGAAAAAGAAAAATGAGCATGAGAGGGAGTTTACTGGATTTGAAAAGAAAGTGTTGTCTAGAGAACTTATAGAAGGGAATGTTTCTTCTAGAGGGTTAACTAAGGAGATATATAAAATGATGCAGAGGATTGAAGTGAAAAAAGACAACCTTAAGATGATGTGGGAAATGGAATTTGAGGAGGAGATATCGAATGCGGGGTGGAGAAATATTTGGGGCAGACGTATATTAAGAAATATGTCAGTAAGGATAAAAGAGAATTTTTTAAAAACTGTTTGGAGATGGTATTTGACTCCAGTAAGATGAAATAAAATAGATAGTAATTGTGCTCCATTGTGTTGGAGAGGATGCCAGGAACTTGGTACTTATGCTCATATGTGGTGGAGCTGTAAAAGCGTATTGGATTTTTGGAATAAAATTTTTGGAGAAATTTCAGAAATTATTGGTATTAATGTGGAGGTCTGTCCAAAATTAGCATTGTTATCAATAACGGAGAAACTTCTGTGCTCACAAGAGAAAAAGGAACTAATTGTAAGTTTATTAGCGGCAGGGAGATTATTGATTGCAAGGAATTGGAAAGTTCAACATCAGTATTTAATAATAGACTGGTATAAAGAGGTTTGGGATATTGCTTTAAATGATAAACTAACATGTAGTATTAAATGTAAAAGGGGACAATTAAAGAAAAATAATTTTAAGGAAATATGGGGGTCATTTTTAGATTATGTTTTAGTAAAGGGGAAAGGGAGTAAGCCATGTCATGATATGATGTATTTTTGGAATATAGATTAATAATGGATTATGTGGATAGAAATGGTTTTGGCCCCGGGGTGACGGGTGCACCTGTAGTGTATGATTTGTAGGTTTATGTGTTTTTTTTGTATGTGTGTTCTTTTAAAAAATATTTTAAAAAATTAAAAAAAAAATGAGGGGTGGGGAGGGGAAGAGACTGGTGCCACCAAGACATGACGTATCCTTCCCTCCCTCTCTGAGGAGCTGCAGTTAGATGGACGAAATAGCCATCTAGCTGCTTTGCAGAGTGGGAGGAGCACAGAGGCGACCTTCACCTCTGTGCTCCCCCGTCCCGCTGTGCACAGGATGCCTATAATTCTCTGAGTTTGGAGGGCTATGGATGGGCACCCCCATCTGACTGTGCCTTTACTTACTGAACTGAAACAATTTAACAACTGTGCTTTCATCCAAAAATGGATTTCAGGGTTGTGTATACATAAAAATGTAAAAACAATGCCATCGTAAAACATAAAGCAGGAAGCAATAAAATAAAACGGAGAGGTATTAAACTGTACAACCGACTGAAAATACAGTAATTTAAAATGTCCAGGCAAATAAAAAGGTCTTAACCTAGCACTGCATGGAATATAGTGTCAGCACCTGGCATACCTCCAGAGTTGAGATGCCACCGCCCACCGCAGAGAAGGCCATGGATGCATAATGCACCTTTGCTACAGATGGAGAGGCATTCCTTCAGATATTTGGGCCCCAAGCTATTTAGGACTTTAAAAGTAAACACCCACACTTTGAACTGGGCTTGGTAGCAAACAGGCAGCCATTGTAGTTCCTTCAGAAACTTATGTAACGTGGCTCCATCTAGATCAGCCTTCTGGTTCTCTCCAGATATGTTGGACTGCAAACCCCATAATTTCCAGCCAACACATCTGGAGGGCACCAGTATGGGTAAGTCTGGTCTGATCTAGATAAACCAGCCAGAATTCGAGCACAGTCCGAACCATTTTCAAGTGCAGCTGCCACATATAATGCATTACAGTAATCCAGTCTGGAGGATGCCAGAACATGGATAACATGCATACGATATCTACATATGTAATAAAATAATTGCATATGCAATCTGGGTTAATATTTATGTTGACATTTGAAGTGTTCAAAGCCTTGCATGTATCTTGTTTTAGGCTGCAATCCTGGGGTCCCTGGGTGGGTGTCCCAGGGGCCATAGCATTTGTTGGATATCCCTGTCAGAGTGGAGAGAGAGGTCCACTCTCAGAGGGACATATCCAACCTTAGATTACCACCCTATCTGCCATGGAAAATTTGGGGTGGTTCTTTCCTGATGTTGGAACTCCAGGAATGAGGCATGCTAGGCACATGCAGAGGATCCACTGCTCTCCTGGCCCCCAGACACACACACACACACACACACACACACACATTTTGCAGAACAGTATTTTGAGAAGCATTGTTTAAAAACAAAACAAAGCAGTACAGTAATACCTTGGATTGCAAGTAACTTGGTCTGAGAGCGTTTTGCAAGACAAGCAAATTTTTAAAAATTTTTTTGACTTGATAAATGAGCAAGGTCTTGCAGGACAAGTAGTCGTAGGGATGTAACCGCTTGCCTCGAGCAGGCGTAGTGGGCTGAAATCGGCCCCGCTCACGCCCGCCAGAGACTCACTTTGATATAAGTGTGTTTTGGATTACAAGCATGGTTCCGGAACGAATTATGCTTGCAATCCAAGGTATTACTGTATCGGGTTTCTCGAGGATGCGGGGATGCGATTCTCTGGGGCTGCATGCTGTATCCCTGGTACCCCTAAAAAATAGTGTCTCCTTAAGTCACCACTTGGGTTTCCTGCGAAGCTAGGCCAGCCAACCAGCCCTGTTCTCTGCCAGCTGTTATGCGGCTGTCACAGTGACGGTTCACATGGAAAATATCTGCGCCGCGTAGGTGGCATTGGACCAGGATCCTGATAAGAAAATGTCTGTGTGGTATGCTATGCCAGTCTTATCAACAAGCGTGTTGGACAACTCAGTTAATCACAAAGCCGCAATGTGACAAGCAATTTATGTAGGGTGTCCCAAGTGAATGCTAGTCAAACCTTTGTGTCAGCCTCAACAGTATCTTGGTTTTTGAATATGCCAGATATACAGCAACAAGTTGGTTGTTTGAAGGGTTTTTTTCCCCTTACTTTTTTTTTTTTTTTTTACTAAAGCTGTAAGTATTTCTTTGACGGCAGCACAAGAATGCTATGAAATAGTTACACCAATGTGAAGAAAAATGAATAGGAATAATCAGAACACCCGGTTTGAAAGCTAATAATATGACGATTTGGCCCATTCATCTCAATGCTAGATTTCTCTATTCATGACAAGGCTATTCTTTCCCTTTATTTCCTTGATATTGCTTTCTTCAACTTGTCTGATTCCCCCCCCCTTCCCCTTTTTTCTATTTTGGCTATTATTTATTTTTTATTATTGTTTTTTAATTATATTTATATCCCACCTTTTTTCCTGCAAGGAACCCAAGGCGGCTTACATAATCCTCCTCCTCCTCCTCCTCCTCCTCTCCATTTTATCCTCACAACAACCCTGTGAGGTAGGTTAGGCTGAGAGTCAGTGACTGGCCCAAAGTCACCCAGTGAGTTTCATGGCCGAGCGGGGACTAGAACTCGGATCTCCCGACTCCCAGTCCAACACTCTCACCACTACGCCACACTGGCTCTTAAAAACTTCTGACAAGAAAAGTTTTTGAGATCTGAGTTAGGACTAGAGGAAGTAGTGTTTTAACTGTATATCATCTCAAAGTGCAATCCTATGAAGCTGCCCGTAACTCTTTGAACTTGAAGGATTACGGGCATCCTATTGTGGTCGAGAGGAGTGCAGTGGATAGGATATCCGCTGTGCTCTCCTCACCCTCAAAAACATCTAGATGGCCGATTCTGGCTGTCTAGATGTTTTTCCTCTCCTCACGAGGAGGAGAAGGCTGAGACACCACCTGGATTCCTCCCCTCCCCACCCCTGGGAACGCCCCCCCCCCCAGGGGAACTCAACATGGTCTTCCATGTTCTGTTCCCTGCCGGTGTGGAAAGAACCGCGCCAGCTACGAGGTGGGGTGGTGGGCGCTCCACGGTGCTGTGACTTTGGAAGGGATTCCTGAGGTCACAGCACCTTCTATGCCCAGACAAGGTTGGTGGGACATCGGATTCCATCCTCGGGCGCTTAAAAAACACGCACATCATGCAGAGGTTGATTATAAATACATTAAATAGGAATTCCTGAAAGATTACACTAACACTGCCTTCATGAGAGGATTGAAGGTGGTCTCTTCTTATCTATGAAATTCTAAGCAGTGTGTGCCCAGTGTACCTAGGCAAGTCCTGTGAGCTGTAGGATTTCCCCCCTGTCTAAATACTGCATACGACTGAATGTCCTGTTTAAAACTGGCAGTTGTCTTCTGTCTCAAGTGTGGTCAGACAAAACTTACTCTGCAACAGGACCGAGGTGGGTTACAACAAACCATACCTAAAAATAAACACCTAACATTGATCAATCTCCTAAGTTTATATATTCAGTATACTTTTATGAAAGGCTCATTGGTCAGCTAAAACAAAAACCAACCCCCCCTCTTATGTCCTAATAGAAATAAAACATTGTACAGAAAGTTGCTTCTTTTGTTTACAGAGCAGCCAAGACATGTAAAAAATGGGAAATAAAACATGTAACAGATTGCTTTTGTGATCTATGATATTTACAGTTTACTAAGTTGTTCATTTATTTCATGTTCGTGGTTTTACAGTTATGACTTATGGCAGCCTTTCCAACCCGATGCCCTTGAGATGAGTTGGACTGCCATGCCGGCTGGGGATGAATTGGAAGGCTGACTTATGGGCTTGACAAAATAGATGGCTTACAGGTTAGACTGAACTCCCATTTGTTCCAGTTTTAAAATGGCACAGCACATTTTACTTATTTACTGAACATATCTCTAGGCTGCTTTTCAGGGGAGAAGTACATATAAAAACCTCTACATGTATGATCACTACCTAAAACATCACAGGATGCAAATCTCCCCTGTATTAACTCCACTCGGTGGCACCTGGGCCCGATTTCAAGAGGTGTGTGAAACCAGTAAATATAAGATGGTGCTTGGATAGAGAGCTAAATTCGCCCAGGAGGGAAATAAGGAGTGAACTTAGCTTCTTTCCCCCCTTGTGTGTTGCTCTTACCCACTATGAAATCATCAGACCTGGCCTTGGATCTGGCAGCTCCTTTGTTTCGAGCTGGTTATAAGACTTGGAGCAGCTGGGGAAAGGCTTTCTAATTTTTTTTCTACAGGTGGGGACACATTTTTCAAGTGCATCCTTGTGATGTCCACGTCCACGCTGCATTTGGCACCTGCTATCCAAACGTTGAGAGACTGAATGTGTGCAGTGGCAACAGCAGCAGCAGCAGCAGCAGCAGCAGAGTGCTTTGCAAAATCCACTAGGGAAGTAAGAAAGCTGTTCTTTTCTCTTAAAGGTGAAAACAAAAATCAGGATATCGCTCACGGTGAGTGGTGTTGGAATGAAATTGCCAAGAAGACAGACGTTTTGACTTGGAAAATTTTAGAAATGAGAAAACCTGGACCTGGAAGCTTATGATCTTCTCTGACTGCTGGAAAGTGGTCTTTTTCTGTGGTGGCACCCAAACTGTGTGGCACTCCCTCTTAAGTAATATTTGATGGTTGCCTTTATTATTACTGTTTAGGGGCCTGCCAAAGTCTGTCCTTTTCTCTCAATCTTCATTATTTCCCCCAGAATTAGCATTTCTCAGCTGTTCTTACTGTGTGTTTCTCTGCTGTTTTTTAAAAATGTTTTTGTATTTATTGGGTTGTATCTAGAAATTTCCCACCCAGTTTATGGGCAGAGAAAGTGTGCCCATAATTTCTTCAGGGGAGAAATTCTCTAGCAGTTTCTTGTGGGTGGGGCACGTCATTAGAAGTGGCTGTAAATTAATACAGGTACTTTTTAATTTTCCTAATGGTGCAATCCTATGCATGGTTAGGCAGAAAAAAAAGTCCTACAATTCCCATGCTGGCTGGGGAATCCTGGGAGATGTAGGACTTTTTTCTTTCTAAAGATGCATAGGATTGCACCATAAGGGTTCTTTCCCCCATGCTGCCACTGCAAGTTCCAGCAACGGCAACTGTGTTGGTAGCCTGGTCACCATTTTACATCCTCCACAATGCCCTGGACCTAGCATCATCCCAGTATGGGGAAAATGTCAGCCACCACCAAAATAAAAAATAAAAATGATGGAGAATATCTGGAGAAAATTCTGCAACATGGCTTTCTTTTTCTAGGGAAGTGAGGGGGGAAAAGAAAATTTGAAATTTTCTCAGAAAAATGTCTTCTGAGAAATTTCAGCTCAGCTCTAATTGTATGTAACATAGTCACCCTATGAACAGAAGGGGCTGATGTTCACGGAATGAGAGAAGGACCCCTTTCATAAACAGAAGCTCCTTCCACTAATGGAGCAACTACACTGGATGCCATCCATTGTCATCAGCTGCCCTGAAGCTTTGGCAATATAAGATGGAATATAACTCTTGAGATAAATGAAAGAAATACATCAATAAATAAAAGACCTGTGCTTCTTATTACACACAGCTCAGCTGCTCACCTCAAGACATGGACAAAGACCTCCTTAACCTTTTCCTATAGAGGCTTTGGCAGACATATCCATGATGCCCGTCAGCTGTTCAGTCTCATCTGCCAATGTCATCACTTGAACATGGGAGTCCACATTTGAGATAAGAGCAAAACTGCCAAAGCCTCTTTTCATTTTGTATGGTGGGCAGGGGAGAAATTAAAGCATACTTTGCCTATGGCTCTGCTAGTGAGGAAGCGTGTGAGTGGGTTGAGCCAATATAGCAGGGCTCTCCAACCTTGTGTCCCCAGATGTTGCTAGACTACAGCTCCCAGCATACCCAGCCAGCATGGCTAATGACAAGGGATTCTGGGTCCAGCAACATCTGGGGACCTAAGGTTGGAGAGCCCTGCAATATAGTAATGGAATCATAGTTGGAAGAGAACTCAAAGACCATCTAGCCCAACCTTCTGCCAACTCAGGACATCTTCTACTACAGAATCCCTGACAGGTGGCCATCCAGTCTCTACTTTAAAAACTAATGAAGGAGACATTAGTTTTTAAAGTGGGACAGTCTGTCCCACTGTCAAACAGCTCAGACCACCAGGACTTTCTTTCTAATGCAGAGTTTTTAAAAATCCCCTTTCTTGTAATTTGAACTTGTTTGCTCGGATCCTGCCCTCTGGAGCAACAGAAAGCAAATTTCCTCCATCATCTATGTGACCACCCTTCCGATATTTGAAGATAGCTATCATATCACCCCCTAATCATCCTTGCTCTGGGCAAAGCATACCCAATTCCTTCCATTTTTCCTCATGAGAGTATAATGTTGTTTGTCCTTGATCTGACTTGAGGCCTTACTGCAAAGCATTTGAGAAATTGTGCGTAGCCCAACGTATCACTGCCATATCTGAATAATTGTGAGCAAGACAGAATGCTTTGCTGCAGGACTTCATCACGATGTCGATATTGATGTCCACATAATACATATATGCTTGAGGAAATAGATGATTATAAGATATCAGTTTATTATAAGATGTTATGCTGTGGCATAGAATGTACAGCTTAAACAGAATCTAGAGGGTTACATGTACCTTAGCTAAGTTCATCATTATTCTCCTGTCAACTGTCTGACAGCTTAATTCCTAAGAATGATGAATCTTCTAAGCATAAAATTACAAACTTCACACAGTTTTTGTAACCCAGTACAAGTCCATATACATCTATAGTTATGCTTGAGCTGCAATGTTTAATTCATTACTGAGTTAATCAATGTAAAAACTTTTAATTACTCCAAGTATTTCAGCAGGATATTTATTTATTTTTGAAATCATAGGTTGTGTCCAATGGTGTCATTCCACTAGCACAAATTACATTGCACTAGCAGAAACCAACTTCCAAACTATGCGCAAGGGGGGGGAATCCTTCATGCGCAGTTAACTGCAGGTCTCAGTGCTCCATTACCACTCGTGCAATGAGAAAAGGCAGTGGATATCCGCTAGCACACCAGTTTTCTTCTGCCATGGTAAACTGGATTTAGGCCCATACTATATTTATTACGAGTAATTAAAAACCAAAAACAAAACTGCAAATGGCAAGCATCAAAAGAGGCATTTTTCTCTTTTATTTCACGTAGGAGAGAATGCCTCTTCTAAGATGATGCCTCCTATGGCACATGCAAACCCCCCCAAACAAACAAAGAAAAACGGGGGGGGGGGAGAGGCAAAGATGCTTTATTATTCCCTCAGGATACCTGAACCATCCCAGATGGTCAACAACTGTAACTTTAAGAACTGGTGCCTAATCTTGCTTTTCTTCTTCCTTCTTCCCCATCCCTTTTCCTGCTGTGTCACGTGTATTAGATTCCAAGCCTGAAGGCAGGGACTATCTTCTTGCCATACTTGTAAGCAGCTCTTACAAAAGCAGGGTAAAACTGCTGAAAATAAATGAATAAAAGTCAATACCAAAGTCCCCTGTTTAAAGGGCTGTTCCCTATTTAAAGGACTGTCCCCTTGTTAAGTCCAGTTCAAAGATAAAGAACCAGAATAAAGGAAAGCAAAGGCCTTGCAGTTGCCCATTAACAGCACCTGGACAGCAGTGCAGGCTGAGCAAGGCAAACAGGTCACCTGGTCACAGACATCCCCAAGTAAGATGTATTGTATTTCTATTTAAGTTATAGTAATTATTTCTAACTTTGCATCTATACATATAAATCAGTATATGCAATTTTGATGCAAATATGCGACCTTTTTTGTTCTATGTTTTGGTGATGCATTTCTTCATTTTGGAGACGCATAAGTGATGCCATCCTAGTTAGGGTTGCAACCCTAAGGTGTGTGTGTGTGTGTGTGTGAGAGAGAGAGAGAGAGAGAGAGATCACACATACACACAAAGCTCTTTTGGTTTAACATGTTGTATTAAGGACTCTCCATGTTTGTTGTAGCTCCAAAATGCTGGGAAATTATAGCTGTTAAGAGCCACTCCATGTGTCTATTCCAGCAAACAGACAAATCTGGGACTTAGGTCCACGTCCACCACTCTGCCACTTACAGCCAACCAGCTCCAAGATAGTGGTCAAGCTGGAAGTAACCACAGCATAGGATGCCATACCATAACCATAACCATAATGCCTATATAAGGCATCTGTTAAGTGCGTGGCCATTAACAGCTGTAATTTCCCAGCATTTTGGAGCTTGAGTGAAAGCCCTCAACACAACATGTTAAACCAAAAGGTCTTTTTGTTTTAGAACTTCATATTTTTATTGTTAAAGGAAAAAACAAAGAAAACTACGGTACATTACAAAAATATATATAACAACAGACAAAACATAAAATGGACTTCCAATTTTCTCCACAACAAAGCTTAAGTAAAAAAAGAAAGAAACCTTCTCTTACTCTATAGTTACAAATAAAGCACTCTTTTCTCATTAACCCAAATTTTTGTTCTTATTCATGAAACCCACAAATAAACAGATCATTATTTTCTAATCCCTGCAAAAAGTCTATTAGAAGTTTCCATTCAACCGTAAACCTAATTGTTGACTTTTCTCTAATTAATGCCGTAAGTTTAGCCATCTCTGCTGACCCTAACATCTTCTTCACCATCCACTCTTCTACTGAATGTAAAGTTGGACATTTCAATTTCTGCACATACAGTAATCTTGCTGCTGTTATCATATATAAAAGTAAAGTTCCATGGCTTCTTTCCATCCTATTGTCCATTATTCCCAGAAGGAACAATTCTGGTTTCAATTGTAAATTAGTCTTTAGGATTTTCTGAATTAATAAGTGGATTTGTATTCAGATTTTTTTGGCTTTCTTACAAGTCCACCACATATGGTAAAAAGTTCCTTCTTGTTGTTGACATTTCCAAGAGGTGCTCAGAGCACCCCATTTTGGACAATTTCTCCAGAGACATATACCAGTGATACATCATCTGATAAAAACTTTCTTGGAGGCTAGAAAATAACGTACATTTCAAACCTTTTAACCACTTATTTTCCCACTGTTTCATATAGATATTATATCCAAAATTTTGAGCCCATTTTATCATATACTATAGAATCATATAAAAGTACAGTTGGAAGGGGCCTACCAGGCCATCGAGTCCAACCACCTGCTCAGTGCAGGACTCCAGGTCAAAGCATCCCTGACAGATGGCTGTCCAGCTGCACCTTGAATGCCTCCAGAGTGGGAGAGCCCACCACCTCCCTAGGTACTTGGTTCCATTGTCTTATTGCTCTGACAGTCAGGAAATTTTTCCTGATGTTTAGGTGGAATCTGGGTTCCTGTAACTTGAGCCCATTATTCCGTGTCCTGCAAACTGGGATGATCGAGAAGAGATCCTGGCCCTCCTCTGTGTGACAACCCTTTAAGTACTGGAAGAGTGCTATCATATCTCCCCTCAGTCTCCTCTTCTGAAGGCTAAACATGTCCAGTTCTTTCAGTCTCTCCTCATAGGGCCTTGTTTCCAGTCCCTTTATCATCCTTGTTGCCCTCCTCTGAACCCTCTCCAGTTTGTCTACGTCCTCCTTAAAGTGTGGTGCCCAGAACTGGACGCAGTACTCAAGATGAGGCCTAACCAGTACAGAGTAAAGGGGAATTATCACTTCACATGATTTGGAAGCTATACTTCTATTAATGCAGTCCAAAATAGCATTTGCCTTCTTTGCAGCCACATCGCATTGCTGGCTCATATTCAGTTTGTGATCTACCACAATTCCAAGATCCTTCTCACTTGTAGTATTGTTGAGCCAAGTGTCCCCCATTCTGTACTCTGCATTTGGTTTCCTTTCCCTAGGTGCAGCACTTGGCATTTATTCCTATTAAATTTCATTCTGTTGTTTTTGGCCCAGCGCTCCAGCCTATCAAGATCGCTTTGAATTTTGTTTCTGTCTTCCAGGGTATTCGCTGTTCCACCCAACTTTGTGTCATCTGCAAATGTGATAAGCATTCCTGCACCTCCTCATCCAAGTCATTAATAAAAATGTTGAAGAGCGCTAGGCCCAGGACCGAGCCCTGTGGTACCCCGCTTGTTACCTCTCCCCAGTTTGAGAAGGAACCATTGATAAGCACTCTTTGAGTCCGATTCTGTAGCCAACTGTGGATTCACCTGATAGTTGTTCCATCCAGCCCACTTTTAGCTAGCTTGCTAATCAGGATGTCATGAGGCACTTTGTTGAAAGCTTTGCTGAAGTCCAGATATATTACCGTATGTCCACAGCATTCCCATAGTCCACAAGGGAGGTTACCCGATCAAAAAATGAGATCAGATTAGTCTGGCAGGATTTGTTCTTGACAAATCCTTGCTGGCTTCTAGTAATCACTGCATTGTTTTCAAAGTGCTTGCAGACTGACTTTTTATTCATACTCTTTCACTTGTTCATCTTCTGTCTCAAACTTCAATACAAGTTTATACATTTTGGCAATAACATGTTCATCATTTGTACATAATTCCCTTTCAAATTCAGACTTATCATGTTCAGAGTCATATTTTATCTACTTTAAACTTTTCTGCCATTTGTAAATATGCAAACCATTGACATGTATATCCTTCCTTTATCAAATCCTCTCTTGGTTTTATCTTATGTTCACCATGTGAAAATTCTAATTATCTCGATAGGTGAACCAATTAGACATACTTGTCATTTCTCTCCTCTAATGTGCTTCTTGTGCTGATAACCACAATTTTGTGGTTATCAAAAGGTATTTTTGTTAATTGGATAACATTTTTGAAGGCTATGCTTACAATGCTAGATACCTGGACCATTTAGGACAGAAGACATCAATCATATTCAAGAAGTCAGTACTGTTTGGAAGATAGCATTTTAAATCCCAAAACTGATTCTGAGGAGACTATGAGGAGAGAAAAGGATCCAGGGATCCAGAAGAGCAATGCTGAGGAGACTGTGAAGATGGAAAGACAGAGACAGAAAAGACAGGTCCTGAGGAAGCTGAGTAAGGACCAGGAAAGAGACAGCAGCATTCTTCCCTTCCCCCAGTTGCCAGGAGGCAGCACCTCTATAACCAACAGTCAATCACTGAGGAAAGTTGAACCATTAATCTCTTCTAACTGCTGATTTGATTGTAGTATTTTATTATATTATTGGGTTGTATCCAATGTTAGTCCTACTTAGTCTCACTCTAACTTAAGTCCCACTCATTTCAATGGGTCTACTCTATGTAGGACTAACATTGGATACAACCCTTTAATATATATATATATATATATATATATATATATATATGTTGGGTTGGATCTAAAGAAAAGTATGCTGAAGGGGGCTGATAGAAACTGACTTCCCTGCCTCCCCCTTCCCCATCAGCACCCTGAAATGCCTCTCTTGAGGGCCGGTGGACCCTGAACGAGGAGGGCTGTGGCGAGGGAGGCCGAAGGGGCATCCCCCAAAATTTGATGGAGTGGAAGTTGCCTCCATCCAATTTTGGGAGATCCTGTCAGGCCTAGCCCAGGCGCTGTGGGCCCTGGCTGTGACCTTAGAGCAAGAGTTGGATTCAGAGTTGAATCAGGATGATTTGGGATTTGCTGAAGCTGTGGACTGTCAGGAAGCCTGGGAGCTCGATTCTGCCCATGCTCCCAGCAGACCAGGCTGGTACTCCTTATCAGCCACAACCAGAGACGGCCTTGAGAGAGCACCCAGATTTGCAACAACCTGAGAGTCTTCCTGTGGGAACCAAGCAGGCCATAGACTCAGCCAAGGAGCGGGGCCAGGGGCTCTCCAGGATTAAGACATCAACCCAAGAGAGCAGAGCAGAGACTCCCCGTGAGGCAGACTTCACACGCACAGATGAGATTCCACCTAAACATCAGGAAAAATTTCCTGACTGTCAGAGCAATAAGACAATGGAATCAAGTACCTAGGGAGGTGGTGGGCTCTCCCAGTCTGGAGGCATTCAAAGTGCAGCTGGACAGCCATCTGTCAGGGATGCTTTGACCTGGATTCCTGCATTGAGCAGGGGGTTGGACTCGATGGCCTGGTAGGCCCCTTCCAACTCTAATTTTCTATGATTCTATGAGATCTTCCTGTAGGGATAGGTGGACTGACAAGGAACTCCAAGAGCCCCATCTCTGTTCAAAAGTCAGTGCAGAAGCCACAGAAACCACAGTTGTTTGCTGGAACAACATCTTCATTACTTGGAAAACTTCCTTGCCTGGACTGATCCTGAACCCTGAACTCTTGTCTGCTTTGAATCCTGTGCCTTTGGGGACTCTGACTTGGGATATATATTCTATCTATCTGTCTGTTTGTCTATCTATCTATCTATCTATCTATCTATCTAATCTATCTCACTAGACCTAGAACTTTGTCTTTGACTCTGTGAGGATTATTTGCCTTGGAACGTTCTCCTGACCTTATTGCTCTTGCTTAAGGACTGTTTTATTGGGACTATAAGCTCTGCGAAGAACTGTGCCATGGGCTTTGGCTGTGTAGCTAACTTTTTTCAATAAAACAGAGTTGGTTGTTTATTTCAACCTGTCTTGATCTGGAGTGATTTTCAAAGTGCGGAGCACCAACACTTCCCCTTCAGTCCCCACACCATAACTCACCCCATTCAGCAGAGTCTACCACGCCTCAGGAGAGGTGTTTTAGGGGACTGGGTGGCTACCAGGAGAGGAGAGAGCAGGGAAATCATCTTCTACCAGCACTTTACTTCGGATTCAATGTTCAATGTTGTTAGCCACTGTTATCCCCACTGCACAGCTGAGGAACTATTTTATACAGATACTCCATGTTCTCTTTAATGACCCAAGAGAGCCAACAGTCTGCCTTGGTTGGCTTCAGAAAAGTGGAATAGAATTATAATAAAACTATAATAATAAAAGAGGATGTGTGTCTTGTCTGTCTGTCCATCCATCACTGCCATAGCTCCAAGAAACCTGGGCACCTGAAAGTTGGCATGCATACTAGGAGGAACCTAGGGTTGTGCACCTTGGGGTTATTTTATTTTAAAAACTCATTAATTAATTTAAATTAATTTAAATGTGTCCATGTAATTGAAGCCAGCAATATCATTTTCATTCACTAGGGGCAGAATTCCCTAAGTAATGCATAGCTTTGCAATCTGAAGCCAGGAGGAAATTAGTAGGCCAAGGGAAAGGGTTATACACCTGCCCCCCTGCTGTGGGGCAGCCCCCCTCAGGGGAATGGAGTTGACAGAGCCCTCCCTTGGAGGCTATAGGGTTGCATCATTGCAGGGGTCATGCCTAGGAGTGCCAGTGGGCATTCCTAAACTTAGAGAAGGTGGGTGCAATGTGTCCAACTCTGACAGTATCCAAGAGAGAGAGATACAATTAAGACTAAGATCCTATGCATGCTTATCTGGAAAGAAGTCCCTCTGAAGTCAGTAGGATGTTTTCCTGAGTATACATGCATATGATCAGAATGTTAAAGGGACAAACATTGCTAATATCATGCAAACCTATTTCTATACCTAATGCAAGCACATGCCTCTTTCTTCACCTTGCAGGCATCAGAGCAAGCTCACCAAAACACTCTCATCATAGCATGAACACATCACATACACGATCGGCAGCAACTCTTCAGCTTTTTGTATGCATAGGTTATGATGACTCAGAGGGAGATCCAATTTTCAAACTCAAGATCCCCAGCAGTATCTCATTAGTTTTCTTATTTATGCCAATGTTCCCCCCCCCCTCCTTAAGCCATCTCTGCAGAGCCATGCGCTGAAGGATTAAAGCTCTCTCACCAACTTCTGTGAAAAAGAGCTTGTTTACCAACCACGGTTTGCTTGCTGTGTGGCAACCCAAAACTCACGGTTCATGCCAGTCATCTGGATGTGATGTTCTTCCTCTGCATCTGGGGTGGGGAAGGTATGGCCATCCAGATGTTGGTGGACCACAATTTCCATCAGCCCCAGCCAGCATAGCCAATGGTGAGGGATGATGGGAGCTGCAGTCCAACCACATCTGGAGGGCCACATGTTCTCCATCACTGCTCTCCGTGATGTATACTGGCACAAGTTTGCAGATTAGATACATGGTGTCAGAGAGTGTTGGACTGGGACTCGGGAGATCCGGGTTCTAGTCCCCGCTCGACCATGAAACTCTCTGGGTGACTTTGGACCAGTCACTGACTCTCAGCCTAACCTACCTCACAGGGTTGTTGTGAGGATAAAACGGAGGAGGAGGAGGAGGATGATTCTGTAAGCCACTATGGGTTCCTTGCAGGAAAAAAGGCGGGGTATAAATATAATAAATAAATAAATTATGTGTAATGTGTGACATACTTTGACATGTCTAGGTGTTGCTGTTTTTTATCATGAAATAGCAGCTGTGGTGACCCCCTGCTGTGATCCCAATGAAAATTCCCCCACCCACTCCCCGGTGCTATTGCTATGGAAAGGAAGCTGCTGCCGCTGGGTTGGATCCAGAATTAGTCATGCTTAGAATAGACCCCATCAAAGTCAATGGAACAAGTCTGACTAACTTAAGTCCCATTGATTGGAGCTTCCAGGGAGCTATCCATGGTGATGAACTCCATCCCCAAAACAGGTTCACCACCATGGAGTACCATGGATAGCTCCTATGAAGCTCCAAATAAAACCTGTAATGGAAAAGAAGCCCCACCGAAATAGGCGTCACCAGCCTCCACTGATCCCTGCATACCACAGACCTGATCCTGCTCTCCCTGCCAGCTTCTATTTAAGTTGTTAACACATGCTGAAAACTTTTTCAGATATACAATGATCTTCAAAGCCCTTCCCTCCGGTGATCAAAAACACCAACAATGCAAATTTAGAAATGGCTTAAATAGAAATACAGTACATCTCACAGTAGTGCAGAAGACAGTGACCAGGAGACCTGTGTGCCTGCCTGCCTGCCTGCCTGCCTGCCCAGTCTGCTGAGCAACAGTTGGTGAGCAACAGTTTTTATGGTTCTTTGGCCTGGTCAGCCCTTCAAATAGAGGACTGTCCTCTGTAAAAGAGGATACCCTACGGATCAGCAGTGGGCCCTCCTGGCAGCTGATGCCGGCCCTGCTCCTCAACCCACCCATCCACCTACATGCCTCCTTACCCCCTCTCTCCCTCCAAACCCGCTTACCCCGCTTGCGTGTTGCCTCGTATTGAGGCGAGCATCGCAGACCTGCCGAGATCATACTTCCAAACCAGGAAACATGAATTTTGGCACCATCCCATCACTGCTAAAAAATGGATCAAGTTAACTGTACTTAGCTACATGCTGAGGCCTCCTGCACGGATTCTGTGAAGTCTAAAAGCACTCGTTCCTTGGTAAATATGGAGTAGCTACTGCTGCTGAACTGGTCTCAGGAGTTACACCAAAAAGTCAAAGTTCTGTATCTCCTTTGATCCCATCTAAATGTCACTCCTTGTATTTACTAAGAAGAATGTCCAGGCCTCACAAAATCAGTGGGGTAGCAAGAGCGAATCAAGCTGGAACTGGGCAAGGCATATGTTAGACTGAGTGAGGCCCCATGCAAGGAATATATTTGGTGTTCCGCACCATTTGTTCAACTTTCGAATACCTTTTTTTAAAATTACATTTCTAGCTAAGTTCACAACTTTGATTCACAATTTGCATGTATGATTTATCCCTGTCATATAATACGTTGCAAATTTCCACTTGAATGAAACCAAATGAAGCCAAAAAGAATGTTAATGCAACACTGGAGGCCTGGTGTTGTCAGACTGACAAGTGAAGAGGAACTATTTGTACTATTCATTTCAGCTGTTGAGTGGAGAGTTGAGACAGACACCCCTCCAAAGCCCAGAGCACCCCCCACCCTGCTCCAGCCACTGTCTGCACTTGCCGGAGGGCCAAACTAACTGTTCTGCTAATCATGAAGAGCTACAGTTTTCCTTTCTCTAGTGCAGGGGAGGCTGGTGACTCCTGCTTCGGTGGGGCTCCTTTTCCATTACAGGTTTTGCAAGTTTTATTTGGAGCTTCATAGGAGCTATCCATGGTGCTCCATGGTGGTGAACCTATTTTGGGGATAGATAGCTCCTATGAAGCTCCAAATCAAACCTGTAAAATCTGTACTGGAAAAGGAGCCCCACTGAAGTAGGAGTCACCAGCCTCCCCTGCTCTAGTGTAAGTGCATAACGCCCCCAATTTGGATCAGGACCATGGTGCTCCAGGAGTGGGGTAAACCTTCCCCACACACATCCCCCTATGGGAGGGAGTTTCATAGATTTAATAGATCATAGAGTTGGAAGGAGCCTACAAGGCTATCGAGTCCAACCCCCTGCTCAATGCAGGAAACTAGAGGAGGGGTCTCCCATCCAAGTAATCACCAGGCCTGACCCTGCTTAGCTTTCCACGCTCAGACAAGCTGAGCCAGCGTAAGCCACAGGCCTGTATCTTAAAAAAGAAAGAAGTATTTAGTCTCTATTGGATAAGTTTATACCTCCTCCCATATGACCTTCTCCTCCACATCCTACATATAGCACATGCATGCGCACACATACATGCATTCCAGCGATCCTGAGATTGCTCTTTCCTTGCTGCTAGCAGTGGAGGATCTGTAGAGGAAGATCTGTAGAGGATCTCTGGGGGAAAGAGTGGAGATTACTGGTGTCAGGTCAATCAGTGGTGCATGGTGGTGGGGAAATCTGGCAGCAGCGGGTGTCAGGGCATCTTTGAGGGCTGCAGTAAAGGCCTTAGGGGCACATGCAGCCCCTGGGCCACAGGATTTGCACCCTGCTCTTAAAAGAATGGACACCCACATCTAGTTTGTTTGTGATTGGGGAGGGGCATACACCAATTTAACCACACAAAATTACTTGCTGCCACATAGAGTCTTAAGCCTCAGATGATTATATTTCTCACTGATTTTCTTAAAGGTTTTCTCAACGCCTTCATGTAGCTTTGAAAAAGAGTCCATATGGAATAGAAAACTCTGTCTAATGTTTATGCACTGGTCTTGCCTGCCTGGCGCTTGTAAATGAAAAAGAAAGAAAAGAAAGAAAGAAGAAGAGATATTCTACTCGTCTGTCAAATCAATCACAGCTTGCATAACACATATTAGATCATCTTATTATTCCATTAGGTAAGGGAATATAGGAGTAAAGGAATATGCCTTCCCACCTCTTAGAGCATTAAAAAGATCACAAATAAGACAGGTGTTTAAGTTGGGGAGGGGGAAGAGCATAAATTATCAATAATAATAATAATAATAATAATAATAATAATAATAATAATAATGTGGAGATTTAGTTTTGGCTGGGGCTTGTATCTGGCCAAAATATTTCAGTGTTCTGGTACATCATAAGGCCATTGGTACATCAGAGAGAAGGTGGCCATTTTACCTTTAAAGGGGGTGGCAGTGCTGGCTGAACTGGGTTTACACTGAAAGTGTACAACAGAAGTGATTGGGAAGCAGGGATGTTGAAGAGTCCTTGGTCTCGAGTCGAGTCACGAGTCTTTGGACCCAAGTCTCGAGTCCGAGTCCTTGGTCCAAAATGGTGACTCACGAGTCACGAGTCACGAGTCACTCCCAAAGCTGACTCCACGAGTCCCTATTAAAATCAATGGGTTTTTTTCCCAACAAAATAAGGCTACTTCAGATGTGTGGTTTAAATAAATTCTAGGCACAAGTGTGCCTTTTAATTTCAAAACTCTGCAACTGATTTTGGCAAGAACAGACCAGGCAAAAAACCCAAAATGACCAGGCAGGCAGAGGAGGCAGGGAACCCCAAAGCAGGCAGGCAGAGGCCTTTGTCTTGGACAATTCAACTGTGGAACTGGTCAAGAAGAGACCAGGCAGGCAGAGGAGGCTGGGAACCCCAGACAGGCAGGCAGAGGCAGCCAAACCCAAAATGTCTGAAAGGTTGCATTTTAGAAAAATGATTTTAAAAAATAAACTTGCTGTACTTCCTAAAACTTATCCATGTTGCATTTGAGGAACATGATTTTTTCTAAATGTTTGGCCCCCATTCTGGAACGGTGAGATCTCATCACAATTCCACCCTCACTGAACACCCGCTCCACTGGTGATGAACTTGCTGGAACCAGAAACACACTCAGAGCAGCCACACAGAGTAATCTCAGGTCCTTCTTCTGCCTCTCCCAAGTACGCAACACATCAATCAAAATAAATCTCGGTCCATAGTGGCCGAGCAGCGGCACACCTCGCTTCCATGCGCTCTTCGCGGGCAATCACGCTCCTCTCCACTCCTTCTGGCACAGCCCAGGGATGTTGAAGAGTCCTTGGTCTCAAGTCCCGAGTCGAGTCTCGAGTCCCATTAAAAATATTGGGACTCGAGTCCAAGTCGAGTCAGAGGGGGGACTCAGTCCGACTCACGAGTCAAGTCCTCGAGTCCGAGTCCCCATCCCTGTTGGGAAGAGAGGAAATTTTTGAAAAAAAATATATCATGATGCATAATTTTAGAAGCTTGTAATAGCATGGCTCATTAACAACAGTGGAATCTGTATAGCTAAGGGTGAAAACCTATGGATGTTTAGACAGGAAAAAGTCCAGTGTGGCGTAGTGGTGAGAGTGTTGGACTGGGACTCGGGAGATGCGGGGACTAGTCCCCGCTCGGCCATGAAACTCACTGGGTGACTTTGAGCCAGTCACGGACTCTCAGCCTAACCTACCTCACAGGGTTGTTGTGAGGATAAAATGGAGAGGAGGAGGATTATGTAAGCTGCCTTGGGTTCCTTGCAGGAAAAAAGGCGGGGTATAAATAAAATATAATTAAATAAATAAATAAATAAATAAATAAAATACAACTCCCAGCATTCCCCAGCCAGGCTGGGGTTTGGTGGGAGCTGTAGGACTTTTTTCTGTCTAAACATCCATAGGATTGTAGCCCCCAACATGATCCAAAGCACCACAGGACTGTGATGTGCCTGCAGACAGAGTCCTATAGAGCAGCCATGGGACAAGTTGCTAGAATGTAAAGATAGGAGAAATGGACTGTGCCATTGAGACTACAGGTGGGCAGTGCCATATTTGAATCCTCCTCCAAGATTGTTTTAAAAAAAAAAACTCCATACAAATAGAAAACTAGCACATCAAGTGAAGGGTTGTAGCCCTGCCTCCTTTATACTGTGCTACTTTTCTACTTGCATGGATTTTTTTTTCTTTTAACAGAGGGGAGCATTCCACAATGTGACCCACAGTCTGAAATGATACAGCTCTACCGATTTAGGATTGACCACTTTATTCTCACTTCATTCTGCTGCATGTGTATGCCAGGTCTAAAGCAGGCCCCAGACCATGATCTTGTAGTACATTTGCCAATCCTAGCCCCCCAGCCAATGAGCTTTTATCAGAAGTATTGTAGAGATGTTTCGATGTGGTTGGGTTTTAGCAGCTAGGGATCCAGCGGTTCAGCCCTAGCCATAGGCTGCAGAGGCATAATGTAGCCTCGTTCCAAGCATCCATATGGCTTCAGTAAGGGCCATTTTGATTAAAACAGGAAAATGGACCTACAATTCAAAGGAAAGTTAAGAGTTCAATAGCAGTTTAGTTGCATTTAACATTTACGCTTAAAAATTGCACACACAAAGGTTGTTTAAACACCTGTGGCATTCAAGGCATGTCTGGATTTGTCTAAAAAGCAAGGCTGGTCCCTACCATAGAGGGAAACTAGGCAACCGCCGGGGGTGCCAAAATTCCAGGGGACCTGGATTCAGCCACACATAAAGGTCTCGGAGGGAGAGCCACTTTCGGGAGGCGTGTACAGAAGTTGCTTAGCAGCCTGCTGGCTGGGTGATATTCCCTGCATTCCAATGGATGCAGTCAAGAGTCTTCTGGATGCAATCCAGAGCCTTCCACCTCCAGTTTGAGTCCACAGACACAGTCTAAATGGGAAAGAATAAAATACTGACAGAGACATACATTCCAGGTGCACCTATATATCAGACCTGGTCTTATTTTTTTGGTGGCTAGATAAAATCTATGTCCCTCCTCTGCCTTTGGGGGGAGATTTGGGGGTGCATTTTAAGATCTTTACTATGGTTCCTGTTTATCCAGATAGTAAATGCAAGTGTGGCCTGCAATAAAATGTTACGGAGTGAGATGCTCCTGTTCACTGTTCCAGTCACTAAGACGACAACTCATCTTCCAGAATACTCTGTTAAATTCTTCCTCCATTCTGGTCCCCCCCCCCGCTGCAACTTTCAGCATTCCATGGCCTCTGAACTCACTCAGTCCCCATTGGGCTGTTTTTGCCCCCACCCCACCACCATTAGGGTTCCCCCCTGCTAAATATTTGTTGTATTTTTGCAAACACTGAAGTTCCTCTATGCCTGCTGATACCTCCCCCTTGTGCATGGGTGGTGTCATTTTGGCTACATAAGCAATGGCACTCACCACCTGAACATTGGAAATAGAGGGAATGTTTGCTGCATGTGCTTACTGCAGGCAGCCTGTAATAGGACCGGCCAGATCCATTGTGATATGGATCCACTAATTATCAGTTGAAACAATAAACCCATTGTGATATGGATCCATTGTTATATGGATCTGTTAAATATTCTTAGGGCACGATCCTATGCATGTGTAGACAGAAAAAAAAGTCCTACAACTCCCAGCATTCCCCAGCTGGCTGTGAGGTAGGTTAGGCTGAGAATCAGTGACTGGCCCAAAGTCACCCAGTGAGCTTCATGGCTCAGCTTCATGGCTGAGGGGAGATTTGAACCCAGGTCTCCTGGGTCCCACACTCCAATCGCTTTGCTATGCTACACTGACTCTCACACTGGGAGTTGTAGGACTTTTTTCTGTCTAAACATGCATAGGATCGTGCCCTTACATGTCTAAACAAGGAAGCTGTCTCAGTCAGATTACTAGCGCACCTGCTTCAGAAGCCAGTGCAGGACATGCTACTGCAAAATAAATGAATATAAACATATAGCACAGGGAGAAGAGCTTTCTGCAATGTGTAACAGTGAAAATTGCTGTGGGAATCAGGGCAGTATGAGGATGCCAGAGTATCCCTGGCATCTTCACTAAAATCTCGGAGCGTGTGCAAATATTAAAAATGGAAGTGTAAAAATAGTAGGCTGGTCAATTCTTGACCATTTAATGTGTTACCACTATGCAGTGCAGCATAGAATAAGGCACAGGGAGAGGATCAGCACATATAAATAAATAAATTGCAGTGGTTGTGCTAAAAATAAGGTGTGGGGGTGATGGGATTCTGAATCTACGGATACATCCGACCTCAGACACCATAGAAGCATACACAGGAGTGTTTCATAAGGATATTGCACTAGAATGTTTCACACATTGATCCTGGGAGCCCCTGATGCAGATTTTTAATAGAACTTTCAATCTAACACCTTCTGCATCCTTGGAAGTAGATTTGGGTGTTTGTTATAGAAAGTATATTTTTGTGCCTGTTATGCATTTAATTCTTGAAGTTGGACAAGTGTTTGGGTACACAAAATCCTTATTTATCCTCAGAGTAGGTTTGTCTGAGTCAATAAAGGCTTCCCTGTTGTCTTGTCAACAAGGAGCCCCTTAACCAGAAGAGGAGATTTTTCTGTGCGTGCCTTCCTGCTTTATTATTATTATTTTTTTCTCGTACTGCTAAGAAGCCAGCCAAATGTGACAGTGATTTTCTGTGTTGCCAAACTAGGAAGGACACATAAAGCACTAACTCATTTGATTAATGTCTGCCATCAAGCAGACATACATTTTGGTGATCACCAGTGGCAAAGATGAAAGGATGAGGTCGTGTGGAGAAATGACTAGAGGATGATGGGCTGTCTGGTCTCCCTGGACAAGGATGTCCAGATGCAAAATAGGACATGACCCCTGCACCTTCAATAGCTGTGTAGAAGAGGGAATTGCACTATCAAAGGTGCAGGAGCTCAGTCCTCTTTTGCTTCTGACCACCCTAAGAGTGGGACCTTA
The DNA here is from genome assembly GCA_021292165.1 of Shinisaurus crocodilurus. Classification (NCBI taxonomy): domain Eukaryota; kingdom Metazoa; phylum Chordata; class Lepidosauria; order Squamata; family Shinisauridae; genus Shinisaurus; species Shinisaurus crocodilurus. The sequence continues at coordinate 31,836,151 of CM037876.1, forward strand.
ATGAAATCCACAAACCCACTGAACTTTTGCCAAATTGTACCACCTGTAGCATTCTCAAAACAGTAGCTAATGGGCCTGTCAAAAAAGGTAGGGTGCTGGGAGTCTTCTGTTCCCCACTCCCCTCTGTAATTTCAGAACTGGCACAAGGATGCTTCATGGTTGCCCACTGGCTATGATGTCTCTTCAGTATCATGGGCTGTGGAGAGAATAGTAACGAAGAAGAGGAAATAGGGGAACTGGCTCTCACCAGAAGCCCAGCTGAGACGGGCACTTTTCAGAGAGAAAGAAGAATAGGAACTAGGTGTGCCAACCTAGTTCAGAAAAAATCTTTGGGGGCTTAGAAAAGGCTGCCTCAAAGGAATGCTGGCTGGTAAAGACCCTCCCTACTAGCTCCCAGACTTCTAAAACAGACTCCCCAGTCCCTTCCCTTCCCTTCAGGCAGCACTGGCAATCGGAGCTGAAGTGGGGTGCACAGAGAGAGGAGAGAGGTTTTCTGTTTCCCTTCCTCCTCTCCTCTTCTGCTGTTCTGGCCACTGTTTGCAAGGTAAGAGAAGGATTGGTAGGAGAGTGTGTTTGGGGACTGGGGGATTCCAGGGAGGGTTTTTGAGGGCCACAAGGGCTGATGGGGACAGGTATTTTTCCAAGCCCTTGGACTGGCTCCAAAAAATGATCGGAATTTTTCTGAGTTTCCCCCAGATATTATATCAGGGCATTTCCATGTAGGGATGGACTAATCCATCAGTTTCCCTTTCTCCCACATTCACATTTGTTTACTCTCAAGTTCTTTCTGTCCTGCTTATGACAAGTGTTTTCATAAAATACATTAAAATACAATAAAAATTGTTTAAACTACAACAGAAGCTGAGACCACTGATAAAACATAACCTGTATATAAAACAACAGGTACTTAGCAGACAAAAAACCTGCTGTAATAAAATTGGCTTTAACAACTGGTGAAAGACAGCCAAAGAGGGGCCATCCATTCCATGCTTCATGGGGCAAGGTGTTCCAAAATATTGGTGCAGCCACTAAGAAGGCCCTATTTCTTCCTGCTATCAACCATGATTCCACCCTAGGTGGGGCACAGACAGGGGCCTCTCCTCCTGATATTTGGGAGTGGACAGAATGGTATGGGAGGAAGTAATCCCTCAGGTATCCTGGACCCAAGCCATTTAGGGCTTTAAAGGTAATTGCCTGGAAGCAAATTGGCAAGCAGTGCAGCTGTTGCAGGACTGATGATGTAACATGATCGCATGGGTCTGCAACCCACCTTGCAACTGCTTCCTGGATCAACTGAAGCTTCGGTAGACTCTTCAAAAGTAGCTCAGTGTAGAGTGAATTGTAGTAATCCAACCTGGATGTAACTAAGGCATGCGTTCCTGTGGCCAGGTCCGAACTCTTCCCCCCGCCCTGCCTCCACTATGTGCCATGATAGGATCACAAAGAGGAAGAGAATGGGAAGCTTTCCATTTATTATAATATAGGCAATTAGTATGGTTGCCAACTGACCAGCAAAAACTGGCATATTTCAGTTTTCTGTTTTGGGGGCAGTTGCTAGAAAAAGCAGGACACAAGGCCAGCCCCCTGCTCCGATCAGTTGTTGTTGTTGTAGTATTCCATGAGTGAAAAGGCAGCTTTTGCAGTGGGCTCCCTTCATAGAGCCATTAAAATGGCAATTTTTAATTAACTTTTTGTATTGTCATTTTAAACCGTGCTTTTAAATTTGGTTTTAATCTTTTAAACTATATTGTATGTTTTTATTGTTGGTTTTTTAAAATGTAGATTTTATTGTATAAATTGTTTGTGAACCACCCAGAGAGCTTCGGCTGTGGGGTGGTATAGAAATTAAATAAATAAATAAAAATCTACTGGGTTCTAATCCAGCTCCATCCACACATGCCCCACCCAGGAACCAGATTTATTATTACTATTTCAAGAGCTAGCAGGTAGGTGAACTTGGTCCCATCACCTGTACAATTGGATTTGCTAGAATCAATCATAGAATGGATGCATAGAATGGATGCATGATGATACACATCGCAACCAGTAAACCAAAGTGCTGTGGGGTGATATGTCTAAGGAGTCAGCTAAGGTGGACAGCCAAAGTCCCATGGAGTTCTACATGTTTTATCTCTTAAGACTTGAGACCTTGAGACTTTAAAATGTGGTGAGACCAAGGTAATGCCTTGCTTTCCTCATGCTAGACATGGCATCTCCCTCTCCCATGCTTGGCAACATCACTACAGTGCACTGCTTTTTGATGAAGGTTGCATGTGTACTTTTGATTGGATGCCTCCTTTTTGATTAATGATCCTAATACTGTGATTTACATTTAATTCTTCCTCCTCTCTTTAAGTTGGGCAAAAGAAAAAATAAAGAAAAAAGAAAAAAGAAAGCCTTTTCTAAATAGTGCATAAAACTAAAAAGCTCCTTAATTAATATCCATAATTCACCTCTCTTCTAAATTAATTTTCAACTTCTGTGGAGTATTTGAATTAATTTCCACCTCTTATTACCTATAACCTTAGGGGACTGAATCCATCCCCTGATTTTCCAAACTTAATGTGATTCACTTTTAATAGCAGTGATCAATTTCCTGTTTTATCACCATCGGTAGTTATGGATCCTTTTGTGAACCTGGGAATGAGAACTGATAATATTTTCAGAATTACAGCCATCACAGCCTCTATATTCAGTCAGACTATTTGGCCTTTAGTACCATTAGTGGACTTGACTATCTGATTTGTCTGCAATGAAGATTTTTTTTTATTTAAGCAGTCCTAAGAGAGGGTTGTTTATTATATAGCTGTACCCATTTGCTGCATGAATCAATATTTTCCATTAAGGTTATATTTTGCATTTAGGTTATGAAGGGTTAATCATGATTAATATGTTAATACATTTGAATCATAAATAAAACTAATAGACATTAGCCGATGGAAAAAGAAAGCATTTTAGAAATTGCTTTTATGATTTGAAATAAGCATACCACCACCAGCATGGACTATATACCAGCCTATAATATTTCAAACAGAGATAGACATGATATTTATTTATTTATTTACTATATTTATACCCTGCCCTTTTTCCTGCAGGGAACCCAAGGCGGCTTACATAATCTTCCTCCTCCTCTCCATTTTATCCTCACAACAACCCTGTGAGGTAGGTTAGGCTGAGAGTCAGTGACTGGCCCAAAGTCACCCAGTGAGTTTCATGGCCAAGCGGGGGACTAGAACCCGGATCTCCCGAGTCCCAGTCCAACACTCTCCCAGCCTTCCTATGTTGAACTCGGGGTTGTCTATATGGATGTGGCTTAGCTCATTGTATCCTCACAACAGTTTGTGAGGTACGTTAGGCTGAGAAAGAGTGACTTGCTCAAGGTCACACAGTGAACTTTATGTTTCTTTGTGTGATCTCAGATCTCCCCAGCCCAAATCCAACCAGTATACCACACTCAGCCTTGGCCCTGCTGTTACATAGAGTAAGATGACTTCCTTAGGCAACACATGCGTGGGGAGTGGCGGTGAGGTATTGGAGAACATAGCTGTATATGCCATGCTGCCTGCTCTCTGCCCACAGGTGTGGTGGGAGACACTGGGAAACCAGTGTTGAAGTAAAATTCAACCGCCAGTCCAGTCAGCCTCTGTACAAGGAAGGTGGGTGGTGCACCATCTTGTCCTTCGCTTCAGGCCACACTTGTTTTCTACACTTGTATCTTGGCATGTACACAACATAGGCATTTGTTCATTTCATACTTCTCCAAACAAAAACTTCACAAACCCCATACATTATTAAACTGACATAAATACAATTTAAAACAGTTAAAAATCACTGTAACAAATAATACAATACAACTACAGTAGTTTAAAACAGGAGCCCATGAACACAAAATATTTAGAAGGCCTTAGGAAACTCTTCAGAGCACATCTAAAAATTCTGAGGGAAAAGGGCCAGGTGAGTCTCCCCGAGGAGTGAGTTCTACAATCATGGAGCCACTACTAAGAACTTCCAACTATCTCTAAGAACTTCAAACTGAGAAATTAAACTGCACACTCTGGGCATATCTAAACAGGGACGCTTATCTTTGAGAGCCAGTGTGGCGTAGTGGTGAGAGTGCTGGACTGGGACTCGGAATATCCGGGTTCTAGTCCCCGCTCAGCCATGAAACTCACTGGGTGACTTTGGGCCAGTCATGGACTCTCAGCCTAACCTACCTCACAGAGTTGTTGTGAGGATAAAATGGAGAGGAGGAGGAGGATTATGTAAGCTGCCTTGGGTTCCTTGCAGGAAAAAAGGCGGGGTATAAATATAACAAATAAATAAATAAATAAATATTGGCTTTATACCAATGTAATTGTCATAGCTTCCTCCTCAGAGATGCTGAGAACTCTCTGCTAGAGATTCCTAGGCCAGTGGAGCTAGCAAGTGAGTAACATGGAAGGTGTAGATGACACAGCAGTTGGAAGCTAGACAGGAACTGTATTGTCACAAACAATTATAGAACAGCAACAGGAAACTCCTGACTCCACCCAGATACCACTGAGTCCAGTGCTACCTAAGTCCTATTCAGTTGTTTGTGATCTGGACAGAGTAAATAAATGAGGAAAGAGAATGCACTAGCCCTGCCCCACCTATTGTCACATTCATCACCCACTACTACATGTAGAGGGAAACTTCCTGAAGAGGAGAGTGTCCTGTATCCGTGAAAGTGGCTCACGTAATCCAGAACACTGGAGGGCCTCCACAGATACAGGAAGTTCTCCTCTTCAGAAAGTCACCCTCCACATGTAGAGGACGATGAATGTTACAAGGAAGGGGGGGTGTAGGGCTAACATGCTCTCTCTCCTTGCATGTTTGCTCAACCTAAATGCATGAATGGGGCTTTGGTGACTAAGGGCACAATACAACCTGGATCCCCATAGCCCTCTGAATTCGGAGGATTACAGGCATCCTATACAGGATAGGGGGAGTGCCGAGGCAAAGGATTTCAGCCATCTAAGTGTGGTGCTTCTGAGGGGGAGGAAAGGAGGCTGAGGCGCCATCAGAATACTTCATATTGTGGTGGCGCCTGACTCCTCCCCTCCCTGCCCCCAGGAATGCCCACAAAACCCCTTCTCCGAGGTCACATTTGCGACCTCGGAGAAGCAGCCAGTACTGTTCTTTCCAGGCCATCTGCGGGGGGAGGCGTTCTGAGCTTGGAGTCCCAGCTCCCACAACACCCCTGACGATGTTCTGCTGCTGCCAGGGAAGATTACTGGAAGGCAGGGGGGCAGTTAGAAGCCAGATCTTAAAGTGGCAAGGCAGTCCTCTTCCCCCAAACTTCAGAATCTCCTTGCAGAGTGTCCAGGCTAGAGTCTGACTCCAGCCCCACAGCCGGCTAGCTTATATGCCCCAGGAGGCTGCTGGATTCCTAGGGTCAGGTGTTTCCAACTGCCCTGATGACTTTAATTTCCATGCTGAGCAGGGCCGGCGCTACCGCTAGGCAAACTAGGCAGGTTGCCTAGGGCGTGTGGCTGAAGAGGGCGCAGAAACGCTGCGCTCCTCTTCGCTGCCGCCGCCACACCACCGCCGCCGGGCCTCCTCCCCCGCCGCCCCGCCCGCCCGCCGAAGCCGCCGCCGCACCTCCCCCGCCCGCCGAAGCCGCCGCTGCACCTCCCCCGCCCACCGAAGCCGCCGAAGCTGCCGCCGCGCCTCCCCCACCCGCCGAAGCCGCCGCCATGCCTCCCCCGCCCGCCAAAGCTGCCCCTCCCCCCACGCCTCCCCGCCCGTCGCCGCCACGCCTCCCCTCGCCACCTACCTTCTCAGCGTAGCTTCTGGAGCCCCGCCGGCATTGTTTTGGCGGGAGGAACCAGGGCAACAGGGCTTAAACAGCCCTGTTGCCCTGGTTTCCCCGGCAAAAAACAGAGCGCGGGGGTCCCATCGCATCACTTCCTCTTCGGAGGCGGCGAAAGCAGCCAGGGTGGGGGAAGGTAGGTAGGTAGGTAGGTGGTGGCGGCGGCACGTGCGGGGGGGTGTTTGCAGAGCAGGGCTGCTTTGCTCCGGAGGCCCGGGGGGGCGCAAATTTTATTTCGCCTAGGGCGCCAAACTGCCCTGCACCGGTCCTGATGCTGAGGCTGCTTCTGGAGATCCGGCTCGGGACTTCATGGCCTCCATGACACCCATGCGGCTGTCTCAGTTTGCCATCGGCCCAACACATGAAGCAGGGCATACCCTTGACTTGGTCTTTGCTCCTGGGGCTATGGGATGGGTAGCCTGGAAATGGGGGGGGGGTACAAGTAACCCCATTGCCATAGTCATACCATTTCCTGGTGAGGTTTGAACTCATGGCATTACTTCCCTCCTGCAGGGGTGGGGGGCCCATTCCGATGGTCCGCCCCAGGAGACTGATGGAATCCAATGGAAAAATCACAGTAGATGGCTGGAACCAACTTGGGACAAGGATGTGTAAGTGAACAGTAGAAATCTGGTAGGCTAAAGAAACTGATCAACCCAACTGTCCAGTGTTAAACTATCTGCTAATGATATGTTTTCTCCACAGCAGCAGCTCCTAAAGTGGTTCATTAGAGTTACCACCACTGCCTGCTGCTTAACACTGCTACATGGGGGGTGGGGGTGGGGGACCTTTACTAGAGGGCATCTCAAGCAGGTGGTGGAGGCTTGGGGACCAAGACCTGTGCAGGTACATGAATGCTGAATGGTAGCAGCACCCAGCATGGGCCACCACAGATATCATGGCTGCATGGCCTTGCTGGTTGCTACGAGTTGTTTAGTTCTTGCATTAATAATGTTCAGGGCTCAAGATCCTCACTTAAACTTTGATTAGCTAAGCAAGGAGTCATAATTAGAGAGAAATACTATGACTGCTGCCACCACCCCCATATCACCTCCTACTGACAGGCTGCTCTTAGGGTCACACAGCATACATTTAAGCACAAACTTCTTTAAGTGATAATGTCCTCATATCTTTCCCTTGCAAGAGAAGGAAAAAGAATTCAAAAATCCTCCATTGGCCTCTGGGTTGGCTTCCTTGGCCTTCTAGACCAATGAGCCATAACCAGCATTTCCTTTGGTCATTTCTGCCCAAGTCTGTCGTCTGAAGCTTTTGTTCACTACCAGTCTTCTCTGACTCAGATAGGGATGGGTGAATCTCTCCGTTTCAGTTCTGTTCAGTTTCTCATTTTTCTGACCTTAAGTTTGGTTCAGCTTGATTCTGCATCACTGTACACATTTTATTATAAAACAGTCTGCACAGAAATTTGTATACATTTTTGTGCACACTTTTCCTAATAGACACACATGTATGCATTTTTGTGCACACTGTTTGCTAATGCATACACCTTTTGCAAGCTATTTCCCCTACAATTATGAATTTGTGTGCATTATTTTCAATATTGTGCACATTTTAACCGTAATCTTGCAGAGCGTCTTGATTTTTGTGTGTACTTTCCCCTGAAGTGCATATTTTGTGTGCATTTTTCAGAGGATAATTGTAGTGCTAAATTTGGGAAAGTGGAAATTTGGGGGTGCAACTCTGTTCTGGTTCACTCATTGATTCAGAATGGTATGGTAAATTCACATTAATATCTGGACAGAACAAATTTCTCATCCATCCCTAGATCCAGACCAGTATTCTCCAACCTTGGGTCGTTGTAGGCCAAAAACATCTGGGGACCCAAGGTTGGAGAACACTGATCCAGACCTTCCTCTATCGATAGCTACATCTTGTTCCTATTTAACAATTTAGTTGACGATCTCTTCTGTTTCTCTTATAGGTTTGTCCTCCCATCAGTCATCACCTCAGAAAATTGAAGAGCTATTTCTCGAATGACCACAAACTTCTGTGCCTTTATTTTGCCATTATATAAGCCTTTATCAAAGGGGTGTTGAACCTCTTTCAGCCCAAGGGCCAAATTCAATTTTGGAGAAGCTTTCCAGGGCTGCATACCAGCGGTGGGAGAAGGCAACTGGCAAAAGGGGGTAGGCAGGACTAAAGGCAAAAGGGGAAAAAGTCCCAAACAGCAAAAATACCAGGGTGTTTTTTTCTGTTTAAGGGCACAATCCTATGCATGTTTAGACAGAAGAAGTCCTACAATTTGCAGCATTCCCCAAACAGCATGGTTGACTAGGGGATGCTGGGAGTTATAGGACTTTTTCCCATATAAACATGTATAGGATTGTGCCATAAAGCTCTTACTGCCAATAACTGAGCCATAGTTAGTTATGTAGTCAACCTTTTTAGAATGCCTAACCATTTGGGGACAATTCTGTATTTTATTTAATGGTTTTATCTTCTGTTTTAGTACTGAGTTTCTGTATACTGTACTGGTAATATGCAACCATTTTTATAGAACTCTATCTCATTGTAATGGCCAATGGTTATATACCATAAAGGTAACTACTATTATTTCTAACTGTATGTGCCTTTTAGAATGGGGGAAAAATCTGCACAAAGGGTGGGAAACCACCAAATAATTAGTGGTTGGGGGAAATGGGTGGGGCCAGGGGAAGCTGCGTGACTATCTGTGGAAACCTGGAGGGCTGGATTGGGACACCAGGAGGGCTGGATTTGGGCCCTGGGCTTGAGGTTCTGAACCCTCTATCATAGTAGAGTTTCTGTTTGGCAGGAACCAACAATAAACCAGCAGCTTAACTTTTATTAACTATTTACCAAATTAAGGAGTCATTATTAGAGAGAGAGAGAGAGAGAGAGTATTATTGCTGCCGCCGCCAAATCACCTCCCACTGCTGGGCTGCTCTTAGGGTGACACAGTACACATTTAAGCATGGATAGCCCTCTTAGGGCCTGTAAGCCTCTGAACTCGGAGGATTACGGGCATCCTATGCAGGGCGGGAGGAGCGCAGAGGCGAAGATCGCCTCCCCAGTCCTCCTCACCCTGCAATTCAGCTAGAGGACTGATTTTGGCAATCTAGCTGCGATGCTTCAGATGGGGAGGAAAGGAGCCTGGAGTGCCTCCAGGGTATGTCATATCCTGGCAGCCCCAGCCTCCTTCCCTCCCTGACCACCAGAACGCCCCCCCCCCTTTACCCTTTCTCCAAGGTCACTCTGACAACCTCAGTGATCGGGCCCACTCTTCCTGCAGAGGAAGATCTGGGAACAGATTCTGAGTATGATGGGGAGGAGGAGAAGGAGATTGACGGGAGGGAACCTACAGCTGGTTCCCCAAGGCCAGTGGACTTAAAAGATAGACCCAACAGGCAGGGAGGAGGATCAATCGGTGTCATATCCTGTGGGAAAACAGTCTGAGCTCTCTGATAGGGAGGAGGGCGAATCAAGCGTCACTAACACTAACCCTCCCGGTCAGATGTCAGCTGAGGAGGATGGACCAGCGGAGCAGCTTCAGGAGCTCTAAGAGATTGGCCCTTAAGAATAAGGACCCGCCATAGGGGGTGTGGGTAGTTTGAGTCTGGAAGGGAGGAGAGGTTCCCAGTTTGGAATCAACTTCTCAACAATAGGGCAATCTTCCTTAATGGCTATTATCCTAACTAAGCTTGTTTCTTTTGTGACTGATTTCTGCAATCCACTTCATCTGTGTTTCTAAGCCAGTTTGCTAGGCTGGCATTTTTCTAATAAAACTTTTGGGTTAGAAGCCTGCATGTAGATCTTCTTGGAAGGAGGAGGGGAAGTACGGCCCTGACACTTGGCAATGTAGCCGGTGCGGTTCTTTCCACGCTGGCTGCGAGGAGGAGAGTGTGGCATCTAGCGCAGATCCCCAGTCCAAGGTTGGAGCTTTTTTCTGACCGAAGATCTGGGAATCCAAAGCATCCTATGGCCCTCTAGATGCTGTCTAGGGGACATGGGATCATGCTCTCATAGTGAGAGTATCCTCACACTAGCCACTCAGCATTTCTACATGACCCTTAGTTGTCAGCCCTCTTCCCAGCACCGCTTCCTCATTTTAACCATTTTGGAGTACCTTTAATTTCCAGCATGTACAGAGAGACTCGTAGGCCTGGGCGATCAGTCTATTTCTGGTCCATGTCCATTTTTCATGCGTTCATTCATAGGTCTGTTCAGTTCAATTTCCACGTCAAATGAACACTGGTTTGGGTTTTTAAAAAACAACAACACACATGTTAATGTCTTTTTCACAAAATATGCATTTTTATATTCATTTCTCCCTAAAAAAACCCCACACACATTTATTTACACATTTTATCTTAATAATAATAAGACATTAACATGTGTGTTGTTTTTTTTAAAAAAAACCCCAAACCAGTGTTCATTTGACGTGGAAATTGAACTGAACAGACCTATGAATGAACGCATGAAAAATGGACATGGACCAGAAATAGACTGATTATTATTATTATTATTTTACATTAATTAATTCCATTTCTATACCGCCCAATAGCTGAAGTTCTCTTTTGTTTGCATTTTAATCTAAAATAGGTATTTTTGTACTCATTTTGGTCTATTTTTTGAGCTGAGAATTGTATAGCCAAATTCGAAGAAATGCCAAAAATGAAGGATAACTCTTTTGATCCAGGAAGTACAAATCTGGCTGGTTAGCTTAAAAATGCAGACCAAACAAATTCCTTCAGCATTCCTAGTTCAGATTCAGATACAACACTTTCAGACATTTGCCTCTGGCTATCTGTGTACCACATTTTAGTGTCTTTGTTGGTATGGAATTACCATAACCATTTTAATATCCCTTTAAGTGAGTCTATTTCTGTATATGCTTATCTGAAATGTTATTTGAAGCGCATGAAACCACAGATGCTGGCTGCCCTCTCTGCCTCACACGTCCCTGTTCTTCTTATGGGGTACCAGACAGCAGAAGTCTGACGAGAATCAATGCCTGATGTGCCACCTCAGCCTCTGTAGCATGCAAAGTAGCACACGTTCACACATTCAATTTCCCTTAGGGTGTCCTTCATTTTAGAAATCACTTTCCAAGTTGATTTTTATGGCACATTGTAAAAATGTGCAGCATCTAGTTAAAGGGAATGGGGTTTAATTCCCCCCCCCCCAACTCATTCTAATTGTATTCATATATATACAAAAGTTTGGTTGATGAAAAGGAAGTCTGAATGCAGCCTCTTGGCAATGTACAACACTTCTTTCTGACTCTCACAGAGCAATCCTAAGCATGTCTACTCGGAAGGAAGTCCCCCTGGGTTCAAAGGACCTTACTTCCAGGTAAGTGTGTGCAGGATTATTTATTATTTATTATTACATTTATATCCCACCTTTTTTCCTCTTACAAGAAACCCAAGGTGGCGAACATGCTCCTCCTCCTCCTCCTCCTCCATTTTACCCTCACAACAACCCTGTGAAGTAGGTTAGGCTGAGAGTCAGTGACTGGCCCAAAGTCACCCAGTGAGCTTCATGGCTAAGTGGGGACTAGAACCCAGATCTCCTGAGTCCCAGTCCAACACTCTCACCACTACGCCACACTGATTACAGCTTCAATGCCTAAATTATTCAGGGGGGGGGATCTAGGGATCTTTCACACTAGTGAAATAAGATGATTCCTCTACCACTTTAAAGTTTCTTAATGCTTGGCTCCATTTCTTTAAAGTATTTTGTGGCGGGTAGAGCTACTTAGTTTCCTCTGGAAAGCAAATCCATGATTTCATGTTCCTCAGCCATATTCCTTCCCCACAGAAGGAAGTCGGAGGGAGCGGGGGTGGAGAGAAGCCTCCAAAAGCACAAGAAACCTCACAACAGAAAACAACCAAACAGATGAATGATAACTTAGGTCAGGGCACAATCCTATGCATGTTTAGACAGAAAAAAAGCCTACAACTCCCAGCATGCTCCAGTCACTTTCCCAACCTCGGAGAGCAGGTGGCCCAGTTCTTTCCATGCTGGCTACAAGGGAGCAGGGAAGGGGTGTCAGAGCTCCGATTCCCAGCTCTGAGTGCTGTCTCCAACCCTGGAGCTGGGAATCCGAACTATCTTATGGCCCCTCAGACCATGTCTAGAGCCATAGGATTGTCCCCCCCCCCCCCCAGGTCTTATTATTTTAAATTGTTGTTCACTGCCTTGATGGCTTTTTAGCAGATAAGGCAGAATAACAACAACCATTCCAGTGCTAACCAACCTGATCTGCATCTCCCGGACTAATGTGCAGATTGGAATGCAGGTATCCTTTGGATTTTACAGTTCCCTGAGTTGTGCAATCCAGTTTGCAGCTCTACAAGCCTACCAAAATACACACAAAAATTAGAGATTTATGGGTAGAGAAATGGGGGGGGGGGACAATTTCACCACATTTTACCAACAGATAGGGCTCACCCTTGGCAGGGGTTGTAGCACAGCACAGCTTCTTTCTTTTTTCCTAAGGGTTTTTGCATGTTTTGCGCTGCCACTGCAACTGGCAACAGCATCAGCTGTGTGGGCAGCTTGGTCCCCATTTTGCATCCTCCACAATGCAGGGGTGTGTGTGTATGTGGGGGCAGTGTTGTACCTAGCTCCAGGGAAGAGGTGGAGTTAGTGCTGTGCCAAAATCTGCCCTCCAATTTCCCGAAAGTTTTCTTTCCCCATGAAAGAGGCTTCCATTTTTCTGCCTCCTTCTCAGGTATTTTATCATTTATTTTGGTGGTGTTTTGAGCTTATCTAATCACCGTGAGGTGGCCAAGGGGGCTGTGTGTGTTTTATCTTTCTATTATACATCTGTCCATTGCTCTGCAGCCTCCCAGGCTGCCTGCACTTCCTGATCTGAAAAAGCCCTATGGGAGGAACTACAGCGTCTTCCCCTGGGCTTTAATTGAAGTGTGGGGAGCCAAGGAGGCTACAGGCTGCCAGAGATACGATTGCACAATAAAAGACAGGACACTCGTGCACACTCCTTAGGCACCTCCTAAGCAAGGCAAGCACAAGAACCCTGAACACAACCCAGGAGAATTTCTCTGAAATGTTCTTCTCCTTTGAATTTGTTTTTGAAAGCAATTTCTTTTCTATGGAATTGAACGAGAATGGTCGGGGAAAAGAATGTAGAATACATTTTCGGCGTAGCACTAATAAAAATGCCTATTTTAGCTTGATAGGTTCAGAAATACGTATTTTGGAAGGAAATCTCTTCAGAAACGTGTATTTTGTGAGAGGATGCATTCAGAAATATGTAATTAAATATGTATGTAAATACAAGTCGTTGTGTGGATTTAAAAAATGAACAAACTGCAGATTAATGAAGAAATAGGACAGAATGGATTTACAAGTGAATATGCATGTGAAACTGACTCAGACTGGAAATTGACTGATCCTCCGTCCATCTCCAACAGTGATAAACTGGAGGCAGCAGATGGGTGCCCTCAGACGACAATCTCAGTGCTAAGATCTTCAGAGATGTAGGGGCAGGACTCACTATAGATTTTTATTTTATTTTTTAAAAAACTACCTCTGCAGTATCAGGCTGTAACAGAATCATGACAACTGTGACTTGTGCATAGAGGGGAGGACGTGCCGAGCTGCACAAGCATTGGTAGGTTACTGTAACAGGGCCCTCGTGGCAGCTGTAGTTGTCCTCGATTGGGGTCAACAGAGAAGATGTAGGTGGAGGGGGGACAATGAATGAGGCTTAAGTGAAAGCTGCTCTTTTCACATATGGAGAAGCACTTTACAGCACACAGAGCCTGAGAGTAGTGATAGGCAGAGGAGGGGGAGGATAGCAAGACCGAGAGATGAGCCTCTAGGGTGCACGACAGCAGATTAAAGGTGAACCACCAGCTTCAGCATTAAAGCTATCTGGTGCAAAAAAACAAGCACAGGGAACTGGAAGCAAAGGAATTTTTTGGGGGGGGGCTTTTGAGAGCTAGAGCAAAATCCCTCCATGATCCACCAAAGCATTGGGGGATTGGTTTAAAAATCTAGGTACTTTAAATGACTGATTCCAATAATTCTAGGATGGGGGGGGGGAAGGCCTTTGGCTTTAAGAGAAGAATTAAGTGGTTACAAATGTACTCATGCAGCAAAACACAGGGAACTTGTGAGTGAAGGTACCTGCCTCATCCTCCATGCCATGTAAGCAGTAAACATGTACGATAATCTCACAAGTTGTGTTCATTTGCAGCTTCACTTAGGGTGGCCGGATGGAAAAGAGGACAGGGCTTCTGCTCCTTTAATAGTTGTGTAGAAGAGGGGATTTCACTCAGCAGGTGTAGCTTGTCATTCAAGCTACACCTGCTGACATTCCCTCTTCTGCAGAACTATTCACCTCCAAGCACCCACGCTTTCCAATGGACTTTCAGTCTCAATCTTCTTCCTCTGCAGGTTAGGCATCAAGGCTGGAGAGGCCATAGGATTTCTCGTACCCTGGCCTCTCTTCTCTCCTCCCCTCCTTGCCCACTTGAACACTCCTTTTTTGACCTCCATGAGGTCCTCCAAGCAGGGCCGGTGCTACCATTAGGCCAACTAGGCAGCTGCCTAGGGCGCAGGGCTAAAGAGGGTGCCAGAAACGCCTTGAAAAAAAATACAGCGCTCTCAGGTGGGAAGGGGGGCGCGCTAAATATCTGATCTTGCCTAGGGCACCAAACTGCCTTGCACCAGTCCTGTCTCCAAGGCCACTTTTGTGACCTCAGAAAGCAGCTGGTGCAGTTCTTTCCACAGTTGCTGGGGTAGGCTAATTACAGTTGCATGAAACGGGGGGGGGGGGGATTGGATCATATAGTTCCACACCCGAGGTTGTAGGAGTGTCTATGGCTTCAGGAAGGGTACTCCAATACATCCTATGGTCCCTGGGACCAGGGGTGGTGCTAGGTACCGAAAAGATCAGGGGCTCAGGCTCACAGGACAATTTTTTTTAAAGCACTAAATTTGCATATGCTAATTTACATATGCTCTAGTGCATGTGTGTCTTTAAGGGCCCCTGTCTCCTAGAGACATCCTTATTTGTAAAAAGGGATGTATGGACAGGGGAGAGGAGGAAGGCATTTGATTTCAGAAAACAATTTCAGGCAGAAAGATTCAAGAGAGGGGAACAGCAAGAGGGGGAACACATGTGGGCAAAAAGCCAGCTAATCCAGTGGGGATCAGATGCGACAGAGATCATCAGGGCTCCTGTACCTTGATTTCAGCCAGTGCCTGTGGCCAGCAGGGTGGTGGGGCAGAGGAGAGGGCCTCCCAGAGATTCAGGGCTCCAGCCTTAGCGGGCCACCCCCAACACTGCCTCTGCCTGGGATGCTCTCCAAAGATCATAGGATTGCTCTCTAAACAGCTCCCTTGCTACCTTGCAGCATCATCACACTCCATTTTTAGTTGTAGCAAAACTCTTAGAACTCTTCCAAAAAAAGGAGTTTTTAGAGTTCGTTCAGTAAAATTTCAAAGCTGCAGGGACAGTTTGCATACTATCAAATCTCAATTATAACAAATGATAGAGGGGGTGGATGATAAGAAAATTTAGCATTGCGGGGGGTGGGATTGTGATACATAAAGCACACACACTCACAAAGACAAGTGAGATGCAAAGAATAATATTTAAACTTCATTATTGATATTGAAGTGGCAACCAAGAATGATACATTATGCTGTTGCATGATGGCCGTTCAATATGCCACTTTTATTAGTGTAATACTGTCAGGGACTCTCTCTTTTTAGCTTTAATGTATGTATGTGTGTAAAACAGAGGTGCAAACAAGCAGCCAGTAGCATGGGGAGGGTGCATGGAAGCGGTCATAGTGGTGTGTCTCATATCTTGAGAATGCTCCTTGCCCCAGAAGGAATCTGCCCTTTCCCGAAGCATATGAGCTGCCCTGATGAAATCAAAAGCTAAAAACTGCCTCTCAGGGTTATAGCAGAAATGGCAAATGAATCTGAAAAGAAAATGAATGGTTTGTATTCTCTGCCTGCTGTCCTCTCAGACTTCCGTTCTGGCACAATACATTTGATAAGAGGGAAGCAGATAACTCTGTGTCTTTTATGTATGACAGGGTCTTTGAGTAATTAGAGATGGACAGGAACTGTCCTCCCGTAGGAGCAGGTCATCTCGTTCAAAATAGTACACTATGCTGATGAGTCCTCACAAAGATTTGAAATTGGCTCGGTCAAAGAAGACCTTACGTAACCCTCTTCCTGCCTGAATGTTTCCTGTACAGTAACCCTCACCCCTAAAAACAACAAGAGTTTGGGGTTCCTTACTGATTTTAGTGTACTTGTATATTTTAACTTTGTTTTAGAATCATAGAATAGTAAAGTTGGAAGGGGCCTATAAGGCCATCGAGAGCCAGTGTGGTGTAATGGTTAGAGTGTTGGATTGGGACTTGGGAAATCTGGGTTGTATTCCCCACTCGGCCATGGAACTCACTGGGTGACTTTGGGCCAGTCACTGACTCTCAGTCTACCTACCTCACAGGGTTGTTGTGAGGATAAAATGGAGAGGCAGAGGTCTATGTAAGCCACCTTGGGTTCCTTGCAGGAAAAAAGGTGGGGTATAAATATAATAAATAAATAAATCAAGTCCAACCCTCTGCTCAATGCAGGAATCCAAGTTAAAGCATCCCTGACAGGTGGCTGTCCAGCTGCATCTTGAATGCCTCCAGTGTGGGAGAGCCCACGACCTCCCTAGGTAATTGGTTCCATTGTCTTATTGCTCTAACAGTCAGGAAGCTTTTCCTGCTGTCCTGGCGAAATCTGGCCTCCTGTAACTTGAACCCATTATTCCGTGTCCTGCACTCTGGGATGGTCAAGAAGAGATCCTGGCCCTCCTCTGTGTGGCAACCTTTCAAGTACTTGAAGAGTGCTATCACATCTCCCCTCAGTCTTCTCTTATGAAGGCTAAACATGACCAGTTCCTTCAGTCTCTCCTCATGAGTTTCCAGTCCCCCTGAACCCTTTCCAGTTTGTCTACATCCTTCTTAAAGTGCCCAGTACTGCCCAGAACTGGATGCAGTACTCAAGATGAGGCCTAACCAGTGCCGAGTAGAGAGGAACTAGTACTTCAAGCAATTTGGAAGTTATACTTCTATTAATGCAGCCCAAAATAGCATTTGCCTTTTTTGCAGCCACATCACATTTGCATGCTCATATTCAGCTTGTGATCTACAGCAACTCCAAGATCCTTCTCGCTTGTAGTACTGTTCAGCAAAATATTTGGTTTTTAATTTTGTTAGCTGTCCCAGGAATTTTATTGAAGGGAGGGGTATGAAAAAGTCCCTCAAATAAATACGTGAAAGTAAATTCAACGCTTCACAGATTTAGGGTGCAATCCTACAGCTGCTAGACACTGTCTAGACAGCCATAGGATAGGTCTATAACCTGAAAGAAAACCTGTCCAGACCAAAAGCAATGTAAACAAGAGACTCACAGTCTCTTCTGTCTGACAGGTACCCTGTCCAAAGGACCAGGCCTCTGAGGTCATGTCTTTTTCAGTGGCTCCACATTTTCCTAGTCTGTGCTGTGATCTGTGATCTCTTCCTCATATAAGCAGAGTAGAGCATCCAACAGCATAAGACACCTGGGATCATGCCTCCTAATGAGGCTTTTAACCTGCCATTTTACTGAGATTCTTTGCGGGATTCTTTGTATCTGGATTCTTTGTGGGATTAAGATTGGCTTCTTTACATATGTTTCTTTTTCGGTGGGTTTTCCTTCTCTGCCTTTCTATATGTTCCATTACACAACCACAAGGTGGCACTTGGGGTGATTGCAAAATACATAGCGGAGTTGCAAAATACATGAGCTTCTCACTGAGGTTCATCCTGCCATTTCCAGATAATACTACATTTTCCTGGATCTAAAAAAAAAAGCCATGGAAATGCTTGGAAAGCACGGGAGAGGACCCTGGAGGATGACAACGTTGTGCAAAGCACCCACAAATGACCATGAGAGAAGAATCATGAGTACACAATAAATGCCTCCTGTAGAGAAGGCCTTTATCTCTGTGTCCTTTCTCCATCATATGTTGATGAGGGCTAATGTCTAAGGGGTCTGCAACCTTAAGACAAAAGGCCCACTTCCGAAAAAAAAAAAATGGGAGCCGCCCATGTGACTTAAAAAAATAACACTGCATATATTGTTTCTTACCTTAATGTTATACAAATAATATATACCAAATATTGCAAAATCGCATAAGTATGCCCCTCCGTGCCCACAATAAATGAAAATTTCCCTACTATGCACCAACATCCACCAGCGAGAGCGGGGATTAGTGGGTGCATAGGTAGGGAATATCAGCTGACGGATGATGGGGGTTGCGGGGAGATGGATGCCACCAGAACATCCCCCCCAAGCGTGCATCCCGTCTCAGCACCATCCGCAGAGCACCCTATCATCACCAGAAACACCCTCCATGTGGTAATAGCACCCCTCATCATCCATCAGCAGGATTTGCTGGTGGATGATGGGGGTGCTACTGCTGGGGGGAGGGTGTTGCTGGTGGATGATGAGGGTGCTACTCAGGCCTGTCTTTAATGTGGGGCAAAAGGGGCAGCTGCAACAGCTGGAGGCACCCTGATTGGGTGGCAGCTGGAGGCACCCTCCCATCCCCGCAGCGATATTGTAATTTGTGTTTTATTCTTCTTTATAACCTGTTTTGGATTGTTTTTAAGAAATGCAGGGTTAAAAAGCAGTTAATAAATAAATAAATTTATGGAGATATTATTTTGTTCTCTTGTCATTAGTTTTCCAATAATTTGTACATGAATCTTTTCCCCCTTGTTTTCTGATAACTATTACTGCTTTCACGCAGGCCTACCTGCCTCCTCGCCTGCTTGTGCTCTCCGCGGTGAGCCGGCCGCGCTGGTCCCTCGACACGCTGGACCCCGCGCTATGTTTTTGGCGGGGGGGGGGACTTGGCGGCGTGCAGGAGCCCTCCTCTCTTCTGCCGCTCCCCTCGCGTCCCTGATGCCGGGCGGGGGGGCTTGCTGCCGCCTCCTCCGGAGGCCGTCTCGTGGGCCTGATGCCGGGCGGGACGGGGCACTGCCGCCGCCGCCGCCGCCAGGTTTGAGGCAGGCCCGAGCGCCTGCCGAGTCCTAAAGACGGCCCCGGGGAGGGGGCCTTGCTGCTGCCTCCTCCGGAGGCCGTCTCGTGGGCCTGATGCCGGGCGGGGGGGGGCGCTGCTGCTGCCGCCGCCAGGTTTGAGGCAGGCCCGAGCGCCTGCCGAGTCCTAAAGACGGCCGCCGCGCCAACATTTTTGCGACAAAGCGGAGCTGCGGCAAAGGTTTGAAAGAGCCGCATGCGGCTCCGGAGCCGCGGGTTGCCGACCCCTGGTATAGGATTGGGTTGTTAGTGGCCCAGCCCTATAGACATCTGCCCTGAACAAAGATCTGCATGGACAAGTATGCATGTCAAATATATGTGCGAGTGGCAGCTGTTGCATTTCAAAGTTAGGAACACCACAGAGACCATGGGAATCCATGGACAGGACACTGCCAAACAATGAAGTGAAAGGTCTGCCTTGATTGTGCCAACCTCCATGTGTGCACTGGAGCCCCCGAGGATGGTCACAAAACCACTGAATGCAGGCATAATGCCCAGTGCATACATACAAGTTCTGCCATTTCCACCGCCTTGAAAGATTTAGTGGAAGACCGACAACCTGGTCTTCTGCGTGGGTTCAATGCTAAGGGGGTAGCGAGTCCTGGGGCGGCCTTCTCCGAGATCCCCAGCGACTATCACCCTTAGCCCAGAACAAAGGGATAACTTATAGCCACAGAAGTATCTTTTAGAAAACAAGTTTATTTACAACATTACCTTCACAAACCCAGACACACGCCAGCAATACAGCTTATCAGTACGGTACAAAGTAGCAAGCAAGAAGTCTTAAGGACACCATGATTTCAGGGCTCTCAGCTAGTTAGTTCAGCTCGGGTCCCGGCAGAGGCCCGGTCAACCGCACGCTGCTAGCTGGGTTCCCGGCGGAGGTCCGGTCTACCCAAGCAGCTAGCTGGGTTCCCGGCGGAGGCCCGGTCTACCCAAGCAGCTTGTGAGTGATTTCAGCTTGGTTTCCCAGGGGTCCGGTCAACCCAAGCGACCAGTGATTTCAGCTAGCTGGAGCGTGCCGGGTGCGGCTACCCGGGGTTGCCGATCCTTCGTTCCCTTACCCCAGGCATGGGGCAAGATTGCTGATCAGGTCCAACAACCCAGTTCCCTTGCGCAGGGTGTTTTATACCTTGGTGTTTCAGGTAGCCCCTCCCTCCGTGATCAGGTGGGTTGATACCCTCCCTGAGGGGCGGCCTTTTGGGTCAGGTGGGGTGACGCCCTCCCCCCGTGGGATGGGGTCCCTTTGAAGCCACTTGCTTAATGGTCCCATCCTATGGTGTTGAGTGGCCATTTCTTAGGGGTGCCGAAGTGTCTGCTCTGGAGAGGTATTCAAGTCCTTATGTAGATGGGGCTGATATGCGAAGAGCATTGACAAACCTGTAGGATGCTTCCTGCCTTCCCCCCTGGGGTGATTCTATGCAGATGTTGTTTGTCCCTTTGGCATCTGTGGAGGCTGGCTGTCATCCCCCCCCCCCCAGGTCTCCTTCCCCCTCCTTGGTGAGTGTGTGTGTGTCAGGCAGGAGCTTAGTTGGCTTCTCCACAGATTTCATCACGTTGCCTCCGGAAAATCCTGCCGAATTACTTGGAAAGATGGCGAACAAATGTCAGGTGTACTGGAAGAAGCCAAGACTACTAGCGTTGAAAAAATGATCCTTCAACGCCAACTTCAATGGACTGGTCATGTTGTTCGAATGTCTGACTGCCGTCTCCCAAAGCAGTTACTTTAATCCCAACTCAAGGATGGAAAGCGGAATATCGGTGGTCAATATAAGAGGTTTAAAGATGTTCTTAAGGCTAATCTAAAAAAATATAATATAAACATCGAGAACTGGGAAGCTCTGGCCCATGAACGATCTAAATGGAGGTTGGCCTTTCACAAAGGTTCTATGGACTTTGAAGAGGTCCGAGTGCAAGGTGAAAGGGAGAAACAGTGCTAAGCAAAAAGCACATCAAATGAATCCTTTACAGCACCATCTTCCATCTGGTAACCTGTGTCCTCACTGTGGGAAGCTGTGTGGATCTAGAATTGGCCTCCACAGTCACTTACGGACCCATCGCTAGGGTGTACACATTTTTTTTTTACAATTTCCTCTTTTTATAATTTTCTTTTGTAATTTTATCCTGGAAGACAATCTTACTCGGTCAAGAGTGATCGCCTACTACTATACATTGCATGCTGGAGCTAGTGCAGTAGCCATTGTGTAATGTCTCCAGCACGATGCCTGTAGTCACCAATGTGCCTGCAGACACCTCCCTTGGCACCCAGCAGGCTGCCTGGCACTCCTGATTTTTATTTTATTTCTCAAGACTTTTAAAAACTTTTTTTTTTAATTGGAAGGCCAGCATGCTGTGAAGTTCTGCCATCCAGCACCATGAATATTTGGGTTCAGAAGAGTGTTTTTGTGTATTGGAGCTCAGCCCCCATGTCTGCCTTGTACTTAGGTTCTTGGGCAAGTTTATTTTCTTTTAGTCTCACCAGTTTGCCTTCTAGGAAATAAGTGTTTTGTGACCCATGCCCACAACGGCACCTACTTTATGAATGGGCAAAGCCCCTCCCCGGTACATTATCTCAAACTTCCAAATGTGCCCACTGATCCAGAAATGTTAGGGACTTTATAACTGCTCCCCTGTGACCAAGGTCCACAACACCATATATGGAAGGTCAGATAATATATGGTTGCCCTAATTACATGGTTTCTTCCGACAGAAGAATTTCCCTCCCATCCAGCCACTGATGCCAGTATGGGAATGTGATGAGGATGACCATGCATGATTTGACCTTCTATATTTTATGAAAGCAACATGGAGCCAGACAATGGCAGCTAATATACTGTGGAGATATCATATGAATTGGCCCTGAGTTCCATGGATAACTATGGGGCTTGCATTCAAGTCAGGGCATAGAACAGTGGAGTTAGTCCATTCAAAGATTACGTAGAACAGTTGAAGGAATGTGTGTAGTGTATGTTAAATGCAAATGTTAATAATGCATTATGAATGTTGCAATCATCTCATTCCCCAAATATTAAGTGCATTTTAATACGATTTTCTCCTAAGCCTTTGTCTGGGTATAAGTGAGGATCTTTTTGTATAAATATTAGTTGTCTGCTGACCTTTACTGCAGTATCGGAAACATCCTAATTAGATCAGTCTGCTCCATCACCCACCCCCTGAAGCTCCCAAATGAGTTTATTAAGGATGAAAATTAAGTTAATGTTACAGAGATTAGGCTTATCCACTGCATTTTGTTATTAATCCATTCTTACAGTTAATCATAGGGTGCAGAATAGGGATCCCATATATTAGCCTATACGCAATTATTTCCTGCAATGTTGCCCAAAGCCAACTGTTGCCTTTGCAGAAGAAAATAAGTTCAGCTGCCTTTTAGGCCAGAGAAACTAAGCGTCTTATTATTGCAGTAGCCTACATTTTCACAAGTGATTCTTCTGTTGGATACTAATGCACAGTGACAGCACCGGGACAGGCCCAGCTGGGGTCAGGAATGTGGGTAACTGTATGGGTTTGCCACCTTTTAACAAGGCAGATAATTACAGACAATTGAGCAATTCTCCATATCCACAGAGCAAAAGTAGGACACCAAGCTTAGTGACACACCATAATATAATCCAGGGTATGTAGTTGCATTGTTCTCAGTGCTGCCACCATAGGGCGGGATTTTGTGGCAGAGGTCCCCGGCCCTACTCAGCAAATTAAGTTGGAGGGCCCCCAATTGGAACAGGGCTGGCTTACCACATTACCATCTAAATGTAAGCCCCCACCTCCCCCAGTAAGACCATTAAATGCGAAGTCTAAAATCAACGAACTGCACAACGGATGCTTTTAAGAAAAAAAAAATATTTGCAGCAACATTTCGTCAAAGTGATGGGAGGTTGATCACAATGTTGGTTGCACTATATCCATTGAGGGCGACACGATTAATTTAGTCCAGTGTTCTCCAACCTTGGGTCCCCAGATGTTTTTGGCCTACAACTCCCAGCATGCCCCAGCCAGCATAGCTGGCTGGGGCATGCTGGGAGTTGTAGGCCAAAAACATCTGGGGACCCAAGGTTGGAGAACACTGATTTAGTCTATCAATGTGATGACTCCATCATTTGTAAGTTCATGCTGCTTATGAGAAATAACTAATGAGAACAACAAAAATTGATAAACTTCATCCATAACTGGATTCCATTAAGGTGTCTTCAGCAAATTCACAGTTCTCCCTTTGCTTCTGTCTCTTCTGAAATGCAAACTGATATGTTCCACCCACATACACAGCTGTCTCCTCCTCTTAGGTGGCAGGTATCACATTCCACAAGCTCTTATTCAAACACAGAGATTCCATCCCAAGTATCTTCTAGCCATTTGCTCCTATCGAGGGATCACCAACCAACCATTCTGGCCTGTTAATCGTAAATCTGCCCAACAAGGGAAATGGCCAGCCAGCTGTCATAACACCAGACATACCAGCTGTTTTCCCCCATTAAATTAAGCCATTAAATTCCTAGCCCAGATGTGCCTTTCAATGTGGTTTGTAAATATGTCCGCACACATGTCACTAATGTACATAAAGAGTTCCTGGTCCAAGTATGTCCCTCCAAGTGGTACCATCTGCCTGCCCTAAATTGCCACAGAGAAGGAAGAGGGGTCCAGGAGCCACCGGCAATTCATTTGTGAGGTAGTAGTAGGAATGCTGACTGTGGCTCAGGGCTGGCCCTACTATGAGGGAAGTTGAGCCTCTTGGCTCAAGGTGGTAGAGTGAGAGGGGAGTGGAGGAAGCACCTGGTCACCGCTGCCTCCAGCTGACCAGTGTAATATCCTCTGCTGTGCAGAGGCTGCCGTTTTCATTCTCTTGGATTGTTGCGCAGCCACCATTTCCTCTCCGAGTGGTTGACTGACTGCTCCAGTGTCCAGGAGGAACGAAGAAGGAAGGCAAAGCAGCATAACACTGCTTCACCCTTCCTCTGCAATTTCCCAATTGCCCCCTGATCTGCTGTGCCTTCCTCCTCACCTTCCAATTGGCCTGGAGGGGAGAAAAAAGATGGAGGACCGCATCGGTGCAAAGAGTTCAGTTCCATGGCAGTCATGATGAGCTCGTGCAGCAAAAAAACAGTTCCAAGCAGTTTTAAGCACTGCTCAGGTGACTGCCTGCCCGCTTGCTCTGAGAAGCTGCTCCCTGACATTGGTGGCTGTGTGACAGGTGCTCTGCTAGGCAAGGGGAGGAGAGAGATGGAGGAGGTGCTGAGCTGTGCCAACCAGGGCTATCCAGTTTCCAAGGTGCCCAGTGTTTCCAAGATGAAAGAAATCATTCCAGAACATGGGAACCCCACCCTGGCCAGTCAGGTGAAGTGGCCAATGTTATGACAATTGTGGTGTGATGTCAGAAAATATCCAATATGACATTGTTAACAGGGACCTTTTTAGGGCAAACGTGCATGAAACATTGTGTCAGCACAGCGCAGCAACCCAATCTGGTCCTCAGTTAAATAAGCCTCCTTGAAGCGATTTAAGATCCCCCTAAATACAACAAGACAATGCGCAAGGACAAAAGGATTGAACTTTGAGAAGAGATCAATCTTCTGTTTAGATGTATTATTGTAAGTGGGAAGTGAGATACATATTGAGTTGATAGCACTGGACGACAATACCTGGAGGAGGAGGAGGAGGAGGAGGAGGAGGAGGAGGAGGAGGAGGAGGAGGCGGCTTGGAGGTTACTCAAAACCACAATAATAGAAGCTCAGCTAGAATGTATACCACAGGTTAGAAAAGGTAGCAGCAAGTCCAAGAGGTCACCAGCATGGTTAATGAGCAAGGTCAAGAACACTATTGGAGAAAAGAAGGCTTCCTTCAGAAAACAGAAGTCTTACTTACCGTAATAAGGAGACCAAAAGCGAGATGCAAGCAGACAATAAGAGATGCAAAAACTCATTTTGAAGAGCATATCGCTAACAATATCAAGGCCAACAATAAAGAAGTCTTTAAATATATCAGAAGCAGGAAACCAGCTAGGGAGGCAGTTGGACCGTTGGATGATAATGGAGTCCACTAAAGGACGATAAGCAGATTGTGGAGAAGCTGAATGAATTATTTTCATCTGTCTTCACTGCAGAAGATGTAGGACAGATACCTGTGCCTGAACTGATGTTTCCAAGAAGGGAGTCTGAGGAACTGAGGCAAACAGTGGTGACAAAAGATGAAGTTCTTAACCTTATCGACAAATTGAAAGCTAATAAATCAGCAAGCCTCATCGTAGAGCTCCATCTGAGGATTTCCCCTCTCCCTATGTAGGCTTCTAAATGTAATGGAATGTGACTCTAAGCAACAAAGCATGTGACAAGGAAATGCACAAGTGTGTTGCAGTGGCGTGCAAATTACAATCATATACCACTGTGGACTTCCAAATATTCCTTTCAAAAAGTCCAGTCCTGGTGGGAGGAGAGGGAAGGTAAATGGAGCACCTAGTGGCTGGCATTAGAACAAGGATGCAGGACCTCAGACCCAGAGGCCAAATGTGGCCCTTCGGGGGGCCAAATCTGGCCCTCTGGGGTTCCCTAGAAGGCCACCCCTCCATCCCATGGTCACACCCCCTTTCCCCCAACCATCAATGGTTGGGTCATTTCCTGGCCTTTTGTAGGGCCCTGGCATGACTCCAAGAAATTATCCTGGCTTCTGGACGCTGTGAAAGTCCACTACACTACCTGTTGAACCTTAATAATCTCCTCGCCATTCGTCCAGTATAGCCCATCCAATACATCTCTGAAACTTTTCTTATTAATATCTCCTGTGTACAGGGAACCCTCTTTTCTTTCTTATCCTTCCCCATTCATTTTCTTTCTTTCATTTATCACCTAATAATGGTCTTAAAAATCATGCACACAGCAATTATCAATTGTTTAGTGTCAAAACAGGCCAATCCCCCGACGGCTGTACTTGGAATAATATTAATGAATATTTTTAATTAATTTAGGATGGAGTGGGGTTTATGCTAATCAAATCTGAAAAGATGGTAAGATGATAAGGAAGATTGCAGCTGATGTGGGAGATGGCACAAAATGTTATAGGATCTTGAGGAACAGAAAGAATAGTTTGCAATCCCATAAAAGCTTATATTTGGATTCGATAATGACATCACTGGGGAAAACACATTTTTTTGATATTTTGGTCAGGCTGTAGTGTCAGGGATGGCTGAAAACTTCCCAGCCTAAATTAGTGGTTTTCAAACTGTGTGGTCTCCCCCACTTTGGGGGCATGGGACATCCAGGGAAGGATAGGATCCTGAAACAAGTGGAGCTTTCTTTTCCCCTTCAGCCAAGACCTGAGGTTTGGTGGGTGGAATGCCTCTTGGCTGGGAATTGCTACAGATCCACATTGGGTTTGTCAGAGTGGCTTCATGTCAGCCGTTGCATCATCCCAAATTGGGGAGAAGGAAGCATAGGAGAGCTAATACCTGCAGGTGGCGTCGAGAGCACATAATGCAGGCCACATGCTGAAGCAAAGCAGGTATGAGCCAGGTCAGTGCTTGGATGGGTGACTGCCTGGGCTGCCCACATCTGTTCTCCTGCATTGAGCAGGGGGTTGGACTCAATGGCCTTATAGGCCCCTTCCAACTCTACGATTCTATTCTATGACTAGGGGTCATCATCACCAGAAGCTGCCTGATAGCAAAGTGGAAAAGAGCACTGTGGGTCCTGAGAAGTCAACTTTTAGCAGTATCCCCTTCCCACATTGTTATGAGCTTTGGCTGCTTGTGCCCTTTCACCCGGGTGCCCAACACCAAGATCCCTTGTGTGTGTATATCTATGTGTTCTAAGTTCATGCACTCTGAAGAAGGCATGGGCAACCTGCAGCCCTCACTGGCACCTCCTCCTCCTCCTCCCTCCTCCTCCTCCTCATTCTTCTTCTTCAATATCTTTCTCAAAAGAAAAAAACAACCACTCAGGGTGACTTACAACAGAATTAAAACATCCAAAATTGTAAACAGTTAAAACAATTTAGCCACTAAAATACAACGGCCACATAATTTCCAAAGCCCTCCGCAAGCAGTCAGTTCAGGCCTCTGGCAAGAGTGATTTGTCTCTACCCTGGCAGCCCACTGGATGGAGAGGGAGATGGACTAGAGAGGCAGGGGAAGAGGTGGCAGATTGGGAGGGGGGGGAGAGAGAGAACAGTTGTTGAAAGAGAGAGGAGGGGTGGTAAAAAGAGCAAGAGAAAAGGAGTGGCCCCACCAACTTTGGCTTTGTCCCTGCCCACTACTGGAAATGGGCGTGCAACAGATATCACAGGGAAATGTGGCCCTCAATAGAATAAGGGTTCCACATTCTACTCTAAGGCCATCTGGGCAAGGCCATGTAGCCCGCCACCTTGATGAGATCTGTTTCCTGGCTGGTCTCCTCATGGTGGTTCTGCTCCTGCCTCACTACAACCCTGCTCGGCCCATCTTCTCTTTAATTACTTTTTTTTGTCCAGACGGTGGAACCCCAAGCCCTAAGTAAAACTGAGTTATATTTTAACAACATGGGGGGGGGGGGATGCACACATTAGCTTTTGGTTTCAGCTAGGAAATGAAAAATAAAGAACATTTCTATTTAACTTTACCCCCTTGGAATTTACCAAAAATCCACTGAAGCGATTCCTCAGCCAGTAAAATAGAAAACATTTTTTTATATATTAGAAATTTGCCTAATAATTTTTATTTAATATCCTATTTCTGTAAGCCCTAAACCATCGCTTATATTTCTTCAATCATTTGTGAAAGTACACTGGTATTTGAAGTTTCTCTATTATCTTTCTCTGTTCATGTTTCTAGGGTTTGTTTGTTTTCTCCTTCCTTTTCTGTATTCAGTTTAAAAAAAGAAAACCCTGATTTTTAAAATGAATCAGTAAATAGTTTTTTTTAAAAAAATGAATCACAGAGGAAAAGGCCCTCTTAACATCTCATATAAAAGCAGACATAGTCTAATAGCAGTTAATTTTAGAGCATGATATGATATGAGTTCAGCATGAGACGCATGGCTTCTCTCTTTGTCTGACTTAACGCTGACGTTCCTTTAAGATTGCATTTACTCTAGTAAACTCCATACACTTCCAATGGTGTACAACTGGTTCTTGATAAGGCAGCAGACACCAGTGTATAAAATTTCAAATTGTTTAGTCGCCCACTCAGTGTCTCAGACCATTTCCCCTGCTGGAATGAGCTCCCCCCCATTTCCCCCCCTTCTACAGTATTTTCTGACATCTGTTCCACAAAGTCCTCCGGCATTAAAGACCTCTTGATTGCCCTGAAGTACCCCCCCCCATCCATCTTCACAATATGCTTTTGGGGACAAGCCTTGCGCTGCTACAGCATCTTTGAACTGTGCGTGCATCGGAGTGTATGGCTGCAAAGCTACGCAAATGATAATCAAAGAGTAATGAAGTTACACTAGAAGTCTGCTGTCTCTTTAACACCTCCTACATGTGGTGATTAAGTACTGGGATCAGGAACATGCCGCAAATGCGATGAAGACAGATTTCTAGCAAGAAACTGAGCTGTTACAGAGAGAGCTAGTTAGCAGTGTGCAGGTTGTTTCCTCACATCAGTAATCAATCATAGCTGTAACAGAGAGGGTGATTGACGAGGTGAGTAAAAAGATGTCTCACATACTAACAAATACTTCTTTTGCTAATGTGGATTAGGTGGTGCATATTTGGGGCAGTCAACGTTTAAAAAAAGTAAGCGGAATAGCAGCACAAGGAGTTGATAGGCAGTGGTGTTAATTTGCATCTCTTCTGATAAATGCGCATATAGCGGGGGCGGAGGGAGCAGCAGCAGTTTATGTAACATAGATCTCCAGAATTGAGATTCCCTGGGCATCTATAAGCATTATTTCATCTAGGAATGGCCCTTGGATTAGGTAATATCCTATGGCATCTAATCTAGATAGGGGTGTAAGACAGAGGCAGGGAACCTCCTGTCATGTTCTAGATATAGTTGAATAGAATTACAACTCCCATCATTTCTGACCATTGGCCACAGTGGCTGGAGCTGATGGGAGTTGGACTCCAACAACATCTGGAGGAGCACAGCTTCCCCATGTCCGGCATAAGACAACCAAAAGATAGTGGTGAACATGACTATAGGGGGCAGGAACAACCCTTCTGTGGAAAACCATGAGGGGCTTAATTAATCCAGTTGCATCCCTGTGCTTACAGTTCCATAGAGCATTATGAGATTACCCTGAAATCAACTTATTTATTTATTTATTTAATACATTTTTATACCGCCCAATAGCTGAAGCTCTCTGGGCGGTTTACAACAGTTAAAACCATAAAATACAATATAATAAAAATATAAAATTTAAAATCACAGATTAAAAACAAACAGCAGAGCTGGCAGCAGCAGTTACAACAACAGAGTTAAAAAACAACTACAAGATTAAAATGATTAAGATGATTAAAATGATTAAAATGCCTGGGAAAATAGAAAGGTGCCGGAAGGAGTACAATGTAGGCGCCAGGCGAGCCTCTTTGGGGAGCTCATTCCATAACCGGGGTGCCTCAGCAGAAAAGGCCCTCCTCCTGGTAGCCACCAGCCTTACTTCCTTTGGCAGGGACTCCCAGAGAAGGACCGCTGAGGAAGATCTTAGTGTCCAGGCAGGTACATATGGGAGGAGATGATCCTTCAGGTACCCTGACCCCAAGCCGTTTAGAGCTTTGAATGTTAGTATCAGCACTTTGAATCGGGCCCGGAAACAGATTGGCAGCCAGTGCAGATGAGAAAGCACTGGCATAATATGTTCACGTCGGCCAGTCCCTTTTAACAATCTCGCTGCCCTATTTTGGACCAGCTGAAGTTTCCAGAATGTTTTCAAATGCAGCCCCATGTATAACGCATTGCAGTAATCCAAACTTTCATGATTGTCCAAACCATTGACATAGTTTTGCCATCCAGCCTAGAACAGTTCCCTTGCCTAACAAGAAACCCTGGTGCTTCTGAACTCATCCAACCCAGGCCTGGCCCAGAACAGCAATCTTCTTGAATATCCTGAGTCACAACTCAGTGTGTTATTCTTGTTCTCTGGATCTGTGGCTGAAAGCACTGCCAGTAGATTTCAGCCCTGCTGTATCTGTGTCTCATGGCTTCCTTAGAATCCCTGCAGATCTAGAAAGCACTACTCTCATGCAGGGCTGGCGCTACCGCTAGGCAGACCCAGGCGGCTGCCTAGGGCGCGTGGCGGAAGAGGGCGCAGAAACGCTGCGCTCCTTCCTCGCCGCCGGTGCGCGCCTGCCCCGCCTGCCGCCTCCGCCGCGCCTCCCCGCCCGCCTGCTGCTGCTGCTGCCACTGCTGCCCCACCTCCCCCCCGCGCCCGCCCGCCCGCCCGCCCGCCAGCCCGCCAGCCCGCCAGCCACCTACCTTCGCGTCGTTTCCGGAGCCCCGCCGGCGTTGTTTTGGCGGGAGGAACCAGGGCAACAGGGCTTAAACAGCCCTGTTGCCCTGGTTTCCCCGGCAAAAAAAAAGTGCGGGGTCCCGTCGCGTCACTTCCTCCTCCTCGGAGGCGGTGGCGGTGGCGGCGGTGGTGCGGCGGCGGCAGCAGCAGCAGCCAGCAGCGGGGGGGGGGAAGGTAGGTGGTGGTGGTGGCGGCGGCGGCGCGGGGGGGGTTGCAGAGCAGGGCTGCTTTGCTCCAGAGCCCCCCCCGGCACGAGAGGTGGGGCGCTAAATATAATTTGGCCTAGGGCGCCAAACAGCCCTGCACCGGTCCTGCTCTCATGGCGATGTAGCGATGTAAGGCAACAGCCAATGTACCGTATAGAGGCTAACAGTGAGGGGCCAGCAGAATTGGGTCTGAGTCTGCAGGTAAGAATCACACTGGGCTATTTGTTGCTAAGATACTAAGAATACATGAAGCAAGTAATGCTGCAGTATTCTTCTCCCATGGACTAAGTGGAAAGATCAATGATTATCTTTCCTGTTATTTTTATTTATTTATTTTTGAATAGGAGAAAAAACAATGCTGCTCAGGACAAGGCTGTTATTACTTAGAGCTCCACAAATTCACATTATACTTGTTCCTTTGAGAATATGCACTTCTGTGACATGAGAGTGTTCTTCAAGTGGCGACTGATTGTGCACTGAAACAGGGCAGGAAAAAGTGCATCACAGCATATTTAGTATAGTGCTCAAGTACTGATACTTGCTTCATGGAAACACCTTTGTCCTGGGAAGACCACATCACTGCTAGTCAAGATGGTGGTACACATCCATTACAGGTTTTATTTGGAGCTTCATAGGAACTACCCATGGTGCTGAACTCCATCCCCAAAATAGGTTCACCACCATGGAGCATCATGGATAGCTCCTGTGCCCCTCCTCGCCCCCGAGGATTATCTTAACAACCTGGTAATACCAACATATCACAGGGCGTTTACACTGGCGCGCTTTGATTCTTTACCATCAGCCCTTTTGAAGGGCAGATACCGAGGAACACCCTATCCCCAACGAACCTGCCCATGCCAATCGAACGAGGCAGAAACAATTACCCATGTATTATTACATTGCAGTTATTACAAGGACATTCGTTCCTTTTATATTGCTTCAATTTTAAGAAACGCTCCAGGCAGATCAGATCAGCGGTGTTCACAAACCTGTGGGGGGGCTCGCCTCTCCGCGGCGCCTCTCCTCTCCGCGGCGGCGCCCCCCCGCCTCGAGCTGCCGGTGCTGGTCCCGTCGCGTCACATCCGGCCCCGGAAGTGACACGACGGGACCCTGCGCAGGCGCAATATGTCGCACAGGGGTCCAGCGCGCCTGCGCAGGGTCCCGTCGCATCACTTCCGGGGCCGGATGTGACGGGACCAGCACCGGCGGCGCGGGCGGCTCACTGCAGGAAAAAGGTAGGCCCGCGCGAGGCCCGCGCGGATGTGAGCGGGGCCAATTTCGGCCCGCTACGCCCGTACGAGGCGAGCGGTTACATCCCTAGCAGATACATTTTACGTCTCTCTCCTCCTATCGGGTTCAAGAAATGATGAGATTATTCAGAGAGTGGGAAGATTTTGCGCCCAGGCTTGTAAGATTAGGAAGCAATCGATAAAACCACCCTAAAGACAAAACTAAATTATTTTAATATATTTGTTCTATCTCTACTTTTGTAAATGAATAACATGATGCCTGTACATATGTTTTTTATGTTTGGTCTATGACCGTAACTAAACTAAACTAAACTAAACTAAACTGTGCCCCTCCAAATAAATAAAACCTGAAAAACCTGCAATGGAAAAGAAGCCCCACCAAAATAGAAGTCACCGGCCTCCCCTAACTGCAAATATTGTAGTGTTGGCAAACTATATACTATGGGAAGAGGCAAAGTGCCACGATCCTGGGGCATAGCTCCCCACCTTGAAGGGATGAGCCTATGGATTTTCAGGAAGTATCAGAGTGGGAGAGATATCTGCCTTCAGAACTTGCCGCAGACACCCCCACTCTACAAGAAGCTCCAGCACAAGAAGAGTCCAACGTGCCAGCAGCTCCTCTCCAGCCTGACAAGGTCACATTGCTGTCCTCAGACTCCAGCCCAGAAGCCACCGCACAACCACAGTCTCCCCTGCACTGTCCGAGGCAAAGGCTACAGAAGCAGACTAGGTCTCATTAACTGGAGAGGCTTTGCTCACTAGAGGTAGAGCTAGCCACCCAGATGGAGCTGCAGCTTTATTTAAAACTCAGTCCAGGGCTGGATCTACATGATGCATTTTTACCAGCATTGTAATGCCTGACTCACTGGCGTGTCACATGATGCTCACCCCAAACTGCCCTCCTCGCGCTATTTCTTCTATTATATCCCGGATTTTTTCAGACCAGTTATATCATGCCTTTTTAAAAATATGTTGTGGTCGTCCCCGTCCCCCCGGTATATATATCAGTGTGTACTAAACTTGCGGTACTGTTCTGGGTCCAGGAGGGGTGGCTTCAGTGGACTGGTGGGTGGAAGAGAGGAAGTGTCCTATTGAGCTTTGGCAAAACAGCAGTAACTCTGAGAAAGAGATCCTTCAGTTGCTTCCCTGCTTCCCTGCCTCCCTAAACACCCCCCCCCCCAATTCTCTCTCCCTCTCTAACTTGCCCAGGCCAGATCTACATCACAAGGTACTGTTAGATTCACATTCTGCAGTCACTACTCACAGCGCAAACTTTCGTTAAATGTACCGTAGTCATTTTGTTTTGCTGCCCCACACCTAACTCCATAGTGGTAAAATACTGGGTGTTGCCTTGCACATGCAGAGGAAATGGCCCTTTAAGAGAAAGGGGTTGGAGGTTTTTTTTAGGGTTCCTCAGCTATGCAAAGGTGTAGAATCATAGAATCATAGAAAAGTAGAGTTGGAAGGGGCCTACAAGACCATCGAGTCCAACCCCCTGCTCAATGCAGGAATCCAGGTCAAAGCATCTCTGACAGATGTCTGTCCAGCTGCACCTTGAATGCCTCCAGAGTGGGAGAGCCCACCACCTCCCTAGGTACTTGGTTCCATTGTCTTATTGCTCTGACAGTCAGGAAATTTTTCCTGATATTTAGGTGTGTTGGGGATTGCCAAAAGACCTGGGAGAGGATATTGTGATATATTATCTCCCCCCTCTTGCTTTTGCAAACACAGCAGAGTATACCCAACTACAGGCGAAAAACGTGTGCATGCGGAGCTGCTGGTTAAAGCAGGGCTGTGCATTTAGTTGATACAGACTGTCCCTTTGGGACGGGCTGGATCTTCACCTGGTTTCCCCCTTACACTACCAATAAGACAAACAGTCTTTTGGAGGTTAAAAACAGAGTTTACTCACTCAGATCTTGCAGATTGGATACAGGCAGGCTTAAGAATGTATTTACAGTTGTGTAGGAATCATATGGTAGTCGACCTGTTCTGAACTTGGGAAAAGTTCAGAACTGCAACTCGGCTACATCTTCAGACATGTTGTTCCTACAATTTCATGGCTCCGACTGTTTTCCCGGGGCAGGAAGAGAAGGCGACTGGTTACGCCCACATCCTACACCAGGAGGTCTGGGTAATGTCCACAGGGTCTCTGCTCTAGGATGCAGAGACTCTGTGGTCCCAATTACATCATGCACCTATGCATGGCTTGAGGTTTTGACTGTTCATTCCCAACATACCCCTTCTCAGACAAAACAACATGCATCAGTATACATTTTATTGTCCCACCCACAGTCCCATCTTGACACGAAGTTTCTGGAAACTCTCCTTGGGCAGGGGTTTGGTCAGGATATCCGCAGTCATCTCCCCTGTAGGACAGTACATTAGTTCGACCAGTCCCTTTTGGATGGCTTCTCGAACGAAATGGTACTTGGCCCTGATGTGCTTTGTCCTGGCTTGGAACTTCTCGTTGTGCGCCAGCTTCAGGCAACTCTGGTTGTCCTCCATCAAGCGAAAAGGTCCCTTGCGCACTAACCCAAAGTCCATAGTTAGTTCATCCAGCCAGGTCATCTCTCTGCACGCTTCTGATGCTGCAACGTACTCAGACTCTGTTGAGGACAAAGCTACACAGTTCTGTTTATAACTGGACCATGTGATTGGGCCATTTCCAAACAAAAATACAAACCCACCCGTGGATTTGCTATCAGTGATGTCCCCAGCCCAGTCAGCATCCGAGTATCCCACCAGCTCTGGGTTCCCCTCAGCTGGCAGCTTCAGTTTACAGTCCGCAGTGCCCTTCAGGTAGCGAACCACCCTTTTAACACCCACCCAATCGCGTTCAGTGGGGCAGCTTACCTTTCTGCTCAGTAAACCCACCGCATTTGCAATGTCGGGTCGGCAAGTAGTACTCAGGTACAGCAGCTTGCCTATGGCGGACCTGTAGTGGTTGCCCTCGGGTAGCGGCTTTGACTCTTCCTGATTTTTCAGGAAATCTGTGCTCATGGGTGTACAAACTGGGTTTGCGTTCTGCATCTCCATACTGTCGATCAGTTCAATGATCTTCTGTCTCTGGCTCAGCAGAAAAGATCCATCCTCTTCTCTTGCTATCTGGATCCCCAGGTAGTACTGCATCTTTCCTAGCTCCTTGACCTCCATGCCTTTGCTCAGCTGTTTCACTACATGTGTGTATTCCTTTTCACTGGCTGAAGCAATTATCAGGTCATCAACAAATGCGAGGATGTATGAATACTGTCCATTAGTACATTTTGTGTACAGACATTTGTCAGCTTTACCCTGTTTGTACCCAAGTTGGGTCAGCATTGTATGTAGCTTGGCATTCCAGGCTCTGGCTGCCTGCTTGAGCCCATAAAGCCCCTTCTGAATCCGGCAGACTAAATGGGCTTGGTGAGGCTTGATGAAGCCCTTGGGCTGCTTCATATATATCTCCTCAGAGATTTCGCCATACAAAAATGCTGTCTTTATGTCTACGTGCCAGACTTCCATCCGCCTTGAAGCTGCAATGCTTAAGAGTGCGCGGATGGTGCTATATCTCACAGTTGGGGCAAATGTGGAGTCGTAGTCCTCTCCATATTTCTGGCTAAATCCTTGGGCGACTAGCCTAGCCTTGTAACGCTGTACTTCCCCTTCTGCCCCGTGTTTAATTTTGAAAGTCCACTTACTTCCAATGGCCTTTTTGCCGGGTGGCAGTTCTGTGAGAGTCCAAGTTTTGTTTTGATGCAAAGCTTCCATCTCCTCTTCTGCAGCTTTTCTCCAGAGACTTGCTTCAGGGGCTGGCATCTCCCCTATCTCCTCCCACGTGGAAGGTTCTCGAGGTAGCGCCGACCCTGCGAGGTAGGACAGTTTAAGTGGTGGCACGCCCCTGCTGGAACGAGATGAGCGCCTAACCTGTGGTTCTGGAGCCTCCTCAGGTTCCTCGTCTGTCTCCAACTCCGGCATATCCGCATCACTGTGGTCCTCTGGGTCTCTGGTGCTGCAATCAGGATCCTGGTCCTCTGCGTCTTCTTCCTGTTCATGGCCTGTAGAGGGGGCTATGACATTGGAAGCTGGGTGCACAGAGCCAAAAGTTATCGGCGGGAAGCATATTAGTTCTTGTGTGTCCCCTTCTGATTGACCAGAAAAATCTATGACACTTCCTTTGATGTTAGCCTTGCTGGTTTCATCAAAATGAACAACATGCTTTGCCCTAACCTGCCCTGTCTTTAGATTCATAATTCGGTAGCCTTTCCCTCCAGACGCATATCCCACAAGGATGCCTTCTTGCGCTCTGGAGTCAAGCTTGTGCCTATTTTTTTGTGCCTAATCCATCTGTATCAACTCCATCTGATATGGCAGCTGCGCCCCTACCTTCCTAATCACCTGCTCCCATCAGTGGTTCATGCCTTGGTCTCCTCTCGCCTAGACTACTGTAATGCGCTCTACGTGGGGTTACCCTTGAAGACGGTCCGGAAGCTTCAGCTGGTACAGAACGCGGCGGCTCGCCTGATTAAGGGCAGCCGCCGGCGTGATCACATCACGCCAGTGCTTAATGAGTTGCACTGGCTACCAGTTGCTTGCCGAGCCGAATTCAAGGTGCTGGTTTTGACCTTTAAAACCCTACACGGCTCCGGCCCAGCTTATCTCAAGGAGCGCCTCCAGCAACATCAAGTAGGCCGCTCAACAAGGTCTGCCACGGACGGCCTTCTCCTTATCCCATCAGCCAGAGCAGCCAGGCTGGTGGGGACTAGGAAGAGGGCCTTCTCTGTGGCGGCCCCCACATTATGGAACTCCCTCCCTAGTGACCTTCGCCATGCCCCCTCCGTGATGAGCTTCCGCCGTGCATTAAAAACATGGCTGTTCAGGCGGGAATATGGGGTGGGTTAGGTTTTTAATAATAATTTTTTATATTGTTTTAATCATTATATTTTATTGTATTTTACTGTATTTTAATTGTACATCGCCCAGGGTGGCCGGGTGACCGGCCAGATGGGCGATTAAAAAATATAATAAATAAATAAATAAATAAATTTTCTTTGGGAACGTAAGAATAGGAAACACTACCAAAGACACGGATGTGTGACAAGTTGGGAGTTTTCCCGTGCCAAAGTTCAAAAGGTGTACGTGTAGCTCCTTTTGTAGGCAGCCTGTTCTGGAGATACACTGCATTTGCTGCTGCGTCTCCCCACATGCGCTGGGGCAAAGATGCATCTTTCAGCATGCATCGTGTCATCTCCATAATGGATCTGAACTTTCTCTCAGCTACAGAATTTTGCTGGGGAGTGTATGGTACAGTGGTCACATGTTTAATCCCTTCCTGTCCCATGAGGGCCTCCATGTCATGTGAACAATATTCCGATCCATTGTCAGTCATCAGGACTCTTGGACTCTTCTGGAACATGTTTTTCACCAT
This sequence comes from Shinisaurus crocodilurus, assembly GCA_021292165.1. Classification (NCBI taxonomy): domain Eukaryota; kingdom Metazoa; phylum Chordata; class Lepidosauria; order Squamata; family Shinisauridae; genus Shinisaurus; species Shinisaurus crocodilurus. The sequence continues at coordinate 31,873,383 of CM037876.1, forward strand.
GGCAATGTATATTTTGAACATGTCCAGCACTTGGCCCCTTTCCTTTAGAAAATAAGCCACACAGTATCTGGAAAAATCATCTAGGAAGATTAGTATGTACCTATTCTTCCCTAGTGAGGGAATGTTCATTGGACCACACACATCACTATACACTAGATCCAGCACTCCAGTGCTTCTTTGCTGATTGCAGGGAGGGAAAGATGGTTTGACTGCTTTTTCAGTCAGGCAACTTACGCACATGGTTGTGGGTAGTGCACCTTGGCTTATTTCAACTCCCCTTGCAAGCTCTCCTTTCTGCAAGTCCAGAATTGCCTTTATGCTTCGGTGTCCAAGCCTCCTGTGCCACAACTCAGCGTTGGCATCTTCCTTCCGGTTCGTGGACGCGGCTTTTGCTGATTGGGGCTCTGAAAGAGTAACCTCAAAAGCGCCATTGGTTAGAACCGCTTGGGCATACACTTTCCCATTCTTGATTACTTGGCATTGTCTATTTTTAAACACCACCTCAAAGTTCTTTTCAATGAGCACTGGCACGCTTAACATGTTGCAATTGAATTGGGGTACATACAGAGCTTTCTCCATGAAGTTCTGCCTCACTTCGTCTCCCACTTTGCACCTCAAGGTTCCTGAACCTTGGCCTTGTGCCCTAATGATTTTTCCGTCCGCGATTTGGACGTCCCCATTTTGCGAGGAATCAAATTTTTCAATGTCCATAAAGAACTCCTTATTACATGAGAAGTGGGACGATGCGCCTGAGTCCAAAATCCACTTGCTGGACTTGTCCTCTCTACCCCTTGCTGACAAGCTCATTTCCTGTGACAGAAAATTACTCTCAGGGCTGCCTTTCTTTTCCTGTTTCTGTTCTGAAGAGTGGGGCTTCTGACCCTTGGGAGCATTGCAAGCCCTGGCCATGTGTCCCTGACCACCACAGTTAAAGCAAACCACCTTCTTTGGTGTGGCTTTGGTTTTCTTCTGGGGCTTAGACACATAGTTGCAGCCGCTTTCCTTTGCACCCCTTTCTGGGGACTCATCTCCCCGCTGCTCACACTCCTCCTTCAGGTAGGCAATTAGCCTCTTGAGAGTTAAATCCTCTCTCCCATCCATGAGGGTGGCAAAGGTTTTAAACTTGGGTCCCAGTGACCCCAGGAAATAGCAAACCTTTTGCTCCTCATCCAACTTGTACTGGGACAGCTCTAATTTCTCAATGATAATTAAGAATTCTGTCACATGTCTGCTGCAATCTGCTTTTGAGTTGAGCCTCATGTTAAATATGTCCCTCATCCACGCCCTGTGGGATCTCTTACTGGCAAATCCACATGAGAGCTCAAGGCTTTCAATCATCTGGGCTGCAGTATCTGTTTCCTTAATATGCACCATTTGTGCATCAGTGATGCTGCTTGCTATCACTGCCTTGGCAATGCAATTTTGCTCCTCCCACACTTTGATTTTGGCTCTGGCAGCTTCACCAGCCCCTGTGGGCTTTGCACTTTCAATGGCTGCTAAGACTCTCTTGCTTTCAAGAAGAATCCTTAGGCGTTTCTTCCATTGAATAAAGTTGTCCTCTGTTAACTTGGGCAACTTCATGCTTGCATCACTATAGCAACCTTCATTTGCCATGCTGGAGTCAAAAATCAAAAATCAAGGATTTTGCCAAAAATTCAAAATTTCAAAGTTTTGGAAAAATTGCCAAAAACAATCAAAAGCATCCAAAAAAGGAAAATTCTTCACTGCCTTATCACTGCTATCTGAGGAGAAGGGGGGGGGTCTCAATCCTCTCTCAGACTGAGACAAAGGATCAGCCTCATGGCTACCAGGAAGTAACAAAGAAAAAAAATGTGGCCGTTTGGGGTTTCTCTCCTCTGAGAGAATCCAGCGCCACCCACTAAATGCTTCAGCACTTTTCCGCTGCTGGGCCCGGAACCCTTATGTTGGGGATTGCCAAAAGACCTGGGAGAGGATATTGTGATATATTATCTCCCCCCTCTTGCTTTTGCAAACACAGCAGAGTATACCCAACTACAGGCGAAAAACGTGTGCATGCGGAGCTGCTGGTTAAAGCAGGGCTGTGCATTTAGTTGATACAGACTGTCCCTTTGGGACGGGCTGGATCTTCACCTGGTTTCCCCCTTACACTACCAATAAGACAAACAGTCTTTTGGAGGTTAAAAACAGAGTTTACTCACTCAGATCTTGCAGATTGGATACAGGCAGGCTTAAGAATGTATTTACAGTTGTGTAGGAATCATATGGTAGTCGACCTGTTCTTAACTTGGGAAAAGTTCAGAACTGCAACTCGGCTACATCTTCAAACATGTTGTTCCTACAATTTCATGGCTCCGACTGTTTTCCCGGGGCAGGAAGAGAAGGCGACTGGTTACGCCCACATCCTGCACCAGGAGGTCTGGGTAATGTCCACAGGGATGCAGAGACTCTGTGGTCCCAATTACATCATGCACCTATGCATGGCTTGAGGTTTTGACTGTTCATTCCCAACAAGGTGGAATCTGGGTTCCTGTAATTTGAGGCCATTATTCCGTTTCCTGCAAACTCGGATGATCGAGAAGAGATTCTGGCCCTCCTCTGTGTGACAACCCTTCAAGTACTGGAAGAGTGCGATCATATCTCCCCTCAGTCTCCTCTTCTGAAGGCTAAACATGCCCAGTTCTTTCAGTCTCTCCTCATAGGGCCTTGTTTCCAGTCCCTTTATCATCCTTATTGCCCTCCTCTGAACCCTCTCCAGTTTGTCTACGTCCTCCTTAAAGTGTGGTGCCCAGAACTGGACGCAGTACTCAAGATGAGGCCTAACCAGTACAGAGTAAAGGGGAATTATCACTTCACATGATTTGGAAGCTATACTTCTATTAATGCAGTCCAAAATAGCATTTGCCTTCTTTGCAGCCACATCGCATTGCTGGCTCATATTCAGTTTGTGATCTACAACAAGAAGTGATCTACTTCTCACTTGTGGTATTGTTGAGCCAAGTGTCCCCCATTCTGTTTCCCCCATTTGGTTTCCTTTCCCTAGGTGCAGCACTTGGCATTTATCCCTATTAAATTTCATTCTGTTGTTTTCGGCCCTACGCTCCAGCCTATCGAGATCTCCTTGAATTTTGTTTCTTTCTTCCAGAGTATTAGCTGTTCCACCCAACTTTGTGTCATCTGCAAATTTGATAAGCATTCCCTGCACCTCCTCATCCAAGTAATTAATAAAAATATTAAAGAGCACTGGGCCCAGGACCGAGCCCTGCGGTACCCCGCTCGTTACCTCTCCCCAGTTTGAGAAGGAACCATTGATAAGCACCCTTTGAGTCCGATTCTGTAGCCAATTGTGGATCCACCTGATAGTTGTTCCATCTGATAGTTGTGTGCACAAGTGAGATTGTTTTTTAAACAAAGAAAGTTCTTCCTGCCCACAAAAAAGAAGTGAAGAGATGAGGGGGCACTGCTGCCCCATTCCCCTCCACCCAAAACCAAAGCAGTCTTCCTCCCATGCTAAGTTTCCCAAGCATAAGCTCCACTGAAATCAGTGTGATTTACTTCTGAGTAAGGCCATTGAAGATAATGTGATTTACTTCTGAGTAGACATTCAGAGATAAGCCATGGTGAAAGAGGGTGTTAGGAAAGCAATCTCGGAGTTGCTGCTGTTTCGATAGGTCCTATTCGCTTTGTGATTCACTTCTGAGTAAGGCCATTGAAAAGAATGTGATTTACTTTTGAGTAGACATGCCTTTTGGCTCATTTATAGAGTGGGAAAGCATTTACTCTTCAGTTCACTTTGCAAGAGAGAGAAGCCGTGTGGGGAGAGGGGCGGGAAAGCGATCTGGATACAGCTTTGGGAGACAAAAGCTGAATGTTCCCCGCCCCTCAAAAATGATTGGCTAAGACAGGCTAGCACAGACATAGGTAGGTAGCAATGTGCTGTGATAGTGAACTGCAGTGACAGGAAAGACCATAATAAAGGCGCTCCAGGAAATTATGGGACAACAGAGGACTGTGAGGATGCAAGACAAACACAACTGGTACTGAACAGTGAGTGCATCGTGTTCCCCGCAAAGCACAGAAGCAATCCAGTACCGCAATAGCTGTTAGGTGTAGATGGTCCCCCTGTGAATGGAGATTAAATGTAATGCTGTTTTCCACCTCTCCTCGCCATTGAAAAAATAAAGTTTGGATTTGGAATGTCCACTTGCCTAGCTGAAAATGAGCCAAAATGCATGTTTACTCAGAAGTAAATCACTTCATCTTCAATGGCTTTACTCAGAAGTAAATCACATTATCTTCAATGGTGCTTACTCTTGGGAAACCTGACCTCTGCTTTGCTTGACTGTGCCTTACTAAAACCTCACCTCTGCTTGACTGTGCCTTACCAGAACCTGAACTTTGGCTACCAGAACTGGAACCTTGTATTAAAATTGGTAGGTAACTTTGCCTCTCTTCCATTGCTGGAACTCAAACTCATGCTTAGTTAGCACACCCTCCTTGCCTGGGCTGGGCTAGAACTCTGTCAGACTGAGGAACACCTCCTTGGACAGAAGAACACACAGGCAAAGTCACCTTCCAATTTTAATTCCAGTTGTATCACTACAAACAGTTCCCCGAACAGTAAAATATTCAATTTAAGCACTTCTGAATAATAGAGCAGTATTGTATTATGGTCAGTTTCTCCTTGAGGGGGGTGTCATTAAAATATATTGTGTGGTGTCCTCCAGATCATTTTCTCTCTGCTTCACACTAGTAAAATAATAAATAAAAAGGGGGGGGGACACCTAGTTTTAACTTTGCCCCAGAAGACACAAATCTTGCATTGGGTTCCAGTTTTATATTTCACTAGATACATTGTTTCCAGTTTTAAGCTAATAATGAAAAAGGGTGGGCATACAGTTCTTGCCTGGCTGTTAAAAAATACATAAAGCCATTGAACATAAATCTACCATTTACTGGAATAATTTCTCTTTTTATGTTTTAAAAAGGCAACACATCATCATCAAGACATTTCCTAATGCCTATGTGGCAAGATGCAGACTTTTTGTTTTCACCTATTTTCTTACCGGCTGTGTTGTGGAACCTCACACGAATATGAATAAGGGAGCAGTGAAGAATTATTGTAGTAAAATATATATATGCTAAGGACAGTCTAGCTTTGGATACTCCCATGTAGCAATTTGGTTGCCTCAGAACTGTGAAATATTTATTGGATCCTATTTCAAAATTTAGAGGCAACCAAACTCCTGCACAAAGATTCCAAAAGTACAGCTGCTGGGCTTACTTTATAGCAGGCCTTAGATCTGAGAGGGGACACCATTCCCCAGACTCTGGTCTGGGAATGTTGGGAGTTGTAGGACTTTTTGCTGTCTAAACATGCATAGGATTTCACCCTTAGTTGTTTCCCCCCCCAAGAAACCGTTTCCCTGAGATTTTTTTTGTCACAATGAAATATTTCCTAAATAATATGCTCATTCTCCCCAGAGACACTTTCCAGAATATGCCAGTCTCTAAGGATGCAATCCTATGAATGTTCAGACAGAAAATGTCCTACAACTCTCAGCATTTCCCAGCCAGCATTCCTCATAGATTCATAGATAGAGTTGGAAGGAGCCTACAAGGCTATCGAGTCCAACCCCCTGCTCAATGCAGGAAACTAGAGGAGGGGTCTCCCATCCAAGTAATAACCAGGCCTGACCCTGCTTAGCTTTCCACGCTCAGACAAGCTGAGCCAGCGTGAGCCACAGGCCTGCGGAATGCTGAGAGTTGTAGGGCTTTTTTTCTGTCTAAACACTCATGGGATTGTGCCTTAAGTCAATAAAAAAGAGTTCTAGTTTACTCTAAAGTCATGTTGACTTATCACTTCAGAAATAGGGTGGCCATGTGCCCTCTTTTACAGAAGACACTTCATTATTTATTTATTTATTTATTTATTATATTTATATCCCACCTTTTTTCCTGCAAGGAACCCAAGGCAGCTTACGTAATCCTTCTCCTCCTCCTCTCCATTTTATCCTCACAACAACCCTGTGAAGTAGGTTAGACTGAGAGTCAGTGACTGGCCCAAAGTAACCCAGTGAATTTCATGGCCGAGCGGGGACTGAAACCCGGATCTCCCGAGTCCCAGTCCAACAATTCTATCCAGTATGCCACACTGGCTCTCACCATAAGAAAGCATCCTCTTATTTGAAGAGCTCTCTCCAGTCCAAGTCTCCAGTCCAGTTTCCTGACCGAGGGAGGACAGGGGTGTTGAAGTTGCCCATGAGCACCTGGACGGCAGGCTGAGCAGGCACACAGGTCACAGCAATCTTCCCCTCTACGGTGAGATGTATTGTGTTTCTATTTAAAATATACTAGTGTCTAAATTTGCATATATTCCTATACATTTTATGCAAACCTGCATCCTCCCCCCCCTTTTTAAGACCAATTGCCTTATGAGAGAGAACCAGGAGAGGGAGTCAGGCACCAGCTACCTATACCTGCTCCTGGTCAGATCAGACTTGTCCCTTCTACTACTGTTGTTAGAACCCAAAGGGGTCATTCCATGAAACTGCTTGGTGGGAGATTCAGGGCAGATAAAAGGAAGTATTTCTCCACACAGTACATAGTAAAACAATGGAATCCAGTTATTCCACAAGATGTAGTGATGGCCACCAATCTGGATGGCTTTAAAAGGGGATTGGACAAATTCATGGAGGAGAAGGCTATCAGTGGCTACTAGTCCTGATTGGCTATATGTTACCTCCAGTATCAGAGGCAGTATGCCTATGTACTCCAGTTGCTGGGGAACATGGGTGGGTGCACTCATGTCCTGCTTATGGGTTTCCCAGTGGGACTTAAGGCGAAAGGGGCAGGGCTTAAGGCAAAGGGGATGGGACTTAAGGCAAAAGGGGCAGGGCCAACTTACCAACTTTTGCTTAAAGCTCTTACTGCCTGTAACTAAGCCTTCAGGGAGGCATTTCAACCTTTCAGAATGGGTGGAGAGAAGTATACAAATGCCAGGATACCGCCAAATGATTAGTGGCCAGGCAGAAGGGGGTGGAGCCAGGGGAAGGGGGCATGGCCTTCTGGAGAACTCTGGAGGGCCTACTTGGGAACCTCAGAGGGCTGGAATTGGTCCCTGGGCCTGAGACTCTGCTCCTCACAGATTGGGAAGGCCTGAATAGGGCTAGGCATTACTTTAAATCTGTATCTAGCAGTTACAACTCCCCCCCCCCCAATTTTTACTCTAGAGTAAATGCAGGGCCCCCAATCTGGATATTAAAACCCCCATGGGTCCCTAATCCAGATTGGGTTTACTGAACCTACCTACTCTAGAGTAAAAAGGGGGGAAATGTAGCTGCTAGACACAGATTTAAAGTCTGTATTAGCCCTAAGAAACCCTCTTCTAATGACTGAGGAAGGCTACTGTACCTCCCTATTTATACTTTTTTGGCTACTTCATACATATCAACACTCTCAGCTCCTGGACAGGATCCATTAAATAGCAGAAGCCTGGCAGTTGACTAAAGCTTGCTCAGCAAGAGAGCAGTCTCCAGAATAGCACCATCCCTCAATGGCCAGGAATGAAAGCGGCTCTTTCTGTAACCAGGTGGTTGGCTTGGCATGATCCCTAAGAACATTGCTGCAAATAGCCTCTATTTCTTGTAGGAGATCTACGGAGCAACTCCCAAGTGCAAACACGAGTGATTCGTTTACAGAATGACACACAGAAAAACAGATAACCTTGCCAGTTATGAATGGGGCTATTTTTTTTTATTTTTTTTTTGCGAGTTCCAAAATGGAATGACTTTCCTCCTGCTCATACTGTGTATATGTACACACACATCTATTGTTTGGTGTTTAATGTATCAATGTCATTCATAAATATACGTTCAGCAATGATTTGTTCCTCATCTTTGTAAAAATGTATTTGCATAAATTACATAGCTTTTAAGTGAAGCTGATGTTTTAAAAAGGAATCCAGTATGGTGCAGTGATTAGGACCAAAACAGGCATTATTTTAAATCTGTGTCTAACAGTTATATCATTTTTTAAAATTTTGTTCTAGAGTAGGTGCAGGCAGGGGGACCTGTTCCAAATGGACACCCTAGCATGGGAGGTGTTTTTTGTTTTTTTAAAAAAGATCTGGATTGGGGTCCCTGCTTCTCCTCTAGAGTAAAAATTTAAAAAGAAAGAAAGATGTGGCTGCTAGACCCGGATTTAAAGCAATGTCTCTTTTGGCCCTCAGAGTGGCAGATTAAGACCAAGGAGACTTGGGTTCAAATCCTCCCTCAGTCAGGAAGCTCACTGGCTGACCTTAAGGCCCATCACAGTTACTCAGCCAAGCCTCACGGGTCACGGGCTTGTTGTGATGATAAAATAGGAGGGACTGATGAATAAGACCAAAATGGGCAAGATAAAAATGTAATAAATATAGTCCTGATCCTTATTTCACATATTACTTTTTAAGGAGCTGGTGCATTGTAGTGGCAAAGAATAAAATCCTCAGTTCTAATAATAATAATAATAATAATAATAATAATAATAATAATAATAATAATTAAATTTCTTTATTTCATGTCTATACTACCCAATAGCCGAAGCTCTCTGGGCGGTTCACAACAATTTATACAATACAATAAAATACAAAATACAAATACAATAAACGACCATAAAATTTCAATGCAAAATTTAAAACAGTATTTCAGATAACTTGAGCAACTAAAACAAGTTCAATACAGCTAGACCTGCTAGAAGAATAAACAGCTGACATAAGCTCCCCCCATATGCCATTTAAGGCCATTAAATGCCCTGCCATAGAGGGCACTCTTAACCTGGAGCCGAAAGAATAGCAGAGTTGGCGCCAGGTGGGCCTCAGTGGGGAGATCGTTCCACAATCAGGGGGCCACCAGTGAGAAGCCCTCTCCCTCGTGGCCACCATCTGAGCCTCCCTCGGAGGAAGGCCTCAGATGTTGAGCGTAGTGCCCGGGTAGATTTAGTCAGGAGAGGCACTCCCACTGGTATTGCAGTCCTAAGTCATGTAAAGCTTTATAGGTTAAAACCAGCACCTTGACTTGGGTTTGGAAGCATACAAACCCAAGTCCTGTGAGTCCTGCAAGACCTGGTCCCTGCTTCCCTGGCTCATCACACCTGGCTAGGGAGGGTGGGGCCTGACTGACTCCAGCTACAAAGGCTGCTGCTGCTCCTGCCTTTGTTTGTTTGTTTGTTTGTTGGTATCTGTAATTATTTCTGTTGTATTTTTTTTGAATATTTAGTGTTTTTTTAAATATTTTTTAACTTGTATTGCTGTTCTTATATTCTGTAGATTATTTTTTTTTAATACTATATTCAGTGTTCCTTGATGTTTTGTGTTCATGTCTTTTAGATTGTGAGCCTGAGGGCAGGGCCTGTCTTACTATTAATTTGTGTAAGCCGCTCTGAGAGCCTTTTCTGGCTGAAGAGCGGGGTATAAATGAAATAAATAAATAAATAAATACAGGCAGCCACTGTGAGGGGGCCAAAATTGGTGTTGTATGTTCAAATTTTACAGCAGTCATGAATTCACTATGTGGTCTGAGGCAAGCCACTGAGTTCAACAGGGCTTACTCCAAGGTAAATGTGCACTGGATTGCAGCCTAATGGTCTGGCCCCCCAAGTATATTCCACCCCCCACCCCACCCTAAATTTCCAGCTTTCGTGTTTTGTTTTGTTTGGTTTTTTAAAAACCCAACCCCTAGTCATTTTACTGTAGTGCAAGGGTGGAGAACATTTTTCAGCCTGAGGGCCAGATTGGCTCTGGTCATGCATATCAGGACCCGCATGCCGGCAGTGTGCAGGACCGCGTCGCAAAGTAGGCCGGGACACCCCACTGCTGGATGTCATCCTGTGGCATGATTGCCAAGCCATTTGCACGTACTCTTACACAGGCACACACACCACACACAATCTCCCGAAAGCCCCCCCCCCAGTAATTAGCTTTTTAAAAAATCAGGATTTTAAAAAGCCTGATAGCAGCTCATGGGGTGATGTGGGAGGGGGAATCACAGCCTTGGCAAAAGGAGGATTACCGGTAGCCTATGCAGGGGAGTAACTTTCGGAAAGCAACCAGCTGGGAGAGTAAAGGTTTAAGCCTCCCCTCCCTGTGTGTGGTGGTCCCAATCCAGATTGGGCATGCTTACTTTATGGAAAGTAAGAAAGAAAGGGTGCACGTTACATATTTAACGTAACATGAAGTTTGACCCTAAGATGTAAACTTGCTCCCATCTCACAGTATTCTGCCCAATGAGTGAAAGGTCACTGTGTCGTAACTGGGCAAGTACAAGCCTGTCTTTTTCAATCTTATAACATTAAATTTTAAGTTATTAATATTTAATACAGTGAAATGACTTTAATTGTATTATTCCACTATCTGCATTCATCTTCTGGATAATTTGCAATGCTTCTCTGGCCCTTAGAACCTCTCACTTAAAATAAAAATAAAATAAAACAAAATACCTGGAGTTCTGGTATTCAGAATGGTGTATTAATAACTGTGATGTTTACAATGGGAAGAACAATAAAAGCAGCTTCTAACCTATCACAAGTGTGTGGAAAGTTTGAGTTTAGCTTTTCTGCTGCACACCTGAATGGTCTTTTTGTTAGATTGGCGTATATTTTTCCTGACTTAACAATTTATTAAAATGAAAGGAAATAAAATGCTGGCTAAATGAGTCTGGAAGCACAGAGATTGGATGCCTTCCTTGAAATAAAATGGGGCATGGCATTTGAGCGGGGAGATTCCTTGTCCATATCGGAGTTCCCACACTTGCAGCAAATCAGGGGACCAGACATGGGGCTTTCAACAATCGCTAAAGGTGCAATCCTATGCCAGTTTAGATGGGAAAATGGCCTATAATTCCCGGCATGCCCCAGCCAGCTAGGCCTTTTTTCTGTCTAAACTGGCATAGGATTGCACCCTAAGGAAGGCTGACAACAGGGCAGCAATAGCGTATTTCTCAGGTGTTGTTAAAGGAGAAATTTTATGGAACTGATTTTGTTTGAGTGCGCGCACACACACAAAGAGTAGGAACTTGGACTGAAAATGAAGGACCTACCTTATTTTGCCAGGCCGGTATGTTGTTGGCTGAATGAGACCCATTCAAATAGATTTTGGTTCGTCATATTTTCTCCCAGCTTACAGAATTCCTTTTGACTGAGCTGGAGTGTGCAACACCTTGATGCAGTCAGTAATAATAGTATTAGTCTGCTATACTAATCTAGAAAAGGTCAGAGATTTGGGGTTAGATCCAGACTTGTATTATATATGATGGGGGCAGATGTCAGCCATGAGGAGCTATATTTCTGGCCACCTCACTGGTTCTGCCCACTGTGAGTGTTGTTATGAACAATTAAATGGGATCTGCACAAGGTATGTATGTTGTGTGGATAGTTTATATCAGGTGGGGAACATCTTTCAGTCTGATGGGCCAAATTCTATTCTGGAGAAGCTCTTGGGAGCCACAGTTCAGTGGTGGGCATGGCCAAAGACAAAAGGAGCAGTGCCAAAACACCAAAGACTACCAGCATATTTTAGCTTAAAGCTCTTACTGTCAGAAGCTAAGCCTTAGGAGAGGCATTTCAAGCTTTTAGAATGGGTTGGGGGGAGAAACTAAACAAAAGCTGGGAAACCACCCAAAGATCAGTGGTTGGGGGAAAGGAACCAGGGGAAGGGGGCATGGCCTTCTGGGAAACCCCACAGGGACTCCAAAAGCTGTTGGATTTGGCTGCTGGATCTGAGGTTCTGCACCCCTGGTTTCTATAGTGGGTAGTTTCATTGTAAGTTTCATTATATTGTTTAGGGAGGTGGTGGCGCTGGACTTAGTTGTATCTGGCTGAAGTCTGGAGTTTTCTGTAGCTGTTCTATCCTTGCTGAAGAGAGACAATGATAAAGTCCTTTCCAGAGTGGTAGCAGCACTAATCTGTTGCAGGAAAAACCCAGCAAGGAGTCTTGTGGCTCCTTAAAGGCTTATACATTTATTATGGCATAAGCGTTTGTGGACTAGAGTGCACATCATCAGACGTGAAGTTGGCAGGCATTTATGCAGATGGTTGGGGTGTTGGGATGGTGAGGGGTGAGGTGAGAGGGAAATGAAATGCAAAAAAGTATAGACTGACAATTATGTAGAAGTCTAAATGTATCCAAAATTGTTACTGTGGCCATTAACAAAGCAATGTAGATTATAACAGAAACATGATAACATTGTCTTGCTTCTTGGGTGTGTGTGTGTGTTGTCCTCTAAACCTTACATGATGCATTCAAAGGCACAAACTTTTACTAAAATTTAATAAAAAGGCTGGTTGCTTGAACTGTATAAATACAATTGCTATAGTTATTATAGCAGTGTTGGACTGTGGTTGCTCAACTGGAATCCAGGAGACTTGGGTTCAATGGTGGCTGGCCGCTGCATTGTCAGTGGGGTAAGGTATCCACTCTGGATTTCATTCTGAACTTTTAAGGAGCTATCCATGGCGCTAGACCCCCCCAATAGGATCTTTAAATTTGTGCAAATGGGGTCATAATTTTTTAATACTTTTTAAATTGGCAATATTGCACAAGTGTGCATGATTGCAAGTCTGTCTGTCTGCAGTTTAGCCCCATAGAGGTCTATTTCCCTCTTGTAAATATCCCTGTCAGTTTCATCCTCCCCACAAACTACTTTGTTTAACCCAGCAGTGCCATATTCTGTACTTGTCAAAGAACTTGTCAATTTCATCCTCCATTTCAGTGCTTCCCAAGCAAAGTGAGGTGGGAATTGACAAGTTCTTTGACAAATACAGAATATGCCTCTGTGGGGGCTACATAACAGACAGGTGGACTGATCATGCACACTTGCATAAGATCACCAATTTTTTAAAAAACACAACTCTATTTGTGTAAATTTAAAGATACCCTCCTGCAAAAAATAATAATAATCCAATTTGGGCAAATTGCCACCATTAAAAAAAAAACAAACCTGAATCTGCATATTGGCTTGACTTGCTACAGATTGAGTCGATGCCAGTGGGGGGGGGGGGGCAATGGAATGAAATCCACCAGGACTGAACTGAAAAAAAATCTGCTTTCACCCCTGAAACAGAATTCTCATACATCCCCAGTTGTTGCTGTTGTTGTATTTTTACTGCCAACGAGTGGAAGAAGTACTTGGTTTTCTGCCTGAAGTGCCAAAATTCCTCAACTGAGGAATTGGGGTTTGTCAACCAGTTCTGGATGGGGTTGCACTCCCCCTGAGGAAACAAGTTCGTAGCTTGGGGGTACTTCTTGACCCGACCCTGCTTCTGGCACCTCATGTGGAGGTGACAGTGAGAAGTGCCTGTTATCAGCTTTGGCTGATACGCCAGCTACGCCCATTCCTGGAACATGTGGACTTAGTAACGGTGGTGCATGCGCTGGTAACCTCTAGGCTTGATTTCTGTAATGCACTATACTTGGGGCTGCCTGTATATTTGGTTCGGAAACTTCAACTAGTGCAAAATATGGCAGCCATGTTGGTCTCTGGGACACCCCATGGAGACCATATAACACTGGTTTTAAGATCTTTACACTGGCTGCCAATTGATTTCTGGGCAAAATATAAAGTGTTGGTTCTTACCTTTAAAGCCCTACATGGTCTGGGTCCAAGGTACCTTAGGGAATGCCTCCTCCCCTATGTTCCATCACACCGCTTCAGGTCCTCTGGAGGTCAGCTGTTGCAGCTGCCCAATGTGAGACTGGCAGCTGTACGTTGAAGGACTTTTTTCCTTCGCTGCCCCTCAGTTGTGGAATGATCTGCTGATTGAAATGCGTCTGCTGACTTCTTTGAATGTTTTTAGGCAGGCACTGAAGACCTTACTATTCTGGCAGGCCTTCTTTTTATAGTATTTTATTACACTTTTATGGAACTTTTATCAATTTTTATGGAATTTTATGGAACTTTTATCAATTTTTATGGAATTTTATGCAACTTTTATCAATTTTTATGGAATTTTATGGAATTTTTATTCTGTTTTTATGCTTAATTGTATTAGTTAGTTTTAATTGTATATTATTGTATATTTGTTTTGTTTGATTATTATCTTGTATGCCGCCCAGGGCATTTGTGTATAGATGGGAAATAAATTGAATAAATGAATAATTAAATAAATAAATCTTGACTAGCCTTGGATATCAGGCACTAGGCACTTTGATTTGTGTGGGGTGCTGCAGTATTTCCTCCTGTACCTCTGTCAATAAAATGTCTTTGGCAGGCCATAGGACTTCTTTTCAGTTGAGTTACCCAGCCTCTGGAATGCCTTCACCAGAAAAAAATTGCCTGGCACAATATTTTCTTTTCATTTAGCAGGGAAGTAAAATTGTGTTATGTAAGCTTCCTTGGGCATTATCCTTAAAAATAATCAAGAAAATTATACAAATTCCAAACTGAAGATCTGCAATCTGTGATAGGTGTCTAAAATAATGAAATAGACTTGCTATTTTTAATAATAATAATATAATAATAATAATAATAATAATAAGAAAGCTCATAAGAAAAGATGAATGGTATTCTTCACATTTTTCATGGCGATCATATCTATTATCATTTCAGAAATATATGTTGACAAGTTCATTGATTTCAACTCAACATATGGATTTCTCTGAGAACACTGTGAGAGTGTAGGCAAAAAATGGCAGAATCATTGTTAAATCATTATCTTAAAAAGCCAGTGTTCATTTTAACATTGCCTGAAGCACAATATTTTATAAATATGTCACATATTGGAATAATATTACCCAACTCCCACATAACATCTGCAGTACCACAAAAAAACATACATTGTTTTGAATACAATAATACTTGTTATTTCTCCTAAAGTGCTTGATATTATTAAAAAGCTACAACAAAGTTCATCTCAAACTTTTTCTATGCTCCCCCCCCCCAGATTACCTTGTTTGTTGTTGTGCCTCTGGCCACCATCTAATGTGGGGGAGGGGAACAATTTGCCCCACATGCAGCATTGGTCTCGGGACCAAATGCCAGTGGGCATAGCTGAAGCCAGTGGGAGAGGCCTGTGCTGATGGTGAGCATGTCCAGGGCTGGTGTTCCCTTGCCCCACTCAAGCTCACACACCTTTCACTGGCTGGGTTCAGACAACACAATAACCCACACTCAAGAGTTGAGTATGGGTTGATGTGGGTTGTCGTTGAACCATGGGTTGTTGTTGAGGCATGGGTTATTGTGCTGTCTGAACCCAGCCACAATAACAAACCATTGCTTGCTAATCATGAACAACCCATGAAGAGAACCCATGGTTTGTTGTTGGGTTGTGAATGGTGGGTTGCTCATGGTTAACAAACCATGGTTTGTTGGCGCAGCTGGGTTCAGACAACACAATAACCCGTGGTTCAACAACAGCCCAGACTCAACCCAGACTCAACCCTTGAGTGTAGGTTATTGTGTTATCTGAACCTAGTCACTGACAATCACACACACACACACACACACACACACACACACACTTACACAGCCTTCCCCTATTCTCTCTCTCTCTCTCTCTCTCTCTCTCTCTCTCTCTCACACACACACACACACACACACAGGAAGGACTGATGTGTCCAGAGAGGAAGGTTAACCCCATGTAAATTGCACTCCCCCAGACCACCAAACAACTGTTCAGCAGGCTGTGGGGAACATAATTGTGATGTGGAGGACAGCTTGTGGGTATGAGTAACTATCCCCACACACTGGAGATTAGAGAATTCAGATTGGGAAATCCAGAAAGGACTGATCCCCATTGCTGCTTTCTTGAGAGATTAAGCACCAGTACTCTGGCTGCTAAAGCTCCTAAATCAGGATTGGAAACCTTTTCAGCCCCAAGGACAAAATGGTTAAAGTTCACCTTCTGCCGTACAACAGTCTGGTTCCTCCCCCCAGCTATCCCCCCTCCCCCTCCACCCAAATCAGTGATGCAAGGGCAAACTATATGATAAATGTCACATATAGTTTGGTCTTAAGCTGAATCCAGGAAGACTGTCTGCCATGCCCTGAATGAAATGATTTGGGTTAGACTTTGGAATGAAATGACTTCGAGTTAGGCTCCATGGGCCTCCGTAATGTGTAATTTCTGCCATTGCACTATTATATTTGTTGAAGTAAAGATGTACTTCTCTGGGAGATGGTTTATACTAGGAATGGGCGGCCTGGTGCCCTCCCAATGTTTTTGACTACAACTCCCATAATCCAATAATTTCCCAAGCTGGCTGGCACTGATGGGAGTTGTGGTCCAAAGCATCTCAAGAACATTGCGTTGCCTACTCCTGGTCTACACACTGCAAGAGGAAAGGTTTTTGGGTGGTCCTCCTTCTATTTATGGGAAAGAAGCATTAGCATTTTCCCAGTGATTTATGGCTGTACTTCTGCTCTTGTACAGAAAGTAGATTTACAGGTACAGGAAAAATCTCCATTTTTACCTCCAGTTTTAAAGCCCTGCAGCATATCAGTATGCCTTGAATTATGAGGCTGATCCTGCAAATTTTGGAAGTGGGTAGTGTTACGTACTGGATGACATAGACTTTATTTTTGGACTGTCCTTGCATTCAGCAGCAGCAGCAGACGACCTGAGGGCAAGCTAGTAAGGCAGCCAGGAACCATCTGGTTGGAGGAAGAACCAGAATAGGAGATAGGTATAAGGTGTCTAGGTGTTTCTTTAAGTCATAGCAAATAACTGTTGAGTCTGAAGACATCTGGTGTATGCTGCTCTTCCCCATATATGAAAGATGGAGTCCTGCAGAATGATCAGGGTAGGCCTCGCGGTGGCATTATATTGTATAGTATGGAAGGTCACATACTTTTTCAATTTTTCTGAAATTTCATGTTCAGATTTCATGTTGAGCAAAGAGCTCCATGCTGCTGCAAGCAGGAAACAGCTTTTCTAAGCTCTCTACACTTTAGAAAAGCCCCCTCCACTCCTGCTTGCAACAGCATGAACTTCTTCACAGGCAGGCTTTCTACCTGGAAGCACTTCCTGAAATGCCCAGTGTCCCTGCAACGTCCATGTGGTCACATGAGCATTCCAGGAACTGCTGCTGGGCCACAGACCTGTTTGTTAAAAGCCCTGCAATGCTGCCAGGGTGTGCAGAGCAGAGACTTTTAAAAGTAAAAGAAAAATAGATACAAAACCCCTCGGCCACCTCATACACTTAATAAGGTAAAAGGAACCCTTGCTCCCACTCACCATGATAAATTTCTTCAAAATTCTCCCCCTTCCTCAGACTCTCTCACAAGACTCTTTATTTCACCCTGCCCATTGCCCTGAATTGCCAAAAACAAAGGAATAGAAATATTCGGCACAGCATTAGTTTGTGTATTGTTTACAGGAATTCAGATTTTGCACAATGTTTCGGCCCCCAATCTCTCTCATTAGCTTTATTCTGCTACATAGTTAGCACACGTGCCTAAACCCCTTTGATTTTGAGATTGCAACCCTGGAGGATTTCCCTTTTGTATTGATAGCTTATAATTTTCTTTTGAAGAGAAGTTCAGTACATGCTTCCCCTTTGGGGGACAGTTTTTGTGCTGTTTTATGCTGTTTGTGTGCTGCTGCACAGGAGGATGTGTGTATTGGGGTCAGCATGGAGCAATCCTTCAATGTTTCCCGGAAATGTTTAGAACATGCAACAAAACATAGTTATATTTAGAACACAGTAAATAGTCTTAACAACGATGCCTTCCTTTGGAAAGGTACACAATTAACTGACTGGAGTTATCTGTCTCTCTGGGTCGTGGTCTGTAGGCCTCCTAGAAAGCTGTAGGACTGGGAATCAAGAGTCACCAACAGGGTCGCCAACAAGGCAGGTGTCCCCAGGGTGCTGGGCTGGGAGGGACCTGTGACAGGCTGCCTACTAAACTGTCAATTCAACAAAATAGTCCAAGCAGTTCATCTTCACTCATAAAACTGGCTACATTACCTCTGTGGCCAGTGTTTTGTCAACATTCTTTGAAAAAAAAAAAAGAAGAAAGGGAAAATTCACAACATCAGTGCCCATTTGGTGATGTGCATGTACGTGATTGTGATTGTGATTGTGATTGTGATTGTGCATGTAAATTTATTGCCTTATATGGCAGGGATATTATAGATCATGCGTGCAGATCACAGAACAAAATTGTGAAATGGACTACGAATGCTATACAAAACCAAGTATTCAAACGCTGAACAAACAGAAGGGGGTGCTAAAGAGATTCCTCACCTGGAGTGCCCTTTGGCTATGGCTGAGTCTGTTGCTTTTGCTTTCTCCCACATTAGATTTTTTTTAAAAATCTCAAATTCTTTCCATCCGGTTTATGAAGAAATTTGTGAATTTTAAGAAGTTCTTATAAAACCTCCCGAGCCATGAAAAATTCTCACCAATCTACACCAGCCAAATTCAATAGGTACAACTATTCCCAGCATGGAGAAGAGAAGATCATGTTGTCATTTCATTTGCCATCACTGTCACCTTCCACAGGCTAGAGGGTGAATGTCTGGAGCAGAGAGCCTGCTCTGCTTGGATAGGCTCCCATTGTGAATGGCACAGGAGCTTATGTGACCCGCATGTGTATCTTACTTTAAGGACTGGAGGACATTTCTGTTCATGCTCAGTAGAGAACTGAAGTGTGGGGGCGCCCATCATTATGGGTAGGGAGTGAGGCTGGTGGTAGCTCAAATGTCAGTGGGGCGGTGTATCCACTCCGAGTTCCAGTGCGAACTTTAAAGGATCTATCCATGGTGCTGATGCTAATTTGGGGCTAGGGTTCAGAACCATGGATAGCTCCTTTAAAGTTCAGGCTGAAACCTGGAGTGGATACACCACCCCACTGACATTGGAGCCACCCGCCTCCACTGGAGGAAAGTAGATTCCACCCTTAGTGCAGTTAGGAGTTGGCGGCTAAAGGACAACATGTGCCCAGCTAATTCCATTCTGTAAGACACTGAACCCCTACAAGCAGGGCTTGAACATTTCCTTTCTGTGTGAAAATGACTGGCAGCCATTTTCTCAAGGAGATTGTTCTAGAGAGGCAGTAAGTGATGCAAAGCTCCAACCTGTCCTCATAAAGCAGCAGAGGAAGCTGCAAGAGCAAGACAGAGCTGCGAAGAAAATACTGACTTAAATGGACAAAATTTATCAAGTAAATGGGCAAAATTTATCAAGTACTACATGTGATGGTACATTATTATTATTATTATTATTATTATTATTATTATTATTAATTTTATTTATATACTGCCCAACAGCCGAAGCTCCCTGGGCGGTTCACAGCAATCCATAAAAACACATAATACAATATACAATAAAAACCGTTATACAAAATTTAAAAACCCGAATTTAAAGCAAACAAACATATAAATAAAACAAGAAATGCAATGAGACCAAATTAAAAGAGCAACCACCCCGCCATACACTAAGAGTTAAAGGCCTCAATATAGAGGGCAGTCTTAACCTGGCACTGAAAAGATTGTAAAGTTGGCGCCAGGTGGGCCTCAGGAGGGAGCTTGTTCCAGAGTTGGGGGGCTACCACAGAGAAAGCCCTCCTCCTTGTCGCCGCCCGACGAGCCTCCCTTGGAGGCGGCAACCGGGGGAAGGCCCCAGATGTTGAGCGTAGTGACCGGGTAGATTCAGGTTGGGAGAGGCGTTCCGTCAAGTATTGTGGTCCCAAGCCGTGTAGGGCTTTAAAAGTTAAAACCAGCACCTTGAATTGGGCTCGGAAGCATACAGGCAGCCAGTGCAGGTGGGACCAAGACTGGTGTTATGTGTTGTGACCTTCTGGTCCCACTAATAAGTCTGGCTGCAGCATTCTGCACCAGCTGCAGCTTCCGAACAGTCTTCAAGGGCAGCCCCACATAAAGTGCATTGCAGTAGTCCAGCTTTGAGATTACCAGAGCGTAGATTACTGAAATCAGGCTATCCCTGTCCAGATAGGGGCGTAGCTGAACCACCAGCCGAAGCTGGTAGAAGGCACTCCGAGCCACTGAGGCCACCTGAGCCTCAAGTGACAGAGATGGCTCAAGGAGCACCCCCAAGCTACGAACCTGCTCCTTTAAGGGGAGTGCAACCCCATCCAGAACAGGTTGAACACCCTCCATCCGGTCAGAGGAACCACCCACTAACAGCATCTCAGTCTTGTCTGGATTGAGCCTCAGTTTGTTAGCCCCCATCCAGTCCATTGTCGCAGCCAGGCACCGGTTTAGCACATCCACAGCCTCACCTGCTGAAGATGAAAAGGAGAAATAGAGCTGCGTGTCATCAGCGTACTGATGGCAACGCAGTCCAAAACTCCGGATGACCCCACTCAGCAGTTTCATGTATATGTTGAAAAGCATGGGGGATAAGACCGACCCCTGAGGAATATGGGGATATTGGAGAGTCCACGGGGCCGAGCAATATTCCCCAAGCACCACCCTCTGGAGCCTGCCATCCAAGTAGGAGCGGAACCACTGCAATGCAGTGCCCCCAATATAAATAGGAATATATCTATATCTATCTATTTATCTATCTACACATGCACACACACACGCACATGATTAAACAAGGCATTGTATTATGTAAGAGACTGGTAGAAGTTATTTGCCTTTGCATAGATTCCTTTGCTGTGTGTCCCTCTAGAGTCTCTGTATTAAAATCCTTGGTTTAGAATGCATAACAAGTAGATTGTGACGAGATAGTTGGTTACACCTACATGAGTACATCATGCTGCCCACTGCAGATGTTTGCCCTCCAATTTCTGGAGGGGGGTGAGGATGGAGGGGTGGTGCTAGCATACTCATCCCTCCTCTCGCTCAAGTGTTTCTAACCACATTGTAAACTGCCCAGACAGCTTCGACTATTGGGCGGTATAGAAATAATAATAATAATAATAATAATAATAATAATAATAATAATAATAATAATAATGGGGAATAATTACAACACTTAACAATTTGATGCCCTTTAAATATAGCTTCTATTGTCCGGGTACGTGTGTCTGGGTGTATGAAGTATGAACAGATCAAGATGGAGGCAACGGTAACAAGGAATGAATGTGAGCACACACAGCTAGACATCACACACAGCCAGCCCTACCATTAGACGGAATAAGGCGGCCACCTGAGGCAGCCGATTTGGGGTGTAATTATTTCATGTATTGTTATTGTTGTTTTACTGCCAAGGATGCAGAGAGGTTTTCTGCCTGAGATGCCAAGGTTTGGCTGGCCTTGGGTGCTATGCACCTTGACTAGGGTGGGATGGGAGGGAGGTGCCAATGGCTGTTCCACTTTAGGCAGCCAACTGTCTTGGGCCAGCCCTGCAATATGCTTAGTTTTTGTTGCTGTTGGGGAGTAAAGATCTATGCCAAAGGATTGACAGAGAAGGCGGTATTAAGAGGAAGAGAGAGTTGTTACTTGCACAGTAGAAAGTGGAAGAGTTCCTATGTAAGTCCAATTGACATGGCTGGGGCTCTCTCATGCCTTCTACAATGTCTGTGTCAAGTTTTCCTTGCGGTTCAGTGGGACTTGAGAAGAGGCCGCCCCAGTGAATTTTGCCCTCCTACACCTTTTGCAGAAATTAATAATAGTGAGCAGATTCTCTCTTTCTATAGTTGTCCTTTATTTTTCTGCTGTGAACTCTGAGGAAATCATGTGCCATCCAGTTTTAGAATAGAGGAACCTTCTGCACTTGTCGCAGATGTTGGCGTCATGTCCTTCTGCACTTCATGCTCTACTGCTTTCATGACCTTCACATATTGCTCATTTGGGTTATTTTCAAACACACCCCAACAAAATACCAGGCCTGCTCGTAAATACTAGTTGTGCTCACATTTGAGGAAATTGGTTAATTTCCTTTTTGTTTGTTTGTTTTCACAAGCTTTTGGGTTGGACAGATGCTGCTAGTTTTGTTTCTTTTAGCGGGGTTTTTATATGTTATTTTTAACTGCATTCTTGTGGGACTTTTTATTGTATGCTTTCAGCTATTCTTAGTTGACTATTTTAGACAGCAGTCCTATGGCTCCCTAGACCATCTGAGGGGCCATAGGAATCAGCGCATCTTCCCCTCTGATGCTGGAGACAGTGAAGTGGGGAGAGTGCCAAAGCGGAGGATGAAATTGACAAGTGAGAAGGATCTTGGAATTGTTGTAGATCACAAACTGAATATGAGCCAGCAATGCGATGTGGCTGCAAAGAAGGCAAATGCTATTTTGGGCTGCATTAATAGAAGTATAGCTTCCAAATCACGTGAAGTGATAATTTCCCTTTACTCTGCACTGGTTAGGCCCCATCTTGAGTACTGCGTCCAGTTCTGGGCACCACACTTTAAGAAGGACGTAGACAAACTGGAGAGAGTTCAGAGGAGAGCAACAAGGATGATAAAGGGACTGGAAACAAGGCCCTATGAGGAGAGACTGAAAGAACTGGGCAAGAGGAGACTGAGGGGAGATATGATCGCACTCTTCCAGTACTTGAAGGGATGTCACACAAAGGAGGGCCAGGATCTCTTCTCGATCATCCCAGTTTGCAGGACATGGAATAATGGGCTCAAGTTACAGGAACCTAGATTCCACCTAAACATCAGGAAAAATTTCCTGACTGTCAGAGCAATAAGACAATGGAATCAACTACCTAGGGAGGTGGTGGGCTCTCCCACTCTGGAGGCATTCAAGGTGCAGCTGGACAGCCATCTGTCGGGGATGCTTTGACCTGGATTCCTGCATTGAGCAGGGGGTTGGACTCGATGGCCTTGTAGGCCCCTTCCAACTCTACTTTTCTATGATTCTATGATTCTAAGTTTGTTGACAAGTAGGGAATATGGTTATGCTGGGCTGAATGGAGTACTGTGTGGAGAGGATGAAACTGACAAAGATATTTACAAGAGGGGAATATGCCTCTGTGGGGCTACATAGCAGTCAGGCAGACTTGTGATTGTGCGCACATGCACAAGATCACCATTAAAAAAATATTTTAAAAAATTATAACCTCATTTGCACATATATATATATATATATAAAAAAACACCTCAAAAGAGATCCAAATTGTGCAAGTCACCATTTGTGCAAATCATGGGACCCAGAAAAAAAATGCACAACACATTTCCGGAACTGGGAAAAACAATCCTCTCCAGTCTGCTGCCGCTTGTAGGAATGGAAGCACTGTGGGATTAAACAGAATGGAATTCCCAGTGTAGCACATCCCTAGGCAAAAGTGGTGTTGACAGCCCTTCCTCCACTACCCCCCCCATTTCCCTCCCATTGCTTGCATGAGAACACACATGTACATACACACAAGCCCTTGTCCCTCTATCTCAGCGCAGAGGGGTAAGGTTTAAGCCTCCCTTCCCTGCCTGCTGAAATAGAATGGCTGCAGGGTTGGAAAGTTAAAGCTCAGTGTGGTATATATCATAGTAAATTTGGGAGTGCAGGCACTCATTGTGATAGTTCCCCTAACCACGCCTCCAAGAAGAATTAAAACAAAACAAAATGGGGCAGTTATGTTGATCCCAGAGGCGTAGCGTGGGGGGTGCAGGGGGGGCCGGCTGCACCGGGCGCAACATCTGGGGGGGGCGCGCTCGCACTCGCAGCTCTCTGCCCCTGGCGGGAAAGGGGAAGGAAGCGAGCCGGACCAAGCGCCCCGCGTCCTCCCTCTCGTCCTCCGGGACTCGCGCCCTCGGCAATGCTGGCTGTTGCTGCCGCTGCGCGCGCGCGCGCACACACACACCCTAATTGCCGCGCGGCGTCTTCCGTTTGAGCGGAGCAGCGGCAGCAACCGGGAGGCGGGCTGAGCCTGCGAGGGAGCTCCCCAACTCGCTCTCTGCTGCGGCTCCGCCAGCCCCAGCCACGACTGGATTCTTCCAATAGATAGAAGGACAAGACGGGAGGCGAGGGGAAGGAAGAGGGAGAGGTCAGGGAAGTGAGCACGTGTGAATGGCGGAGGACGAGCGAGCGATGGTGGGGAGGGGTCAGGAAAGGCCACCTCATGGCAGAACTGCGTCAACGGGAGTCGCTGGAAGGAGGTGAGACAAGAACAGTTTAAAGCAGCCTTCCTCCATCTCTAGATATCTTGCGCTACAACTCCCAACGTTCCTGACCATTGACTATGTGGGCCGGGGCTGATGTGAGTTGAAGTCCAAAATGTCTGGAGGGCACCAGATTGGGGAAGGATGGTTCAAGGCATGAAGCCCATCTCTAGACCCCAGAGGGATTTCAGGGACACGGCTTAATTATTATTTTTGTTGTTAGTTGCATTTTTACTGCGCCTTTCCTCCAAGGTTCTTTCCCGCCTCCACTTCCCTGTTTTATCCTCCCAATAACCCTGCGGGGTAGGTTAGGGGGAGAGATAGTGACTGGCTTAATGGGGATTGGAACATGGTCCTAGGCAGGCACTCTAACCACTTCATCACGCGCACACACACTGGTTCTGATAATGGGTTTCTTGAAACCAAATATTGGCCTTGGCTTAGAGGTGATGACATGTCTACCACTACCTTGTTTCGAGTGCCCTGAGCACCATGGGACCCATAGGCTCTCCCTTCATTTAGGACCTCAGTCACAACTCCCTAGATGAAGCCATCTCAGTAGTTTTGGGGCCATGCACCTCCTGAAATTTTCAGTCCAGCAGCCCTCTTTGTACAGTACCTGCAGCAATGCAGCTGCTGCCATCCCATAGCTGTTTCCATGCCACTCCCTGTAACATGCTCTGCTTCTGCCAATGAGATTACGGTGGATGGTGTGGTTATGCTTCACACTAGTGAAACCCGCCCTATTGAGAAATACAGGTAGTAGCCTATGTAGTCTGAATGTTCCCTCTTTATAAATTAACATTACATATATATGTGCAAATGACAGACAGGTTTGACAGGTCCTTACTCCCAAAGGGCTTACAATCACAAAAAAGACACAGGGAAAACAACAGCGCAAAGGGCAGGAAATGGAGGCAAGGTTAGCAGGGGGGAAATATGCTATTATTTAAGTTACACACATATTTTGATTAATTAATTTATTTTATTTTATTTATTATATTTATACCCCACCTTTTTTCCTGCAAGGAACCCAAGGCGGCTTACATAATCCTCCTCCTCCTCCTCCTCTCCATTTTATCCTCCAACAACCCTGTGAGGTAGGTTAGGCTGAGAGTCAGTGACTGGCCCAAAGTCACCCAGTGAGTTTCATGGCCGAGCGGGAACTAGAACCTGGATCTCCCGAGTCCCAGTCCAACACTCTAACCACTACGCCACACTGGCTCTATATTGTATTAAATTACAATATAGTGTTGTGACTATTTGAGGTGACTTTTGAGGAGAGTTCATCAAACTCCTCCAAAACAACTTGTTTCTACTTTTCTCCCCTCATCCCTGGCTTTGCAAAACCTCCAGCTATTTTGCATTATTGTGGGTCTCAAGTATCCTCCCTTAATTTTATGCCATTTCTGTCATATTTTGGGCACATTTCTCTAGGTCAGTGTTCTTCAACCTTGGGCCCCCCAGATGTTTTTGGCCTACAACTCCCAGCAATGTATGTTTTTGGCCTACAACTCCTGGCTGGGGCATGCTGGGAGTTGTAGGCCAAAAACATCTGGGGACCCAAGGTTGGAGAACACTGCTCTAGGCACAATTGTCTGTGTGCAAGAAACAAAAGAACAATCAAAATGTCTTGTAGTGGGTACACAGAGGGTTTCTTTAACTAATCTAGTGGAAGAGACTCGAGTGCTAAAATCCACGGGTTAGGGGGCGCAAATTACTTGCCTTGCCCCGGGTGCTGACAACCCACGCTACGCCACTGGTTGATCCATAACAAGAAACCAGTTCTAGCCATTTTTATCTCTACCAGAAGCAGGTCTTTTGTGAAGCTAATGGATCTTAACTGCCCATTAAAGGTCAAACCACCCCAAATATAGTTTGCATTACAACAAGCAGGGGAGGCTGGTGGTGACTCCTATTTTGGTGGGTGGGGCTCCTTTTCCATCGCAGCAGGTTTTTCAGCTTTCATTTGGAGCTTCATAGGAGCTCTCCATGGTGCTGAACTCCATCCCCCAAATAGGTTCACCACCATGGAGCACCATGGATAGCTCTTATGAAGCTCTAAATAAAAGCTGAAAAACCTGCAATGGAAAAGAAGCCCCACCCAAACAGGAGTCACCAGCCTCCTCTGACAACAAGGGAACAATATATTGTTGCTAGGAAAATTATTTTCCCCCACCCCTCTGCTGCTCTGAGTATTGCAGCCAAGTTCTGAAGGAACAGAGACGTCTGAGTGGGGCAGTGGCGACAGATCATGTCAGCATCCCTGCTAATCAAAAAGTGCCTGGAGCGGCGTCCCTGTGAGCCCTGGCTCCACTGCACCACTACTAAAGCCTCTTCCACCACCCTCCTCCAAGACGGCAGTTTTTCACCAGCAATCTTGGCAGAATCGGGATCACTGTGGGTGTGTGGGAGATGCTTTAGCCTCCCAGCCCCCAGAGATCTCAACTGAGATCGCTGTGTCCCACCCGCTGTTAGCAGTGGGGAAACAGCGATCTTGGCAGTGCCAGAATCACTTAGGGGGGCTGTGGGGAGATTAACGTGATCCTCCCAGTGGTGGGGAAAGAGCAGTCCTGACTGCATCAGGATCACTGATGAGGGAGAAAGGTAAAGACCTCTTTCCCTGCCCCAGCGCCCTGACTGGGATTGCTGGTCCACTGCTGTGAATAGCTGCTGATCAGGTGAGCTGCGGGGAAAGTGGGTGGGGCTCAGAGCAGTGGAGAGCCACACACAGACTGGGTTCAGACAACACGATAACCCACACTCAAGGGTGGTGCATGGGTTGAGTGTGGGTTGCTGTTGAAATGTGGGTTAATGTGTTGTCTGAACCCAGCTGTGCTTACCAAGTCATGGCTTGTTAACCAGGAACAGCCCATGAAAAGAACCCATGGCTTGTTGTTGGATTGTGAATTGTGGGTTGTTCACACCATGATTTGTTATCTCAGCTGGGTTCAGACAACACGATAACCCACATTTCAACGACAACCCGCACTCGACCCATACTTAATCTTTGAGTGTGGGTTATCGTGTTGTTTGAACCTAGTCACTGTTCTTTGGGCTGCCAACCCATGCAATCGACCTTCTATAGCAGCCATTTCCCTATTCAAGTTGTTGAACCATCCTGAACAGAGTAACTTCCTTACAGCATGCTTCTGAACAGAGCAACTTTCTTAAAATCTTATGAGCCTTCACCCTGAGTTTTTACTGTATGCTGATTATTCACAGTGCTTGAACAATAAAAAAAGGAAGCTGCCCAGAGCTGCCCACGGATTCTTGACTATTCATTTCACAGTTGTTAATTTTCGCTCAAACATCTCAGCAGAGGCCCATAGGTGAAGTGCCTTAAAATCTATTTCAAACAAGACAATGCCTCTGTGGGTAAGAGTGGAATAACGGGCCTATTAGAGCTGCACAAATTTATGTTCAAGGTTGCCAAGGGACATTTGGGAACACTGTGTCCAGAGTTCACTGTGACCATTGTTGCATCCTGTCCTGCGGAACTGTATGTCTGAAAATTATTCAACTACAACAGGATAGACCTGAACAGGGCACTGAAGTTTAAGTGTTTGCTTCATTAAAGCTCCTTCTCTGAAGCAGAGTTTTTAAAAAAGAGAAGAAAAAAAAAGGCAGGTTTGTAGAATGTTTCAGCGTTAGGAAAGAATGGCTTCAGATTGAATAAGATTAGATTGAAACACATTGGTTGTCTTGAACATCACTCGGTAAGATGCTGCTGGTTCCAAAGATATTCTTTGAGTCTTGCTAAGCATGACCAAGAAACCAAATTCTGGAAAATGGTGGCAGAGATAGGATATCTGTGATGCGATGCCTCTTCTCTGCTCCCCTCCATGTGGAAACTAACTCTGGGGTGGGTAATGAAGAGGAACATAGGAAGATGTGTTGTTATACAATGTCTAGCAGCAACTCTCCAGAGTTTCAGGCAGGAGCCTTCCCCAGCCCAACCTGGAGATGCTGGGGATTGAACCTGCGACCTTCTATATGCAAAGCATATACTCTGCCATTCAGCTATGTAGGGGGGGGGGTGTATTTCCAATTCTACTGTGTGGATGAGAGTAACTAAGTGAGAAGGATAGAAATATCAAGAGTGGGACTGGGAGACCAGACATTGATCAGTTGGTGTGGGAGCAGATGTGAGTGTAGGGTAGGTGATGGCGTGAAAGGAAAGGGTTCAGGCTGCTGCTTCATCCCAAACCATCACCCACACCTGTGAAATGACATGTGCCTTACCTTAGTTCAGAAAAATTCTAGGGTGGCTCGGCCCCTCCACTACCCCAATGCTTATGATTCAGTTCCCTGATATGATAGTATATGAGGGCCAAACTAATTGTGATGGCACCAGTTCAATGTGTTTAAACATAGAACTCCCCTAAGGGGATGAAGGTCTGGTTTTGAAGGCAAAAGGGGCACACTGGTATTCAGTGCAGAACCCTTCCCCTCTGTCATGTCCCCTCTGGATGACTCCTCTTCAGAGGCTGACCTGGAGTCCTCTGGAGTCCCCATCACAGAGGAGCTGTCTATGTCGGGGAAACATAGATCTGGGGAACCTGGGCCATTGGGGAAGATGACTGTTGGCCATCCTCTCAAGACGTAGCCCTCTCTCAGACTTAGCAGATGTTGAGTGACCACCTAGCCCCAGGGAGCGCTAGCGCCGAATGTTTCAGGCTTGGATGGCTGCTGGACACAGAAGTGCCTGCCTGAGGAATAAGGACTCCTCATGAGTAAAAGTATACTCATCAGCAAAGCTCTGTTTGTGAGTAGACCATTCCTCAGGTGACACTGATGGCCTGAAGCTGTGCTCTAGGTGGGGCTCTAAAGGCTCAGGCTTAAAAGCCTTCAGTTCTAGGCACAATGCTGGAACAATGTCTGTGTAGTGGATCCGTGCTTTGTATTTCCCTCATAACCTAGCTCTTTTCTAGAGCTCTCTGTGCTTGGATTGCCTACTGACTAATGTCCTAGAGCTTTGTCCTCTCACCACTGCCAGTAGGACACTCTCACCTGCAGCTTTCTGCCCATAAGCAGCTTTCTCCCATAAGCCCCTCTCTCCAGGTACCTTTCTCTCAACCCTGATACTTCAGGGAGGTAAGCAAAGGGATGGGGGAGGGTTCTGACAACTTACTTCACCTGTCTGACCCAATTCCTTTTTAAAATTATAGGCGATGGGGCAGTTCCATGTGTAAACATTTCTACCAGCAGCCATTACATTCGGCTGCAACAGATGGAGAGTTGAGATGGCAAGGCCTACTCCATCAGCTCAGCTGGAACCAACTGTCATTTGGCTCCCTCTCTCATTTCCAGAATGTTCAGCTATTAACAGCCATTCCACCTGCTCCTGAATCATTTGTATAACTATGAAGAATTAGGAGCAAACTACACGTTATGCTTAATGTGTAGTAGAGGCGTAGGCAATGTGGCGCCCGTGGGCACCTAAGCATCCCTGGGCACCTTTCTCGGTACCAGCAGAGATGCCCTACCCCTTCCACTTAAAATAAAATAAATAAATAAACAAATAAACAACACATATTGCTGTGAAATCATTTTCTGTTGATGCTGAAAACTGTGGGTTCAAAGGAATTGTTTAGTGTTTTAGGGTTCAGACCCTACCTCTGTGTGTCACCCCCCCCTCTGTAATTCGCACCCAAAGCTTTACTATGGTCAAATCCCGATGTTGCCACCACCTGTAAAGCCCAACCGCTCACCACCACCTGTCAGACCTCAAAAATCTACACTCTCTTAATCTCCACCAACCCCTTCAGGGTAACCAACTCAGACCACTCCGTTTAAATTTTAAAAAGGAAACAAGTTTATTTATTTGCAATCAAGGGTAGGGAAATAGATCATGTTAATAGGTTCTAAACATTGACAACTCTCTCTCTCTCTCTCTCTCTCTCTCTCTCTCTCTCTCTCTCTCTCTCTCTTCAGACCCCCTCAGCCTTCTCTCAGACTCCTCCCAGCTCTCAGACTACCCTCTCTCCCCCTCTCTCCAGACTACCCTCCAACTCCTTCAGTTCACTTCCACAACTCTTCAGACTCTCTCTCTCTCACTCCAGACTTCCCCCCAAACTCCCCTCAGATTCTTCTTGAACAACACCATGTTGTGATATGTATCACTTCACCAGCTGTAGCACACTGTTTACACATGGAAAGAACAGAATGGCTGTAAACAAGTTTGTTATGTCTTTCTGGGTTCTCGTGTTTTTCGCATGGGAAGCCTAGACCGTGGCAGCATTATGAGCTAGTCACATGGTTTGTATGTTCTGATGACGTGCTAACTTGTTTTCTGTCTGAAGCCATCTTAGAGAGAGGCAGGACTGCTTTCTCTCTTCTCCTTTGTTCTTCTTGCTGGACTTTTGTCACTGCAACAATGTAACTTCTTTGCTGAGGTGGAGTGAAGCTCAACTTACTCCACTGGATGTAATGCTTGCTACGCATTTATACTCTGCACATGGACTGTAACTAGGAAATGTATACTCTGTAGAACTTTACTTGCTAAGTGAATAAACAGGTAGAATTAGACCTGTGGTGTTACAGAGTGTTTCCTGACTCCATGGATTAATCTGCAAACGGGGAAGCTGGAAGCAAGTTGGATTACAGGCAGGCTGGGCTGGCATCTTCACAACACGCTGCACGCTGCGAAAAGGGGGGAGCTGAGATCTGGAAGATCTGTCTGTGTGTGGAATAACAGGCCTCTGCTAGCACACAGACAGGATTAAAATCTCCCATGTGCACACGCACTCTGCTGCTATTGCAGAACACGCACCAACACACCACCCACTGTTTATATATTACAGCTCCCCCGGGATTACACAATGTAATCACTCACGAGTCGAGTCCTGGAATCTGAGTCCCCATCCCTGCAATGAATTCCCTGCTCCCCCCCTCCTTCCGGGACTGTACAATGAAATCCCTGCTTCCCCCCGGGACTACAAAATCAAATCTCTGCCCCCCCCGGACTATGCAACAATGAATTCCCTGCCCCCCCTGGGACTACACAACAATCAAATCCCTGCTCCCCCCCGGGACTACACAATTAAATCCCTGCTCCTCCCCTCCCGGGACTACGCATCAGTGAAATCCCAGCTTGCCCCCCCCCCGGGACTACCCAACAATGAAATCCCAGCTCCCCCCCACCCCCCGTGTAGGCCCCGGCTGCAGTGCATATGAACATTCTGTTTTGACATAGGAGAGATTTGCATATCTGCTCCTGATTGGGCCCCTGTGGCGGCAGTTCATACGAACATTCTAAATGTCGTTGGAGTGATTTGCATAACCGGTCCTGAATGGCCCCTGCGAACATTAAGTGACTGCCATTGGTTATCATCTATTTTGGGCCGTACAGGCGCAGTGATGGCTTTTTCGGAGATTTGAACCCACCAGTCTTTGTCCTTGGGTGATGGAGAGTATGCGTGCCAGTTTTGGGGCGGATCCGTCAAAACGTGATGGAGCCTATGCGACTGACGCCCCACACACATCAGTCATTCAGTCATTCAGTCATTTAAAAAGTTTCCCTCCCTTTTCATCCCCTCAGAGAACATTCTAAATGGCCTAGGGGAGATTTGCATACCCATCCCTATTGGCCCCTGCAGGAATTCATACGAACATTCTAAGTGTTGTATGGGCTATTTGCATAACTGCTCCTATTGGATCCTGCAGCAATTATGAGGTCAGGCCGATTTGCATAACTGCTCCCCTGTTGTTTTGCCCATAGGATATGAGAGTGGGGCTGATTTCCCCCCCCTTCCCCCCCCTTAGGGACGGAATTTCCAAAAATCCTTCCTTAGTGGGTGTCTACGTCATAAAAACTATGTTCCTTCAAAATTTCACGCTCCTAGATTAAACAATTTGAGCTGGTTGATGAGGCAGTCAATCAAAAATCAGTCAGTCAGTCAGTCAGGACTTCTTCTTTTATATTATAGATCACAGGCTTCACCCCCCCCCCTCAGTCTCTCAGCCAACCAGCAGGCATCTCAACATTCCACACTCCTCTCACACTTCCCCTCCCCTCACATACTATAATGCTTGGCCCATGGGCAGGGGCATGACGCTCTGTCTTGTTTTCAGTCTCTCTCTCTCTCTCTCTCTCTCTCTCACACACACACACACACACACACACACCTCCATTACAATCTCAAGTTTAAAAAAGGAAGGATGTATAGATTGCTATATTGAAGTCTGCAACCAAAAATGTCATTTTTCTCTTTTAATTCACAGCCCAAGATATGTCTAATACAGTTAAGGCTGGGATCAACAAAAGAAAGGATATACAGAAGATGATACATTTCTTAACAGATTTTTTGTAAAGAAGAAAAAGACATTGTCTTTTGTTACAGTAAAAAAAACCAAACTAATTCTGAAAGGCTTCAGAGCTGTATCTTGCAGATTTTGCACAAATCACACTGGCGTCCAAGTTTCTCCAAAGTGCTATAACCAACATTTTATATATTACACCTCCATGGATGTGAAATTTGCCACAAAGGTTTAACTGCTTTTCATTGCTGTTTCAGAAATTATACCATCCATTTTTGTATTTAAAAAAATTCTTTTTTTATATTTGAGCCTAGAGTGAAATTGAGAGATGGACTCATCTGATGTGACCTTCACCGCCTGAGAAATGCTGTTCATTCCTTCAGTTCAGCACTTGGATAATATCAGAAAACCCAGTTCGGGGGGGGGCGGTTTGGGGGAGTTCAATTGTATGATTGCTTTCCACACTAGTGTTGCCTCAGTTTCTGGAGAGGTAGTGCTGGTATGGGAAGGAGCGCTGTTGTGGGCTTCTACACTGTATTTCCTTTCACTGCTATGGTTACTGTGCTCTGAAAATAAGACCGTAGGAATATAGGAAGAGCCGTGCTGGATCAGACCAAGGGTCCATCTAGTCCAGCATTCTGTTCACACAGTGGCCAACCAGCTGCCCACAGAAAGCCCACAAGCAGGACATGAGTGCAGCAGCACCCTCCCACCCATGTTCCCCAGCAACTGGTGTGCATAGGCATACTACCCCTGATACTGCAGGAAGCATATAGCCAATCAGGACTACTAGTAGCCATTGATAGCCTTATCCTCCATGAATTTGTCCAGTCCCCTTTTAAAGCCATACAAATTGGTGGCCATCACTACACAGTGAAGGGAATTCCATGGTTTACCTCTGTGCTGTGTGAAGAAATACTTCCTTTTATCTGTCCTGAATCTTCTGCCAATCAGCTTCATGGGATGACCTCAGGTTCTAGTATTATGAGAGAGGGAGAAAAATGTCTCCCTATTCACTTTCTCCACACGCTGTATATTTCTGTACAGCTCTACAGGACCGGTGCAAGGCAGTTTGGTGCCCTAGGCAAGATCAGATATTTAGCGCCCCCCTTCCCATTTGAGAGCGCTTATTTTTTCCCCAAGGTGTTTCTGGCGCCCCCTTTAGCCCTACGCCCTAGGCGGGTGCCTAGTTGGCCTAATGGTAGCACCAGCCCTGCAGCTCTATCATATCTCCCCCCTTCCCTTTTTTCTAAGTTAAACAATCCCAGCTGCTGTAACCTTTCTTCATATGGGAGTTCCTCCAGTCCCTTGGTCATTTTAGTTGCCCCTTTCTGTCAGAAATAATGTTAGGAGGTGTTGTCCACAGTGGCAGTGACACAAAGCAACTTCTGTTTCTGGCTGATGTATCGGTTACCTATGATGGAAATTGTAATATTACCAGCTTAAATCAACAAGGTAATGTAACTAGTTAGAGTGGGAGGAACTGAACAATCCCCAGGGTGCATGTTTTCTAACCCCTCCTCCCTACTTCCGGCCCTCTCTGTGGCCAGCTCTCTCTCTCTCTCTCTCTCTCTCTCTCTCTGCCTCTCCAACCTGATGGATGCACAGTCTGAGCTGGCTTCCAGCCAGTGATCTCCCAATGAAGCAGACACATAACACCAAAGACTCTAACCTGCCTATATGCATCCTGCCTATATGAATAAATGAACTGTAGGTTAAACTAATAAATGTCTTTATTAGTTTTAAACCTTGTTTGGAGAATCTGTTTCCTTTTAAGAGCCTTTTAGCAAGGGTTTAGCAACCCACGTGGTGATATAACCAGTTTCAATAACCAGGCTGTGCATGAGGGGGAAAACTCTGCTTCGTCCTAACCAGTCTAGGACCGACTCCTTTCCCATATCCTCCAACAACCTAAAAGGTATCTCACAGTGATGTGTTAACACTAGGGTGGCCATGTGTCTTACTTACAGAGGACAGTCCTCTATTTTAAGGCCGCCTCTGTCTGAAGGGCTGTCCAGTTCAGGTCTGGATTAAAGTCAAAGAACCATAAGAAGGGGGAGCATCGGGGCCCTGTGAACTTACCACTTAGCAATTAGCACCTGGATTTGCAGACTAACCCCCACCCCCCACCCCGGTGAGATGTATTATATTTCTACTTAAATTATAGTAATTATCTCTAAATGTTCATCTATACATAAAAATTAGTGTGTTTAAATCTTAAATGGACTGCAATGGAGACTTTTAAAAAAAAAAAACCCAACAACAAACCCTCTCCATTCAGGAGAAATGGGTGGGAGGGAAGGATTAACACCCCCCTCTCAGAGCACCATGGTCCTAATCCGAATTGTGGTGGCACATGCTTGCACTAGAGGAAGGAAAGCTATCACACATAGCTACACTATGCGTGCTTAACAGGACATGTCATTTGGCCCTGTGTGTCTCCACTTAGCTCAGCTACTAAATGATACAACCCTGACAGGGTTGGCAGCAGTCACACCCAGCGTGATCAGGCAGCTGCTCCTGGTCTAGACCAGTGTTCTCCAACCTTGGGTCCCCAGATGTTTTTGGCCTACAACTCCCAGCATGCTACGCTGGCTGGGTCTAGTGCAATTCCACTGGCCCTTGAGCTGGACCCTCCTGCTGGCCTGTGCCCCCTGGTTTGGATTTTCCAAGTATCCGGGAGGCCCTTATTTTGATGCTCCCTCTATGATGGGAGAGCACATGTTTTGCATGAAGAAGGTCCCAGATTGAATCCGCGGCATCTCCATGTAGGGCTAGGAAAGAATCCTGCCTGAATCCCTGGAGGGCTGCTACTAGGCTGTATCGACACTACTGGGCTAGACGGACCGATGGTCTGACCCAGTATAAGGCAGATTCCTATGCTCCTGTGCCCCAGAGCAACACATCATCCAGGCATTGTGGGAACTTCAAAACGGCGGGCAGTTTGCACGCACTTGCTGCAGATGGTAGCAGTGCTGCTGTCTGTCTCTCACTGCAGTGCCACTAGTTGCTGCCACAAAGTGGGGCCAATGCCGGAGGAGGGAGGCCACCAACGACCACTTTGCTGGGGACCATCTTGAAGGCCTTGCCTGACAAGGCTTTTCACCTCTTTCTTCCTCCAGAACGTTCAGTTCCTCAGTGCCTGTGCTGGAGGGAGACTCTTCGCAGAAGTAATGCTTATCCAGCTTTCTTGTGTTGTAGATGTCTGTATGTCCACTCTGCCTGTGATTTCTCTTTGCATGCTGGCAACTTCCCTGGATTAGGCCACCCACACCTTCCGCCCCCCCCCATCCATGTTTCAAAATCATTTTCAAGTGTTTAATGTTCCAAATTACACATCAAGGGCAAATGAGTAAGAAGTGTGCAAGCTGAAATAATTTCATTTAGAGTAATAACAGACGGTTGCTACTGACTGCTTGTGTGAGGCATGGATGAGGCACAGCACAGCAGTGCTCATCAGCTGGAGAGCTAAATATGAACTCCATTTTTCTCTGGTCTACAAAGTGGGCATAAATGACCCAAACATATGACAGGTTTGTTAATTAAAATACTGGCAGATTTCCAATAGGACTACTTGGAGGTTTATTAGAATAAAAGCTGTTTCCTAGTCTAGTAAGGCACAGCAAATTACCATATGTCATTTCGCCAGTCTGGAGAAAGAAGCTTCTTAATATTTCCTCCTCTTTATTAATGAAAAAAATGGGGATGTTCTGTTCATTCTCTTGCTTACCTTATTTTGTTAGAGAAAGAAGAAAACATTCCCGTTTTCTGCTATTCCTGCATCAAACAGTTTCTTCTAATACAAGTTTTCCTTGAGTATAACAAATGCCACTTTCCTTGACATTCTCATTCCAACCATTATAAATGTTTCCACATCTGTTCTGTTGAGATGTTTGGGAGGCCTGATGTATCCTTGGTAGATTTAATGTGGTGCAGTGTCATGGTATACAGCAAGTAGCTGGCTTTTTGCTGACTGGATGTTGTTATACACATGATGTATAGTAAAGATGAATCTAAAGGCTTAGCCCCTTTGGTCACCTGCGAAGTGTACTGATAGCCTACAGGTGCAACATTGCTGTAGTTTATTGCAGACAAATGATGACTCATCCTCTTATATTTATTTTCCTTGATGTGCTGCACGGTTGCTGAAAGCTTCTTCAATCAAAGCACTAATGACAGATGCGGAAAATAGGAGTTATATGACTTGTGTATCTGTGTCTATCTATCTATCTGTCTGTCTGTCTATCTATCTATATCTATCTATGGGTGTCTGTCTGTACACACACATGAACACAGATGCCTTATCAGCTGTGGCAATTTAAAAGTTCACATCAGTTGAGTTGGGAGAACCACAGCTTCCTCTTTTTTATACACAGTAGTTAGGTTTCTAGCCCTCACTGATTGCAGGCCCCTCCTAAGCATGTTTACCAAGAAGTAAGTCCCATTGAGTTTCTCTTTCTCAAAGTGATGAAACAATTGTTCCTGGGAAGCCCACATTGCTCCATACCAAATGGAAATTTCTATGTAGCCATCTTGACTAACAGCCATTGACACACCCACCCTCCATGGATTTGTCCAGAGGCAGTGTTAGGGGGAGGCCCACTAGGGTTGGAGCCCCAAATCTTTCATTTTGAGCCCTGAATCTCTGGGAGTCCATCTGCCCCACCATCTTGCTATCCATGGGCACTTGCTGAAATAAAGGTACAGGGGCCCTGATGATCTCTGTTGCATCTGATCCACTCTGGATTAGCTGGCTTTTTGCCCACATGGGCTTCACCTCCTGCTGACTCCCCCCCTGCTTGAACCTTTCTGCCTGTGGTTTTTCTCTGAAATCAAATGCCCTCCTCTCCCCTGTCCATACATCCCCCTTTTTTTTTTTACAAAAGAAGTGTCCTTAATAGGCAGGGTCCTTTACAGACTTTAAAGCATATGTAAATCAGCATAGGCAAATTTGTGCATTTTTATTTTTTTGGTCCTGTGGGCCTGAGCCCCGGATCTTTTCAGTACCGAGCACCGCCCCTGAATTTTGTCTAATCCCTGTCTGAAGCCATCCAAACTAGTGCCTGTCATCACATCTTGTGGCAGCAGATCCCAAAAATTCATTATGAGCCACGCAAAGAAGTAGTTCTTCTGTCTCTGTTGAATCTGCTGCCAATCAGTTTCATGGATTGCCCACAAGGGTAATTATTCATCCACCAGTAGCCCTGTGCTGTCACGGTGCAGACTGAATCTGAGGCCTCCCCTGCCTCTATCACCACCTCCTGGAACTGAAAGGTAAGTGTGGGAATTCCCCTCTCTCCTTGGATCACCAGACACTGGCGGACGGGCCATCATAATGAGCAAACCGCTTTGTCAGCCACCCCTGGAATTGTTTGAATACTGCTAAAGAAACGGAACATCAAGTCCTCGTCGCATATTATGAGCATCTCCTCATGCGGAAACCTGACAGGTTTCCTCATGGGGCATTCAGTGCAAGGACTTTTCCTTGGATAAAAACAGCCACATTAAAGCATGTCAAGAATAACTTTGCACGGAGGGGCTCAAGAATATGATATTTATGAATTCCAGTGTGATTAAAGCAGCCAAATGCATGCAGCATCGTAGGTGCTCTCTT
This sequence comes from Shinisaurus crocodilurus, assembly GCA_021292165.1. NCBI lineage: Eukaryota > Metazoa > Chordata > Lepidosauria > Squamata > Shinisauridae > Shinisaurus > Shinisaurus crocodilurus. Next base: position 31,911,230 of record CM037876.1, read on the forward strand.
CAGGCTTCTCAGCTTGCAACATGGACCCTTCAAAAGATCAAAGCAATTAAAAAATAAATGAGTGTATGCAAGCAGTTTCAGAACTGTCTCAGTTCTCCTGCTGTTACGCTTTTGATGCTGTCTTTCCCCCCCCCTTTTTTTTTTTTAATGCATGCAGGGCAGGGCTATGTGAATACCCACATACCAAGGTTTCTTGGAATTTTGCATAATAACCCAGATTTTTAAAGTGCTCTTTCCACTTTAATAATAATAATAATAATAATAATAATAATAATAATAATAATAATAAAATCCACCAAGAATTTGTTCTGTAACATTATCAAGGAAGACTTGGCTTACTGAGAAACTGGAGATGTGGGTTATATTTTTTTTTATATTGTAATCCACCTTGGGAAAACCACGGTCTTGCAAAATGGTAGAGAAATTTATAAAATACGTGCATATACACATGTTCAACTGAAAATATGGCATTTTCAAGACTAATGGGGGGGGGCTGGGGTGGAAGGCAATTACAGGTAAATGTTATTCCTGCTTCATTTTGTCTGGCTTGGCCCTCCTCCCATTAGGCAGAGTGAGGGGGTTGCCTCCAGTGGCAGATGCTGGGTGGTGTGGAAGGGGCCGTGGCAGCCGCAGTCTCCCCCCCCCCCACTCCTGTTAAAACAATGGGAGTCAGATCATCTACTGCAGATCATGGAGCGATCTATTAGTAGTTCCTGATTTACGTACTTTCTACTCACCCCTGTCCTAGATGACTTGAGGAAATGAACCAAGCTGCACAGGGTAGAGCTAAGCTGGCAGACACTTAAAAATACAAATGGGCAGGACTCACAGGTCAGTGTTCCTGCATCTTGCTTCTCTCTCTCTCTCTCTCTGAAGGAAAAAAATATAGGAGGCTGTCAGGAAGCTGAAGACACTCTACTTACTATAAAGGATTTAAAGGAGACACACAAGAATGCAACATGGTCACATCATTTTTAAGTCAGCTAAGAATAAATTATTTTGTTAAGACAGAAATATCTGTCTTGCATGCCACATGCCCATATTCCAATCGATTTCCAGAGAGTTCTGGGACTGGGAGAGCAGACGTGGCCTTAGCCTTGTTCAGGAATCTTAATGCAGGCCCTACCTTGTAGGGGATGCGTGCACTGGCCCCACCCCCAATGTTTTAATGTATGCTCCAACATCCCCAGGTTTCCCGCATTGAGCTGGAAGCTCTGTGGGAGTTTTCTGCAGGTGTTCCCACATCTCCACACAAAAAATATCAGGATATATAGGCCATGCAGAGTCTAGCATATACAAATCCCATCCATTTTAAGTTCATCCTTAACACCTCTGTTTCAATTATGGGGCTGAAATGTGCTTAACTTTGACTGGATTGCGGTGGAGGCTGGTGACTCCTATTTTGGTGGGGCTCCTAATCCATTGTGGGTTCTATTTGGAGCTTTATGGTGAACCTACTTTGGGGATGGAGTTCGGCACCATGGATAGCTCCTCTAAAGCTCCAAATGAAACTTGCAATGTATTAGGAGCCCCACCGAAGTAGGAGTCACCAGCATCCCCTGCTGGATTGTGCCCGTGGCAAATAATTTAAGAATAGCAGCTGTTTGAGATATGCATGCATCGCAAACCCTGGTTGTGCAAAGTTCTAGATCGGGTGGGAGAGCCTACACATGTCCCTGCTGCCGAAGTTCAGTCCCAACATTACAGAGGCCATAGAGCTAGTGAGGATGTCCCTGTTAAGTCTGTGTGTCCCATTGATAGCTCCTGGGCATAACACCGCAGTAACTTCTTTATTAGGCAGACATGTTGCTTACTTGCTTGCCTGCTTGCTTTGTTCTGTACTGATATACACAGAGCCAGAAGAAACTCCCTGGAGGCATGACACGGAACAGTCTCCATTCCCCTCCTGTGAGAGTCAAGGGTGTCCTGCGGGAGAGCCGATGAGATGAAGAAGGATATGTATCTATCTAGGACTGTACTGCTAAGGCCTGTACGGAATAACTGTATTTTGTAACTGCATTTTATTGCTAAGAATAACTGTATTTTATTGCTAAGTGGAAAGGAAAGAAAGAGACTTTAAGAGGAAGGAGGGACGATGCAACAGTAGTGCTATGGAGAGAGGGTTTCTGTTTTGATTTGTTTTAAAGAAAGATCCCATTTTTATCCATTCACCCACCAGCAGCCACTCCACCCCATTTGTGCTTATAACAACCTGTGCAGCAGGGTAGGCTGAAAGGTAGTGATTGGCTCAATGGCACCCAGTACACTTGGGGCTTCTCTGCATGAGGCGCTTACCCCGTTGCTTTTCCGAGGCTGCTTCTTGCATTCTTTCTTTACACCTCAGTTACACGTGGCTTTCCCCCCAGGTTTTTCTTTCTCCGCCTTTCTATATATTCTACTAGCTGTTGCCCATGGCTGCGCTTGTGTAGATTTTAGGATTTCATACAATGGAAAAGATACAGCGTCTCTGACTGAAAGTGTAACGTTTAGGCTGGGTGCTGGCAGCAGAAAACTTTTCTGACAGAAATATCTGATCTTAAAGAAAAATCAGGTTAATCCTGAGAGTCTACAGGTGATGAAGAGTGACCGTGCCAAGTTTGGGGTAGATCCGTCAAAACGTGATGGAGTGGAGCTTATGTGACGACGCCCCTCACACAACAGTCATTCAGTCATTTAAAAAGTTTCCCTCCCTTTTCACCCCCTCAGAGAACATTCTAAATGGCCTAGGGGAGATTTGCATACCCACCCCTACTTGGCCCCTGCAGGAATTCATACGAACATTCTAAGTGTCGTATGGGCTATTTGCATAACTGCTCCTATTGGCTCCTTCAGCAATTCTGAGGTGAGGCCGATTTGCATAACTGCTCCCCTGTTGTTTTGCCCATAGGATATGAGAGTGGGGCGATTTCCCCCCCTTCCCCCCCTTAGGGATGGAATTTCCAAAAATCCTTCCTTAGTGGGTGTCTACGTCATAAAAGCAATGTCCCTTCAACATTTCACATTCCTAGATTAAACGGTTTGAGCTGGGCGTTGATGAGTCAGTCAAAATCAGTCAGTCAGGACACCTTCTTTTATATATATATAGATTAACCAAGCACAAGGTGGTGCTGTGGTATAACTGCAGTATACCAGATTTTCAGCTGTACATGAGGCCTTTGTTCTGGTTTAAAATTTAATAGCTGACTTTCCTGACTCTAAAAAAAGTTGCGAAAATGGCTGGAAAGCATGGGAGAGGCCCTGGAGAATGACGATGTCGTGAAAAGGACCCGCAAACTTCCGTGAGTGAGGGATCACGAGTGCACAATAAATGTCTCATGTAGGAATGCCCTCAATGGCTATCGAAGCTTCCCTACCAAGGTGAATAGCACCTCCGGGACGCACTAGGGTTGCAGCATAGGGAGAAAGGCTTGAACTGCTGGTATTATCCTACAACGCCCTAAATGGCTTGAGGCCAGGTTACCTGAAGGATAGTCTCTTTCAATATATACCTACCTAGACCCTAAGATCATCCTCAGAGGCCCTACTCTGGGTGTCCCCTGCTGAATGAGATGAGGAGGGTGCCTACTAAGGAGAGAGCCTTTTTAGCACCCTAGTTGTGTAATGCCTCCCCCCCGCCACTTAGTACTACTGTTCCACCTGGCACCTACAGTGTAGTCTTTTTCAGCACCAGGTGAAGACCTTTTTATTTTCCCAGGCTTTTTCTCCTCTTCAGTCCCCCCCCCCCCTTCAGTTTTTAAAAAATGCATTAGTGTGTTCTTAGTTCTTTGGTTATGGTTTTTATACTATGTTTTACTATGTTTTTGTATTTCATGGTTTTAAGTTTTGTCTTGTAAACCACCCAGAGAACTTCACCTAATGGGTGGTATAGAAATGTAATAAATAAATAAGGGTGCAATCCTATGCATGTTTAGACAGAAAAGCATCCTACAACTCCCAGCATTCCCCAGCCATGAACGTAGGAAGCTGCCTTATACTGAGTCAGACCATTGGTCCATCTAACCCAGTATTGTTGACACTGACTGGCAGCGGCTCTCCAGGGTCTCAGGCAGGATTCTTGCCAAGCCCTACCTGGAGGCCGGGGATCGAACCAGGGACCTTCTGCATGCAAAGCATGTGCTCTATCACACTGAGCTCTGGTCCCTCCCTAGTCCCTACAGCACCTGGTATTCTAAGGTAGTCACCCATCCAAGTACTAACCAGGCCTGACCCTGCTTAGCTTCTGAGATCATCAGACGAGATCCGTCTGTTCAGATATCTAATGCTGGGGGTTGTAGGATGTTTTTTCTGTCTAAACATGCATAGGATTATGCCTTAAATTAATTAAACTGTTCTAATGCTGATTCCCGTCACCCCCATGGCTGCTATTGCAAAACCAGACATATTAGCTAAAATATTGGGCAAATCGCATCACATCTACTTTGGCCCTTAGTGGGGATTGGAACCCAGGTCTTCCAGGTTTGAGTGCAATTGCTGGTAATCCCTTAGTGCGCTGCTTGCCCTCCCAGTTAGGAGGGGGAGTGGCACACACACAGAGGAATCCCTGTGGTTATCTCCAATCACTGATGGTTTTGATTGGAGTTAATCTAGTTTTGATTGGAGATAATAGTGGGGATTCTTCTTCCCGCTTAAAAAAAAAAAAAGGCAGTTTCTCCATGCAGAGAGATGTAGGATCAGAAAAGCTGCTTTTCTGTGCAGAGAGAGGCATGGTTGTGCCTTTCTCTGCATGGGAAAACTACGATTACATCAGTGGGTGGAGCTTCTGGGGGAAGTTCCGCCCCTGGCTGTCATCTGGACCCGTGGAGCGGGTGAAGCAGAGAGTAATCCAGCCCCTGGTAAACAGTTCCTCATCCCTGCTCTAAGTGCTGCACCACTCTGGCTATAGTTGTGCCTTTCCAGATGCATCTTTAGCACAGCTCAGATCCAACATGGCCTACTCTGAAGGAATCAAGAAATGCCTATATCTGTCTAAAAACAGTGTTCTCCAACCTTGGGTCCCCAGATGTTTTTGGCCTACAACTGGCTGGGGCATGCTGGGAGTTGTAGGCCAAAAGCATCTGGGGACCCAAGGTTGGAGAACACTGGTCTAAAAGTATCGCACAGTTTAACGGTACGCAAAGTATGGAGCTATTTCTCTGGCGGAAGGCAGAATGTCATTCTGTTACCCTTTTGCTCTGCTGAAGTGGGGTGGAGGCGGTGAGGAGATAAATCTTTTAAATGCTGCTATCATTCATCAGCATGATTTAACAATCCCCAACAGATGCTCCTGTCAATGAGGCTCCCTCTCAGCCAGGTGGCCTTTCCTAAACATGAAATATCTATGCAAATAAAGTCATGCAATTAAAATACAGCATTACACATGGGTGTTTGTACAGAACCCAGCTGGGGGCACTTGTATTTCTGAAGGCTTACCTTACTGAAGGTGCAATCCTATGCATATTTAGGCAGGGGGGGAAAAAGTCCTACAACTCCTAGCATGCCCCAGCCTGGGACATGCTGGGAGTTGTAGGACTTTTTTCCTGCCTAAACATGCATAGGATTGCATCCTTAAAGAGTTAAATGCTCTCTATCCTGGATCCCACACTACTAGTAAGATTGGTATTGTGCAGATTTTGGAGGCCCAGGTAATAATCTGATTATATAAACATGGCAACTTCCAAAGAATATTAAACTGCAGCTCTGAGTTAATGTTTTTTCAATTACCTTCTCATTTTTTTAATTTTTTTTATTTTGCTATTAAAAGGTGCTGCTTCTATTATTTGGATGAGCACAGTGCTTTAATACGGCACTGCTATCTAATATGCTTGGAAATAGTCAGGAATGGGGACTCGGACTCCAAGACTCGACTCGTGAGTCGGACTGAGTCCCCCCTCTGACTCGAGTCAGACTCGAGTCCCAATATTTTTAATGGGACTCGAGACTCGACTCGGGACTCGAGTCCCAATATTTTTAATGGGACTCAAGACTCGACTCGGGACTCGAGACCAAGGACTCGTGTTCCAAAATCGTGTTCCTCAAATGCAACATGGATAGGTTTTAGGAAGTACAGCAAGTTTATTTTTTAAAATCATTTCCCTAAAATGCAGCCTTTCAGACATTTTGGGTTTGGCTGCCTCTGCCTGCCTGTTTGGGGTTCCCAGCCTTCTCTGCCTGCCTGGTCTCTTCTTAACCAGTTCCACAGTTTGAATTGTCCAAGACAAAGGCCTCTGCCTGCCTGCTTTGGGGTTCCCTGCCTCCTCTGCCTGCCTGGTTATTTTAGGTTTGTCGGCCTGGTCTGTTCTTGCCAAAATCAGTTGCAGAGTTTTGAAATTAAAAGGCACACTTGTGCCTAGAATTTATTTAAGCCACACATCTGAAGTAGCCTTATTTTGTTGGGAAAAAACCCCCATTGATTTTAATAGGGACTCGTGGAGTCAGCTTTGGGAGTGACTCGTGACTCGTGATTCGTGAGTCACCATTTTGGACCAAGGACTCAGACTCGAGACTCGGGTCCAAAGACTCGTGACTCAACTCGTGACTTGAGACCAAGGACTCTTCAACATCCCTGGAAATAGTTTTATAAAAAGAACCCCCACACCAATTAAAAATAGCCTTCCCCAACCTGGTGTTGGGCTAAAGTTCCCCTAATTCCCAGGCATGCTTGAGGTTTGACAGAAAATAAGCTGAAGATGTGCGTGCAGCAATGCCCTTTCCCATGTCCTCCTTAATGCGTAAGAAAAATACATTCCCTGTGGTGTGTTATTTGCACAAAGGGGGCATGATACGATTACTGGGGAGTGGGGCCATACTTGTGGCTCCGCCCGCAGATGTCGATGCATTAGCATGGATCATCTGCATTGAAGACATCTGTGAGCATGCAGGTGCTCCTGTGTGAGGTCTCTTTACTGCAGACTACCACACTGACATGGACAGCTGGAGGTGGGGTCCGGTATCATGCCTGATGCTGGGGGGAGGACTGAGTCCCTGCTCCTAGGAATCACATGCTCCCCCTTCACATGAAGGGGGTTTGTGGTGTGGGCTGAAAAGCTGAATTCTGCAATGAGAAAAGCTGAATTCTGCAACAAGAAAAGCTGAATTCTGCAAGCTGTGTACATTATGCAAATTAAGCAGACTTTCCTGATTGTTCTCTATAGCAATAATGCCTTTCCCCTTTCTCCCAGCTGGGTTCTCTAGGGCCATGGACCCAGATGGAAGGGGGTTCAGTATATGCTTTCCCCTCTTCCGCATCATCCCTGCTCCACTTTCACTAGCAGGCAGCCTTCCACCAAAGTTGTGGGAGAGTCCTCCTCTGCCCATGCCTCTCAGGCTTTAAATCCTTGCTGGCAAACCTTGAATGTCTCCAACTTCTTCCCTTGCAAAAAAAATCCCGGATGTGGTGGGCCAACAAGAGATGCATTCCTGTTGCCACTGTGGCAGGGCTGTGGCTCCCAACCACACCAGTGCTACAGCATGCTGCTCCCCCCTGTTACCCAGTTGCCTGGGCAAGTTGCACTACATTGGCAACCCACCGGATGGGCTGGCAGCTGCTTTCCATTGCAGTGTCTGACGGCAATGTATCAGAGGCTTCAGCAATGAGGTGCAGGCCAGGATGGGATGCCAGACCTTTTGTATAATTTATTCTGCTTCTGCTAGTTACAGCGAGGAGCAAAAATCTATGCAGCTCAAACTAGGAGCTTTGCTATATGAGGCTGTTAAACGCTGTATCTTCTACTTTCTGTTTCATTGCAGAATCGAGATCCAACCAAGCTCTACACAAAGAGCTTTTCCTTTCCTGTTTTCCTGCTATATAGCCTCTAGGTGACACTGTGCTAAAGCGAAATATCACAGTTACTCAAATAGGAAAATACCCTTTCTTTCACTTTCAGAAATAATACTCTATTCCCCCCCCCCCGCTCTAAAACAAACAAACAAACAAACCCGGGAAAGTGCTCTGAAAAAACAGAAGTGAAACTGGAGGATCATGATGTCATCTAAAGAACCCGTAAACAAGCATGAGCAAGGAATCACGAGCACACAATGAATGCCTTGTCTAGAAAAGCTCTTGATCTGATGTTATTCGTGTAATTTAAAAGTAGGGTTGGGCAAATTTGTTTGCTTCACTTTCTCCCACATTCAAATTTCTTAAATCTCAAGTTCTTTCTCTCGAATATGAAGAACTTTGAGAATGTTGGTAACTCCTTAGCAAAAATGAACTGAACTGAAATTCTAATCCAGTGTTCTCCAACCTTGGATCCCCAGATGTTTTTGGCCTACAACTCCCAGCATGCCCCAGGCAGCATAGAGGACCGTGATGTACTTCCTTGCCATGCAGCTGTTGAAGAAAAAGAGGTGGTGACCCTAATAAAGTACTAACATGGCTGAAAACACAGGGATCTGAAGCCAGACTTTTAAGAGAAAAGCACACGAAGCCCCTGGGCCTGGAAGGGCGAATCTGTCAGTTGTGGATTCTCCCACGTTCAATGATTTTAAAAATCTCAATTTCTTTTAGTCCTGAAGATGGAGAACTTTGCAAGTTTTTTTTTTTTTATAAATCCTTATCAAAATGAAATGGAAAGAAATGCTCACCAATCCCTATTCATCATTGAGGGGAATGATTTCTTAAAAGCATCATTAAGGTAAATAGCAGCTCCCTCTTTAATCCATCTGGGACTGCAGCAGCAGAAGGGGGCTTCATTCACCCTTTGCCCAAAGAGTCACCTCTCCCTGTGGCTGGTTATCTGCATCAAAAGGGCATTTCCCATTGGCACGAAACGCCGTTTTTGTCCTGATGCAGATAGCAGCTAAGGGCAAGCCTGATCTAGATGAGCACCATGGCAGAGGTGGGGGGAAATCCCCTCTTCCCCACCTGATGTGGTCCAAATCTAGATCCCCCTCTCACATTTGCTATTTACCTATTAAAAACATTCACACATTTTCAAGCATACTTTTTGCAAATATGAAGGCCAGAAACCTGCTATAAAAAGGGGGGGGGGGGAGGAAAGGTGAATGTTTTCAGGAAGCTCCGTTTTGCAACTGATATTACGGTGGTTTTTCTGAACTTCTGTGGAATTGCAGCAGACATACGGGTTGGCTAATTCCTAGTGAGCTTTCTCCAACAACCGTTCATTTGTTGAGTCGCTGTGAGGAGCGCAGGGCTGGCGTCAAGGGTAGGCATGCTTGGGCACCTGCCGAGGGCCCACCTCCCAGCAGGGGCCCACTGACAAGGACTCCCTAGAGTTGCTCCTTCTCTCCACCATTATAATCTGCATGCTCGGCTGCCACTTGCTCTGGCCCAGGCAACGGTGGTGGTGAGAAGGAGGAGCAGTAGATGCCGCCGCCGCCGCTGCCTTTTGCTCGCTGGCTCTCTGCCTGTCAAGCAAGCAAGCGGTAGCAATGTTGAGAAAGAGGATGAGGAGCAAGGGCAGCTGGTGACAGTGGCGGTGAGAAAGTAGAATCACTGAGTGAGGGTGAGTTCCTCAGAAACTGCCGGAGCCAGCACTGGAAGAGAGAGAGAGAGAAACATATAAAACAGTGTTCTCCAAGCTTGGGTCCCCAGATGTTTTTGGCCTACAACTCCCAGCATGCCCCAGGCAGCTATGCTGCCTGGGGCATGCTGGGAGTTGTAGGCCAAAAACATCTGGGGACCCAAGCTTGGAGAACACTGATATAAAACAATCAGAATGCACAAAGGATGCGTCTGTTCCATTGCAGCTTTTATTGTTATTCTGTTTTATTTTGCCTCTTGCCCTCAATATATTCCTGGATAGTGCTCTGCATAATCGTGTACATGGATATGTCTTTCTTCCATGAATGTTCTTTGGGTATATGTTTATGCTTTAATAATAATAATAATAATAATAATAATAATAATAATAATAATAATAAATACTGCTGAATGTGAAAACTACTCATACCAATGATTTTTATGATCCATGCAAAAAGGCACTGGGGTGGGGGAACTCGAGCTGTCTCACTGAGCCTGCAAAGTAGTAATATCCCTGATACGCAAAGTGTAATATTCCCGATTTTCTTTCACATGAACATCCATATAGCTGAACACAGAGAATGCAAGGGCCAACACTCATGTATATGTGTGAAAACTTTGCTTTGCAGTGACTGGTAATAAATGGTAGGCATTTTGCTCATTCTCAGAGGCACAATTGTCAGTGATCAAGCCTGTCTAGAGCAACATTTCATAAACATGTCCACTCCTAAGTGAACTGCTCAGGCTTTATCTAAGGGATGCCCCTCCAGGTGTTGTTGAAATCTAGCTCCCATAATCCCTGACCATTGGCCATGCTGGCTGGAGCTGATGGGATCTGGAGTCCAATGACATCTGTAGGGCCATGAATTCTCAATCCCTGAGATAACTCGATAGTTTAAACGTTTGAACAGAGGATAACGGAAGGCCAATAGTGACAACAATTCTAGTTACGCCAACGTTACTTTAGCAAACGCTACACTTTCACCTCCTAGGTCAGCCTTCCCCAACCTGGTGCCCTCCAGATGTGTCAGACTACAACTCCCATAATCTCCCAGCCATCTGGGGGATTATGGGAGTTGTAGTCTGACACATCTGGAGGGCACCTGGTTGGGGAAGGCTGACCTAGTCTGCCCTTTTATTTCTTAGGAGACAGCAAGCATAAATTGTAGCAGATCTCCAAGCAGAAATAAATAAAGCCTTTCCTTCCTTTTGCAGTTCCAATAGACTTATTCAACTTAGAATGGACTTCATTTTGATGTTGGTGTTTTTATATGATAGAGCTATTTAAATGCACAGCAGCCAATAGCCAGACAGCAGTGGCGCATCCACATAAGTGAGTGATTTAATGAGACAGCTGCTTCTAGGCCAAAGAGCATTTTCTAAACACACCGAAAAGTATTCTTTGTTTGTCTGGAGCTCACTGTTATTCTTAATTGCATCTTTGATATTAATGATTGTTTGAAAAGCCTTTAGACCGACAAACCACTGAACAGATGGCAATTATTTTTAACTTTAGACATTGGAAAATAAAAAGGGTAACTTTTAATAATTTGGAAGCAGATGTCATAGAACAAAAGGCTTATTTTAAAGGGCTTGTGATATTAGATATACAACCCTCATTCTCCACTGCTCCACAAATAATAAAGGCAATTTGTTAGTTTATTATAAAAAAAAAAAAAAAAAAAGCAAACATACTTACACTGTTTTCTTTTAAATTCATTTTTAGGATGTCTGTCATTCTAATCCAACCTCTCAAGTTATGTAGAGCTAGCATGGCATAGTGGTTAGAGTGCTGGGCTGGGTCTTGGGAGATATAGGTTCTTATCCCCACTTGCCAACAAAGCTCACTGGATGTCTTTGGGCCAGTCACAGACTCTCAGCCTAACCTATCTCACTGGGTTGTTGTGAGGATAAAATGGAGGAAGAGGGGATTATGTAAGCCACCTTGGGTTCCTTGTAGGGAAAAAAAAAGGCCGGATATAAATATGAATGAAAGAAAGAAAGAAAGAAAGGATTCATACAGTCACAGTCATCTTTGTTTGATAAAGGATGCCCTCCACTTCAGCTAGAGAGGTACGACAGCAATTATCCCCCCATCAGCCTGGCATAGTACCAGCCATCATTTGGCTCTTCATCTTCCTGAACTGTTTCCATCAGTAGCCGTTCCACCTGGCTGTATCAGAAGGAGAGGAGAAGAAGCCAGGCCCCTTCTGTTGGTTCGTCTCAGACCAAATGCTTCTGGCTGTTATCTTCCCAGAGCTGTCTTCGGCACTGGCCAGACCACCTGCTCATTATGTAACCTTTATGTAGCATTATGCAACAGCTGGTACTTGCATCTTCTAAAGTTACTCTCCCTTCTTTAAAAACAAAAAGATTGCCATGCTGGTCCATGAAGAATCTCATGATGCACGGGGCTTTTTTAAGGCCACAAGGGCCATTTATGGACCAAAAACCTATGGTACAAACCCTTTACAATCAAAAGATGGCACCAAACTCTTAAAAGACAAAGAGTCTATTGCACTGCGTTGGAAAGAGCATTATTATGACCTTTTAATCGTAAATCTAGGTGGATAATGAGATTTTTCGCAAATCCCGCAAAAACAAATTAAAGAGGAACTTGCAATACTCCCCACTTTGGATGAAGTAAAAAAACCCATTAATCAAATGAAGAACAACAAAGCTAGTGGACCAGATGGGATTCCTGCTGAAATCTTTAAAGAAGGGGGCCCCGAACTTGTACAACATCTTCATAAACTCATCGAAAAAATCTGGATAAGAGAAGAGATCCCAGAAGACTTCAGGGATGCCATAATTATCACCCTCTTTAAGAAGGGTGATAGAACAGACTGTGGAAACTATCGGGGCATTTCTCTCTTAGCAACCGCAGGTAAAATATTTGCTAGGATTCTCGCAAACCGTCTTCTATCTATTTCAGAAGAGATCCTCCCTGAAACTCAATATGGTTTCCGCCCCTCTAGAGGGACAGTAGACATGATTTTTACTGCACGTCAGCTCCAAGAAAAATGCCGGGAGCAAAATCAACCCCTTTATATGGCATTTATCGATTTGGCTAAGGCCTTTGATACTGTAGACCGTACAGCTCTCTGGACTATCCTTATGAAAATTGGATGCCCCAATAAATTTGTGAATATCTTGCGACTTCTCCATGACAACATGACGGCAACGGTTTTGGACAACAACGGCTCTCATGGTGCTCCATTTAAAGTGGGATCAGGTGTTAAACAGGGATGTGTTATCGCCCCAACATTATTTGCCATTTTCATCGCCATGGTTTTACATCTTGTCAAGGGGAAACTTCCCACTGGTGTGGGAATTATATATCGAACAGATGGGAAGCTTTTTAATCTCAGCAGGCTGAAAGCAAAAAGTAAGGTAATTACAACCTCCGTTGTGGAACTTCAGTATGCTGATGATAATGTGGTCTCCGCACATTCAGAGGATGATCTCCAAACTATCCTAAATGCTTTTGCAGAAGCATACGAAAAACTTGGTCTCTCACTTAACATCAAAAAAACCAAAGTGCTTCATCAGCAAGTGCAAGCCAATCCTTTGGTGATGCCATCTATCCAGCTTGGCGGGACAATACTGGAAAATGTCGATCATTTTCTCTATCTTGGCAGCTATCTTTCTGTTATAGCTAACATCGACAGTGAAATCCAGCATCGTCTGAGCTCCGCAAGTGCCGCATTTTCTCGAATGAAACATAGAGTGTTCGAGGATCGGGATATTTGTAAGAAGACCAAAACACTGGTTTATGAAGCCATTGTATTACCAACTTTATTGTATGCCTGCGAAACATGGACTATCTATAAACGTCACTTCCACCTCCTTGAAAGGTTTCATCAACGTTGCCTCCGGAAAATCCTGCAAATTACTTGGGAAGATAGGCGAACAAATGTCAGTGTACTGGAAGAAGCAAAGACTACTAGCATTGAAAAAATGATCCTTCAACGCCAACTTCAGTGGACCGGTCATGTTGTTCGAATGCCTGACTGCCGTCTCCCAAAGCAGTTACTTTACTCCCAACTCAAGGATGGAAAGCGGAATATCGGTGGTCAATATAAGAGGTTTAAAGATGTTCATAAGGCTAATCTAAAAAATGCAATATAAACATCGAAAACTGGGAAGCTCTGGCCCATGAACGATCTAAATGGAGGTTGGCCTTTCACAAAGGTTCCATGGACTTTGAAGAAGCCCGAGTGCAAGGTGAAAGGGAGAAACGTGCTAAAGCAGTCAATGAATTTTAGGACCATCTTTATCTGGAACTGCCTCTTGGAGTGGTGACAGAATTGGCCCCACAGCCTGGAGCATAGACCATTCTTTAGAATTCAATTTTTCCTCTGGGTGTTAGTGATCAGAAGGAAGGAGAAGAAGCCAGCCCTGCGGTGGTTCGTCTCAGACCAAATGCTTCTGGCTTTATCTTCCAGAGCTGTCTTCGGCCTGGCCAGACCACATGCTCATTATGTAACCTTATGTAGCTTATGCAACCTGGTACTTGCATCTTCTAAAGTTACTCTCCCTTCTTTAAAACCAAAAAGATAGCCATGCTGGTCCATGAAGAAACTAAAACCTAAAATCCACATTTGAGCAATATCTTTATTAGGAGCAACCAATATCCCACAAAAATGTGCAAGCTTTCGAATTCTCCAGAACTCTTCCTCAGGCTAGGGGGAACAAAAAGCAAGGAGATGGGGGAAAGAAATAGCAATGTCCAATAATCTGGATAGATGTTGTAGCTCTGAGGTCTGCAGTTTAGATAATCCAGTCTCAAAATGGAGATTTGCAGTCTGAATGAATTAGCCAGTGGTCCTGTTGCAAGTATCAGATTGTACCTAGCAATGCATTTTGAGATAGAGAAACAAGGGCTAATCTTCATGGAGGACGACTGTCTGCAGCAGGAGCCTCCTGTATCCGTGGGAGCTCTCCACATAAGCCAGAATGCTGAAAAATCCGTGTTCCGGCTTGTGTGGAGAGCCCCCGTGGATACAGAAGGCTTTCCTCTTCAAACAGTCACACTCCATGGGGAGGGGGGGATCTACACTAAGGATTTAAAAAAATATATTTAATTTTCCAAAACAAAATAAGACACAAAATAACAAAATACAACCATTACACAAAATTTGAACTAAAACTACATACAATAAATCATACAGTGCACTCCCCACCCTCCTAGGGACCAATTGATATATTTCCGTCCCATTAAACAATTACTATTCCGTATTCCAAAAATATAACATATCCTGACAAGGCATACTCCCTTTCCATGGGGGCAAGCTGTGTGGATCTAGAATTGGCCTCCACATTTTCTTTTTGTAATTTTATCCTGGAAGACAATCTTACTCGGTCACGAGTGATCGCCTACTACTTACGCTAAGGATTTTTACTGGCATAACATTCTAATGCCTGTCTCACTGGCGTGTCAAGTGACGCACACCGCACGACCTCCTCATGCTATTTCTGCCATTATATCCCAGATTTCTTCAGACCAGTTACATCACGACGTTTATATATGTTGCGTCTTTTCCATGGTATATATTTCAGTGTGTGCTAAACTTGCGGTACTGTTCTGGGGGGGGAGGAGTGGCTTCAGCAGGGTGGTGGGCTGGGCGGGGAGTGGCGCTGCAATGAGGAAGTGTCCTACTGGGCTTTTTTCAAAAACAGTATTTGCGAATGCGCACGTGCAGAGGTGTGAATCTGTGAATGACACAAGCCACTCACATTGCTTCAAGTGTTGGGAGAGGAACGACGAGTTGAGAACGTGCCAATATACATGTCTGCTCAGAAGTAAATCACATTGGCCTTCAATGGCGCTTACTCCTGCGAAAGACAGTCAGCATAGGAGAGGGGCTGCAAGGAACAACTAGCTGAAAATGCACTGATATACATTGCATTTGTGTGTGACGCAAGATCACATTTTCAACACAGTGGAAACTGTGCTGTACTCATTAGCATGTGCCCCAACGGTGGTAAATGTGTTTTGCATAAATACTGTGATGGCGCTCCCTGATACACGGAAGGGGCTCTAGTCTAGTGTAGATCCCGCCACCAAGAGTACAGAGCGACAAATGCAACAAAGGAGAGGGATGGGGCTGGAGCGCTCCTTCTCCTCGTGCGTTGCTGTTAACCCTTTTTTTGAATGCCCCAACAGGGCTTACGATTACGACCCTTTCTTTTCTGATCATACCTTCACTGGCAAGAGGGCATTCCCATAGTATGCACACTCATTCTGTGCTGTGAACTAGGCATGCCAACATCTGAGCCAGATTCGAGAGGTTGTTGAAATCTGAATATTAAAGGAAATTGCAGCTGACTGGAGTTTGCAAGTATTGCTTGCTTCTTTATATGGATCTCTTTGATTTCACTTCACAAGCTCGACCGCCAAAGTGTATCAGCCAGGCAATTTGGATTGTCTTCAACGGTTGCCCTCTGAAGCCCTGAAGTGAGAAATGATCTAATAGGCACCCACAGAAACCACCAAGCTGCATCTGCTTACAGGAGAGAAAGGAGGAAATATCCCTAAAGAAGTCTATGCAAATTTGGGAAATGACATCATTAAGACAAGATAGCATACAAGGGCTTTGTTTGTGGTAAGCAAATTTTAATAGCAGATGCATCTGAAAGGAGCCTTCTTTCCCAGAATGTCAAAAATTAGTGTCCATCACCTTGTAAAAGAGATCAAGAGATTTCAAGTGCTCAAACGTTGACAGCGGTGGCATGTAAAATAGGGTTATAGCAGCCTCTCTTTCCATTATAACATTCAGTGTAGTGGCCTAGTTATCTGGGCTTATTCTGAGCACAGATGAAGATCTTTAGTTTTTAATTAATAATACATTGCTGTAGAATCTGAAAAGGCTATTTATAATTCATATATCAGTATCTCAGAAGAAGTCATTCGTTGACTATATATTCAGATGGGGGCATGGGGAAATCCTCTCTTTCATTTTAAGTTCTGCTTCTTCTTTTTGATAGGCAGCATATTACGATTTTATCTGAGACCCCACTGAAGTGGAACAGATCTACCCTCCAAATTTCACAACGTTCAATCATGTCTGCACAGACCTCGCATAGCAGTTTACAAAAGAAGTGATATATATATATATATATATATATATATATATATATATATTAAAGTTTTTAAAAATACTGCAGGAAAAGAACCCTCCCTCTCCCAGTCTGTGTTTTTGCAGCGATCTGAACAAGTCTCAAAAAGACCCACTTCAAATGAATAACAGGCAGCATGGAGCAGCTAATAGAGATGTGTGGAAAGAGTGGAGGGAAATGTCCCCCCTCTCTCATAATGCTATAACTTCGCGGCATTGTGAGAGTTTGGATGGGAGCCCTTGCACAGCCAGATACCCCTGCTCAAATGCTTGTGAGAGGACTGAGGCGAGCAGTGCTGTGCTTGCCTTGGTCATGTGAGCCACCTTCTTGTTCCCCTTCCCAGAAACTCAGGACGGGAAGACAGTTATGGAGGTAACACTGTAAGCTTCCAGGTCCCACTGGAATATATGTTTCCACCAGCAGGGAGAAGTGCGAATTTCAAAGGATAACGTGAGTTTTGGTTTGCATATCGGTTTGAAACGGCGAAATAGTTATGTTCACATTAGAACATGAACTGAATGAGCTTCTCGCCCATCAGTATCAGCAGGTACAGGGTAACCCCGAAGTTTGCAGAAGTACACAAAATATTTAGGGGAAAAACCCGTTACCATCACCCCTAAAACAGTGTAATGACGATTAGCAAGCTCAGTGGACACAGAATGCTGTTGGCGGGGGAGCAAATGGAAAACCAGATGGGAGAGGGAATGGAATTGGGGTATCCTGAGCAGGGGAACTCCACAATAAAACATGTTATTGCAGGTCCCACTTGTCAATGTCTGATATCCATGATAGTTAAATGGGTGGAACTTGCATGTCCAAAAGCTTGAATATCAGGTGCTGGGGACAAACAACTAGGGAGGTCTTAAGAACATAAGAAGATCAGACCAAGGGTCCATTTAATCCAACATTCTGTTCACACAGTGACCAACCAGCTGCCTGTTTGAAATCCATAAGTAGGACATGAGTGCAACGGCACGCTCCTGGTTGTGTTCCCCACCAACTGGTGTACATAGGCATCACACCTCTGTTACTAGAGCAACATATAGCCATTGGGACTAGTAGCCATTGGGTCAGCTTGCATGCCACAAGGGTGGTTAATAAGACACAAGGGTGGTTAATAAGACACAGTGGTTAATTAGCCACCCTGTGCATGCCGGCCTGATTTGCATAATTACCTTGGCCGGGCGCATCTTCTCTTGTCATCTGAACCCAGTGAGGGTCTCTTGTTCGGGTGGTTAACAAACCACCCACAACTCTTGGCCTGTTGTAGGCCACCCTCGCTGGGTTCAGACAATACAAGAAGTCACAGCGGGGCTTGAATTGGCAATTTGGCATCCATGGGCACTGCAACCCACTGTGGCTTAAATAATCCATGGTGGGCAGGGGCTGTGACGATCGTGTGAACCTGGCCATTGATAGCCTTCTTCTCCATGAATTTATCCAATCCCTTTTTAAAGCCATCCAAATTGGTGGCCGTCGCTACATCTTGTGATAGCGAATGCCATCGTTAAACTACTATGCGCTGTGTGAAGAAGTACTTCCTTTTATGTGCCCTGAATCTCCCACCGATCAGCTTCATGGGATGACCCTGTTGGGTTCTAGTATTATGAGAGAGGGAGAAAAATGTCTCCCTATCCACTTTCTCCACACCATGCATAATTTTGCACACATCATGTCTCCTCTCACTTGCCTTTTTTTCTAAGCTAAACAGTCCCAGATGAGTGGCAAGCCCCTGTATCAAAACAGAATGCTGGAGTAGATGGATCTTTGGTTCAATCGAGCAGGACCTCTTATGCTTGAAAGCAAATCCATATAAGTGGCACCTCCATCTGCAGCTGCTTCTTGTGATGTGTCTCCATGGTGCTGCACAGAACAGGTTGCAGCAGTGTCAAGAAAAACTGTGTAGTGGAAGGAGTGATCTGTGTGAGGAGCCACCGTGCATGAAGAGCTTCCAGTATGAAGCAGACAATGTGGCAATGCAGTTTCAGATTCAAGCAGCCTTCATGCTCCTCATTGTTGCTCATGTGAAGTGAGCTAAGGATTTCATGTATGTATTTCTCAGATTTTTAGTTTGGATACCTATAGCTTACCTGTTGTCAGGGCGACATACAATAAAGCACACACACACACATAAAAATCCATAGAAACCAAATCAAAAGCACCATAATAAAACAATCAATTAAAAGCAGCAATCAATTTTTTTAAAAGCAGCACAGGCTAAAACAGGCATCGTAAGAAGGCAGTGATAAAAACATCTCAATGTATTTATTTATTTTTATTTATTTATTTTATTATATTTGTTAATCGCCCATCTGGCCGGCCACCCGGCCACCCTGGGCGATGTACGATTTACATACACATTATGTAAATATGATTTATAGCCACAGATGCACCTGTGTGAGAATCATGAAATTCTTTGTTGAGTCCAAGTTTCTAGTTCTCATGTGGGAAGAAATAGGTGCAAGAATACGATTCATGTATTATGTGCTAAACTTGCAGGGATGGGCAACCTGCAGTGGTCGGGGGCCCTCACTGGCTCCTTGTACTGCCCACTGCTGCCAAGCTGCGAAATTTTGGTGGTGTGGCAGCGGCAACCCCTCCTGCCCCCCCCATACACCCACACATGATTTTCCTTTAAGTCAAGGAGTGTGTGGAACCCCTTGGCGGCTTCCAGAAGAACGGTTTTGCTTGAAAACAAGGTGAGTGCACCCCGTGTGCCTTATTTTAAAGGGAAATTGTCCCTTTGGTGACAAACTGCCGCTCCCCCCCCCACTTGCTGCCACAAATTCAGTGGTGCTGGTGGGGGCTGCAAAAGAAAGGCCAGGGCCCCACATGCAGCCTGTCGGGCATGTGTTCCCACCCCTGTGCTAAAGGCTCAAAGCCAAGAGCAAATACAGAAGTTGACAGTCCTTGTTCTTCAAAGCTCACTGTATTCAACTGTGGCTCACGCTGGCTCAGCTTGTCTGAGCGTGGAAAGCTAAGCAGGGTCAGGCCTGGTTATTACTTGGATGGGAGACCCCTCCTCTAGTTTCCTGCACTGAGCAGGGGGTTGGACTCGATGGCCTTGTAGGTTCCTTCCGACTCTATGAAATCTATAATCTAATCTATAATCGTAATGTCAGTCTGCTTTTCTGTCAGCCCTGTACTGAGGCATTAGGTTCAAAGAGAACGCAGAATTTGCAATTCAGTTTTCTCATAATGTTTCCTGCACAGAGGACTCCAGGGTAAAGGCTGACTGGACAATAGATGAAATTTGCACCTGTTGCTCCTTCACCCTCTCAGCTCCTTTTACACGTGTAAAGGCAATTTGGCTGCTATTGGATCCTAATCAAAATTATCGTGATGTAATAGTATTGTTTCACTCTCCTTTTGTGTAGCCCTTTACAAAGTCAGGATCCTTGGAAGGGAGATAGTGCTTGAGGCTTAGCATGTCTTCTGTGTTATTTGTTTAAGCAAAGGGCTGTAGCTCAGCAATGGAGCATATGCTTTGAATGCAGAATGTCCCAGGTTTGATTTCTGGCATCTTCAGGTAGGGACGGAGCTTGGGAAAGATCCCCGTCAAAAACCCGGGAGAGCTGCTGCCGCTCAGAAGAGGCAACAGTAAGCCAGATAGAGCAATGGTTTACAAGGCAGCTTCCTATGTTTATTTTCAAATATACAAAATTGAGCAGGGAGAGCAGACAGAAATCCAGACAGACAATGCTAGTCAACAGCATGCAAATTTCCATCTTCACCCTGGCTCTCTGAGGCTGCTTCTTGTTGCCATCTTGCTGCAAAACCTCTAACTTCCTCCTTCACTGGCAGCATTCTAGTTGCTTAAATGTTTCCTTCAGACCCCACTGAAGCACATGTGATAAAGTCACCAGCTAGCTGGCACCAGCCATCGGGGGCCATTAAGCAACAATGAAGCGATACACAAACCTAGATAGATGATAACATTCCCATAGCATCATCTACATTGCACCCCATCTCAACTCTTTCTGGGCAGATGTCCCTCATGTACATCATCCCACACAGTGACAGAAGCAACTTGAAAGCATCGATGTGTTCTCTCAGTATTAGTGCATAGCAGAGTGTAAGCCACAAAAAGAAGAAGTGAAGGCATTCACTCACCTAACAGGAGGACATCTTACTTCTCCTTTCTCCTGCAGCACTGCTTGCTTTCAAATGATCACAACTGCTGTGTACCATAAAGCGGAACAGTGGAGCGAGCTGCATGCATGTATAGTGAGAATCCATAATACACTACGGAGTCAGAAACTGCCCAGAAGAAACACAGAGCAAACTAGTCACACAATGAGCAAGAATTCAGAACTACAGCCGCAGCAGTTGAACTCTGGTCAACTTGCACATCCACCACAACCACATACAGTGATGTGATTGATTCAGGGCAGGACTTTGGGGTAGAAGTCCAGGGCCCCACTCAACAAAATGAATAAGAGGGGCCCCACGCACATCTGGCTTACTGCATTTTGAAGTAGGTAAGTGAAGTAATGCACATTACCATCTGAAGAAGAGAAGAGGCATATAAGACCATTAAGTCTACAGTCTAAAATCACCTAACGGCACCACTGAACTAGGGTGGCCAGATGCAACAAAATCAGCAACAACAAAGAGGAAGTGCATCATCCAAGAAGTGGGCAAAAGAAAGAGGGCACAGAGATGCACAAAATGTGCAGATGCTGATTTATATGTATAGATGCAGATTTGGAAATAATGATTGCATTAATATAAATAAAAAGACAATATATATCTCACCAGAATGGGGAAGACTGTGGCCAGGAGACCTGTCTGTGTGCCTGCTCAGTCTGCTGTCCGGGTGCTGACTCTACAGGCAACTTCAAGGACCCTGCTCTCCCACCTCATGGTTCTTTATCTTTAAATCAAAACCGGACTGGACAGCCCTTCGAACAGAGGATACCTTCAAACAGCGGACTGTCTAGGACACATGGCCAATCTATTCCAGGTGGTGGAACTAGCGTCCCAAGCTGTGTGTGTGCCACCTCTTTCACTAGATCAGGGATAGGGGAGACTGAAACCAAAGCTGAAAACAAAGCACAATAATTGGTCACTGGTCAACTCGGTCTGCACATAGCTGGCTTCGGAACACTACACAGGTTCCATGGAAATCAGTGGTATTTTTATGCAGGTGCCCTTTTGATGTTTCAGCAGTGGCATTTTTTCTTTGGTTTCATCCTATGACACTGCTGTAACGTTTGAATACCCGGCTCCGTATGAGTGGGGCTGATCATTTTGGTTCTTCCCAAGCAGTGGTTTCCCAGCCAGGATTGGGGCCAACAATAGGGTGGTACGGACCTGTGTATTGGCCCTGACCACATGCTACTTGGTCTTAAATATTTCAGCAGCACTGCGGATGAAGGCATAGAAAGCAAACGCCTGTGCCGCTGCTGTAATGAACACCACAATTGCTCAGAATCAGAGTAAATTGGCTTTGCATTAAAATTCAAATACTCAGCACTTTATCTTTTATTTTTTAAAGGCTTTCCCTCAGATTTTCAGAGCTAAATCAGTTTCTAGAGGGGTAGCTGTATTAGTCTGTTGCAGCAAAAGAACAAGTCTTGTGGCACCTTAAGGACTCACAAATTTATTATGGCCTAAGCCAGTATTCTCCAACCTTGGGTCCCCAGATGTTTTTGGCCTACAACTCCCAGCATGCCCCAGCCAGCATGGGAGTTGTAGGCCAAAAACATCTGGGGACCCAAGGTTGGAGAACACTGGCCTAAACTTTCATGGACACAGTTATTTATTTCAGCATGTTTTATTGCTAAGAGGAACCTCCCTAATTCTGTGACGATCAAGCCAAGTTAAAGGAAGAAAAAAGTTAATGCCCTGGGTTTGTCTCACGGTTTCTCTGTGATGGAAGTCTTGTTTTTCCTTGCGCTTCTTGAATGTAGGCTACATTCTCCTGGTCAGCTTCAAGTCTATGTAGTGGTCAAAACAAGACATTGACTTTTAGTCACATGACAGAACTGAGCTTTTGGCATATCTGATGAAGGCAACCCAGATGCCATAACCTTTGCTTTTCCCCCTAAGGTCACTCAGGGAACATGATATATAATTTTGCTATATGAGCTGTGTGTACGATTATTGGGATCTCAAACATGTTCCTTATGCTATCTGTGGACTTAAGGTCAGGAGAGAGCATAAAAATATTTATTGATACAACATGAAAGAAAACCGTACCATCTTCTGGACTTTCCACATGCTCAGTGCAGAAAAGCTAAACACATGTTAGCTTGCATACTTAAATTTACCTTAATATCTTTAATCTTGTTTCAGAATCTGTAGATTACCCCAAACTCATTTTCCAGATGTGCAGCCATGTTAGTTTGTCAGCAAAAATAGCAAAGATTGTCGTGGCACCTTAAAGATTAACACATTTATAATGGCATAAGCTTTTGTGGACACTGTCCACTTCATCAGGTGCATGAAATGTTTACCTCAAGTTGGCAAATTTATATACACATGCGGGTGGGTCAGTAGGTGGATTATTATAAACACTGAGGAGGTCAGAAGGAATTGAAATGAAAAAAATACAGACATTGATAATTACCTTAACAGTTGCCATTCACAAAAATGAACAATGACACAGCCATCATTGCATTATTGAGCAGATTAAAACATCTATGATTGAAAGAAAGAAAGAAAAACATTGCTCTTGTCCAAACCACAGGAAGTAGAGATGAATCTCTTGATGAACTGTGCTTCAGCAATTTTTGCACTGATATTTGTCACTGAAGTTCCTGGGAGGTTAAAATGTTCCCCCGTTGCTTTTTGAACATTGCCATATCTGATGTCAGATTTATGTCAATTTATTCTTTTTTGTAGAGAGTGTCTGTGTTTGTATGTGTTATGCTTTTTTCTTCTATATCAGGAGGACTCCTTGTAGAACCCAATCTTTTCTCCCTCCAGTAAGGTGCTTATATATAGTGCTCAAGATGCCCTTTATAAACCTTTGTTTTGAACATTAAACTGAAAGGTTCAAGGTTTTTTAAAAAATGTTTTTCAGCTTAAGGCTACAAAGGTAAAAGATAAACCAATCCTATTCAAATTTACTTGAGAGTAGGCCCATGGAACTCAGTAGGACTGACTTACTTCTGAGTAAACATGCATAGGATTGGGCCACATGTTTTCAGGTCTTCAAAACCACTTCTTTTTCAGTTTCAGTCTCTGTCACGGTTGATGAGGTCTCTGGACACATGGATCCCTACTGGACACATGGCAGGTTCACCAAATACATTCTACATCTAGCTGAACACGGAGAGCTATCACACTGGACCTTGGCTACGATGTGGGTTCATTAGGACTAAAAATACAATGCCTTCCTAGGATGGATGGATAGGAAATAGCATGAAACTATAGGAAATAGCTAAACTATCAGTACAGGCTGTAGGTCCTGAGCCTGTGAGATCACAGGCAGGGTTCCAGCCCTGTGGCCAAAGAGAAAACTACAGCGAAACCAGCCAGAACAGCAAGCAAGATTTTGAATAGTAATCGTTCAGAGTGGGTCATAAGATACCCCCTGACTGCTCCCAAGATCAGGCTTGCATACTGGCTTATCTAGGGATGGGTGAGAATTTTGTTTGTTTCATTTTTTGATTAAACATTTTTGTTTTTGTTCTGTTTTTACCAAGATTTGTCTTTCTTTTTTTTTTTCATTTGGCCATTCAGGCCCAAGGCTTTGAGTGCGCAGCTCTTAAAAGTCTGGGTCTGAATGGTTTCCAACCATGTTTG
This sequence comes from Shinisaurus crocodilurus, assembly GCA_021292165.1. Taxonomy (NCBI): domain Eukaryota; kingdom Metazoa; phylum Chordata; class Lepidosauria; order Squamata; family Shinisauridae; genus Shinisaurus; species Shinisaurus crocodilurus. The sequence goes on from CM037876.1 coordinate 31,935,567, forward strand.
TGGTGCTGAATTAGGGTGGTGACCTCTTTTCTCTAACAGGCTCATCGTCTTTTTTTTTAACAGCAACATGGTAGGCAGGTATAACATGGTCCTCTGCATGCTGGGAATAGGAAGTGAGGCAGGTGGCTACCAGGAGGAGGGCTTTTCTGCTGTGGCACCCCGGTTGTGGAATGAGCTCCCCAAAGAGGCTCGCCTGGTGCCCACATTGTACTCTTTCCGGTGCCAGGTGAAGGCCTTTTTATTCTCCCAGGCATCATTTTAATCATCTTAATCTTGTAGTTGTTTTTAACTCTGTTATTATAACTGCTGCGGCTAGCTCTGCTGTTTGTTTTTAATCTGTGGTTTTAAATTTTATAGTTATATTATATTGTATTTTATGGTTTTAACTGTTGTTAACCACCCAGAGAGCTTCAGCTATTGGGCGGTATAAAAATGTATTAAATAAATAAATAAATAAATAGCTGTACCTATGGAATGAGGCCAGAGTAGATTGGTGAGAATTTTGTTTCGGTTTGGTTTTGATAAGAATTTACCAAATGTTTGCAAATTTCTTCATATACAGGAACAGGATGGATGAGATTTTAAAGATTCAAATGCAGGAGAAAGCAAACAAACAGATATTCTCATCCATCCCTAGTTTAAGCAAACAGGGGATGTTCTTGTTACTGATATCTCACCTTTGCCCCACCATACTCCCCCCCCCAACTCTTCACTTGGCAGGAGCTTGTTCTGATAGCAAGCTACATGATTTGCTGCATTTTACATAAGGTGGGTAAGCACAACGTACCCCTGTCGGCATACAGTGAATTATACACATGTAGGGTCCTTATTAAGTATGAACTACATGTGGCTTTATATTAATTCACAGATGTGTCTTCCATGTAGAAATGTATTGTTACACAGCAGCTCTCAGGGTATTGTATTTACTGGAACAGAACCATTGGGGAACAAATCCACTGGGGCTGGAAGGGATCATTAAGAGGTGATCATCCCACAATTATGAAAGAATTACATTCACGTATATGGCAGGAATGACTGCAGACTCATCAGAAGTCTCCTGCAAAAACAACCACTGTGCAATACAAGTAGTAAGGGAGTCCAAGGGCAATTCTTCTGCAGCAGTTTCTGAAGGTTTCTCCCAGTCTATAGAGCAGGGGTCCCTAAAGCAGCACCCATGGGTGCCTCCAAAGGTGCCTGCAAAGGGGTCCCCAATGCAGTGCCCATGGACACCCACAAATTTTTAAAAAAGAAAAATATCCCTGTTTTTTAAATATACATACATGGATTTGTATGAAATGTATACAACTTTCTAGCAATTATACATTGGCTTCTTCAACAAAAGCAGACCAAATATCCTAATAAATATCCATTTGAAGGTGGCATCTATATGCCACCCATTCAAATATCAAAAGCAATGTAAGGTCCTCAGTCCAATGCATTATAGGAGGTGAGTGTTTATCTTTCCAAAGTTGTAATATCAGTCTTTTAGCTGTCAAAAAGGGTGCAGAGAATCCATTTGTGCAGTCCTAATGTAGAGCCAAGCTATACTTTAATTTGAAAATGTAGCTAGCAGGTACATTTTTCTTACTTACTCTAAACTAAGCACAAGGGTTCTGACCAGGATCTTACTGGGGGGGGAGGGGGGCTTTAACCATTTACCCCTGCTGTGATCCCAGTTTGAATTGAGTCCCCTGTGTCTGCATTTTAACTGTCCAAAAGGGATCCATTTGTTTTTAATGGATCACTTTTGGGCAATGAAAATTACAGGTGTGAGGACCCCAATCTGGACTGGGACTGCCCCCCTACATGTGTGGGGGACAAGGGGTTGAATCACCCTTAGCCCCCATGCTCATGTCCTTGATCTGGATCATGGCCCTGCACTTAGTTTAGAGTAAAGAAAGAAAGAAATATGTTGCTGCTAGCTACGTCTCCAAAGTAATGCAGTTTGGGTCTGGGTTAAACCTTTCACTAGGCAGGAACCGGGTTCTGTTGTGCCAGATTTCCAAGTATTAGGCCAAAGTCTCAATTGTCCAATAGGAGGAGGCAGGGAAATCACACGATTACAAAAAAGAGGCACTGAACTTATGTCTGAAGGATGACATATACAGTTGACATGCCTGTTTTTATGCCCTGCAATGGAATTCGTTATGTAACAATGTAATTATTTCGTGCAATGGATTCCTGTCGTCTAGCATAGTTCTACTGAAAGAAACCATTACGTTTTGTATGATGTATTCCTTATGAATCTCGCTTGCCTCTTACTAATAATACTGTGTTATTTTTCCTCAGTAATTTCAGACTTTCTCATTTGTTGATATTAGCTCCATTACTTAACCGATGCAGGAGTAGTAAAAACTAAAACAAACTATGAGAATACGTACAACCCGAGAAAGTTGGGCATATGAACGCCTCATTAAAATCAATGGCACTTAAGGCTGCAATCCTAAGAATACTTACAAGGAAGCAAGTCCCACTGAAACCAGCAGGACTTGCTCCCAAGCAAACATGTTCAGGATTGGGCTGTAATGGTGCAGTTCAGCAGGAAAAGGTGGCCCAAATCAGCTGCAAAGCCAAAGGCCTGAAACCGCAAGTCAAAGCATTTAGTCTGAGCTTACATTAGCCTTCCCAAACCTGTTGCCCTCCAGATGTTTTGGCCTTCAACTCCTCATCAGCCCCAGCCAGCATGGCCAATGGTCAGGAATGCTGGGACTGGGAGTTGTAGCCCAAAACATCTGGAGGGCAGCAGGTTGGGGAAGGCTGGCCTATATACATAGAGTAAGCTTCTAGGACAGTAAGCTTCATTCAGACATGGCAGTGAATGAGTTTAGGGGCATGGCCAGAGGGTACAAGCAGTCATGATCCTGCCCCACCCCTATGTGCACTCAAACAAAGGTCTGAACTGCACAAAGGCAGATTTGAAAGTTTTGTAGATGTGATGTTTGGCATGCCTGTATCTATTTATTTATCTAAAATTATTTATCAAGATTCCCAGGCTGAGGATGGGGAGGATCACCAATGTTACACATGGCAGGGGATGCAGTCTCTAGGAAGAATGCTATCTGGGTGGGTTTAACTTGGCTCAAGACACTGTTCAAGACATGGGGGAGAAACAGGCAATTGTTATGCACGTAGCTTTTATCCCTTAGCTACTACCTCACTCTCCTAGATTGTGTTCTTCGTGGAAGTAGGACACAGTGACCTGGTTCACACATAATGCTAACCAATGGTTTATTTAATACATAGTTTGTTGCCCTACCCAGAGTTTGACTGGCAGATGATCTAACAAACTGTGGCTTGTTTTCTGAATTCCTGGGTTGTTTGTTTTCTTCTTCCTTTGCTGCTTCCCTCCCTGTATCCCAAATGCTTTTGCAGTGATGTAGTGCTTGCATGTAGCAAGCTACACTATTGCCCGTAGCCTCTGTAACCTGGTGAAACAACCCACATTGTTCTGGGTTCACATGTAATGACAACCCATGGTTTAAAAAATCCAGAGTTCACAACCCAACAACAAACCATGGGTTCTCTCTCTGGGTCATTTGTGGTTAAAAAAACCCCATGTGTTCACACATCACAACAACCCAGGGTTCAGCAATCCATGGGTTAAATAAACCATGGGTTAGCAATATGTGCAAATAGTGTTGCTAGATTATCAGTTTGGAATCTTTACCCCACAGCCTCACATTTCTTGGGTTTTACTCAGAATTCCCATATCCTCTCCTTTCTCTCACACCAGGACTATAAGTAACATTATCTCCAATGGAAAGGGAAAATGCAGTTCCATGCTAGGCATCCAGCACATTCTCCCACTCATGTTCTTGCTGCTTAAGACTCATTGGCCACATTTATTTATTTATTTATTTATTATATTTATACCCCACCTTTTTTTCCTGCAGGGAACCCAAGGCAGTTTACATAATAATCCTCCTCCTCCTCCTTTCCATTTTATCCTCACAACAACCCTGTGAGGTAGGTTAGGCTGAGAGTCAGTGACTGGCCCAAAGTCACCCAGTGAGTTTCATGGCCGAGCGGGGACTAGAACCCGGATCTCCCGAGTCCCAGTCCAACACTCTCACCACTATGCTACACTGGCTCTAGGATTTGCCGTTATGCCACCCTCCCCAAAGTCAGTGCTATACTGAACAACTCTTAATTCACATAGATTTGCATATGAGAGTGCAAAAGTTCTCATACCTTGTATGGAGGCCCTTGATTATTGTACATAGATATGAATTCTCACATCTCCTGTAATTCTGGACCAAATGTTCCAATAACCTCATAATATGCGCCACCCTCCCTTGTTACACAGTTCATTTTTGCCCCTCTATAACTTCCTCTTCCAGATTCTGGTTTATCATTATGCAACAGAGCACTTCCTTTGTGTTTTAACTTATGGCTAGACTCCGCTTGAACACATCAAGACATAGTTTTATAGCCTTTGTCCTACCTGTTGCTGACCTCACCTAGTTTCCTCAGTCTTTTGTTCTTTTGATTGGCTACTTGGAATTGTTCCCAGCATATTTGTGGGGGGTAATGTGGGGCTGCCCTTAAGGTTGGTCTGGAAGCTGGAGCCAGTGCAGAATGCAGCAGCTCAGCTGTTGATAGGAGCTGCTCCTTTTCAGCATGCAACTCCTTTGCTGAGGGAACTGCACTGGTTGCCTACCTATTCACTACCGGGCCAAGTTTAAGGTTCTGATACTAGTGTACAAAGCCCTAAACAAGTTGGGACCAGGATACCTGAGAGAGCACCTTCTCCCTTACCAACCTGCCCAGTCACTGCGGTCATCGGAGGACATTCTCCTGGTGGTTTCACATAGACCTATGGCCTGATTAGAGTCCACCCGGAGAAGAGCCTTCAGTATGGTGGCTCCATTTCTCTGGAACTCCCTGACTTGAGGTCAGGCAGGCACCCACTGTATTGTTTTCAGCACCTCCTGAAGACATCTTTATTTCAGGAAGCCTTCCTTGACTGACCAGCCACAGTTTTATTGATACCCTGTTTTTAACATATTGTTTAATTCTTTTATCTGTTTTATCTTTTTATTGTTCACCATTCCAGAATCTGTTTAGATGTGGAGCAGTAGATAAAAGTTGTAAGTAAATACAATAAATAAATATTTGGTTGGTTCATTAGGTGTGTTCATTCCCTTAGCTGCATCTGCAATGATGTTAGGAGCCCTAAACCTGCAAAGAGGCAGTGATCGCTTCCAAGAAGTAGATGTCAGGCCTACAACATTACTTTTCCATTGTTGCCATACGTATATTACACACACACACACACACACACACATATATATATATATATATATAGAGAGAGAGAGAGAGAGAGAGAGATACAAATGTACTGGGTCACTTTATAATAGTGAAGAAGAAGAAAAAGATAAATCTTCCCTTACAATCTAAAATAAAGGTCACAGAAAAAGAGAAAGGGTAAAGGGCAGCATCTGGTAAGGACAGAAAGAGTGAGAAATAAAAGTAATATTGTTGTAGCAGTATACTATAGACCACCCAGCCAACTGGAAGACATGGATGGTGAAACAGATGACAAAACTTTCACAGAGGCAAACCATGGTAGTAAAGGAGATTTCAACTATCCAGACATCTGTTGTCTGTCTAACTCTGGTAAGAATAGAATATACAGTAGTAGTAGTAGTTGTTGTTGTTGTTGTTGTTTTTAAATTTTCCTTGCAGATACAACTTCATTGCTCAGAAGGGAGAAGAAGGAACAAAGGGATCTGCTGTCCTGGACTGAACACTGACCAACAAGGAAGACATGTTAACAGGTGACACAGAGAAGATGGAACTACCCAAATCCTATTTTGCTTCAGTCATCTTCCACAAAGGGAGTTGTGTTTAACCTGGGACAAATAGAACAAATTATATGATGAGGGATTTGTAGCCCAGAATAGGTAAGTAGATGGTTAGAGAACACCTAGCTACTTCAAATGAATTCAAGTCTCCATGCTGGATTAATTATACCTCGGGGTGCTGAAATTGCTTGTGGACGTTATTTCAGAGCTGCTGGCTGTAATCTTTAAGAATTCTTGGAGTATGGGTGAGGTGCTAGACAGAACTTTAGGAGTGAAGAAAGGCTTGGCTCCTCTCTCGCCATGGCGAGGAAGATTATCAGACTTTGTCTCCAGCCTTTAACAGAGTGGTAGAGCACATGCTTTGCATGCAAATCATCCCAGTTTCAATCCCTAACATTTCTAGGTAGGACTGAGAAAAGACCTCGTCGGAAGACCTGGAGAGTCCCTGTTGACAATATTGAGCTGGACTGACCCTTAAACATATATGTCACCTATTCCCTTTTCAGTGTAGCAAATTAATGTAAGGCATAATAGTGTGGAGGTGCTAAATCATTGTGATTTTGAACACCTCGTAAGGCAGGGCATTAAAATTGCATTGCTGTGATAAAGATCTTTCTGGATGAGAGGGAAAAGTTCCATTCAGTCTTTGGGCTCTTTTAAACACATTAAATAATGCAACGTGTTGGATTTCTGGGATTAATGAAATCTGTAAGCATTTGAAAAGTAAATCTAAATGACAATTGTATATTAGTAGCTCCCTTCAATTTCTTGCAGCCACGTCTAAAGAGCTTCTACTGACGCTGGGATTGTTCCAATAAAAGGCCCAGAAATTATGGTTAAGGCAAGTCTATGGAGGCTATTGAAAATGCCACACACACCCCCGTAGCAACCAATCTGTCTCTTGGCCGTAATGTTTGCAAGTAGCTGTCACATTGCTTACATTCATAACATTGTGGCTGGGTTTGTACAACATGCTAAGCCACTGTGGCTACAGCAAACCCTAGAACAAGCCATGGCTTCAAAGGGTGGCTTCAAAATCAAGGTTAAGAAACACTGACTGGGTTCTCACAACACACTAACCCAGGCTTATCCATATCTCTGCTCTATTTATTTATTTATTGTTGACCTTGGTGTGTGTGTGTGTGTGTGTGTGTGTGTGAGAAAAGTCTGTTGGGTTCTAAGAAAGGCGTTGGCTCTAAGAGAAATGCAAGCCAGAAGGAACTGTCCATCAGACGAGCCAATACTGCTCTATTAGATAAGAAGTTATCTTCAGATCTCAGACAGACCACATTTCTTTTTGAACTGCATTAATAGAAATCTGAATGGCTTTTCTGCTAACTATTGGCACTCTTTTGCAGAATGTATACAGTCTTGTATACAGCACAACCCTATCAGAAGTAAGTCCCACTGAGTTCAGTTTGGTTACTCCTATGAAAGTGGATATAGCGTTGCAACCTTAAAAGTTGCATCTTATTGGACTGCACACAGATGCTTAATACAGATAATAACATGAAGCAATTTTGTTACACGCACGCAGCAATGAAAAGCACTTCCCTTCCAACATTTTGTGCAAGAAAACTAGATATGCTTGTTTTGTGTAACTCAGGGGTGAGCAACTTGTGGCCCTCCAGATGTTTTGGTCTACAACTCCCATCATCCCTCACCATTGGCTATGCTGGCTAAGGCTGATGGGAGTTGTAGGCCAAAATGTCTGGAGGGTCACAAGTTGCTCACCCCTGGTGTAAATGAACAATGAGTTTCATCACCTGGCAGTAATTTTATCAAATGAGCAAGTCACTTTGATAAGGAACTTGACGGTATCCAATTCCTGGATGCAGATATTGGGCAGAAAAATCCAATGGGGTTGGGGAGAATCCGTGGTGGCCAGCTGGCCAAATTCAAAGTCCTGCTGTGTTCGCACCAATAGGGTGGAAGTGGAAGTTGCACTTCCTTTGTCCGCATTTTTTTGTTTAGATTTTTCCTCCCATGTTGGTCCCCAAGGGATGGGAAATGCTAGCTGCAGGGCTAGTGTACTTTTACACCCTACTGCAGGTGTGTGTCGGGGCTGGCTTTGGATCTGGCAGATCCCCTGATCCACCTCAACACCACCATCCTGGAGTGCTCCCCTTTTGCCCTTCCTGCTATCCATCCTTGAGAGTAGTTTGAGAGTGAGAAAATGGCACTATAGAAAGGGTTAAGGGCCCCCACCTCGACTCTGTGCCACTTCCTCAGCACAGCTATATTTAGTCTTCCTCAAAACCAGGAGTTCCATCAAAGAGCTCCCACAACATTAATATACAGTTTTGACCAAAGACCTACATGATTATGCTTCCTACATGTCAGTATGTCACAGTGACATTGGCTTTCTCAGCCCCGGTGGGAGGAAGCCCTGCAAACCACACTGCAGCATACAAAGCTCCTGGGAGGGCAGTTTCACTTCTGCAGTGAGGTAAACTTCCCCCTTGAGCAGCCAGCCAAGAGGGAGATGGTGATAAAGTGAAGATGAGAAGCAGTGGCAGGAGCAGTCTCTTGTCAGCCCGTAGGCCCCATATTTGGTAGACGGTCACGAAGGCTTGGAGCAAGCCCATCCCAATCTCTCTTTTGGCCGAGCTCCTGCTGCTCTGCTTCTGCTTCCACCGGCTCTGCAGAGCGGGATTATCTCATCCAGCAAGGAGATAATAATGGCAGGCAATTCAGGTGGGTGATGCTATTATCTGCAGTATTTATGACTGAAGGGCCCGTCCATTGGCCGATGGGGGAGGGGGGGGAAACAATGCTTACCAGGAAGTGAATGACACAGAAATCAGCAGGACTTACTTACAAGTAACCCTGTTTAGAATCAGGCAAAACGATTATTTGTGGTATCTGACCCTTCCCCCCCACCCCCCACAAATGCCTATTGGTTTGGGTGCTGTTTTTATTCTGTTATTCTTGTGTTTTTAATTGTGTTTTAATGTATTTGTTTCATACTTGTTTTAATCAAGTTGGTATTAAAATATCTGTTTTGGTTCCTATGATTGTAAGCCGCCTTGAATGCCATTTTCTTGGTAGGAAGGCAGGGTACAAATAATGACAGCTTACATATTGGGAATGCAAGGGGAGAAAGGATGCCCCCTTCCTGGACTTTCGGGTAAGGTAAAAGAATGCTGAAGATAGGTAAAGGCATTAAGAACAGCCTTCCACACACTGGTGCTCTCCAGATATTTGGAACCACAAGTCCCAGAATTCCTGCTCATTGGCCATACTGGCTGGTGCTGATGGGAGCTGAAGTCCAAAACATATTGGGGGGGTGGGCAACAGGTTGGAGAAGGGTGTGCTAGAATATGGGTCAGCTACAGAGGTTCTTGGGCCTAATTTGGCTGCCTGAGAGTTACCACCTGCCCCGTCTTCTAGTGGCCAACCTAGAAACACTTGAAGTGTTGAGGTGGGGTTGGGGGATGAGGCACTGGTCCACCAACCATTCCTCACTCCCACGTCATAGTGGTTCTCCAAGAAAAAAATCATTGCCGACCAGGGCATGAGATTGTGGATGTGGAAAACAGAAGAAAGTAGAAGATTCAGATGGAAGAGAAGGGACAAAAAGAGGAGCAGTCTGATGCCAAGAGATAACATCTGCCCAAGATTTCCTGATATTTCTTTGCTGGAAAAGTAGAATTGGTTCATTTATCAGCAAATCTTCCAGCAGGATTAGCCTAAGCTCTTTCAACTTCCACTGTTTAAATATCATTTTGATTACTGTTTGTAGTTTGAATAGTGTGGTTTTACACACTTAACAGAAGAATAAAGATTGCAAAGCAAGATAGACTGCATGATTCATATATTGACACATCACAAGCCATTAAAGTTGTCATCCATTTTATTAATTGATCAACAATAACTTAATAAGCAATTAAACAAGCATTGATAGTGGCTGGTTTACAAGCAAAAGAGCCAGTACAGTGAGCCAGTACCTTAAATATAAGTGTAATTTAGGAAAGGTGACAATATTCCCACAATTTTTACCTTGTTTTTTATTTTTAAAATTGTGCATTGACTTTGCCAGCATTTCTGTATATCACACCTACTGCAGATATACTGTGTGTAAAAAGGCTCCTGAAATTCTCCACCCTATTTCTGAGCAAAGAAACTGAGGGGGACCATGATTTCACCAAGTTTCTTCAGAGGGAGGAGAAATCCTTGAACGTTTTTTCAAGGGGGAGGCTTGTTATTAGCAGCGGCAGTAGCCCAGCTTCTTTCTTCTCTCTCTCTCTCTCTCTCTTTTTTTTTTGCTAAGGATTTCTTTTTCTCTTTCTTTTTTACTGCTGCAGAAACCCTCACAATGGCCTGGCCTGGCCCTCATGTCATTCTGGTAAAAATTGGTGGTTAACCCCTACCCCCTGAAATAGTAAAGATTGTTTGGAGAAAATTCTGCAAAGGGGCCTTCTTTTCCTAGGGGATGAGAAAAAGAAAAAATCTCAGAAATTATCTCAGGGGAAAAAAATATTTTCTGAGAATTTTCAGCTCAGCTCCAGATATTATTCCTTAGTTGAAAAGCTAGTAGCTATACATTTTATACTCACCTGATTGTTGTTACCTTTGAGGACAATTTCTCAACTGTTTCTTCTCCTGAGCTAATATCACAATATAACCCAATGTATATCATAAACTGAAAGTGGCTGCTACTTTTATGTAGCACCCCTTTCTGTGGCTGAGCTATTATGTTCAAGAACTCTCTATAACTGCTAAGTGGGCAGCATCACCCGTGGAATTCTAACAAGTGGTGCTGTTCTTTTATGGGAACTGGAAGTCTGATTCTAGCAGACACAGGAAAGGCATATGTTTCAGGTGGGCTGTGTGCCTGTGTAAGGTGCGATCAGTTTGAAAGTAGAGACATTGGTAGCAGGATTCTAGTACCTGACTCTCTGTACCACTGTGGAGCTTGCTATTTCAGGTGACCAGAAGGCAGTATCATTAAAAATGGCAGCAGAACCAAACATTGAAATCCTGTTGGATTACAAACATTTGCAGCCTTTGTCTAAAGGTCAACAAAGAGAAAGCCCAATAAATGTCTATGGGTATGTGGTTCCAGAGCCCCAGTGCCACCACTTAGAAGGCCCTGTTTCTCATGCTGACTTACCTGATGGCTAAGATGTTGGCATGGAAAGCAGGACCTCCCATGCAGATCTTAAGCCTGGACAGGTTGCTGTGAGAGCAGATGATCGCTGAGGAAACCAGGTGCAAGACTGTTCAGTGCTTTAGGGCACAAACCTGTACATATTTAGACAGAAAAAAGTCCTACAAGTCCCAGCGTCCCCCAGACAGCCATGCTGGGGAATGCTGGAAGTTGTAGGACTTTTTTCTGTCTAAACATGCATAGGACTGCACCCTTAAAGACTAAAATGGAGTGCTTGCTTTTGCTTGTGTGTGTGGTGGTCAGGTGAGGTATGTGAGTGAGATCTTTCTGGACCACTGATTCTTGAGCATTTGGTCAAGAACAGGGGAGAACAACCTTTTCAACACTGAGAGCTGCATCAGGTGTCTGTGGGGTGGTGGGGCCCCACATGTCTGCATGCTCGCTCACACACACACACACACACACACACACATGCATGCATGCGCACCCACATGCATATTCACATACAGCATACAAGTCACACACACCACTCATTCACTCAAATCCAACTCCTGCCCAAGAGCATTTAGATGCCTGGCACCTGTTTTGATCAGATAAAACCAACACTCCTCCCAGAAACATCAGTGATGAGACCATCCAGGAATCCTAGCTCCCTGTCCTTCTCCTTCTTCACTCCTCTATTCCACTCTGTTGCTGAGGGATCCTGACATCCCATACTCAGTCAGTTACCTGGAACTTGTTCAGAAGAAGAAGGGAAAAAAGCAGGAGAAACAGGAGTGTAGAGAACTCACACCTGCATAAAACTGTCCCAGATTGTTAACGGTATTCCACTTCTGTTAGCTCTTTTCTTTGAAGGTGACTGACAGTGGCAATTGGTTGCCACACTACTAAATCAAATATTCTAGTTTGAAAGGCCATCCCTGTATCTATGTGACCCTATAACAGTCAATGTTTCCAAGGTGGTCTTGTGGAAACACCCTAACATGTGACAATCAAAACTTGCCTCATTGCCAAGATCACAAGAACGCCACAAGGGCACCACCACCTCATCCTGAGGTGACTTTCAGTCCCAAAAATGTCTGTGTGTGGGGCCCTTTAAATGTCACCCTAACCACATCAGACTTGTTTTTCCATAAGCAGCTCCCACGTGGCTAGTGCAATATTTAAATTACCTGACTAAATAGGTGAGGATCTATCATGTGTTCTTTTCACATGGAAATAACACCCCCATCCTGGTGGCATGCCAATTCTGTGGTTAGATCTCCTGTCCTTGGCCCCTGCTGGGGGATCACCTTGTTTGGTTTGCATATTAAGGTGAACTTACCTCATACGCACTTCTTGGGCCAATATGAAAACCAATATGCGGTTAAATTTGATACATGCACTTCTCTGAATTTTGTGATGCAGTTCTCCAACCAAAGAATGCATAAAAAATGTGCATATTAAGTGAAAGTGCACACAAAAATGCACGCAGTCGTGAAAATAACATACCAAACCATGGTACAGTATACTAGGGCAAATTGCTTGCAGAAATGTGCATATTAGGGGGGGGAAGTGTATATATTAGGAGAAATGAGCATGAAAATGCATACACATTTTTGTGCAGAGTTGTTACAAGGAAAATTGCAAACTGACTGATGTAGGAACAGGACAAAATGGACTTAAGGGTGGAAAAATGAGAAACTGACTGAGTGAAACCTACGTTGCCAGTTTCATCCATCCCTATTTAAATGTTATCTCAGCCAGGCGAGAGCTGCTGACCGACAAGCCGCGGCCAGGCCATGCATGCACCCAGGATAACATCTAAAGGAAGGGCTCTCAAATGAATTCCAGATATATGGCAAAACGGTAACTGTGGGAACCTGCGAGTGACGTGACACTTGGCCTAGACCAGGGAGGAGGGACCGCCAATCTGTGGGCCTAGTCCAGCCTGCCAGGACCCCCAACCCTCCCTGCAGCTCTCCCTCCCCTCCCCTTCCCGAAGTCACAGCCTCCCCCCCTTCCCATTCATTCCTCCTCCCAACAGTCAGTCAGCATTCCGTGGCCACTGAGCATGCTCAGTCCTTATTGAGCTGTTTTGGCTCTCTCCAACCATTCATATTTTTTCTCTAAACTGTGGGATTTTCCTTGACCTTCTGGTACCTTTGCTCCTGCGCATGGATAGTGTTGTTTCGGCTACATTAGTATCTGGACTTGGAGAATGAGTTTGCTATTATTAACTAGCATGTATCCCACTCTATCCCTCCCTTCTACAAGAAGATGGGATTAGATATCTCTTCACAATATCGCTAAAGAATGTTCCATGCTATCAACAAATTACAATCCCCAGGATTATTTGGAGGTGGGGAAGCCATGACACTTTAGCTGATAAAACCTATATGAACGTGTGGTGCAGCTATGCCCGCTCGGTACTGAAATGGTGTACAAACCATTGGTAAATGCTTGGTATATTGCTTGCAGCTCTGACCACAAACCTGCAGCAGATTTTGAGCGGAGAAGGGGATGGGGAGGATCGCTTGCACTTTGAAATGCAGTTTACTTCCGAGTAGACATGCCTGCCTCCTGTGTGTCCTCTGGCTTGCTTCTGGTTAGACATCACATGCACAGTACTGAGTGATGCTTTACTAATGAGGAGGCATAGATATTAATAATGATAGGGTTTGCTTGTTTTTACAAAATATCCCTGTGCTTGCTTCTTATCCCTGTGTCTTGCTGCGGCTTACTCCTGAGTGGAAATGCATAGTAACAATGGTGTTCCACGGGTGGGGTGGGTTGGCCTTTCACAAAGGCTCCATGGACTTTGAAGAAGCCCGAGTGCAAGGCAAAAGGGAGAATTGTGCTAAGTGAAAAGCACGTCAAACGAATCCTTCACAGGACCATCTTCCAACTGGTAACCTGTGTCCTCACCGTGGGAAGCTGTCTGGATCTAGAATTGGCCTCCACAGTCACTTACGGACCCATCACTAGAGTCAGCACAATTTTTCTTTAGAATTTCCTCCTTTTAAAATTTCCTTTTTGTAAATTTTTATCCTGGAAGACAATCTTACTCGGTCACGAGTGATCGCCTGATGACGACGATGATGATAATGATGGGGTGGTCCACTTTGCCTTTGGCCCCACCCACTGGCTCAGCTTGTCAGAGCGTGGAAAGCTAAGCAGGGTCAGGCCTGGTTAATACTTGGATGGGAGACCCCTCCTCTAGTTTCCTGCATTGAGCAGGTTGGACTCGATGGCCTTGTAGGCCCCTTCCAACTCTATGATCTATGAATGTGTGCCCACCCACCCCCCAGCTTTTCTGAAATGGCCCTCAGATGAAGAAGGTTTGTCACCCCCTGGTCTACAATCTGCAATTTGCAACCTAGCATTCCTTTTAAGCTAGAGAATACAAACCTTGGATTTGAGTTGGGGTTATTTACTGATCACGTTTGATACATTTAACTTTTAACCCCCCCAATAACTTAAAAACAAACAAAATGCAGGACAGACAGGCAATTTAGTAGTTGGCTTTGGACCAGGTCAGTTTCCTGAGAATCGGGCTCTTTGTCTCCTTTGTGATTAAGGATGCTTGAACATTTTATATCTGGAGTGAAAACATCAAAATTAACCTTTCAACAAAAGAGTTCTAACAGAAGGCTTTAAAAAGAGAATTCTTTGATTAAGAGGGCTGCTGACTCTAGGGACAAAAGGCTAAAATGTTTCCTTAAACTAAATGAATGCAGCTGGCATCAGTGAATGACTGCGAAACTTAAAGTGAGTATCTTTGTATATTTATGGTGCAGAAGAACTGGTTTTATTCACCAGGCTTAGAGATGGGGAAGGCACTGAGAGAGGAGTCCAAGGTGAGAGCTGGGAGCAAGGCTGACACAGCTTGGTTGTCAACCAATGTGTTTAGGCCAGTTGAGGAGAACCCCACATCCAGGCCCAGTATCAGCGGTTGGCAAGGCTAGGCAGCTGCTGAGGGCCCACAGGCTCAGAAGGGCCCATCACGGCCCACGTCAACCCCTAGGGTGGCTGACAGCAAAGCGGAATCTCTGGAGAACTGCATTCACAAGAGGAGGTGGCCAGTGCAGCTCTTCACAAAGCTAGTCACATCCAAATGCCTGGCTCTGAGGGGGTCCTTTCTCAGAGCCAGGCATTACAGAGACTGGGGTGCTGTGCTGGGAGCTCACCTGTGGTGTGGGTGATCTCCTGGGACCCCTCTCCTCCAGAGCATCTGCTCGTCCTCTGTTTAGGCCGAGCTAATAGCAGGTGGGTGGCTGCTCATGAGGAGAGGTATCCTGGGAGATTGCCCATGGCACAGGTAATAATCTCTTGGAGCACCTCCCCAGATCCATAATGCCTGGCTCTGGGGAAGGACCCCCGCAGAGCCAGGCACTTGGGTCTGACTGGCTCTGTGAAGGGCCACATTGGCCACTTTCTCTTGCTAACATGACTCTCCAGAAAGCCCACTGGATCATTCTGAGGGGAGCCTCAGAGCAAGCCAGAAGGTGGGCAGCAGCAACTGGGATGGGGTCGTGCCGGCAATGATTGGGGCAGCGCAGCGGTGCGTGTTCTCCCATCTTAGATGGGAGACCTTGCACCGCTGCTGGGGAATGGGGAAGGAGGAGGTGGCATTGTCCAGCAGGCGGATGGGCAAGGGGGGGGGGAGGAGGAGGAGGCCTTCAGCAACACCATGCCAGGGGCCCCTTGAAGTCTGGCACTGGCCGCAGCCATATTGCCTTTGTGAGATGGAGATCTATTTGGCCTTGTATGTACTGTATATTTATTTCTGTGTTAAGCCTTATTCTCCCTCCTGTATAGTGCTAAGCTGCTGGAAGGACTGTCCCAAGACATTTGCTTCAACAAATAATACCTCCCCACCCACCCACAGCTCAAGGTGCATGGTATTCAAGGCCAGTCAGATTATTTTAGCACTTGAGGTAGAAAATCGCACAAGTGCTGCCTCCTCTCCCCTAGTAGCAGGGATGTTGAAGAGTCCTTGGCCTCGAGTCACGAGTCGAATCACGAGTCTTTGGACCCGAGTCTCGAGTCGAGTCTCGAGTCCAAGGTCCAAAATGGTGACTCGAGTCTCGAGTCCCGAGTCCCGAGTCACTCCCAAAGCGGCCTCCCATGGAGGGAGCGGGAGGGTCTCCGCGAGAGGAAGAAGAGCTGCCCTTCCTCCTGCGGAGACCCTCCCGCTCCCTCCATGGGCCGCCGCCGCCCCCACTTACCATAGGCGGGTCCTTCCCTCGTCCCTGCTCCTGCCGCCGCCGCTGCCGCACCAGGGACGCATTACGAGCCCTCCCTGGGTTTGTAGTTCCCTGCGGCGGCGGCGCGGCCCGATCTCGCTCTTCTGAGCGGTGCAGAGAGTGTTCTCCGTGCCGCTCGAGTTGCCGCCGCCGCCGCCTTGCCGCTGCCGCCGCCTCGCTGCCTCGCTGCCACCCACTCGCAGCAGCCGCCATCGTATGCCACCCACTCGCAGCAGGCGCCATCGCCGCCATCGCACGCCACGCCGCCGCCATCGCACGCAGCCGCCCGCGCCGGTCCCGTCATCACTTCTGGTGCGGCGGAAGTGACGCGCCGGGACCCTGCTCCGGCGCGCTTGGCTGCCGCCGCTCTGTTTAAAACAGCGGCGGCCAAGCGCGCCGGAGCAGGGTCCCGGCGCGATACTTCCG
This sequence comes from Shinisaurus crocodilurus, assembly GCA_021292165.1. Classification (NCBI taxonomy): domain Eukaryota; kingdom Metazoa; phylum Chordata; class Lepidosauria; order Squamata; family Shinisauridae; genus Shinisaurus; species Shinisaurus crocodilurus. The sequence continues at coordinate 31,952,141 of CM037876.1, forward strand.
CCGCGCCAGAAGTGATGACGGGACCGGCGCGGGCAGCTGCGTGCGATGGCGGCGGCGGCGTGATGGAGGCGTGGCGTGCGATGGCGGCGGCGGTAGCTGAGAGCGGGTGGCGGTGAGGGAGACAGCAACGGCGGTGACGTGAGTGGCGGCGGTGGCGGAGTCCTTGGGCTCGAGTCCCGAGTCGAGTCTCGAGTCCCATTGAAAAAATTGGGACTCGAGTGGGACTCGAGTCAAAGGGGGGACTCAGTCGGACTCGCGAGTCGAGTCGTCGAGTCCGAGTCCCCATCCCTGCCTAGTAGTAAAAACATAACAACAGCAAAGGAAATGACTGTCCTTTCATGACACCCCAAATCAGCCACCTCTGTTGGCCTAATAGTAGAGCTGGTGCTGACTGTTGGATTACCTCAGTTTATTTGTACTCTTTTATACTATGTTCTGTGGATTAACGTTTTTATTATGTACTTATCAACAACTATTGTTTTTTTGGGGCGGAGGTCCTGTTCCAAAGTGGGGCTGCATGCACTTACACTAGAGTAGAGAAAAACCTAACCCTTAGCTAGACTAAGGCCAAAGTTTCTGGTAATCACACATAGTTCAGCTATGCATGATTGGTTTCTTACACTGCTGTAAGCATGTGTGGTCCTGATTCGGATTGGGCCTGTGGCAATCTGGGAGCCAGGGTTAAATCTTTCCCCCACACCTGTTTCTTTTTTCCCCTGAGGGTCTCCCCACCCTCACTGCAGTGGGGTTAAAACAAGAACAAAGTTTCCATTAGAATCGATGGGTGGGATTTCAGGAGGGAAAACTGGGGCGGGGGGGCACTCTAAACCTTCTCTCCTGAAGTGCCATGGTGGCCACTTACATGTAATTAAAGAAAACCAGCCGCCTCAGCTACACTGACGCAATTAGTAGAACATGTAGCTCAGACCTTAGCTTGGCCCTAAGCCTCATGGGCTGCGGCGGGACTCACGTCTGAGCAAACATGCATTCCGGTTCCGTTGTTAAGTCATTGTGATTTTAGGGCAACTTACTTCCATGTAAATGTGCTTAGGATCACACTGTAAATCTAAAGCATGCATAATGACTCATCTTTTATGACATCCATCTTCACTTCACGGGAGAGGCAGTGACAGAATATTTCACTAACGGTTATGCCACGTTTGAGTTACCGCTTCTCTTCACATTCATGAAGATAAATGCTATAACCAGAACAGACATTATACGTACCTTGTTCTGTATTGCTTTTCAACGGAGAAACATCGTTACAATTTTAGAAATGTCAGAAGTTAACATTTAAACGCTTAACTTTTATTTTAAAATCTGTATCTTGGAACACAAGTCTAGAGCATGCCCTGAACGATCAAAATAAACAGGGTGGTAGGTAAAAATGCCAGTAGGCTTAGAAACTGTGGGCTGCATCCAGATTTAGGCATGTGCAACTTGGCTGGTGGAAGCAGTCTGCCCCGCTCCCTCCTCCCCACAGCAGCCTCTCCAACTCCCAGAAAAATGCTACACGGGGTCAGGAGACCCTGCTGAATGACTCAGTGCACGGCTTTAAATTAGCCATATTACAGATACCTTTTGCATATGGGCTGAGGGCATTTAACATAGTTGCACATCTGAGGATGGAAGGAAACACCCCAACCCCTTTGGCCCTCAGAGATCACATGCTTAACAGATGTACTTGCCTTGAAATATTATATTGGTGCTTATTAATAGCTGCAGTTTACTGCTTTGATTTTCTGTATATTACTAGCCTGGATATAATGAATAGTTATTTTCATTATATGGCTGAGTTCCAAATAATGACTGCTCATTACTGTATTTAAAAAACACACAACACATTAGTTATCAGACAGCATTCTATAAAATTGATCCCTTCATCAAAAAACATCATTGAAATTAAAAGACTTGTATCTCAAGGTACCATTAAAATACTATGTGCCATTTTCTTTAGAGATTCTCTTTTTGAAAGGATATACTATTGTTGACTAGCCCATGCAGTTACTGTTGTTGTTGTTGTTGCTGACGACAGTATTTGTATACCGCTCCACATCAAGCAGATTCCAGAGCGGTGAACAATAGAAAGACAAAAACAGATAAAAGAAACAAAAACAATACATTGAAAATAAACTAAAATCACACTGGTGGTCGAAGAGCAGAGAAGCCTTCCCAGAACAAGAAGCCTAGAACTGATGAACATAAGTAGGCCATTTCAAATATGGTTGTTCAACACACAATATGAATGGTGGCTTATGTGATCAGGACAACCTCATTGAAATCAATAGTAAGGAAGATGCCGGATATGAACGTTTCATCTGATATTTGGATGAATATAAGTATTACGGAGCAGCCAGAGGAAATGCGGTTCCTTTAATTTACTCCTGAGTAGACTGCCACCATCTTCTTATTCTCCCTAGCTCTCAAGCAGGAGGCACTTAACAGCTGCAGGGCTTAACCTGACAGTAGGGAAGTCCTATTAGTAAGCCCACTGGTCTTCGCCAGGTATGGAGTACTCCGAAGTACCTTCCTTCACCTTCTTAAAAGCTTGCAGCATGAGCAAACAGTTAGGCACATGGGTGAGCATACTCCATGCTTGGGTAAATTATCCAGTCACCCCTAGGGTTCAATTCAAAAGAAAAGGTTTATTTAAGTTAAAATAACAGTAAAATATAATATAACATAACATAACAGAGTGGAAGGAATAGTGGTAGCAAACAAAAATCAAATAAACAGTTCTAAATAGCCCCTTTCCTCAGATCAAGGTTGTTGAACAAACCTCTTTCAGCCCAAGGGCCAAATTCCATTTCGAAGAAATTCTCAGAGACTGCATTCCAAAGTGGTGGGCAGGGCCAAAAGCAAAAGGAGCAGGGGCCAAAATACCAGCATATTTTAGCTTAAAGCTCTTACTGCCAGTAATTAAGCCTTAGGAGAAGAATTGTAACCTCTTAGAAGGGGGGGTGGGCCCTGCGCAAAGATGGCAGGGCTCAATAGCAGCAGTAGACTTTACCCAAACAAAGACACACACACACACACACACACACAACTTGTTTCTAAGTGGATGCTTTTAAAGTAAAGAACAGAAGTAACATATGATTTCTCAGGTTCTATAAGCTTGATGGTTACAGACTTTGTACGTTCAGTTTCTTAAATGTTACTTATTCTGGGATGAAAGGAAAACCACAGCACATCTCCTTGCTAAACCCTAGCGAGCATCAGTTAAGTCAGTTAACTGTAGAAAGTCCTAGCTGTCAGAGAGAGGGAGAATGGAATTTCTAACTTGTTGCTAAGCAACATCCAGCTTTCTCTCCCCTGATTCATTCAAGTGGTTTGCTCCACTGAACCCTGCTTCCAGACTTCTCAGAGAAGCTTGGTTTCTCTTTTAACTCTTTAACTAGACTATAACAGTCTATCTTAGCACTTTACTGGGCAGTCAGCTTAAAAAACCCTCCCTGCAGAGTTGACATCTTGTCATATAGTCCAACATGAAAAACGTGGGAAATCATCAAAGAATTGGTGATCAGGGGAAGGAGGTATGGACTGGGATGCCAGCAGGGCCTAATTGGTCTCTGGGCCAGAGTTCTTCTTTGGATAGATAAATATAATCTCCACTTTGTACTGGAACAAAGACAGAATCTCTACCCAGATGACCGTTGAGAGATGGCAATACCGTATATACTCAAGTATAAGTCGAGTTTTTCAGCACATTTTTTGTGCTGAAAAATGCCCCCTCGACTTATACTTGGGTCAGCGCACTTATACTGGAGGTAATAAGTTTTCCCAGTTTTTTTGGGTGAAATTAGGGGCCTCGACTTATATTAGGGTCCACTTATACTTGAGTATATACGGGTAAAATGAAAAGTCCTCAGATTGGATCCAGGATCTGCATTCCATGGACAGAAGGGCACAGGTCTCAGAAGGTGACTTCACTGATATTTGGGGATCCCCTGCACCATTCAGCAGGCCCCCCTAACATTTTCTGTAGCATTTTTAGGGGGATGGAGGTCAGGGGCTGCCATGGGGACGGAGAATGGGCTGGGAAAGCCTTCTTCCACCACATATCTTTAGTTGCACACACCTAAATCTGGACGCAAGCCTTAATTTTTATGCTGGAGGGACAGTTGTGCCTTGATTGACAGATGGGGGAAAACAACCAATCGGACAGGATCCTAGTGCTTGCCAGGTCCAACATGTACACGCTGATAGCAACAATTTGCACATTATTCAACCCATGGAATTCGTTTTAAAAGGTGTGAATTGCAGAATGCATAGAACAGGGCTCTCTAACCTTGGGTCCCCAGATGTTGCTGGCCTACAGCTCCCAGCATACCCAGCCAGCGTGGCTAATGGCAAGGGATTCTGGGAGCTGTAGTCCAGCAACATCTGCGGACCCAAGGTTGGAGAGCCCTGGCATAGAAGAAGGATTTGAATTTCCCTAATTTTCACCCACTACTCTGCCAATTGGACTACACTATCTCCCTTCATGCGTGGATTTAGGACATACTGAATTAGAATCTTTTTGTAATATCATTAGAGATTAATTGGGGGTGAGCCATACCTCAGTGGCAGAGCACATACATGTTCTTCATGCACAAGGTATCAAGTTTGGTCTCTGGCATCCAGGGCTGACCAAAGAGAGTTTGCTTCCTGAGGCATAGAACCCCCTCCCATTCTATGTAGAGAAGCTGACCAGACTGGCAGCTGAATCTTACTTCAACACTGGGCCAATGTCTTCCACTACACCTGAGGGCAGCAGGCTAGCTTAGGTGCACAGTAAGTCACATGACACACACCTTTGTCCTCCAACATCTCCCCAACCACCAGCATCTACTGCCTGGGGCAGCTGCCTCACTCGGCCTAATGGTAGGGCCAGCCCTGCAGGCATCTCCAGTAAAAAAAGATACCAGGCAGTAGGAAAGACATCTCATCTCACAGAGACCTTGAAGAGCAGTTGCCTTTATGATTTGGTAGTCTGGGGCTAGAGGTGGTACAGTACAAAGCAGCTTCACTGCTCATTATAAAGCAGCTTAGTTACATGTTTGCTTTTCAAGCTTTTCTAGACTTAGTCTGTCTGTAGTGGAAAAAATCTGACATAAGTCAAGATTTACAATGTATACCAGGGGTAGAAAACTTTCAGGAGCTAGGGGGCTGCATTGCCTCCCCTGGACCCAACCAGAGGCTGCTCCCCCACCCCACCACCACCACTGAATTTGCTGCCAAAATGCGGTGGAAGCAAAGTGGCAATTTTGCTTGAAAGCAAGGCATGCAGGGACCGTGCACCTTGTCTGGAAGTAAAATTGTACATCTAGGAGGCTTCCAGGTGTGTGATTCTGCATCCAAATTGAGGTGCATGCTCCCCGTGTGCTTTGTTTTCAAGCAAAATCACTGTTTTTTCAAATGTTGCCACTGCGGAGGCAGCAGATTGGGCAGCAGTGGGGGGGGGCAGTAAGGGCTACACAAAAGGCCAGGAGAGGGGCACATGGCCCACAGACCACATGTTGCCTGTGAAGGAAGGCTGATCTTACGCCAACCCCGCAGGGCAGGCCACAGTCCCAAAATTCCCGGGACTGGCACACACCTCCCAAGGTCCCATACACCAAACTGGTGTAGCAGCCCCAACCTTTCAAAAAGGAACACACACCAAGATTAAGTTGGAGACTTTATTAAAAGTAAGAATAACAAATTAGTCAGTGTAGGGTCTCCAAGTGTCCAATATAAGTAAAATAATCCCTTATAAGAAAGGGCTAAAAGAAGGTAACGGGGAAAAGGGGGTGAGGTAATTTGTTGTGAGGAAAAGGGAATGGGAATAAAAAGGGACTCTAAAAGAACATAAAAACAAACCCCAAGAGTCTGCAGAAACAAAGTAAGTCAAACCAGGCCTAGCTTTTCCTAGCTACCCTGTCAGAATGGCATACCTGCCCAGATGGAACTTCCCAGCATCCACGCCCCAATGGAAGAACACTGAAGCTTTTTCCCCTAGCTCCTTTATTGTCACCAGGGTCCAGTTTCCCGCCCAGCGTTCACCAATCCTATCTCCCTAACGGTCGAAGGAGGGGCCCCCGCCCTTTCTCAGCTGTAGACACTTTCTCATGACTTCATCCCAATTAACGCCTGACCTTGCTTCTCAGCTCTGCAGCTCACCCTTATCTCCCAGGTGCTCCCAAACAGCCTCCCAGCACATTCCAAAGACTACAGTAAAAATCCGTTAGTTAAACAGCAAAGGGAGGGGAGGAAGGGACATCTAACAGGGTTTCTTCTAAAGTCTCAGCTACTACAAGTCCCATCTTCACATCCCCCCTTTTAAGGAGATGAGACTGGGAGGAAATTCCTGCCAGACCTCATCTTCTACTTATTCTTCAGTGTGAATCCGAGACAAGCTATCAGCCAATACATTTTCCCTCCCCTTAATATGAACTACGGAAAATGTATAATCTTGTAAGGCCAGACTCCACCGTAACAATTTCTCATTTGAATTTTTCATTTTGTTCAGCCAACACAACGGAGAGTGATCCGTCTGTAATTGAAACGACCTCCCCCAAAGGTAAGGCCGTAATTTCTCCAAAGCCCACACAATGGCTAAACATTCTTTTTCAATGGTGGACAAATTTCTTTCCCGAGGGATCAACTTTTTACTTAAATAGGCCACTGGCAGCAGTTGCCGATCTGGTCCCTCCTGCAACAGCACACCCCCAACCCCAGTGGCCGATGCATCTGTTTGTAACACAAAAGGAGAAGAAAAGTCAGGGGCTCTCAAGATGGGTGCTGCCGTTAATTTGTCTTTAAGAAGGTCAAAGGCCTGCTGACACCTTTCTGTCCAAATTACTCGCACCGGGTTTCTTTTCTGACACAAGTCTGTCAAAGGCGCAGCGATGGTACTGTAATGGGGTACAAATCTCCGATAGTAGCCAGCTAGCCCTAGAAAAGATTGAACTTGTCTCTTAGTTTGGGGCACAGGCCAATCTCGGATGGCTTCCAACTTTGCTTCTAAAGGCTTAATATTTCCACTCCCCACCCTATGGCCAAGGTACACCACTTCCCCCAAACCAAATTGACATTTTTGAGCCTTTATTGTTAACCCCGCTTCTGTAAGCCGCTCGAACACTTGCCGAAGATGATCCAGATGCTCTTCCCAAGTCTGCGAAAAAATGGCTAAATCATCTAAATAAGCACAGGCAAAAGCCCCCAGCCCATTCAACAGTTTATCCATTAGGCGCATGAAGGTTAAAGATGCCGATTGGAGCCCAAACGGAAGAACGGTGAACTCGAATAGCCCTTTATGGGTAACAAAAGCAGTTTTATGGGCATCCTCTTCCGCCAGAGGCACCTGCCAATATCCCTTAGTCAAGTCCAAAGTGGTGATGTATTTGGCTTTTCCCAGTTGTTCTATCAGATGGTCTGCTCTGGGCATGGGGTAGGGGTCTAGAGGTGTCAATTCATTAATTTTCCTAAAATCTATACAAAATCTCACTTCTTGGGACTGCTTCTTGCTCACCAGTACAATAGGGGAAGACCACATGCTCTGGGACGGTCTAATAACACCCAGATCTAACATAGACTGTAATTCTTGTTCAATAATTTCTGCATGTCGGCCGGTTGCTCGATAGGGATGGGAGCGCACGGGGGCATGTTCCCCTGTCGGAATGGCATGTTGTACTAACGTCGTTCTCCCTGGAATGCTGGAAAACAAAGGAGCAAAATCTGTAATTAATTGCTGCAATCCTTGGCGTTGCTGTAGAGGCAAAGTTAAAGGCCAGGGTATTTCTTCTATCCCCCCTTTCTGTTGACATTCTTCTAACAGATCCAAAGGCCCATCTAGCTCTTCGGGCCCAGGCTGAAGGGGAAACACAAATTCTTTCTGGTCCACATCCTCTTCGCCTGCCGGCAATAAATCTTTTCTCTGCTGTTTAGCTGACTCTGGCTCTGCTGGGTCTCCATCCCCCTCCCCTGCCCGTCTGTCCGTAGCTGTCGCCTCCCCCTCAGCCGGGGGGCAAGATTCTACTATCGGGGCAGGGAACGCGGGGTCTGGGGAGGCCTGCTCCTTCTTAATTGTCTGACTCCGAGTCACCGCCAAAACAGGGGCTTGACTGGCCAAAAAAGCCAGATCATTTCTAATAAGAAACGTAGTAAATTCAGTCTCATGTACTAACAAGTCCAATTCTCCTTTCCAGTTTTTGTATTCTAACGGTATTCTAGCCAAAGGCATGGCAATGGGGGCGAGTTATAAGGAGTGATGGTAAAAAATTGTCCCTCTAGCATCTGTCCTGGCTTCACCAGACTCCGGTCAATAGCGGAAAGGGCAGCCCCACTGTCTCTCCAACCCTGTCCCCATTGCCCATTAATTTTAAGAGACTCACAGAATTGTAGCTGGCTCCACTTGACTTGTCCCGGTTGAACCAAAGCCATCGCCGGCTCCTTTCTCTTCTGTAACGGTGAATGCCGGGCCGCTACTCCATTCCCCGGGATACGTGGGGCTGGATCTTCTCCCTCTCCCTCGCTGGCCTCACTCCAATCTGAGGCTTCTCCGGGGGAGTCATCGAGAGGCACCGGTCTCACAGCACCCACTTTAGCAGCTGTTTCTTTTTGCACCTTGGCCTTTAATCTGGGGCAGTCCCGACGCAGATGCCCTTCCAATTTACAGTAGAAGCATCCGGTCGTCGTCGGGGTTGAAGTAGCTTTGGGCCCGGTTCCTCCTCCAGTTGGATTGGATGTTTCACTCTTCCCGCCGCCTCCCGCCGGCTTGGCTGAGGGGGTTCGATTGCTGCTTCCCCCCTTCCGATAAACTCCCATCTGGTCCGCAAGCAACGCCGCTTGCCGGAGATCGTTGGGCCGCTGGTCACTCACCAGCGCTGCCCTTCCTTCGGGGAGAACGGCATAAAACTGTTCTAAGGCCACCAGCTCTCGCAAATCTCGAAAGGAGACAGCTTGAGCCGTCTCCAGCCATAAATCCAGGGACCTCCGCAGCCTCGTTGCCGTGGAGACAAAACCTTCTCCGGGCTCAGCTTTAATCTCTCTGAAGCGTTGCCGACACCTCTCGGCCGAAAGGCAAAAAGTTTGTCTGACCAGTTCTTTAAACCGTCCATAATTATGCGTATCCTCACGCGGGACGCTGTACAACAGTTGAGCCAGACAGCCTGAGGCTCGTGATCGAAGGGCCGACATCCAGCTGCCACGGGGAATACGCTCATCTCCACAGGCAATTTCAAACAAGCCCAAATATTCCAACGGATCCTGCCCCTCATGGAAACGAGGCAGGTCCTTGAAGTTCGGCTTCTCAGGACGAACAGTTCCAGTGTGTTTTGCCAACTGGTTCTGCAGAAGGTCAACTTGCTTTTGTAATTCTCTTTCTCTGGATGTAGGCCTGGGGCGAGACAGGTCGTTTCGTCTCTCTCTCTCCTTGGAAGTAGATCTGGGACGAGACAGATTCGGGATCCTCCGGGTCCGCCGGAGGAGAACCGCTGACGCTCCCTCCTCCTCTCCCTGGTCACTGCCACTGCCCGTGCTCCACCTCCGAGACCTGGGAATCTCCTCTCGACCCCTAGGTTCCACCATCCAGTCTGCCAAGCGAGATGGGATCGACACCCTTCTCTCTTCACCCTCCGCGCCTTCCCAATCGACAGTCACTTCAATGGGAGGGGCAACTCGAGGAGCCTCAACTGGTAAAATGTCCTCCCGGTCCAACACCGGCAGATCGTCTGCCGCCTCTGCTCCCAGCAGGGGTCGGTCCTGATCCAACAGAGCAGACTCCATTTCTGCCCTAACAACTTTTCCCTATCTGGAAAATAACAAACCTTTGCCTGGTTTGACAAACAAATGTTCCTCAGGTGGGCTGCAAAATCCGACCGCTAAGCCACCATGTGAAGGAAGGCTGATCTTACGCCAACCCCGCAGGGCAGGCCACAGTCCCAAAATTCCCGGGACTGGCACACACCTCCCAAGGTCCCATACACCAAACTGGTGTAGCAGCCCCAACCTTTCAAAAAGGAACACACACCAAGATTAAGTTGGAGACTTTATTAAAAGTAAGAATAACAAATTAGTCAGTGTAGGGTCTCCAAGTGTCCAATATAAGTAAAATAATCCCTTATAAGAAAGGGCTAAAAGAAGGTAACGGGGAAAAGGGGGTGAGGTAATTTGTTGTGAGGAAAAGGGAATGGGAATAAAAAGGGACTCTAAAAGAACATAAAAACAAACCCCAAGAGTCTGCAGAAACAAAGTAAGTCAAACCAGGCCTAGCTTTTCCTAGCTACCCTGTCAGAATGGCATACCTGCCCAGATGGAACTTCCCAGCATCCACGCCCCAATGGAAGAACACTGAAGCTTTTTCCCCTAGCTCCTTTATTGTCACCAGGGTCCAGTTTCCCGCCCAGCGTTCACCAATCCTATCTCCCTAACGGTCGAAGGAGGGGCCCCCGCCCTTTCTCAGCTGTAGACACTTTCTCGTGACTTCATCCCAATTAACGCCTGACCTTGCTTCTCAGCTCTGCAGCTCACCCTTATCTCCCAGGTGCTCCCAAACAGCCTCCCAGCACATTCCAAAGACTACAGTAAAAATCCGTTAGTTAAACAGCAAAGGGAGGGGAGGAAGGGACATCTAACAGGGTTTCTTCTAAAGTCTCAGCTACTACAAGTCCCATCTTCACATTGCCTATCTCTGAGATCTACCCATAAATGCCAATATTCCTACCAAGATCCTTAATCTTTGGTGTCATGCCTCCAATAAATGGACAAATAACGCCACTCTACAAATGTGTGTGGGCATGTTCATTCTGAAAGATACAGAGGTTGCAATGGGTAAATAATTGACTCTGGAGTAGCCCCATAGATTTCAATAGGATTTTAATTAACCATCTCCTGCAGTAGTTGCCAAGGAGCAGTTCTTGGTCAACTGAGCTCTTAACTGTTTGTAGTCATGGTGAGATTAGGGTTTGATATCCAAAATTCATCCCCTGAGTCATTCACAATTTCAGCTCCAAAACCTAAAAAATGGCATTTTTTAAAATCAGTATGCAATAATTATGTAATAGAAAGGAATCTACCTGTTGCAAATTAAGATTAAGCTAGTGATCTCAAGTGAAAATAAAACAAAACAGGCATCCATTATCATTTGTATGAGTCAGAGCTGCTATTGGTCTTCTATTGCAGATTTTATAAAATTTGTCATAGCTTCAAGGTTTCATGGTACAAATAACATTGGGCCAATTGTTCAACTGGTGGAAATAATCACCAGCAGCTGAAAAGTGAATGGGGTTTTCTGACTTACACAAACAGGTTCTGGCCCACTATCTTTAATGAAAAAATCCAGTTAAAGATTTCATACTTGCTTTCTGTGTATGTAATGCTGCTGCAATCTTATCACTGAAGGCTTTCAATCAGGTCTGTTCACCGATCAAGATTAACCCATTTTAGAGGGGCCAAATCTAATTTTTACTTGAATTCATCAGCTGGAACCTGAAATGATTGAAGAGAGGACAAAATATTTTCTGCAGAAAAATTCAAGGAGGCTGTCATATATGTCAGTTCAGAAATAATATCCTTTTCTGCTAAGAGTACATTTTGGGAGTTTGGATATATTTATCTATTTGCTTCATTTATTGCTGATTCTTTGTCACTCACCAAGATTTTGAGAACACTTCACCCAGCCTTTTCCATCCACTCCACCCTTTTTTGACAGCAACCCCCCCAGAAGCATAAGGGGTAAAGCTGAAAGCACCTTGCATAATGCACCAGAGCAGTGCGCTTCTGTATTAGAACAACTCATACTCTGTATTTACACATTAAACAAGATGTAGATGAAAACCCTGCAGAAGCACTTACAAATGTTGAATATTGTAGATAGATTAAAGGTGGCCTGAGAGGCCTTTTCAAATGAACAACTGGGCAACAACAAGAATTTATGTCAGTAGATATGGATTTCAATCAAGATCAGAAAATGTCAAAATCAAGCCAGGATGAAGCTGCTGAAGGCAAAACAAAGAGTCTTTCTTACCTCAAAAAATTCAGGCCAATATACAGTTCATAATCGACATTTCCCAGTATCTTTGTTGAGTCAAGTAGAACCTCTGCAAACATAAACCAGGAGAGGCATCATGCTTTCTGTTAGAAATCTACAAAATCCACAGTAACCAATCAGCCGATGAGCCATGTCTGAATCAGTTTTATGAACTAGCACCTCGCTTATTTACTATGAGAGTCTGTGCAAAGTTCAGATGAAATAAACCAGCCCAAAATTCACTGTCTAGAATTTACCAATTTCACTTTCCTTTTTATCAGCTGTGTAACTCTGCCTCCATCTAGGTAGTTTACTGCACTGAGATCTTAGGCCAGATTCTTTTTATATTGCCATAAAGATAGATGTCGCAACTACATTCCAGTAAACAATTGTACTTATGAAGCACAAACACTTAGTGAACCACAGCAAATACAATACTCGTTGGATTGGCTGAATACTCAGTGGTGTTAGGTTTTTCACGAAATTGCATATATAGAAAAGGCACTATATAGGAAATAGTGGGTTGCACAGTGACTAGCATGTGTGCTTTGTGCCTTTGTTATTTGCATTTAAGTATTCAGAAGCAGGACCATCCTAAAATATTTTGCTGCCTGAGGCAGAACAGCAAACTGAGCTCTGACCCAGTCATGATGCACAGTACCCAAAGCTGACAAAGTTTTTTTGACACTTGAGGCAGAATGGTGCAACCGCACTGAGAATACTGTGTACAGTTCTGGTCACCGCACCTAAAAAAGGATATTCTTTTTTTTATTATTTTTAAAGAATTTTATTCATAAAACAAACATACAAACACTAAAACACATATATAACAAACAATAAACACAGTTAAAATGGACTTCCAATCTTCTCCACAGCTTAAGCAACCACAGTTATTCTTAAAACTTTTTCTGTTAACAAACAATCACTTTCAGTTACGGCAAAAAAAAAAAAAGGAACCCAAAAGAGGACACAAGAGGTCTCACCCTCCCCAAATATAGATCAACTATTTAATCTAGTTTAAATTCAACATTTATGAATATACCAAAAAAAAAACACCACCCTATAGTTTCATTAAATAGTGTTTGCAATTCCAAAATGCAATATATTAAGAATCCCAAAAATTAAAAGTAACTATATACTATTTAGTAAATCACCACATAACAAAAGTTTTTAGCACTTCCCCCCCACACTCTCTAGTACCTAACCATCTAGCCAACACATTTATCTTATTATAATTACACATTATTTCTTTCTATCTATCCATAAACTCCTTCACTTTTAATTTTAAAGATTTTTTTTAAAACGAAAAGTTTAAAAATTAAGAAATAAGTGACACCTAACAAAACAGCAGAAGCACATAAGCCATCATTCTACTTATAAAACACAAACCCCCCAAAAAAATCCTTCCCCTTTAATACGTCAAATCCTCCACAAAACATAAAAAAAAACATTTTAAAGTAAATATTTCCAAACAGACCAAATATAATTATATCTTGATAATAATAATTTCTCTTATATCACCATTGATATTTAAAATCCAAATAAATCATATAAGCAATCCCTTTACTTTTGCCTTTAATATTTAAAATCAAGAAATTGTTTATATTTCCCACTAGACAAAGGGTATACAAGATCCCTTTATCTTTTCCCCAGTAAAAAAAACCCATGTAGATAGTCCCTTTCTTATAACAGACCAAATATAATTATATCTTGATTATACTAATTTCTCTTACCTCACCATTAATATTTAAAATCAAATAAATCATATAAGCAATCCCTTTACCTAAATAATTCAGTAAACAACAGCCCTTTATCTTTTCCCAATAAAAACAAAACCATGTAGATAGTTCTTATCACTTTCCTCTGTCAAATGGATAATCATTAAGTTCCAGATTTTGAAGGAAGAACAGAGCCAGCCTGCTCTGGGGATCCTGCTCACCGGCCTCCACCATCTTAGATTTTAAAAAGTGCATCACAGCCTTTCTCTGAACCTTCTTCTCAAACAAGTTCAGTCCAATTAAAACTTCAAAGCCTCTGTGAATTTCTGGTAAGTTTCCAAAATCCTTATTTACTTCTTTCTTCTCCTGTGCCGGTCCTGAGGTAATATCCGATTTCCCTTGTTCCTGTGTTAGGTCCACTTTAAAGTTTACATCCCAGCCCTGGATTCTTCTTTCCAATTTATTTAGAATTTTGTTTTCCAATTTTTCCTCCAAAGTTTCATAAATGCTGACGTCATGTTTCCCTTGTATATATTTCAAGCTGCTGCTGCACATAAAAGATTTATAGCCCTCCTTCAAGTTATCACTTCTTATCTTCTTTGCCTCCCAGATAAACCCATAGTCAACTTACAGTTAATTATAAATCCTACTGTGCTGTAGAAAGATTCCAAATCAGCCAGTCCAGATATAATCCATCATTTTGGAGGCGAACATGTACACCTCTAATGATCGGTAAAAACCGGTCTCCTGAATACAGCGCCGTTTCCCCCCACCTCAGGTCACAAGCCGCAAATCTATCCGTCGAAAGGCAGACAGAAAGCAATTTATAACCCTATGAGATAATTTGGGGGTAACATCAAATCTTAGCATCTTTAATCAGAAGTAGATTCCCCAGCCAGGGACATTCTCTGGCCAGGAAACGCTGCATCGGCTGCCGCAGCAGATTTCTGTGCGACTTTCAAGGTGCCATGTTCACCCGGAAGCCACTAAAAAAGGATATTCTTGAGTTGGAAAAAGTGCAGAGAAGGGGAACTAAAATGATTAAGGGGTTGGAGCAACCACCATATGAGGAAAGGTTACAGCAGCCGGGATTGTTTAGCTTAAAAAAAAAAACCAAGCTAGTAAGGGGAGAAATGATAGAAGTGTACAGAATTATGCATAGTGTGAAGAAAGTGGAAAGGGAGACATTTTTCTCCCTCTCCTATAATACTAGAACCTAGGGTCATCTGTGAATCTCCCATGTTTGGTGGAAGATTCAGGACAGATAAAAGGAAGTACTTCTTCACACAGTACACAGTTAAACTATGGAATTCACTTCTACAGGATGTGGTGATGGCCACCACTTTGGAGGGCCTTAAAAGGGGATTGGACAAATTCATGGAGGAGAAGGCCATCGGTGGCTACTAGTCCTGATTGGCTATATGCTACCTCCAGTATCAGAGGCAGTATGCCTATGTACTCCAGTTGCTGGGGAACATGGGCAGGAAGGTGTTGTTGCACTCATGTCCTGCCTCCTGAATACAGCGTCACGTGAGATCACGTGAGCAGCTGGCTGCCCACAGAATGCTGGACTAGATGGACCCTTTGTCTGATCCAACATGGTGCTTCTTATGTTCTTATGCTAGGACCCTCCATTGCCATGCCCCTCCTTGTATGCAGTTTGTGCCATTGTCATCTCTGAGACTCTCAGTCAGTCAGTTTATTATGGTTGTAGACCAGCTCTGAGACTGCCTTGCACATGTGTACGTATATGTGCGTGCACACACACATGCACCAGGGCCACTGGTCATAGTGAGGCAGTGGCCTCAGATTTTGATTGTCATGAAAGGGCAGCACATTCTTAGTTATTTAACTTATTATGATTATATTTTTCCTGCCATGAAGGGGGAGAAGTGCTTGTGAGATTTTCTGCCTCTGGTGCCAATATGCATGACTGATTTAGAGTACTGTGCACCTTGACTGTAAGTGGTGGGTGGAGGGTCTATTTGCCATTCTGCCCCAGGCAGCAAAATCTCTTGGGCTAGCCCAAGCATGCTTGTCTGACCGTGGAAAGCTAAGCAGGGTCAGGCCTGGTTATTATTTGGATGGGAGACCCCTCCTCTAGTTTCTTGCATTGAGCAGGGGGTTGGACTTGATGGCCTTGTAGGCCTCTTCCAACTCTATGATCTATGAATCTATATATGAATCTATGCACTGCTGTCAAAAACAACTGTTTTACATAAACAAACAAGGGAGCACCTATAGCAGGGCAAGGATAATAGAAGGCAAGGGGTCGTCGTGGCTAGATATGTATCTCAAAAGCTTCAAGCCTTATTTGGCTTAGTATTCGGCCTGGTCTTGTCTAAAGCCAAACAGCTCTGATTGATACATCTGTACCATCAGAACTAAATTGCAGTTAGATAACTAAAAGCAACCAAAGTTCAACCCTAGCAATTTCCATAGTTGCCACCTGTAAGAGGAGCTGACATGTGGTTAGGAACAGTGCTTTTTTTCTGGAGAAAAGGGTACCGGAACTCTTGGATTACATTTCCTCGGGAGTAGATGGTGATTAAATTGTAATGCAATTAATAGAAGAAAAGGTGCTGGAACTCAGTTCCGGTGAGTTCCACCAGAAAAAAAGCCCTGGTTAGGAATGTAGGAAGCTGCTTCCGCTTAAGTCATAGCATGTGTCCATTTGGTTAAGGGTCTAAGTATGTGTTACTAATAGGGTGGCTTGAAGCTCCCTCAGGGGATGTTTAACAGTTAATTCTAGGGTTAACTGGGGGTGGAGGTCAATTTCCATCAGGGCTGCAGTATTTAGAGATACTGACTATTTCATTTGAAACCCTAACTGCCCTTTCCCTAACTGCCTCTCAAGCACGGAAAGAAGACCCCACAAGACTGGCCTTCAGGTTGTGCTCAGCCTCAGACCAAGACTGCAGGTGGTGGTTTAAAATTTAATTTTAATTCAGTCTGGGAAGTGAACCTAGAAGAGTTTGTAGTTTTAATTATAATTCTTGTACAGATATACTGTAGTAGAAAACTTTCGGCATGTGTGGAAAATCAAATCGAGTCAGGAGATGTCTGCCATTTAATGCTATTTGATCTGGGCATGTGAAAGTACATTAACTGATGGAATAAAATTATACGATCAGTTCAACACCTATTAAAGGGTTCTTTTTAATAAGAAGAAGAGGAGAAGGAAAATACGTATTGAATTCGGTCCCTATATTTACCTGCATTGACGATAATGTTTCCATCTATTACCTAAATGGTCATTTTATACAATTTTCCCCTAAAGCTGAACGAATATTATAATGATTCAACTTAAGAGTAAGGCTTGTTTGGAAAGATATCAAAGGAAGAGATTACAGAGAGAATACAGATAAAGATAGGAGGGAAAGGTTGGAAGCAGGGAACCATAAATCAAGGCTTAGATAATTTTTATACACAAGGCTTAAATTGCCTTTGAGTTTCTCTCCTATTATTTCTATTAACACTGGATTGTTGTCAGTGGGAAAGAGAAAACAGAGGAGAGGCATTGCTCCACATGCAAATGTGGTTGTTGGCTCTCTGGTGGCTGTTCTAGGGTGGCATTCATGGAGACAAGGTGTCAGCATCCTAGGGCAAAACTGTAGGAAAAGAGCCCGCTGTTCCTACTACAACTACAAGAGATTAGCCTTTGTGAGATTAGGACTCTGTGAAAGCATATTGTCAGGCCTCAGCATGGGTCGGGCTCCAGCAACTGGGTTCCAAGACCTGGGGAGTTGGTGTCAGTCCATGTGGGCCAAAAGCAGGTGTGTAGTCCAAAACAGGCAGGGGTCGAGTTCTATGGAGCCGCAGTAGCTCAATGCTAGAGTGCATGCTTTGCATGCAAAAGGCACCAGCTATCTCCAGGTAGGGCTAGGAAAAGATCTTGCCTGAAACCCTGGAGGGCCACTGCCGGTCAGTGTCAACAATACTGAGCTAAATGAATCAAGGGTCTGACTAAATATAAGGCAGCCTTCCTATGCTCTACAGCAGCAAACAAGGATCACAGGGACCAGCGGCAGGTACATATTCAAAGTCATGCAGAGGTCAGGATCCAAGGCAGAAATCAGGAAAATTGGGCAGTGTGCTCACACCAGAAAGAGGTTTCTCGGAGTAAGGAGCAAGCTCTGAACCTAGGGCTTTATAGGTTCTGACGTATTGGTCCTTGGGTTTAGCTGACTAGATGATCAGGCAAGTTGCTATTGCAGCCTACACGGTGCACTCAGAGTAGTCTGCTAGGCTGGCAGGGAAACCAGAGCACTGGTGATTCCAAAGGCAAGGCACCAGTACCTGACTGCTAGATGCCCCTGGTTCAAGACACACCCCAATACCTTATGCATATTAGAATTTACCAACAGGGTCTTCAGCCTTGGCAATGGGTAAAGAAGTCCTGAGTTGACTCCAATTCTATTTTATACTCTACAAAGAAAACAAAACACATATTTTGGGGTAAATATATACTGCAGGCATGCCGGGCGAAAAATCCCAAGGACACATTGCACATGAATTATTACACTTCATACAATGTAACAGAGTGCACTTAGTAGTCCTCTAGAGCTGTTCCCTTCCACACAGTATTGATGGCTGTTGGCTGAATAGGCTCTCTTTAGCTATTTGGTGGATAATAGGATTCCCTCTCCATACCACACTTTATATCAGTGATCAATTCACTTTGAAACAACAGCATTAATTTTTTAGATCCTTGGAAGTGGTGAAAGGTTGACAGAGCTACTATTTGTGAGGTTATTTAACAAGTCGCATGTCTTATGATAATGGACAGCTGGAGCAGAAATGTTATAGGTAGATTCATGGGGCAGGAGGGCATGTGGTCATTCAGGATGCAAGTGGAGAGGAAGTGAGGCAGTCCCATGGCTGGCTATTGTTTGGATATGTGGAACCTACCGAAAAGCACTGTGCGTTTATGTAGGCAGTGTTCTATCTGTGAGAGAACCCATTCAGACAAAGAAGTTATCACATGAGCCCTATTCAGGCATGTAGCCAAACACGTATGGGCAAAACTGTGTAGGGGCTCTGGGCGGGGCCCACTGCCCTAATCCCAACATCCCTGCATGCATCATTAGTGCTCTCTCCACTCCCAACCTTTGTATGTTCAGCATAACAGTATGAAGGGAGATTCTAAGAGTCAAAGCACACATTACTTTAAAGATGTACTTTCAATGGAGTATTAATCTCTCTCTCTCTCTCTCTCTCTCTCTCTCTCTATATATATATATATATATATATCAGGTGGAATCTAACCATCTCTATATAGAGATAGATATACCACAATATATATTGGGACCACAGTGTGTGTGTGTGTGGGGGGGGAAGAGTTAAAACCCCACACTGGGATCCCAGTCAAGATCAGGACTAGGGATAGGGGAGAAATTTTTTTCAGTTCACGTTTACCTGATTTTGCACTTTTGAACTACTATGCAAAGTGAAACTCAGTGATCCTTCGAAATGCACACTTCTCCGAATATTGCAATGGAGTTCTCCAAAAAATTTTTAAAAAGTGTACAAAAATGCACATATTAGGAAAAATAACATTACAATACATTATATTAAGAAAATCGCTTGCAAATCTGTGTATGTTAGGCAAAAAGGGATACAAAAATGCAGGTATTAGGAGGAGGAGGAGACGAAGACGAAGACGAAGACGAAGACGAAGACGAAGACGAAGAAGAAGAAGAAGAAGAAGAAGAAGAAGAAGAAGAAGAAGAAGAAGAAGAAGAAGAAATGTAGCTGCCAGCTACATCTTTAAAGTAATGTGTGCTTTGGGTTTCAGTCTGTTCAGTACAAAGCACTTTAGCATTAGCATTAGCAGTGCTTTCAGATAATGGGAAAAGATTCGGGGTCTAAAGAAATTTGCCACTAATGGAAATGAAGATGATTAAAAACTGCTTATAAAACTTCAGAGTGCTATCAGTAATCAACAATGTGCTGGAGGTGGAGAACCCTGCCTTCCAGAGCCCGCTAATATTGCTGTGTTCTTCTGTTGGGATTTTTTTTTAGTTTGATTATATAATATATATAATCAAATAATATATATAATATATATAATCCCCCCTCGCCGGATCGTCACCTTGAAGTGGTGAGTGGGCTTGCGTGTTCCGATGAATCCTGTGAGCAATGCCGTCGGGAGCTATGTACTCCCAGTAGGGTCACCCATGGCGGTAAGGTCCGGGGAGAGGAACCAGACAAAGAACGATCCAAAACATAAAGTCCTCAACGGCAGAACAGGCGGAAGATAATTAAACCTAAATTACAACGGCTGTGAAGGCGGATGAAGGCTGCAGCAGAGAATGGTTTTCCAATCGTCAGGGTAACCGTGCCATTGGATCTCTGCCGTACTCTGTCAAGTTTGTGTGGTGATTCGTTGTGCACCGATCTCCCCACATAAAACAGTTTCACGCACAGGCGTCTTCCAACCCAACCCATCCAACCCAACCCAACCCAACCCAACCAACCAACCAAACAAACAAAAAAAAGTCCCATGGCGACTGGCGAATGGCAACGGGGGCAGGACTGTGAATCTGGAAGCCCCTAGTCATGGACCAGCACATGGGCGGTGGATGCAGACTCAGTCGCCCTGTTCAAGGAACGAGGTAGTCGAGCAGCTCGGCAGCTGTATCCATGACTGAGCAGCCCTATTTAGGATCCACTCTGCTCACCCCGTATGGGGAGGGGGCTAGAAAAGGTGCCCTAAACATAGTCTACCTCTTTCTCCCCTGACTGGATTACCGCGTCCAGTGGGGTCACCATTTTAGCGGTCGAAAAAGACATTTGAATTTTGGAACATGGAATATACGGACATTGCTGGATAACATAGATAGTGAACGCCCTGAGCGTAGGACTGCTATTATTGCAAGGGAGCTGAGACGGTTTAAAATTGACATAGCAGCACTTCAAGAAACTCGAAGGGCAGGAGAGGGACAGCTGAAAGAAGAAAAAGGAGGTTATACCTTCTTCTGGAAAGGACTACCTGAGCAGGACCGACGAATACATGGTGTAGGCTTTGCCATCAAAAATGAACTAGTGAACTCTTTGTCAGAAGTTCCTACTGGCATTAACGAACGCCTGATAACTCTTCGATTAAAGCTCGCCAATAACCAACAGGTAACTATTTTGAGCGCTTATGCACCAACATTAGATGCTGATGATGACATCAAGGAAAGTTTTTACAGCCAGTTGGACACTCTCCTGTCAGAGATACCCAAGGAGGATAAAATTATCCTCCTGGGCGATTTTAATGCAAGAGTCGGGCGTGACTTTGATTTATGGCCAGAAACTATTGGAAAAGACGGAGTTGGTAATAGCAACCCGAACGGACTCTTACTTTTGTCTATATGTGCAGAGCATAATCTCACTATTACAAACACGCTCTTTCGACAAAAGAATAAGTTTAAAACATCATGGCAGCACCCACGGTCAAAGCACTGGCATCTTCTGGATTATGTAATTGTCCGTGTTAGAGATCGCCGCGATGTACTTCTTACTAGGGCCATGGTGAGTGCTGACGACTGCTGGACAGACCACCGACTAATCCGGTCCACTATGGTTATCAACATTGCTCCCCAACGTAGGCTTCAAGGAAGGAAACCAAGGCGTAAAATGAACATCCACGCCCTTCAAGATCCTATTAAGCAAACTCGTCTTCAATCACTTCTTAAGGAACATCTACCTACGGAACCTCCTGACAACATTGAGGACCATTGGTCTAAGCTGAAAACCTCCATTACTGCAGCTTGTGAACAAACTATTGGATATGAAACTAAGAAACATCAGGATTGGTTTGATGAAAATGACAATGAGATTAAATATATAATTGACCAAAAAAGGAAAGCCTTCCAAATATGGCAAAATGATATTAACTGCGCTGCCAAGAAAAAAACCTACTATAGCGCAAAGGCTGAGGTCCAAAGAAGAACAAGAGAACTTAAGAACGCTTGGTGGAAAAAGAAAGCTGAAGAAATTCAACAACTTGCAGAATCCCATGATGCGCGGGGCTTTTTTAAGGCCACAAGGGCCATTTATGGACCAAAAACCTATGGTACAAACCCTTTACAATCAAAAGATGGCACCAAACTCTTAAAAGACAAAGAGTCTATTGCACTGCGTTGGAAAGAGCATTATTATGACCTTTTAAATCGTAAATCTAAGGTGGATAATGAGATTTTTCCGCAAATCCCGCAAAAACAAATTAAAGAGGAACTTGCAATACTCCCCACTTTGGATGAAGTAAAAAAAGCCATTAATCAAATGAAGAACAACAAAGCTAGTGGACCAGATGGGATTCCTGCTGAAATCTTTAAAGAAGGGGGGCCCGAACTTGTACAACATCTTCATAAACTCATCGAAAAAATCTGGATAAGAGAAGAGATCCCAGAAGACTTCAGGGATGCCATAATTATCACCCTCTTTAAGAAGGGTGATAGAACAGACTGTGGAAACTATCGGGGCATTTCTCTCTTAGCAACCGCAGGTAAAATATTTGCTAGGATTCTCGCAAACCGTCTTCTATCTATTTCAGAAGAGATCCTCCCTGAGACTCAATATGGTTTCCGCCCCTCTAGAGGGACAGTAGACATGATTTTTACTGCACGCCAGCTCCAAGAAAAATGCCGGGAGCAAAATCAACCCCTTTATATGGCATTTATCGATTTGGCTAAGGCCTTTGATACTGTAGACCGTACAGCTCTCTGGACTATCCTTATGAAAATTGGATGCCCCAATAAATTTGTGAATATCTTGCGACTTCTCCATGACAACATGACGGCAACGGTTTTGGACAACAACGGCTCTCATGGTGCTCCATTTAAAGTGGGATCAGGTGTTAAACAGGGATGTGTTATCGCCCCAACATTATTTGCCATTTTCATCGCCATGGTTTTACATCTTGTCAAGGGGAAACTTCCCACCGGTGTGGGAATTATATATCGAACAGATGGAAAGCTTTTTAATCTCAGCAGGCTGAAAGCAAAAAGTAAGGTAATTACAACCTCCGTTGTGGAACTTCAGTATGCTGATGATAATGTGGTCTCCGCACATTCAGAGGATGATCTCCAAACTATCCTAAATGCTTTTGCAGAAGCATACGAAAAACTTGGTCTCTCACTTAACATCAAAAAAACCAAAATGCTTCATCAGCAAGTGCAAGCCAATCCTTTGGTGATGCCATCTATCCAGCTTGGCGGGACAATACTGGAAAATGTCGATCATTTCCTCTATCTTGGCAGCTATCTTTCTGTTACAGCTAACATCGACAGTGAAATCCAGCATCGTCTGAGCTCCGCAAGTGCCGCATTTTCTCGAATGAAACATAGAGTGTTCGAGGATCGGGATATTTGTAAGAAGACCAAAACACTGGTTTATGAAGCCATTGTATTACCAACTTTACTGTATGCCTGCGAAACATGGACTATCTATAAACGTCACTTCCACCTCCTTGAAAGGTTTCATCAACGTTGCCTCCGGAAAATCCTGCAAATTACTTGGGAAGATAGGCGAACAAATGTCAGTGTACTGGAAGAAGCAAAGACTACTAGCATTGAAAAAATGATCCTTCAACGCCAACTTCAGTGGACCGGTCATGTTGTTCGAATGCCTGACTGCCGTCTCCCAAAGCAGTTACTTTACTCCCAACTCAAGGATGGAAAGCGGAATATCGGTGGTCAATATAAGAGGTTTAAAGATGTTCATAAGGCTAATCTAAAAAAATGCAATATAAACATCGAAAACTGGGAAGCTCTGGCCCATGAACGATCTAAATGGAGGTTGGCCTTTCACAAAGGTTCCATGGACTTTGAAGAAGCCCGAGTGCAAGGTGAAAGGGAGAAACGTGCTAAGCGAAAAGCACGTCAAATGAATCCTTTACAGGACCATCTTCTATCTGGTAACCTGTGTCCTCACTGTGGGAAGCTGTGTGGATCTAGAATTGGCCTCCACAGTCACTTACGGACCCATCGCTAGAGTCTACACAATCTTCTTTAGAATCTCCTCCTTTTATCCCGGAAGACAATCTTACTCGGTCACGAGTGATCGCCTGATGATGATGATGATGATATATAATAAAGTCCATGATCAAGTGTATAGACTGTGGTGGGCAGGCTGCAGCCTTAGGACAGTTGCATGAGGTCCTCACCTCAATTTCAAAATCCTTCTGCAAGACCTCTGACAAGAATGATCTGTCCTTTCCCAGGAAGCCTGCTGGTCAGGGAGGAAAAGGGAGAGGGGGGTGTCAGAAAGAGAGAGAAAGAGAGAGAGAGAGAGAGAGAGAGAGAGAAGGGGGTGGTAGAAAGAGAAAGGGCATGGCAAAGAGAGGGAGTGAGAAGGGCTGGTCCACCCACTTTTGGCTCTGGCCATGCTTGTTGCTGACTGCAGCCCCACCCACTCCAACATGTAGACCCTGAAAGATTGCCCCGTAGGGCAGGGGTGCAGAACCTCAGGCTTGGACCCCAAATCTAGCCTGCCTGGGGTCCCAATTCAGCCCTTTGGTTCCCCAGATGGCCCCATCCCCTTTCCCCTGACCACCAATTGTTCGGTGGTTTCCCAGCTTTTGTGGACTTTTGCTTCATTCTAGAAGATTGACATGCCTCTCCTAAGGTTTATTTACTGGCCATAAGAGTGTTAAGTTGCCATGGGCTTGTATTTTCGCCCCTGCCCCTTTTCCCTTTGCCCCACCCCTTTGGCCAGGGGAGGCCGGTGACCCCTATATCAGTGGGGCTCCTTATCCATTTCAGCTTTTATTTTGAGATTTATAGGAACTATCTATGGTGCTGAACTCCATTCCCAAAATAGGTTCACCACCATGGAGCACCATGGATAGCTCCTATAAAGCTCAGAATAAAACCTGCAATAGATAAGGAGCCCCACTGACATAAGAGAGTCACCAGCCTCCCCTGCCTTTGGCCCTGCCCACTGTTGGAATATGGCCCCTGGGGGCTTCTCCAAAATGGAACTCAGAGCTGAAGAAGTTCAGCACCCCTGTCCTGAGAACGCAGCTGGCAGCCCTCCACCGAAAAATGGTTCCCCATGCCTGGTATAAACCCTTCAAACACAGGAGAGGGGCCTATAGCATAGTGGTAGAGCACATGTTTTGCACCCAGGTTCTGTCCCTGGAGTCAGCAGCTAAAGGATCTTCTGCTGCAGGACTGGGCATGACCCCACCTAAGTCCCCGCAGCAGTGCGGTCAGCTACTGCAGCAGACAGCACTAAGCTCCCGCTCCTCAATCACCTGCTACCTTTTCATATAGCAGGAGAAGTCCTCAGGAGATTGGGAAAGAAGAAAATGTGTCTTCCCCCCCCCACACACACACACCTTTTACCCTCCCCAAACTTCATATCCTCTCTCCACCTGTTCCAGGCTGTCTAGAGCCCTGAACAGGAACACCCCTTTAAGGGGCTGGAGAGAATACCGTAACCATTTTGCTGTAGGTCTCGCTTGTGTCTTCTTTCATTTGAATAGGGTTTTTGTTTAGCAAATCAGATCAGCAAGGAGACTCATCTTTGGGGCCGTAGCTTAGTGGTAGAGCACCTGCTTTGCATGCAGAAGGTCCCAGGTTCAATCCCGGGCATCTCCAGGTAAGACTGGGAATATTCCTGCCTGAAACCCAGGAGAGCCACTGACAACACTGGGCTAGATGGACCATTGGTCTGACTCAGTATAAGGAAACTTCCTATGTTCCTAAGATCCATGAAAAGCGGCTATGACCATCAGAAACCACATGCAGATAAATTGTTTCCTGAATACTCCTCCCGCATTTCTCTCTAGTTCTAATCCTTCTGTGATATGGGATTTGCCTGCCGCCCCCCCTCTCCACCTACAGTTGTTACCTTCCCTGCATGCATCACAAAAGCAAATGTTCTTGTATTTTCTCAAAAACCACACAATCAATATTTCTTTCTGAGCAATGGTTCTGTGCCACATTTGGTGGTTCTGTTATATTATGCCTTTATGGGTGGCTGCACACCAGTAACCTAGAGGATGGCTTGCCTTGTCAAAAAAGAAAAAAGAGCTCCTATTCTCTGCTCTGGATGACAGCATACAATTGCCTCTTGTTCCTCCCCGTAGGACTAATAATACATTTTATTTTACTGGGCTTCCAAGTACAAGCAGGTGAAGCGTAGCTTATTTTTGTCAAAGCATAGTAGGTTCTATTAAGTTTTAATGGTGCAAAATCCTCCTTAGCTTACATCTACAGCTGAAATACAATAGTCATCTCTCACTTCAATAGTAGTGAGGGTTTCCTTGTAGAGGTCCGTGCTCCAATGCGGGGGAAGGGCTCCCTGTAATGAAATTCACAAGCCCCATCCTCTGACTTCTTCCATTTTAGCCAAATCATGGCTCCCTGCAGATAGTAGGGGGGCTACTTAGGCCCAGGGATGGGGACTCGGACTCGACGACTCGACTCGTGAGTCCGACTGAGTCCCCCCTTTGACTCGAGTCCCACTCGAGTCCCAATTTTTTCAATGGGACTCGAGACTCGATCGGACTCGAGCCCAAGGACTCCGCCACCGCCGCCACTCACGTCACCGCCGTCGCTGTCTCCCTCGCTGCCACCCGCTCGCAGCTACCGCCGCCGCCATCGCACGCCACGCCGCCATCACGCCGCCGCCGCCATCACACTCAGCTGCCCGCGCCGGTCCCGTAATCACTTCCGGCGCGGCGATGACACGCCGGGACCCTGCTCCGGCGTGCTTGGTCGCCGCCGTTTTAAACAGAGCGGCGGCAGCCAAGCGCGCCGGAGCAGGGTCCTGGCGCGGCGAAAGTGACGCGCCGGGACCCTGCTCCTGCGCGCTTGGCTGCCGCTGCTTTAAACAGAGCGGCGGCAGCCAAGCGCGCCGGAGCAGGGTCCCGGCGCGTCACTTTCGCCATGCCAGAAGTGATGACAGGACCGGCGCGGGCGGCTGTGTGCGATGGCAGCGGTGTGGCGTGCAATGGCAGCGGCGTGGCATACGATGGCGGCTGCTGCGAGTGGGTGGCGGCGAGGCAGCGAGGCGGCGGCAAGGCGGCGGCGGCGGCAACTCGAACGGCACGGAGAACACTCTCCGCACCACTCAGAAGAGCGAGATCGGGCCGCGCCGCCGCCGCGGAAAACTACAAACCCAGGGAGGGCTCATAATGCATCCCTGGTGCGGCAGCGGCGGCGGCAGAAGCAGGGACGAGGGAAGGACCCACCTATGGTAAGTGGGGGCGGTGGCGGCGGCGGCCCATGGAGGGAGAGGCAGGGTCTCTGCGGGAGGAAGGGCAGCTCTTCTTCCTCTCGTGGAGACCCTCCCGCTCCCTCCATGGGCCGCCGCTTTGGGAGTGACTCGGGACTCGGGACTCGAGTCACCATTTTGGACCTTGGACTCAAGACTCGACTCGAGACTCGGGTCCAAAGACTCGTGACTCGACTCGTGACTCGAGGCCAAGGACTCTTCAACATCCCTGCTTAGGCCTTCCTCCCCTTCCTGTAATTCAAGCACTGGCGGAAATATGTTTTTTTGGGCTCTGTCTGGCAAATGTGAATGACTAACAGCGCAATACTATAAATGTTTATTCAGAAGTGAGTCCCATAATGTTCAATGGAGCTTACTCCCAGGTAAGTGTATATAAAGCCGCAATCCTATACACACTTATCTAGGAGTAAGCCCCATTGAACTCAGTGGGAATTGCTTTTGAGTAGATCTACATAGGATTGTGCTGTGAGTGACTGAAAACCTGTGTGCATAACAGCTTGGGAGTAAGTCCTCCTAAACTCTGTGGGATTTACTTATGAGTAAACCTGCGTATGTAAGTACAGGTGTGCCGCAGAGGTTCAGTAGCACAAACTGGGCCTGTGGGGCCATGAGTTCATATCTCACCAGGGGAGGCTTGTGACTCCTATGTCAGTGGGGCTCTTCACCCATTGCAGCTTTTATTCTGAGCTTTGTAGGAGCTGTCCATGGTGCTCCGTGGTGGTGAACCTATTTTGGGGATGGAGCACAGCACCATGGATTGCTCCTATGAACCTCAAAATAAAAGTTGCAATGGATGAGGAGCCACACTGACATAGGAGTCACCAGGCTCCCTGCATCTCATCCTTTCCTGGCCCCTGCCAGTGCAGTACTTTTTATTATGTCAGACTTGAGAAACCTTTTGGCCCCCAGAGATGGGGAATGCAGGGTCAAGGCTGCATTCACCCAGTGGTAATCTGTCAGAGGCTCCATGCCAGTGGTGGGCAGGGCCAAAGCCAGAAGGGGGGGGGGGTCAGAACATCCCTCTCTCTCTTTCTGCGCCTCTTTCTCTCTCTCTCTGCCTGCCCCCTTCTCTCTTCCTGCTTGCCCAGCAGGCTGCTTGTGGGGTGGGGGTGAGTCAGATTATTCTTGCCAGAGGTCTGAACTGATCGCTTGCAAAGGGCTTTTGAAATCGGGCCATGGGTTGCCCACCTCTGTTTAGTAGGGGTGGGTGATCAGCCCACCACCCGTACTTTCAGCGTGCTCGGCAAATGCTGCCGCCGCTCCTGCCAAGCTGGGTTGAGAGCAAGCACCAGCCGAGGCACTCGCCGGACTTCTGGGTTCCCGGCGCTACGTTGTTTACGTAGAAAATGGCGTAAGATACGTTAAAAGTGGCCACAATTTGCGTAACTTGCGCAAATCTCGGCCATTTTTAATGTATCTTACACCATTTTTCACATAAACAATGTAGCGCCGGGAACCTGGAAGTCGCTTCCCTGTCTCGGCTCGCGAGAACACGATTCGAGCCAGGGAAGCAGGTAGGGCAAGCGGAGCTCGGGGGGGTCGAGCCCGGTGAGTTCACCAGACTTCCACCCCCCAATCGAGCTCCGCACACATACCTAGTTTACAGGATTTTTTAACAGGGGTGTTGAAGCTCAGGTCTGTGGGCCAAATACAGCCCTCCAGGGTTCTCCAGATGGCCCCTCCCCCTTTCCCCTGACCACCACTCATTTGGTGGTTTCCCAGCTTTTAAGAATTCTCCCCCAATCTAACACATTGAAATGCCTCTCCTAAAGCTTAGTTACTGGCAATAAGAGCTTTAAGCTACAATATGCTGGTAATTTGGGGTATCTTCTTGGCCCCGCCCCTTTGGGTTTTGGCCTCACCCTTTTGCCTTTGGCTCCACCCACCACTGGAATGTGGCCCCCGAGATCTTCAAAATTGAATTCAGCATTCAGGTGGAGAGAGGTTTGACACCCCTGTTTTAAAAGGTATGTAGACAAAATTAATGGAGGTTAGGTATATCAACAGCTATTTAGAATATTTATAATCTGTTTTTAGATTTAAATAAAATTCCCGAAGTGTGTAACAATACAATTACAAAAACAATTTAAACAAAAATAATGAGAAAGTGATACCCCATCTGTATTCAGTGAAAGTCATTGCCATTGGCGGCTTTTAATTTAGTACTGGAAGTTCAGGTTGTACATTATTCTAGCCTTTTTCTTATTTCTATCACCTAGACTTGGTTGCCATGAAATATGACTGCCAAATTTTGAAACATCCAGAAGTGGGATATGCATAGGCTCTTCCCATTGATGCATTGTATCAAATGCAGCTTTTGTCTTCCTAGTCAACAACAAAATTAATATCAGCACTAAAGTAAAATGATACAGGTCAAACCAGAATTATGCATAGTGCCAGACACGCTCGCTTAATATCCTACCTGAAACCCAGATGCCACTTGAGATAATTTAATAGCACTAGTTCTCTCACATTCCAGATCAATAAACATTTCTCCAACCAGCATTACAAAGAAATATTGTCCCTGTCTTGTTCTTTCTCAAAATCAAAAAGCCATGCAGGAAACTGAAATATGATTGTTGTATTGCACATTAAATTAAATCATAAATCACATATGGCTTTGATCTAGGTTGAATACGATAGATAGATAGATAGATAGATAGATAGATAGATAGATAGATAGATAGATATAATCCCCAATCGGACCCACCAGATTTATGCATAAATAAAAATCTTATGAATCCTATTAGAACTGGGGAAAAAATAGATACCTTCTTCTTTGAAACACATAGTTGAAATCCTAGTTACTATTCAAGTAACCAATACTTGCCAGGAGAGCTGGGACTGGAACTTAGAACTAGGGATAGCTGAATCCGTCAGTTTGCTTTCCCCCCTGCATTTGAATTTTTGGAATCTCAAGTTCTTTCTGTCCTGAATATGAAGAACCGTGTGAATTTTGGTAATTACCAAAATGAACTGAAACAAAATTCTCATCCATACCAATTGCAATAGGTACAGGTATTCCTAGCATAGCGAAGTTTAAGATCACCAGTACTCTCCAAATGTCATCTCACCACTCGTCTCGTGCCCGATTCCCATTCATGTTTGCGATTGCTGTTTGCTCTGCACGAATGGGAAACTTGCGCAAATCAAGCAACAGACAAATGGAAGATTTGCGCAAGTTCCCCCAAATTTGTGCACATTTCCTGATTTGCACAACTTTCTTCCCTACAGTAAATCAGGGCTGATTCAGTACATTGGGAATCGGGAACACGACAAACATAAGCGTGTGTTCGACAATTTACAAATATTTTTGGTGGACGCAGTCTCGCATTTGGAGCTTCAAATGGGGTATGCTCGCATGTTTTGCAAGCAATAATGAAATTTCCATACATCCCTTGATGTACCTGCCTGCCATATAGCAGTTAAAGATGAGAATGTCAGAAAAAAAGAGGTGACAACCCTAATTAAGCACTAGCATGGTTGAATATACAGGGATTCAAAGTCAGACTTTTAAGAGCAAGGCACTCAAAAACCTTGAGCCTAAGACTAAGTGAACGAATGTGTCAGTTTTGGTTTTTCCCACATTTGATTTGTTTTCATCTCAAGTTCTTTTTGTCCCAAATATGGAGAAATGTGTAAATGTGGGTGAATTCTTATCAAAACTGGACTTGAACTGACATTCTTACCCATCCCTACGAGTAAGAACTGTATAAGCTTAGCCTACAAATTAGCCCAGCGAGTTACCTGGAATTATGTGGGTGTGTGTTCAGGCAACAGAGCCCTCTTCTGGGCAATGGCAAATAGTATGGCCTGAGCCACACTATCCCCTGCATTCTACTGTCCCCATTTGAGGCAATTTGGGATGGTGGTGAATTTTGGGGGATGGGATGAACTTACCCCCCAGCTGTGTTGTGTAGCTCCTGGTGCCAACTAGCTGCCAGCTGGCATTTTTTTGCCCACAATGCTTCTTGGAAACTATATGGTGGTTCCCAGCTGGCAGCTGCTGGGAGGATCACTGCTGCTGTTGCTGTGGAACAGGCTTTGATGGCAAAGGCTTTTGGCCCACATCTAGTATGAGTTCCCTGGATTGTCCAGGCCTGATATAAATACTGGGAGTCTAGCTTTCTGCCCTTGCTTGGTCAACAAACCAAAGTGCTTGCACCAATTTAGGCTCCAGTACCTCTAGCTTCCGGCTTAAGCTTCAGTTTCAGCCCTAGCTCTGGTCTGAGCCCCTGAGCAAGCTGGGGCTTGCATTACTCTTGCATGAACCCTCTCTCCTGATCCAGGTCCCAGCTCCTGAATGAATGAACCTAGGACTGGAGAACATGCACTCCAGGTCTGGTTCATGGCATTTGCACCTATGGGACCAGCCTGTTCCTGGCATTCCTGTGCTAAAGGGAGCCTTTAGCTCTCAAATCAGCAAAATGTGATTTGGGCCCCAAATCAGCAAAATGTAAGGGGATGTGCACACAAACCCTCCCCACACATCCGATGAACATGTAAGGAACAAGCAGGATTGTGCCACCAGTCATGCTGCCCCTGCTACCAGTGGTCATGCGTGCTTGGCCTCACTGTAGAAGTGCTGGCTTGTTGGGATGGGTCCTCCATATGATGGGGAACCCTGGTAGAGTTGTACATAGAGTTGTGTGGAAATGGCCTGTTTTCCACAACCATTGCACAATGATTGATTGCACAATGAGTCATTAAGGGCACAGTGCTGTGCATGTTTAGATGCCCCCCCGGGGGGGGAGTCCTACAACTCTCAGCATTCCCCAGCCAGCATGGCAGTTGTAGGACTTTTTCTCATCTAAACATGCTTAGGATTGCACCCTAAGAGCATGTGATCAGCACTTAGGCTATGGTGCCTCTCTAATGTATGTATGCTTTGTTTTCAACCTTGGGGGGGGAACCATGGACCTTTAAACTTAGTATTACCTCAAGGCAACCTTCTCCACATGTTTTGAACTACAACTCCCAGCATTCCTGACCAATGACCACGCTGAGTGGGGCGGATGGGAATTGAAGTCCAAAACACCTGGAGGGAACCAGGTTTGGGGAGGATGCCTAAAGGGGACATCTTTAATCAGCCTCTTATGTAGATTGGCTAGATCTCGTAAGCATCCATGTTGGCACTTTACCTTCTTACAACCTGGTGGTGCTAGTGTTGATACTACTGAGTGTGCAATCTTGTTGACTCCAAGTGAAGCTAATTACAGATTTTCTGGTTGTAGGATGGAGCCCCCAGAATGTGGAAGTGCTTCTTGGAATATGGCAGTCTGCATATTCTAAGGTTTGCCTTCGAGCTAGAAGGATCTGCCTGGAAACAGCAGATCTGTCCCAAGGTCACTGGGATGAGAGCATGTCACCTTTGGCCCAGTGTAGAAGGGCGTACAGTTTTCTACTAATTGGCTCCAAGGCTACATTGGTGCCGGGTCTAGTGAGATTGGTTTCAGCTGCCATGACATCATTCTATGGGTGCAGCTGGCATTACCTCATCTATGGGTGTAACTGTACAGATATGTATAAAAGGTGGTCAATGTCTCTATGTTCTTGTTGGGGGGGAAAGGAGTTTATTATAAGAAGGATTTATTTGAGTAGAGCATTCTGTAAGTATAGAGATAGTTTATGTATGTCCAGACTGTACGTTGTTTTTGTCTGACATACTGTTCTCTTGCACTTTTGTAATTAGCACTCTGTATATGTTCTGTTCCTGTTTTACATGTCTTAGTTTTAGTAAACCTTTGTGTTTAAAGAAACAGACTTGTGTTTTGCTTTTTACCTACTGGACTAGCACTAACTACCCACGCCACAATCTCACCGCTGCTACATCTGCAGCTGCTGGGTACAAAGTTGTTTAACTTTGTCCCCCCCCCCCCCCGGCGGCTCAGATTTCCATCAGTGCTTTCCCCTGGCATAATTGTAATTAAATCAGATCTTAAGTTCTAAAGTATGTGAAGGAACAGCGGCAGCCATAACAACAAAATGTGAACCAGGTTAAAGAAAATAGGCTCAGGGCACAATCCAATCAGGCTGCCCATAACCCTCCAAACTTGGAGGATTACAGGCATGCTATGCATGGTGGGAGGCGTGCGGAGGCAAGTTC
Source organism: Shinisaurus crocodilurus (assembly GCA_021292165.1). NCBI lineage: Eukaryota > Metazoa > Chordata > Lepidosauria > Squamata > Shinisauridae > Shinisaurus > Shinisaurus crocodilurus. The sequence continues at coordinate 31,985,187 of CM037876.1, forward strand.
GCCTCTGCGCTCCTCCCACCATGCAAAACACTTAGACTGCCAATTTTGGCCATTTAAGTGTCTGGCCTTGGAGCAGGTGAGAAGGAGTGCGAGGCACTGCCAGGATACCTCATCTGCTGGTGAAGCCCGTTTCCTCCCCCACCCCTCCCTTCCCTGCCCCACTACCTGCCCCCCAAAGCCCATCTCTGAGGTCGCTCTTGCAACCTTAGAGCTGCAGCCGATGTGGTTCTTTCCACACTGGCTGCAAGGACAGAGGGAGGGAGCTCCGATTTCGGAGTCTCAGCTCCAACCTTGGAGCAAGTTTCCCAGGTCAGAGCTGGGACTGCGAAAAATCCTATGTGGCTGTGTAGACGCTGTCTAGCGGCCATAGGAATTGTGCTGCCCAGGTGCAATTCCATGCATGTTTGACAGAAAAAGTTCCCACAATTCCCAGCTGGCCCCATGCTGGCTGGGGCATGTTGGAAGTTGTAGGACTTTTTTTTTTCTGTCTAAACATGCATGGAATTGTGCCCTTAGCTGGGTGAACACATTGGCCCCTTTCCAGCTCAAGTCACAGTTATGTTATTCATGTATAATAACGAATTGCCCTGGATATACAGATGTTGATCCTCATTCACATTTAAGGGGCAATGTAATAGACGCAAGACGGGATAGTTTCACCAGCCTGCAACAACCATCCTTTTCAGGGGCTGGCCCTTCCATCATGCAAAGTAGGGTAGCTGCCTCAGGCAGCAGATGCTGGCAGGCAGGCAGGCAGGCAGCAGTGAAGTGTTGGAAGTGTGTGTGTCCTGCAGGCTGCCCTGCATCCCCTAAGCTAGCCTTCTGAGCTCAAGTGCCATCGATGACCTTGTCCTGTCCCCAGTGTTGATGTAAGTTTCAGCTGCTAATTATCTGGTTGGCTTTTGTACATGGGATTGGGTGGGCATCTTGTCCTTTACCTCAGGCAGCAAAATGTCTTGGGCTGGTCCTGCTCCTGGTCCTTTTAATTTCAAATCTCAAATACAATTTTATTGGCATGTTGTTGTTGTTGTTGTTGTTGTTGTTGTTGTTGTTAATTCTCCTGGTTATCCAGACAGACAAACAGCACAGGTTTCATTGGCCTAAGTAGTTCTGCAGCGAATGCTCAGGCCATTTACTGGTTGTGTGATTGAACTGAGGGTGGATTAAAGATGGAAATTTAATTTTTCATTCGTGAAACAATCCAGTGCTCCAGTCGTGTCACTCTTGTGTACTGAAACTGAGGCTACAAGTTTTATGCTCTGAATGATTGAGAACAATCATAACGACATAATTGCCTGATATTAAGAGAGAGAATTAACTAGTATACTGATCATAGTTTCTTTCCCCAAGATAAACCCAGAACTGAGTCAAGGTAGGATAACTCACCAAATTCAATTCAGCTACATTACAGTCACAGTTAATAATGTGGTATGAATCTGAAATAGCTACATAAAAATCAGCAGAAATCCACCACCATCCCGCCCCATCCCCCAGTAAAATTACCCTATTATAGCCAGGAGCAGGATGCATTTAATCTCTCTTTCTTTTTTTAAAAAAGCCTGGAAAACATGGCTCTGAGCGACTTTTCTTGCCTGTCTCCAGCTGTGGTACCGTGTGACAATTGCTGTTGGAACATATTCCTATTATGCTTCCAGCAGAAAAAACCCTGGAGCAATTGGACTACCTATATTCATTGCTGTGTCATATTGTGCCTTGCAACACATTGTTAATGATCAATAGACCTAGTGCAGCTAATAGGATCTTATTCTCTACACTAGCCATGGCACAGGTACACTTACACGCTTCTTATGTCATTTCATTTTACCTCCACACAATGCAGCCAGGCTTTAAAGAAAGAAAGAAAGAAGGAAAGAAAGAAATGCTAAGCCTGTCTGCTTTCGCTGAATATGATACTTTTAACATGTTTATATGCAAAGTAGACCTATACAAAGGAGCACAAAACATCCCACACGGTAAACACAGTCTAGAGAAGGAATCTAGGTGAACTCTTATGCAAGTGACTAAAGTGCTCATTTTTAGCTTATTGTGAAAATCGAATTGTTTCAGGCCATAGAGGAACTCCAGCTGCAAATGTTTGGTTTAAGCCTCCTGTCAGGCTTCAATGATGCCAGGGCAATAACTGGGCTTCAGTTTTGAAGCCCGTTGCTACAGAGCTGTCTAGTAAAAGGAGGCGTTGCTTGGAAGCACAGAGATCTCTGGAGTAAGCGTCGTCATTTTGCTAATGAATAAACTTTGGTAATACAGATAATATTTGGGTTCCTCTGCCTCCTTCCTAACTGGAAAAAGAAGTTTCTAAGACTTCTAAGGCAATGGCATCTACCGCCCTGCCTTCTCACCAACATTGTTGTCTCAACCAGAGCGAGAGGTAAGTGAACAAGCAGGTTGCAATGGTGAAGAGGAAGAGCAATTCCGGAGGGCTCTTATCAGTGGGCCCCTAGTGGGCTGTGGGCCCTTGGTAGATGCCCAACCATGCCTACCCTTGACTCTGGCCCTGGCTCTCTCTCTAAATTGTTTGACAGCATGACTCTTTCTTCAACCTCCAATGTTTCTTTCCATCAAGGCTGTTGAACCTCTTTCGCCCTGAGGGCTGAGTTCAATTTCAGATAAGTGCTGGGGGGGGGGTGCATTCAAGTGGCGGGTGAGGCTTAAGGCAAAGCAGGTGGGGGCAAAAAAACAAAACCGCCAGCATATTTTAGTTTAAAGATTTTATTGCTTAATCCTCCTACTTGGGAGAGGCATTATTACCAAGATTGAGGCTGGCAAGGCCTGAATCTCCCCTTCCCAGACACGACAGTGCTGATCACACCTAGTATTCACCTTTTAAAAACCACAATGTGATTGCTAATCACATCGCTAATAGGATGTGTAGTAGTTAGGAGCTGACAGCTGCTCCAGGGGTGCAAAGAGTGAGATGCCTTGAACTTGCTGCCAGATCCCCTAGTTTCCGCTACGGAGGTCAGAAAAATCTGCCAAAGATTTGACCTGCGTATTCTGCAGTGGACTGGCTTTTACTGAGTCAAGCAGACTCTGTGGACCTGCAGACTGCTTTTCTTTTTTTTTTAATCTTTGGGGTGGGAGATTTGTGGAAACTGGCATCTGGTGCACTTGTGCTAATGCACATTAGTGCAGATGTGCACTTGCAAATTAGTGCAAACCCCACCCCACCCCACCCCAAAGGTGAAAAAGCACTCCGCAAGTCCACAGAATTTGTTCAACTTCGGGAAAACCGGTCCACTGCAGAATCCACTGGTTGGATTCATACAAATCCAAACTCATTTGCAAACAGGAACAAAATTTGTGTACATCCCTAAAAAAAAAGAAACCTGATTCCATTAATGAGCAGACAGATGGAACGAAAGACGCCTGATAATCCACAAAACACAGGCATCCCTATTTTCATCCCCTGTGCCTTCCAGTTTATATAAGGCTACCACTTGGATTTTGCCTGGAATTTGGAGGGCCCTTTTCAGTGAAACTTCTAAAGAATTTCAAAGGAAGCCAAGAGATTTGATAAGCCCACCAATATTTCTCAGGATAGCATTGAACGTCTCTCTGCTGAGTTTTATCCATCTCGGCTGAAGTGCCGCCCCCATCATGCTTCTTTTCTGTTGTTTATGACTTATTTTCACAGCCATTTGCACATGGTGGCTTCCTAAATTCCCAGTAGACCAGCCTTGCCTAACCTGGTGCCCTCCAGATGGACTACAGCTCCCAGCATTCCTGAGCATTGGCCATGCTGGCTGGAGCTGGTGGGTGCTGAAGTCCAAAACATCTGCAGGGCACCAACTTGGGGAAGGCTGCAGTACACTCTATAGGGGCTGTATGAAAGTACCACTATATGCCCAGTTCACACATGTGGCCTACACATAAGAAGCTGGGTGAACTTTCTCATTCTGTTCACTATGTAGAGACAAAGAGCTTTCCTGCAGGCGGCATTTATTGTGCACTCCTCATTCCCTACTCATGGTTGTTTACAGGTTCCGTAGACAACATCATGACCCTCCAGTTTCGCTTTTGTGTCTAAACAGCACTTCCAGCAATTATTATTTCTTTTAGAACAGGGAAAATGCGGTATTATTTGTGAAAGTGAAAGAAAACATTTTTCCACTTGTGTAATTGTGTTATTCCACTATACCACAGTGCCACCTAGAGGTTATGTAGTAGAAAAACAGGAAACAGTCTTTGTGTAGTGCTCAGATCTCAATTCTGCAATGAAACCAAAAGTAAACACAGCAGATTAACAGCCTCATGTAGAAAAGCTCAAATAATTTAGGTATGTGGCTCTGCATTTGTATAATGGCTTCAGCATGGTCTCAGAGGCAGAGCTCATCCTGTAGCCAGAAAATAGCCCCTTGCAATGGATGATGTGCATTGGGCCAATACTGGAACAGCCAGTATTTTCTAGTGATCATTGTTGGGGATGACCAACTAGGCCTTATAGAAACATGACAATTTACATGCGTCTTTCATGCTAATTCTTTCATGGAAGGAATGCAGAGGAATTTGGTCATGTCATGTGTGAGGTGAATCAATCCTTAATTAACGTCAGAAGTTGTTAGCCACTGATAGAAAGTGGCAATTATTTTTACACCTTTTCTTTTCTTTTTTTCAGAAAACACAAAGGGCATTCTTGTTATCTATGAAGAAGATGCAGAGGAGTGGGCACTGTATTTAAAATCAGTTCTGATGCACATTATAGTGGAAGACAGAATCTTGCTTTGTGACCTAGAAGCTGCATCCATTCAGCGCTCGGAATTGCAACCTCTGTGCTCTTACAGATGTAAACTGTTGATATTATCAAGTGGGCTACTAAACTGCCTGAATCTAAGGAAAATACATTTTCTGGACAAGATCCTTCAGCCTCCTGAAAGGGTAGTTATTTTGCTTTGTGGGATTGAGAATTCAGCCATTATCTATCAGATTCTGAATATAGATCCGCACAATCAGTTGATTACCACTGATCAAGATCCAGAAGTCTATATTGCAGTGATTACTGACATTATGCAACAAGGTAATGATCTTTCATTCCCCCCCCCCTTTCGATTCCATTTTTATATTTCCTGCGGGGTAAAGCTGGTTGATATGTTACCATATATATATATATATATATATACAGAGAGAGAGAGAGAGAGAGAGTTTACCCTGAAGCAACTTTCCTGAAATAAATAGTTTAATCCTAAGGAAAGGTTGGTTGTCGCTAAGGTAAACGATCTGTTGCAATAAGCGGGAACGTTTTCAAAATTCTCCTCATCTGAAAGGCAACTTCGATGCGATTGCATGCATGATTACAGTAATGCAAGGAGAGGAGCTGCAAGGTGCAGCAAACTGCACATGCTCATATTCTGTGAAATCTGGAAATGATACATGGGACAGTGGAGGATTCCTAATGCAGGGGAAATGAACTGCAGGCCTATGGACCAAATCTGGACCTCTGAGGTTCCCCCGATGGCCACACACCCTTTCCAGGCTCCAGCCTCTTTCCACCGATCGCTGATCATTTGGTCTTTTCTTGGCTTTTGCGCATTTTTTCCCCATTCAAAAACGATGAAATTAGTGCTGTGCCATAACCCCACCTGCCCTTCCACAACTTCTTAATTTCTCTGCGAATGAGGCAGTTATTTTTCTGCCTCTTTCGTTGGGGGATGCTGGGCATTTCAGAGAGATTTCTCAGGGTGCAGGGCTTCAGTGCTTATCTTACTATAAGGAGCTGGCTGAGGGGTGTGCATACTCTTTATTTTATCATCCCCCCACCCCGCTATTCTGTCCTTGCAGCCTCTCTGGCTCCTTGCACTTCTTGGAAAGCCCCTTAGAAGACTTAGCCAGGACTTCCTCCCTTGCGGCTTTCCAGTGCTGCTGCCTGCTGAGGCCCTGAAAGCTGAGCGAGGCATTTTTGGTTTTGCTTTGTTGTTGTTAAAAGTCCTGAGGAGGAGGAGGAGGAGGAGGAGGAGGAGGACAACAACAACAACAACAACTCCCCTCAGTGGACATCTCCAGGTTTGACCCAAGGGTGGCCATGTGTCCAACTCTACAGAGTACAGGCCTCTATTTGAAGACATCCTCTTTTGGAAGGACTGTCCAGTCTCAGTCAGTTTAAAGATACAGACAGAGGGTAGTATCCAATGCTGTTGTACTATAACACCACTGCTATTATAAATTACACTGCACTGGCGTATTCGACCTCTAGCACAACACCAACAGTGCTTGCTCGTGCAATGCGTTTCCCTGGAAAACCTGTCACACCAGCAGGCCTTATTGGCATTGCGTTAAAGGTTGTCTATGCTAGCGCAATGCCATCTACGTTAGTGGCAGCGCCACACTGGATACTGCCCAGTGTCTCAGAAAGAGAGCGCTGGGGCCATGAAGTCGCCCATCAGCAGTTAACACCTGAACAGGAGACTCGGCAAGCACAGAGGTCCCTTGGCCCCAGTGTTCCCCACTATGGTGAGATGCATTGCATTTCTACTTAAATTGAAGTAATTATTTGCACACATTTAGTATACACACACTATACTGTGTTCCCTTTTGTCCTCTTCTTTTGAAAGTTCATAAGAGACCACCCTTTTTGACGCTCCTCTGCCACTAGCCAGCCCTTCTCATGCCCTCACCCCTTTCCTGAGCAATCTCTCTTACCTTAGAATATGAGCCTCTCAGGGACAGAACTATGGACCTCTATAAAAACGGCTGTAAGTACCTCTGAGCCCATGGGACAGAGTGGATTGGAATATATATATATATATATACCGTATATATATATGAAACAAACAAATACATTTTTGAGCCAAACCCCAAATCCAAGGTCTCTTGGCCTAACTCAAAGCGGTGCTTTTTGAAGTGGGGAAATTCATATTTTGAACCGTCTCAATTATGAATTCACCTCCATCACTACAACAAAGAGTTTAAGCCAAAGGTGTCAGAGAAGCAGGGATGTTGGAGAGTCCTTGGTCTCGAGTCACGAGTCGAGTCACGAGTCTTTGGACCCGAGTCTCGAGTCCGAGTCCTTGGTCCAAAATGGTGACTCACGAGTCCCAAGTCACGAGTCACTCCCAAAGCTGACTCCACGAGTCCCTATTAAAATCAATGGGGGGTTTTCCCAACAAAATAAGGCTACTTCAGATGTGTGGCTTAAATAAATTCTAGGCACAAGTGTGCCTTTTTATCTCAAAACTCTGCCACTGATTTTGGCAAGAACAGACCAGGCCGACAAACCTAAAATAACCAGGCAGGCAGAGGAGGCAGGGAACCCCAAAGCAGGCAGGCAGAGGCCTTTGTCTTGGACAATTCAAACTGTGGAACTGGTTAAGAAGAGACCAGGCAGGCAGAGGAGGCTGGGGACCCCAAACAGGCAGGCAGAGGCAGCCAAACCCAAAATGTCTGAAAGGTTGCATTAGGAAAATGATTTTAAAAAATAAACTTGGATTGTTACTGCAACTAGGTCCAGACAGCACCTGCAGGTGGCATCAAGCAGGGATGTTGACGAGTCCTTGGTCTCGAGTCCCATTAAAAATATTAGGACTCAAGTGCGACTCGAGTCAGAGGGGGAACTCAGTCCGACTCACGAGTCGAGTCCTAGAGTCTGAGTCCCCATCCCTGCAGAGAAGAGGTGGGCTTTGGAAGAATTTAAAAGCATAAGAAAGCTTTAATGGTTTAATTTTCTCCTCCTATGACAAGGAAAACAAAACAAAACTTACCAGTACTACTACTGGAGTGTCTGGTTAAAGATTTTAAAAGTTAGTCTATTGGTTCAAGCCTTCAAGTCAAGCAGGCTTTTTCTTCTTTTTTTTCCAAATGAAAAACTTGGCAAGAGTGCTTGCTCCATATGCAAAGTGCTTATTCTATAAGCCTAAAGTTAATTTAATGTGCACTATGTTGTTCAGCAACATCCAGTACAGAGTTTCTCATTATGGGATGTTCTTGTCCATCAAAAGCTTGCTAGAAAAATATTATGAGTATAAAAGAAACACTTAAAAGTCATTAAATAACCATTTAGTATGCATGGACATGAAGACTATGTCCATTTGTCCCAGTTTAATGCTAGAATGAAATTCAGGAATTAGGGGTTCATTGGGCCTGTAAGAAGCTTGCAAAGCACTGCACGTACCTCCATTTCCCAGAATGCATGGCTATACATAATGAGTCTGCTGAAATCATATTCTGTGTGTTCTTTTAATGCAGCAGTATCTTGGAATGACCTCACCAAGTGTGAACCTTTGAGGGAAGCACTGGAGTGTCAAGCTGCAACACACTCAAACTGCCTGGGTTTAAGTTACGGTATTTATCCAGTTATTAATATTGCAAGTACCAGAAACCAATTTCACTATGTGAAGCTAGTCATGGGACAGACAGAGATAAATCTTTCAATTTTAGAGCACATCTGTGCCATAGCTAGGGATGTGGGACGTTCTACCTAATTTTGCACGTTCAAACCACTACGTGAACCAAAACTCAGTTATTCTTCAAAATTCACACTTCTTGAATTTTGCAGTGGAGGTCTCCAATAAAAAAAATGCACACAAACACGTGTACATTGGGGATGGGTGGGGAGAGATATTCAAAAATACATGTTATTAGGGAAATCGTTTGAACAAAATGTGTATATTAGGCAAAAATGCATACAAAAATGTGTGTATTCAGAGAAATATGTACACATCTGCTTATTATGACTAGTTTTCATGCACCCTTTTAAAAGAAAATCTTCTGGATTTGAGAGCCTCATATAGGCCTGTGGCTCATGCTGGCTCAGCTTGTCTGAGTGTGGAAAGCTAAGCAGGGTCAGGCCTGGTTATTACTTGGATGGGAGACCCCTCCTCTAGTTTCCTGCACTGAGCAGGGGGTTGGACTCGATAGCCTTGTAGGCTCCTTCCAACTCTATGATCTATGAAATCTATGAAAGTTTGGGAAAAACTGAATGTTATAGTAGAGAAATGAGATACTGAGATGAACCAAAATTGACAGATACATCCATCCCTAGCCATAGCTGCCAAACTGGTTTTAGTACCTTGAACTGAGTAACAAACTAAGCAAAAACAGCAATTGTGAAAACACAACTGCAGATTTGGTTGCCTCCAGACAGCTAATACAACTGAACATGTGACATGATGTCATGATGTAGTGTTCCTCCACTCCACATTGGTGGCTAATAATATGGAACAGGACCGGGAAACTCCATACATCATGGGAGAACGACATGGGGAATGTTGTTCTAGACCAGGTCTCTCCAACCTTGGATCCCCAGATGTTGCTGGCTTACAGCTACCAGCATACCCAGCCAGCATGGCTAATGGCAAGGGATTGGATTCTGGGAGCTGTAGTCCAGCAACATCTCGGAACCCAAGGTTGGAGAGCCCTGTTCTAGACATTATGGTGGGCCAGATATGTGGATGTTATTTTTAGCAGCAGTTGTGTAGCTGTTGTAAAAAGTGCCTGATAACAATGTGAAAAGTAAAGTAAGTAGTCCAGTCTCCTCTAGAACCCTAAACCCTGATCAAACATACCCATTTCTCCTCCCGCTGCTGAAGACATTCCCCACAGACCCAACTGCTACACTCTAGTTCCACCTTCCCCAACCTTGTGCCCTCCAGATGTTTTGGACTTCAACTCCCATCAGCCCAAGCAGCATGACCAATGGTCAGGAATGCTGGGAGTTGTAGTCCAAAACATCTGGAGGGCGCCAGGTTGGGGAAGACTGCTCTAGAGAGTGCTCTGCTCACCAATGTTTCCAAGTTGAAGGAAACCATCACAGGCAAGTCTTGCAAAGTTGTTAATGTTATGATAAGAACTAAAACATATAAAAAAGGGGGGGATATGTTAAAAATCCTGACTAAAACATAAAGCAGAAACTTAAAAGTCAAGAAAGATATATGTAAAATAAACTAAATTTATAATATCAAGATATGTAAAATTATATTTTAAAAGAATTATATATATAAAAATATAACAAAATATAAAACATGTAAAAGCCAGAAAACTTAATAGACATGTAAATAATAGCTCCTCATAGGCTGAAGAAGATCTTGAATGTTTTTTTCAAACAAGAGGGCTTTTATCTCTGGGTGCGATATTATTAATGCCATATGGTAAGGGCAGCGATGCCATAAAATATCCAATATGATATACTTAAGAGAGCTGTACTGTATTTGTACACTTGTGTTTTGTTTGTTTGTTTGTTTTCTTTAGTTCCTAGGTGTGCGTTTTTATCTCTCACTCCAAATAAAGGGGGGGGGTTGAGTTCATGATGCTTCATAAATATAACCCTTTTCTGCATTAGTGCTGTTCCATTCACAGGATCTTCTACTGCTCTGTGTAGGCTTCTAAATGTCATAGAATGTGACACTAAGCAACAAAACACACACAGAGGTCAAGCGCACAGCTTTGTTGTAGTGATGTGCACTGCATGCACGAATTACAACCATAAACTGCTGTGCACTGCAGCTCCCCCCACCCACAGCACCTGGAAATATTCCTGTGGATGCTCATGCTAGTGAGTAAATAATTGGAAGATTAATTTGAAAGAAGAAAGCATGCTTTTGCCCCTTGGTTGCCAGCAAATTGTCAAGATATTAAGCATTACATAATGATGAGAGGTTATGGAAAAGCAGGATTAAGAAGCACAGGGATGGGATAAAAAACACACCTTTTTGAACTGTATTTTCAAAACTAAGCTTGAGGCACAGTACCGCTTGAAAACTGAGCCAGTCGGATCATTTCACACTCAAATCATGATGCAAATAGGATCTCAGATGCTAACTCATCAAAACACTGGCATGGTTATGCAAGCTCTAAGCACAGAAAAATAGTTTACAAAAAGATTCATGTTTTTCTGTTAGTTATCTGTGGATTCAATGGAACACTTATTTCTTATGGTTCCATCTGGCCATTATTCCTGGTAATCCTATGAGGGGGAAAAATAAGCAGGGCCAGCTCCAGTTTTGAGGAGGTCCTGGGAATCATATCCTCTGGTGGGTGCCCTCTTCTGTCATTGGCCATACCTGAGTGCAGTGGCAGTGCTCCAACCAGCACCAGGAAGCTGGGTCTAACCACTGTTTAAATGTCCCACAATGTCCTGGAGTGCTGCTAAGTCAGGGTATTATTGGAAATTTTAAAGATGGCTAGATCGAGGCACCTGGTGCTGCTTGGAGTGCCAGACCAGAACATGTTTAATGAGGGAGCCATGAGCACCGGGCCCTGCCAGGAGGCTGGGTCCCTGGAAGCTGCTCAAGGATGCCAGCAGGTGATGCTGGCGCTGGCCCGAAAATGAGAATTTGATTTTGTTTCAGGGTGTAGCAGGAAGAAACATACTAGAGAGAACGGCACTGCGTGGAAACAGACTGGAGCATTTATTAACATGTTGGGCATTCCAGTGTTTGTTATGCTTCTCTACCTCCAAGAAGATACATCCCTCCCTCTGAGTTGTGCTAGATACCGTAACACAGATACTCGTCGCTTCTTGGGGGACGCCATATTTCTTGAAGTACTATATCCTGTCTATTTTTCTGCCACTTTTTATAGCATTTGTACCTGAAGGTTGGAGATTCAGTTAGCATACCACGCATCCAACCTAACACTCTCCTGACCTGACCTTATGGAGGAGTGTCACGATTGCCCCCCCCCCTGTAAGCACCTCCCTTTTGCCAGTGCCTGGAAATTCACCCAGATGCCCCCAATTTTTCACCTGTTAATGTGGTGGCAAAATGGGGAGAGGAGATGGATTTCAGCCCAGTCTTAGTTCCTTCTTCTTTATGTACCACCTGCTCATTTTGTATGTGGTAACATCATGTGCCTCTCTGTGCCTGATCCTTCACCAGGCTGTAAAGAGAGGTGTGAGAGAGATCTGTTGATTAAAAGGCTGCTCCAGCAGTAAGAAGTGGTGCTTGAGACTGTACAAAAGCATAGTTTGTGATCAAGAAACAAAGGGCCTTATAGTTATGGGAAAAGAATAGACAGAATACTGTGCTCTTTTCTTTCTTTCTTTCTTTCTTTTTTTTTTTTATCATTCTGCTTCCTCCAAAAAACACACAGGGAAAAGACTTTCAGAGGGGTAAACATGTTAGTCTGTTTAGTGGTGAAAACTGGCAGAGTAACAAATGTATTAAGGCCTAGGCTTTTGAGACTAGAGTCTACTTCATCAGAAGCAGTGAAAAAGAAACAGGTATCTGAAATGTACGCAAGGAACATCCTTGGAGTGATTAGCTCAAAGAAGAGCCAGCCAGACATAATTTTCTATGTGCAAATGAACCTGCATTTTCTATGTGCTTGTGTGAGAGATTGTATTCTAGTGTATTCTATTACATTAGAATAAATAAAAAGATAACCCTGAGCTATATACTCTTCAATTAGCATAACAATTAGCATGTGGTATGGCTCTCAGGTATGGTAGAATCCAGAAATCAAGAAAGTGCACCCTATGAATTTCCTGCATGTATAAATTGACTATTCCTCCTTGAGATAGTTTTCATAGAGGGGTTCAGAGAATTGCACCCCCGTATAGTGAAGGAAAATATGAGTCGGTCACAGAGCCTGGTGGGTTAATTCCACCCCCTACCACTGATGTGCCTGGCAGACATACCTCCTGCTGTCTTCTGTGCATCATGGTGTGTGTGTGTGTAGAGATCCTTCACACAATGGGGCATTCTGGCCCAATCAGGATGCACTCTCATGTGGTGGATTTATACATGCATACGTTAGTATATTTGTAGAATCCCTTTTCAAGAATGCCAAATGTGCGCATGGTGGGAGCATGGACATCTTGTGCATTGGTGGTAGGGGGTGGGGCTAGCCCTGCAACCCTCAAACATGTTCATTGAATGGGTGGGAGGAAGTAGCTTGAAGCCCCGTATGAAGATTATGTCAAGGAGGAACAGTCAATTTACATGTGCAGAAGAATCATGCATTTTTTCCATGCATTTTCCCCCTCAGACTCTACCACAGCAGAATGAGAAAGAATCATGTTTGAATGCTCTCCCACACAAACACCTCCTTACATATAAAGAACGATGCACACAGACTAGTGTAGTAGAGTGCTTCCTTCTGAAATACTGGTTTCTTACATGCTGTGAGATTTATGGGTGTGTGTGTGTGTGTGTGTGTGTGTGAGGATGCAGTAAACATGTGATCTCCAAACTGCTTTCTGATGTGGCACAGTTCAGGAGAAACTGTACTACATGATTCTGCAGCTTTCCTAGATCAGTTCAGTATTTCAAATTTCATAACAGTGCTAATAAACATAAATCCATGTACTTTTGAATTACCGCGATGGCTTTATAACCATGAGGTTGCACTCAGCATTACATGTCTAATTGGATTTTGGAGGGATTAGGATGCCTTTTTGTCTTGGAGTCAGCCAAACATCCTGATGTGATTGATGACATTTATCTACTGCAGTTGTCTATATTTGATTTGCCAGTGCTGTTTGGTTTTGTTCAAGCCTTTGGAAGATGCCGTTAGGTTAATGTGCTTTCCTCCATTGTTTACTTTATGCCCCAATATTGCACATGAAATAGAAATGACTGTGTTGAGAAAATGGAATTCGGTAAATGCTTATCCATGAATAGTAGGTTTTTTGTTCATATGATGGTACCTAGGTGGTTGTTGCTTTTACGCCTGTATGGTTGTTTTACCACTGGGGTTTAGGCAGAGTGTCCACTTATATATCACCAAGAAAGACCAGGGATGGAAGAGAAATTACTTCAGTTCACATTCTATTTTAGCACTTTTGAACCACTATGCGAGCTGAAACTCAGTTACCCTTCAAAATTCACACTTTTCCAAATTTTGCAATGGAGTTCTTCAATGAAAAAAAATTCGTTAAAATGCATGTGGTAGAGAAAATGATGTTCAAATATTAGAAAAAACTACTTGCAAAAAATGTGTCTATTGGGCAAAAATGCATGTATTCGGAGAGATCTGCACAAAAATGCTTACAGATTTTCATGCAAACTTTTTAAAAGATTCTCAAAGTTCGGGATGAACTGAACCTAAGATTGGAAGAACTGAAATTGACAGATGAGATTTGTCCACCCCTAATCCAATTTCCATAACATTTGCATATGCAAATTTAGAAATGATAACTATAATTTAAATAGAAATACAATATATCTCACCATACTGGAGAAGACTGACTAGGTGACCTGCTAAGTCTGGTGTGCAACTGCTAAGTGCTGAATGAAGGGCAACTTCAAGGCCCCTGTTCTCCTTCCTTATGATTCTTTGACTTGAATCCAGACTTGGATTGGACCCTTCTTCAAATAGAGGACACCTTCAAATAGAGGGCTGTCCACTGCTCCAGGTTGGTGTAGGTATGGGGCCCTATTGACAGAAGTGAAGAGGCTTTGGATCCATGGAATCCAAGGCTTCCCTGACCCGTTGTCAGGGCCCAGCTTCAATGCTGCAGTGGGCCTTCTAGTTTTTTAGTCAGAATCTGATCAGTAGTTTGGGAGGGTTTGGGGCCTGGTCAGATCAGTGTGAGCTTATCTCTGTCAGTGTTCTCAAGGGAAAGCAGGCGGGAGTCAAGTTACTTCCCCTGTCCAGCTGCAGCTGCAGCTGCAGCCTTGGCAAGGATAGAAGCTGCCAGCCTCTGTGAGACCCCTCCTCTAGTTTCCTGCATTGAGCAGGGGGTTGGACTCGATAGCCTTGTAGGCTCCTTCCAACTCTGTGATCTATGAAATCTATGAAACTTATCAGAAGAGGGGGTGGTTTGCAGTGATTTCACACAGGTTAAAGCCTGTGTGAAAGGTAGAAGGATGACACCCTGTTTGGACAGGGACCTCGTTGATGGGCTACAATCCCTTCTCAGTTAGTTATTCACTAGGACGGCTATCGGAGCCAAACCTCTGCTTTTAAGTCAGTGCACAGCCCTTTGGAGCCTTTGCTAGAGAATATTCTCGTCTTCACTGCCAGTATCCTCTCAGTTTGGATCTACTACCACGTGAGCCTCTTGAGGCACTCTGCGCGTGGACTCTAATTTGGACTTTTGTCTCCTTGGACTTTTACTGTTAAAAACCTGCCATTCTTGTGGGATATGGATTATGTTACTGCAGTGTCAAGGGGCCCAGAGCCCAGCTGGCTTGGGGCTATCCGGTCTCCTGGATTTTCCTATGTCTGGACCCATGTGATGTAGAGATCCCAAAGATGAGGACTTTGGACGTCAAAATCTCTAGATGTGGGGAATTACTTTGGACTTGCTTTTAATCTTGTTTTGGACTCTTAAGAGTTGATAAACCTGGACTCACATCACACAGAGGTTCCAATGCAGTTTGCAAAGTTGGCACTGATCTCTGTGGTGTGCAGAGTGGTTCAGGTCTTCTCCTAGAAACACTTGTCTGTGTATGCTGGGAAGGCTTTCCCCAGGATGCATTCAAGTCCCTTCCTTTATCTCAAGAGCAGCATGGAGTTGCTCAGATCTCCTTCCTTGAACTCTTGTCTGATAATGCTTGGGAAGGTTTTCCCCAGGATGCATTCAAGTCCCTTTCCTTGTACCCTGAGCTGCAGAGACAACAACACGGGAAACCAAGTTGTATGAATCTCTGATACGGTAAATTTGTTGATGTTGGAATGTTGTGGATTTACATATGGAGCCTATAGCAAAATATTACCAGCTATCTGATTTCTGAAGAGCGTAACCGTTAAGCTCTTGCCGTGGGATTTGTTGCAATGAAAGAGTCTAATCTGGAGTCTCCTGTGTCAGAATGCTAGAGTGTGTGTCTGCAGCACCGGGGCCACGACACCCATCCCTGGAATGTCCCATTTCGGGTCCTGCTGCTAGCAGTGCTCCTCTACCTGTGGCTCCTTCCACAGGCATAGCAAAGGCCTCTACAGTGAATATACCCACCTGCTAGTGGTGCTTTTCTCCACCAACAGAGTCACATTCCCATCCTATCCTAACCCGCCTCAGACAGCCTTTGGATGGCATCAGGATTGTTCTCTTACTTGCTACAGATTAATACTGAAAATCAATAGGGCATATTCTCAAATGCCTAGTTTACCGAAATCTCCATACTGGAATATGGAGCAGTATATAAATCTAGAAATAAATAAATAAATAAATAAAGGTTAGCTCATACACGTTCTACCTACTCTTAACATTGAAGAGTTGTATTATTATTATTATTATTATTATTAATAATAATAATAATAATAATAATAATAATAATAATAATAATAATAATTTTATTTATATACCGCCCAACAGCTGAAGCTCTCTGGGCAGTTTACAACAATAAAGTTAGGAAGCACAACCTCCATACACAGTAACTGTGCCATTCATTTAATTCCAGACAGGGAGCAAGAAGGGCTTGGGAGCTCCTTTCATTCATAGGCAATGGTCCTGCCATGTGACTGACTGTGGGAAGCCGCTTCCAGCAAACACATGAATGCTGCTAACACACATGCAGTAAAATCAACTGCCCACGACAGGGGATCTATTGAAATGAACTTGGAAGCGGTGTGCATCCAAAGGGGGGCCTACTGTGCTCCACAGTCTTTTAGGTCGAGCAGTGCCGTCTGATGCCCGCATAGTTGAACAGCCTCAGCATATATTAAATCATGAGCAAAGTTTAACTCCCCGCCTGCTTGCGGGATCTCGATGGGAGGGAGAGTTGCTGTGATCAGGCCTGCAGTGCTTTTAAAGGAGTACGGATGTCTCTGCCCTTTGTTCTGCCACATGGCAGCAGCTCCTCAACTTCTTTGGTCCCCCACCTTCTCTTTCTTTGTGAATACACAGCAGCAGCAGCAGCCATGCCCTCCAGCATTACACAGCTGAAAACAGGGATATGCTTTTAACACCTCTATGCTCATGCAAACAATCACTTTGCAAGACCCACCTGCTCCATTATTACAAATTGTTGAAGGCTCTTTTCCAGATGCTGCATGCCAGGTGTGGGCAACCTGGTGCCTCCAGATGTTTTGGACTACAAGGCCAGAGCAGAACTCTTGCCAGTTAGACTGAATGATTTCAGCTGGGTTTCTTTGAGAACTTATTATCCCTCCAGAGGCTGGGAAAACCATTCACCCAGCAGGTGATTGGCTAAAGAGGCTCACCTCACATTTGTCAAAGGCTTTGGAGTATAAAACAAGGGGGGCTATAGTGGCCCTTTGTCTTTGGTTGATTTTGTTTGTCTTTCTCTTCATCTTGCCTTTGGCTTGTGACTCTTGGCATCACAGTTTGGGCCCTGTGATAGGCACATATGGACAGTTTAGGTATGTATGGACAGTTTAGTAAGTTTTGTTGTTGTTGTTTTTTACCTTGAAGTATTGTTTCCAATGGTGGTTCTGATTTCTTATATCTTATTCCCTTTCCCTTTTTGTAAATAAACTTACCACCTATTATACTTGAATATGTGTGCTTTATTTTGGGATTCAAAGACCTGAAGGAGCACCTCTTCCCATACCAACTGCCCATGCTTTAAGATTTTCTGCTGAGGTCCTTCTTCTGATCCCTCCTTTATCAGAGGTACATTATTCATTAAAAGAAGAAAGGGCCTTCTCAGCAGTGGCACCCAAGCCCTCCTAAAGAGGCTCACCTAGTGCCTATGTTACCATCTTTTTGGCCTAGGCAAAAAAATGTCCCTATTCATCCAGTCCTTGTAACTTGTTTGTAATTTTAAGGATTTTATTGGTGGTTCTTATTGTCATATCATTTTGAGCTCTACACTTCTCGTGTAGAGCCCAAAATAATAAAAAAATGTTTTATATAAATTCACAAGAGAACATCCTTCCTGTGACTCCTCTGGTCCACATAAACGACTTTTATTTGTCCCGCCCTTTGGTGTAAGGGGCATTATAAATAGATGATGATGATGATGATGATGATGATGATTTTAGTGAGGAATCAGATTCTCATTTCACCCTGGAGTTTTGCAGAAGGCACTCCCTTTTGCCTGTTCAAAATCCAGGACAAGATAGTTCAACCATGGGGGAGTGAATGGGATAGTTGTCCTGGGTATCTAGGGCAAGCACAGTTCCTAAAAGGTGAAGTGGTGACCATATTTTTGGACCTGTATTCATCACACAAATTAACGAAACAATTATTGCAGAGGCAGAAAGAATAGGTGGTGTGGGAATGAAGGTAACTGAAGAAATAAGCAGGTCGGGAGTGAAAGCTTTTAAACGTTTTTATTTCTACTTTCCTTCCATAACCCTGAAATGTCCACATTCCTTATCATATAATCGGACTTGCATAACATCCTGGCAGTTTAGGTTTTGATGTGTCTAACCATTTGCGGTAACCTGTGCTCTCAGTACCCATACAAGTATGTGATGTTTTTCTCTTCTTTCCGACACTAATTGGATGAAAACTGCTTACACCTGGTAAAGTGAACTGACTGAGTTATTAGAGCGACTTCTTTTGTGCATAAAATGGAACTCATCAGTACCAAATTGTACTGTCGGTATAACCATCTACACAAAAAAATGTAATAGTCTCATACACAGAGAATGCAAAAGTTCTGATAAGTTTATCTCTTATAATTTTTTAAAATTCATGTGGGCAGTTTTCTTTTTTAAAAAAATTTAAAATGGAGCTGCTTTATGCTTAGCATTTATGGACTTGCTCCAAGGTTGCGCCTATTTGACAGTTAGAAGTTAAATGTACAGTGTAAGGACAGCACCCATTCACCTGTGGTTAGTTGCAGTCATGAGGGCACTTTTATCTAAGGGTGCAGTCCTATGGCCACAACATACTGGCTAGAAGGCCATAGGATAGGTCATAGTCCCAGCTCCGACCTCGGAAATGCGCTCTGAGGTCAGAGCTGGGACTCTGCCTACGGGGCGCCCTCCCTCTCCCCTTGCAGCCAGTGTGGTTCTTTCCACACCAGCTGCAGCTCTGAAGTCTCAAGTGCAACTTCGGAGCAGGCACTGGGGGGGGGGCGTTCCAGGGGGCGGGGAGGGGAGGAGCAAGGCTCTGCCAAGATATGACTTATCCTGGCTGGGCCTCAGCCCCTCCTCATGAACGGGGGCAAAAGACATGGATGGCCAAAATCGACCGTCTGTGTCTTTTGCAGGGCAAGGGAAGTGCAGAGGCAATCCTTGCCTCCTCACTCCTCCCACACTCAATTGGATGCCCGTAATCATAGAATAGTAGAGTTGGAAGGGGCCTATAAGGCCATCGAGACCAACCTCCTGCTCAACACAGGAATCCAAGTCACACTGACTGGTCTGCACTTTCCTGGAACTACCTTTCTCCTCTTTTTGGTATTTCACCCGTTCTCCAGGATTTCTCAAAGATGATAGAAAGAGGTTCTCTGAGTCCATCGGCATGATCCTTTACTAGCCTAGGATGCAATTCACCCGGCCCTGAAGACTTGGACATTTAAGGGGCCTAGATTTTTTTGGCCCCAGTCCTTATCAGTCCAGAACTACAATCCTGACCCCTGATCAGTCGTGCTACATGTGCAAAGTTGCACCCAGTTCCCCTTTTGGGAGAAGATGGAGTTGAGCAGATTCACATTCTGTGTCACCTGTTAGTATTTCATCATCCTTACTTGTGATTCAAACATAGCTGAAAAAGCCTTTTTTGTTGCTCTTAGCATCCTCCTACATCCATCTCAGCTTAGGTTTAGCTTGCCTGACACTGTCCCTATTCAATTAATTAACTAAAACTGATATAATTAATCAGCTAAGATTTCTTTAATCAGGTGACAACCCTACAACGTGTCTGATTTAATTAATGTCCATTAAATCCATTTCAGTCACAATGTTTTGTCTTACCAAGGCCTCAGAGTTTGGAGTTGGAGGGTTATGGGCAGCCACATTGGATGGCGCTGTAATATAAATAACTGAGAGAAACAGCTTTCATCTAGTAGTAGTAGCAGCAGTAGCAGCAGCAGCAGCAGCAGTATTTCTTGGGTGCCTAAGAAGTTTGGAAGAAACCTTAAGATTGGAAAAATTCTCAAACTTCACATCAAACTAACCTTAAAACTGGAAAAATGAGAAACGGAGAGACACTGAAATGTACATATTTGTCCATCCCCAATCTTCACTGGTAGAAGCCTCATCTGAAGGACTCCTTTCCATTGTAGGTACTATTGTTTAAGAAGGATGTTGACAAATTGGAAAGAATTCAAAATAAGGATCCAAAGATGATCGCTACCTCCTAAACATTCTTATGTCAAAGTAAATCTCACTGGTTTCAATGTAGCTTATTTCCAGAGAACTGTGCTTATGAGCTCAAGCAAAGTGTCTAGAAGACAAATCGTTTGGGGGAAAGCTGATCAAATTGGGGATGTTTACTTAAGGAAAAGAAGATGAATGGGTACATGTGTATGTTGGCAGTTTCCAAATTTTGAAAGGATGTCAGAAAGATAACAGAAAACAATGGCTCACCCTTGGCATTGAGGACATGACAAGAAGCGGTCAGTAAAGCTACAGGAAAACAGATTTGACTGAAACAATTGAAATGTTATTCTAACTGCAACAGCAATTCCACATTGTGGTATCTCTGGAGATTTTCGGGGGGGGGGAATGAAGAAAGAATGTTAGGAATGTTTCAAGAATGGACAATCTCTTTTTACATTAGAATACTTTTATTCTTTAAAAAAAAAAAATTCCATAAAGCAATTCATGTTAAGCATACATTAAAACTAAGCATTCATATCAATCTGCTCAGGCATGAAGATCTTCTGCTTGAACTCCTTCTTCAAGTGCCTTTATCAGAGGTACAATATGTGATATCAAAGGAAAGGAGCTTATGGCAATGGTTTTCCTATTATGGAATGTCCCCTACCCAATGGAGCGTGGTCTGGAGCCCACATTTCATTCTTTCTAGCGCCAGGCTAGCCTAGAGCATTTTTGTTCACCCAGGTGTTAACTTCTGTATGTTTTCATTATCAAGGTTGCAATCCTATGCAAGTTTAGACAGAATCATTTTATTTGTTGATTTTAATTACATTTATGTTGTGATAATTGATTGTAGCACCGTCCTGAAAGTCTAAATAGAATGAAGGGCAGTACAAAAATGTTTTAAATAAATAAGCCCATGCTGCTGTTCCTTTTTGGATTTTATGGTTTACAAAGGAACAAATTTATACATAACATTCAAAAGGAAACTTCTCATAACTACTCTTTAAAAACAACAACAACAACATCTCATTATACAATGAATTTCAAACCTTTAACATTTTTTTAAAGAAAGAAAATGTTAGTTTTCTACCATAGTGGGAATAGAACTAATCTGAGAATAAATTATTGAACAATCTACCCATATCTTCCATTACTGCATTTAAGACGCAATGCTTTGCGTGTTTAGACAGAAAAAAAAGCCCTACAACTCCCAGCATGCCCCAACCAGCATAGCTGGCTGGGGCATGCTGGGAGTTGTAGGACTTTTTTCTGTCTAAACACACACAAGATTGTGCCCTTAATATGCTTCTTTAGAAAGCAGTACATGATATAGTATTCCTTTAATTCCTACCCCTTTTTCTCATCAAAACCTAAGTAGGAAACACTCTTCTTCTGTAACAAATCGATTTTGTTGTCCATGTGTATATGTTTGCGTGTGTATGTATTAGAATAAACTTTCTCTTAAATGCATCACCAAGCTTTTGCTGCCACTGAGCAATAACTAGGGGACACAAAATATAATTGCTTTGATCAAGCGAGAGAGATAGATGTGCTTAAGCAGGAAGATGCACAGAGTGCATAAGAGGAGGATGTCCCAGTTTCAATCCCCAGCAGATCCAGGCAGGGCTGGAAAAATTCCTGCCTGGAATCCTGAAGAGCCACTACCAGTCAGTGTCGACAGTACTGGGCTAGGTGGACCGCTTGACTCAGTATAAGGTCAAGGTAGCTTCCTACGTATGTTCCTAAGTTGGCATGTCCAAACTGCTGCTTCAACAATAGCCCACATCTTACAAACGTCTTCTGAAGCCCTTCTTTGGCTTCTCCTGCCTTTGGAGGTTAGGCAGGTGGTGACTGGATAAATGGGCCTTTTACATGCTGATTGGATAAAAGGGCCTTTTTTGTTGTGGCCCCTGCCTGTGAATCACTCTCCTCAGGAAGGCTTGCTGGAGCTGGAACCCCCCCTCCCATTTTTAAAGGCAACTTCTTCTGGTTTTTTCCCCCCCTTCTATTTCTGATGAAAAATTATTTTATCTATTGCTCAGTGGGTATTTTTGTTTGATTGTTTTAAGTCTGTTTAATTTTTTTTAACCTTTGCTTAGAACATAGGACACTGCTCTATACCAGGTCAGGCTATTTTGCCCTTCTAGCCCAGTTCTGTACTGCTGATGCTTGCCCTGGCTTCTCTTTAAGTCCCAACCACCATTTAAATGTCCCACAACCCCCCTGCTATAGCTTTGCTCCAGGGTACTGTGAGATATTAAAATGGCAGCTAGACACAGCCACACAACATTGCTGAAAAATGTTGAAAGCACTGTTGCCCTCCATTGCCAGAGAAGTCCACTGGCTAGACATGAGGCCCAGGGGGAGCAGACTGCAACACAGTGCTCAGTATCTGTTCTGGGTCATGTCAAGCAAGGCAGAAGTCATGGTCAGGACTGTGGAAAGCAGACTGCAGGAAGTGCTGGCTGGAGTATTTTCCCATAAGGAGCTGTTGTCCTAGCAAATGACTGCAACCAGCTGAGGCCTTAAGAAGGCTGTCAGGGCCTGGTCCTTCAGTGGCTCCACTCCTGCTGGACACTAACTGCAATTCTCAAAGGGATGGTGTCTCGTGTCTGTTTCTGAGGTCTCATGCTCCTGTGTCTCTGAGGAACATGAGAAGCTGCAGGGGAGTCATCCTTAGAGTCAGATGATGGGAGAGCTACATCCTTTAGCAAGGAAGGTGTAGAAGAGGGTGCAAGGGCTCACCCTGAAGTGTGGTAGCCTGTGACCTGTCTGAATATGAGTCCTCCTCAGGGTGTTGAGCCTCAGAACCAGGAGATATGACAGCTGACCAGAGGGAACTTTGCTCAGAGCCCCTTCAAACCTGGAGCTGGCCCTGGTCTTTCACATCACCTATACTTTATACTTTTAACTAGACATGGCAAGGATTGAACCTGGAACCTTCCGCAGTCCGCACTGAAAGTATATACTGTACCATGTAACTGTGCTGCATCCCTAGCAGAATCAAGACCAGAGTAACTCCTGAAATAACATACCCTCCAACATTTCACAGATGAAAATAGGGGCACACATGTTAATTTGTAAGAGGTATGGTTAAGCAACATGAAGGTGTGATCAAGAGGGTGTGGCCAGGCAACATTAGGGCGTGGCCAAGGATATGGCCAGGCAACCAAAGGGCATGGTCAAGTACAGAAGTTATTAGACGAAACACACAAAATCTTATATATTATCATTATTACATTATATATATATATATATATATATATATATTACATTTATGGATCGCCCATCTGGCCGGCAAACCAGCCACTCTGGGCGATGTACAACATGATAAAATACAGAATAAAATACATTTAAAACAGTATAAGATTTTAAAATCTTAGCCCACCCCATATTCCTGCCTGAACAGACATGTTTTTAGTGAGCGGCGGAAGCTCAGCAGAGAGGGGGCATGGCAGAGGTCACTAGGGAGAGAATTCCACAGTATGGGGGCCGCCACTTATATTATTTTATAAGTAGATTTTGTAATTTTTTTTAACCTTACTTAAACCCTTAATTGTTGATATCTGGTGTTTTTCATGGGGGGTGTCAGTGCTTGCAGGGCAATCTCTTTTTGTTTTAAAATTGTCAGGATTGGCACAAATTCAACAGGTGAAGCTTACCCACCCACCCCACACCCCCAAACATGGAGCTTCAGAGAGAAGGAGAAGTTTCTTGCATTTCCTTCTGACACTGTAAACTCACCTGTTAGAGGCAAAGAGTCAGCTCTGTTAGGAAATAAAATCTTTGGCAATATAAAGATAGGAATCATATGATAAATTCCCCCATTCACCTCTCCGTCGGTCCAGACTTTCACCCAACTAATCCCTTTTCCACAGCAACGTGCAGCAGAGGCAGCAGGTAGAGCATGCGCGCACACACATCCTCATCTGGCCCTCCCAGCGTCTGTTCCCTCCCTGCTAAGCAGATCTATCTTAAAGGGGCCATGGGCAAAATTGCAGCTAAGCTAAAACTGCAAGCTTAGCTGCAATTTTGCCCATGGCCCCTTTAAGTAGATTGCAGTTGCGGGAGGCAGGGGAATTCGGAACTCTGCATGACAAAGTGAGAAGCCATGATGGCTTGAGGGTTTTCATGAAGGTCCTCAGGGCCGGATTAAGAGCATTATGGGCCTAGTGCTGAGGATTTTGGTGGGCCTTTTTATGGAAATAAATAAAATGAAGACGCAATTTTATATTAAAACAAATTAAATATTTTAATTACCATTAAAGTGCCAAAACAGAAACATATTGAAAATATTTCTTTTTTTGTAAACAATAAGCTTGTTAACTCAATAAAACCGTTATAAATAGAACATTCACAACAACCATTTTTAAATAAACATAAACCATATAAACAATTTAAATATAAGTGTATGATGTTTGGCTCATAAAAATTTGTTCCTTAAAGTATTATTATTATTATTATTATTATTATTATTATTATTATAGCATCATAATCAATATAGCCTGCGTTATGATTATGGTGCAGAGAGTAACTCTTGAAATAAATAGCAACCACTAGTTTTAAACACACAAACAGGTTATTCACTGAACTCTAACCTGCATTTAAACTAAATGAATCAAGCTGGTAGATTAAAATAAAATTACACATTAACTTTTCTTGCTTTTTTACTTGCAAATTCCTCAATTGTAGAATCAAGATTAAGCTCGTTCAGCAAACCATTTTCAATGCACAACAGAGAGAGCGCATTTAAACGCTCCTGACCCATGGAAGACCTTAGTTCATTTTTCACACGTTTTAATGCTGAAAATGAACGCTCACCACTGCAGTTGCTGACCATTAAACACAAATACATGCGGAGGGTCACAAATGTATTTGGAAATGCACCGACTAGAGATTGTGCAATCATAAACTTGTACATTTGTGTTTCTTGACTCCCATGAATGTCTTGATTTGCAGTGGAAGATTGGTACATTTTGAAAATAGATGAAAACTGTACAATTTCGTCTGCAAACAGGGGTTCAAGATCTTCAGGATATTTTGACACTAGTGTAGTGGCTCTGGAACGTAGACTATCAGCTGCTAGAGTGCATATTTCTGATAGAAATCCAAATCTTTCTTGAATTATATTGTACAGTCATGCCTTGGATTGAGAGCATAATTCGTTCCGGAAACGTGCTTGTAATCCAAAACACTCTTATATCAAAATGAAATCTCCCCCCCAAAAATTGTACAGGGATTTTTAATTTAAACTGTACTACAGTACTTGTATTGCAAGACATCGCTTGTATATCAAGTAAAAAAAAATTATGACAGACCATACTTCAACAATCATTATTCCAGTTTCCAATTGATCCATGACATTATTTAGGCCCTTTACTTGTAAACAGACCTCTCCCTTTGTGGATTCATCATTCATAATATTTGAAAGGACATCTCTGATAGTACTATAGCCTTTTTGTAAGGCATTCACAGCATCATGGTGAGCAGACCAATGTGTATCAGATAACCTTTTTAATGTCGGTATACCACATAGTTTGAAACTATCTGTTAACAGATTCCATCGATGAGTTGAAGCAGAAAAAAAACAATACAACTGCTGCACAAAATTAAAGAACAAAACTGCAACTGGACAGCTGATCCGTTATCATAAGACTGACCCCTGCAGTCTTTGATGGAAATTCCATTTTCATCCATGAACTGCAAAATAATGTTTGCTAGCTCCATACCAGTGTGTCCGTGCATTGGAATGAATTTCGTAAAACGCTCCACTGGACCACTAGGTAGTACATAGCGAAATATAATTGTTAGTTGATCACAATGTGCTATGTCAGGGGTGGAATCAACAGAAATTGAATAATATTTGGCTTCTTTTATCTCGTTTATGATTTGCTGCAGCACTTGCTGACCAATCAGTTCAATAAACTCATCACATATCGTTGATGATAAGTACCTCCACGTTTTTTAACCTCTAGGGCAGTCTTCCCCAACCGGGGCCCTTCCAAATGTTTGGGGGCCCAGCTCCCATCTTCCCCAGCCACTGGCCATGCTGCCTGAGGCAAATGAGAACTGTAGTCCAAAATATCCAAGAGGGATATTTGGTGAACTCTGTTCTCTGGGGTTTTTCAAAATAAAACTTAAAATGCCACACAATTCCCCATGAAAGCGCACGTGCGCGCGCACACACACACACACACACACACACACAGTATTAGCCAAGCAGGTGACATTTTGCAGGCGGCAGGAGGATCAACACCCCCAAAAGGCAGACACCCACACCCACAAACACACAGCCCTTACGTTCAGTTTGGCTCACAAAAGAGGGAAAGCCCTTTTACAGAAAAAAAGGAGAAGGAGAAGGAGAACTTGCAGATCAAAAGAGTCAAACTTTTGAACCTTACCTGTGCAGAGGAGGGCCATCAGGACCAGCGGCAGGTAAAGACCATCCCAGAGGTTTGTCCCATAGCAAGCAGAAGTCATGGTGGAGATTTTGGAGGCGGGTGGGCAGAGAGGGGTCGCTTGACGGAGCAAAAACTCCTGCAGCTCATCAGTAAGGGTCTTCCCAATTTCCCCCAAATTATTTATTAAAAAAAAAAAAAGCAGCCACAACAAAAAGCCAGGAAGCTTTGCTTGACCAAGAATAATTGTGTTGTTCTTGTTGCTTTGTTTTTTTGTTGTTGTTAAACTAGCATTTGAACAATTGAGCTGCGAATCAGAAAGGTCTTTTGCTCGAGGCTGGAGAGAGAGGTCCCTTCTAAATCTGAATATTACAGACCCTAGCAAGCCCCCCATGTGCTAGAAGTTCTCACAAAGAAATGTAGTAACAGTGATTGAAATGCAAAGCTAGTGAAATGCTAATTTGAGAACAACAGTTCTTGCTAGGTCTTGCCTCAAGCCTGTAATGCAGATGTGCTTAGAACACCTTTCTAATCTTGAAAAAATCATTAATTATGCTGAATGATAATGATCAGAGCTAACTCCGAAGGGGGAAAAAATCGCTGCGTGTCCCTATAATTGCGGGCCTATTTTCTGTTAAGGGCCTGGAGCTGCTGCTTCAACAGCCCCTAGCTTAATCCGGCCCTGAAGGTCCTGGCATTTTCGGGGCAATTGGAGACTATGAGACAACTGGGAACCATAGCCAAGAGTGAAAAGGAACACTGTATTCTAATTCCAGAGCAACAGGAAAGCAGCCCTATAAACTCAAATAAGCTGTCATCACACTGTCAGGCCTGTGGCTTACGCTGGCTCAGCTTGTCTGAGTGTGGAAAGCTAAGCAGGGTCAAGCCTGGTTGTTACTTGGATGGGAGACCCCTCCTCTAGTTTCCTGCATTGAGCAGGGGGTTGGACTCGATAGCCTTGTAGGCTCCTTCCAACTCTATATGAAATCTATGAATGTCTAACACTCCAGTCCTAAGCATTTTGTGTTGGCATAAAGTCATGGTAACATGTAAAACTAACGTTGTGTTGTTTGATGTTGTGTTGACACAGCTGTTGGTACTCATCCTAAGACGTTATATATTAGCACCATGATGCTTATAGTATACCCACTGGTGCAGTTTTTGAGCAGGTGACTGCACATGAGCACATCCAATCTCCAAAGGCCACAAATGCACCATCGTCTTCTGCTGACACTGGTCCTCCATTTGTCCTTATTGCAGACATGCAGAGTGATAGTGGGACCAATGTGGCACAAATGATGTCACTGGGTATGCTGGCTGAAATGATGTCACACTTCCTCTCCATCATTCTTGCAACTACAGAGGTGTGTTCTGGTTTCCTGCCACAATGAAGTAGTAGCCAAGGGAAGTGCAGGTACACCATTAGGACTGTGATCTTTGAGTTTAATGTTTAACCATAATGTGACAAGGAAGAGGTGGAGCCTTCAAAAGCGAAGGATAGCTCATTCACATCACATTATAATGACCTCCTTTGTCTGTAATCCCTCAGAACTGTGTGTTAGTTTCCTCTTACATCAGAGGCTCAAGTGCAATTCCTCTCAGTCTTTCCTTCAGACGAGAGAGGCTCTGGTCATTCTGGTGGAAGACAGGATTCTGTCTCCTTCTCCCACAGAATCCCCAGTGCTCTTTTTAGGGCATCTGATGGTAGTATACAGATAACATTTGCTCCTCAGGGATCCAGTGTGAGGCTGCAGGTGGCCAGCCCTCCTGTTCTCCTTCTGCTGCTCTCCTAACCTCTTATGACACAGGATACTTCCCTTGCTCTCCTTTGTTTCCAGCCCATCTGACTTTACTTCTAGTTGGGCCAGCAGAGACAGGGGATAGGATTGTGTGGCTCTGCCAGCCACTTTGCAACACGCATCAACAAAGGAGGCTATTTTGTATGCTCAGTGAGATGCATGTTTACATGGCATCATCTACTGAAATGACTGGAAAGCCAATATGGTGGGGGGATTTTTGTGCTTGTATCATCAGAGCTGCAACACCTGTGTCAGATCCACTATATCAGGTCAAATGTGTATGTTTTTCTCATGCAATTTTCTATTTCACACTAGCAAACAATGACCCAACAAGTCAATACCTTACAGTATTTAACTTTAAACCTTAGATACCAGAAAATATAGTGTTTCCTTCAAATCTTCAACATGATTGCATTATTTCAGATTTTTATTTTATTTTAATTTATTTAAAATATTTCCAGGCCACCTTTCAGGGCAGAAACCTTTCCAAGGTGACTTACAACATTAAAAATCATTTTAAAATGTTAAATATATCCTGTGTAATGAGGGATTATATACACACACACACACACACACACACGCACCTTTCATTATTAAACATTACATTTAAAATATGTTTTCCTCAAGGTCCTTTCT
Source organism: Shinisaurus crocodilurus (assembly GCA_021292165.1). Taxonomy (NCBI): domain Eukaryota; kingdom Metazoa; phylum Chordata; class Lepidosauria; order Squamata; family Shinisauridae; genus Shinisaurus; species Shinisaurus crocodilurus. The sequence continues at coordinate 32,014,090 of CM037876.1, forward strand.
CACTCCAGTTTTTCTTTGTGTTTTGGGAGACTGAGTGAAGAAGTACATGAGCCATGGTCTCTCACCTGCCGAAAGATGCTCAAGCAGAGTGAGTGTGGAATTCTCCAGCATCAATGAGGGCTCTCAGCCTGGCATCTGAGGGCAAAGTGGGTTCTCGGGCATTTTTATTTCTTCCATTTGCTTCTTGTCAGAACTAAAAAGAAAAGAATGAATGTTCAGAATATGGAACAGTACGGGGCAACGTGCCTGCATTCATCTACCCACGCTTCCACCACCCACATATTCCTCCTGGGGCTATCATAAAGAGACAGCAAGCTAAGAACTCAGCTCTTCCTCTCCCACCCCCCACCTCCCAAATATATGTGTAGTTTCAAGTGAAAAGTGCTAACATCCTAGTCCCCCTATTTCTTTGGACTGGCAAAACTGGCTCGTCTCCCTGTGTCTCCTGATGGACAGGGTGATCCAGCTAATGAAAATATATCTTTATGGAGGAATGGGGGAAGGAAGATGATGGGACAGATCTCTTTGCAATAAGATGTCTCTGCTGCTCCATCTAGTGGTAGAAAGCCTTGGACAACTTACGTATACACTGCAAACAGTAGCTCTTCAGGATGTCTCCTTACATAAGTTCTGAGGAATATAACCATCAATTCGGACTTTGTCAATGCATGACAATTAGGAGTACATTAATTTCTGCGTCAGGGACTCATACCCCTCGGTCTTTGTTGATGCATTATGACAATCAGAACAGGCAATTAATTACTTCTAACATCAGTCTTTATAACTGCATACCTTCCAAATGTTTTTACTATGTGTACAGGTCTCAGATGCGTAGTGAATTTATTCATTTATTTATTTATTTATTTATTATATTTATTAATTTGTACCTAATAGGATGGTAGGTAAGCCAACCTATTAGGTACAAATTTTAACTGGCACAAAACTTGGACTCACAGAGGAATAGGATGTCGCATAACTTTGTTAGTCTAACTCAATTCTGAAACCTTGAAAATGTTATTAGTTTGGAAGCGAGATGTGGTACGACAACAAAAATGTACAGATTGATATCACCTGAATGTGAAAACACGCACGGTTGGTTGAAGGAAAAGGCATGTCTTCAAGATACTCATTCAAAAATGTTTGAATGGGTTATGTTACCACCTTCGCATACACTGGTATTACATGATCATTATATACAAAAGCAGATATGTAGTTCTCACAAGGTACATCCAAATCATTATTGTGCTTCACATGCTGAGTATCTGTAATCGATTTGATGCACATTGTACCATTCAAATGCACAGACACTTTTCTCAGTTGTATAAAGCAGATTTGAATAACTGTTGCCTTAAGTGTGCACCATAGAATCATAGAATCATAGAAAAGTAGAGTTGGAAGGGGCCTACAAGGCCATCGAGTCCAACCCCCTGCTCAATGCAGGAATCTAGGTCAAAGCATCTCTGACAGATGTCTGTCCAGCTGCACCTTGAATGCCTCCAGAGTGGGAGAGCCCACAACCTCCCTAGGTAGTTGATTCCATTGTCTTATTGCTCTGACAGTCAGGAAATTTTTCCTGATGTTTAGGTGGAATCTAGGTTCCTGTAACTTGAGCCCATTATTCCGTGTCCTGCAAACTGGGATGACCGAGAAGAGATCTTTGCCCTCCTCTGTGTGACATCCCTTCAAATACTGGAAGAGTGCGATCATATCTCCCCTCAGTCTCCTCTTCTGAAGGCTAAACATGCCCAGTTCTTTCAGTCTCTCCTCATAGGGCCTTGTTTCCAGTCCCTTTATCATCCTTGTTGCCCTCCTCTGAACCCTCTCCAGTTTGTCTATGTCCTTCTTAAAGTGAGGTGCCCAGAACTGGACGCAGTACTCAAGATGAGGCCTAACCAGTGCCGAGTAAAGGGGAATTATCACTTCCCGCGATTTGGAAGCTATACTTCTATTAATACAGCCCAAAATTGCATTTGCCTTCTTTGCAGCCACATCGCATTGCTGGCTCATTATGCTTCCCATCTTGCACATCTCATCACTGCATCCTCTCTCCATCCCCATCAATGTGACGATGACAACAACAACAATCTGAAAACTGTGTAAATTCATGTTTGATGCAAGATTTGAACTGGAGACATCCCACTTCACAGCTCGATAGCTAAGGCCAGATTAACTTGGGAAGCATAATGAGGTGATAGAGAAGACTGTACCACTTCCAGCTGCAGGCAGTGAGAAAACTAGCACATCAGGGAGAAAGAAAGCCCATTTTTCTTCTCGTGGTGCTAGTTTTCCATTTCCAGAATTTATTTATTTTTATGTAGTTGTCACTCAAAATTGTGAACCTTCACCTGCAGTGGTTCAGTCTACCACCTCCAGACTCTACTGCTTCATTCCCACTTCTGTTTCATGTGTAGATCCATGCTTGGCCAGAACACTACACAAGCTCTCAAGATGTTTTGGGATCTGAGACAGACATGACTCATTGACTTTGTGAAGTGATTTATAGAGGCACTATAAAGGGGGACTTCATGCAAAGGGGGACACCCCCCCTTGCAGCCAGCGTGGAAAGAACCTTAGGTTTAGAGAGGAATGGAAGGCAAACATGTTTAGCATGGTGTAGATTTACGGTAAGTATTTAGAGCTGTAGAAGAAGACGACTTTAAAAAGAAGGGCAGCATATTCTTGACTTCATGGATCAAGAATGAAAGCTGACTCTATCAGAAGTACAACACCTAAATGAAAAGGTGAAACAGCAGTACTGGAAGGAATAGAACAAGCCCCTGACAAGACAAATGGCAAGAAAGTAAACAATATATCCAATAACACAAAGATAGATGGGGAATGCACCGGAGCCAGCAAATCAATGCTGAGTGATTGACTAAAGTGAATTGTGCAAGGCCCAGAGGGGGGGAAAAGTCAGCATGCAAGTTGGAAAATGGAAAAACAATATGATCTCTGGAATCCTTTGGGGAAATTCAAGGTACAGGCAGATGTGAAAACGATTGATTTGTTAGGACCTGGGCGTGATGAAAAAGACCTCGTGACTGTATACTAATCATAGTGATGGGGATTTATGAGGCCTAATTCCAATAATTAATGTGAGGATTATCTCATATGCAATTTTATGTCACCGTAGAGTTATGTAGCAAAGCTGAGTGCTTCTGAGGCCAAGGCTGCTTCCAGATGACATGAGCCTTCTTTTGTGCCATCACCCTGCTTCATTCACTGGATTTTATGAGTGGTCCACTCATAACCCTCTGATGTTTTCCCACCACTTCATCCATCTTTTTTCTTACTGCAGCAAATCCATTCAGGAGAAAAAGACTGAATAGCTGCAAAGTGCCTTCTAACTAGTAGCGCTAGGAGCCCTCCGCTAGAAAAGCAGCCCCAGCTGAGCTCTTGAACTCTGGACCACGCGCTGCTGTTGCTGTGGTTGTTGTTGTTGTTATTTACTGTATAAATAAATTATTGTTGTTGTGTGCTTATGTGGGTGGAGGAACTGGACCAAACAAAGCAGAAGACTTAATTAAGACAGAAAGACAATATAACCGGGGGGGGGGGGGGATTGATGATTTTTTTTAAAAAAAAAGATTTTTTTTTTCATATTTAAATTGGATTTTTAAAAATGTTAATACTAAGTTTGACTTAAATAATAGTGAGGTTAACATTAAAGACATTTCCTCTATAGGTAAAAGGAAGGAAAGCCTGAAAAAGATTCACAGGGAGACAAAGAGATGCAAAGCCTCATGTGTAAGTAATACTCTATTTAGTTGTAAATTAACATGGTTTAGTGGTCAGATTTGCACTATTGTTCAGGAAAAATATGAAAAGGTTACAGTGGGAGCTTCAGCCATGGGCAGAACGGTCCCTAGACAGCATCTAGGGGGGCACAGGATTGTTCGGATTCCCAGTTCCAAGGTCGGAAAATCGCTCCAACCTCTCAAGAGCTGGGGACCCATGCTTGGATCGCCCCTCCCCCCCTTGCAGCCAGCGTGGAAAGAACCATGCCAGCTGCTTCCCCAAGGTCACAAAATAACCACAGAGAAGGGGTTTAGTGGGTGTTCCACGGGGCAGGGAGGGGAGGAGACCAGCACCGCCAAGGTATGATGTATCCTGGTGGCACCTCCGCCTCCTTCCTTCCCGCTCTGAAGCACTTTGGTTTGACAGCCGAAATCAGCCATCTAGCTATTTTGCAGGGTGGGAGGCGTGTGGAGGCCGCCTTCGCCACTGTGCTCCTCCTGTTCTGCATAGGCTGCCCGTAATGCTCCAAGTTTGGAGGGTTATGATGGGCATTCCCATAGGATTGTGTGCCCTAAACCTGTGATTTAAATTTACCCCCCCTTTTTTTTTGCTGTTTTGTATCATGATTTAAATTGCCTTGATTTAAATCCATCCCCCTCATCAGGGACCAAAGGATATGTAATTCCCAAGAGCTGGCTATTATGGGAGTTAAATTACGGGTGGTCAGTAGGTTCTGCCACAGTAAGCCGCGGCATCCCAACCAGTGGATGTCCGCCATCCGTATTTTTCGCTCCATAACACGCACCTGGCCATAACACACACTTAGGTTCGTTTTAGAGGAAGAAAACAAGGAAAAAATATATTCTGAGCCAAATGGTGAAACGACTACAAAACCCTGCCACTGTCACAGAACCGAGCGGGGAAGGCTTTCCCAACCCTGCACTTTCTCCGCTGTTGGTGCTGCTGCTGCTGCTGCTGCAGGCAGCTGGGTCAGAGTAGCTGAAAGTTGTGCCGGTCCAAGCGCCCCCCCTCCCCTGGAAGATTAGGGTGACGGGAGGGAGGAGAAGCTCTGCTTTGCCCAGTCTGAGTTTGTCTGTCTGTCTCTGCCTTTAGCGCGCGCACACACCATATACACACACACACCCTCTCTCACACTCGCACACCCCCTCCATCCCTTTCCCGGTCTTCTCCTCCCTCTCCTCTTCCCCCTCCTTTTCCCCTTCCCTTCCCCCAGAGTGGCCGCCGGAGGAGCAGGCAGGCAGGCGTGGTGCTCCTGTTGTCTTTCTGGGTTTCCGGCAGCTGCTGAAGGAAGAATCCTCCCCCCTCTGCCCCTAGCAGCCATAAGCGGCGGGGAGGTGTGGTCTGTTTGGGCTGGCTTCCCTCCGTGCTTCATTTCCCTCGCTTGGAAAAGCTCCTGGTTTGAGCAGTCCCCTCCCGCTCAGCCTAATTGAAATGTAAATTCAAGAAATTCGCATATAAGAAAGAAAGCAGAGTTCAGAAGGGTATTTCCCTGTTCGTTTTTATCAGCAGCTCTCCGTCCTGTATTTTTGTTTCGCATTCCCTCTTTTCTTTTCCTGCCTCCGAAGAAGTTGAAAAGCTACGTGCCTTTTCCTCGCTTCCCCCTCCCCCTCGGCTTGCAGCAGCTCTCCGTCCCTCCTCCTGTGTTTTTCTTTCTCATTCCCTGTTTTCTTTTCCTGGGATCGGGGCGAAGGATCAGCTGGTTGGGGCTGTGGAGCAGCCACCCAGCTGGTTGGCGAGCAGGGACGGGAGGCGGGGAATCAGCTGTTCCGGTGGAATCAGCTGTTAAGCGGCAGAGGGAGGTATGAAAAAATATATTAAGGTACCGTATATGGGTTGGATTCCCAGCGTGATCGGGGCCCACAAGCTGCGCCGCGGCCGCTGCTTGCCCAGCCGTGCACCGCTCTGGCCCTGCACCCGCCCACCCTGTCCCTGCTGCCGGGGGAGCAGCTGAGAGGCGGGGGGGGGGGAATCAGCTGTTAAGCGGCAGAGGGAGGTTCAAAAAAAATTACGTAAAAAAAAAAATTTTTTTTAACAATATTTTTACAATATTCACTCCTTAACACGCACAGACATTTCCCCCTATTTGGGGGGGGGAGTGTGTGTTATGGAGCGAAAAATACGGTACAACACATCTGGAGGTTGGGGAAGGCCGGTCTATAGCCTCCTCCTAGCCCATGCTGGATGCTGTACGGAGCCAGGATGTGGCGTGGTGTGTCTCTGCATACACTGGCTTGGGGAAATGATGCTCATTAGAAATAAGGTATCACAACATTTTCTTCAGCGTTCAGCTCAAATATAACATATATTAGGTAGCATTTTGTTAGAAGCGCTCAACCATGAACAAAGAAAATGGGATTAAAAAAAACCAAAACGTGATTCTGAATGAAACAAAGATTGTGGCTGTTGGCTTTGCAAAAGACAGATGGGTCACCAGAGATGGGATCATTATTAGACATTTGTTCAATAAGGAACATTTATTCTGGGTAGGAATTCACAGCAGAGCATAAGCAAATGAAAGCACAAGGGCTGAAATCAGAATTCTAGAGTGTTTGCATCTAGTCATAGACTTTTACTGTTGACAGGGATGTTCTATATATTGTAGAAGTTGATGCTGTAAACTGGTGGGGGAGAATGTTTAACCCGCCTGGGGGCCAGATTGCTTTCCAGCTAACCCCCCCCCATGAGGTTGGATGATATCCCTCTCTCCTGAAGCCCCATCCCCTAACATCATAGGCAAGGGAGGCTGGTGAATCCTATTCCAGTGGGGCTCCTTATGCATTGCAGGTTTTTCAGGCTTTATTTGGAACTTTATAGGAGCTACCCATGGTGCTGAACTCCACCCCCAAAATAGGTTCACCACAACGGAGCAGTATGGATAGCTCCTATAAAGCCGCAAATTAAACCTGCAGAACCTGCAATGGATAAGGAGCCCCACTGAAATAGGCGTCACCAGCCTCCCCCCCCCCCATCATAGGGGAGTTTCTCCATTGAGGGAAAGGCAAGACCATTTCTCACCTTTGAAGATGTGCTCTCCAGGAAGCCTAATCCATGATTATCCTATTTTGCCATTGCTGCATATGGTTTGTACATTGCAGGATTTTGCAATTCCAAAATCTGGAGATGAATGTAAATGGGGAGAATCTCGAAAGAAAACCTAACTAGCGGTTCCAAAAATTCCAGCCGTATGAAAATTCAAACCAGGAAAGCTTGCTTGCTTATTTATTTATTTGTTTATTTAATGTGTACCCCACCTTTCTACCAAAAAATGGCACTAAAGGCGGCTTTCAGAAACAATATTGATCAAAACAATAAAATACAATAAAAACATAACAATTATGGGGGGGGGGGTTAAAAACAGCACCCAACCCAACAGACCCACTTACAGGCCTTCTTGAATAAAGTGGTATTTGGCCACCAGCAGGACAACAGACGGGGAGCAAACCTATCCTTTCATGGAAGAGAGTTCCACAGCCTGGGAGTCACCTCTGAAGCTTGCAGTCTTGAGAGAAGTTCCTCTCAAGAAGATCTTAAGAACCCGGCAGGCTTATGGCAAACAAAATTGAAGGAATTCCTTGCTATGTACAGGCTGCATGTTAAGCTGGCAATCCTATATGCACACTTACCTGGGAGTAAGGTACATTGAACTCAGTGGAGCTTACGTCAAAGTAGACATGCCTAGGATTTGCATGGTTAATCTTTTTTTTTTTTTTTGAATGCCAGATCATTCAGTTTTGGAACTGGCCGGAATGGAGAGCACTGTTCACAAATTCTGTGTTTATGGGGAGAAAATGCCATTTCAAGTCATTTTATCAATTCATTTGAAAATGTAGCACTGAAAACTGTAATGCAATCCAAATGATTTTGGCGTATTAAGGCTGATTGAAATGAAGTACTGAGTAAAATGAATTAAGGAGAGAGCCTGAAATAAAACTCAAAGCATCAGCACAATACCCAATTAAATGAATCACTGTTACAGTAATGTATGTAACAGATACTGGGCTAATCTCTGATTATTGAGATATATAAAGTGCAATTTGAGATGAATTCTTTAGGTGTGAAGAACAGCAATAGAGATTTGTCAAAAACATGACAAAGAAAATGGCCTTAGGCACAGCATTACCCTTTGTGATAGAGTGTAATTCTCACCAGGAGTACCTTAAATCCCCATGGGCGCTGGGCTATAGATTTTTCCATTTAGTTTCCAGCTCAAAACACAGTTTAAGCATCATTAGATACTGCTAATGAGTTCAGGTTTGAATCCTACAAGAAAAGACATGTGTGTATGCACCCATTATTCAAAGCGCAACGCCCACAAGGCACAACCTGTATGCACTGGTGATGGCAAAATAGAACAATTATGTGCTGGGTTTGCTGGAGAGCACATCTCTGAAGGTGAGAAATGGCTTTATTTTTCATTTACATTTAAAAATGATGGTGCTGAAGGCCACAGACATGTCCAAATAAGATGCATTGTCCCCAGTCTACAGTTATTCAGCTATGTGACAATGATAATATGTTTAGCTCTGGTATGTTTCAATGCCAGTTTGAAAAGGGACTGTGGTTTTCAAACAACTCTGCATAACACAGAGATAAAGAAACACAGTCTTCACAGGTCAGAAACTGGTATCTATGGAAAGCTATCTGTAGTGGTGGCCAGTAAAGCAGTTTGCTAGTGGACCCTGGGTTTCCAATCACATGGAGAGGTCCCTTGGGTGTAAACTCAGTGAGACTTAAACCCTGTAGACTGTGACTCGAATCTAAGTTGAACTTTAAATTCATTGGGGTGCATCTGGACAGGTGTTTCTCCTACTCTCTCTGCTTGGCACTTAAAACTGGAAGTTTTGGAGACATTACATGGGGGGGGGAGTCACAATGTGGGGAGACAGATGTGGGGAGATTTTGCACCTTGAATTATTGTCTTGAACATTATACAAGCAGTATCACCTGGCCACTCCATTGTCCCAATAGGCAACTGGCACACTGAATGCATGTTTGTCTCTGTCTGTCTGTGGGTGTACCTGCAGGTATGCAGCCTTGCTTGTTGCCGCATGCAGCCCTCGGGGCAGAAAGGTGGCCCACCAGCCCTGTTTTGGGTTTTTAATTATGTTAGCTGCTCCAGGATGTTTTTACCCAAAGAGTGGGATAAACCTCTCTCAACTAGACAAATAAATAAATAAATAAGAATGACAATAATAAACAATTCTGTTGTGGATAGTTAAGAAGCTTTTATTGGCCTCATCAGATAGTCAAATTTCCTCTAGTGCAGGGCTCTCCAACCTTGGGTCTATAGCTCTCAGAATCCCTTGCCATTAGCCATGCTAATTAGCCATTAGCCATTAACCATTAGACCCCAACATCTGGGGACCCAAGGTTGGAGAGCCCTCCTCTAGTGCTTTGTGAGCAAGCAAAAATGATATTGTTAGCATCACAAGTAGAAATACTCTTAACTATTAAATAGTATTACATACCAGGTGTCCTGAACTAACGGGAATTAGGTACAGTGAAGTGGCAGTTGTACGTGTAAGAGCTTACCTTTGGACTTGGTGATCTTGATACTAATTTGAAACAATAGTGTTCAATTAAAACATCTGTCTTCCTAGTTTCTTTCTATCTGCTCGAATTTGTTTATGAGTTGATCCTATCCTCCTATTGATCACTTGTCTTTTTTTCTAACCTAAACCTAAAAAAGCCACACATTATTGCTGTTCTTCATATGGATGATGATTCAACCCAGCTGCCATCTTTATAGCCCTGAGTTCTATTTCTTGGTCAACTAAAGTGGGACACTATGTTGGAAGTTGCCTTTTGTATATAGCCAGGGTGGGCAGACTTCAGGCTCATGGTGGTGGGATCTACTTTGGTCTTTACTAAAACCCAGCCAGGGCTAGGAGAAAAATAGTGGCTGGGGGCAGAGCCTAATGCAAAATGGTGGCTCAGGGGGCGGAGCCAGTTGCCGATTGTACCCCATAAGTCATAGACTGGATTGACCTCCATATACAAATACAAAATCTACATCTGCATGACTACAGATCAGGGATTTGAATGCAAAACTCTAAAACTGGTCAGCAGAGCAGCACAAAGACCTATGTTCAAATGAAGCAGAATAATATGCATCTTAATTGGTCAGGAACACTGAGGCTGCGGGATAAGCAATTAGCAGAAGGCCAGCCATGAGAGATTTCATAGATTTCATAGATCATAGAGTTGGAAGGGGCCTACAAGGCCATCGAGTCCAACCCCCTGCTCAGTGCAGGAAACTAGAGGAGGGGTCTCCCATCCAAGTAATAACCAGGCCTGACCCTGCTTAGCTTTCCACACTCAGACAAGCTGAGCCAGCGTGAGCCACAGGCCTAGTTTTGCTGTTGTTAACTTATTGGAAGTCTGTGGATCTACTGCAAATCACTTTCTACCTGCCCCCAGGATATAGGATAAGATTATTATTGCTTATGTAAGATACTATTGCTTGTGCTGCAATCCTATGCTCACTTACTTGCTAAGCTCCATTGAACTCAATGGGACATAATATGATTTCTTTGGAAGGTCCACATGATCCCTTGTCTATGGATTTAAAAAGTGGTTTGAAGGTAGAAGATACAAGTGTGGAAACTAAGGGGATCTCTGAAACACTGGAAAAGCCAGCTGTCTTAGTGTTGCCAACAAGGATATCATGCGAGGTAAGATCTACTTCTTCTTTTTTAAAGAAAGCATAGGTAAAAATGCCACTCTTATAATATTTATCCCACGCTAAAGCCCTCTCTCCGCTCCATTTACAAAAGAGATTGCATATTCAAGCAAAGGAATCTTCCCCACCCACCCACCACCTGCAATTAGCCCTGCCAGGGAGGTGGAATTTAGTCTGGGAATATGGAACAAGAGGAAATAGTTAACCCGCTCCTTCCCCTCATGCTCCTCCAGTAAAAGCTGTAACCACCATGCTGCTTGTAAAGTTCTTGTTTTTAAAATGTTAGGAGAGATCTGATCATGAATCTCCTGAGTCACATCTGTTTTGGTACTGAGAATGGAAGTAGAATGTAGCTCATGCATCTGAATACATGGAAAGCAAGACAGAACTGGTGGATAGGGGAGGGGTACTTAACCCTTCCATTGCCTGCCACTTTCCTCCACTTAACCCCTGCTCCTCAATCACTTCCTCCCAGTTTGGTCCTATGTTCTTTGCAGCATGCACAGACGGGAAAGCATCGCATGGGTTCATGGCCTGTCTTTATTTATTTACCTGGGAAAATAAAAAGGTCTTTACCTGGTACTTAAAAACCCCACATCAGGCGAGCCCCTCTGGGGAGGTCATTCCACAGTCAGGGTGCCACCACAGATAAGGCCCTCTCAGTTACTTGCCTCACCTGATTTGGCTGGGGCATCTCAAGAAGGGTCTCAGAAGACAATCTTAAGGTTCAGGTAAGGTTCAGCTCCAAGCACAGATTCCCAGCTCTTAGGTTGGAGCTGTTTTCCAAACTCGGAGCCGGGTCTCTGAATAACACTGTTTAGGGGCCATAGGATTGTTCTGCAAATCCACTTATTTGACTGACTGATTGATTGAAGGATTTCTTGACTGGCTTTCACAAGGCAGTGTATAAATTCAAGACAAAACATAATAATATGTAAAAACATCCATTTAAAACACATTATACCCTTTAAAAATTAACAATATAAATTAATCCAAGGCACAGCAATTAATAAGCTGCAGACTGGAAAAGAAATTCTTGGGGGGAAATGACCCAGATTCTCCATGTGCCTCCAGTGACAGTGCTAGATCCAAGAACACCCCCAAACTGTGGGCCTGATCCGTTAGTGCGGAGTGCATCCCTCTCCAGGACAGGTCCAACACTGCTCAGCAGGGCAGACAAACCATCCATTTTTGCACTTCCATCTTGTCTGAACTGAATCACAGTTTATTGGCCCCCATCCAGTCTGATCCTGTGCATAGACATTAGATGTTAAACAGCATAGGGGATAAAATAAAGTCCTGTGGACCACCACAGCTTAACTTCCAAGGGGTAGAGCAATGATCCACCAGCACCATCTTCTGGAATTGACCATCCAATCAGGAGTAGAACCATTGCAACACTCTAGTCAAAACTCTACTTCCAACACTCTACTAAAGGTGTAATCCTATGCATGTTTAGACAGAAAAAAGGCGTACAATTCTCAGCATGCTGGGAGTTGTAGGCCTTTTTTCTGTCTAAACTTGCATAGGATTGTGCCTTTAGACAGCCTCTCCAAAAGGGACCATGAAACCCTTAGACAGCCTCTCCAAAAGGATAACATGGGCAATAGTACCAAAAGCTGCTGATAGGTCTAAGAGAATCAGTAGCATCACGCATCACTTCCCCTGTCCCTGTCTTGGCAAAGGTCATCCCAGAGGACAACCAAGGCAGTTTCCATTCCAAACCCCGACCTGAAGTCTGATTGAAATGAATCCAGAAAATCAGTTTCATCCAAAAGTGACTGGAGTTGGCTAGCAACCAGCTGCTCAAATGCCTTCCCCAGGAAGGGGATGTTAACAACCAGCCTATAGTTGTTTATATCACCCATTCATTATGAAAAGAGAATGTACACTGTGTTGTAAATGCTGTATGTTGATAGAAGAAGCCTTGATATCAATAGGAAGTGATCCAACCATGACAAGGGGATGGATGATGTTAAATCCCACACTTTCAAATCAACATCTTCCTGCCTGGTCAAGAAAATCAAATAAAGACTCAAGAGTGCATCCTACAACATGTGTTGGGGCAATGACATGTGTAGGACATCTCCATGGTTTTCATAGCAGCCATGAAGTCTTTCTGTGTAATCATGTATCAGGATTATACATCTCTTGGTAATGTTTCATACATGAAAATCTATACTTTGCATGTTATACTTCTTCCTTCATTGATGTAATGTAATACATGAATACATACATTTAGAAATGAAATAAATAAAGGGATAATGAGATATAATTCTTACTTTATAGAGTCCTGGAGAAATATTCATCCTTTTGAGAGATGAAGTCCCTGATGACTCAGTGGTGTTGGTTGAGTTTGTAACAAAAAATGAATGGATCAGGACTGAGCCAGAGATTTGGAATCAGAAGGTCAGGTGTATGAAAGCTTTAGGTAAGAGGGGGAAACAGAATATTTAAATATAACATGTTGGTTATTGTCTCTCTTCACTTACCTTATGAAACTCCCTTCATTTGCCTTGATGTTTTTTCTTTTACTTCCCATCAGAATCCAATATTACTTTTTTTTAGGTGTTTCTTATGCCTAGGTTTTGACTGCTGGTTGCTACTTTATTAATACACGAGCATAAAAGTATGTGACTTATGAGAAACTGCATTTATTGGGCTGTTTTTGTATGATAAAAGTGGCAGATGGCCATCTTTAAAATGTCATTGATTAGTCACAGGTTGCTATTCTCCATCAATTTCTGCTATAAAATGTGCAAGCTCATATTCTCTTATTACTGCATGAAGCTTAGCAAGATGTTCTCTTGCTTTACATAGAGATGTATGGTTCCCCACCACCACCACCACCCCTTTCTGATCATTTATTTGATCATGATTCATGCTAACATCTTCAGCCATTTTTCTTCCCTTGATGTTTAATAGCCACTATGCTCTTCTGCACCATTTTCTCTTCCCTTCCTGAACAATGAGGGCCCCACCCCAGCACACAAAGAGATTCAAACTGCTACCAGTATCTGGACTTGAATTATGAAAGTAAACATTCTTGTTCAGGATTCTCTCTACCCCAATTTACATGCAATGTTGACTAAATCAGTGTTGCCAGTTGCAAGGAACAATTGGTCTGGATGAGGCACAGGCACCTTTAGGTGTGAAGTCCTACAGAAAGCTGTTTTCTCTTGACTACTTTGTTAAGAAGTTCCCAGTGGTGCCACCAGGGCAGGACTTTGGGGCAGAAGTCCAGAACCTGGGCCCCCAAACTCAGCAGAGTTGGCTTACCACATTTTGAAGTTAGTGAAGTAATACACGTTTCCATCTCAAGAGGGTCAAGACCATGAAGCCCAGTGTCTAGGGGTGCTTCCAGATGAGACTTTTATTGTGCCATTACACTGTCTAATTCACAAAATTTTATAGGGGTAAGGAGAGACAACCCTCTTCCAAATGTTTTTTCCATCTTTTTTCTTACCATGGAAAAAAACCTTAAGGAAAAAAACACAGAATAGCTGCACAATGCTTTCTGTTTGTTAATACTAGGACCCCTCTGCCTGGAAGCACCCTAAAATTACCCAGCTGCTTCACTGAAAGTCACACACACAAACACACACACACACACAGTTTATTGGACTGCCTATAAGTACTTCCAGGTGTACTCTGTATTTTCAAGACTTTGTTCTTTGCTTCCATGAGCCCCTCCCGTCCACACACACTTCAGTCCTTTTCTGTTCCATCCCAGCATATTCTTTCCACCCATCCTTCTCAGCTTCTGCTTTCTTGTGTCTCACTGGTGCCCCACCTTTGATTGACCTTCTCATTAGCTCTCTTTCACTCTCTGCCTTTCAAAATCTGTTGCATCCTCCTGCTCAATTCTTCTGACACCTGTTACAAGCCCCATTCAGTCCTTCCTTTCCACCACAAAAAAGCAGAGTTCTCTAATGCATGGAGAACAACATTCTGCATGTACAGATGTATGTGCAGGGGTCTTTTCAAACAATACAATGAACTCATGTGTGTCAGAGACAGAGCCTGCTGTCACAATGCCACTCCCTATTGTGCGCATTCCTTGTATGTGCAGATAACATATGAAAAGGGGTTCTCTCAGCCCTGAAACTGACACTAGGCCAACACTAGCCAACTATCAGATTTGCTCTCATATTCATTAGGATTACTGATTCTTCTTGATTCCAGCCTCTGGTTATCCAGTTAGTAATGGATTAGAACTAAACTGAAATTTCAGAGGTATACTGAGTTCAAAACTAGTAGAGAATATGTCAAATGAATGAGCCACTTTCAATGGCATCTCCCCCAAGTAATTATGTTTTAGAACATATTTTCACTTAACAAGGCAATCCTAGATATGTCTACTCAGAATTAAGTTCCACTGAGCTCCCAGGTAACTGTGTATAGGACTGCAGCCTAAGTTTAGTAAAAGTGTATCTGTTTGGCAATTTACACATTCTACTTGATCCTATGGATAAATACAGTAAAAGTTACTTGCTTTGACACTTTCCACTTCCAAACTATTACATGATCAGAATATCACAATTTAGTGCATGCTTCCAACTTTATGAGATGGACATTCCAAGTAAAACAGGTTTTGTTGTACCAGACACATAAGTACTGCTAAAAATTAAGCTATTAGATACACAAAACCACTAAAAAGAAGATATTTTATTAAGTTCCCCCCTTTTATTATTGGCATATAACACAGGTGAAAGCAGAGGATATGATAATTTGAATAACTGAAGTGTCCCTTGAATGTGTTTCTTATACATAGGATTTGATGGATGGGAAGGTATTGATTATGGTTCTTCTCTCTCTCCTCTGTCATTTTTGAACCTTTGCTTTTTAATTTCTGTTTTATAAGATTTTCCTGCTGGCTTTGTAAATGTAAATGTCTTCTGTGAGGGAGTCATTAAAGCTACAACACAGATTGAATACTACACAACAGTAGGGGAGATTGACTGCATGCTTCAGAAAGTGGCTGATCCAATAGCCTTTGCTTGTCAGGTAAGCTGATCTCTACATTAAGTTAATAAAACGGAGTGGGGGAGAGATGTGCCAATGAGATAAGAGGATGTACACTGTGTTGTAAATGCTGTATGTTGATAGAAGAAGAATAACAATGAGGAATAGATCAATAAGTCACCACAGAGACATGGAGCATAGGAAGCTGCCTTACACCAAGTCAGACCATTGGTATATCTAGCTCAGTAATGTCTGTTGTGACTGGCAGAGACTCTTCTAACATGGAAATGGCAGGGATTGAACTTGGGACCTTCTGCATGCAAAGCATGTGCTTACTACAGCCCTTCCCCTGTAACCAGCTGATAGCAAGCCAAGGTGTAACATTTCAGCAAGTAAAAATACATCATCATGGCTATTCATTGCTGCCTGTCCTGCTTGCAGCCTAAATGTGCATGATGGTTTCATGATTTAAAAGCTGTATTTCTCCTGACCCAGCTCTGTAGAAAATTTACAAGAAAGCATCATTTTAAAAATGGATATTAATCACAGCCTTGATAGAAACAGCAGAAATGAGAAATATCGTTCTGGAATAAATGGAGGTAGAGAGACCTGATCGTTTGTTTATTACATTGCTACCCTACCTTACCTTTCCAGGAGCTCAAGGCTGGATTCATTGGGCACACACACACACACGCGCGCACACACACACACACACACACACACACACACACCATTTTTTCCTCATAACAACCCTGTTTAATAGGTTAGGCCAAGAGACAGTGGGCATGTTTGAACGTCAAGACAACCCACCCTGGCAATAAGCCACAATGGGTTAATTGTCATGCAAACAACCCACAGTGAGCCCCAACAGACAATCGGATTCTCCATGGGCTGTTGACCCCCTCCACCTCCCTCCTCCCCCCTCAGTCCTCCCATGGGTTATCCCAGGAGATACGACCGCAAGCCATTTCAGGCTCACCAAGGCTTTTTTTTTTTCTTTTTACCTTTTTTATTTCAGAGATTGCAAAAGACAACTGTCAAGCCAGCTTTCACAATTCCCATTTTGACAGCTATGGGCAGTCCCTTCAAAGTGCCCCAGCAGTACCGTGGAGGGGCTGCCTGTGGTTGCCAATGCTTTTTTATTGTTATTTTTTGCACCAAAATATTTGCACACACAAAAAATATTATTAGGGAGCTTAAACATTTATTTTTAAATTATTTTTTTGTGTTTTAGGCACTGAGAAGCACCCAGTTCAGAATGAATCTTCCTAAGGGATAAGGGTCAAATGTATTTGATAGTTTAAATGGAGACAGGGTGGAACTAGATAATGAGCATGCAATGGAAAAACACACACGCTGGGGCTATTTGGAGACAGATACCATGTAGAGGTGTTTGTAAGGTAATGCTTGAAGCCCCCAATCCATTATGAGAGAGTTGAAGTGCTTGGTTTTAAAGGAGAACATAGATATAGATGTCATAACAGAAATCTGGTGGAGCAGAGAGAACCAGTGGGATATGATTATCTCTGGATACACACTCTGTAAGAAGGACAGAGAAGGCATACTGGGGCAGTGTTGCTTGGTACGTCAAAGAGAGCAGAGAGTCAGACAAATCAGAAAACATTAAAAGAACAGACTCCACCCTAGAATTGCTGTGGGATGCAATACCTCAAAAGTGATTTAGTACTGGGGACATGCTATCACTTCCCTGAGCTCAGAGTATTCTTGAGATGAAGAATGAAATCAGGGAGGCATCCAAAGGAAAAATGTTGTAGCAATGGGTGACTTCAGTTACCCCCACATAGATGGGATAGATGCATGTTCCAGTCACAACAAAGAGATAAAAGTTTCTAGATACCGTAAACGACTGTGCCCTGGAACAGTTGGTCACGGAATGGACCAGAGGAGAGGCAACCCTGCAGTTAATCCTAAGTGGCACCCAACCCAAGGCCAGGTGCAAAATATAAATG
Organism: Shinisaurus crocodilurus; assembly: GCA_021292165.1. Taxonomy (NCBI): domain Eukaryota; kingdom Metazoa; phylum Chordata; class Lepidosauria; order Squamata; family Shinisauridae; genus Shinisaurus; species Shinisaurus crocodilurus. Next base: position 32,031,466 of record CM037876.1, read on the forward strand.
GTGTTCAACCGATTGGAAACAGTGACCATTGTAAGCAGACAATTGCCAAGGAAGTCCAAAACAGATACATTCAACTTCAAAAGGGGGCTGGAACTTATAATAAAATGATGGCACTGGTAAAAAGAAAGTTGAAAGGGAAAGTCAAGAAGTTTAAATTCCCAGAACACCTGGGTGTTATTCAAAACCACAATAATAGAAGCTCAGCTAGAATATAATCAGGAACCATAAAGCCTGTTCCTGGAGCATCTTTCCTCCCTCCCTCCCCATGTTTTTTCTTTCTTTCCTTCTGTAAACATTCCAGGTAACAGAGTGTGGGATGTTAGACTCCTTCAGCGAGAAAGTGGATTAGAGAAGGGTTAGGAGCCAGGATTCCTGGATAGCTGGGTGGTTTAAGAACTGCAGTTTCTAGGAGGAATATTGGTTATCTGATCAAAACAGATGTCCAGTCTCTGAAATGCTCTTGGGCAGGAGCTGGATTTTGAGTGAGTAAGTGGTGTGTGTGTGTGTGTGTGTGTGTGTGTGTGTGTGTGAGAGAGAGAGAGAGAGAGAGAGAGAGAGAGGTGTGTGAGAGAGAGAGGTGTGTGAGAGAGAGAGAGAGAGGGAGAGAGAGAGAGAGGGAGAGAGAGAGAGAGCGCGCGCTCTTGGTCAGTATCATTTAGATCTGACCAACTTCAGAACATGCTTCTTTGCTGTGGATCAGACACATGTGGCATGCTTGTTCACTAAATATTCAATTAATTATTAGCTCACTCAAATAAATACTTTGATGTCTTAAGACATAGTTTCTGGCTATTTAATTCTACTTGGTTTCTTTGCGTAAATGCCACACACAAATAATTTACTGTCTAACATGATTGTCCAAACACATGTGCACCATGAGGACTCCGATATACATAGAGAGAAATATGTATTTCTCTCTATGATACATAGAGAGAAATGTATCATTTCTCTATAGAAATGAAGGAGAACGATGGACTGGATCGAGGCTTCTGAGGGCCCTCGGGCAAGACACCCTCAATGGGCCCCCTCTCTCACTGAGTCTGCCTTCTCACCGCCATTGTCACCAGTTACTATTGCTCCTCATTCTCTTTCTTATCATTGCTACTACAGTACTTGCTTGCTTGGCAAGCAGAGAGCCAGTGAGCAAGTGGGTCATCATGGCATCTACTGCTTGTCCCTCTCGCCACCACTGTTGTCTGGGCCAGAGCAAGAGGCAGTTTGCGATGGTGAAAAGGAACAAGCAGTTTGCGAGGGTGAAGAGGAGGAGCAAGTGTGGGCCCTGGCCAGGTGCTCAACCATGCCAATCCTTGATGCCGGCACTGGGCTGGCCACTCATTTTTATGAATGCCCTGTTCGTGCAAATGACAACTAAGGAGACCCTGGATGCTTGGGTCTGATGAGCTAATCAGATTTTTGAAAATATTTGGCTCATTCTCAGTAAGTGAATAAGGAAATGTACCCAGGTTGTATATACCAATGTTATCACAATTGAAAATCCATTCTCAGCAGGCAGTTCCAATGTTCAAGAAACCACAAGTAAAAATGTAATTCACGGAGCAATCAATCACATTAATCAATTAAGGTTTTCACTTAAAAACATTCACTTGCAGTCTCTCTCTCTCTCTCTCTCTCTCTCTGTGTATGTGTGTATAATGTGCAGCTGTTTGATCTTTTAAGAGGTTTGTGTATTTCTATTCAAATGTCTTATTCTATATTTCAGGGCTGTAACCACAGCAAACAAAAGCCTCTGCAGTGCAAAGGCTGCCTCTGTCAATGTCATGTAATGGGAAAAGAAAATCTATTGTAGGAGAGGAAGGGACCTGAAATATCATTTGTCCCACAGTGGCTGGTCTGAGTGCACTTGACATGTCTATATCGTAATTGCAAAGCAAGAACAAAAATAATAGCAGTGTTTGTAATTCAGACAGTCTCATTTTCGTTTGACAAATTTACCATGTCTGCCGCCTAAGGCATTACGCTCGTAACAAAAGGATTAATAAAAAGTGATACATTACATTATTAGCACTTGGTTAAGGGCAGTAGTAAATTCCTTTCAAACACACACTCTTAAGGACAGTATTGATCTGTTAAAAGTATATTGCTATAAAGTGAAAGCAAGATGGAGCTTCCAGAGTTTACTCACCTCTTTGTTGCATTAATGATATTAAAACCCTGAATTAAGTGACCAGAAATTAGCTTTCTGTGAAGTTGAGAAGAATTCTAAAGTCGAAAAGAGATGAACGAGTGATATTGCCAAACTGTAATTACCTGGCTTAGAATACAATGATGGGGAGGGACCATAGCTCAGCAGAGCATGTGGTTGCCTGCAGAAGGTCCTAGAGACCATCATCTGCATCTCCAGTTAATAGAGCTGAGTGGCAAGTGATGTGAAAGACGGAGACTCTAGAACACCGCTGCCATTAAGAGTAAATAATACTGGACTAGATGGACAAATAGTCTGACCTGGCCGCTTTCTATGTTCAGTCCATCATGATTGGCTGCATTATAACTCAAGCAGGATCCCCCCCACCCCCACAAGTTTTTCTCTTGCTCAGATTGTAAACTACATGTCTCAGGGATCATTGTGCCTGGGACGCTATTGTCAGCATAGTCAGCAGTATCAAAGGTGCAAAGAATCCTGGGAGACATTGGACTGTATCCTGATTTAGTCATGACTAATTTAAGCCCCACTGATTTCAGTAGGTCTACCCTACCTATCACTAAATGTGGAGCCAACCCATAGTTTCCAGGGCACTTGACATACACACTAAGGGAAAACCCAGGGATCCTGGCAAAGTAGATTATCTAGGTTCCATGACACCTAAGGGGAAGAGCAATAGTTCAGTGGTAGAGTACACGCTTTGCATGCAAAAAGTCTCCGATTCAATTCCAGGTAGGGCTGGGAAAGACCCCTGTTTGAAACTCTGGAGATCCACTGCCAATCATACTGAACTAGATGGGCCAGTGTTCTAACATGGTATAAGGCAGCTTCCTCCTATGTTCTATGACACTGTCATTGCAGCATTCAAGGCACCTAGGAGACAATAATATTCCCTCTAGATTTTATTGCACTTTTACTGAATGTATGGTGCAATATTGTGATTTTAAATTGTTGTGAGCCACAGTGGTGCTTGAGCACTAGAAGGGCGGGATATACATTTCTACATAAATAAAAACAAATTAAAAAGTAATGGAGACATGGTTATTCTCAATCTCAGCGATGCAAAATACCCCAAAATGAGTTTGTATTCTGCTTATTGGTTTGGGATGACAATATGGATGTGCATATCCTTGGGTTACTCTTCTTTGTTTTCTCCCCTTGCACAGGCTTCCAGGTTTTCACCAGCAGAGAAAGTAGATAGCATTCTTACATTCTTGTTGAAAAGTCCAGCCATTTCTCATGATTTCAGTAGTTTTCCAAATGAAGTCATGGATCATCACAAGCAGAATGGTATGTACTGTTCTTTATATTGTTTGGTTACCAAAAAAGGGTCATAGGTTGGCCATTCATCATATATACTAATAGTGAACTCAATCTCTTAAGTACCCGTCTTTGTGTAACTAAAGCAGCACCATCCACACACAAAGGGGAGATATGAGCAGGTTTTGGGGACCCCCACGGTTTGCAGAAGTACAAAATTAAGAAATTACCCAAGGGGGTGAGGACTAAGCATCCTCATTGGCCGCAAAACACTGAGTGGTTGTTGGGGAAAACATGGAAACTTGGGAGTGTGGAGAATGGAATAGAGATTCTGGAAATGGACCCTGAACACGAGCATTCCACAATGCAGTGTTTTGTTGCAGGTCTCACTTATTAAAGACAGGAAATATATGATGGTTTCTAATGAGTCAGGGAAATGATAGGTGTGGAGAAAGCCTGAACACACACACACACACACACACACACACACACACACACACACACGCCCCGTGACACGAACCCTGATACAGTTTTCCCCTTGGTAACCACACTGTAGTTTTCCCTGGCAACCCCTATCTGCATAATCCCCACCAGGGGACAGGAGATGCAGGACTGGCCAGACAGGTAACACACATATCCTCAATGGGGCACATCGGCCCAAATCCACAAAGAAGAAGCATGGACCATCAGGAAGTGCAGGGCAGTCTCAAAGAGCTGCAAAGTATTCCCTACACCCAAAGGCGCCACCTTTTCCTGGGCAGGAATAAGCCCACCTGATTGCAAGGGGGCAGGGATAAGCCCACCTGATCAGAAAGGGGCAGGAAGGGGGGAGGATGGGGGTAGAAAACCCCTCTACCAACCATATACGGGTTGTTGGGAACACGGGCGAGCTGACATTCTCCAAGTCCAGCCTGGCTGGGTCAAGCAGTTCTCTTCCCTGAGCACGGCGGCTCGGAGCCAGGCTAGGAGCTGGGATTCTTAGAGTCTTTGGTCTAAGGTAACTCATTGCTGTAGTACGCTAGCCTGGGAATCAATCCATTCAGTCATTTGAGGTCACAACCTAGTTTTGTGTACGTTATAGTATTCCTAGAAGTCTATTAGTTCCACTCCATTAACCTGTAGTAAATAAAGTGTCTATTCTGGTTTTATGAATGGACTTGTGGGTTTGTTAAGACGCGGTTGAGTTTTAATCACATACTATCCCCTTGACGGGCTATATCTCAGTGCCGGTTAACCCGTTAAGTGCCGAACTCGTGCAGAAGACCCGGTTGCTGGTCTTCCACAATAGGCAATATTCAAAGCTACCTTATAAGGAGCTAAGAAAATCTGTCGTGTGTGTGTGCTATGAGCATGAGTGGCCTTCATATATGGCCCTTGGGCAGAAGCAGGAGGATGGTTAGAAGCAGCACCTGTGTCTCCCATTGAAAGTAATGACCAGGTGCGTTGTCACCAGCCAATGTCTGACCAAGTAGAGGGAGGAAGGCAAAAGAGTTCCATCTCCTCCCTCACACCGTAAAGCGGGGGTAGGTAGGCAACTTGGTGCCCTCCATATATTTTGAACTACATCTCCCATAAGCCCCAGCCAGCATGGCTAATGGTCAGGAATTATGGGAACTGTAGTTCAAAACATCTGGAGGGCACATTTGCCTTAGAGCTACACAGGAGGGAATAGATTGTGCTCCATGTTTTCAACTGTCCCAAACCTAAGAAGCAGCACCATAGAGTTCACTGCATGCTCAGTTTCACAGTGGGCAGTGTCTGGGGCCTCTGCTCTAGTAATGGTAAATCTGTCCTCACCACTGACACCTCTTTAGTAGGGATCTGCAGAGGGAGATCTCTTCTTCCACACACTTCCCACCTGTTGTGACAATTGCTGGTGTATCTCAATATGAACTATCAAATGACATTGCATGTCTAACACCAACTTTGAATATTTGATACTGAAAATTCCATGCCAGAATCATCAGCAGAGAATTCTGAGAAGGATTTATGGCTGCAAATTCATTTCAGCCATGCTGCAATTAACCAAAGATTAATTGCAAAGATTAACCAGAGTCAGTTTCTCTTTGGCAACAGTAAACATTTTCTGTGAGGTGCAGAGGAACAGGACTAGTAAAGGTAAAAAAAAAAAAGTACTGGATTCTCTGACACACCATCTTCAGATGTTCCTCGCTAGCTGCTTCTTATCCAGATCTAAAGGATTGCAGCGTGCAAGCACCTCCTGCTGTGGTGAACTGTGTTTTTATTGAGATAATTGCTGTGCATGCATTCAGTTTCTCTCTGCTGATACTGATGATGTAGGTTTACAAGGTCAACAGTAGTAATTATCTGTAATTACAGTGGGCACTGAACAAGGGGGGAAGGGAAGGCTGTCCATTCAGTAAGTGGTAATAGCAAGAAAATGTTGCATTCTGCTTAATAAGTAAAGTACATGTGTTGGTTCTGAACTGATAAAGAAGAGAGAGGTTTTTTGAAAGCTGGGAAAACTTGTCCATGGCTAGAAAAATCTGTACATTTTGGATACTGAAGTGAAGTTTGTCATGTATGTACAGTGCCATTGGGAAGTATCCAGCCAGATGTAAACACATACGAGTTCAAAGGGAGTGTTAAGCAAGTACTTAAATCTCTGCCATTGAAAGCAATGGGACTTAACTGCACCTGGATTGTGCCCCATATCATTGCATAGTTTTCTCATGCTGTCCTGATTGTAAGTATACATCAGTGCTCTCATCAATTATTCTGATGCAACCAGATAGCTTACTTCCCCTTCCTAGAGTAGCTTCCCCATTTATTTCGATGATGGATGTGATCTGTGCGTAGTTTATTTGCATGTACAGGGAGACTGGGTCTGTCCCTCTTAATCTCTGTTTTATATCCCAATACTTCACTGCCCCTGTGTTGCATTTTAGATTGTAACTCTTCAAGACAGGGACCTTTCCTCTTGTACTCTGCAAAACACCATGCACACTGATGGTGCTAAATCCATCAGTCAATCAATCCATCAGTCACACATATGTGAGAAGGTGCTCCCAGAGATATGCCTTATACTGTGTCACTAGTCTGCTAAATACAAACCAAAGACTTGTCAAGTTGCATTATTTATTAATACTTGAAGATCACCTGCTCTTGAAGATCAACAGATGAAGTCCAGATGTATTTTTCATCTTTTAAGTCAGTACATTCTGTCAGAGCGTGCAGCAGAGCTTCTCTCCATCCCTGCATGCTTTTCACAGGCCTGCGGCTCACGCTGGCTCAGCTTGTCTGAGCGTGGAATGGAAAGCTAAGCAGGGTCAGGCCTGGTGATTACTTGGATGGGAGACCCCTCCTCTAGTTTCCTGCATTGAGTAGGGGGTTGGACTCGATAGCCTTGTAGGCTCCTTCCAACTCTATGATCTATGAAATCTATGAAATCACCTGCAACTCAATCAAATTCCTTTTTCTCAATATTCTGGTGGCTTTCACTTAAGAATCCAGGGTTCCTGCTCATGCAGAAAGAGCCCTGCGCACTGTGGTTGTATATGTATATGTTCTATGCTGTTAAAAGTTGATGAATTTGTGGAGATCAGAAATGGGCACAGCACAATCGATTCCGCTGCTCCCTTCCGCATATTCAGCAGGACATCCAGGCGGTGTTTCACTCTTTATTTTATGAGCTGGCAACTGGATTTGTTTCTTCTCTTGTGTCTTGAGTAACAGATTTTAATGTTGTTGTTGTTGTTGTTGTTGTTGTTGTTGTTAATTTGGATCATGCTTGTTGTATTTTAAGTTGCACGTTTGGGTGTGGCTGTTCCATTGCATTGTGCAGAATGCCAGGCACTGAATTTGGGAAAGCAGCACAGAAGTTTTAGAAGCAAACAGAAGTTAGCAATTCTCACTTCACATTACAAATGTATTTATTTATTAACAGCATTTGTATACCACTCCACATCTAGACAGATTCCAGAGCTGTGAACAATAAAAAGATAAAACAGATGAAAGGATAAAAACAATGCATTAAAAACAGAATAACATTAAAGCAAGGAAGGCCATCTGGAAAAAGGTGTCTTCTTCAGCAGGTGCCGAAAACATCACATTGTCGAAGTCGGAGCCTGCCTGACCTCCAGAGGCAGGGAGTGGAGCCACCACACTGAAGGCTCTTCTCCTGGTGGACTCCAGTTGGGCCAAAGGTCCATGAGGAACCACCAGGAGCATGCCATCCGATGACCTCATTGACTGGGCAGGTTGGTATGGGAGGAGGCGCTCTCTCAGGTAACCTGGTCCCAAGTTGTTTCAGGCTAGTACCAAAACCTTACACCTGGCTCAGTAGCAAATAGGCAGCCAGTGCAATTCCTTCAGCAAAGGGTTTGCATGCTGAAAAGGGGCAGCTCCTGACACCAGAAGAGCTGTTGCATTCTGCACTAGCTCCAGCTTCCAGAGCAGCCTTAAGGGCAACTCCACATAGAGCGCATTGCAGTAATCCAGTCTTGAGGTTACTATTACTAGTGGCTGTACCACTGTGGCCAAGCAATCCCTGTCCAAATCCATCTATGCTATTGTGATTGCATTGTGCAATTATCCCTTGTCTTTAAAAAATGTGTCTTCCTAATGATGCTGAGCCAGAATTCTGTGTTTTCTCCACTGATGCTGCTCCAGCTGCTAACAAGAAGTGCTGTGTAACAAACAATTGATTTCAGGTTACCTTCTTCACAAGCATCCCAAGCGGCAAATAAAAAGGACAATTTAGGCTCTTGACCTGCTATTTCACAACAGTGCTTAACAACCTCATCCCCAAATGTACAATGACTATTACAGCAATCCTAAATGGTCCAGATGCTTAGCAAACCAATCATCTTCACACGTTTTAGCTGCAGTTGTAATTCTGTGCCATGGAAAGAAGCAATTATATGTCCAATTACTAGAGGGTATCCCCTCTAGAAATGTTCTGTTTAACCAGACAACAAAGGGCAAATATGAATTTAAAGCTCATGGATAACAAATGTATATCAGGCTTGCTTACACAATGGAACTGTCTTTCTGTTTATTTTGTTTTAATGGTAGAATCCCCATTACTTATCAGCCGCATTAACTTTTATGAAATCCTATCCCCTGTACAAAACAGTACCTGTAAAGAAACGATTGCTAATTTGAAAGGAATGCTAACTGCATGTTAAATGAATGGTAATGCAGCATAGCCTGGCCATCTACCTGGATACAAGGCCTGGCTTTCTTTTTCCCTGCTGTACAGTTTGGTTCTCCAATTGTTTTTAATGGGGAATGCCATCAGTATGCCATCATGAAGCATCAGTGCCTTGGAATGCCTTAGGGGAATAGAGAAACCTCGCCCAAATCTAGGGTGGCCACTTATGCATTGTCAAAAAAGAGGAAACACATCACCAACAATAGAAGGCAAAAGATTCTATTGATTGATTGATTGTTTGTACTTCTAAATCACCCATCTAGCCTGAACCCGGCGATGTAAAATAAAACAAGCAGAATAAAATACATTTAAAACAGTATAGAATTTTAAAATCCTATATAAAATATAAAATAAAACAGAGCGGAATAAAATAAAATATAAAATTTTAAAATCCTAGCCCATCCCATATTCCCGCCTGAAAAAACATGTTTTTAATAAACAGCGGTAGCTCATCAAGGAGGGGGCATGGCGAAGGTAACTGAGGAGAGAGTTCCACAGTTTGGGGGCCGCTACAGAAAAGGCCCTCTTCCTAGTCCCCACCAGCCTGGCTGCTCTGGCTGATGGGACAAGGAGAAGGCCATCCGTGGCAGATCTTGTTGAGCGGCCTACTTAATGTTGCTGGATATGCTCCTTGAGATAAACTGGACTGGAGCTGTATAGGGTTTTAAAGGTCAAAACCAACACCTTGAATTCGGCTCTGCAAAAAACTGGTAGCCAGTGCAGCTCCTTGAGCACCGGAGTGATGTGATCACGTCGGCGACTGCCTTTAACGAGGCAAGCTGCCGTGTTCTGTACCAGCTGTAGCTTCTGAACCATCTTCCAGGGTAACCCAACATAGAGCACATTACAGTAGTCTAGGCGAGAGGAGACCAAGGCATGAACCACTGATGGGAGCAGATGATTAGGAAGGTAGCGCTGCCTGGCTCACAGTTGACACCTGAGCCTCCATGGACAGCTGAGAGTCTAAAATGACCCCCAAGCTGCAGACCTGGTCCTTCAGGGGTAAATTTGCATATCTTAATTTATATGCATATATGCTAATGTAGAGATAATTACTACAATTTAAATAAAAATACAGTCCATCTCACCATGGTGCAGAAGAATGTGACCAGGTGACCTGTGTGCCTGCTCGACCTGCTGTCCCGGTGCTAAATATGGACAACTTCAAGGCCGCTTCTGGTCTCTAGTGCAGTGTTCTCCAACCTTGGGTCCCCAGATGTTTTTGGCCTACAACTCCCAGCATGCCCCAGCCAGCATGCCCCAGATGTATTTGGCCTACAACTCCCAGCATGCCCCAGCCAGCTATGCTGGCTGGTGGGGCATGCTGGGAGTTGTAGGCCAAAAACATCTGGGGACTCAAGGTTGGAGAACACTGCTCTAGTGTGTGTGCTCACTGCATGCTGTCGTTGCTTGTGTTAGCCAATTGTTTTTGAGGGGCAGGGAACATTCGGGCAAAGAAGAAGTGTCCTATTGGGTGCTTTGCAATTCCCTCCCTCCACAGCTTCTCGAGTGAATGCTTCTCCCAGCCCCTCCCCTTTGAAAAAGAAAGTCTGGAATGCCCCTTTCATCCCCTTGGCTCAAAGAACAAGTACAGTAATACCTTGGATTGCAAGTAACTTGGTTTGAGAGTGTTTTCCGTTTTGCAAGACAAGCAAATTTTTAAATATTTATTTTATTTTATTTTTACTTGATATACAAGCGACGTCTTGCAATACAAGTACTGTAGTACTTGTATCTCTGTACAAATTTTTTTGGGGGGATTTCGTTTTGATATAAGAGTGTTTTGGATTACAAGCACATTTCTGGAACGAATTATGCTCTCAATCCAAGGCATGACTGTAGCTGAAAACGAGCCAAAATACATGTCTGCTCAGAAGTAAATCACATTATCTTCCGTGGCCTTACGCTGAAGTAAATCACATTGATTTCAATGGCCTCACCATTGCTTTTGCTTTGGGTGCATGGGAATGGGGGTACTGATCCTGCTGGCTTCACCCCATGGGAGGTGGGAGGAAGGCGGCAGCAACACAGCCTCCCCCTTGTCTCTTCCCATGCCCTTCTCCTTCTCCATGATTGTTTTGTGAGGGGGCAGGAGGAGCTGTCAACTTTTTTCTTTTTTTTTTAACTCCTTCGCTTGTTCGCTCCTTTGCGCCTGCGCATAGATGAACAAAAGAACAACCAAAAAAGGCTTTTTCCTTAAAGGGCCATTTCCCCTGCACACATCACCTTTCAAACTCCTCCAACTTCTCCCACAATTGCATTTGTGTGTGACACAAGATCACATTTTCAACATGCTGTATTCATTAGCATCTGTGCCCCAATGACAGAGCTCCCTGATTAACAAAAGGGGCTCTAGTATAGATTGGCCCCAGGTCTCATCACCACAAATGTTCTGGTCAGGACCAAGACTAAGGTGCACTTATAAAGCTCTAAACTGTTCAGCCCAGAGAAAAAAGTCTAGAGGCTGGAGATAAGGTGGTCCAGAGGACTCTGGGTGACTTTGGGCCAGTCACTGACTCTCAGCCTAACCTACCTCACAAGGTTGTTGCGAGGATAAAATGGAGAGGAGGAGGAGGAGGAGGAGGATGATTATGTAAGCTGCCTTGGGTTCCTTGCAGGGTATAAATAGAATAAATAAATAAATAAATAAATATGGTAGTGGATTTCTATTAGCCATTCAACATCCTAGGAAGAAAATTTGGGCTAGCTAAGCTTCTGGCCCCTGGTCTCCCCACAAGCTACAGAAAGCAAACCTGGCCTGCCTGGCTTGTCCACCCTAGCCATATGTTAATGTGTGTGTGTGTGTGTGTGTGTGTGTGTGTGTGTTTAATGCTAAGATTGCAGTAGGAACATTCTAAATGCTGTTCACCATTTTTAGCACTCTGGCTTATGCAACATTCTAAGCATATTAATATGTTCCAAGGAGATATTTAGTATTTTGTATTTCCAGCGGGCTGTGCAGAGGGAGATGAGAGGGAGTGCAGGGCCATTGCACCAGCCCTGCCAGAAGTATTAATAATTCCCCCCCCTCTTCCCTCCCCATTCCTTTTTCCTTGTGTTGTGTCTTTTTAGATTGTAAGCCTGCGGGCAGGGACTGTTTTGTTAATTGATTATATGTAAGCTGCTCTGGGAGCCTTTTTGGCTGAGGAGCAGAATAAAAATGTTTCAAATAAATAATAAATAATTACATTGCAATGCATTTGTGTTACAAATGTGTATAAAATATTATTTTACACCACTACAAACATACCTAGTCTGGTGACTGGCTATGTGTGACCAATCACGCCCCCCCCCACAAACAACGGAATACCCCATGGAATTGGAAATTTGTGTGATACACTTGGTTCACAAGTGATGTAATATTGGGGGGAGGGGATCCTGCACAAGGCATCTACAAGTTGTTAGCACATATATGTAGCTATCTATGAATCTGAAAAGAGGCTTCCTGTGGTGGGACTATTTTTCTGTTACTGCCAACATTGTGATCCTAAAGCACAACGTATGTTAATTTGCACCCCAAAAAATCCATCAGTATTGTACCATGGCTAAGTTGAACGTTCAAATAGTTTGCATAATAGTTTGCAGTCAACTTCTATGAGGGAAGGAAAAGTTGTCAGTTCAGTTGAGATTAAAAAGCTCATACAGACAGAGGTTGGTCTAAGACTAGGAGGAGTTCCCAGGAAGACAGGAATTAAGGGATAGGGAGTGCAGAGGTAAGAACGCTGAAGGAAGAGTGAAGGTTAATGGACTGAGACTTTGGAACCTGAAGAATCTGAAGGTGGCTTGTGTTTTAAGGCATGGATGGGCAATTGTGGCCCTCCAGATGTTTTGGCCTACAATTCCCATCAACCCTCACCAGTGGCTATGCTGGCTAGGACGGATGGGAGCTGTAAGCCAAAACATCTGGAGGGCCACATGTTGCCCACCCCTACCCTAAGGAAATGGGCAGAGGATGCAAAACGGGCTAGTCAGAGAAAGTACCCTGAAGAAGCATCATAACACTTAATATCAGGACTTGGGAGAAGTTGTATGCTGTGAAGGAAGTGAGACAGGCATGCTAGGTTAATTGATCAAAAGAAAGAAAATAGAAGCTGATTGATGGGAGATTCAGGACAGATACAAGGAAGGACTTCATCACACAGTACAGTACATAGTTAAACTATGGAATTCACTTCCACAAGATGTAGTGATGGCGACAAATTTGGAGGGCTTTAAAAGGGGATTCGACAAATTCATGGAGGAGAAGGTTATCAATGGCTACAAGTCCTGATTGGACCTCCAGTATCAGAGGCAGTATGCCTTTGTACATCAGTTGCTGAGGACCATGGTAGGAGGGTGCTGTTGCACTCATGTCCTGCTTGTGGATTTCCCTTGGGCAGCTGGTTGTCCACTGTGTGAACATAATGCTGGAGTAGATGGACCCTTGCTCTGATCCAGCATGGGTCTTCTTATGTTAATTTGGATACAAATGGCAATTTTGAGATTTCTGATTGAACCTTAACTACCGTATTTCATTTTATTTCTTTATTACATTTGCTTCTTCCAAAGAGGTGAGTGAGGCATAGATGAGATTTTCCCTTGTTATCCTCGCAACAAAGCTGTGAGGCAGGGAGTGAATGATGAGTCTAACATCACCCAGTGGGCTTCATGACTGAATGAACATTAGAACTCGGGTCTCCTGAGTCCACTGTCCACTAAACCAAATGGCTCTTGCATCCAAATGGCGTGGATAACTTGTGGCCTTCCAGATGTTTTGGACTACAACTCCCATGATCCCTAGCCAGCATAGTCAATGGTGAGGGACGATGGGAGTTGTAGGCCAAAACACCTGGAGGGCCACAAGGTGTCCACTCTGACTTCCACACTCCCTTCCCCATGCTGTCAATGTAGCTATAGGAACTATAGACTTTTTAAAAATGTTTGTGTGTGTGTGTGTGTTTGTTTTCTAATACAGAGTCACACTTGGAAGAGCTCCCTACTCTTCTCCACTGTGCAGCTAAATTTGGATTCAAGGAGCTTGCTACTCTTCTCCTCCAATGTCCTAAGGCGATTCAGGCTTGCAGGATAACCAACAAGTATGGAGAAAACCCAGCACGTCTTGCAGAGAAGTATGGCCACAAGGAGACTTGGAAGATCATTAAAGGATTGTCAGTAAGTGTATCTACTTTTCCATATGATGCATACAGTTATAATACCGTATGTGTAACTAGCTCCTTAGGAACTCATATTGCTGCCAATTTGCTTTGAAAGAGGTGGGGACACCTATTTTGAGATACTATGAACATCCTTGATTTTCCCGAAAGGCTGTGTGTGTGTTGGCATATTCATTGTTGTAGATAGAATTTGCAGATAAATGTCTAAAGAGCCAGCAGGTTTGCAAATATTATGCTCAGATATAAGGAAAAATAACAACAGCTTTTACTTCCCCAAGCTATGTGAAGTAACACTAATTGTGCATGTGAGGAAGAAGAAAAAATACAGTTCTGCAATAATTTACAATGCTGTCTGTGCTTTTTGAATGGGGAAGATAAACAATTCTGGATAATAATTCATATGTGATGTGTGCAGCAGTTATGTGAATGTGATTTGCAACAATTGTATATTCACTTTTGCAGATTAAGTGTCCCAAACACATAATGCCAGTGTGCAAGATGGCGGAAATTCAAATATCCATAAAAATAAAGAAACAAGCGTTGTACACCCCTAACATATTACATAACATAATAGGATATTGCCCTTCCTTTTAAAAATAAAAAATAAAAATCATGGGCCTAATCCAGCCAAAGTTAAACACCTTAAAGTCCCACTGATGGCAGTGGGAAAGTTAAGCATGTGCTCATATCTTTCCCACTGAGTCAACAGGGCTTAAACCTTTGATGGACTGACTGTGCCCATAGTATATGCAGGAATCGGAATGCCCCATAAGTGGAGCATCATCAAAGAAATGCATCTCCTTCTGAGCTTCTCACGATATGCAGCCAGAACATGCATACTCATTTCTTAGTCACAGAAGGAGGAAGGGAAAGAACAGATTGCCCAGCATGTGTTCTTATTGTGGGAGTTCATCCAGGCTGGCCTCAGGCAGCGTAAGGCAAGGGATGTTTCTCTGCTGAAATGGTGCTGATGGGATCTGTGTACAAAGAACATAACTCTGCAGCTAAAGCAGAAAATGGGGAGTGTAGGGGAAGCCACCAAATTGTCATGTGTGTTGAACAATATGATTTGGGGTATAGCATAGGTAAGTTTTGTTCTACTGTGATGTGACCCTATCCAGGAATGTAGGAATGAGGAGGAGGAAATTACGTAATTCCAAAAGCTGAGGTCGAAAAATAACCCTGTAAAAAGGCTGTTTATGTATAATCATATTTTGTGGCTGGCTAAGTTAAACTCAGATTACCTGCAGGAATAGGAACTATAATTACTGTAACTTTGGATGCAACCCCTTGGTTGAAAAGGGGGGGCACAAAAGAACTGGCAGTACATTTAATTGGTGCAAAAGTAATCCCAAGACAGACTTTGAGAACTTGGTTTGGTTGTAAATGAAAATTACACTCTGAAACTTCACCTCTGCTCTTAGTAATTAGGCATGAGAATTTTAATACAGTTGGGGATAATTTTAATCAATAGGGAAAATTGTTATAAGTTACAGGATATGATTAATGAATTTGGCATAATATCTCAGAAGCAACTGGCAGATAACTCGGGAAGTTGGTTGCCCCCATGGTATCAATATTTTAAATTAGTTTTGAAAGATTCAAAAATAAGGGAACTTTGGCAGTTAACTTCTTTGGAAAAAAAATATTTTTCAAATAAATTTTGTTCAGTCTTTACCAAATTATTAGATCTTTGAAGAAAACAAAATAATCTTATAGGAAATTATAGGAGAGAGTTTTGGGATATCCCATTGATGAAAGGGTCTCGTCTGATTCAAAATATATAAAATCCCACTGATTTTATATATTCAGTGGGATTTATATATTCAGTGGGTCTCGTCTGATTCAAAATATATGTCCCACTGATGGCAGACAGTTCTCTGCCACTGAGAACAGACAGTTCTCAGTTAGTAGCTCCTTGAAGGAACTTCCTTCAAGGATGGCATATGAGCCCACAAAGAATGGAGAGGAATTATAAAATGGATAGGTTTGGGTGCTGAAAACGTGGTAGAGTAGATGTTGATTTATATCATATGTTATGGGAATGTGCTAATATACAAAGTTATTGGGCCTACTTTCCCAGATTATTAATCAGATAACATTTTGATTTACATTATATTTTGTCATTATTACTGAATCATATTCCAGGTGTTCAAGATATTGCTATGAAAAATCCTATTATAAACTTACTAATGGTAGCTAGAATTTTCTTGGCAAGATATTGGAAAAACCCATCCACTCCCTCTGTAAGAGAATAATTATTTAAAGCCTTAGAAATTGCATGTATGGATAACATGGTCTATAGCAGGAATAACATAGAAATGTGAACTGATCCCCCCTCTCCCACCAAATGGTGTTTTAAAATTATATTTTGGAACAATTAAGTTGAGTTGGGCTAGATGTTTTTGTATTTAAAGATTACCTACTGAAGATCTGGAAAATTGAAAGTCAGCTGTTCTTTTCTGTTTGTAAAATTGGTGGTGGTGGTGGTGGTGGTGGTGATGATGATGATGATGATGATGTTGATGAAGAAGAAGAAGAAGAAGAAATATTTAAAAAATCAACACAAAAGGCAGTTTGTACACAATCTCTCACTATTCATTGATGCAGTTTTCCTCAATGCAACTGAAGAGGTATCCAGACCATAGTTATTACCAGCAGCAGAGCAAGAGGTCCTGCCATCTGACATGGGAGGACAAGTATTGCCACCACTTCCTTGCCACTGCGCCCCCTTGCTGCCAACCACCCAAATTGAGTAGGCATGCACAGGCAGTCTCCGCAGCTACCTCTCTCATAATGCCTTGCTGTGAGGCATCTGGAATTCAGTGACACTCGGATTATTTGACTAAAAGGCAGGGATTTGTGGTGTTGCCAGGATGGGTTTCAGTAAAATTGGAATTGAGTAAAAAAAAAATCCATGAGCAGTGTTTTCATCTGGCAATACATGCCTGAATGGTGTAACCTAGGGGTGGGCAGAAAGTAGATCTTCAGGTGTTTTGGACTTCAGCTCCGAGCATTCCTGACCATTTGCCATGCTGGCAGGGGTTTCTGGGAGTTGAACTCCCAAACATCTGGAGATCTACCTTCTGCCCACCTCTGGTGTAACCCATGCATGCATACTAAGACTCCTGCTCTCCAAGTAGTGCTGCAGTGCTGGGAATGAGCTAAAAGTTCTCAAATGGGAGGGAGGGTAAAGGGACAGATTTTGCCCCCCTTTCTTTTTTTTGCCACCACTTCTACTTTTACAGCAGCAGCAATGGCAAAGAACTTGTCCCAATGGTTAGCTGGTGGTCACCATTTCCCCCACAGAAGCCATCTGTGAATATTTATACATCATGACATACGTTACTATGGGACTTTTTGTGGGAGGGGCAGCATCTGATGATGGCACCCGCCATATTCTTACCCCAGTAGACCCCATTTTGCTTGCATTTTGGATCCCACCAGAAAACTGCTCCCCATTCCATACCATGCAAACGGGGAGGCAAAATGGGAGAGGGAGCAGGTCAGATCAGCCCTGTCCAGAGCACTATTTCACAAGTTGCCGGATTTGCAGCTTCAAGGTGCATGTGTGTGGTTTCTTCCTAGTTACAATGCCAAGAGAGACCATGTACTAGAAGACCAGGACTTTAAAAATTGTGGTGGTGAAGCACCATTGTGTTGTGAATATAAGATCATAAGAAGAGCCATGCTGGATCAGACTGAGGGTCCATCTAGTCCAGCATTCTATTCACACAGTGGTCAACCAGGAAACCCCAAGTAGGATATGAGTGCAATAGCACCATTATGGGAGCAGAGGTGAAACTTGTGCTCAGATGCACACACTTCCCTGTGCAGATCTTCCATCCCTTCAACTCATCTACCACTATCAACCACAGAGCCACTACAAATGCACTTGTGTTTGCTCCAATACCTGACCTACTGGGGTGTGCCTGGTACCACCGCTGGAGCTGCCCTAGTCTCCTTTTCTGGGCCCCACCCACACCCCTGGTTCTTTGCAATGAAAAGTTAGCAATCCTATGTGCATGTCCTCTCATAACTGCACATTGTTCTCTGGGTTGTATAACTTAATCAGGAGGTAGTGACCGGTGGGATAGGCAAGAGGCTCAGATTAAATGGCCATTTGTTGCCTGGAAGCCTGTGGATTGTTACTCCACTCTTGAAGAGCTCAGAACCAGGGCAACCTGCTGTATCTGTAGAACTGTGCAACTGGGTTTTGTGGCATTTCTGGACAGGAAGAAGAGGGCACGTGGCCTGGATATTGCTTAGGGTCAGGTCTACTTTTCGTGCATCTCCAGCATGGTGCTGTGACCAGGCCTGCTCCCTAGCTCTGTAAACCAGAGGGGAAACTACACAAGCCACAAAAGGCTGCATAGGTAATGCAGCCCATTCTTGACTCTAGAATATGCCTTATTACATATGCAGCTTTTTGTGGCTTGTCTGGAGAGTTTATATTTATTATTTATTAAAAGCATTGTTAGCATTCAATATAATCAAATACAAAGTAACATTTAATATATATCAGCAGAGGCAAAAAATTAAAACTGCGGAAACAGAAGAATAAAACCAAACAAGATTTAATGGAGGCATTTTCCATGTCAAATGCTTGCTGTCAACATCTTGACCTGGCATTTAAAAACAGGCCGAAAAAGAGCCAATATGGAAATACGGTAGGTCCCAGAGGCTGGGACAACTGAAAGGGCTCTTTCTTGTGTACCTACCACCTAATGTATTTCAGGTGGAGGTGGTTTATTGAATAAGGCCTCACGCAAGGAACTCAACATGCAGATAGTGTAGGGATTGGGCCCACTCTTCCTACAGCGGAGGATCTGGGAACAGATTCAGAGGAAGAGGGGGAGGAGGAGGGGTTGGAAGGGTGGGAGAGGCACCTGGATCTCCAAGGCCAGGAGCCCTGGAGATAAACTCTTCAGGCAGGGAGGAACAATCGGTGTCAGATTCCGTGGGAAAGCAGTCTGAGTCTGAGCTCTCTGATCGGGAGGAAGGTGAATCAAGCATCACTAACCCCGGGTCAGATGTCGGCTAAGGAGGAGGGAAGTCAGGGAACACAGCTGACAAATGTCAGGCATTCTAAGAGATTGGCTCTTAAGAATAAGGGATCGCCTTAGGGGTGTGGGTAGTTTGAGTCTGGAAGGGAGGAGAGGTCCCCAGTTTGGAATCAACTGCTCAACAACAGGGCAATCTCCCTTAATGGCCAGAGATGTTGAAGAGTCCTTGGTCTCGAGTCACGAGTCGAGTCACGAGTCTTTGGACCCGAGTCTCGAGTCCGAGTCCTTGGTCCAAAATGGTGACTCATGAGTCCTGAGTCCCGAGTCACTCCCAAAGCTGACTCCATGAGTCCCTATTAAAATCCATGGGGGTTTTCCCCAACAAAAGAAGGCTACTTCAGATGTGTGGCTTAAATAAATTCTAGGCACAAGTGTGCCTTTTTATTTCAAAACTCTGCAACTGATTTTGGCAAGAACAGACCAGGCAGACAAACCCAAAATAACCAGGCAGGCAGAGGAGGCAGGGAACCCCAAAGCAGGCAGGCACAGCCCTTTGTCTTGGATAATTCAAACTGTGGAACTGGTTAAGAAGAGACCAGGCAGGCAGAGAAGGTAAGGAACTCCAAACAGGCAGGCAGAGGCAGCCAAACCAAAAATGTCTGAAAGGTTGCATTAGGAAAATGATTTTAAAAAATAAACTTGGATTGATACTGCAACTAGGTCCAGACAGCACCTGCAGGTGGCATCAAGCAGGGATGTTGACGAGTCCTTGGTCTCGAGTCCCGAGTCGAGTCTCGAGTCCCATTAAAAATATTGGGACTCGAGTCCGAGTCAAGTCAGAGGGGGGACTCAATCCGACTCATGAGTCGAGTCCTGGAGTCCGAGTCCCCATCCCTGTTAATGGCTATTTGTTGTGAGGATAAAATGGAGAGGAGGAGGAGGAGGAGGAGGAGGAGGAGGATTATATAGCTGCCTTGGGTTCCTTGCAGGAAAAAAAGACGGGGTATAAAAATAATAAATAAATAAATTATTCTAACTAAGCTTGTCGCCTTGTGATTGACTCTGCTAATCACTTCCTTGTGATTTAGTACAGAGGCCAGTTTTCTAGGCTGGCCTCTGCACTAAAAAAGATTTTCAGTTAGAAGCCTGCATGTAGATCTTCTTGGAAGGGGGAGGGGGAGTATGGCCCTGACAGATAGGTTCAAATGGGAGTTGATGGTCCTTCAGTTATCCTGGCCTTAAACCTTATTGGACTTTAAAGGTAAGAACTAGCACCTTAAATTGGGCTTAGAAACAAACCAGACGCCAATGAAGATGATTCAGTATTGGCTTCATCATATGATCTGGCTGGAGGACCTGCCCTATGAGGAAATGTTACAATGTTCATGGCTTTTTAGCTTAGAAGAAAAGGTGATTAAGATGGGACCTGACATAATTGTATAAAGGTATGCATGGTGTAGAGAAAGTAGATAGGGATATGTTTTTCTCCTTCTCAATAAAAGAACCAGGGTTAAAAGCTAAACAGTGGTAGATTCAGAACAGACAAAAGGAAGTACAGTACTTCTTCACATAGCAAATAGTTTGCTTCCACAAATGTTCTGATGGTCACCAGCTTGGATGGCTTTAAAAGGAAATTAGACAATTTCATGGAGAATAGGGCTATCAGTGCCTACTAGTCATGATGGCTATGTGCTAACTCCAGAATTGGAGACAGTTTGTCTCTGTATACCAGGTTGCTGTGGAACATGAGTGGGAGGGTGCTATTGCACTCAGGTCCTGCTGTGGGCTTCGCATAGGCATCTGTTTGGCCACTGCTGGAACAGAATACTGGACTAGGTAGGCCTCTGGTCTGATCCAGCATAGCTCTTCTTGTGTTCTTAAGTAAACCAAGCTTCCATTAATTCTAGCTATCATGTTGTGTATCAACTTGTTGCAAAAATGCTCTGAGTCCTTTTCCTAAAGAACTCAATTGCTCAGAGAAAGGGAAGCAGCCCACCCCAGTAGTGAGTTTTTCAAAGTTTTATTTCTGCGCAAAAAGGACCAGCTGGGGCGCGTGCCCAAATCAAAGCTGGACAAGGATCAGTGGGGCATACAAGCCTTCTTATACATTTTTACAGCCAGCGGTAAAAATCAAATACTTTCAGCCAGTGCTTTTTTTCTGGAGAAAAGGGTACCGGAACTCTTGAATTACATTTCCTCAGGAGTAGATGGCGATTAAATTGTAATCCAATTAATAGAAAAAAAGGTGCTGGAACTCAGTTCTGGTGAGTTCCACCAGAAAAAAAGCCCTGCTAGTTTCAGCAAATCAAATACAACCATTAAACCGTGCCAACCAGTCAAATTCCATTCCTCCTTTATGACGACAACCAATCAGATGTGTTTCTCTGAACATGGCAAGTTTTAATCTTTAGTTAGATAGATGGCCACCTGGCCATCTTCTTGGCTTAAGACGTGGTTTCTCATGACCTCTTAGGTCACCTAAGATATCGGCCTTGCTACTTTGAGTGGTACATCTTATCACTCAAAGGGACCTTTCTCTCGCCTGTATTCTGGGATTTGGCACCCAGGAATAGGCTTTTGGGACTAGATAACAACTTAAGGTGAAAACATGGCGGCTAAACATACAATTCAGCAAAGAATACAATACAATCAGAACAGACCTTCAAGGTTCTCTGTCTGGAACAACAAAGCAGATAAACAAAGCAGGTGCAGTGGCACATGGTATGCGGGCAGAATCTAGGTCAACTAACAGGGTGCAAAACAGTTCATGAGGCTTCTGGACCTTTTGCCTTAACAAATACCTATTGACAGCAAGGTGGTCTTTCAGGGATCTTTGGCCTGTGTGAGGACTGTTCCCTAATGTCACTCTTGCTGGCCAGGGGATGCTGGGTCTTGCAGGACCTTTCTCTCTGTCTAAACATGCAGAGACTGGTTCTTCTGTCTAACTCAGACTTCTGTCATGCCAGGTTACTCTGGTCTTTTGGCATTTCAGACATGATACTGGGAATCTTTCTGCTGTGAGGCATGTGGCCTTTGTGTGTAAGGCAGGTGCCTTGTCTGTGTACCTATGTGAATGGGCAATGCCTCTCACACCTGGGGTCTTAAGGTGTTTTGGGTCTGGCTGGGTCATTATTAGAATGGATCTTAAGAGTCCATTCTGTGGCTTTCTCTTAATTTTGCCTGGAGACTGCTCTTCTGCATTTTGCCCTTTGCCCTCTGCTTATATGAAATAGGCAGGCATTGTTCTTAGACCTTGGCATGAGGAACAACTGATAAGACAAAAGTAACTTTCAGAGTTGCTTCTTTCAGACAGACATTTCTAAGAGGTACTTTTTCTGGGCGTTCGGCCAACTATACTGATAACACATTTTTTGTAGGCAAGAGGCCAGAGGTATGTGTGTGCGCCTGTGTGTCTGACTGCCTGTTTTTAAAATGAGGTTTGTGTTTTCTTCTGATGCAAGCTATGTACCTGGGTCTGTTTACACGTGAAAGTTAGGCAGGAGCCTTCTGTATATGCACCATGTTCATTTTTCTAACAAACTGAAGTTTCTAAACACTCTTCAAGGTCAGCCCCACAAAGAGTACGGTACATTTCCGTAATCCAATATGGATGTAGCAAAGGCATGTGTGACAATGGCCAGGTCTGACACTGATTTATACAATCCAATACTTTAGACTTGACTTGGGGCACACGTGTCCCCCCCAAATTAGTCACCACTTTTCTTTCTTCCTCAGAAATCTCCTTATTGTAAGGCTGTAATCAAATATATAAAGCCAGACTTGAACAGCCGGTCCTCTGAAATCACATACCATCAACCATTACATTGTAGTTCTCCAGGTAAGGAAAACTAGCTGATCTATGTCATCTCCTTTGGTTCATTTAAGATTGCAAAATGCTTTCCTTTCACTTGACTAATATAATGGATTGGAAATGGGAAAGCAGTCACTCTTTCCATGTGGCCTGGAGCCAAACTGAACAATTCTGCTTAACCTGCTTCCAGGAATTCTCCATTAGAGTTTTAAAGCTGGTCTTCATGCATAATGCAAATTATTTTGAACCAAATAATGCATAATGCAAATTATTTTGAACCAGGCTGATTTTCATATAAATATCAATGCTCAACTTTTCTGATATGAAATAGGTCAAAATACACTTTTGTATTGTTTGTGGCTTACGCTGGCTCAGCTTGTCTGAGCGTGGAAAGCTAAGCAGGGTCAAGCCTGGTTGTTACTTGGATGGGAGACCCCTCCTCTAGTTTCCTGCATTGAGCAGGGGGTTGGACCCGATAGCCTTGTAGGCTCCTTCCAACTCTATGATCTATGAAATCTATGAAATCTAGTGATGCTGGCAGTCTCCCAAGCCACACTGAAATAAACTTCAGCGACCCGGAAAACCCACCTCATAAAAAGAGGTGAGTTTTCCAAAATCCAAGTGGGAGAGAAATTCCTGGCTCTCCCGCACAGCCCACAATCTGCACCATCCTCTCCCACTGCCCAGATCCATCCCCACCATGTGAACATGCCCCATTCGCAACCCTGAATGCAAACACGAGCACAGTGGACCACAGTGTTGGGGGATATCCCTTCCCCAAAGATACTATGAGCTTGCCCATAATTTGAAATCTTCCTCAGGAGCCTTGTTGTATGTGCTGCCGCCACCACCAAAAAAAGCTAGGCTAGAGGGTACCCAAGACAAGGCCTTTTCTGTAGCTGCAAGCCTGCAACTCAACTGTGGAACTCCCTTCCGAAGGTGATCAGGTTTGCTCCATTCCTAGGGACCTTTAGACATGCTGTAAAAACTGTCCTGTATCAACAGGCTCTTGATGAGTTTTTAAATTGTCTTTGGCCTGTTTTAAATAATGTTTTCTGTCTGTGTTTACTTGTTATGATTTTAGTGTATTTATTGTTCCAAATTGCACATAGTTTTGAATGCTCTGGTAGGCAGAAAAGCAATTTATAAATACCTTTAATAAATATTTTCCCAATAGGGCAAAACATATATGTACCACCTGTACTTGTGTGCTGAATCCGAAGCCTGCTTCCCAAATTCTTTTGATTCCCTTCACCCCCTGTACCCTATCCCATGCTATTCTGGAGGGGCCCCTGACCCTCAGAAGTGGATTGGCAGTACAGGGAGCTGCAGGGGGAAAGGGGGGGCAGGAAAACTCTGCACATGCTTCTATGGGTCCAATCCTGTATGTTTTGCCTCATTGGGCAGCTTTGGTTTGGCAATTTCAACCAGGAGAATGATGGGAGGAAAGGTTTAACCCCACCAGCACTGTGGGTTTGAATAGAATTGCCTCCCCTGGAACTGCATTTGCCATTTTAACCCCGCAGTACCCCAATACAAAGAGGAGATATAATCATGGATCTCCCACAGTTTCAGGTAGCAGCAGCCTAAATATGCAAAGTTAGAGTTTGGAGTCAGATTTCTCTGTCGATATTCAAAACGTGAAATGAATTTGCACCAAGATACTATAAATGGAGACTAATTTTTGTCCAGTGTTAAGAGTGATCCCAAGACAGAGGGACATATTTTAAAGGGTTACAGTAAATGGCAAGTGAGCTGGAAAAAAGTTCTAATCTCAGAGTTACCCTAGCAACCACCCCCAAAGAACAGCAAGATTCATCAAAGCTGCTTTTGCAGTTAGCTGTTATTCACTAGAAGTAGTAGCACAAAGGAAACACTTGAGGAAGGTGGAAATAAGAGTGCTTACTACTTCCTTAAAGCTTATTTCTAAAGTTTGGAATGATCATTGCTGTTCATTTTGGACTTCTTCTTTGCCAAGGCTGACAAAATTTAGAGTGCCCATAAAGATGCTATACAGTCCTTGATTTTAATGTCCATGAGAAGACAATGTGGCTCCATCAGTTGTTCCAGGGTCTGCCTGTCTTGATTTTTCTTCAAAGCTTATTGCGTAATTTCAGTGTGGTATAAATTTAGGGCAATTAACGAGGTTGATAGCTAAATAAAATCCTATGTTCTCAGTGAACAACTGCAAGTACTGGGCTTTATGTTTTAAGTTTTTATTCTGCCCTTATAGCAAGCTCAGAGTCTGTAAATCATCCCACCCCATTTAACATCACAACATTTCAGTGAGGAAGGTTATATTGAGAGACAGTGGCCACAGGGATTTGAACCCTGGACTTCCTGCTTGCAGTCCAACACTCTACCCACTCTACCCCACTGGCACTCAACTCCCTGTATTTTTTGCCCATGTGGGACAAACAGCAGCTTGAGACAGGCAATTCTGATGAGGAAAACAACACAGAGGGGAAAGAGTTTAAGTTCCTCTTCCCCTGCTGCTGTTCCAATCAAATGCATTTCAGTGAAAAGAAAAATGTTGGGAGATACAATCATGGAGCTACATACATATCAGCCACATACATACCATCTGGTCTGGCCCTTTTTCTCCCAGCTAGGCCATTGCCTGGGAAAGTTCACCATAAACAGTAGCATCATATCCTCCAACCATTCTCTGCGAATATATATACATATATAACACTTATATCTTGCTCTTCGTTCAGGAATCTGAGACTGAGAGGGGCTTTCATGCATCTCCCAATCCCAAGCCAGGCTGAAACCTGCTGAACTTTATTTACTTTATGTATTTAAAACACACACACAGTTCATCATATCTGATATTTCAAGGTGGCACATGGCATACAACAAATATAAGAAACACAAAAACAAGAAAACAGCAGATAAAACTTTAAAACAGGCAAGCAGAAGAATGGTATGGGGATAGGGAAATGAGAATCAGTGATAGACAGCCCAACAAATACAAAGCACCACTGAGCTCGTGCAAGAAGTATGGAAAAGAGGAGTCCCCCTTTTTTCTCTTTCATCTGTGTTTTTTTCTTTCTTAAAAAAATGTCCCAATGGGAAGGTTTTCACAATGGGAGGGAAAATATGCAGACCAGACCCAGGGCCGGAGTACTCCCCCCATTCTGGGACATGTCAGGGAAGAGGAGTGCTTTGGACATGCTCTGACCTGCCCTTTTTGCCCTCTCCAGCATCACAGTGGACCTTTCCAAGGAGATGTCCACAGGAGGACTTCCCTCTCTACCTGTGGAAAGAGAGAAAGAGATTTGCAAAATCCTATGGCCCTTGTGATGCCCTCCAAGGGACCATAGGATTGCACCCTAAAACATGCTGCATTTAATCTGTAACATCTGTTAAAATGCCTGGAGAAATAAAAATGTATTTTCCTAGCATCTAAATGATAGAAATGTCGGTTCCAGGTGAACCTCTTTGAGGAGGGCATTCCATAACTGGAGTGCCACTGTGTGCTGAGAAAGCCCTCTCCCTTGTAGGTGGTCTTTATACCTCTGATGGAGGAGGTCCTTGGTAGATGATTCTAGAGAACAAGCTGGCAGAAGTAGGCTCTTATTCAGGCATTTCAGTCCCAACCTGTTATCTTTAGCAGTATGACAAGCATCATGGGTCCTCCAACCATTCTCTACCAATGGGAAAATTTGTGTTGTCCCCCCCCCCTTTGAGTGAAACTTGTGATGGTACAACCTGGGAATTCCTTCTTTAGGCTGCAATCCTAAACACACTTACTAGGGAGTAAGTCCCATTGAACACAGTGGGTCTTCTTTCTGAATAAACATGCTCAGGGTTGCACCATTAGGCTGGCAAAATTCTGTATGCACAGACAGATATTGTATCTCCTGAAGACATCTCAGGATGTCTTACATTTTTAATAGTTCACACACACTGATTCCTATATGGTTAATGATCAGCAAGGGATGACAGTTTGCTATGCACCAGCATCTAGATTCCAGCTGAAATACAGCTTCGAAAACTCTTACTGATCACTTAATGCAAATCAGCTCATTGACAATTCTCTGTTATAGACCTTAAAATGGTGTCCTGATGGTTAGCAAAAGAGCCATTTAAGTGCAATGATTGCTGTACTCATTAGAGTGTGGTCTAGTGCAGTGTCTGCACTGAGTGGTGGAAAATCCATAGCATGCTATTTTCTACTTATTACACAATTCAGATTAAGAAAATTACAGGTCCAGTGAGCCTTTTTAACCCGTTCAAGTCTCCTTCAGAATAGTGGATGCTAGAAATATTTTGGATGTTTCTTGTCCACTTGTTTCTTTGTTTCATTTATCTGGTGAGAGAGAATGGATGAGACAGGTACACTTATGGGCACTTTGTGATTATCCTTTTATTAGTTATTCTTGCACAATAGCACTGGGGAGCATAAAGGTTTACATAGCTCTGGCAAAAGGCAGGCTTGTACTCCAAGGAGATTGCAATCCAAGGGCTGTTTTGCACAACAATGATTTCCTGACATGGAGCAACTCCCCCAAGTGTGCTGTGTGAATGGCTCCTACACACAATTTGTTATCTGACAAAACCATGCCTACAGCATTTTAGACTGCTCTTTCTAAATGCTTCAGAGCAGTATACAGATTTTCTACAGCATTCAAAACGTCATAAAAACACATTAAAATAATAAATGAGACTAAAGGGGACCTCAAACATACAGCTAATAAAATAAATATATCAATTTCAGCTCAGCCCTTCTCGATAACATGTGCATTTTATCCCACCTGCCTACTGAAGTTCAGTGGGCTCAGATTGGCCTCTTCATGGAGGGAGTTGCAGTTGTCGGGCAATGAGGAAAGGGGAAGACGGCACAGGGGTGGAAGGGCTTTGCCCTTGCAAAAGTTGCTCAGAAGCTGGTTTTCAGATCTTGTCCAGCTATCACATCATCCTTTCTTCCAAGCCTGGTAATCTGAATGCACACTTGTGGATTGCTGTCCGGCTATGTTTACAATAACCTGAGGATCTTCCCTAAATGTGCATGCAAACCACCAGGTTCAGAGCAGAGGGAACAAGTAGGTCCTGCTCCTGCAACAAAATGTTGCAGTATGGAGTGCTTCTGTTCAGGGTTCCAGACAACCACCCATGCCCTTTTCCAGGATACTCTATTCCATTCCCACACCCACACACCACACACAGTTTTCTATACCCTTTATAGACAAAGACACGCAGCATTCACTATTAGTACAGGCAGTCCCCAGGTTACGAACAAGAGCCGTTCTTAACAATGTCTTTAAGTCGAATTTGTATGTAAGTTGAAACAGCATAGCGTCCTATACGTTAAAATTGGCATTTACGCACATTGCGTAAATTACGCAAATTGTGTAGTATACTACACTATGTACTCTATGTAAACGACGTAGCGCCGGGGAATCCAGAAGTCCGTTCTTAAGTATGGGTTGTCTGTAAGTCGGACGTTCTAAATTCAGGGACTGCTTGTATATAGCAGTGTTTTCCAAACTGTTCTGCAGAACCCAGGTGTTCCATGCAATGTGACTTTATTCTGCTCTCTTTATTATTTCTTCTTTGTAAAATATAAAACATCCCCCCCCAAGGCCTGGTTATTACTTGGATGGGAGACCCCTCCTCTAGTTTCCTGCATTGAGCAGGGGGTTGGACTCGATGGCCTTGTAGGCTCCTTCCAACTCTATGATCTATGAAATCTATGAAATCAAAAATCAGACACATTTTGAGCATTATCTGCGGAATTTTTTGTTATGAAAATAGGCTTCATTTCCTCTATTTATTTTGCTCCAAAATTCCCCTGACACCCCCCCTTATCCTGGGGGCATTGTGTACCCCCCCTCAGATGAACATTTATGAGTTCTGTCAATATATTTCAAGCCCAAAAGTGTTCCATGGCCAAATTAGTTTGGGAAACACTGGTCTATAGCGTATTCCTCGCTGTCAAAGCTCAGCTGTAGGGAGCCATTCAGTGCGAGGCAAGATGCGAGCCAGGAGCCAAGCCCGGAGGTTACAGCAGGGATGGTCAGTACCAAAGAACAAGCCACAAGTCAGACCATCATTGCCAAAGCAAAGTCCCAGCCTAAAAGGAAGCCTTTTGTAGCCATTCCTGATGGGGAAAGCCAAGGGCCAGTTGAGATTTTTAGCACCTGGGAGCCCTTTACTGCCTAGGGAGACGTCCCTCTATGCAACCCCGGTGGCTGACCACATGGGTTCTTGGCTTTAGCTCTAGCAGTTCCTGGTATTCACCCATTTATATAAGCCACCAGGGTCAGAGTAGGAGGAAGAATGAAATTCCCAGGGAAGAGAAAGTTGAGGCACCTCTGCCCTACTGGATTCCTCTGCCAACTCCCCATTTTCCTTTCTACTGCATGCCAAGGGATTCGCGTATGTGAATTTTGGGACTAATCACTTAAATGTTACAGGCCAGGAGCCACCCACAGGCTGATGTTTGACCATCCCTCAGAGCATCACCATTATGCAGCTGCCTAATGGTACACATTTCCCCCCAACAACAATGTATTGTTCCCTGTTGTAATGCACAGTATTTTGAGGTCCCTTTGTCTTGAATGAGCTATGAAGACCCAGTAGCTTTACAAAAGATCTGCTCCTGGTGAAGACGAAAACTGCTGGAATTGATTTTTTGATATAGATCAACACAGCTGCCCGAATGTTTGGAATCTCCTGGATGCGTGGCTATGAGTACCGTCATGATGAGTGAGTGCCTGCACTTCAACATTTTCCAATACACCACTGCTAGCAAAAAAAACTAGAGATGTGTACAAATGGCCTATTGGAATTCCCCAACTGAATGGTGGGCAGAGAAATGGGGGACGACGACTATTATTATTATTATTATTATTATTATTATTATTATTATTATTGGGAATTCCCAACTCAAGGATGGAAAGCGGAATATCGGTGGTCAGTATAAGAGGTTTAAAGATGTTCTTAAGGCTAATCTAAAAAAATGCAATATAAACATCAAGAACTGGGAAGCTCTGGCCCATGAATGCTTTAATTGGAGGTTGGCCTTTCACAAAGGTCCTATGGACTTTGAAGAAGCCCGAGTGCAAGGTGAAATGGAGAAATGTGCTAAGCTAAAAGCACGTCAAACAAATCCTTTACAGCTCCATCTTCCATCTGGAAACCTGTGTCCTCACTGTGGGAAGCTGTGTGGATCTAGAATTGGCCTCCACAGTCACTTACGGACCCATCGCTAGAGTCTACAAAATTTTATACAATTTCCTCTTTATATAATTTTCTTTTTGTAATTTTATCCTGGAAGACAATCTTATTCAGTCACGAGTGATCACCTACTACTACTACTACTACTACTACTACTATTATTATTATTATTATTATTATTATTATTATTTTCATTTCTATAGCACCCAATAGCTGAAGTTCTCTGGGTGGTTCACAAAATTTTACTGAATTTCTCAGGGGGAAGAGAAATTCTCCAATATTTTCTCACAAGTAGGGCTCACCATTGGCAGGGGTTGTAGTACAGCTTCTTCCTTTTTTCCTAAGGGTTTTTTTTTTTGCCGGGAGGGGGTTGCACTGCCACTGCAAGTGGCAAAAGCATCATCTGCAGGGCAGCCGAACCCCCATTCTGCATTCTCCGTAATGCAGGTGTGAGGGCGGCAGTGTTGCGTCTAGTTCCAGGGAACAGGTGGAACTACTTCTATGCCAAAATCTGCCCTCAGATTTCCTGAAAAATTTCTTCCCCCATGAAAGAGGCTTTCATTTTAGATGGGAAAAGCCCTATAAAAGAAATTACCTTATGATGTCTTCCCCTGGGCTTTAATAGAAGTGCAGGAAGCCAAGGAGGCTACAGGCTGCCAGAGATATAATTACAGAATGAAAGATAGGACACTCTCACCTACTTCTTGGCCACCTCATAAGTAAGGTAAACACAAGAATCCTGAATCCAATCAAAGAGAATTTATCCTAAATTTCCTTCTCATTCAAATTTCTTTTTGAAAGAAATTTCTTTTCTATCAAATTGAATGAGAATGGTCAAATAATGTAGATGATATTTTCAGCACAACACTAAAATAAATTGACTGCAAACTTTTAAATAGATGAATGGATTAAAGCCTTCGTCTCCAAAAGCCCATTGGTTAACATCTAGGAGTCTGGACTGCAGCTAACTGCTTCCACCTATGGACCAAAATTATAATGTACTTCCTGTGCTTCCGTATTTTGTACTTCTGTATTTTGGCCTATAGTTGGTAGGAAGCCAAAGTATAGTGTGTTCCTCTGAACATATGGTTTGAAAACTGCTTCAGTTACAATTTTGTATTTGATGTCACTGAACTTTCACCATCTAAAGTTCTCCCAAACCAATTCTGTTTTCTTTGCTTTGAAGTTTAGAGCATGCTAAGCTTCCGCTGCTCACTAAAAACATGGCTGTTCAGGCGGGAATATGGGGTGGGCTAAGATTTTAAAATTGTATACTGTTTTAAATATATTTTATTCTGTATTTTATTGTGTTGTGCATCGCCCAGAGTGGCCAGTTTGCCGGCCAGATGGGCGATCCATAAATGTAACAAATAAAATAAATAAATGCTGTAGACGTGTTCTCCAACCTTGGGTCCCCAGATGTTTTTGGCCTACAACTCCCAACATGCCCCAGCCAGCTACGCTGACTGGGGCATACTGGGAGTTGTAGGCCAAAAACATCTGGGGACCCAAGGTTGGAGAACACTGCTGTAGACTGTTGTCCATGGAAGCTCTCACCAAATATAGTATTATTTACTCCCAAATGTGCAAGATCAGTTTTTGTGCCTTTTGCTGTCATGGACCTGGATACACATCTCTAATTTGTTTCTGAAAGTAGTAAATTATAACTTGTTCACAAGTATGTGGCGTAGTGTGGCGTAGTGGTGAGTGTTGGACTGGGATTTGGGAGATCCAGGTTCTAGTCCCCAGTCAGCCATGAAACTCACGGGGTGATTTTGGGCCAGTCACGGACTCTCAGCCTAACCTACCTCACAGGGTTGTTGTGAGGATAAAATGGAGAGGAGGAAGAGGATTATGTAAGCCACCTTGGGTTCTTTGCAGGAAAAAAGGCGGGGTAGAAATATAATAAATAAATAAATAAATGTTATTCAAGTTTGCGGTATGTACATTTACGTAAACAGAATTAGTTAATTAGTACATTAAAAATAGGCAGTTAATCACTAAAAAAAGAAGCTTTTTAGCAATTAGCAATTTAGCGACCCTAGTTAAATATCCAATGAAGCAGTAGATTAGGTAATTTGCTGAAGACAAAGCCCTCAGACTGTGGTAGGAAGTTATAGCAAGTGTTCTTTGTGGTACTAGATCATTGAGGGAATGAACACAGTCCAGCCATCTAAGGAAAGCTTTCAGAGTGTGAACCCAGTGGGCAGGGAACATTTCATGGCCTGTCAACGGAGCCTGCATTGTCAAAGGCAAGCATTTTGCTCCTAAGTAGCGTAAGGCCAGACTGCTTTGTGCATTTGACCAAATGGGCTTTGACCCATAAAAATGTAAGACACAATATTGTTGTGAATCTTTAAGGAAGCAATCCTATAGCCCCCAGACAGCATCTGAGGGGCCATAGGATATTTCAGGTTCCCTGATCCGAGGTCAGAGACAGCGCTCCAACCTTGGAGGGGGGAATCGGAGTTCCAACCCCCCACTTCCCTTCACAGCTGGTGCAGAAAGAACTGTGCCGGCTACTCTCTGAGGTCAGGAACTCAGCCTCGAAGAAGGGGGCATTTTGGTGGGCAGGGAAGGGAGGAAACTGGAGAGGCCAGGATGCGAGTTATCCTGAGGCATCTCCAGCCTCCTTCCCTCCCCCTCAGATGTGCCCCAGCTAGATGAGCAAAAAAGCAAAAGCAAAAATGCAGGACAGGAGGACAGGGAGTTGAAAATCACCTCCGCCGCTCCTCCTGCCCTGCATAGGATGCTCATAAGCCTCCAAGTTCAAGGGCTGACAATCATCAAGGACGCAACCCGTAGGATTACACCCTAAGGTACAGTCTTTTGAGAACTTTCCCTACTCAGACCTGGGGAGTTGGGGAGCAAAACAGTTTTGCAAAACCTCCTCCCTTATTCCACCTGCTTCACAGCTGCTGCCTCTTGGTTGTAATGGGGGTGTTCATCACACTCGCCACTGCGCCTGGGCAACATCTTTGTCAATGCATCCTACTTCCTTCCTGCCTAGGAGATGTCAAACAGAGGGTGGAAGGAGCTACCATTTCCTGTTCCTCAGGATACACCCCACCCCCTGCTGCATGGAGGATCTCTACACACATACATCAGTTTGCCAGAATGCATGGCCTGGCCAGTGAGTTCCCTGGCAGTGAAAGGGCTAGCTTGTGCAGCTCCTTAACGCCCTTGTGCCTGCTTTTAACACAGGGGCAGGCAACTTGTGGCCCTCCAGATATTGTTTGACTGCAATTCCCATCAGCCCTAGCCAATACAGCAATGGTGAGGGACCATGGGAGTTGCAGTCCAACAACAGCTGGATGGCCACAGGTTGTTCAACTCTGCTTTAACTTGTTAGGCGGGTGATCTGAGCTCCCCATGCCAGATGAGGATGAGGATGAAGATGATGGTGATGAGCAATCATTATGAAGTAAGAGTGAAGCTAAAGGCATGGCATGATGCTTCCTGCTCTTACTCTGGCATCTTCTTGGTAGAAAAGAATAAGGAAGCACTGAAGAAACAGCACCTAACAGCAGTAGATAGCATGAATGGTACAAACCTGCCTAATGAAAAGGTGGTAACATTAGTCTGCCCTTAGTGGTGCCAACAGAAGTGAAGAAAGGATTCATATTCTACCTCCATGAGTCATTGCCCATTTTGCAAGTAGATGTGCCAAAAGCACCATCGGTTTTATTGATGAAAATCTCTTCATCTACATTTTTCACCTTTTTCAAGCTTTGCCCTGTTCAACCATACCGTTCCCTATTAACCTCTGCTTAATGTCAGCCCCATGATGAGTCCTTATCAGTATGTTGGTTCATTGGGGTTGTGGTGGTATCCATGCTAATTACTAAGAATGTACTTTAGGGTTTTCCCAGATGTGCCCTGATTAGTTTGTGGGCACTGAATATCCATCTGTGCTTGCCAAAGCTGCTAGTGAAAATTGCTTATTGGAGAGGAATGAGTACATTAAGAGCCAACAACAAAAAGAGAGCAACTTCTTGACACAAAAGAGCTGCTGCCAGTCTTAAACTTTAACACTGATTTTAATAGCCAGGTAGCTTAAGAAATGGAATGATCAATCTACAACTCAAACAGTGGGAAATCCTAACCTGTTTTAAAGCCAGGAATCCACTGGAATTAATCTCTGCCTTTTTATTCTTTAAGTCACCATTGCAAATAGTGTTTTTCTGGACCAATCAGTATTAGGGTTTGAAAAACCCAGTACATTCTTTTAAATAATATACTGAATAAAAGACCCTGGGGTATCTGAAGGACTGCCCATGTGTTAAAATCTTCTGCCAAGGTCCAGTTGCAAGTTCCCTCACCTTCAGAGTTGAGATGAGTGGTAATTGGAACAGGGCCTTTTCTGTGGTGGCACCCAGAGCGTGAAACACCCTCCTCGGGCCTCGGGCAACATCTGATTGATATTAGTTTCTTCTGTGTTTTACTTATTTGGTTTTTATTGACTGCTGAATCTCCTGTTTTGTTTATTTATAAGTCTCTCTTGTTGTAGTGGGTGTTTTAACTATCTGCCATGTATCGGCTTACATAATCCTCCTTCTCTCCATTTTATCCTCACAACAACCCTGTGAGGTAGGTTAGGCTGAGAGTTAGTGACTGGCCCAAAGTCACCCAGTGAGTTTCATGGCCGAGCGGGGACTAGAACCCGGATCTCCTGAGTCCCAGTCCAACACTCTCACCACTACGCCACACCGGCTCTCAGATATAAATATAAATATTTTAAATAAATAAATTTTAGATCCCGCCAGGTTTTACCTGTCCATTACTAAGCTGGGTTCATCCTTGACCTTCCAGATTTTTCCTGGTTCTACTTGCCATGGTTCCATTCATGTCCTCACCCAGGGAGATAGTCCTTTTGAAATCAAAAGTGGGAAACCTCTAATGGTATTGAGTACAAGTTCTAGACATCTTGTAGTCCTTATTTAAAGCAATGTATCTTCTCAATGCACCAACAAAACAGGTTGTTGACTTGGATGGAGAAGCTGAAAGGCATGGCAAGGTACTGATGCCAGTCAAGTTTTAAATGTCCCCAAAGTCTATTGCCTGATTGTCTTAATTTCTTCATCAAGGGGGTCTTCACTTCTCCCTTTCTTTCCCATCCCCTAAAACAGGCTTGCACAACATTTTTGGCCCCAAGAGCTACATTGGGTGGCACCAGAGGGCCACACACTTCCATGTGTGCACACGTAGACACACAAACAAGGGTTCCTCTTGCTAGCACTAGTGC
Organism: Shinisaurus crocodilurus; assembly: GCA_021292165.1. NCBI lineage: Eukaryota > Metazoa > Chordata > Lepidosauria > Squamata > Shinisauridae > Shinisaurus > Shinisaurus crocodilurus. The sequence goes on from CM037876.1 coordinate 32,066,463, forward strand.
TAGCAAGGAAACCTCTTCCTTATCTCCAGGGAAGAGATTCCCTTGCTAGTGCTAGCAAGGGAAATCCCATGCAGTACTCCACATTTTTTTCAGCAGCACAGAAGATGCAGGGGGGTCTGGCAGGCCACCAGAAATGGCTTGGTGGGCCACTTATGGCCCGTGGGTTGCAGTTTTTGCATCCTGGCTCTAAACTGTCTATTCTTTCTGACCATTTGGCAGAGCACCAAATTCCTTGGTCCTATGCTGTCAAACTAGTAATGGCAGGCTCTTGCTATGCTGTGGTCTCCTTGGACTTCACTAACAGATCGTATTACATATATACTAGATCTACACATGATCATGTCACATAATCGGAACTGGGTAAGATGGTTTTAGTTTTTCAGCTTGTAATTTCCTGTATACGAAACCCCATGGGCTCTTGGCTCAAATTTTAATATGGTTTCAAAATGTCTGTAGCATAAGTATGTGCTTTCCCATTTTCCTTTTTAGTGGGGTTCTGTATTTACCAACAGGTTACAACCAGACAGCCAGGATAATACAAAGTCGAATCAATTTTGGGGTGAAAATCCAGGCAAGAAACCAATTCCCCGGGCTTCCTTAAACACTAGCATTGTATCAATAAATTACAGAGCTTGCTGACCACCTGCAAGAAATAAGCCATTTATAGCTGTCAGGACTGCAGCACACCAAATAGCATCATGATGTAACGTGCTACAGAGCCTGTGCAGATCAATAATTGGCTTCATTTGTCTTTGTAGCAGTGGCATTATTTCTTCATCTGACTCCATCGCAGCTCAGACATGCGCATTCCCCTACGGGTCCCAGATCATGAATAAGTCTGCCAGATTCCAAACCAGTTGCTTCTTTTATCAGAGCACTGTGAGTGACTGTTATTAGCACCCAGTTACTGGTTTACCAGAAAATAGCTTAGGGGAGTTCATGTGAGGTATTTATTTATTTATTTATTTTATTATATTTATACCCTGCCTTTTTTCCTGCAAGGAACCCAAGGTGGCTTACATAATCCTCCTCCCCCTCTTCTCCATTTTATCCTCACAACAGCCCTGTGAGGTAGGTTAGGCTGAAAGACCATGACTGGCCCAAAGTCACCCAGGGAGCTTCATGGCCAAGTGGGGACCAGAACCCGGATCTCCCGAGTCCCAGTCCAACACTCTAACCCAGTGTTCTCCAACCTTGGGTCCCCAGATGGTTTTGGCCTACATGCTGGCGCATGCTGGGAGTTGTAGGCCAAAAACATCTGGGGACCCAAGGTTGGAGAACACTGCTCTAACCAGTATGCCACACTGGTTCTCAAATAGAATCATAGAGTTGGAAGGCCATCGAGTCCAGCCCCCCGCTCAATGCAGGAATAAGCCTACAGCACCCAGTATTCCCAGGCGGTCTCCCATCCAAGTACTAACCAGGCCTGACCCTGCTTAGCTTCCGAGATCAGACAAGATCAGGCACATTCAGGCTATCTTTTATTCTAAGCCATGTATTGCATTTATACATAGAGGAGACAATGGGATTGCCCCTCCCAATCCCATCACACACCCCACTAGCCCCAACACTGACATAAACCCCACAGGGTTGGGTGCATCAAGGGTAGGCATGGTCAGGCACCTGCCAAGGGTCCACCCCCCCCCAGAAGAGACCCACTGACAAGAGCCCCCCAAGCTTGCTCCTTCTCTTCACCATTGCAAGCTGTTCCCCTGCTTCTTGCTCAGGCTAGACAATGGTGGTGGCAAGAAGGAGGAAGAGCAAATGCCACTGTTCACTGGCTCTCTGCCTGTCAAGCAAGGAAGTGGTAGTGATGATGAGAAGCAGGGTGAGAGAACTGTGTCAGCCATGGGTTCTGATGATGCTCTGTTGAGTGGCAGGGTTCTGCTATGGATCAGATCTTGAGCAGGGGTCAGGTTCCTCAGGAAGCAAGGCAGAAAGAGATCCACACCACAGAAAACTCCAAGTAATACTGGAGCTGAGAAACAGGCAGGGATGTCTTATGTCTCTTCAACAAAAGCCTCAGCAAACTGAAGCTTAAATAGGAAGTGATTGGCCTTTAGGCTGCTAGCTCTGCCTCCATTGAAAGAGACTTTGATCCTTAAAGGGGCCTGCTCCAGTAAGATTCTGAACATAGAATGGGGGCAGGGACAAGAGGCCATTTTGTCCTTTGCCTCAGGCAGCAAAATGTCTTGGGCTGGCCCTGGTGTGTTTGTATATACGTAATGGAGGAAAGCTGGTCCCACCTAGCCATGCATTTTGGAAGAAGCATAAAGCATATCTTGTGAGGAGTGGTGTGGGGATTTCATAGATTTCATAGATCCTAGAGTTGGAAGGGGCCTACGAGGCCATCGAGTCCAACCCCCTGCTCAATGCAGGAAACTAGAGGAGGGGTCTCCCATCCAAGTAATAACCAGGCCTGACCCTGCTTAGCTTTCCACGCTCAGACAAGCTGAGCCAGCATAAGCCACAGGCCTCTCTCTTTGCTTTCTTCCTTGGAGGTAATGCTCTGCTCTGGCAATTGAGACAAACAGAGTGTCATAGGTGATCATCCAGAAAGGTGGATTTCCATTTCAAAATAAGCCCCAGTGATGTCTGCTTCTGAACACCATTTAGGGTGCTATCCTATCCATGTTTAGACAGAGAAAAATCCTACAACTTTGAGCATCCGCCAGCCAGCACGGCTGGCTGGGTAATGCTGGGAGTTGTAGGACATTTTTCTGTCTAAACATGGATAGGATTGCACCTTCAAAACCATAGAAAGATAATTGCACATGTTGGTTTTAAAGGAACATGGGACTATACCACTGGAACTGTGTAGGTTAGGATGGATGCCCTCTTTAGTGGCACCAACTTCCTGTTGAGTGCTTTGGCACAAAGTCAACTAGCTGCAAACTGAGGGGTGATGAAAACCCTCTAACTATTTCAGGTGTTGAGTTCACGATGTGGAGGGTATGGGTTTAGCTCCTATCCCACCAACACAGCCCCTCATGGGAGGAGTGTATGTGACCCAATGTGCAGAGTGCATCCCACCCCACCAGGTGTCGTTGTGATAAACAGGCCTTCCCATTATCCTTTTTTCTCATCATAATGAGGGTCATTACAGTAGTGAGAAATTAAAACTTTATTTGTCTGTCTAAAACAGAACTACCCAATGCAGGATTGGATTTTTTTTCCTTTTAAGTTTCACATAATAGGCTCAGTAGCTTTGAGGAATGTCTTTTCTTAATGGTTGATCTATTGTTGCAGAGCCTAAGGACAATTTTCCTAATTAAGCAATAAATCAGCCTTGCAGAAAAATGTTGTACGTCACTATTAGAGCAGTACAGAATTCTCTTAGTTTAATTTGCAAGTCCCATGGTGAGTAAGCCTGTGAAGGGAATAAAACTGTTCTTTCCATTCATTTTGGATGCCCCCCCCCCCAAATGGCACAGATTTGTGTGATGTTTTGCATCATATTTCTCAATATTGTTCACAGCTCAGTATTGTTCTGGCTACTCTAAACATTTTTGAATTTTAAATCAAGATACCAGTCATGGTTCCCACTTTGGAAATGGGAGGTTTGGAATATGAACTTTGGAAATCCATGAGTGAAGTTTGGACACAGCTAAAAGGGATTTATTTAGTGGGGCACATGCCTCCCACTCATCCCTCCTTTGGCATCACCCAACTATTCTATTCCAGTGAAATGTTGGAATAACACAGGAAGCTGTCTTATTACTGAGTCCAAACAGTACTGGTTCAGTACTGTTGATACTGACTGGCAGTGGCTCTTCAGGGCATCAGATTTCCTTAGCCCTACCTGGGATACTAGGGTTTGAACCTGGGATCTTTTGCATGCAAACCACAGTAAATCCACACTCAAGGGTTGTTGTTGAACTGTGGGTTGTTACTGAAACATGGGTTATCGTATTGTCTAAACCCAGCTGTGCTAACAAGCCATGGTTTGTTAATCACAAACAACCCATGAAGAGAACCCATGGTTTGCTGTTGGGTTGTGAACTGTGGGTTGTTCACCATGGTTTCTTATCTCAGCTGGGTTCAAACAACATGATAACTCATGTTTAAAAAACAACCCATTTTTCAATGACAACAAGCACTCAACACTTGAGTGTGCTCATTTTAGGACTGAGTGCTCATTTTAGGATTGTTTCATTCATTACATACAATGAAGGCAATGCCAGCTCCAGGATTCCGGGAGCTTGAGACAAGGCAACCTCAGTGCCTCCCCACTACCCTGGAAGAGATGGAGCATGCAAGCTAAGACTTCTCTCATGCTGCCTCTGACCTTCTTGGACCCATCCTGCAAAGTGAGCATAGTGATGATGTTGGGGTGGTGTGCCTCTCTGACAGTCTTGGGTCTCCAGCAAATGCCTGATCTCACTATATTCTGGAGCTGGACCCATCTTCTGGAACTTGCACATCACCATGAGGAAATTTGCATAATTAACATGGGGACAGTTCATCTATTCCTCCACAGTGGGTGTGGACAAGTTGCCCCAACCCATTATGAGACTCACCCACATTATTACTGTGTTGACTACTGTACTGGAAAGTAACATCTTATCAGGCCAAAAGGCAGAGCATGGAAGGAGGAATATCATTCCCTCTGTAGATTTTACCACCAGAAGCAGACTGTTTCATGGCCAGGCCACCTATCCCCACCTCAAATTAGCTAATTGAAGTTGAGGGAGAAATTGTGGATGAACAATGAAGATGGGAGGAGGAAATAATATCTGGAAGGAAAAGCATGGGGTAATAATCCCCACCCACCCCCTGTCAAGCAGAAATGTAGTGCAACAAACATTCACTGTATGCCATTGTCAGCTTGTTGATCTCTAGCTTTTAAAAAAACCAACAACAACAGCTCAGCATCTCCATTCCCTTAATGATATGTCTTTGAGAGCATCAGCAATTTTGAATGTATTTCCCTTTGCACATGCAAATCTGCGTATATGCATTTTCGATAATTGTGCCTTAACCTTTCATTCAAAAAGTACTTTGTTGCTGAAAACATTTTTAATTTCAACTAGTTCTTTGCAAACTGAGCTGTTGCAATAAAAACAACACAAAACAAAAAAACTTGAGCTAAAGCCCACATGGAGGAAAACCACTGGAAATGCATTCTTGTCCTGAAGATATGTATCCTTTGAAAGGCACAGGGTGTTTCCTCTGCTGAAATGATGTAAGTGCTGCTGTGCTTTCTGTCAGCTGTGATCTCTCTATAACGGGTGGGTAAATATTGTGGGCCAAATTCCATTTTGGAGAAGATCTTGGAGAGGGGTGGCCAGGGCCATGGGCAAAAGTGGGGAGCTGGGGGGAGAAACCAATTTCATTGCTATCAGTTATAGTAGGAAGCATGTCTACTGAGAAGTAAGCATGAGCAGCATGTTTACTCACAAATAAGGAGGACAAGCCTCTGCATGTGTACTCAAAAGTAAGCAGAACTGAATCACTCAGCAGCTTCCTCCCTGGCCCACAGAGAAAAGTTCTTATCCCGGATCAGTAGCTGATTGGAGATAAGTGCTTTCCCTTGCTAAGTGCTGAGAAAGAGAGCCTTTCTAAACTGGGGATAAGAGCTTTTCCGTCTGTGGCAGAGCACACGGGGCCAGGGGAAGAAACTACCAGCCAGATGGGGAACACCTACAGGCCTTATCAGGATCTTTAGTCCTCCCATAGACAACAATGCTACAGAAATCTACAAGAAAAGTCATGGTGCATTATTTAAAAATATATATTTTAAACAAGAAATAACTCCTAAAAGCCTCATTTTGTTGCTCAATGTCCTAATAACTGCATGTTGTGTTGCCCTGCCCCATCACTTCAAGGCAAGTCTAGGCACCATGCCAGCACATATGACATCATGCTACTGTACTAGAAATCTACAAGAAATCTTGTAGATTTCTGTAGCACTGAATTTGACTTTAACTGGAGTATATTATAGCTCTCTTTCTTGCTTATATTTTTCATGTAAATGAACATTATGATTGGATAGTACCATTTCACGCCCCCCCCCTCACTCTGGAAATTCTGGAGACTTCAGGTGCTCCCATTGTCAACTCCCACTGTTGGCTATGGGAGGACTAAAGATCCATGTTTGGTGTGCCCCTCTAGAATCTCTTCTAACCTGCTGTAAAAAAAGAATTTTTAAAAGACTTTTTGCCACATCATTATGTCATATTATTGAGTTTTGGAAAATTCCAGGGTGGGGGGGAGAAGACTGCCTATATCGTATGCTGCAAATTGCTCTTACTTTCCCAAACACCCTCGATATTGCTAGCCTTTTAATTCTTCACTGAGAACACAGAATGAAAGCAATCTGCATAATGTGTATTCAGAGCCTGCTGCAGCTTTATTGATTAGATTGAGCTTATATTGCATTTTCTACAGGTTAGCTCTTTGAGAATTTGCTGACTCTGACTTGCTGCATTTTTTTTTTATTACCACCGTAATCTGCAACTGACTATGTTGTTGCAGAGTTTCTGTGACATCTTTTCCATGAGTTCACCTCTAAGAGCCGTTAAACTGGGTTTCACAACATGTACTGTTTTCAGAAGACCTTTCTGTCTGATTAGACTTTAAATTGTGCAGCATTCTATGAGAGTCACATTTCTGGAATGAAGTAGAGGGATAGTTTAATGACTCAATTATACTCGGCCAAAGACAGATAGGAAGAGAGATTAATTTATACAAAGTGGGGGTGAAATGGTTGCTTGGTAGTATTTTATTAATTATTCCTCATTTTTATATCCTACCCTTCCTCCAAGGAGCTCAGGATGGCATACATAGAGAGCCAGTGTGGTGTAGTGGTAAGAGTGTCGGACTGGGACTTGGGAGACCTGGGTTCTAGTCCCCACTCGGCCATGAAACTCACTGGGTGACTTTGGGCCAGTCACTGACTCTCAGCCTAACCTACCTCACAGGGTTATTGTGAAGATAAAATGGAGAGGAGGAGGAGGAGGAGGAGGAGGAGGAGGAGGAGGTTTATGCAAGCAGCCTTGGGTTCCTTGCAGGAAAAAAAGGTGGAATATAAATATAATAAATAATAAAATAAAATAAAAATGCATGGATGGGAATAGGAGAATCAGCAATGTTCAAGGTCGCTGAGATTCTCTAAACTCCACTTTGAAGCGCGGATCGCTTTGCTCTAATTTTTAATTTGCTTTTCTTTTTGTTTGAACAGGAAAAGTGTGCAGTTGGTGCACTTTTTTTTTAAGTGTGCTCCCATAGACTAAAGCAGTGTTCTCCACCCTTGGGTCCCCAGATGTTTTTGGCCTACAACTCCCAGCATGCCCCAGCCAGCTATGCTGGACTAAAGCATGAAAATATGCTGTAAGTTTGAAAAATGCGCATTCTAAAGTGTGCAGCTTGTTAAATGCGCATTTTCCGTATGCAAACACAAGTTTGGGAACAGGCAAGCTTTTCGAGAACAAATGCACCCGCATTCACATTCGGGGTGCGAACAGGGCAACGTTGTGTCAAAAATGAAGCAAAACCAAATTCTTGTCCTGTACCTCCCTAGATAGGATTGCAGCATCTTATCCTCACTGCAATCCTCTGAGGTGTTGGGTAAAATACTAGTATATATAAGCAGAGTTAACTGGAAGTGTAACACAACAGCAGCTACCCCCACGTGAGCTGGTTCAAGCCCAAAGGAAACAATCTTACTTTGTCTTTGGTACTAAGAACAGAAAAGAAAGTTTACTCACAAGTACAGCTTACATATGTAGAAACATATACGTTCGTCTTAGTTTCAAAGGAGTCCTGAGCTACACTGTGCAGCTCATGCTGGCTTAAAGGCAGGAGGAGAGAGAGAGAGAGAGAGAGAGAGAGAGCGCACGTGAAAAGAAGAGGGACAAAAGGCAGGAAGAGACATCACATATCATAGAGTTCCCAATTAGCTATCTGGTTTCAACACTTTTCCCTCCCTGGAAGTTTGCATGTGGAGTTATACTATATCCAAGATGAGGTAGGTTAGATTGAGAGAGCTTGACTGACTCAAGGGCAGGAATGTTGAAGAGTCCTTGGTTTCAAGTCACGAGTCGAGTCACAAGTCTTTGGATCCGAGTCTCGAGTCCGAGTCCGAGTCCTTGGTCCAAAATGGTGACTCATGAGTCACGAGTCACTCCCAAAGCTGACTCCACGAGTCCCTATTAAAATCAATGGGGTTTTTCCCCAACAAAATAAGGCTATTTCAGATGTGTGGCTTAAATAAAGTCTAGGCACAAGTGTGCCTTTTTATTTCAAAACTCTGCAACTGATTTTGGCAAGAACAGACCAGGCAGACAAACCCAAAATAACCAGGCAGGCAGAGGAGGCAGGGAACCCCAAAGCAGGCAGGCAGAGGCCTTTGTTTTGGACAATTCAAACTGTGGAACTGGTTAAGAAGAAACCAGGCAGGCAGAGGAGGCAGGGAACCCCAAACAGGCAGGCAGAGGCAGCCAAACCCAGAATATCTGAAAGGTTGCATTTTAGGAAAATGATTTAAAAAAATAAACTTTCTGTACTTCCTAAAACCTATCCATGTTGCATTTGAGGAACACGATTTTGGAACACGAGTCCTTGGTCTCGAGTCCCGAGTCGAGTCTCGAGTCCCATTAAAAATATTGGGACTCGAGTCTGACTCGAGTCACAGGGGGGGACTCAGTCCGACTCACGAGTCGAGTCCTGGAGTCCGAGTCCCCATCCCTGCTCAAGGGGCAGTATCCAACAAGGCTGCTCCGCATCTGCTGGTTCTGTTGTGCTCATGGGGTCCACCACTTGCACAGCACAGAGGAAATGCTTGTTTCCCAATTGGGACAGGTCAGTGGAGGGTCTCGCAAGCACATGGGTGCAATAGGATACTGCCCAAAGTGATTCAGACCTATGTCTCCCCAATCAAAACTCCAGCACTCTAAGCCAGCCTTGTCCAGCCTGGTGCCCACCAGATGGATTGGCCATGTGCTGCCTGGGATGATGGGAGTTGCTGCCCCACACATCTGGAGGGCACTAGGTTGAGGAAGGCTCCTCTAACTACTACACCACATCAAGTTCTCACTGGTTATATTTGCAGAACATATTTGTTCAAACATGTACATAACACCAGTTTCCCTAGCCATGATAATTGCAAGGCAATAATTTGTTGATAGCATGCAATGTTGAAAGAGCCCCAGTAGTACAGGGTTGAAAAGAATACATCAGTGTATTGTGCAGTTTTTACCAGCTGGACATTAACAGTGGTTTGCTCCTAGTCCACTTGCCGCATCAGCTCCATAGGTTGCCTCATTTATAGGTGACCTGTCTCCTGCTTATAAAGCTGTGATCAGTGTACTTTTCCACTTTTAATACCAACCTTTTCCCTTTCTGCAAATTATTTTGATGGGGTATTTTTTTTCCTATTGAGCATGTTCCACTGTCTCTTAAGCAGGGATGGGGACTCGGACTCGAGGACTCGACTCGTGAGTCGGACTGAGTCCCCCCTCTGACTTGAGTCTGACTCGAGTCCCAATATTTTTAATGGGACTCGAGACTCGACTCGGGACTCGAGACCAAGGACTCGTCAACATCCCTGGGCTGTTGATGAGTCTTCTGGCTGTGCCAGAAGGAGCACGATCACCGGTGAAGAGCGCATGGAGGCGAGGCGCGCCGCCGCTGCTCGGCCACTATGGACAGCTACCAGGAGCGCAGCCCCAACGATGTGTTGAGATTTATTTTGATTGATGTGTTGTTGTGGGGGGTTAGGGTTAGGGTCAGACATTTTGGGTTTGGCTGCCTCTGCCTGCCTGTTTGGGGTTCCCTGCCTCCTCTGCCTGCCTGGTCTCTTCTTAACCAGTTCCACAGTTTGAATTGTCCAAGACAAACGCCTCTGCCTGCCTGCTTTGGGGTTCCCAGCCTCCTCTGCCTGCCTGGTCTCTTCTTGACCAGTTCCACAGTTTGAATTGTCCAAGACAAAGGCCTCTGCCTGCCTGCTTTGGGGTTCCCTGCCTCCTCTGCCTGCCTGGTTATTTTGGATTTGTCTGCCTGGTCTGTTCTTGCCAAAATCAGTTGCAGAGTTTTGAAATAAAAAGGCACACTTGTGCCTAGAATTTATTTAAGCCACACATATGAAGTAGCCTTATTTTATTGGGGGGAAACCCCATTGATTTTAATAGGGACTCGTGGAGTCAGTTTTGGGAGTGACTCAGGACTCGTGACTCGTGAGTCACCATTTTGGACCAAGGACTCGGACTCGAGACTCGGGTCCAAAGACTCATGACTCGACTCGTGACTCGAGACAAAGGACTCTTCAACATCCCTGCTCTTAAGCCACTAAAACATGCTTGAATCATTCAGATGGTAGCTTTGTTGAACCAGCCAGTAGTTTAAAGAGATTATGCAAGCTTTTGAGTCACCAAACTGCCCACCCCCACCTTCCGCTTCTAAGGATTCACCCTTTTAAGGCTGAAATCATATACCCACTTATCTGCAAGTAAGCCCCATTAAACCCAATGGGACTAACTTCTGAGTAGGCATGTAGTAACCATATGCAAAGGAGGATAAGCTCAAATGAAGACAAGCTCCTGAAACTTTAACAGTTGCATAGATGTCTTCCCATCCTGCCTTCTAGCATCACAGTTTCTGCTAAATAATTGCACATACACAAATGTCATTTGCAAGCAGAATGGACATTCCAGTCAAACTTAAGCCTTTTTTATTATTTCAGTGGGAGAGATTTAAGCATGCACCTACCTTTTCTATTGCAGTTGGCGGATCTTATAAGTGCTCCACATTGGGTAGGTTGTGTGCCCAGAGTGCGTAACAGAACGAATAGGTATTTGATTACATTCATATAGTTTTCCTGCTTAAATCGACACACACAAAAACAGTCATTTACTCAAAAGGCTTACTTTTTTTAGCAAACCTGAGCCAGGGATGTATTTTCTCTTTGCAAGTGCGAGGCCTCTTCACTTGTGATTCCTTCTGCTGTCGCTGTTCCTAACTCTAGTGATTGTGACAAATGAATTTGTAACTGCCATATTAATGTTCTTTGTTGGAGGAACAGGGCTGTTTGAGGGAGGAAAGTCAGCTAGTCCTCTTTTTCCTTCTTTTCTTTCTTTTTTTTTTGCTGTACTGTGCTAATTAAGCACTACCATGTTTGAAACTCTCTGTGCTAGTAATTAGCAGGCATTGAGAATGCAAGCTTAAGGAAAGACCAATCCAAATGTCATAACTTGTTCTGTAGCAGATGCTGGGGGACAGCAGTGAGGTGTTGGCGGGTAGGGAGACGGGAGAAATACGTCCAGTTTGCCTTTGAATGTGAACTTACCTAATTTTGCACTTTCGAACACAAACTCGGTTATCCTCCGAATTTTGCAGTGGAGTTCTCCTATTATTATTATTATTATTATTATTATTATTATTATTATTATTATTATTTAAAAATGCATACATAACTGTGTCTATTCAGGAAAAGTGCACACATCTGTGTGTAGATTAGTGAAATTAATGTCCAGAAATGCTATATAATAGGATAAGTGCTTGCAAAAAAAATATGTCTATATTGGGTAGAATTATGTAGAAAACTGCATTTATTAGGAGAAATGCACGCAATGCATGAAGAGCCATGCTGGATCAGACCAAGGGTCCAAAATTGAGTACAGATTGTCATGTAAACTTTATTTTTAATTCTGAAAGTTTGGGATGAACTGAATTTAAGTTTACCAAATATATATATATATATATATATGAGAAAACTGAGAGAAACTGAAATGGACAGATTCATCCATCCTTAGTTAGAGGATAGGTCTGAGTGTGCCATGTGGCCTGCCCACTGCCCTCAGGTACTGTAGAAGGTATTGCCCCATTGCTTGTATTGAAGTAAGATACGATTGCTAGTCTGATCAGCTTCTGTACATGGAAATGAATGGGGCTAGCATCTTGTCCTTCATCTCAGGCATCAAAGTATCTTGGGCTAGCCCCAAGATATATCAGGTGATGCCAATGATAGTGTGTTTTGTCTATTTCTTCTGGGTAAATATATTTAAAATTGCACTGAAATTTTCCAATTATTTGACAGTATCAAACTGTGTTACTCTGCTAGTGCAAATGATGACATTGCGCTAGCAAGAACTAGGTTCTGAACTATGTGCAAGAGGAGAATCCAACTGAAGTTAGATTTGCGCAATCAGTTGTTCAAGTGGTTGCGCAAGCATAATACACAAGCACTTGTGCAATGGAAAGATTCGGCGAAGCTCTGCTACCGCTATTTTTGTTTGTGGAATGATAAATGCCCTTTGAATTCCAGCTATCCAGACCATACCAGGTACTGACATGCTCATATTGTGTTTCCATTGTCATCACATGGCAATGCAATTATATCAGGAATTGAAAAGGATAGATTTCCTAAACAGCTAATGCTCCCAATCTCTGCTCCTTACTCTCCCACGCCCACCCCCCATGTCTGCATTTTCATTATGCTACTGATCTTGAGTCAGAGAAGGGAAAGTGCATCCATTTGCAAAATCCTTTTTGGAAATATTTTATCCTGGCATATGTATGCAGGACAAAGTTATCGTCGGGGTGTCAAAATCATGATTGTTTTAAAGAGGTATGTAGCGACTGCTGACTTATTTAGTCACCAACCTTCATGACTAAAATGCAGTTTGCAGCCTGGATCTAATTTGAGTTGACACTTGGCAGAAGTCACCTGTCATCTCTTGTTCTTATCAATCTCTTATCCCGTTTTTGTATAAATTAGAAGTCATACAAAAGAGGCAGACTGTAAGGCCTGAAACGTTCTAGTGAAACAAAAATCATCCTATCTAACCCTGTGGCTTAATAAAGCTGCTTGCCTTGAATTGCCTTTTATAGATTGCTTCCAGTTATCTAGTTTATGATCACAACAGTTGAATGAGGCCATGGCTTAGCAGGGATTTGAACGTTACCTATTATATTTATGATTTCCATAAAGCTGAAACATTAAGCATGTCAAAAAAAAGTTAAAAGGAGACAACCCCACCCAGAGGCACACACAGTCTCCAAACCTAACTCAACTTTCAGCAAGAGACACAGGACTGCTGGTTGCCGAGCGACCACGGAGTCACTGGGGGATTGTGCCTTTTACAGTGGAGAAGTGTAGCTCTTGAGGAACAGTCAATCTAGTATGGGAGGAGATGGTCCTTAGGTATCCTTGGACCAAGCTGGATAGAACTAAGCAAATCTAGGTCTGGACAATATTTGAAGGGGAAAACATTAAGGAATCCATCAACATTTAGCACCTGGACAGCAGACTGAGCAGGTGCACAGGTCACCTGGTCACTGTCTTCCCCCCTATAGTGAGATGTATTATATTTCTATTTAAATTTTAGTAATTATTTCTAAATTTGCATCTATAAATATAAAGTAACATATGCAATCCATGTCCTCTTTTATCCTCCTTTTGGGGGTGAATGATGCGTAGCTGGTCGTCCTAGACATTGCCTTCCATCGCCTAGCTGTGGCATTGGTATCCTGGCCTGCATCTGACTTTAGTGATGACCCGTCTTTATGAAGTTTTATCTGCTCCAGTTGTCTCCTCCTTCCTCTTTTTCTCTTGTTTTTGTAGTGCTAATTACTTATTCTGAACTGTTCAATTATTGTAAGCCACCCCGACTGCTGTAAAAACAGTGGAAGGGCAGGATATAAATTCTCTTTTATAAATATCAAGACTGCTTTATCATGTGCCTTCTAAGCCATCCCCTGATCTCAAAGGAACCCTTAGAAAGTTTTATAGAAGCACAGATGTGCTTTAACCATGTTGATTCCATGGCTTAAGGCAAGAGTGATTACAAACTGAATCCTGGGTATTCTGATTATGTGGAGATCAGTTTTGTATATTTTTAAGGTGCCTATCTTTAACAGCAGTCTCTTGATTCAGGTTTCAGGGGGGATCTTGATTCACTGAAGTCTACTGGAACTTGGGTCTCCCAAACTATAGGTAAAAGCTTGCCTATCACCTGTGAGATTTACTCCATTGGTTCAGCTACTCTGATATCATGGAATGTTGATGTAGTACAGTAGGCGGAGAGTGTGATCTTATGGCCCATAGACATCATCTGGGGGACCACAGGATACTTCAGATGCCCAGATCGGAAACAGAGCTCTGACCTTGGAGCTGGGAATCCTCACTCTGATCCCCACCACCACTGCACCCACTGTGGAAAGAACCACACTGGCTGCCTCTCCAAGGTTGGGAACTCAACCTCAGAGAGAGGGTAAAGGGGGCATTCCAGTGGACAGGGAGGGGAGGAGAATGCAGAGACCAAGATATGAGCTGTCCTGTGTCCTTTACATCCTCCTTCCTTCCCCTTCTTAAATCCCCCAGCTAGAGGGCCAAAAGTGGCCGTCTAGCGAAAATGCAGAGCAGGAGGTGTGAGGAGGTGGAGATTTCCTGCAATGCTCTCCCCGCTCTGCATAGGACGCTTGTAAGACTCCAAGTTCAGGTGCTCACAAGCATTGAGGGAACAACCCATAGGACTGTGCCTAAGAGACAGAGCTAAAAATCAGGAATTTCTTGATTTGAATCTCACCTCTGCCATAAACTCACTATATGGCCTTAGCCAAACTGCTATTCTTTGAGCCTCAGCTTCCCTATCTGCAATATGGGTATAATAAGACCTATATTACAGGGTTGTTGTAAAGATTACGACAAGATAATGTGATTAAATGATTGGAATACTTGAAAGTTGTATATAAATGCTACATATTCTTATCATAGAATGTCAACAAACATTCTGAAGGGGAAAGGTCATAAACACAGATTGTGGAGCTTCTGTGAGGGAAGTGGAAAATCAGGTTTGGTTGAAGAATAATTTACAGATCTGGAAACAGGAAGGGCTATGTGACGTTAATAGAAAAGAAAAGCAGAAGAACAGGCAGAGAGTAGGCTGGGAAGCCAGGTTGAAGATGACCAGCAATGCAATCCAAAGTGAAACAGTGGATCTACCTCATTCATAGCCTTGCTGGCACACACTATCCATGGCAGAAGGTGGGGATCTGTGTGTGTGTGTGTTTCTCTCACACCAAAGCATTTCCCCCTCCTTCCCAAGACCTGATCCTGAAGCCCCTTAGGGGAAGAGAGGGGCTTCGGATCTAGAAGAACCAAGGCAGCCTCCACCCTGCCCAGCCAACCAACAGCTGTTGACAGTAGCCTCATGCTCACAGAACCCTCCATGGATGTAGCGGGGATCTCCATGGCACACCTGCCTAATCCTAACCCCTTCCAACAAGCTAGACTGCTAGGACTGCTTTGCAAGTCAGTAGGGGAACAACAGTATAGGGGGCCCATAAGCAGAGTAGCAGAAGAAAGACAGAGAAAGCTGCTTTTTTGACTGCAGAATGAAACAATGGAATACTGTTGCTTGTTCTCAAACGGAAGGCTGCCTGTGCTATTTTGGTGGTCTATTCTGCTCGAGCTAAACAGGACACGTGCACAGTATAAGAGGAAAATACGAATTACACAGGAGCCTTTCTTCTGAATCTGTGTTACCCATTTCAAATGGTGACATCAGGGCAAGACTTTGGTGGCAGAAGCCTAGGGCTCCATTTTGTAGAATGAGCAGGAGGGCCTCCCTAAATACAACAGGGCTGACTTACTAAGTTTTTAAGGAAGTAATTCACATTACCATCTAAAGATTTCCCCATCCCCATCCCAATAAGACGATGAAGTCCAGACTCTAAAATTACCTAACTGCACTCCTGTCAGTTTCCTTTCAGCACAAAAGTAGACACGCTGAATGCCCAACCCTGTTGCCAGTAAGGAAAAAAGAAAACGTACGTACATTACTCACCATTTCCCTTGAATCTTACGAATCTTTGTACTGATTAGGTTAATGTGCTTAAGCATATTGCAACTAATGTTAATAAAACGAGGGGAAAATGCTTCAAAAATGATGCATGAGTCAGATTTAATATGCTACATTTCACTTGGATACCATCGGGATTAAGATCTGCCAGGTTTGCCTTTAATTTTCTTTCTCACATCCTCAAAAGGTTTTTGATTTTCAGCGAACTTGGCAGAGTGCACTTATCTTCAGGCACCGAACCGAACAATGAGCGGGGAGCTAGCAGCAGAGCACGTCCCTTTGTTCTTGATCTCCAGCTAACAAAAACTCAGTATGCCCAAATTCTACATGCAGGGATGGGTTTGACTGAAGTAGATTTAAACAGAAAATAGCAACGTGAAAAAGAGTTGCTCTCCCAAAATTGTATGTACGGTGGTGAGTTTGCATTATTTGTATCAGCTCAAGTGGCAAATGGTGGCTAAGTGGATGAAAGCCGGTGTGGCGTAGTGGTGAGAGTGTTGGACGGACTGGGACTCAGGAAATCCGGGTTCTAGTCCCCGCTCGGCCATGAAGCTCACTGGGTGACTTTGGGCCAGTCACGGACTCTCAGCCTCACCTACCTCACAGGATTGTTGTGAGGATAAAATGGAGAGGAGGAGGAGGATTCTGTAAGCCGCCTTGGGTTCTTTGCAGGAAAAAGGTGGGATATAAATATAATAAATTTCATATACGGTATATGAATCTGTCAGATATGCAGAATTCCCAATTGTACAGAGTGCCATCCACATGTAAGTTACAGATGCTCTCACAAGATGCACAAAGGTTGTGGGAGGAGCCTGCAGCTGCAGTGACATTCCCCACCCCCCCACCCCACCCCCAGTTGATTTTACTCCTCTTGGATGTCTGTCAGGGACTAGCTGTCATTCATTGATGATCACTTATATTTTCTAAATTGATTTTAAAAATAAATGGCAAGAGAAGATGTACCTGTCAAATTTCTGCCTCACACAACTGTTACAGGAGGGACAGGCAACATGTGCCCTTCTGCGTGACCCCCACTTCTCCCTGCCACTGCCAAATTTGGCATGGCAGCAAAACAAAACAAAAAACCAGCTGTTTGCTCCTGATATTTGGTAGTGACAAAGTGGGCCAATTTCACTTTAAAACAGAGGAGGCCCTTTTTTGCTGCTGCTGCTGCCACACTGCTGAATTTTGGTGGCAAACCACCGGGTTTTTTCCCCTGCCTCCGCACCCCTGAATTTTGGTGGTGAATTCAGTGGTGTGGCAGTGGGGAGCCCAGGTGCAGCCCCCCTTGAGTTCTGGGGAAGTGAAATTGGCCTCCAGAGACCTTCAGATGTTGCCCGCCCCTGTATGAAAGGTACAGAGCTTGTTTCAAGGGAGGGGGAAGTGAAATCTCTCAGTTGCGTTTAATTCACATTGTCCCCAGAGCTCTCTTGATGCAAGCATTTTGAGGATCATCATTTGTATTCTAGCACATTTTAAGTTTCATCTTCAGTGTACATGGGATAAGGTAGTAAACTGAATGGGTCAATAAATAAATAAATAAATAAATAAAGGCTTGCACTCCAGAATATTCATACGAATTAAGCCCATCTTACTGGTAACATCTTAAGCCCATCAGAGGGGACGTAGTTCAGAGGTAGAGCATGTGCTTCGCATGCCAGAGGTCGCAGGTTCAGTCCCCAGCATCTCCAGATAGAGCTAGGAAAGGAAATCCTGCCTGAAAACCCTGGAGAGCCACTGCCGGTCAGTGTCGACAATCCTGGGCTAGGTGAACCAATGGTCTGACTAAGTATAAGGCTGTTTTCTATGTTCCTGTCTTTGATTGGGCTTCTCTACACAAGGCATTTAACCCGCTGCTTTATTGAGGCTTCTTCCGTTTTCTTTGCAGGAGGAAGAGTGGGTCCTTTACATGGTTCCCCCCACCCCAGGATTTGTCTTTCTCTGCCTTTCTATATATTCCATTACCCAACCACAAGGTGGTACTGTGGTATAGCTGCAGTATAGCGGAATTGCGACAATACATTCTGGTTTGTTCTGCATTTGAAATGTAATAGCTGACTTTCCTTGCTCTTATAAACAAACAAACAAAAACAAACAAACAAACAGGAAAATGGCTGGGGAAAATGGGAGAAACCCTGAAGGATGACAACGTCATGTAATGGACCTGCAAACTTCCGTGAGTGAGGGATCACTAGCGCACAAATATAAATGCCTGGTATAGAGAAGCCCATAGTAGTACTTAAATCTGGATTTTCTGGTAAGGAATTGGTATGGCAATTTCTGCTTTGGAATTTGAGTGAAAAGCCTTTAAATTCTAAATTCTACTGTACAATCAATGTGGGTGGTGGGAGTGAGAGTAAAAGCAAGTAAGTACTTGGAAGCCCCGTTGATTTTAAATGGAGGAAGTTAAACATGGGGTTGCTGCCATACTGCAATAAAAGGGGAAGCCTGTACTCATGGGGAGCTGCCTGTGTGCATTGGAGCGCACCTACAGCTTTGAACTGAGTGGGTGGGTGGGGCAGTACGTTATTATGTCTAGTAGAACATGCTCCTTTCTGCTCCCTGTGTATTCTGAGAGGCAATTTCCTCAGTACTGTGCAAGAGGAAACCATGGTTGCGCCGAGCCTTAATCATAAGCACTAATTAAAAAGAAAGATTTCGGCTTTATAGCTACAGTAATGAAGCTATAAATTAATGACACAATGCTGACCTGGTATAATGTAATAATATTTAATTGCATCCTTTTTAACGTACCCAGTATGGTTTTGTGAATTAACTTCAGCCGTTCAGTGAAAGTAGAGCAGGTTTCAGTGAAGAGGCAAATCCCTGCAGCTCTCAACTGAAAGGGGTCTTCCCCCCACCCACCCCGGGCACCATTGCTCCACTTATACAATTTCTAGTTAATTTGGACAGTCCGACTGAAATCTGGAAACCGTTTCCTCTCAAATTAGCCTCAGTGTGGAAGACTCTCTGATATTTGTCACATACTTACTGCCACTTCCCAAACATACATGTGTCCATTTGAGCTGCATACACCTGATTATTACTCAGTTAAAACAAGAGCAACTATCTCTTACAGCTCTGGTGGCACCTTCCCTCATCTGCTCCTTTAGTTCAGAATATAGAGGGACATAATAAAGAAGGCAGGGAAATCTTGCTACGGGGAGAAAAGCCTCATAGAACAGAATCCTATGCATGTTTAGACAGAAAAGGTCCCACAACTACCCCCAGCATTCCCCAGCCAGCATGTGGGGGAATGTAGGCCTTTTTTTGTTTGTTTGTTTAAACATGCATTGGATTGCACATACTATTCAAGATAAACTTGCAGAAAAGTTCAATTCCATCACCCGTGGCTTGAATCAAGATTTTGAATTTTTATCACACAACAGATGTTAACGGGGGGCTCGATCCAATGCCCTCCTCCCTCAATGCACATAAACCTCCAAACTCAGAGGCTTACGTGCATCTAATGCACAGCGCGAGGTGCGGCAACAGCAACCGTTGCCACCATTGCATCTCGTGCCCTGCATTTCACCTAGGTGGCCGTTTTCAGCCATCTAGATCAGTGTTCTCCAACCTTGGGTCCCCAGATGTTTTTGGCCTACAACTCCCAGCATGCCCCAGCCATCTATGCTGGCTGGGGCATGCTGGGAGTTGTAGGCCAAAAAACATCTGGGGACGCAAGGTTGGAGAACACTGGTCTAGATGAAGCTCTTCCTAGGGGGAGGGATATGTCTGCTGTGCGCCCCAGCCTCCTCCTTTCCCCTCCATGCCCCCCCAATACACCCCTTTTCCTCTTCTCCAAGACTGGTTTGTGACCTCGGGGAGGCAGCCGGCGTGGTTCTTACCGCGAGGGGGGCGGGGGTTCAGCATTTGGAGTCCCAGCTCTGAGGTTGCAGGACCTTGGAGCTGGGGCACCAAATAATCCTATGCCCCCCTAGGCAATGTTGGGAGGCCATACGATTGCACCCTAATTTACCAATGCCAAGATGTTTGTCAACACTACCTTGTGAATGGTCAGTGCAATTATTTTACAGGCATCTGCACTTCACAGGCATCTAATTATCACTGCCTTTATTTCCTGCATTTCATTCTCCTCTGACCTCACTGCTAACACTCTTTTCCCCTTCACATGTGTGCGTGCGTGTGCATCTACTAACTGAGGATAGCATTCCATGCAGCTGATGAACTGGACTCTGGTTCATGAAAGCTTATGGCATAATAAATGTTTTAGTCTTTAAGATGCTGCAAACTTCTTTGTTGTTCTTGCTGCAATGGACTAACACAGTTACGTCTCTTAAATCGCAGAAATATTGTGCATTCTAACATTTGTTGAGGTTCTCTACTTGTGTGTGTGTGTGTGGGTGTGTATACACTTCATAATTCTGGCAACAGATAGTCTTGGCGAATTTGCCCACTTCTAATCCATTATCATCACCAGGGAGCAGGTTAGGACTTCCATCGTGTCCCTGGAGTGAGATGGAAAGGAGAGGTACAGTTGATTGTCATCTGCATATTTGTGACACCAAACTTCCAAAACCCAGATGGCCTCCTCCAGCAGTTTCATATAGAAGTTAAATAACATGGGGCTCAAGATAGAACCCTGAAGGACACTTTAGGCTGAGGACAGGCAACCATGGTATACTTTTGGGCTGGCTCACCTGAATGGGACTTGGGGGTGTAGTGTTACAGTGGCTAGTTTCAGGCATGCAGTCTCCTGACCTGTTCAACACTTTGGCCATTGGCCTATGGCAGGTGTAGGCAACCTGTAGCCCCAGCCAGCAGGGCCAATGGTCAGGAGTTATAGGTTGCATACCCCACCATAAATCAATTGAACAGGTTGAAGAGGAGACCCCAGGTACCACCCTGGCCCTCCAGGAATGTAAACTCACCTAATTTCACACTTTTGAACCAATACATGAACTGAAACTCAAATTTTTAATTTTCCCTAATTTTGCAATGGAGTTCTCCCATAAAAAAAATGTATATGAACATGCATATGTTATGGGAAAATGCACACAATAATGTGTATATTAGTGAAAATAACATCCTAAAAATGCAAGGTATAAGGAAAATTGCTTGCAAAAATGTGAACATTAGGCAAAATTGCACATTTCGAATGAACCAGACTTAAGACTGGGAAAATTCTCAAAGGTTTAGGATGAACCAAGACTGGGAAAATGGGAAACAGAGAAACCAAAATTAACAGATTTGTCCATGCACCAAGGTCCAAGCACACAGCAACATCAGGGAGAAAACAGGATACAGAGACTAGAGCTAAAAATCAGACATTGTTTCCAGCAGCTCACAAATTACGAGAGAGAGCTGATATAGCTTGATCTACCAGAGCCCCACCCAGAGCTCAGTTGCATCACATTACAGGCCTTGCTCCCAAGGAGTTCCTTTCTCCTGAGGAGTCCTCTTTGATAGCCGAACACTTCTTCTTACAGGAGCCCTACTAGCTTGAGGCAACAATGCTCGGGGGGGGGGGGGCTAGGTGACTGTTTGGCATCGCTCTCTGCCTCAGAACCTGAGCTTTCTGCCTCTTGAAGAGGCAGATCTGAAGGCATCGGCCCTGAAGGGCCAGGGCCAACTTGGGTAGGGCCAGGGTCCTCTGAGGCAACCTGTTCCCTGACGGCATCTGGCTCTGAAGCTTCAAGCTCTTCTGCTGAGGACAAATCTCCCAAGAGAGTCATGGCAGAAACTGCTTTTTGCTGAAATATGTATAGCGAAGACTTGGGGCCAGTGGGTGCAGGGGGTCACAATCCCATCCTCCTTAACATGCCCCCACCTTCTGCTTTCAGGCAAAGTTAACACAACATCTGCACCATGCTAAAGTTGGCCTTGAATTGTGCTAAAATTGCTCCACTCAGAAATGCAAGTACTATGCTAGATCAGCTAAATGAGGGGGAAATGTCATTAAGATTATTTTTTTTAAAAAAACCGCACCACTTATAGATGCAGAGAAGGCTTCAATCTCATTTTGTTAATGACTAATACTGCTCCCATTTAAGATAGCAGTCTGCTGAAAGGGTTGAAATAAGAGAGCAATTTTTAAAAAAAATAGCTTTTGCCTTTACAATTGGATCCCAAACAGTATACCTTCTTAGGTTTGTTGCATATCAGTGTCACGCAATAATTTTTTTTTATATTAGTATTTGTCAAAAAGTTGGGGAAATTTAAATTTCCTGTGAAGCATCTTGCATATTGGACACAAAATAGAATCTGAGGGCTTGCAGTTTGTCAGGTTTGTTTGGGGGCAGCAGAACCTATAAGAGCTGATATAGCATAAAGAGAATAAGGGTGCAAATCCCATGCATGTTTAGACAGAAAAAGGTCCTACAACTCCCACCATGCCGCAGCCAATGCATGGCTGCCTGGGGCATGCTGGGAGTTGTAGGATTTGTTTCTGTCTAAACATGCATAGGATTGAGCCCTAAGGCTGAATAAGTAGACTTTGCTTGCACGGACACAGCTGTGAGTGTGTATATATATGAGAGAGAGAAAACATGAACACACTTCTGTCTTTGGCCAGTTCACTGATTTATGCACTATTAAACCACTCTACGTACTAGGTATGCAGACACTCATATGAAGTTGCCTTATGCAGGGTCAGACCATTGGTCCATCTAGCCCAGTATTAGTCTACTCCTACTGGCAGTGGCTGGCTCTCAGCCTTGCTACCCAGCTCTCTTAAGATCCTTTTAAATGTTGCAGGATGGAACTTAAAGCCCTTCTTCATGAAAACCAGGAGCTCCATCACTGAGCTATGACCCTTTGCTTCAAAAAAAATGGGGGTGCCTGGTTGTGTATTGTGTTGATATCATTGTTATGTAGAACATCCTTATAGCTTGAAATATTTCTCCTCCTTTTAGAAAAATATATATAATTTAGAACATGTATTAGTCATAGAAGATACTTTAAAATGTAATAGTTACACCGAATGAGTAGGAATGGATCAATTTCATATTCCCATACTATATACTGAATTATTGGTTGCCCAGTTTGATTCACTGTTTGTTTGTAGGTTACAAGAAGAACTTCTGAGAATTGTTAACTCCATCAATTTCATAATTTCCCAAAACTTTAATAGCCATCCATCAACAAAAGATATCTTCATCAACAAGAGATAATTAAATAGAATATCTTTCCTAGATGAGTGTATTGATTCCCTCAGTTCGGTAGGTTATCTGGGAACATCTTTTCTGCATGTTCAGAAACTAGATTCAATCTTGCTGAAGTGACATTGTGAATCTCTGCATACAATGAAGGGAGCAATCCAATTGGGATGCCCATAGCCCTCTGAACTCTGAGGATTATGGGCATCCTAGGGAGGGCGGGAGGAGCACGGAGGCAAAGGTCGCCTCCATACTCCTCCCACCCTGCAACTCAGCTAGATGCCTGATTTCAGCCATCTAGCTAAGGCTCCTTGGAGCAGGAGGGAAGGAGGCTGAGGCACCACCAGGATACCTCATATCTTGGTGGTGCCAGTCTCCTCCCCTCCCTGCCCCCCAGAATGTCGACTAAACTCTGTCTCCAAGGTTTGCGACCTCAGAAACACAGCCAGCACAGTTCTTTCTGCACCAGCTGCTGTGGGGTGGAGGCGCTTTGAACTAGGAGACCCAGCTACGAGGTCGAAGTGATTTTCCAACCTTGTAGCTGGGTCTCCAAAAAAATCCTATGTCCATCTAGATGCTGTCTAGCAGCCATAGGATTGTGCTGCCCCTGTATTAATGTCACACTTACAAGAACTTTTTCAACCTGCCTTGACCCTTATTGCACTTTAACCAATACCCCATCACTACTTTGTCACAACTTTGCTTTACACTAGATTCATAACAAAATTATTGGATGGTCACTTAGTTTGTTTTGTTTTATTTTGATAACTTATAAAAGAGAACCCCAAGATAAGCTTTTAAAATGCTTTCTCCCCCCCCCCCATTATTTAACCTTGAATGTAA
The DNA here is from genome assembly GCA_021292165.1 of Shinisaurus crocodilurus. Lineage (NCBI taxonomy): Eukaryota > Metazoa > Chordata > Lepidosauria > Squamata > Shinisauridae > Shinisaurus > Shinisaurus crocodilurus. The sequence goes on from CM037876.1 coordinate 32,090,227, forward strand.
CCATGAGCTGAGAGACCTTCCTAAATCCTTCACACCTCCCTTACACCCTAAGGAAATCTGAGGGTTTCCGCTGCTTGGGCTGCCAGAGGCATCTTCGTATGCCCCTGAACCCTTTCCTGCCTTTCCAATTATGTTTAGAAATATACCAGCCTAAACAAATGCAGAAGATCAATTTCCAGCCTGGCCCATCAATGCATTATATTTTGAACTCCTGAAAACAGTGAAACATAGAAGAATGATGCAAGATACAGCAAAATAAATTACCATTCATCATAACAGCTTTCATTCAATGTTCTTGGAAGCTTTCCCATCCAATTCCTTACCAGTCCCCATTTTTTCTTTATTCTTGAAAACAACATTATTGGCTTAATGCAAGGAAACATAAGACTTTTTTTTTTTTTAACAAGAGAAGGAAATGGGCATAACTATGTGGTCACTTCTACATCCTGATGTAGGCTCTTACCCATGGCCTATTTAATAGTGGGAGTTTTTTCTATTGATTTTGACAGGCTTCGTATCAAGCACAAAATGTGCTTATGACACTTGCGTTCCTTATGTTGGGCCCTTCCAATCTTTGGCTTCAAAGAATCTCTCGACATCAAATCCATTTGCTGATTAGTTTTACCTTGATCTTTAGCCAAAAAGTAGCAAGCTTCTTTATACACAGCAGCCAATCTAAGTTGTGTTTCAAGAACGTGATCTCGACTTCTACCATTTTTAGTTAGTGATGCTACACCAAACAGTTTTGATACAAAAGGGTGGCTAAAGTATTCACTAACAAAGCATCCCCTTTTTTGTGCATCTTCGCTCCTGTATTGCTCCTGCTGGCAGCTGTTTCAGCACCATTTAGAAAACAGAAACAACAACATAGATGCTGCTCATTGTGCTGGCTACAAGATCACATCCAATAGGATTGATCTACAGGGAGACATCACTGAAGACAAATGAAGCCCTCACATTGCCTTCACTCTAAAATTTAGAGTCTAAATCAGGGATCTCCAACCTTGGGTCCCCAGATGTTGCTGGACTACAGCTCCCAGAATCCCTTGCCATGCTGGCTGGATATGCTGGGAGCTGTAGGCCAGCAACATCTGGGGACCCAAGGTTGCGGAGCCCTGGTCTAAATGGAGGGGGAAAGAGGAAATTTAAGGCCATTAGAGGGAAAGAAATCAGCACTCAGGCACTTTCTATCATGGCTGAATACAGCTCCAGCTGAAAGCCCTCACCGCTCCTGTTACCAGCTGCTGAGGACTTCAGAGGAAGCAGAAGCAGCAGCCTTTCCACTGTGTTTAGATCCAACACCTCAACATGATCAAGTGCTTTTTTCCCTTTCCTCTCCCAATTGTCCTAGCAAGGTGTGAGGCCCAAGGGAAGTAGAGTGTAACAACACAGCCCTCACTTCCTGTTCTGAGTCACATCAGAACCTTGGATAGCACACTGCAGGGGGGCTGACTGGACTGTTCTCCCACAAGGAACTGTTGTCGCAGCAAAGGACTGCAGTCAACTGAGGACTTAAGCAGACTGGCAGAGCCTGGTCTTTCAGTGGCTCCACCCCTGCTGGACACTGACTGCAGTTCTTAAACAGACGGTGCCTGTTTTTACAAGTCTCATTCTCCTATGTGGCTGAGGGACAGGAAAAGCTGCAAGGGAGTCATCCTCAGAGTCAGATGATTGAAGAGCCACATACTCAGGACAGGAAGGTATAAAAAGGCATGGCAAGGGATCCCCCTGCAGTGTGGTGACCTGTGACCCATCTGGATCCAGTTCCTCCTCAGGGTAATGTGGAGCTTCAGAACCAGGGGACATGTCTTTTGAACTATAGGCCTACAGGCAGGGACTGTCTTATTTCTTATTTCTAAGCTGCTCTAGGAGCCTTTTTGGCTGAAGGGCAGGATAACAATCAGTGAATAAATAATCTGCTTTCAAGGCAAGTGGGGCAGTGCTCTCTGTCTTGCAACACTGCAATAGCAGTTGCATTGTCCATTAGCACAGCACAGCAAGACACAATGCATTGGCACAGTTTCCTCAGTAACAGGCCACTGTGTTCCCTCTTTCCCCATTCCCAGAAACGCTTTCACATCCCTTTTCAGCCCCTACAAAAATAATAATAAAAGGGTGATGCTTTTCAGGGAACACTAAAATGTTCATAGAATATCAGCTCCTAATGTTGGCACATCACTATTTTTAATATATTTAAGCCAAAGTGAATGCACTTTGGTTTAAATATATTAAAAACAGTGATATGCCAACAGTGATGTGCCTTCTCAGGAAAAAAAAAATCCCATTAAAGGGTATGAATATTTGAGATGCTAATGGCAGAATGATTTTTTAAATATATATTTCATTGTCAGCGTGACTAGTCAGCATGTATTAATCCTGGGGCAGGCATGCACGACGTAAGTATTTAAAATAAGCTTTAGTGCACAAAAAGTGAAACCACTGGGAAGTCAGAAACACGTTACAAGGTGGCTTGAAACATGCAACATTTAAGAGAGAGAGACTATATCACATACCATGTGGTAGTGCATATACTTTGCATGCAGAAGGTACCTGCTTCAATCCCCAGTCCAAAGGATCTCATGGAAGCAGAGCTGGGAAAGATTGGCCATGCTGGCTAGGCCTGATGGGGTTGTAGTCCAAAACATCTGGCGGGCAGGTTGGGGCAGGCAGGCTGGCCCTGAGACCTGGGAGAGCCACTCCTACATGTACCTTACTAGCAACTCCCATTGAGCAGCTAAAGCAACCCACCTACTTGCTGTGTGGCTGTTGTTGTTTCTATCCAGTACTGTGGCCTTATAATACACCTGCACAGTATTAGAACATATAATGCCACAAACTTTGATAACATTGGTCACGGCGTATTTTGTTGGTATGTGACACAGGTCCAGAGCAGGAGATGTAAAGTGCATTATTGTATGCATCACCACCGCCATGCCTGTGCTTCCCTTTAAAGCTGGGGTGTTGAACCTCTGTCATTCTGAGGGCTGAATTCCATTCCGGGGAAGCTCTCAGGGGCCGCATTCCAGTGGTGGGCAGGGCCAAAGGCAAAAGGGGACAGGCAGGGCCACAATCCCCCAGCATATTTTATCGTAAAGCTCTCGCTGTCAGCACCTAAGCCAGTGTTCTCCAATCTTGGGTCCCCAGATGTTTTTGGCCTACAACTCCCAGCGTAGCTGGCTGGGGCATGCTGGGAGTTGTAGGCCAAAAACATCTGGGGACCCAAGGTTGGAGAACACTGACCTAAGACTTAGGAGAGGCATTTCAACCTTTTAGAATGTGGAGGGAAACTGCACAAAAGCCAGGAAGCCGGCAAACAATTGGTGAGTAGGGGAAGGGGGTGTGACCCTCTGAGAAATCCTGGGGGGGGGGGCACATAGGGAGCCCAGGAGGTTCTGCACTCTACTCTATAAAAACAAACAAACAAACAAACAAACGTGTAATTTGTATTCAGCATTGCACAGCACACACAAAAAACCTAGTCAGAGGACTTGTTTAATTTCATGGGGCAGTATCCAAACCCTGATACTCCACTTACACCACTGATGTAGCGCAACGCTATGGGCATATGCTGGAGCAATGGGTTTCCCCCCCAAAAGCCCATATGTGTAGTCTTTTTTTGGTGGCAATTCATGCATGTTTACATTACTAGCTGCAGCTATCAGGTGATTGAGGTAAGAGCGGGGAAGGTCACAGTTCAGGCAGTGTTTATGTGAGGTGGGGTGGGAGGGAAAGCTGCACATGTGCAAAGGTGTAACCCTTTTCTATTCTCTTGCCTGCACAGACTGAGCCTGGCATTTGCAACTGTGCATCCTTTCTGTACAGGCACCAGGCCCAGGCCCTTCTTACTAGTCAAAGGCTGCCTGTAACAGAATTCACACCCTATGCAGTCTTCCCTGGTGATCTTATGTAGATCACCCTCTCAATCACATTTCCACAACTCTCATTAATTTTGGTATGGCTTCACGGATGAAGTTCCTGGTGGAGAAAGGATCCCATGGTTCCAAATCATATAATGCTGAAACTGGACAATGTAATCAGTGAGGGTTCTATCCTTAAAGGCAGCCTCAAAAACTTTTAAAGTAAATCAATAATCAGAAATCCTGCTGAGCACTACAAAACTGTGGATTACTTCTACCATGCATCTACTTCTAGCACGTACTTAGCTTTTGTCATTTTCTCAACACTGCTTCATCAGCATCCTATGGGCATTGCATCAGCATCCCTGCAGCACCAATTAGATGGTTTCCACAGTGTACATGGCGTCCCCATGCCTGCTGCTGCTGCTGCTCCTGCTGCTCCTGCAAGGCCCCCAGATGTTTTGGCCCACAACACCTATGATCTTTCACTATTGGCTATGCTGACTAGGGCTGATGGAGTTGTAGGCCAAAACATCTGGAGGGCCACAAGTTGCCCACCCCTGTAGTAAGGGATGCTGGTGGAGGCAACAATGAGAGGCCTCAAAGTACATATTCGTAAATTTTGGTAAGTTCTGAATGAACTGAACAAAATTCTCACACTTCCCTAGTCTAGGGATCCCACTGATCCACATCCATAGAGGTCCCCTCTGACTCAGGATCGCTATCTGAAGAATCTGGAGTCTGGGACAAGATACCTCAAAATCCTGACACACCAGAGGTCTTGATCCCAAATACTATAAGCCCAGTTGTACACCAGTTGCTGGGGAAGTTGGGCGGGAGGGTGCTGTTGCACTCATGTCCTGCTTGTGGGCTTCCTGCGGGCAGCTGGTTGGCCACTGTGCAAACAGAATGCTGGACTAGATGGACCCTTGATCTGATCCAGCAGGGCTCTTCTTATGTTAAGCCCAAATATTACAGGTTTTCATATGCATTTAGTCACCATATAAAGTTTGCTGGCACCTGTTCAGTCCTAGCTGTAAGGGCCATCATCCCAACCCTTGATATGTTTAGTAAAGAACAGTCATAACAGAATCAAAGGCCATGCAGTTATTCTCTGTCTTTCCTTTTAGTGAAGCTATTCTTTTTGTTGGGATACTTCATAGCCCAGTCTATTAAGAGTGCAAAAAGAATTGGTATTTGCTTCCGTTGTATCAAACTATTCTCTCAGACCTGGATCCAATCTCGCTGCCCCTTCCTTTCATTCTAATAATTTTTTATCACATTGATTAATTTGTCATCCATCTTATAGCTTCTTTCAGAATGCCACATTCTTGTTTTGTGGATCCTACCAAATGTTGTTTTGGAATCAATAAACTTAATTAAGATGGGATTTGCCAAGCAAAGGCTTTTAGGCAAAATGTAATCTTGCAGTGTATGATCTGTCTAGTCAAAATTGAGCCTGCCTGACCACCTTCCTTATTCTATTAAGTGTAACACTAGCTATTTTATTTTGTTTTGTTTTGTGTGGGGTTGGTACTGGCTAACTCCACCATTTCTTTACAGTGGGATATAATAGTATAATCTCTCAAACCCTGTTGTTTCCCCTCATATTTCATTCCAAAATGCTCAGTAGCTCTAGCAAAACTCTGACCATTTCTCCCTAGTTATCTCTGTTTGAATCATATCAACACAATGGATAGAACCTGTTTCATCTCTTTTGATGGCTTCATGTTGCATTCTGTAATTTGTGGGTGGATTTTAACTAGACGCATCTACTCAGCATACATCCACACTCCAGGTGCAAATGGGTTTGACAGTTATAGAACCAACCCGTAGACATTATTCCAACATTTTTATTTATGTATGTATTTTATTAGTACATTTATATCCTGGCTTTTTCCCTCTTGCAAAGAACCCAAGGCAGCTTACGTGGTCCTCCTCCTCCTCCTCCTCCTCCACATTTTATCCTCACAATAACCCTGCGAGGTAGGTTAGGCTGAGAATCAGTGACTGACCCAAAGTTAGCCAGTGAGCTTCATGGCTGAGTGGGGACTAAAATCCAGGTCTCTCAAGGCCCAGTCCAACACTCTAACCACTAAGCCACCGTGGGTCTATACATATATAAATCAGCATAAGCAAATTAGATGCAAAACTGTGTCCTCATTTTCCCTCTTCTTTTGGGATGCATTTCCCCTTCTTCTTCTTCTTCTTCTTCTTCTTCTTCTTCTTCTTCTTCTTCGGGGGGTGGGGGTGATGTGTATGTGGCCACCCTATGCAATTACATGTAGTTTGCACCAAAGTAGTTGTTGCTGCTGCTGCTGCTGCTGCTGCTGTGCTGCTTGTTGTTGTTGTTGTTGTTGTTTATTTCATTTCTATACTGCCCAATAGCTGAAGCTCTCTGGGTGGTTAACAACAATTTATGCAGTACAATAAAATACAAAAATACAAAATTTTAAACAGTATTTAAAACAATTTAAGCAACTAAAACATGTTCGATACAGCTAGACCTGCTAGAAGAAAAAACAGCTGACATAATATGCTATTAAAGGCCATTAAATGCCTTGGCATAGAGGGCAGTCTTAACCTGGCGCTGAAAGGATAGCAGAGTTGGTGCCAAGTGGGCCTCCATGAGGAGATCGTTCCACAATTGGGGGGGGGGGCTGCCACTGAGAAGGCCCTCTTCCTTGTTGCCGCCATCCGAGCCTCCCTTGGAGGTGGTACCTCCGGAGGAAGGCCTCAGATGTTGAGCATAGTGTCCAGGTAGATTTAGGTCAGGAGAGGCGCTCCAACAGGTATCGCAGTCCTAAGCCATGTAAGGCTTTATAGGTCAAAACCAGCACCTTGAATCTGGCTCAGAAGCATACAGGCAGCCAGTGCAAGCAGGCCAGAATTGGTGTTATATGATGCTCAGATCTTCTGGTCCTACTTATTAATCTGGCTGCCACATTTTGCACAAGCTGCAGCTTCTGGACTTCATCCTGTCCAGAATGGTTAGCAGTCTTACATAAGATATAATGGGCAAGAGAGAAAGAGATCTTGCAGGATGTATGCCTTTCAGAAGCAATGTTGTTTTAAAGATTGTAGCCTTGGGGGACAATCTAAATGTATTAAAAAATATCTTGAGCAGTACGGTTTTTACTGTTTGCTTTATTAAGGCTCTCCATTTAGGCCCCTTCACAGGAGCCGCTTGAATGTTTTACTTGGGAACTTTAACCGATTAGCTTCTAAGTGCCTATAGCCTAATACACTACTAAGTAACATTTTATTTATAGATGGGCACTCCACACATTTATTTATTTACTATATTTATACCCCGCCTTTTTTCCTGCAAGGAACCCAAGGTGGCTTACATAATCCTCCTCCTCCTCTCCATTTTATCCTCACAACAACCCTGTGAGGTAGGTTAGGCTGAGAGTCAGTGACTGGCCCAAAGTCACCCAGTGAGTTTCATGGCTGAGCGGGGACTAGAACTCGGATCTCCAGAGTCCCAGTCCAACACTCTCACCACTACGCCACACTGGCTCACATTAAACAACAGTGATTCCACATAGTCTCTGCTTGGAGGGCATACAGTGTAAGATCTTGTACAGAGGCCTCCATTGCCTCTAAAGCAGCATGTAGGGACCAAGCTTTACATCTGTGGCCAGAAAAAGACAAAGATTTGCCTTTTCCTTCATAGTTTGCTATAAAATCTTTATTTCAACAGAGGGAAATGGTGGTTCATGTACTATACTTGAGCATGTGGTTATTATGAAATATTCAACATAACACGCAAAGCATTTTGAGTGTAATTACAGGGGTAAACAGAGAGGGGGAGTTGTAGCCTTCTTTGCTTTAGAAGTGGAGGGGATTTGAGGGGATTCCACCGGCACCAAATGGCCGCTAAAGGCGCAATCCTATGCAAGTTTGGATGAAAACAGGCCTACATTTCCCAGTATGCCCCAGCCAGCTATGCACCCTAAATGGTTTGGATTGGAGGGGGAACTGTTGCCTGTCAGCAGTTTTCTTTGCTTTAATATGGCTCAGGCTTGATAGGGGTAGTGAAGGTGGTTACCACTAGAATAGGGATGGACAAAGCTGTCAATTTCAGTTTCTCATTTTCCAACTTTAAGTTCAGTTCATTCCAAACTTCATTAATATTACCTTGGCCGCCACCGCCGCAGAGTAACAGGCACAGCTTTCCGGCACCGCCCGCCCGTGAAGCCTGTCGCCTCCGTGGCCACCTCCCCTCAGAAGTTACCATGGTGAAGGTGAACCAGGGCTTCCTGCACTCTGTGAAGGGAAGCTTAAAGATTTCCTGCATGATATGAGGCCGGGCTGAGAGAGGCCGGTGGGGAGGGTTGCTACCCCAGGGGACTGGATTTTGCCTCTCACACTTTTCTCTAAATTAATTAAATCTCTAAATTAATTAAATCCCCCAGGGGTAGGACTCTTCATTCGTGTTCTCCTGGCATCTGTTTGTTTGTTTTTTTAGTCCCAGGTGCTCAGCTTTGAAGCATGTTTACTTGGAAGAAGTAAACAGACCTTATGGCGGTCCATTCGTAAGTACGAGTTGTCCGTAAAAGTCGGACATTCGTAACCCAGGTACGGCCTGTACAGGGTTCTAAGCAGGAATGGAATGGGGAACAGGATTGTCCCATTTTGCCTAATCAATTAACAATAACATAACATACCAGGACCTGGCAAAACTACTGACATTTAAAGCCTCACCATATGCCATCAGATGCCTGGGAGTAGAGGAAAGTCTTAACTTGGTGCCAAAATGATGACCACGTTGGTGCCAGGCAGGCCTCAGTGGGGAGAGCATTCCACTATTGGGAGGCTACCACTGAGAAGTCCCTCTCCCTTGTTGCCACCCTCCAAGTCTCCCTCAGAGGAGGCTCTTGGAGGAGGGCCTCAGATATTGATTGTAGTGCGCAGGCAGGTTCATATTGGGAGAGGTCCCCCGACTGTGCTGCCTCTGGGGCCAGCTGATTCTCCTCTGCAATTAATTGCCGCATAGACCAACAAGTGAAATACTGTGATGGATTTTCAAATGTATTAGATCATTTTATAACCACTGACAGCTTCTGCAGTTTTGTTGGCTATGTGACAGTGATTTAGTGCTAATCAGATTGCAGGCTTCAAAATGTTAATTGCTTGTCTGCAGCAGTTTGGAAGAAAATTTTTCCACGATGTTGTCCCCACACTCCTCTCTCACTGGGCTAAACTGAGGGAATTCTGCCATTGCTCTCACACACACCCTTGTGAGAATCTGCTGGCTCAGGGCCAAAGTACATGTTAAGAAGGCTGTGTGGCTACCAGTGACCCATGATGACCCTCCCCCCACACATGTCTCCCTGCTGGTAAGGTTTTCTAAAAGGATGACATCATCATTTCCCCAGTTTGCTCCAATTCATTGACTCTCACTTGCAGGGGGGGCAGGGAAACATTGTGTGGAGGTCGCCTCTCTCCCCCTTCGGGAGTTAAGCACAGGAACCGTTCTTTTAATCACAGGCTTTTATTATGCTAAACTGTAAGCCAGCAAAGCTGGCTGTAGGTTACAGATCAGACGTTTTTACAGTAATCCATAACAAAAGAAGCAAGCGGTGTTAAGAAGCAAGCGGTGTTAGATTTCTATGGAACTAGTCCATTAGTGTAATACAACCCAGCTGAAAGTTGATTTCAGACTAATTAGCTGTGGAGGCTGGTGACTCCTATTTTGGTGGGGCTCCTGATCCATTGCAGCTTTTATTTGGAGCTTATAGGAGCTATCCATGGTGCTCAGCCTATTTTGAGGATGGAGTTCAGCACTGTGGATAGCTCCTACAAAGCTTCAAATGAAACCTGCAATGGATTAGGAGCCCCACCGAAATAGGAGTCACCAGCCTCCCCTGCTAATTGGCATCAGCCTCCCTCCCCTTCCCTGTAACCGAAATCCCAAAGACCAAACCTTCAAGGCAGTTCCTTATTTCTCACGCCAAATTCTTAGAACGTCTCACCCTTCGTAGTTGGTCCTCCCTCCTTAGCTGACGTCTCACCCTTGGATCGGTCATGCCCATTGCCCCCGGCTACCCTGCCTGCTCATTTTCAGAAAGGCTACGGCTTCGCACAGGTTCAGGAACAGCTTGACTCTCTCCTCCCCCTTCTGTTACCTGCAGCCTCTCTGTCCTTGGTGCTGCATTCACAGATTCCCCATCCTCCTCCTCATCTGAATCAGAATCATAGATTTCATAGATTTCATAGATCATAGAGTTGGAAGGAGCCTACAAGGCTATCGAGTCCAACCCCCTGCTCAGTGCAGGAAACTAGAGGAGGGGTCTCCCATCCAAGTAATAACCAGGCTTGACCCTGCTTAGCTTTCCACACTCAGACAAGCTGAGCCAGCATGAGCCACAGGCCAGTATCCATTCCCACATCCCAAGTTGGAAGCCCCTCTGCAGAGCCAGTGGGCCCAATCCCTACACATTGACCACAGTGATGTCACATCATACATTTCTTTTATTATTATTTTTAAATTTGCTTTGGTTCCTTCCTATGTTGCTTCCTAGAAAAGCTCTCTGAGAATTCTTTTTTTTTTAACCAAACATTTTTGGGAGACACATGCAGGTGGACGAGGACGGGGGAAGCAGCCACACATCCTCTATAAAATGTTTTTTTTTTTTTTAACATGACTTGAACATTGCCAGGAAAATAAAACTCAAACCTTGGCTGCAATCCAGCACAGATTCATGCATTTTTGAATACTAGAGTTGGATATTCTTTCCTTCTGGACAGAACATGCAACCTTGCTGAATTGCATGACTATGTGCCAGATACTGCCAGACTCTACACCAGGGGTCCACAGCCTTTTTTGGGTTTAGGGGTCCATATCTGGTGTTTGGTGAGCTATTAGGGCTGCATGAGAAAGGCAGCATGTCCAGAGCCAAAAAGGGGTTTTCATCAGTGCAAAGTAATTGTTTAATAACTGAAGCACCGCATCTATTATGCATCATATATTGTTATTTTATTTTGTGTTATGTTACCCACTGTATTCCTTTTATCTCATTCATTTTATATCAACCATCCTTTTCATAATGAACACCCTCATCTAGGGATGTGCAAGGATTTCGTTTGAGGGCTAAAAATCTGGCGGACTAGCCTGGTTCGAACCCCTGACCTCCATCTCACTTTCCTCTTCCCCAGCTCAACTCACGTTCTCCTGAGTTGAGCTGGGGAAGCGACTTCCGGGTTCCCGACGGACCACTGTTTATGTAGAAAATGCCTTAAGGTACACCCAAAGCGGCTTCAATTTGCGTAATTTGTGCAAATTGCAGCTACTTTTACTTAAAACAATGTATTTTATTGTTTTTATTCTATGTACATCGCCCAGGGTGGCCAGTTGCTGGCCAGATGGGCGATTAATAAATGTAAATAATAAATAAATAAATGCTTTTGACATATCTTAAGGCATTTTCTACGTAAAGAGCGGCCCGCCAGGAACCTTGAAGTTTGGCGGGTGGCGCGGGGCAGCAGGAGCATCCACCGAGCCAGAGAAGGGTCGGATCTCAGCAGATCGCCCACCCCTACCTACCCTCATCCTATCTACTAAGACCAACTAAAGCCCGAACCAGTAGAGTTTGTTTTCTTTAGAAACCAGTAAAGAATCATGTACATTAGGCAGGCATTGTGCCATATTGCCTGCATTGATCAGGGGACTCTTCAGATTGCACTAGTGCAACAGGAGCACTCGCACTACGACTAGCATGCACATCCTCCATTGCACTAGGATCGTCACTTTCCGAAGGTCTGTAAAGCAAATAATAATGATAACGATAAATACAATAGCACCACCTTATGGATTTCACCTGATTTATGTAAACTGTCTGGTCCTCAGTACCGAATGCATCTCATTTTGATTAACTAAACTAAATAAAAACGAAGCAAAAACCAAATATATTTATTTCTTCTTGGCTATCAAACTTCATGAGATCATGACTGCAATTTTTGCTCTATTTTCATTTATATTATTAACTTAGGGGAAATGTTTCACTTTAAAAAATTGCATACAGACAGAGAAATTCTTTTAAAAAGTTGCCTTAGGGTGCAATCCTACACAAGTTTAGACAGAAAAAAAGGCCTACAATGCCCAGCATGCCCCAGCCAGCTGCTGGCTGGGGCATACTGGGTGTTGTAGGCCTTTTTTTCTGTCTAAACTTGTGTAGGATTGTGCCTTTGAACAGCTACATTCAGTGCTTACCTTCTCAGAGTTAACAGCATTGGGAACATAAAGGAAGATATGCAGTACTCATCATCAACCCAGGAAAGAGGACACGTACGTGTTCTATATGTAAATCATTTCTGATTTATAACCCTCCTTGTTCAGCGGTGCAAGCATGGTGTTATAATAATTACAATAAGCAGGCTTTGATTTCTAATCTGGCTGAGAATTTCCCAGGAGCTGATATCAGAATCTATTGGAGACGGGGGTGGGGATTACAAGATCTGCTACCAGGATTGTGATTAAGGGCATAAGGCCCCCAGTCATCATCATCATCATCATCATCATCATCATCATCATCATCATCATCATCCTCATGCGATCACTCGTGACCGAGTAAGATTGTCTTCCAGGATAAAAATTTACAAAAAGGAAATTTTAAAAGGAGGAAATTCTAAAGAAAAATTGTGTAGACTCTAGCGATGGGTCCATAAGTGACTGTGGAGGCCAATTCTAGATCCACACAGATTCCCACAGTGAGGACGCAGGTTACCAGATGGAAGATGGTCCTGTAAAGGATTTGTTTGACGTGCTTTTCGCTTAGCACGTTTCTCCCTTTCACCTTGCACTCGGGCTTCTTCAAAGTCCATGGAACCTTTGTGAAAGGCCAACCTCCATTTAGATCGTTCATGGGCCAGAGCTTCCCAGTTTCCGATGTTTATATTGCATTTTTTTAGATTAGCCTTATGAACATCTTTAAACCTCTTATATTGACCACCGATATTCCGCTTTCCATCCTTGAGTTGGGAATAAAGTAACTGCTTTGGGAGATGGCAGTCAGACATTCGAACAACATGACCGGTCCACTGAAGTTGGCGTTGAAGGATCATTTTTTCAACGCTAGTATGGAGGCTCACACTCATCCAATGCAGAGTGGGAGGGGCGGCGGAGGTGATCTTCACCTCTCAAGCTCCTCCCATGCTGCATTTTTGCTGGATGGCCATTTTTGGCTGTCCAGCAACAGCATTCCACCCTGGCCTCCCCAATCCCCTCCCCTCCCTGCCCCTAAACCACCCCTTTTAACCCCTCTCTGAAGTCACTTTCCTGACCTCAGAGAGCAGTCCGTGCGGTTCTTTCTGCCCCAGCTGCGAGAGGGAGGGGGTGGAGCTCCAATTCCCAGCTCCGAGTTTGGAGCACTGTCTCCAGGTCACTGAGTGAGCTTCATGGCTGAGGGGGGATTTGAACCTGGGCTTCAGAGGCAGTAGTCAAAGGGGCCAGAGGCAGATAACATGGTCTGAGATGGGCAAAATGTCCCAAGGTAGAGCCCTCTGTGGCTGAAATGGACGGGGGGGGGGATGTCTGCTTCTGCTCCGTTGCAGAAGCACCATCTGTTCTCTAGATCCCACCCTCAGTGTTTCATTTTGTGATTCAAGAAGCAGCATCTGTCTTTCAAAAGAGAGGAGTTGGCTTGCATGATTTCATGCTAAAAGAGGATCTCATTCTCTAAGTATCTTATGGCAGCTGAAGGATTCTCAGCATGAAAGGAAACACGAAAGGGAACTTACTGGGCAAGTAAGTTCTCCCCACTTTTCAGACAGTCATCTGAACGCACGCACATACAGAAGGGAGCAGGTTCATGCTCATTCATGGCTACTGGCCCCACCGCTGTCTCCATACCTGCTTAATGGAATGGCTGGAAGAGCCTGGCACCTTCATGTGATCCTTAAATAGGCAGGATCCCTGCCTGCCTATCAGCAGAGCCAACACTTGCACACTTTGCACATGTTAAGGCTTTTTCAGACAACCCTTAGGCATTATGTCTGACCAAGATATATCAGTAAGTAGCGCTGTGCCGAACCCTGCCCCCTACTTTTGCGAAATTCTTCCCTCTCTGCGAAAGACACATTATTATTTTTTCTGCTTCTTGCACAGGATGGGGGAGAATTTTCCCATGGGGTGGGGACAGAGGTTCTGTTTACCAGGAAGCAGCAGAGGGGTCTTCTTTCTGTTTTTTATCTCTAAAAACATGCCGCTTGCTGTTGCAGCATCGTGGGGCTCTTCATACAGAGGCTTTTAGCCTGCCAATGCTTTCTGGAATGCCCAGGAGACCATGTGACATTCTGTGGTCTCCTGAGCATTCAGGAACTGCTGCCAAGTTGAAAGCCTTGGTTCTAAGAGCCCCGCGCTGCTACAAGCAAGAAAGGGGCTTGATATATACAGGCCTGTGGCTCACGCTGGCTCAGCTTGTCTGAGTGTGGAAAGCTAAGCAGGGTCAGGCCTGGTTACGTATTACTTGGGTGGGAGACCCCTCCCCTAGTTTCCTGCATTGAGCAGGGGGTTGGACTCGATGGCCTTGTAGGCTCCTTCCAACTCTATGATCTATGAAATCTATGAAATCCCCTGTTTAGGCATAATTCCTGAACAGGGTTACTTTCTATTGAACATGGATAATGGAGCCAGCAAGTACAAATGGACATGATCCAACTCCCCCTCTTCTCACATTTAGGGCCAAACTAAATGTTCCTTTAATCACACATAGCTGAGCTATGCATGATTTTCTCCTTCACTCTCCTGCAAGTGCGCACAGCCCTGGGTCAGATCGGAACTGTGCCACTTTGGGAGAGGAGGGTTTCATCCCTCTCCCTAATCTCATCTTGAAATTCCAGGGCCCCCATTGGGGTGGTAAAAAAAATTTTTTTTTTAAGTCTTCATTGGAATCACACACACCACACAACTCACAAGAATGATCTTGTGACAGCAAAATAAGATGAAAAAAAGAAGGGTTTAAATGTTACCTGTGTGATAAATTTGTAAAAAAAAATAAAATCTTGAAATGTAAGATGTTGATAGACTCCTGCTAGGTTAGTGACGTTCAAATGGGTTATTTCGTTCTGAGACATGCTGCCTCTCAAGACTTTATTCTGCAAACATGTGGCACAGTGTAATTCATTATGATATATGATATAAATGCACATTTTTGTGTGCATTTGGATTACAAGCCCTTGACGTCTTTCTTATGTTTCATATATCTTTGCTTTTAACTGTAATTTTTCATACGGAATGCAGCAGCTGCTGTTTCCCTGGAGCCTGGGAGGCAAATGAGACCTCAGATGACCATGCGAAAGCCATGAATGGACACACATTGCCTGTTGCAGTTTTCTCCTGCTTGGTGCCCTGAGCTAGAGGTGTTATACTACAACTCCCATGATCCCCAGCCAGCAAGACTGGAGATGGTGGGAGCTCTCCAACACATTTGGATGGCTCCAGGTAGAAGAGGCTGTTCTATTGTAAATAGTTTCTGAGAATATTATATGATCTGCATCATACTTGTTGAAGTACTTTATGCATCTATGAAATCTATGCTTTAAAACCAGGGTGTTAAACATAAGAACCAGGGATGGATGGATTTCCATCCTCCATTGAAACTATTTCATTTCTCTCATTCTAATTTTTCAGATCTTAAGTTTGGTTTGGTTTGAACTTTCAGAATTTTTTCAATGTTAAATTCGGTTTGTCCCAAACTTTGAGATTTTTTTTAAAAAGTTTGAATGAAAATCTGTACACATTTTTGTGTGCATTTCTTTTAATACAGTAATACCTTGGATTGCAAGTAACTTGGTTTTTTCGTTACTTGCAATCCAAGTAACCAAGTTACAAGCAAATTACATTTTGCAAGACAAGCAAATTTTTAAATATTAATTTATTTATTTTTGACTTGATATACAAGTGACGTCTTGCAATACAAGTACTGTAGTACGGCTTAAATTAAAAATCTCTGTACAAATTTTTTGGGGGGGATTTTGTTTTGATATAAGAGTGTTTTGGATTACAAGCACGTTTCCAGAACGAATTATGCTCTCAATCCAAGGCATGACTGTACATGCATTTTTGCATGCAATTTTGCCTAATATGTCAATTTTTGCAAGTAATTTTCCAAATATAATGCGTTTTTAAAAAATTATTGCCCCTAATGTGCACATTTTTGAATGCATTTTTAAATTATTTTTTGAGAACTCCATTGCAAATTTCAGAGAAGTATGAATTTCTAAGGATAACTGAGTTTCGGTTCACATATTGGTTCAAAAGTGCAAAATTAGGTATGTTTGCATTGAAATGCAAACCAAATAAATTTCTCCCCCGTCCCTAGGACTTTGGGCCTTTTTAGGTCTGGTGGTGTCAAACAATATAGCCCACAACATCCCAACTTCCCTTCATACAATTCAATCCTCTTCAGAGCCTAAAAACTACTAACAGGAAGTCTAGCGTACTCACAAATATATCTGCTATTGAAATGGATTCAACTTGCCATTTAAATCACCTCCTGTGCTTGAGGCGAGCTGGATGTAGTAAGCCAATGTTCCTCTCACTGGGAAGGTGAACCAAGGTCATGTCCAGAAGTGGATTTTGACAGTGGATCTTCTTTCAAAGCCCTCTCTCTACATTGCCTATGCAGTATTGCCTTGCCTGGGATATACTCCAGGAGGCAAAACACAGTGATGCCTGTAATCCTATGCAAGGCAGGAGGAGCACGGCGGGTTATGGGCATCCCCATAGGATTGCTCCTTAAATAACCTAACAGCATTACTTCTGGATCTAGATCTATTATATACCTCAATGTTAAGTTTATTACATGTTGATTTCCTCCCCCCAAAAAATATAATTATCTTTGAACTCATCCAACAGATATGTTTTTAAAAAAATTAGTACCACTTTGCAGACACCTCCAACACTGATCATTTATAGTTCCATAGATTCTGTATCATTGTAATGGGCTCAGATACCAGTGATACAGTATTTTGAAATGATTTTCCTTAAAATTACCCTGCATTATTTTTTACATCCATTAACATATCTCTTTTTGCATAATAAAACAAATTATAAATTTTAGATGGCAAACTTTTTATTGTTTTGTATAATTTGTACAAAATCTGGTTAGATTGCTGTTCATACCTTCTGCATTTCTCCTTTTTGTTATGTAACTGGATAGTTATATCTTGCTTGGGGTACAGTTTTGCATCCTCCCCCCAATGTATTTCTGCTTTATTCAAGCATACCTCGTCTTCTATGATGTCCTTAAATCTCATAACATTCTTCTTCTTCCAATTTCTGGTGTTGCCAGTTAATTTTAAATCCTCATTAAAATATAACGGATGCCAACAATGAAATTCTAGGACTTCTTTTTCCTATACTTAAACTTCTAAAACCAAAGATGAGCAAAAGCCTTTTATCTCTCTTGGGCCAAACTACCACTCCCAGGCATTGCCCCCTTGCTGAAATGTAGAGAGCCTTAAAGAGGCCGACCACTACGGCGCTAGGGATGTATGAGAAATTAGATTTCTTCAGCTCTTTTCTTTTTCTATCAGAATTTACCCAGTTCACACCTACCAGAACCAATCCAATCTGCGATTGAAATCCGTACATTTCCAAGCTTGCAATGCAATTAGCAGAACAACAAAAATGCATTCAAAAAATGAATACATTTGAAACATGTGCACAAGCACACTTTATAATCAATGGGAGAGAAATGTGTATAATTTTAAAATGTGCACAACTGATGCGCAAATTTGGGGAAATGTGCATGAAAATATGCACACATTTCTGTGCAAAATGGAAAAAAAAAACCCCCGCAAAGCTCACAATCTGAAACAGACATTAATCAGAATGAGCTTTGAAGTGGAAGTTGGAGAACCTCAACAAGCTCAAGTTTTGCTGATTTGCACATCCCTACAATTGGAGTTTAGCACCATGTTGCCTTTCAGTCAGCCCCAACCTTGTGCATCACCTGCACTGATGAGCAAGCACTGTGGAGTATAAGGAGCTTCATGTGAAAAGGGCAGGTTCCTCAGGAAAATCTGGGTTGGTGTACTCTCTCTCCAGGTCCCAGATTGCATGGCACAGCCACTTTAAGAAGCAAAATGCAATGGGCCAGCCCTGAGATTCTCTCAGCTATCTAATGGCCTGAGTGAATGTGTCCAAGAAGCAGGGGAGGCTGGTGACTCCTATTTTGGTGGGGCTCCTTTTCCATTGCAGGTTTTATTTGGAGCTTCATAGGTGCTCCATGGTGCTCCATGGTGGCGAACCTATTTTGGGGGTGGAGTTCAGCACCATGGAGAGCTCCTATTAAGCTCTAAATAAAATAAAACTGGAAAAGTATGCAATGGAAAAGGAGCCCCACCAAAATAGGAGTCACCAGACTCCCCTGCCAAGAAACCTAAAGCTTTTGGAACTATAGATATGGAGAGGAAGTGGCTATATAATACTAAAAAGGGAATGCACATTTTAGCATTGTTTGAATTGTGCAGACCTAGGAGGATTGTGTGCATTTGATTGTGCAACATACCATACATGCCATCTCCTGCCCATATATAAATAAGCACATATTTATCCTCAAGTGTTAAATAATGCAACTTTACTTGTATGAGCACCGTGTTCTTGCTTGTTTACCAAAGGAGATAGCATTTACTTTTTTTTCACACCACTGCAGGGCTCAATATAAATAATGCATAGCACCACATTTGCATAGTCCTGCATAGAAAGTTAATTGTATGCTGTTCAGTTCTGTGAGTGACAGGAGAAACAATGCATCAGTCCTTCTTTAGTAACCAGAGCTGGCTGCACAAGAGTTGTGCCCTTTCCGAATTCATGATGGCACTGCATTCTCTTGAGGCATTCACATGAAATTAGGGCCCACTTAGGCCTGGTCCTGACTTGCCCACAGACCAGGAGGCAAAGAAGGATGGAGGCAGGCCAAGGCTCAGAGAGTCATAGGCTGAGTTCAGACAACACAATAACCCACACTCAAGGGTTGAGTATGGGTTGAGTGTGGGTTGTCGTTGAACTGTGGCTTGTTGTTGAAATGTGGGTTATCGTGGTGTCTGAACCCAGCCATGCTAACAAACCATGGTTTGTTAACCACGAACAACCCGTGAAGATAGCCCATAGTTTGTTGTTGGGTTCTGAACTGTGGGTTGTTTGTGGTTAACAAGCCATGGTTTGCTATCTTGGCTGGGTTCAGACAACACGATAACCCACATTTCAACAACAACCCACAGTTCTACGACAACCCACACTCAACCCATACTCAACCCTTGAGTGTGGGTTATTGTGTTGTCTGAACCCATTCATTGTGTTCATCAAGTATCAGGGCAATCCAGAAATGTTGTTGGACTTCAACTCCCAGAGGTCCTAGCCAATATAGCCAATGGTCAGGACTGATGAGAATGTTGTTCAACAACATCTGGAGGGCCAAAAGTTCCCCATGCCTCTTCTATATGAAGGAGCCCATAGTGTTGGAAGAGATCTGGAAACCATCTGTTCCAGGCTCCTGTTGCAAGGCAGGATGTCTAACTACATACCAGCGTTCTCCTTCCATAACAATCTGGGTCAACATGCTACTCTGTGAGAGAGCAAGGGGACCTCCTCATAATTGCAGTTCTGGGTGTGATATTTGCCTCCCTGGCAGATGAATTAACACTGATCTATGCCTTAGTCTTTCCCAAATGGAGACCAAATCTCTATTTGATGGGAAATACACTCATTGTGCCATGGGCTATTTCAGCAGTAGCTTGATTTTTGTTTCTTGTTAAACAGATTTGCTTAGAGAACTGACCTTTCAAAAGAGAAAACAGCTGAAGTCATAGCTGTGCTCCTGCCAAGCAAAAATTAATGTGAGAAACTGGACACATGCACACACGCACACACACGCACACACACACACACACATCTGACACCATCTAGATTGGAAAATAACCTGCTGCTGTGGAGCTGAACAAAGTATTGAAAAGTTTGCCATTATTATATGGCCTCCTAAACAGCAGTACCCTATTCCCCTCTATTAAAAGGAGTCTGGATGTGTGAGAAGTACAGAAACAAGAATTGTAATCAAAGCTGAAGCAAGGTAAAATGAATCTAGGGAAAATTCTCATTACTGAATGCAGACTTGCTCCAAGAAGAAATCCCTTGGTATTTGGTGTTCAAATTATAAAATGGTACAAACACTGGAAAAGTATTGTATTTCAAATAGGGGCTAAAGGACTCTCTCTCTCTCTCTCTCTCTCTCTCTCTCTCTCTCTCTCTCTCTCTCTCCTACCAACCTCCCTCTCTCTAACTTAATAAAAATGGTCCCCAGTATTAGCATTCCTGTATATAACTGTAAATTCAATTTGCCAATTTCAGGTTATTTTTCCCTTTATTGTTTCTGAAGGCAATGCTGCAAAAGCATCTGCAGCAATTTGAATTGCTATACAGTCAAACAGATGGCTACATAGGATGAAAAGCTATACCTCATTTCAAGCATTTGGCTGTAGGAATATGAACTGAAGTTATGTATTGGAATGAAAAAACTGCCTAGGACCGAAGTTGAGCTTGCTATCCTTCTTTAAAAATGAAAAACAAAAACCTTATCAAATGACACAAACTTTTAATCTATGATTCAGATGCAACACAAAGCATCTGTCCCTGGCAGCCATCAGGGAGGAAAAGACTGCCAAGCCACCACCCTCCCCTTTCCCAAAGCAAATTTTAGTGGTGGGGAGGTTGCCTCGAAGAAGGGGGACGAGGAAACACGGGTGGGCTTTCAAGTGCTCAAGCCCAGATCATTCTCAAGATGAGTGGGAGGGCAATTGCTCATCCCTAGATGAACTTTCTCCCCCTGCAAATTTAGTCCAAGCCTACTGAACAAACTTTGGAAGTGTTGTAATGCCTACCTCTTTAGAATGGCATTTGAATTTTGAATCTCAGAGTTAAGTCAAAAAAGGACAGGAGAAATTCCATTGAATTAGATGAAATCTTATTTTGTTTTGCTGATTTTTACTTTTGTTGCCCACCCTGAGTCTTCATTAAAGAAATGGGAAATAAGCTCAGGCTGCAATCCTACACACACTAACTGGGGAGTAAGTCCCATTGAACTCAACTGGACTTACTTCTGAGCAGATGTGCATAGGATTGCACTGTAAGGATTGGATCAAGACTAAGTTAGGTGAAGTTAGTTCCCATTGAAATCAATGGGACAAGTTAATGCTGAATTAGGCCCCACTGATTTCAATGGGAACCAAGTTCAACTAACTTACTTGGATCCAACCCCTATATAGGCAAATAAAATATGACTGTCCACCTATAAAGATGGGCGGGGAAGAGCATACGTTTTTTTTATTTTAGTTTCTGTTCCACTTTTCTGTTTGTAGTAAATGTTCAAAATGGGAATGGCTAGTCAAAATAGAATGTCAGATATACACAGGAACATCTGACTCTGTATATGGCAGCTTCCTTTGTTCCTAACCAAGTACAATAAAAGCAATAATAAAAGAATAACTACCACAGCAGAGGGATCAAATAAATCCAGCAGAAACAAGCAGGACCACAAAACAGGCAAACTGTACTTCTACTGCACCCCAAAAGAACTCTGAAACAAACAAAAAAATTACACAGCATTAAAAGGCCAGGAATGGCCCAGGTGAACCTCCCTGGAGGCCAGGGGAATTCTAGAGACTGGGTTCGATGGCACACACCCCAAAAGGCCTGTCCTGCATATTCAGCTGCTTACCTAATCTTCAACAGTGGGGAAGAGAGACACAGAGTAGGGCAGCCTTCCCCAACCTGGAGCCCTCTAGATGTATTGGACTACAACTCCCATCACCCCAGTTCATCATGACTAAAGGCAAGGGCACCAGGTTTGGAAAGGTGGAGTAAGGTCTCAGATGAATATCTAAAGGATGTATGGGAGAAAGTGGTCCATAAGGTATCCTGGATGGGTGGAATCTTGTCCCTTGCATAGTCCTCCATGAAGAAGTAATTAGCTGCCTTTTAATATACTTTCCACTCCTTCCCAGCTCATAGTTAAACTATGGAATTTGCTACCACAAGATGTAGTGAAGTGATGGCCACCAATCTGGATGGCTTTAAAAGGGAATTGGACACATTCATGGAGGCTATCCATGGCTACTGGTCCTGATGGCTATACGCTGCTTCCAGTATCAGAGGCAGTATGCCTATGTACACCAGTTGCTGGGGAACATGGGTGAGCAGGTGCTATTGCACTCATGCCCCACTTGTGGGATCCCATGGGCAGCTGGTTGGCCACTGTGTGAACAAAATGGACTCTTGGTCTGCTCCTGCAGGGCTCGTCTTATATTCTTAGGTGCTGGATACTCCTGTGATATTAAATGGGAAAGCTAGAAATAGTCAACATACATGGGAGCAAGTTTCCCACCACATTAATGAGAGGACAAGTAGGGCAAATGTGAAACAAACAACCACTTGGTCTCACTAATTAAAAAATTACCATTAAATAGACTTAAATCTGTGATGCAAGCAAAATAATAAATAAAATGCTAAGGGGGGCATTAGCAAGAATAACAGCAACAGCAAAAAACAGTAACAAACCAAGTTATATGTACTAGTGATGGATTGCCTTAGAAAGGGAACTAAGCTCCTATATTTGTTATCTCCAGCAGCCTGGTAAAAAAACAAACAAACAAAAAGCACATGGTTTAGGCAATTATACTAGAGATTGCAGGAGGAACATAATGTTACAGAAGGTCATGACTGCTGGCTATAGGGAGGCTCAGTGAGAACTAATGGTTTTCCTTCAGAATCTAGTGTTAAAATGATTGAAATGATCATCGGTGCTAAAACACTGTTATTCATCTTAAATATGAGTTTCTTCGCTTCTGTACGGCTGTGGCACAACTTCAAACACTTTCCTCTTCAGCTTGCCTGGTTACAGGATGCTAATTGCATTCTATTTATGTGTTGGCATCCTGCATCTGATATTACGGAATGAGCAATATAAGTGCATACACTCCTTTAAAAAAAAATAATGTGACAGACATTATGAAGTAAATGGAATGTTCATGGAAGAAGATCACAACTATTCCACTGCAACCTGACTTCATAATGATGGTCCTTTCTTCAAGAGTCTTCGAGGTCAAAGCCTCCCCACCCCAGCAAACAGAATGTTGCTGGGATGGGGGTGAGGTTAAAGCCTCCTCACTGGGATGGGGGGAGGCTTTAACCCTGGCCCCATCCCAGCAATCCTACTCAAGATTGCTGGGAGAAGGGCGACATTAAAGCCTTTCCCAGTCATCTGGAGTAGGAGCTCTCTCTCTCTCTCTCTCTCTCTCTCTCTCTCTCTCCTCTCTCTCTGTGTGTAGCACTCAGCTGCCCACCCAACACCACATGTGGCCCCCGGGGCAATAAAAGTTGACCACTCCTGCTCTAGACCACAGTAACCAGTGTAGTGCAATGGTTAAGATGGTGGTTTTAGACTGGGAGATCTGTGGCCATGGGCCTACATGGGCCATGAAGCTCCCTGGGTAACCTTGGGCCAGTCACTCTTTCTTCAGCCTAACCTACCTCACACTTTTATTTATTTATGTATTTGCTAGATGTAGATGCAGCCCAACTGTCCAATGCCCTCGGAGCAGCTTACAATCATAGGTTGCTGTGAAGAATAATCCCCATCAATGTACACCACCCAGAGCTCCATAGAGGAAGCTTGGAAAGGGGATATCAAAGTGAGGAATAGATAAATAAGGAACATACAAAGCTGTCCTATACCAAATCAGACCACTGGTCCAGCTAGCCCAGTATTGTTGACACTGACTGGCAGTGGCTCTCCAGGCTTCCAGGCAGGATTCTTTCCTGGCCCTGCCTGTAGATGGCTGAAATTGAACCTGCGCCCTTCTGCATGCAAAGCATGTGCTCTACCACAGCACTGCAGCCATAGGTGGTCGTGCATGTATTACCATTTCATGTATTACCATTTTTGCCACTTGAGTCTTACAAAGGATTCTGGAGAAATGTAAATGTATAAAAAACACATGCTTGGATCCAAAGGTACTGTCCCAGCAGTTCTGCTTGCATAGAGGAGCCAGGGGAGAGAGTGGTGCCACTTTCAGCAATTCCCTCTCCCAGTTGCAGCTCCTCAGTGTCACATGCTGTTCTATTCCAGAAGGTCCCCTCAGGAACTGATTTTCATAGAATCCGAAGGGAAGGGAGCAGCAAGAAGGCCCCATCCCATGAACAGAACTCTGCTTCATTCGTGGACCAGGAGTTAGGGTCCAAGTCATAGAGTCCAGTCTCTCTCCCTGTGTACCACACGGTACATTCTGGGGTGCCATCTGAACATACCAAGAAAATGCCTTACATTACATATATTCCATCTAGTACTGTTAATGTTTTGTGCGTGGCCTTTGGAAAAGGTCTTTCTCATGCCAGATATCCTGGGAGTTCCCCTCGCCGGATCGTCACCTTGAAGTGGTGAGTGGGCTTGCGTGTTCCGATGAATCCTGTGAGCAATGCCGTCGGGAGCTATGTACTCCCAGTACAGCTCTCTGGACTATCCTTATGAAAATTGGATGCCCCAATAAATTTGTGAATATCTTGCGACTTCTCCATGACAACATGACGGCAACAGTTTTGGACAACAACGGCTCTCATGGTGCTCCATTTAAAGTGGGATCAGGTGTTAAACAGGGATGTGTTATCGCCCCAACATTATTTGCCATTTTCATCGCCATGGTTTTACATCTTGTCAAGGGGAAACTTCCCACTGGTGTGGGAATTATATATCGAACAGATGGAAAGCTTTTTAATCTCAGCAGGCTGAAAGCAAAAAGTAAGGTAATTACAACCTCCGTTGTGGAACTTCAGTATGCTGATGATAATGTGGTCTCTGCACATTCAGAGGATGATCTCCAAACTATCCTAAATGCTTTTGCAGAAGCATACGAAAAACTTGGTCTCTCACTTAACATCAAAAAAACCAAAGTGCTTCATCAGCAAGTGCAAGCCAATCCTTTGGTGATGCCATCTATCCAGCTTGGTGGGACAATACTGGAAAATGTCGATCATTTTCTCTATCTTGGCAGCTATCTTTCTGTTACAGCTAACATCGACAGTGAAATCCAGCATCGTCTGAGCTCCGCAAGTGCCGCATTTTCTCGAATGAAACATAGAGTGTTCGAGGATCGGGATATTTGTAAGAAGACCAAAACACTGGTTTATGAAGCCATTGTATTACCAACTTTATTGTATGCCTGCGAAACATGGACTATCTATAAACGTCACTTCCACCTCCTTGAAAGGTTTCATCAACGATGCCTCCGGAAAATCCTGCAAATTACTTGGGAAGATAGGCGAACAAATGTCAGTGTACTGGAAGAAGCAAAGACTACTAGCATTGAAAAAATGATCCTTCAACGCCAACTTCAGTGGACCGGTCATGTTGTTCGAATGCCTGACTGCCGTCTCCCAAAGCAGTTACTTTACTCCCAACTCAAGGATGGAAAGCGGAATATCGGTGGTCAATATAAGAGATTTAAAGATGTTCATAAGGCTAATCTAAAAAAATGCAATATAAACATCGAAAACTGGGAAGCTCTGGCCCATGAACGATCTAAATGGAGGTTGGCCTTTCACAAAGGTTCCATGGACTTTGAAGAAGCCCGAGTGCAAGGTGAAAGGGAGAAACGTGCTAAGCGAAAAGCACGTCAAATGAATCCTTTACAGGACCATCTTCTATCTGGTAACCTGTGTCCTCACTGTGGGAAGCTGTGTGGATCTAGAATTGGCCTCCACAGTCACTTACGGACCCATCGCTAGAGTCTACACAATCTTCTTTAGAATTTCCTCCTTTTATCCCGGAAGACAATCTTACTCGGTCACGAGTGATCGCCTGATGATCCTGGGAGTTGCAAAAATCACCATAATTGTCAAACTACTAGTTGACAACATATTGCCACCTTAATCATGAGGATGCCCTGTGCCACTTTTTTTTTAATTGCAAGCGAAAAGAGGCATCCAAAAGCAATCTAAGGAACATGACAATTATGACGTCTCAGAGAGAATCCTCACATCTCCTGCTTGGAAACCAGCACACATGCTATTTAAATAAACAGAGGGGTCTTTTTTTTTAATCTAGTTCAGTTGTATTTGGAACAGGTGTTATGAAATCCTGGCCTGGAGCAGCCCAAACAGCTGATAAAATCCTGAAGAGCTCAGCATCTATTTACTCCCAAGTGTGGTGAGTTCAGTGGAGGCTGCTGGCTCCAATGCTTGTCTGAGCGTGGAAAGCTAAGCAGGGTCAAGCCTGGTTATTACTTGGATGGGAGACCCCTCCTCTAGTTTCCTGCATTGTGCAGGGGGTTGGACTCGATAGCCTTGTAGGCTCCTTCCAACTCTATGATCTATGAAATCTATGAAATCTATGCCATTGGGGAAGTGCATCCACTCCGGGTCATAGTCTGAACTTTAAAAGAGCTAACCATAGTGCTGAAGCTATTTGGGGGGTCATAGGGGTGGACTTCAGCACCATGGATAGCTCCTTAAGAGTTCGGACTATGGCCAGGAGTGGATGCACCACCCCAATGACATTGGAGCCAGCAGCCTCCATTGGGTGGGTTTCCACCTCTCTGCTCTTAAGAAAGATTGTGTGGATTCAAGGCAGTCTACTGTTATACTGGGTGCCGGAAAAAAATAATAGGCCACTGACTGCTTCTAGCATTTGTCTTCTCCTGAATAGGGAAGCAAATTTTGGGACTGATCCCCAGCCATTGATGTCACCTAACACCACCAGTCATGAGCTGTGTTCCCCACCCTGACAGTGACTGGTACTGTCTGCTACATGGGCAAAGGGGTAGATTCCCATCTCCCAGTAGATCAGGGATGCAGAACATCAGGCGGTGGGGGGGGGCAAATTTGCCCTCCCAGGGGCCACATCTGGCGCTTCAGGGTTCCTCAGAAGGCCATGCCCCTTACCTAGTCTGGTCCCCCTTTCCCCCAACCACCGATGGTTCTGTGGTTTCCAACCTTTTGTGTAGTTTTCTCCCTATTCTGAAAGGTTGAAATGCCTCTCCTAAGGCTTAGTTACTGACAGTAAGAGCTTGCTTTAGGCTAAAATATTCTGAGGGTGAGGGCTATTTCTGCCCCTTTTGCCATCAGCCCCGCCCACCACTGGAATGTGGCTCCTGAGAAATGGAATTTGGCCCTCAGGCTGCAAGAGATTCTGTACCCCTGCAGTAGAGACTTGCTCTGAACTCTGAACCTGTCTCCAGTGTCCACACCTTTGTCCACTCGGGGCAGCAGCAAGAGCCATGCCCAGAGTCAACTACTGCATCCCAGTGCAGCTTGGATTAAAACAGGCAGTCACAGGAGCAAAGGCAAGTTCTAGAAGCAATGCCCAACCACCAAGTAGGCAACGTGGGCAGCTGGACCTGGAGGTGGTAGAAGGTACTCCACGCCTTCTCTGATGAATATTTTACACTGTAGAGTATGTGTTATATTATCAACATTAATACAGGATTGAGAGAAGAAACAATGCTTGGATCCACCATGCCTGGTTGCTAGGTGACAGCAGAGAGAGATACATGATATTTAATGAATAAAAGTGTATATTTACCACACTAGCTCCATGGCTTTTTGTGTAGGTATCGCTACTAAGAACTCAAGTGAAAATGATGTGTAGAGTCAAGCCATGAGGCTCTTCTGGCAATGGAGCCAGATATGCCAAACTAAAATGGTGGTGAGTGAGTGATGAGGGACGCTCTGTAATGATTAACATTGGTTGTGGTTTCAAAGAAAGGTAAAGATAAGTAGAGCCAAAGAGGTTACCATTACCTGTGCCAAGAGATGGATAGAGAATGTTGGGAGTTGTGGGACTTTTTCCTGTCTAAATATGCATAGGCTTGTGGCCTTAGTTAATTTGATTTGGAATCAAGCCCAATTTTGGGTGATTAAGCCCTTTCCCCAAAAGCCTCCTGCCTCTATCTGAAATTATTCAAGAGACACCCCCCCCCAATCCTCAAGAAAGACTTTTCTGTGGGGGGGGGGGACAGGTGGTTGCAGGAGGGGACAGGACATCTTCAATCTGTGAACATCCTTAAGGGAATGATCCTATGGCCCCTAGACATTGTCTGAGAGCCAAAGGATAGTTCAGATTCCCAGCTCCAAGGTTGGAGACAACTTTCCAACCTCGGAGCTGGGAATTAGAGTTCTGATACTCCTCCATCCCCTCATGGCCAGTGTGGAAAGAAGCATGCCAGCTGCTCTCCAAAATCAGGGAAGCGATCTCAGAGAGTGCAGAAAGGGGGCATTTCAGGGGGTGGGGAGGGGAGGAGACTGTGGGGGGCAGCCAAGATCTGAGGAATCCTGAAGCTGCTCCAGCCTCCTTCCTGTCCCCTCTGAAATGTTGTTGCAAGACAGGGAAAAATGGCTGTCTAGCAAAAATGCAGAGCAGGAGGATCATGGAGGTGAAGATGCCTCCACCGCTCCTCCTGCTCTGCATTGGATGCCCGTAAGCCTCCAAGTTTGGGTGCTTATGGCCATCCCCATAGGATTGCACCCCAAGTTAACATATCTTCGGATCTAAGCTTATATGTTTCATTATGAACCACTTCCAGGTTAATTGAGCACTCATCCACTGTATCTAAGGCTGGCATTCAATTGATGTCAATGCTTGTTTGGATGAGGCCAGTGCTTTTCAAACTCTATGCATTTATGCCCCATTCCAGCATTACATCCAATATGTAGCAGATTGCAGGGTTAGGGTGGGTACAGATGCCTGGAAGGTGGAATAATGTGGCCTACATCTCCGCTGCCACATAAACCCCTTACACATTTTGAGGTAGTGTGAATAGGGCTTTTATCTGTTCCTAAAAAATGTTCCCATAAGTTAAGAAAGGCCAACAATGTGTTATCTTCCTTAGCTGAAAACAGCCAAACTCATGTCAATCAATATCAGGCAGTCAACCCCGAAAAGGTCAAGGAAGCACTCATCATTATTCTACTATGTTATAAAAATAATCGTTCCTTTTGTCTTTTTGTGCAGTATTGGGAAAACATTTTTCTTCTGTGCTCATAACCCTTCCCTCCACCGCTATAATTCTTGAGAATGGGGACAGGAGAATACTCAGAATTATTTTAATGCTTACATTGTCCATGAAGTAGAACAGGACAGAACAGGAGAAGAGCTGTGTAGGGTACAATCCAATGGGGATGCCTTCAACACACCTCAAACTTGGAGGATTATGGGCATCCTGTGTGAAACGGGAGGAGTGTGGAGGCAAAGATCACCTTCCGTGCTCCTCCTGCCCTGCAAAGCAGCTAGATGGCCGATTTCGGGCATCCAACTGCGGCACTGCAGAGGGGGAAGGAAGGAGGCTGAGGCACCACCAGGATACATCGTATCCTGGTGGTGCCTGTCTCCTCCCCTCCCCACCCCCCAGAATGCCCCCTAAGCCCCTTCTCCAAGGTCACTCTTATGACCTCAAAGAAGAAGCTGGTGCAGTTCTTTCCACACTGGCTGCGAGAAGAGTGGGGAGGGTGTTCCGAGCACAGAGTCCCGGCTCCGAGGTCAGAGCTATTTTCTGATGTCAGAGCTGGGACTCTGAAAAATCCTGTGGTTTTTTCCGTCATGCTGTCTAGAGAGCACAGGATTACTCTGCCTGATCCTCTTCTCCCTCTCTGGAATTCAACCACTGCTTTATTTAGACATCACTTTCATATGGTTGTCAAAGAGCAATTAGATTTAAATATATGCAACATTCTCCGTCACTATATTGCAGAACGTTATTGTGTCCAAAAGAGAACTTGGGCCCTGATATTTCCCCCACCTTCTGGCATCATCAGCCAATGATGGGATACAAGGTGGGGGAAATGGAGAATAGCATGACATCACAATACGAGTCACATTCTACTAGATGCTGCATAGCACAAAGGGGAAACTACACACCGTGGCATCTGTGCATTTACTGTAATGTCTAGTTTGGCCGTAAAAGAAAAACGTTGTTTGTGATATTCAACCCAATCATGCAAGGGCAAACAACATATGGAAACAGGCCTGCATGCACTGATCACTCAGGATGGGAAAGAAATATGTTCAGTTTGCATTTTAATGTGAGCTTACCTAATTTCTCACTTTTGAAACACTATATAAACCAAATCTCATTTACCCTTCAAAATTCACACTTCTCCAAATTTTGCAATGGAGTTCTCCCCCCCCCCAAATTGTACAAAAATGTGTATGCAATCTGCAAAATACCTGTAAAATGCATTATATTAGGGAAAAAAGAGTATATATTAGGAAAAAATGCATACAAAACGCATGCATTAGGAGAAATGTGCACAAAAATGCATATGAATTTTCATGTGAACTTAAAAAACAAATCTCAATGTTTGGGATAAACCCAGATTAAGACTGGAGAAGTTCTCAGAGTTCAAGATGAACTGAACTTATAACTGGAAAAAATGAGAAACTGAAGAAAAAACAAAATTGACAGATACATCCATCCCTACTGATCGCCCTTTTGGATCTCTGTACATACAACCAAAAGATTGCTGTTGGGAAACAACCCTGTATCCTGCCCCCAAGGGTGTGCAAATGGTGTTCCTGCACCACACAGGCACTGCTAAACAGACTATTGGCACTGGCAGCTCCAAAAGGCTCCACTGTCTCCAACCACCTCAAGAAGTGATCTGCACGGTTATAACTGACAATGCCAATCATCTGCATGATCAGAGGAAGGCTGAGCTGGAAGTTCTCTGTAGAGAAATATTGGCTCAAAATTGGTGGGGCTTCAGAGAAAAGGTGCCCCCAAACTAGGGATGGATGGATCCCATGAGATTAGGTACTTTGGGCTGTTTTGGGACTATAGTGGATTCTTCCAGGTCCTCAGTTGTACTGGGGTTCTCTGCAAGGTCCTACACATCTTCCTCAGAGGAGGTCTACCACGGTCTGGGTCAGGCAGGATCATGACATCATGTTCTAAACATCTTTGGTTATTGTGCTTTGTTATGGATTCTAGCTCCCTCATTCGCCTCATTTTTTTAGTCTAAATCTAAGGGCCATTTAGGCAGGATCTGGCATAGTTATGTGTTCTAGTATACTTCCATCAACTTCTGAAACATTCCAAATTCTGGAAAAGTTCACAGTCAAGGAAATTCCTCATAGCTTTAGCAAAATGAGGCCTTACCTTTCCTGCAAATGCGGATTAGTTTGATAACCCTTGAATTGCGATGGCTCCCCCCTACCTCACCAAAGTGATCCTGAGAATTATAGTTTGATAGAGGTAGGGTGCTGAAATGTCTGTTATAGGCTGCAGTTCTACACCTGGGAGTAAGTCCAATTGAACTTATTGGGGCTTACTTCTGAATAGTAGATATGTACAGGATTTCACCATTAGCCCCTTCATAAGAACCACAGGGGGCAGAATTCCAAGGGAAGAGATAATGACCATTAAACCAGCTTACATAAGTTTCTAGTATGCATATGCCCAGAGTGTTTATAAAACCAATTCTTGTACCCTTATAGAAATTGCTTAATGCTTCCTCTACTGAGTTGCTACTTGTCAACATGATAAATCCCCAAGGAATCTTCTAACCCACTTACTGCTTATTGTGGACAGCTGCTTCTTCACAATAAATTTCCCCATGCAGTTCACTTCTGGGAATCAGGACCCATTTACATTTCTGAATATCTCTACCTGCTTTTAATTGGCAATCAGGGACACCATCTTAGGAGGCTTCTTTGCCTTCAGCTCAATTGCTGGAAGGAATGGGCTGCCACAGAAGTGCACTAAAAGATGCTAAATGACAACAAGATCTATATTACTCACTAACAGTGGTCTTTATACTGAACAATCATTAAATATCTAGTGAGCTATATTAAAAACTTATTATTAAGCACAAGATTTAATTGCATAATAATTGTGATAATGATGATGTCACATTAGTAAGGAAGGTAAGGAAAGGCCCATGACAATTAATGCTTTTACTGTATTTTCTTGATGAAATGCCTTGTTTTCCCTTTCTCTTTTTAGCAACTTCTCATATGGACCAGCATGCACATCACGCAGCAAGCATGACTGCTGTGTGAACACCAGTTTTTTCCTGCTGCAGTTTGGGTGATATATACGGTACATCTGTACGCACACATCTGGGAACTCTGATTAAGCAAGCCAGGGTTCCCAGATCCATGTACACGGGTGTCTAAAAGTCATGTACATGTATGTTCTCCATGCTGCTGCGGGACATGACAGTCTGACAACAGTGTATGCAAACAGCAGTCACATAACATTTGCATTGTGTTTCATTGTGTATACCTGCCTATATATTCTACAACAGAGGTGGGCAACGTGTGGCTCGTCAGATATTTTGGCCTACAACTCCCATCATCCCACACCATTGGCTATGCTAACTAAGGTTGATGGGAGTTGTGGGCCAAAACATCTGGAGAGCCGCAAGTTGCTAGGGTGGTCACTTATGTACAGTAAAACCTTGGATTGCAAGCATAATTCGTTCTGGAAACGTGCTTGTAATCCAAAGCACTTCGTATATCAAAGCAAATTTCCCCGTACTCGTATTGCAAGACCTCGCTCGTTTATCAAGTTAAATTGTATTTAAACATTTTGCTCGTCTTGCAAAACACTCGCAGACCAGGTTACTCGCAATCCCAAGGTTTTACTGTATTGCCTAAAAAGAGGAAATGAATCACTAAAAAAAAAGAGAAAACCAATTTGCATAACATTTGCACGCATTAGTTTATATGTAAAGATGAAAATATAGAAATAATAGCTATAATTTAAATAGAAATATAATACACACTTCACTGTCATGAGGAAGACTGACCAGATGACTTGTGTGTCTTTTCGAACCTGCTGTCAAGGTTCTAATGTCAAGGCCTCTGTTGCTCTCCCTTATTATGGTGCTTCATCTTTAAGCCAGGGTTGAACTGGACACCTCTTCAAGCAGAGGACACCTTCAATGAGAGAACTGCCCTCTGAAGAGTAGGACACCTGGCCACCCTACGTTGCCCACCCCTGCTCTACATGGAAATGTTCAAAACCTAGGAGAAGCTGATAAATATTTCCCCAAGAAACGATAATAAAATAGAAATTGCCATGGCTCTTTTCAGTTGTGTTTGCCAAGCAGTGTGTGTGTGTGTGTGTGTGTGTTTCAAATTCTCATTTGAACTTGTTTCTTTTTATGTTTTGTTTCTTGCATGGCATGAGTAAGAATGAATGCAGACCCTAGACCCCAATTTCAAAAGAGAGAGAGAGAGGAAAAGGGGGGAAATTAAGAGACAATAGGTAGAAGTGTCTGGTAGTATGTACTGCATCAGATATGACATTTTCCAATAATAGCAAGGAGCAATCTTAGGGAGAAATTGCCAGCTTAATGTGGAGAATCTTCTGTTTATGGATTGGGTGAGCTTGCAGAGCCAGCTGCTGCTTAGCTTTGAAACAATGGGAGACTTTTCCCCCCTGAGGCTAATAGCTGTGCTGTGCCAGGGCAATTTTCATCAGGACTGCAGCTAGGGAAAGAAGGGTTAAACCTTCCTTCCCCACACACTGCAGTTCTGATGAAAACTTGGGGGGAGGGAGGGCACACACCTGCTGTTACATTCTTTAAAACCCTGATGTGGTTTCCAATTTTACATTTACAGCCATGTCTAGTTTGGCCCTTAGCTTAGGAATAAGAGCTACAATCTAGTCCACAGTCAGTGGTACAACTAGGCAGGGCCGGCATCAAGTGTCGGCATGGTGGGGCACCTGCCAAGGGTCCAAAGCCCAGCAGGGGCCCGTTGACAAGAGCCCCCTAGACCAGTGTTCTCCAACCTTGGGTCCCCAGATGTTTTCGGCCTACAACTGGCTGGGGCATGCTGGGAGTTGTAGGCCGAAAACATCTGGGGACCCAAGGTTGGAGAACTCTGCCCTAGACTTCTTCCTCCCCTTCACCATTGCAACCTGCTTGTTCACCTACCTCTTGCTTGGGCCCAGGAAATAGTGGTGGTGGTGAGAATGAAGAGAAGTAGATGGCACTGCCTCTTTTCTCCCGGGCTCTCTGCCTGTCAAGCAAGTGAGCGGTAGCAATGACGAGAAAGGGGATGAGGAGCAAGAGCAGCTGGTGACCATGGTGGTGAGAAGGTAGACTCACTAAGGGAGGGGGCCCATTGAGGGTGTCCTGCCCAAGGGCCCTCAAGAACCTGGAGGCAGAACTGCAGCTGGGGCTGGAACTCAGAGCCAAAGTCCAAGGACCCACAGCCTAGGGGTCCCCCAAATTATGATGGCATCAGGATCTTGGCTACCATGGGCATGTTGTGGTCCATCGGGGCAGGCACTGGTCACCTCAGCATCCTTTATTTCTTCTTTAAAAAAAAAAAAAGTCAGGGGCAGCAGGTGAGGCATGCGCAGGTTTACAGATGCCCATTGCATTATTTTTACTTTACAAATATATTACCCTTTCTACAACCAAGTAGTGCTTATTCCCAAGTAATTGTATTTTGTATCACGCGGCAGCAGAAACAAACTCCATTTTATTCCTGCAGTCATGACGGTGTCATGATTTAAACGAGGTTA
Source organism: Shinisaurus crocodilurus (assembly GCA_021292165.1). Taxonomy (NCBI): domain Eukaryota; kingdom Metazoa; phylum Chordata; class Lepidosauria; order Squamata; family Shinisauridae; genus Shinisaurus; species Shinisaurus crocodilurus. Next base: position 32,124,615 of record CM037876.1, read on the forward strand.
AAATGTGAAACTGCATATGCTCAGAGTATTTTTCGTTTGTTTTTGTTTTTTAAAAAAATCTAGGTTGGCAAACTGTCTTGGGTTGTTCTTTGTTGTTATTTGCTCTGATGGATCGGGGACGTAGAAGCTGCTGTAAAGCATGGAATGGCAGTGCGGGGGTGGGGGGTGGGGAGAAGAGAATTGTGACTTGGGGCCACCAGCCTCCACTGGACGCCCATATGTCTTACTTCCATTGCGACAATGGAAGTAATACATATGGATTGGACATTCAGTGGAGTCTGGTGGTGGCTCCAAGGTCAGTGGGGCAGTGTATCCACTCCGGAATGTAGTCTGAACTTTCAAGGAGCTGTCCGTATGCTGAAGCTCTTTTGGGGATAGGGTTCAGCACCATGGATAGCTCCTTTAAAGTTCAGACTGAGACCCGGAGTGGATACATTATCCCACTGACCTTGGAGCCCCAGCCTCCACTGTGGACATCTAAAGCACTACCCCGCCCTCTCGTAAGACCAGAGTCTAAAATTACTGAGCTGCACCACTGTCTACAGTCACGCCCACCCACCTACTGGTGTCAGTTGGAGTTCAGATGTGCAACTTTCCACTGGGTTGCATAGCCTGGTTAACCAGCCAGTGTGGCGTAGTGGTGAGGGTGTTGGACTGGGACTCGGGAGATCCGGGTTCTAGTCCCCCGCTCGGCCATGGAACTCACTGGGTGACTTTGGGCCAGTCACTGACTCTCGGCCTAACCTACCTCACAGGGTTGTTGTGAGGATAAAATGGAGAGGAGGAGGAGGATAATGTAAGCCACCTTGGGTTCCTTGCAGGAAAAAAGGCAGGGTATAAATATAATAAATAATAAATAAATAAATAAAATTAAATATCTACCTGGGAAAAAAATAGCTCTTGTCTCTCACGCATAGGCATGTAACACTAAGGCACCATGTGGCCTGTAGCCTGCCAGTTCACACACACTACAGCTGCTCAGGTATATTTTGAACTGCTGATTTAACCTATTGTAGGACAATTAAGATTTTCTAATATACCTTTAAGTGAAAGAACAAGCCCTCTCGCAGCTTTGAAATCAGTGGAAGATTGATCACAGTAGAGCACATGAATACAGCATATAGAACAGCCTTCCCCAACCCGGTGCCTTTTAGATGTGTTGGACTACAACTCCCAGAATCCCCCAGCCAGCATGGGAGTTTGAGTCCAACACATCTCAAGGGCACCAGGTTGGGGAAGGCTGATATAGAACAGGGGTATTATTTATTTATTTATTATATTTATCCCCCCCCCCCGCCGCCTTTTTTCCTGCAAGGAACCCAAGGCGGCTTACATAATCCTCCTCCTCCTCTCCATTTTATCCTCACAACAACCCTGTGAGGTAGGTTAGGCTGAGAGCCAGTGACTGGCCCAAAGTCACCCAGTGAGTTTCATGGCCGAGTGGGGACTAGAACCCGGATCTCCCGAGTCAAATGTCATGGGCACCACCCCAAAATGGATTCCATGGGAGACGTGGCAAAGGGCAAGTAACCTGCCCAAATGACTGTGTAGAAGACAGAGGTGGGGTCTGAGTCACAACACACTAAATCACTTCTTTGGATCGCCAGTTTTCAGCACCATTTTCTTTCTCTCCCCCCCCCCCCGCGCCTTTTTTTTCTTTGTGGCTGAGCGTGCTGTAGCGGAAAGCATCGTTCTGCAGCTGCCCACCATCTTCGCTTCCTAAGAATATCTCCGAGCCCCATCATGTAGCCCAGAGGCATTCCTGGGAAATGAAAATGGCAGCAGCTGGAGGCCCTGACTTTGCTTAGAAGTGATCCCAGATGCCAATAAGAAACTATGTTTAAAAAGAAAAAAGGGGAAAGCGGGAGGATTGGTGCCCCTGGGCATCACCTTGCCTACCCCTGATATAGAAGGAAGAGTTGAGTTGCCTTCCACAATGAAGAATAAAAGTGAGTAAATAAAGGATTGCATACAAAATAAATAGGGTGAAAACACCCATAGTTGGGCAGGAAGGGGTCAGACAGGGTTTGGAGGGATTGGGGGCTCAGTGTTTGGGGTTGTGGACCCAGCAGGTTTCCTTGGTGTCAGAACTGAGAGGTTACAGAAGCCTATTTTCCTCCTTCAGTATGTGAAACATTGGAGAATAGCAAAGGGAACCATGGACTCCTAATCCTCTGGGTCAAAAAAAAAAAAGCCCATGCAGTCTAAAGCCAGCTCCAGTTTGGCAGCTTGGAAGTAGGCTTACAGAGGAGGGCGGGAGGGATCATAAAAGATTAGATTACATTCCAGGCTTTGCACTAAATTGTACTTTTCAAACTACAACAAATGCATGAACTGCTGAACGGAGCTGAGTGCAGGTTCTATGGGCAAATTCCGGAGACCTTAGGGGGGTGGCAGCAGTCTTGGGCTCACTTTGTTTAGAGCAGTGTTCTCCAACCTTGGGTCCCCAGATATTTTTGGCCTATAACTCCCAGCATGCCCCAGCCAGCTATGCTGGCTGGGGCATGCTTGGAGTTGTACGCCAAAAACATCTGGGGACCCAAGGTTGGAGAACACTGGTTTAGAGGTTTGTACAATTCAAGAGACAAGTTAATCAACAGGAATGGAACATGCGCTGCTCGTTTGGCTGAAGAAGAAACTTGCCGTACCTGGCCAGTTCTTAGAGGCACTTTATATTCGTGAGCAGTCAGTTGCACAGTTTTGTCATACCGAATGAAATGAAGTACATACTGTCTGGTTATGGCACTTGCCCAAACTACTGACACAGTGTGGTCCTATCTTCCAGTTACACCTACTAGGAAGGCACTTCATGAGGACTAGCATACAGGGGTGCCAATAGGTTTTTCTGGGCCCCAGTGCATTGTACGTGGATTGGGCCCTCCGCCTCACCTGCAAAAAGAGGACACAAATTTGCAGAAAATTTGCCTATGCTGATATATATATATATATATATATATATATATGCAAATATAGAAATAATTGCTGTAATTTAAATAGAAATACAATATGTATCACCATAGTGGGGAAGACTGTGATCAGGTCGGTGTCCCCAACCCTTTTGGGCCAGTGGGCACATTTGGAATTCTGAGACAGTGTCAAAGGTGCCATCACAAAATGGCTGCCATGATGGACATGCCCAGTCACACAATGCCCATTTCACAGAAGGGCAAATCAGTGAAGCTAAAATACAAGTAACTTGCACAAGAACTTGAATACAAGTCAGAGGTGGGGTCTAAGCCCCAAAACATGAACCCAGTCCTTCAATCCACAGTTCTCTTCCTTTCAGTATCATCCCACACCCCAAACACACAAGATCCACTCATCCCAGTCACTCTTTGCTCTCTCTTTCAGGATCACTCCCCAACACTCTCTCACACATAGGGAGATCTCCAGATGTTTTGGACGTCGACTTCCAGCATTCCTGACCATTGACCATGCTGGCAGGGGCTTCTGGGGGCTGACATCCAAAACAGCTGGAAAGCTACCTTCTGCCCATCCCAGGGTTAGGGCCATGGGAGGTACACAAACTGGTTTCCCATTCCCCATAATGACTTGCTGCCAAGTTCAGGAAGGAAAACAAGTCACTGTTATCCTTCTGCTCTCAGATGCTTTTGTCCACATGGGGAAGGATTGTGCTCATGTGTTAGTTGTCCTGTGGAACAACTCAAAAGCATAACAGGTATCAAGCCTGACAGCCAAGGCCAGCCTGAATAGAAAGAACTTATAACATATCTAAAAGATGTTTGGCATCTGGCAAATTTCCATGAGGGAGGGAACTCCAGCATATGCTACTTAAATTCTGGCCTTGAAAATGTCTTCTGTTTGAAAACCAAATGCCAGGCAGTACATGATGCACTATCTTGTTAAAAGGCAAAAAGAAAAAGAAAAAAGGGGGGAAAGAAACAGAGAGGCACTCGCAGAGTTTTAACCGAGTGTAACTGAAAAGCTAACGGCAATGCAATTTGTAGTTGTACTGACAAGCACACTAACCAATGTGAATGTGAAAAATAATTTGCCACCTACCTGTGCAGTGTGGCTCTGCCCTGCTGGATGGTGTGCCAGCAGAGTAGCCCATGAAAACAGCGGAGAAAGGGGTAGCATTTATTGTTGGGCACAGTATCCAGAGAGTCCAAGTTTTCATTTTCATGTTTTATTTTTGTTGAAGTTAGCAAGTTTCTAAACCTTATGACTGAAAAACAGATGGGATCGTGGGTTGGCAATAGCTGGTGAAAAGCAGGGATGTTGAAGAGTCCTTGGTCTCGAGTCACAAGTCGAGTCACGAGTCTTTGGACCCGAGTCTCGAGTCTGAGTCCTTGGTCCAAAATGGTGACTCACGAGTCACGAGTCACTCCCAAAGCTGACTCCACGAGTCCCTATTAAAATCAATGGGGGGTTTCCCCAACAAAATAAGGCTACTTCAGATGTGTGGCTTAAATAAATTCTAGCCACAAGTGTGCCTTTTTATTTCAGAACTCTGCAACTGATTTTGACAAGAACAGACCAGGCAGACAAACCCAAAATAACCAGGCAGGCAGGGGAGGCAGGGAACCCCAAACAGGCAGGCAGAGGCAGACAAACCCAAAATGTCTGAAAGGTTGCATTTTAGGAAAATGATTTTAAAAAATAAAATCTTCGCTGGTGATCGCACTTCTCTCCACTCCTGGCACAGCCCAGGGATGTTGAAGAGTCCTTGGTCTCGGAAAGAAACAACCATACCAACTACAGAAGACTGGCTGTTGAAAGTGTTGGACTTTCAACAGCCAGTTGACTTGTTTAATTGGAGAAAAAAATCTGTCTTCATTTAAGAAAGACTGGAAACCTCTGGTGGACTTCTTGGGGAGGAGGGAAAGTGACTTAATAACTTTGGGTTTTGATTTTTGAATATTGGCAAGGTGATAGAAATTCTTTCTGTGAAAATAGAGGAAACTTAGATTGGATAAGGATTGGTAATGTTTGTCAGACAATGAGGCGGAAGCCAAATATGATTTGTTGTTGTTTTTGAAAATTAAATTAATTAAAAAAAAAAAAAAAAGAGTCCTTGGTCTCGAGTCCCGAGTCGAGTCTCGAGTCCCATTAAAAATATTGGGACTCGAGTGGGACTCGAGTCAGAGGGGAGACTCAGTCCGACTCACAAGTCGAGTCCTGGAGTCCGAGTCCCCATCCCTGGTGAAAAGTCAAAAGCCAGAGAGGGGCTCGTTAGGATCGTCAGTGGTTAGAGGGCAAGACTTCAGTTCAGTCCCTGAATAGCTTCTGCCCCCACCCTGCAACTATTTATTTCTTTAAAGAATTGTATCCCACTGGAGCAGCTTACATGCAATCAGCCAACACAGGACAGTCCCTGCCCTCCAGGCTTACAATCGAAGAAGATGCAACACAGAAGGAAAAAGGGATTGGAAGGGAAGAGGGAATGGCCCTGCTTCTCCTCTCCTCTCCCTCTGTACAGCCTGCAGGAATGACTGCTGCTAACTAGACAAGAGTAAATTATTCAGAATAGACAAATACATGCAAATTTACTATATGGGTCAAATAATTCAGCTTTTCCTAGCACATGCTTTGAGATACCTTGGTACAGAGTTTTTCACGTTAATTTAGAATGCTCTGAGTATCTGTGTCTTTTCCACTCCTCCCCCCGCCCGCCCCCCCAGCTGCAGCTTTAGCACAGCAGAAAGTGGGAGAAGAGCCACAAATCCAGAGGGGTAGCTGTGTTAATCTATTGTGCAGAGCACAGCATATCTGTAAAGGCCAAAGTACCTAAGCCATGGGAGATTCATGATTGGTAGTAGTGCAATCTGATGAATCTTTACTCAGAAGTAAGGTTTGTTTAGTTCAGTGGGACTTGCTTCTAGGGAAGTATGTACAGGATTTCAGCCAGGATCTCTCAAATCTTTTTTTCCCCCTCCCTTTTACACAAACGTAGCTGTGGAATGGCTGCCAATTTGCCTAGGTAGCAGAGGAGGGAGGATGCTTGACTCCTTGGCCCATGCCGTTTTCCAAATCAACACACACACACACACACACACACACACACAGTTAGTGTATAGATAAAAACAGGCTTCATGTAATGTTTATGTTTTGATATATTTTGCAACAGCTTCTGTGCTGCTTATCTGGGAACTTTACAGACAGTGTGGGACATGGCCGTCTCTGTATTTACAGAGCTATTCTTGTCTGCGGCCTCGCTCAGGCCTGGGAACTGCTATCCATGGGACATGTGATGTACATAGGCCAGTGTAGTGGCCAGGTTTTGATCATATGTATCATGCTTGTATGATTCTGAGCTGCACATGCTTGCACTTGCTTTTTGCTGAGCTGGATGTACATTCAAGGCTTTGTACTTTGCACATGCACAATGGACTCTGTATATGGAATGTAACCTGTAGTGATACTTTGTAATAAGTTAATAAAACAGAATAGAACTGTTTTGGCTACAGAGTGATTCCTGGGTCCTGGATGGAATGCCAGATGGAGGAATGCTGGAAAGGCTGAAGCTGACTGCTGCGTGGGGAGAGTACTCTGCTGCTGTGTGTGGACAGCAAGGGCTTCATTTAGCTTGCTAACACACAGACCATTTTTCTACTCCAACCCCAACACACACACACACACACACACGTACGCAGGGGAGGCTGGTGACTCCTGTGTCAGTGGGGCTCCTTATCCATTGCAGTTTTTATTCTGAGCTTTATAGGAGCTATCCATGGTGCTGTACTCCATCCGCAAAATAGGTTTGCCACCATAGAGCACCATGGATAGCTCCTGGGATTTGGATCCCAGGATGGCCAGATTTGGCTCACGGGCCTGAGCTTCAAGACTCCTGGTTTAAAGCTTTGTTACATGGAGTCTACGGAAAAGGGGGCCTTCTGCTCTTACATTTTCCTTCCAGTTCCTTTGTCTTTTAAATGCTTTTCTCGAATTGGAATGTGTAAGTGGACATTTCTGCAGAAAAGGACAATCAGAATTCTCAGGTGGAAACCATTTATGGAGAAATTGGGAATAGAGGAGACTGTTGCATGGATCTCTCCAAATCTGTGATATCGGGCTGCACTGAAATCTTTGTGGATGCTCCTGTTGAGCTCTGAGCTTGATCTTTTCTCTTCCCCCCTCACCCCCAGATCAGCGAAGAAGATAATGAAAGCAATGGTCAGGAGGAAGGAGAAGTGGAGACTGAAGATGATGTTTATGTGATTATGATGAGCGCAGAATCTCACTGTAATGAACTTGGTAAGTTTTCATATCTCCGATCCTGCCCTGTTGGATCTTCTCTCAGTAACAATATGAATATGCCATGATGTAGATGCCCATGGGGAAGGGCTATGATTTTGTTACCATCTTTTACCTTAGTCGTTTTAGAGCATGTTATTTGTGCAACCATTGGCCATGCTGGCTAGGAATTATGGGAGTTGAAGTTCAACACATCTCGAGGGCACTAGGTTGGGGAAGGCTACTACTACTATAGTATATTATGCAAGAATTCCAGAGTGCACTTTGAAGACCCTAGTTCCTTATTTAACTCCGATATACAAGAGCAGGTGCACCAATATTGGCTGGAGGATTCAGAGCATGTGATTCTCGGTGTTCAGGACAAAACTATACATCAGTCAATAGTAATTGCAGCGACTGGCCAGGCATAAGAACAGCATCTAATGTTAGTCTCGAACTGAGCTAGGGAACCTCTGGATTCCAGGTGCTGTTGCAGTACAACTCCCATCATCCCTGATCATTGCCTATACTGGGTGGGGATGATGGCAGTTGAAGTCCTGCAACATCTGGAAGGCTGCAGATTCCCCACCTTTGGTCTAGAAGCTGCTCTGAGTATTTGAGATTTGTTGGCACCTTTCTCTTGACTGCCTTTGGCTTGGAGCTGAATGGCTGCCTAAACACTCCTGCATCACTCAAGGTAGTGGTATAATTATTGGGCTTAATAGCCAGAGAAGGTTGACAGCAGTCCCTTCCTTGGAAAATCCCAGGTTCCTAGCTGCCCTGATGCCTCCAATGGAAAGATAGCTGCCAGGACCTCTAGAGACAGGACATGAGACTTTCCTACCAGAATTGAGTTTTCTCACCTTCACCCACCCAACTACTGTGTCTTGTTTTGCTTGTTTTCCTGTAGTAGCCAGCCCAGTTCACTCAAATTGAGTCATTGCCAGGTGTATGGGTCACATCCCAGAACTTCCAGCAACTGCCTTAGGGTTGGGCAGTTCAGTTATCAATGAACTAGTCCAGCCTTCCTAAACCCGGTGCCCTCCAGATGGATTGGACTAGAGCTCCCATCATCCCCAGTCAGCAGGACCATGCTGGCTGGGGATGATGGAAGTTGTAGTTCACATTCATCTGGAGGGTGCCAGGTTGGGGAAGTATAGACTATGGCATTGTTAACCTCAGCTGCAAACAAACAAAATGCATGAGGTGTATTATTCAGCAGCAAATAGGACCAATGAACAAAGTGTATGGATGCAGTTTACCTATAGCACCTCCCTTTCCCCAGCCCATCCCAGTTGGTATCTACATGGCAAGGTACCAGGTAGGGGCGGGTGATCCACCCAGCACTCAACTCACCGAGTGCTGCCGCCGCGCGAACTGAGCCAAGCCGAGCGTTTTCCACTTTGGGGGGGGGGATTTATGCCGATTCACATTAGCACATTTCTGCAAGTGCACATCAGCGTTGATCCACACTTGTGCCAATGCGCATTGGTTATTGTGAATTGGCACTAATGCAAATTAGAGCAAGTCGGTTGAAATTCTGGTTAAAAAAATGGATTTCGTCAATGAGTGGATGATGGAACAGCAGACGCCTGGCAATCTGCGAAACACAGACAGAACAGATTTAACAAAATCTGTATATCCGTGCCATACAGTGTCGTCTTTGCAGTGGTTCGGATTTCTTCTCCCAATGGCAATATTTTTCCCAGATGAAGGAATGTCAAATGATAAGCTGGCAAGCCACAGTCTATTGAGAAAGAAACCCACAGAGTTGCACCAGTTATGGCTTCTTTGCTCAGCTCACTCATAGGTGCTGTGCTGCTGCATTCAAAACTGGGCCCTTTGAGCTGGGAGGGATTGCCGTGGGGTGGGTGGGAGGCATGGTGCTGCGTGGCCACGGTCATCTGGAGAAAGTCTAACATTATCACATGCCTGAATATGTTGCAAAGCGAAGTTACAGAATCTAATGAAAGCCTCCACAATCCATTTAATAAATATTTTAGATGTTCTTTCGCTGGAGTTATAGATGTGACAGCTTTCCACTGTATTAGTTCATGAAAGTTTTATTAGCTGTGCTGCTGTTACTTCTGCGGAAATCTGCGAAATATGAAATGCTTCCAGATGGCATATTTTAAATGAAATAATAATATATCCTCCCAACATTAGCAGGCAGGCCAAGCACAAGAGAACAGCCTGGAGCCTGTTTGGAAATCCAGAAGAATGGAGGAACCAACGATGAAGCAGAGCAGAAAGAAGATGAACTGGAAAGAGCGGTCGAGGAAGAAGCAAAAGAAGAAGGAAATAAACTAGAGGAAAATCCACATCACTTGGGTGATCATGATGAGTGGTTATATGATTCCATCATCAAGGAGTCCTTTGAAGCAAACAGAAATGATGTCAGCAATGCCGAGAGGCCACCTCTACCACCCCGAATTCATCCTACCACCTACAAGACAGAATGAGCTTTTCTACTTGTCTCCAGGTACTCGTGAAAGAAAACAAATTCTTCCAAAAATGTTACGGTAGCACCACATTTATCTGCACCAGTGTTCTCCAACCTTGGGTCCCCAGATGTTTTTGGCCTACAGCTCCCAGCATGCCCCAGCCAGCTACGCTGGGGCACGCTGGGGCATGCTGGGAGTCGTAGGCCAAAAACATCTCGGGACCCAAGGATGGAGAACACTGATCTACATGACCAGTGGCATACTTTTTTCAAATTAAGAGAATCAGATGATGACCTTGCATTGGCATGGGAAAGACACCATCATTGTACATGATGGGAGTTACTTCAGGCACCCCTGGGAATTGTACTGACATATTATGCACAGTGTTGTTGGGAGACAATGTCAATAATATATTTGGCCGAGCATTAAAGTTCCCTCCATACCTTTTCCTGTCCCAAAGTCATAAGCTGCAAACTATATTGAAATCAGGCCTGCAATGGGTCAGATCCTCTATTTATTGATTTACAGTGTTTGTACACTGCTCCATATATAGACAGATTCCAGAGCGGTGAACACTAAAAAGATAAAACAGATAAAAGAATAAAAACAATGCATTTTTAAAAAGAATAACTTTAAAACCATGGCTGATCAGCTAAGGAAGGCTTCCCAAAACAAAGATGTCTTCAGCAGGAACCGAAAACAACTACCGAAAGTCTAACATTATCACATGCGTGTCAGAGCCTGCCTGACCTCCAGAGGCAGGGAGTTCTGCAGATGTGGAGCCACCACACTTAAGGCTCTTCTCCTGGTGGACTCCAGTTGGGCCATAGATCCACGTGGAACCACCAGGAGAATGTCCTCTAATGACCTCAGTAACCAGGCAGGTTGGTAAGAGAGAAGGCACTCTCTCGGGTAACTTGGTCCCAAGTTGTTTAGGGCTTTGTACACTAGCACCAGAACTTTAAACCTAGCCTGGTAGTGAATAGGCAGCCAGTGCAGTTCCCTCAGCAAAGCAGTTGCATGCTGAAACAGCCTACAACAGCCAAGATGCTGCATTCTGCACTAGCTCCAGCTTCAGGAGCAGCCTCAAGGGCAGCCCCACATAGAGTGCATTGCAGTAATCCAGTCTTGAGGTTACTAGCACCTGTATCGCTATGGGCAAGCTATCTCTGTCCAGGAGAGGCCATAGCTGGTGAACTAGTAGAAGATGGTAAAAGACACTCCGAGCTGCCGCAGTCACTTGGGACTCCAGTGACAGCGAATGGATCTAGGAGTACCCCCAAACTATGACCCTGAACTTTCAGAGGGAGTGCAACCCCATCCAGAACAGGCAATGAGCCTATCTCCCAGACTTAGTAACCACTCATCCACAGGGTCTCCATCTTGCCAGGATGCAGCTTCATTTTATTGGCCCTCAATGCATGTTCATCATTTCTTGCCCATAGCACCAAGTCATTATTTGAATGTACTATCAGTGAGCCATCATGGTTTACAATGCAATCCTATACATGTCTTCTTTTAAGTAAGCCTCATTGTTTTCAGCAGAGCTTACTCCCCAGGGAAATGTGTATAGGATTGCAGCCTTAACCATCACAGATAGCATTTTAACCAAACTCAGCATTTTCAAATGGGAGCAGTTCATTCTTTCAACTGAGAATAACTGTGTTTATGACTAATGAAATGATGAGAAATCTATTGATATGGACATGCATGAATAAGCCAGCCCATGGACTCTGTAGAGGCAGTTTGCCAAATCTTTTCACTAAGGCAGGATCTGCCAGCCTTTGCGCCATTAATGGATCCACCCAGATTGACAAGGCTGTCATGTGCCATGAGAGTGATCAAACTGGATGGCATCAGGTAATCTCGCTGGTGCGAGATTTCAATGGACCCTCCGTGCCAATTTGGGGCCCCTCCACCACCATCAGGTCCCTGCCCAACATTGCCACCATTGATGGCCACCAGTAGAGCCCTCCAGCACCACTACAGAGGGGCTCGCTTGCCCCCTCCCCCTGGATGTGCTTACCCATCAATGATGGTGCTTTTGGATGGAAGCCAAGCAGTTGCTTGGTGCTAGACATCTGCCATCAGAGACAGTGTTGGGGCGGCCCACTAGGGCTGGAACCCTGAATCTTTCCCACATGTACTTCACCTCCTCCTGCCTCCCCCCTTAAATCTTTCTCCCTGAGGTTTTTGTTTTTTTTCTGAAATCAAATGCCCTCCTCTCTTCTGTCCATACATCCCTTTTTACAAATACGGGTGTCCTTAGGAGACAGGGTCCTTTAAAGACACACACAGAGAGAGACTTTAGAGCATATGTAAATTAGCATATGCAAATTTGTGCATTTTCTTTTGTCCTGTGGGCCTGAGCCCCCGTTCTTTTCAGTACCTAGCAATGTCAGGCATTGCATTTTTGAGAGATATCAGATGGCGGCTGCTCTGTGTTTAGCACAGCCAAGCAGATACGCAGCTCCAGTCCAAAAACTGTGCTGGCAGTGGTCACAACGGAGGCAGAAGCGGCAATGTCAGTCCTAGGGATCTTGCTGGGGCACATGGGCCCTAGTACTGGCCTGAGTATGTCAGGTGCTCATATTAAGTCTGGATATACCTGCAATATAAGGACATTTCTAGTAAACAAGCTGGCCTTCCTCCTTCAGAGCAAGGCAGAAAAATCCAGGAGCATCTATTGACTTGTTCACAGAGGGGTGGGGGGCATTTCTTCCCAGTCTGACAGTGCCAATCAAATGAACCTTAACCAAAAAAGTAAAGCCTACTTATTCGTTCCAACCACTGTTTATTGATTGTAATGATTTGGATTGCTATTTCCCCCCCTAAGCAGAGGCTGCCTGTTCTTTTCAATAACAGAGGTTGCTTGGTGTACAAACTGTTGATATGTGTGTACAGACAAAGGTACCTCCTGGCCCAAAAGAAAAATCTTATAGGAGCCCCGCTGTGGATAGTGAACAATCCCAATTTGTTGGCTGTGTGAGTCTCTTGCAGCAAAAACAACCAAGAGTTCTGTAGCACCTTAAAGACTCTCACAGAGAATTCTCAGTAGGCCTGTTTGGACAATATTTTCAGGCTGATCTAGCCCATTGCATAGAATGGAGCAAGAACACATTGTCCTCCCTAGCCATGTAGGAACAGTCAGAGCATGTTCAACATTGGCCTACACATGTAATATTTATTCATTTTTATTTCTTTATCACTAACATTTATATACCGCCTTATCTACTAAAAAGCAATCAAGGTGGTTTACAACTATTTAAAACAATAAAACCATCCAAGAATAAAAACAAGAATGGTAAAAACATTAAAACCTTAAAAACTACCTATTTTGAAAGGCGGGCAGAGCAATCCTATGGCCCCTAGACAGTGTCTAGGAGTCATAGGATTTTTCAGATTCCCAGATCTGAGGTCAGAAAAGAGCTCCAACCTCGAAGCTGGGACACCGCGCTCAGTCGTCGCCCCCCCCCCCCACACACACACACACGGCAGGTGCAGAAAGAACCACACTGGCTGCTTCTCTGAGGTCATAAGACCAACCTCGGAGAAAGCTAAAGAGGGTGTTCCGGGGGGCAGGGCAGGGCAGGGCAGGGCAGGGAGAAGATTGGGGCCACCAGGAAATGACGTCTCCTGATGGCGCTCCAGCCAGCCTCCTTCCCTCCCCCTCCGAAGCACCACAGCTAGATGGCCAAAATCGGCCCTTTAGCTGAATTGCAGGAGGGGAGGAGCAGGGAGTTGAAGATTGCCTCCACACTCCTCTTGCCCTGCTTTGGATGCCTGTAAGCCTTCGAGTTTGGAGGCTTACGAGCCTTTCCACTGGATTGCACCCTAAACTGAAAAGTTGTGTCTTTATATCCTTCCCAAAGGCCAAGAGAGTGGGGGCCAATTGTAGTTCTTGATGGAGTGTATTCCATAGTTTGGGGGCAACACAGGAGAAAGCCCTTTCATGTGTGCCTGACAAACAGGCCTCTGTGGTTAACAGTGCCTTCAAAAGGCCCTCTCCTGCAGATCTTAGTACTCCATGCCCTCCAACAGTTCACAGATGAAAATAGGGACACACATGTGAATTTGTAAGAGGTATGGTTAAGCAACATGAAGGTGTGATCAAGACAAGAGGGTGTGGCCAGGCAACGTGAGGGCGTGGCCAAGGGTATACCCACCACCCCAGGATGCTCTAACCGTTTAAGGGCTCTGACCACTCTGAAGCCACTTTGATCTCCAGACCCATGGTGATTGCTGTTGTTGTCATTATTATTATTGTACCATCAATATGCATGGTGCTTTACTGAGTACAAGAGAACAGTTCCCTGCCTCAAAGAGCTTACAGTCTAAAATGTAATGTAGAGGTGACAACAAATGATAGGAAGGGGTAAACCAGGGAGGAATATATGCCATTATTTCAGTCAAACATAACTTTCAGCCTACTTTCCCCACATTGTGCAGGAAACTCCTTGTTTTAAAGATCTTGTTTTAAAGGGTGGCCGGGTGGCCGGCCAGATGAGCGATTAATAAATATAAGAAATAAATAAATAAATCTCCCTCCCACTTTAAAAATTGATCCCTCCATGGTAAGGTGACCATTTTTTTCAAATTTAAAACCAGGACATTTATTTATTTATTTATTTATTTAATTTCTATACTGCCCCACAGCCGAAGCTCTCTGGGCGGTACATAAAACAACAATAAAAACATACAAAATAGTTAAAAAGATTAAAAACCAAATTAAAAAGCACAGTTTAAAATAAAATCCAAAAGTTAATAAAACTAAGTCTACAGGTGACAATTCCCCCTCCCCCCATGCTATTTTGAGCTCTTAACTATTGAATGCCTTGGCATAGAGGGAAGTCTTAACCTGGCGTCGAAAAGATAGTAAGGTTGGTGCCAGGCGGGTCTCAGTGGGGAGCTTATTCCAAAATTGGGGGGCTACCACTGAGAAGGCCCTCCTCCTTGTTGCTACCAACCAAGCCTCTCTTGGAGGTGGCAGTTGGAGGAGGGCCCCAGATGTTGAGTGTAGTGTCCGGGTAGATTGCGGTTGGGAGAGACGGGACGTTCCATCAGGTATTGTCATCCTAAGCTGTGTAGGGCTTTATAGGTTAGAACCAGCACCTTGAATTTGGCTCGGAAGCATATTGGCAGCCAGTGCAAATGGGCCAGAACCGGTGTAATGTGCTCGGACCTTCCGGTCCCTGCAATAAGCCTGGCTGCCGCATTTTGCAAAGCTGCAGCTTCCAGACAGTCTTCAAAGGCAGCCCCACGTAGAGTGCATTGCAGTAGTCTAGTTTAGAGATCACCAGAGCATAGATTACTGAGACCAGGCTATCCCTGTCCAGATAGGGGCATAGCTGGGCCACCAGCCGGAGCTGGTAGAAGGCACTCCTTGCCACTGAGGCCACTTGAGCCTCAAGTGACAAAGATGGCTCCAGGAGCACCACCAAGCTACAAACCTTCTCCTTCAAGGGGAGTGCAACCCCATCCAGAACAGGTTGAACACCCTCCATCCGGTCAGAGGAACCACCCACTAACAGCATCTCAGTCTTGTCTGGATTGACCCTCAGTTTGTTAGCCCTCATCCAGTCCATTGTCGCAGCCAGGCACCGGTTCAGCACATCCACAGCCTCACCTGCTGAAGATGAAAAGGAGAAATAGAGCTGTGTGTCATCAGCATACTGATGGCAACGCACTCCAAAACTCTGGATGACCCCACTCAGTGGTGGTTTCATGTAGATGTTAAATAGCATGGAGGATAAGACCGACCCCTGAGGAATCCCGTACTGGAGAGTCCATGGGGCCGAGCAACATTCCCCAAGCACAACCCTCTGGAGCTGGCCATCCAAGTAGGAGCGGAACCACTGCAATGCAGTGCCCCCCACCCCCAACTCAGACAGCCGCTCCAGAAGGATACCATGGTTGATGGTATCAAAAGCCGCCGAGATCCAGGAGTATCAACACGGTCGCACTCCCCCTGTCTCTCTCCCGACATAGGTCATCATACAGGGTGACCAAAGCTGTTTCTGTGCCAAAACCAGGCCTGAACCCCGACTGAAATGGATCCAGATAATCAGTCTCATCCAAGAGTGCCTGGAGCTGGTTGGCCACCACCCACTCAAGGACCTTGCCCAGGAAAAGAACATTCGCCACCGGCCTAAAGTTGTTGAGATCTTTTGGGTCCAGAGAGGGTTTCTTCAGGAGTGGTCTCACCACCGCCTGTTTCAGGTGGCATGGGACCAGTCCCTCTCGCAAGGAGGCATTGATCACCTCTCTGGGCCAGCTGGCCGTTCCTTATAAGCCAAGAGGGGCAAGGATCCAGAACAGACGTGGTTGCACGAACCCATCCAAGCACCTTGTCAACATCCTCGAGCTGTACCAACTGAAACTCATCCAAAATAACTAGACCAGGCTGTGCTCTGGGTACCTCTCCTGATTCTACTGCTATAACATTGGAGTCTAAGTCCCTGTGGATGCAAGAGATTTTTTCCTGGAAGTGCCTAGCGAATATATTGTAGCGGGCATCAGATGAGTCGATGATGTCCCTGGGGCCAGCGTACAACAGGCCCCGGGCGACCCTAAAGAGCTCCGCTTGGTGGCAAAGAGATGATTGGATAGAGGCAGTGAGGTGTTGTCTCTTTGCCACCCTCACTGCCTCTAGGTATACCTGGCTATAGGCATGTACCAGGGCTCGATTGCATCCACTAGGAGTTTTCCTCCACCTGCACTCAAGCCATCTCCTGTTTTGCTTCATCACTCTCAGCTCTGGGGTATACCACAGAGTCGTACGAGCTCTACTACAGAGTGGGAGCTCAGGAGCAATCATGTCAACCGCCCAGGTCATCTCTCTATTCCAGAGATCAACCAGGGATTTGACAGGACCGCCAGCCATATCAGCTGGAAACCCCCAAAGGGCCCTCTGGAAACCATCCAGATTCATCAGCCTCCAGGGGTGGACCATCTTAATAGGTCCCCCGCCCTTGCAGAGGGGGAAAGCTGCCATTAGCCTAAATCTCAGCAGGTAGTGATCTGACCATGACAAGGGGACCGATTCAAAGTCTCCCACCTTCAGATCACCATCTCCATGCTCGGCTGAAAAAACCAGGTCTAGAGTGTGCCCTGCTACATGTGTTGGGCCGATGACATGTTGGGACAGTCCCATGGTTGTCATGGAGTCCATGAATTCCTGAGCCACACCAGACAAGGTGCCCTCAGCATGGATGTTAACATCCCCCCGGACCAACAGCCTGGGGGACCTCAGCATCGCCAGCGAGACCACCTCCGTCAGCTCAGCCAGGGAGTCTGTTGAGCAGTGGGATGGGCGGTACACCAACAGAATCCCTAATCTGTCCCGCTGGCCCAACAAAAGGTGCAAACACTGCAGACCAGTAGTCAGACGGACAGGGAGCCTGGAGAGAGAGAGAGAATTCCTATAGACCACGGCAACCCCCCCTCCCCGGCCCTCAGGTCTACCCTGATGCTGCACCAAGTACCCCGGTGGGCAACGCTGGGAGAGACTAACTCCTCCCTGTTCTCCCACCCAGGTCTCGATAATGCATGCCAGATCGGCCGCCTCATCCACTATTAAATCGTGGGTGAGGGAGGTTTTATTTTGCACCAGTTTGGCATTTAGAAGCAGCATCCAGAGACCTGAGGGCAGGCTGATAGGGCAACCACCAAACCTGCGGGTGCGAGGAGGACCGGAACAAGGCACAGCCATTAAGTGTCTGGGCTGTGTTCCCCTTACCTGGCTAGTCCTCCTCCCAATGCCATATCTCCCTCTACCCATCACTACACTAATTGGGGCCCCCACAGAACCTCCCACTTGGCCGCATGACTCCCCTCCAAGGCACATGTTCAGGCCCTAGACAGGGAAAAACAATCCCCCCCACCAAGGGCACCGAGCAACAAATAGCAGTGTTAGGGGGTGGCCCTTGCCCTTGTGGCACCCCCAAAGTCACAAATGCCCCCTCCCATCAGGAGATATTTGGGCCTTCAGGCTTCAACCTAACTCAAGCCTGGGTAGGCCTCAATCCTTCACAGTAGTCCAACAAGATCTGGAGGGTCATAGGTTCCCCACACTTGATCTAGCTCATTGTTGCCTACACACTGACTGGCAGTGGCTCTCCAGGGGTTTACACAGGAGTCTTTCCCAGTCTCACCTGGAGATACCAGGGATGAAACCCAGGACTTTTTGCATTGCACGCAAGATGGGTGCTCTGCCATTGAGCAATGGCCCCCTCCCCTCTGATAAAGAAGCCATGGTGTAGTGGAGTGGGAACACTGGGTCCCAGAGCTCTGGCACTTTTTTCAGCTCTTCCTAATAAATTAGCTAGTATGCTATGGACTGGTTTTCTTTGTGGGTATCTATCTATAATGGATCAACACAGCTGCCTGCATTTTGGGTTGTCCTTGGGGTATGGTCATTGGGTTGTTCACCATGGTTTCTTATCTCAGCTGGGTTCAGACAACAACCCACGGTTCAACGACAACCCACGGTTCAATGACAACCCTTACTCAGCCCTGAGTGTGGGTTATCATGTTGTCTGAACCTAGTCAGTGTATTAATCCAGAAGGAAAGAGCACTCAGTGGCTTGCAGAGGGATCTGATAGGGGTTTGTACTGGAAAGTGACTTTCACTGGCTTCAATAGGGCTAACTAACTCCTTACTACAGCCTTATCCAACCCAGTGCCCTACAGATATGAGGGACTACAACTCCCAGCATCCCCAGCCAGCTGAGCTCGCCTGCTCGTCTGGCCACCTGCCACACACTGCGCCTCCTCCTTAGTGCAAGCTGCACGGCTTCGCTCTCCCCATCCAGTCTTCTTAGCGCTTTAAGAAAAGGCTGATCCTCCTAAGCCCGCCCCTAACCTCCACGGGCCGCCTCCTTCAGGTCCTGTCTTAATTGGCTGACCAGGGCATAAATATGTATGCCCTGACCTGTGTGAATGAGCCGCTGTCCCCTCCCTCGCCGCCATGCAGAGAGGCTCAGTGTGCATGTGGGTCTCCTCTCAGCTGCCTCCGCCGTCGCCACCACCAGCAGACCCCCGTCTCGCATCCCGGCGTGATCCTGCCGCAGAGCGTGCGGGCGGTCTGTGTCCCTTCGGTGCCTGCCCGGGTCTTCATGCTCCCACCCAGCGTGCTGCTGCCCGGTCTGGCCCATCTCCGCGCTGCCTCTTGCCACCCACCGATGTGTCAGCTCCGCCATCATGCCTGCTTGCCCGGGGTTCGGCGCCCGCCAGAGAAATGCAGGGCCTGTCTGGCTGGATGGTGCTGCTGGTGCTCGGCAGCTGGCTCTGGCTGCGGGCGAAGGGCGCTGTGCCCCTGCCTGATTTCTACCCCTTCAGGCTTGCACAGGGGGATGCTACCCCGCAGCAAGACGACAACGGCTCCGGGCTGTGGCCCATCGCCGTGAAGTTCCCTTTCTTCGGTGTGGCTCACACGGCGCTCTAGACTACGTCAGTAGTCACCCTGTCTAAGGGCTAAGGAGAGCACGGGAGCAGCTCCACATGGGGCTTGGCTCACCCCCCCCCCCGAGGTTTCTTAACGCGGAGAGTCTTATGAGAAATAAACAAGCTGTGTTCAGTTTTTTACAAAAAATTAAAAACTATATATAGTTTACTAAAAATGGGACAAAATTGACATTTATATTAAAAAGAAGGGACAGTCAGGAAATATGAAAAAAAATGGGATTGTCCCTTTTAAAACGGTACGTATGGTCAGCCTAGTCCTGGCGAAGCAGCGAGGTGCGCCATGAAAACAGCGGAGCGAAAAGCTCGAGTAACCGAGAGAGCATGGAGCTCTGAGGGCCAGTGTCACGGTCCGAAGATGCCAGATCACTGGTGCCTGTCTTGTGCTGCGGAGGGCTTTTTATAGTCCGAAGCTAACACCGAATTGGTCGATTTTGGCGGGCTCTCTGTGATGACATCATCATCGAGTTCCCACAGTCGGGCTGTATGTACTGTGCGGGAGTATTATCGAAGAGTCGCCACGGCCACAATATAGTGAGAGTGCGTGTGCTGAATGCCGAGTATTGCCGAGATCCAACGACGAGAACTGTCGTGTAAAATAAAACTAAAACTAGGATAAATTAATAAAATTGATTTAGGCTGGTTTATCAAGGACTGATTTGATGTACTCAATCTTTTGATAAATTAATAATTTTTGATTTTGTAGTCCTAAACTGTACTGGCTACATCTCACGACTAACCAGGACAATGTCCCAAAAACCAGTACTGTACTGGTAAAACCAGTACATATGGTCACCTTACTCCATGGTGGCTTTGTTCTCATTAGTAGTTTGCCAAAGAAATAATAATATTTAACATTTAGATATTTCTGAGTGTGCAAAGTGATTCACAGGCCCACCCTGCAAGCTCCTATTTTCTCCACTCAGAAAAAGCATGTGGGCTCTATTGTACTTTATTAAAAAAAACAAAAAATTAAAACAAAAAAAACCCCAAGAACACAACACTGTGATTGAACAATAATGCCAAACTGGAATGATGATGGTTTTTTGCTGCTATTTGAGGTAGTTGGGATTTTTTATTTCTTTCTCTTGAGGAGGGTGTGTTTTCTAACTCCCTTCTAATGCATTAAAAAAAAAAAAAAAATCCAATATCCCTGCAGAATAATCCTAATCATTACTGTAGAGAGCTTTCTCCATGGCACTTCAGCATGTGTTAGAAAAAGACTTTCACATGGGGTGCACAGGTAGAGCCAAGTAAAATTTACCACTGCTCTGAAAACAGAATAACAGTGCAATCCTATGCATGGGTACTCAGAAGTAAGCCCTATTATGTTCAATGGGACTTACGGGAAAGTGTGTATATTTTAAAGCAATCTACAACACTGACCATCACATCTTGTGGCAGCAAATTGATTATGCATTGTGAAGAAGTATCATGTAATTGAGGGATAACTGTGAAATGCTGTTCCTTGCTAGAAGAAGAGGTAGCAGCAGCAGCACCAGTGCTAGGATGACTTTTCCAGAATTATATTATTTTATAATATTTTATAAGTGGGTTTGTAAAAAAAAAAAAAAATTAACCTTACTTAAACCCTTAATTGTTGATATCTGGGGGGGGGGGGTGTCAGTGCTTGCAGGGCAATCTCTTTTTGTTTTAAAATTGTCAGGACTGGCACAAATTCAACAGATGAAGCTTACCCACCCCACACCCCCAAACATGCAGCTTCAGAGAGAAGGGGAAGTTTCTTACATTTCCTTCTGGAACTCTATCTCACCTGTTAGAGGCACAGAGTCAGATCTGTTAGGAAATAAAATCTTTGGCAATATAAAGATAGGAATCATGTGATAAATTCCCTCATTCACCTCTCCCTTGGTCCAGGCCAGCGCATGCATGCGCACACACACACATCCTCATGTCTGTTCCTTCCCTGTGGGCAGCCCTTGGAGCCTAAGCAGAGCTATCTTAAAGGGGCCATGGGCAAAATTACAGCTGCTAAAGGTTTTAGCCCATGGCCCCTTTAAGAGGCAGGGGAATTCGGGACTCTGCATAACAAAGTGAGAAGTCGTGATGGCTTAAGGGTTTTCTGGGGCTGTTGGAGACTATGGTACTCAGGCAGGTTCATAGCAAGATAAGCAGTCCCTTAGACAGCCAGGTTGTTAAAGGTTAAGACTAACACCTTGAATTGACCCTGGAAAACAACTGACATCCAGTGCAGGTCTTTCAGGACAGGTGTAATATTGACCCTATACTGTGCATCAGTTAACAGCCTAACACACATGGGCCTCAATCATACGGTCAATTGCTGCACATTGGATATTACACACATAAGCTGAGTTTGTATGTGCTATCCCTGTATTGATGTGCAGGGCAGGTGTGCCAGGTGGGTGTGAATGCAAGTCATGCTCTTGCCCCCACTCCTCACCGTGAATAGCAAAACCATGCTGAATATCCTAATCAAACTACAATTCCCAAGATTCTTTGGGGGAAAGCCATGGCAGTTAGACTGGTATGAAACTGATATAACTTCGTAGTGAAGCTCAACGTGTTGCCACAAAAACAGTGCTCTATCATCTGCTGAAAAATAAAGAGGGCTGTGATGAACATGATAAACATACCACTCTCCTGCAAGGTGGGTGGAGCACTTAGGAGTCCGAACTCCAAACCACCTTTTGTGCAGCTGTGTCGTGGAAATGCCTCTAGTCCCACAAGAGCTGCCCGCACCAATGGAGACGGGATCAAAAGATTTATTGGAAAGAGCCCGGAATGGCTTGCTGGCCTGCTGAATCGGAGCATGGCTACGCTACGCATGAATAATTCTACTGCATCATGAATTTGTCCATAAGCAAACGTGCGCATTCGCAACGACACTAGGCAGTACCAGTTAATATCCTGGGGATGAAGCAGAATCCCTCTGAAGCACTTTCTGTATGAATCTTTCAGTTTAATTGTGCTGTGTTTCCATGAAGTATTAGGTTGGTTTCATCTTTGGGAGGGGATGATAGTTTCTTTTCAAAGAGAAACTGTAATGAGTCATCCCTCCACATTCTTTAGAGAGCCATTTACTGCAGGCAGTGCAGAAGAATAGCTAAAATGCAATCTGGAATCAACCTCCTCCCTTCCAGGGAAGGATTCATTTGCCAGTGGCATGAGTGCCCCCTATGGAAGTTCAGACAGAGACCAAAAAGCTAACGTAGTTGGGATAACAACAATGGAACAGCTTTTTCCTCATATCTGAAACATGTTATATTGCAATTGTTTTTATCTAATGCAATGGTGTGTTTTTTTTAAAGGGGCTTTAATTAATTGTGATAAAGGAAATATCCCTGAGTAAATAATGTGTTTCTTTAAACACTTCTATAATAATTATTTCTAAATCAGGCTCCCACAGATTTAATAGTTATTTGTTATGATTACATTTGTATCCTGCCTTTTTCCTCTTGCAAAGAACCCAAGGCAACTTACGTTGTCCTCCTCCTCTTCCTCCACATTTTATCCTCACAATAACCCTGCAAGGTAGGTTAGGCTGGGAGTCAGTGACTGGCCCAAAGTCACTCACAGCCCCATCCAATGTAGGTGCCCATAACCCTTCAAACACAGAGGATTATGGGCATCCAATGGAAGGTGGGAGGAGTGCAACAGCTAGAATTGCCTTCGTGTTTCCCTCACTGTCCAGAACATTTAGATGGCTGATTTTGGCCGTCTAAATGTTTTTCCCCTCCTCGTGGGAGGAGAGGCTGAGGCCCTGCCTGGATTTCTCAGAGGATGGTGGTGCCTCGCTCCTCCCCTCCCTGCCCCCAGGAATGCCCTCCCCACAGCTGCGCACACCAGTTCCAAAGCTGGTCTTCTGCCTTTGCAACCTGGCCACCATGGAAAGAACCGTGCCAGCTGGGAGCACGGTGGGGTGGGTGCTCCGCGGGTGGAGTCCCCGCTGTGACCTCAGAAGGCATCTCTGAGGTCGGAGCGTGAACTCCAACCTATCCTATGGCCCCCGCAAGCAAGGTCGGGAGGCCATAGGATTGTGCCCTAAGTGAGTTTCATGGCTGAGTGGAGAGTAAAACCTGGATCTCCCAAGTCTCAGTCCAACACTCTAACCACAACACCACACTGGCTCGCAGTGGCACGAGTGCCCCCTATGGACGTTTAGCGACCAAAAAGCTAACATAGTTGGATAACAACAACAGAACAGCTGCTAGGTTTCTTAGAGCACTGAGGCCAGCTGGATCCAGATAAAAGAGTGCAGAGAAGGTGAAAGATAGCCTGGTATCATTTGACCAGAGAGACAAGTAACTTGCTATTGCTCCTCTCAAGTATATCAGTGAGCTTGAGCATGTAGACATAAACTTGTTTAATACAAGGGATGACTGCGAATTTTGTTCCACTCGCTTTTTGATACAAACTTACCAAAATTCACACATTTCTTCAGAAAAAAGGGAGAAAGAACTTGACATTTTTATGAGCTTTTAAGAAACTTATAAGAGCTAGGATTCATCCTGTCAGATTCACCCATCCAGGCCCTGAGCTTGGAGTGCTTAGCTTGTCTGAGCGTGGAAAGCTAAGCAGGGTCAGGCCTGGTTATTACTTGGATGGACTCGATGGACTTGTAGTAGGCCCCTTTCAACTCTGTGATCTATGAATCTATGCAACTCGAACACACAATATTTGTGGTGCTGAATTAGGGTTGCACCAATGCCGGCTCTAGGTTTTGGAAGGCCCTTGAGCAAGCCACCCTCAATCTCCTTAGAGAGGCTTAGAGAGGCTATTTTCTCACTGCCAATGTCACCAGCTGCTCTTGCTCCTCATCCTCTTTCTCGTCATTGCGACCACTTGCTTGCTTGACAGTCAGAGAGCCAGTGAGCGAGTAGGCAGTGGGATCTACCGCTCCTCCTTCTCACCAGCACCATTGTCTGGGCAGATCGAGAGGCAGGTGAACAACCAGGTTGGGATGGTGAAGCGGAGGAGCAACTCCAGGGGGCTGTTGTCAGTGGGCCCCTGCTGGGGTGCCCAAATATGCCACCACTTTTTTTCTGACAGACTCCTCATCTTTAACAGCTGCCTGGCAAGCAGGTACACCATGGTCCTTTCCATTCTGAGAATAGCTGTACAGAAGACAACAAATCACTAATACACACAGTGGAGGCTGGTGCCTCCTGTGTCAGTGGGGCTCCTTATCCATTGCATTTTTTGTTTGAGCTTTAAAGGAGCTATCCATGGTGTTGAACTCCACCCCAAAACTAGGTTCCCCACTGACACAGGAGTCACCAGCCTCCACTGAATACACACCTAACAATCTACATATGAATGTTGTGATATTTATTGCATGGAAACACTGATTATTTCAGAATAATTCTATACCGCTTTTCATTTCTTTAAGAAAAAGTCCCCAAGTGGTTCTCAAGATTAAATCATGAGAAAATGCCATAAAACCAATCAACAAAACAATAAAACAGTAGGGAGCAATCCCATGCCCCCTAGACAGCCTCTAAGGAGCCATAGGATATTTCGGATTCCCAGATCCGAAACCAGAGACAGCTCTCCGACCTTGGAGCTGGGCACCAGAGCTCGGACCCTCCGACCTCTCCACATGCAATCTGCAGAGGGCTTGTTTGTTTGTTTGTTTGTTTAGAAACATTTATATTGGCTGACTTCTGCCAATGTTTTCATTCACCTCGGAGTCCAGATAATGAGGATGCCATTGTATGTGTTTTGCAGCATGGGAAACAGTGAAAGACCAAAAGGAAACCGAAGGGACAAATGGGGACCAGCAAGAAGAAGGTGAAATGGAAGATCCGTACACTTCTGCTCTGTTGGATGATGGCGTGTATGATACGATTCTTGCTAATGCAATGAAAGAGCGAAGAAAAGATGGCCGATCCTTTATTATGAACCGTCCACCAGCCCCTGCACCTCGTCCTTTGTCAGCCCCTGTGAAAGAGGAGAATACACCTTATATAGCTCAAGGTAATGGTTGTTGGCCTTCAATCTTCAGAAGGTCCCCTTAATGGGATAGGAAACCTCTTTCAGCCCAAGGGCCAAATTCAATTTCAGAAAAACTCTCAAGAGCTGCATTCCAGTGGTGGGCAGGAGCAAAGACAAAAGGGGTGAGGCCAAGACACCAAAAGTACCAACTACTGGTATTTTAGTTTAGCAGAAACCTCTCAGGGCACAATCCAATGGAGATGCCCATAAGCCTCCGAACTTGGAGGATTATGGGCATCCTAGGCAGGGTGGGAGCAGCACAGAGGTGATCTTCGTCTCCCTGCTCCTCCTGCTCTGCAAACCATCTAGACAGCCAATTTTGGCCATCTAGCTGTTGGTGCTTCAGATGGGGAGGGAAGGAGGCTGGAGCACCACCAGGATACATATCCTGGTGGGTCTGGTCTCCTCCCCCCCCTCCCTCCCTGGAATGCCCTCTTTACCCCTTCTCTGTGGTCAGTCTTATGACCTCAGAGAAGCAGCTGGTGCGGTTCTTTGCATGCCAACTACTAGGGGTTGGGAGGGCAATCTGAACAGAGATCCCCAGCTCCAAGGTCGGAGCTCTTTTCCAACCTTGGATCTGGGAATCTGAAGCGTCCTATGGCCCTCTAGACACTGCCTAGGGGCCAACGGGTCACTCTATTACTGCCTGTAACTAAGCCTTATGAGAGGCATTTCCATTTCAATCTTTTAGAATGGGGTGGGGGAAAGAGTGCAACAGCTGGAAAACTACTAAATGATTGGCTATCAGAAGAAAGGGGGTGTGGCCATCTGGGGAACCCAAGGGCTGGATTTGGCCCATGGGCATGAGGTTCCCCACCTCTGCCCCAATGCCTGATGGATATATTTTGAATGTATGCATTATAACCTCAACCTGATATTCTTTCTTTGCTCATTCATGTTTGCCAACACCTTTCTTAGACAAACACAATAGATACAATGCTGAAAGAATATGGCTTTGATCATGGATAAAGTGTTATTTTGTGAATCAATCAAGAAAAGATGGTGTACATAAATGATTAAACTGTTGATTGATTTACATGAAATAACCCCCAAAGTATTGGTTCACAAAAAGGTCAAGTAGTATAGAAGGGAAAGGATGCACTTCTGGGGCACTTTGCAGGGAAGTGGCCCATTTTTCAAAGTCTCCATAGTAATTTCAGTGCCATGGATAGCTCCTTTAAAGTTCAGGCTGAAACCCAGAGTGGGTACGCCACCCCACTGACATTGGAGCCAACAACCGCTGCTGGTTACTCAGATTGAGGAACCAAACCTGGAGCAATGGTTATACAGAACTCCATCTGTCTGAGAGTTGCCTCTGTGGCAGAGGAAGTAAGGAGTTTGGGCCCTGCTGTGCTTGGCTCATCAGAACATAAGAGGAGATCAGGCCAAAGGCCTATATAGTCCAGCATTCTATTCCCACAGTAGCCAGCCAGCTGGCTCCAGAAAGCCCACAAACAAGACATCAGTGCAATAACACCTTCCCACTCAACCCCCCAGCACCTTATATACCTCTAGTTAAAGGATCTCAGGTAGCAGGACTGCTAGCAGGTACGTCACTGCCAGTCATGATAGAAAATGCTGGGCTAGATGGATAAGTAGCCTAACTCATCATAAAGACAACTTCAGATATCCATATGATAGTTGTAAGTAACAATTCATTGCTGGTATATAAGGCCTGGTCCCATACCTAGCAAAGCCTCCTGCAGACCTGAGGTTCTATTCTCCTACCTTAAATGGAGGAAGTCAAAGACAAGTCTATACTTCTCTCTGGAAATGCCAGTGAGGAGCACATGCCAGGTCTCTGTCCAGGACCCAGCTGAGACAGAGGCTTTGTGGATCCTCTACAGACCAGCTCAGGTGCCATTAAGTTCCCACCAGGAGTCCATGCACTAATCAGAGTAACCAGTGGTAGAAAGAATCTAGGCATTTATGGACTCCAGTGGTAATCCTACTCTTGAGCATGCTAGGACAGAGATATCATCAAAGCAGAGAGAAAACAAGCAAGTTTAATCATGCTTCTCAGTTTTTATATATAAAAAAGGGCCCATGAGCACTTCTAAGGGTAACTAGATCAGTTTAATACCATTTTAACTGTCACGATATCCCACAAGCATCATAGACAATGTTAAGGATCATCTGTTGGAGATTCCCAGTTCATATAAATTAAAGAACTACAGTTCCCACCAAGGGTTCTTGCAGGGAGGGAAAGCTTGCTTGCAGTGGAAACATCTGAAGTGTAGGCAGATTCTCATTTAGCAAGGAGATAACTGTGAATCTGAGGGAGGGAAGGTATGATGATCCCTTTATGTAAAATTACCTTGCAAAGAACTATGATTATTGTTGACCAAATGCCCCTGTTCAGGAAATGGAGCAGGTTCACACATATTCTCTTTTTGTAGAGGGAGATTTTTTCGAATGCCATTTCAGTTTGCCATAGTATCAGGAATGCATTGCAAAACTCGCCATCCCCTTAAGTAAATATTTGAGTGACGCTCCTTTCCCCCTTCCCCACCTGCCAATCCTTGTGCAATTTATATAGGATGAATATTTTGCAATATAAGGATATTTCATCAAGGTGAAACCACACAGCAGCGCCAAGTGATTCTGCATCCAGATGGTGTTCACTCTCAGAATGCTCCCTTCCCGTTCCTTCAGTTTTTAATATTCTTCACCAGGTTATTTCAATATGCCTCCAATTATACCATGTCAGAATAACTGTTAAATAAATGCATGAGAGCATTTTGTTTCCTCGCACATAGTGAAAGAATTGTGCTCATTACTGGCACACAGGATCATCAGCCCTGGAGACTAGAGTCAGTACAGTTTAACCACAGACAGGTGCAGTTTTGCTTACAGTGATCTGTCATGTCGCTCAGCTCTGACCTTCGAGAATTGCCTCAGGCCTGAGAGGGATGGCTTCTCTGCTTGGGGACTCACTGCAGGGCCGGCGCTACCACTAGGCCAACTAGGCGCCGAATCCCGCTCTGCCTCCTCCGCCTCTTCCACCTCCTCCGGGCAGGCGGGCTTGCCTCTGTCCGCCAGGGCGCAGCTGGAGCGGCTGGTGGCTGCTGATCCGCCGCAGCTTGGCGCCTCTTCTCGCCTTCCTGCCTTCCTGCCTTCCTTCCTCCCTTCCCGGGCCGCGGAGGCTGGCGGCAGCAGCAGCAGGAGGAAGCTCGCTCGCTTGGCCGACTCTTCCTCGCTGCCGCTGGGACTGCTGCCGCCGAGGGAGGGAGGGCTCAAGTGGGGGGGCGCTAAATATTTGAATTTGCCTAGGGCGGCAAACTGCCTTGCACCGGTCCTGACTCACTGGCATCCCTGGCTACAGTTGCCAATGAGGAAGCCTGCCAGCTGTGGCTAGTGCTTTCGTCTTGTTTCTTTGACTCACACCACTTTCCAACAGGCAATGTTACGTGCAACTCAGTGCCACTGCTTTCAAAAGGGATGTGCATATTTACTCAGAAGTGAGTCCCACTAAGGCCCATAGAAATAGAGCTCATGCCCTAGTAACTGTTGCATAGAACTGCAGCTTTACA
The DNA here is from genome assembly GCA_021292165.1 of Shinisaurus crocodilurus. Lineage (NCBI taxonomy): Eukaryota > Metazoa > Chordata > Lepidosauria > Squamata > Shinisauridae > Shinisaurus > Shinisaurus crocodilurus. The sequence goes on from CM037876.1 coordinate 32,153,227, forward strand.
GCCAAACAAGATAGTGCATCAGAGATACATCAATGAGATGCATCCCAACATCTGTTTTTGTTGCGGGGGTAGTGGTCTTACCCATGATGCCAAATTTGGCCCTTTCTGGAGAGCCAGTGTGGCCTAGTGGTGAGAGTGTTGGACTGGGACTCGGGAGATTCGGGTTCTAGTCCCCGCTCGGCCATGAAACTCACTGGGTGACTTTGGGCCAGTCACGGACTCTCAGCCTAACCTACCTCACAGGGTTGTTGTGAGAAGGATGAGGATTATGTAAGCCGCCTTGGGTTCCTTTCAGGAAAAAAGGCGGGCTATAAAATAAATAAAATAAAATAAATAACCCTTTCCCCTCCAGTGTGTTGATTCCCCAATACAAATTACTCTACCCCATCACTGTGAAGCTATTATCTGATGGGGTGGGGAGACCCAGTATGGGTGCCTGTATCTTTCCCCCTCCGTGGCTAATAGAAGTTCCTCCAAGATGGGATTTTGCATAGGGGAAACACTGTAGGGATGTCAGCGCAATCTGCAACAGATTCTGCAGTGGACCATCTTTTCCTGAGTTGCACTGATTCCATGGACTTGTGGACCGTTGTGGGTTTTAAAAAATTTTAATATAATTTTACACAAAATTAGTCATAGAAAAATATGTAAAATTAAAAAAAAAACACCAACCAAAAATGCACATTTCCCCCATAGGGTAAAGCATGAAAATATGCATTTTTCAGAGATTTGCATATGGGGGTGGGATTTGTGCATTTTTGGGAGTGCACATTTGTGCAACTCTGAATTTGCACAAATGCGTTAAAAAATGCATTTTCGTAAAATCCGATTCCATCAGTGAGCGGACAATGGAACGAAAGGCACCTGGCAATCCATGAAACATAGATCAGATTTTACAATGTCCGTACATCCCTATCAGTCAGGAGGAAAGGGTCCACACACAGAGAGAGAGCTAGCTGCTTTCGCAAAAATCAATTAATCAATCAAAGGAATTCGCACACGTATGGTATCACCACTATTTTCACCCTTATTCCAGACAGTTTCTAACTGCACTGGTATTTTAAAAGTGGGAGGAAGCGATGATATCACATTGTGGGGTAAGAAATGGGAAGGGGGACAGTTTCTAGACAGAGGGGAGGGGGGAAATGTAGAGTACGGTGGTCCACTAAGGGCTGAGTCAGGTTGGGGGTGCTACATTGTTCAAGAATGGCATCATATCACATGGAACCCGGTGGATAACATTTCTGCAATGTTAAAATAAGCAGTCAAGACCAAGAGCTCTTGTTTGAACTCTTTTTCCCAGTCTCTGAGTCACAGGCTAATTCATTTGGTATTCAGCTTTATTTTTTGGGATGTAATGTCCTTTTGCGGCCACATCTCTTAATGTTACACAGTCATCCCCAACCTGGCGCCGTCGAAATGTGTTGGACCACAATTCCCATCATTCCCAGCCAGCATGGCCAATGGCCGTGCTGGCTAGCAATGATGGGAATTGCGTTCCAACACATCTGGAGGAGGCCAGGTTGAGAAAGATTGCAGTAGCCTGAGTTCTTGCAGGAACTGCAGTTTTTGATTTTGAAGGTCTGATAACAGGCACATTCTCAGTCAAAGCACAATTCCCCTTAATGTCATTTCATTCACAGCGAGTGTTTCCTTCAAGTCAACAAGATTCATATAATGTCATCAATGATATTTGAGGGCTTTTGTCATAACAGGTGGTGCTTCCAATGGAGCAAATCAGCCTTTTGCTGCCTCAACATCCTGCATTAGACGGTTAAAGCTGAGAAAATAAGATCAGAGAGAATGAACTGAATTCACCAAAGTTAACGTTTCTGAATGCAGCCTCAATGGCTCTTTCCTGCTTTGGTTCACTATATTATCTACTAAAATCATCATAAATGTTCCTTTTCAATATGTTATTCCAAAGGCCATTATTAACCTTTTCTGTACGGAATCCATTCATGATCGTCACTCCCCAATTAGGGAAGCAAATGCCTGGTGTATTGATGCACAGCGCACCAAAATGGTTCCAGGAGGACTCCTATGCTAGCTAAGGGATCGTTCCCACCCTTGGCGATGGCCTAACACTACTAGCGCCAGTGGTACAGGCGCTAGTGACCTCAATGCAATGTGCTCTATATGGGGCTGCCCTTGAGGCTGGTCCGGAAGCCGGAGCTAGTGCGGAATGAAACAGCCCAGCAAATATTGTCAGGAGCTGCCCTTTTTCAGCATGCAACTCCTTTGCTGAGGGAACAGCACTGGCTGCCTAGTCACTACCAGGCCAGGTTTAAGGTTTTGGCCCTGGTGTATAAATCCCTAAACAACCTGGAACCAGGATAACTGAGAGAGCACCTTCCTTCTCCCTTACCAATCTGCCCGGTCACTGAGGTAATCGGATGGCATTTATTTATTTATTATATTTATACCCCGCTCAGCATGGTGGCTCCATTTCTTTGGAACTCCCTGCCTCTGGAGGTCAGGCAGGTGCCAACATTGTCTTGTTTTTGGCACCTCCTGAAAACACTTTTATTTCAGGAAGCCTTCCTGATCTAACCAGCCACCGTTGTCTTGATACAGTTTTACTGAGCTTGTTTTTAACATATTGTTCTATTCTTTTACTTGTTTTCTCTTTTATTGTTCACTGCTCTGAAATTTCCATACCAGAATATGGAGCGGTAGATAAATCTTGTAAATAAATAAACAAACATTACAATTGCAAAAGGATCAGTGGAAAGCCCCGGATGACTGTCCTCACCTGAGCTCCCTCTGCCTCTACCACAGCAATAATGTAGGAAAAGATTCTGGGCTGGTTCACACGACCCAGGCTGCCGGCTGGGGGAGGAACCGCGGGGCCGTCCGCGGGGTCCGGCGGGGCGCCGCACACGACCGGCGCCCCGCGCGCATGGGCAGACCCCGTAGTCCCCGCACCGCAGTACGGGCCTCCCGGCGGTAGGGGGTGAGGCCCGGGATGGCCAGAGGGGCCGTTTGCCCCTACAGGCTGGAGCGGCGGCGGCTCTGGCCGCTCTGGGCTGCCGTCTCTGTGGGGACCCCGCGGGACGGCCGCCCGCTGTTCCGACGGCACGGTGACCACGCGCGGTAGGGGCTTACCCCGCTACCGGCCGTGGTCACTTTCCGTGGGTCCCGCCCGCGGCTGTCCCGCGGGGGCACCTCCGGTCGGCGTGCACACGACATGGGAACCGGCCCTCTGACTAACCCTGCAGTCAGTCACAGCACACCACCAGGGATATATAAGTTTTACTTTATTTATTTTATTTCAAGTGTTTTTGAAATAAGCCAAAAAGGCTCCTGGGGCAGCTTACAAACAGTCATTTAAACAAGACGGTCCCTGCCTACAATAAAAAAAGACACAACATGTAAGGAAAAAGGAATGGGTAGGAAAGATGGGAGAAATGTCTTTCAGCAGGGCTGGTGGTGGAATAGCTCAGCTTTCCTCTCATCTCCCTCTGTTAAAGCCAGAATGGCTTTTACTATGGAACATGGATCTCATCTACCAAAATGCACAGTACAGGCCTACATCTACGGGATGCTTCGAGCCCTGCGAATGGGGGGGGGCACTAAAACAACAACACGCACAGCCCCGAATGCAAGTTGTGCAGAGCCCCGAGGAGAAAAGCAGCAGCGGTGGGCACTCTGGAGGGCCCGGCTGCACATATTTCTATACATAGGGTGGCCATGTGTCCTCTTTTACAGAGGATTGTCCTGCATTTCAAGGGCTGCCAGAGAACCATCCTCTATTTAAAGGGCTGTCCTGTCCAATTCCAGTTTAAAGATAAAGAACCATAAGAACTGATGCCCTTGCGCACCATTGCAAGATGTACCATAGTTCTCTTTAAAGTAGAATAATTATTTCTAAATTTGCATCTATCCATATAAATTAGCATATGCAAATGTTATGCAAATCGCTGCCCTCTTTTTTTTTTTGGTGATGCATTTTCTCTTTTTTGGTGATTCGCAATTGGCCGCCCTAGCTGGGGACGGAACTGAAACAAAGAGTCCTGTAGGCCTGTGGCTTACGCTGGCTCAGCTTGTCTGAGCGTGGAAAGCTAAGCAGGGTCAGGCCTGGTTATTACTTGGATGGGAGACCCCCTCCTCTAGTTTCCTGCATTGAGCAGGCGGTTGGACTCGATAGCCTTGTAGGCTCCTTCCAACTCTATGATCTATGAAATCTATGAAATCATTCTCAGTGGGGAAACGACACTACTCGCATAATGAGGGTGATGGGACTCAGTCCCAGGTCCATCCCTGGCACAGAAATGCACTCTGCTAGGACTCAGGGAAGGCCTGCAGTCATTTCCACCCCTGGCTCCAAGAAAGATGTCCAGGCAAGAGAAGGGGAAGCAGAGAGGAGCATTTTACGCCGTGGAGGTTGGTGGCCGCAATGTCAGTAGGGTGGTGTATCCACTCCGGGTTGTAGTCTGAACTTTTAAGGAGTCATCCATGGTGCCAGACCTATTTGGAGGATAGGGTGGGGATAGGGTTCAGCACCATGGGTAGCTCCTTGAAAGTTCAGACTAAGACCCACAGTGGACACACCGCCCCACTGACAGTGGAGCCACCAGCCTCCACTGGCTGAAAGTGCCCACGAGCCTTTTGTGAATGCTCAGAGCAGGTGCTCGCCAAAGTGCAACCCTTTTCAGGTTGAACTTCAGGATACTTGGGCGTCCCCAGCTACACCGCTCTGTTCCTGGCTGTGCATCCAAATGCACATCCCATTAAAAGCAATGCACTTAGATGTGCATCTGATTTACACCCGAGATTCCAGATTCAGTAAGTCCTATGTGTGCTGTGCTTAGACCTCCTTAGTTGGATTGAGGGGAGGAAGCATGGGGGGGGGAGGATGGGGCCAAAACCAAGGGGAAATAGCATCAATGCAGCTTGAGACATTCAAGGGGAAAACTCAAAATGTTTGAGAGACTGAAGCCAATGTGTGTTACATTAGCTCTAATGGATTGCGTAGTATCTCTCCAGGATAGCTTTAATGCTAGTTGGTTCATGCACTGTGGTGTATCCTTCTACTTTGGCCAGTATGAATTTCCTGGCTTATTAACTGTTGTATAAACTGCAAAACGTTTGTTCATTATTTCCCCTGAAATCCTGATCTGCCCTCATGCATGCTGTATTGCAATTTCGTTACGCATCTTCCTCATTCAGTTCCAAAAAGTGAATAATTTATTTCCTCTTACCTCGCCCACTCACAGTGTTTGTTGCCAGCTGAAATCATTTTCAGCAAGAGGCTGAATGTAAAGTGGTTCTAACAATTTGACTTTGAACAACTGGAGAAGTAATTCCATTTCTTTCTTTCTTTTTTATTGCTTCAGCATTGCAAAACTCGGCAGAACTCCCCAGGCCTATCAATTGAAGTACGTCCTAATCAGGGACATTGTTGAATGTATCCCTGCCTTGGACCCAATTTATTTCTGCTTCTGGTGACTTGGTAGTAGAGTCCACACTATTCATTCTCTTGTCCTTCTCAGTTAAGAGTGATCCTGACCATGACTTCCACCCATCCGGCATGGTTGAATTGCCCTCAAGCCCCCGGTACCAGTAGAGGACTCCAGGCTGGCAGAAATCATTTTGCTCTTGTAGCAAAAGTCTTGTGTCAGCAGTGCACAAGCGGATTCTGTAAGGCGCCAGGGTTGGTCTCAAACTGGGGTCTTCAGCAGCTGGTTTGTTGTCTTGTTTCCTGTACCACCAGCACTCCATCTATAATAATAAAAGAGGATGGCTGTCTGGCTGGCTGTCCGTCAGCACCATAGCATAAAACCTAGACACCTGAAATTTGGCATGCATACTACAGGGACCTAGAGGTGTGCACCTCAGGGTTATTTTGTTTCTAAAACACATTGATTAATTTAAATGGATTCATGTGATTGAAGCCTGCTAGGGGCAGACTTCCCTAACCAGCCCATAGCTTTGCAGTTCACACAGTGTGACGCCAATCCATACAGTTGCTGTGGGGCAGCCCTCCACTCTTGGAAAGGTTGTGGACAGACCCCTCCCTCAGGGGCTACAGCGGTACAGCATGGCAGGAACCATGGTTAGGGGTGCCAGTGGAGCATGGATTTTACTCAGATGGGGCAGGCACAATGTGTCCAGTTCTGAGAGCTGTGTGTAAGTTTGCTGGAAGGCTTCACTGTATCAAACCAATGTCTATTCGAACCTCTGCAAAGCCAGGTCCAATTGCTACTTCTTCAGAAAGGCAGGCAGACTAGGTCTCATAGCTCAAGCGCTGCAGATCCAGTCTGAAAGGAGCCAGCTTTCATACTGTCTAGTGACAGAATCAGCACACACCACAGGCCTGCCTGATGAAACACTTGAGGCCAAGTCAGCTTGTGAGTCGAAGCAACTTGTTGTGAAGAGTGGCTTGGGTTCCTTGAAGGAAAAAAGGCAGGGTATAAATAAATATAATAAATAAATAAAACCACGCCCCCCCCCCCGCCTCCGGCCTTTCTGATTCCAGGCCTCTGGATCTCATCCACTCCTTCTGCCTCTGGCCCTTTCACACTCACTTCTTGCGGCAAAACTTGGCTTTCCCCCACCTGCAGCTTGTCCCGTTGCAGAGCCGGACCTGACAGGGTTGTGCCAGGGCAAGGGGGAACGCTAGGCCCAGTTGGGCATATGGTGGCATGGGGAAGATGCTTGCTCAGCTATCTATCTATCTATATCCCTCCTGCCTGCCAAAAAATGGAGCTCATGGTAGCTATCAATAAAATAGAGATTAAAAACAAATAACAACAATTAACATAATGTGTACTTTGACCCTTAGGGTGTTGCTTTCTGGAATAAGGCGGTGCGGGGGGGAGCTTCTAGGCTTTTGCCTCTAGGTGGGCCTCTGAGACCATCTAGAGCAGTGTCCTCCAACCTTGGGTCCCCAGATGTTTTTGGCCTACAACTCCCAGCATGCCCCAACCAGCATAGCTGGCTGGGGCATGCTGGGAGTTGTAGGCCAAACACATCTGGGGACCCAAGGTTGGAGGACACTGTTCTAGAATTATTCAGTCCTCATTAGGATGGCCACTTGAGAATTGGCAAAAAGAGGGCATGAATCGCCAAAAAAAGAGGACACCTCACCGCATAAAAATTGCATATGCTAATTTATAGATATAGGTGCAAATTTAGAAATCATTATTATATGTTAAATAGAAATTCAGTACATCTCACCATGGTGTGGGAAAGTGTGACTAGGTGACCTGTGCCTTGCTCAGTCTGCTGCCCAAGTGCTGTTGAGCGGAAACTTCGAGGCCCAGCTCTTCCTTCTGGTGGTTCTTTATCCTTAAACCGGACTTGGACTGGACAGACCTTCCGATGGAGGACACTTTCTTCAAAATAGAGGACAGTCGTCTGGCAGTCCTTCAAACATGGTCACCTAGAGGACTAGAAGGCAGTTCTGCCTAGTGGAAGCTGCATGTCCATCTTCCTGTGGTGGGACTTGATCCTCTGTCTCCTGTTTCACATTTCATTGCCCTTTCCTTTTCCCGCTGGGTAACAATAAAACAGATCTAAAACAATCCATGCTGAAAGGCTCATATATATATATATATATATATACAGTCTTCGTTTGTCACGGAGAAGACATCAGAGTCAGCACAAGGCAAATATCCCTGGGGAAAGCATTGCAGAGCTGGGAGGGGCACCACCGAGATCAGAAGTCACCGTCCTTCTCATTTCAGAAGGTGAGGTGAGGGAACTCGAAGAAGGCCCTCTTGAGGATGATCTTAGAATTTGGGCAGGAGAAGGTGGCCCTGGAGGCCATGATATTCAAAAAGCATATTAGTTTGCAGAGATCTTTCTCCTTGCACTCTGTTTTCAAGGGCCTCACATGCTCTTGCACTGGTGTTCTGAAAGATAATCGCCTTTCTTGTTATTCTGGTGGCATTACAGACTTCCTAATTTGATTTTTGTTCTAGTTTTTCAGCAAAAGGTGACCAGAACTAAGGCTGGTGATGAGAAGCTTCTGTGTGCTGTCAGAAAACCAGGTATGAGGCTCAACAATTCTGTTGTTTTTACCTCATGTTTTTTTAAAGGATCAGAAAGACTGTTTACTGGCAGGGCACTGGCTCATTTCTGGACTTAACCCTTCTTGCGTATGAATCATAAAGCCCTCTGCAACACAACTATGTATGAGTGATAATTTGCTGGTTGGTAACACCAACACAACTCATATCAAGATCTGTCTACATCACCCTTCCCCAACCTGGTGCCCACATCTCCCACTGAAGATATGTTGGACTTCAGTTCCCATCATACCCATCTGACTGGGAATGATGGGAGCTGTGGTTCTGTTGAGTTGTGGTTCTACTGGCCATTAAGTTTAGGTCTTAAGTCCTAAATCAGAAAGCTTCCAAGTGGATGTGGCTCAATTTTGGTAACTTTCCTTTTGATCTATGCCAGGAACTGGATAGGTAGTGTGTGTCCCTGTTGGTTCTACTGGACCTTTCAGCAGCTTTTGATACCAACAACCATGGTATCCTTCTGAGGTGTCTGTCTGAGGTGGAACTGGGAGGCATTATTACATAGTGGTTCAGGTTCTTCTTGGAGGGGTGATCTCAGAAGGTGGTTGATTCCTGTTCAATGCCATGGCTTTTGGCCTGTGGTATCACTCAGGGTTCCATCTTATTCCCCATGCTATTTAACATATACATGAAACTGGGAAAGATTGTCTGGAATTTGGGGTTTGGGGCCTCCAGTACGCTGATGACACCAAACTCTATCTCTCTCCATCTAAATCCAAGGAAGCTGTTCTACTTCTGAACTTAATCCAGACAAGACAGAGGTGCTCCTAGTTAGTCAAAAGGCAGATCAGGGAATAGGGATTCAACCTGTGCTGGATGGGGTTACACTCCCCCTGAAGACTCAGGCTCAGAATACTCCCAGACATAGCCTTGAACCTGGATGTCCAGGTTACAGTGGTGGCCAGGAGTGCATTTGCACAGCTGAGGTTAGTGCACCAATTGCTCCTGTTGCCTCGAGATGTCTTACCTGCCCACAGTCACGCATGCCTTAGTTACATCCCGTTTAGACTACTGTAACATGCTGTAGCTCTAAGTGGGACATACTGTAGCTCTTTGTGGGACTACCTTCAAAAAAACTGTTCAGAAACTTCAGCTGGTCCAGAAGGCTGACACCAGACTGTTGACCAAGACTGGTTACAGGGAGCACTGTGACACCCTTGTTACAACAGCTTCACTGGCCACAGGGTCTGTTTCCAGACAGAATTCCAAGTGCAGGTTATGACCTATAAAGCCCTATATGGCTTGGGACCAGGCTACCTGAAAAACCACCTTCTCCCATACGAGCCTGCCCAGGTCTTAAGATCTTCAGGAGAGGCCCTTCTTTTGAGACTGCCACCTTCAGAGGCACATTTGGTGGCAAAGCAAAAGAGGGCCTTCTTGGTTGCTGCTCCCAGGCTGTGGAACACCCTGCCAGAGAGGCTAGGTTCACTTCCTCTCTGTTGTCCTTCCGCCAGCAGGCAAAGACCGCTTTATTGAAGCAGGCCTTTGGCATATAAGTGAGTCTGTTGTGTTAGATGCAGTTTTTATTCTGTTATTGCTGTGTTTTTAAGTTGTGTTTTAATGCATTTGTTTTATTATTGATTTAATCAAGCTTTATTTATGATCGTTAAGCTGCCTTGGGTGCCATTTTTCTTGGTAGGAAGACAGAGAACAAATCAAATAAATAAATACATACATGCATACATACCAGGCAGGGATGTTGAAGAGTCCTTGGTTTTGAGTCACGAGTCGAGTCACAAGTCTTTGGACCCGAGTCTCGAGTCCGAGTCCTTGGTCCAAAATGGTGACTCACGAGTCACGAGTCACTCCCAAAGCTGACTCCACGAGTCCCTATTAAAATCAATGGGGGTTTCCCCCAACAAAATAAGGCTATTTCAGATGTGTGGCTTAAATAAATTCTAGGCACAAGTGTGCCTTTTTATTTCAAAACTCTGCAACTGATTTTGGCAAGAACAGACCAGACAGACAAACCCAAAATAACCAGACAGGCAGAGGCCTTTGTCTTGGACAATTCAAACCGTGGAACTGGTTAAGAAGAGACCAGGCAGGCAGAGGAGGCAGGGCACCCCAGGCAGGTAGGCAGAGGCAGGCAGCCAAACCCAAAATGTCTGAAAGGCATTTTAGGAAAATGATTTTAAAAAATAAACTTGCTGTACTTCCTAAAACCTATCCATGTTGCATTTGAGGAACACAATTTTGGAACACGAGTCCTTGGTCTCGAGTCCCGAGTCGAGTCTCGAGTCCCATTAAAAATACTGGGACTCGAGTCTGACTCGAGTCAGAGGGGGGACTCAGTCCGACTCACGAGTCGAGTCCTGGAGTCCGAGTCCCCATCCCTGATACATACTAAGGCAACAACTTAGTATGCACACCTAATAAGGAATAAGCCCCATTCATCACAACAAGAATTACTGCTGTGTAAACATACATAGGATTGACCATAGATTTGGGGCCTTTTTGGGAAGCTGTTCATACCTACCCTATCAATGAAAAAAGACTTTCTGTGTCACTATTTGTTCAGTTTTTATGAGCAGCGAGTTTACTGTAACCTTCAAGCATTATTATAACATTTTCCTAGGAGATGATTAAACATCTGTGTTAGCACCACTGGAGCACCCATGTCCAAGGTTATTGCTGTACACGTTCAAATAATGTCTAAACATCAATCACCTGCTGAAATAAATGTATTTTTTAATATGCTGGCCAGATCCACCACTGCACTGTGCTATGTGTAGCCACTGGGCACAATAAAAAGTGAAATTGTAACTGTTAATTAAAGCTGCTTTGCATTGGTACAAGGCTGTAAAATCAGGATCTATTATTATTATTATTATTATTATTATTATTATTATTTCATTTAAATTAGAATATATTGTTGGTCAAAGGACCACAGAGAGCCCAGTGATAACATAAGAGTCCAGTGTGACCATGATGGAGGAGGTACAATGTTCTTCCACAGAAAATTAGGCAGGGTTAATAATCACCAGCTTACTAGTGTGAGGTTCCTGTCTAGCAGTTAACTGGCCACCACAATGTTAATTACACTAATTACACTGGCACTTTACATGACTCTAGAGCACTTCCATATTTTCATAAGAACATAAGAAGAGCCAGGCTGGATCAGACTTGAAGGCCTATCTAGTAGTCCAGCACTCTGTTCACACTGTAGCCAACCAGATGCCAAAGGGAAGCACACAAACAGGACATGGGTGCAACAACACCCTCCCACTCTTGTTCCCTAGCAACTGGTATGCAAGCAGACTGGGGCCCTAGGGCTATTAGAAGGGCAGAACAATGATGGAGTACAACTGGAGGGATCCCCTTATCCTCGTGGGTGGGAAGTGTACTCTCTTACTGATCTAGGTAGCAGAGTACCCATTTGTGTGCCTTAAAAAAAAAAAGAGGCTACTCCTTATTTATTAAGAGAACTTAGTCCCTCCTTTCAGGATGGCTTACAATAAGCCAATAAATTCAAACAACAATAGTATAAACCAATAAAATAAAAACAGGTGCACACTAAAAAGGAGGGCTCACCCCATAAAAATCTCAACTCAACAGATCAAACACCTGCCAGAAGAATAACAACAACAACAATAGTAGTAGTTGACCAGCTGACAAAAAAACAAGTGAGAGTGCAAGATGGATAACACAAGTTAAGTTGTTCTGTAATCCAGGTGCGGATAGAGACAAGACCCTTCCTTGCATCCCGAATAGAGGAAGCTGCATCATACCGGACCATTGGTCTAGCCCAGTATGGTCGACACTGACTGGCAGTGGCTCTCCAGGTCTCCAGGCAGGAGATTTTTCTAACCCTACCTGGAGATACCAGTGATTGAACCTGGGACTTTCTGCATGCAAAGCATGCGCTCTATCACTGAGCTATGGCCCCTTTCCCAGTCATGCCTCAAACACAGATGGGACACAGAGAAGAGCCTCCCCAGTGGATCTTAGAGAGCGGGCACACTGTTGTGGGAGGAAGAGACCCCTTGGATATCTTGGACCAAAACCATTTAGGGCTATGACAGTGCATTGGTTTATACTCCTGCACTGCAGAGAGCCATGCAACATCTTGCCTATACAGCTGTATATGACTTGCCAATTGGGCTTGAATATGCCGCATGTATAGAGAGAATCCAGCACAACACAGTGCTTATCTTTGGAAAAGTGCAATATGCATGCTGTTCGGTTGCTGTGAACCAAAGTGCCTGGCCTTCATATCATGTGTCAGTACTTCCTCTCTTGAGTTTCATAATTAGTTAATGGCACAGTGCTATCTCACAACGGAAACACCAACCACAACTAAATTTAATGGAGAGTGAATTAATCAGGCAAATGGCCATGAATCTGAATGCTTTGTACACCAAGATACTAACCACCACCACCCCCATCGCAGCTAGATATTGGCTTCTCGCAATTCTGCGTGGGCAGCATTCATCTTATTTATCAACAAAGAATTTAATCCAGGAGCTTAAACCTTATTGATATTCCAGGCCCAGTTGGGAGCCAGATTCATCCCTACTAGACCTAGCAGGACAAGGAGAGACCAGGGAAAGGTGCACCACTTACTGACCTCATAGTTTGGGGTGGGAGCAGAGCTGCGATAATACGTAAAAAGACTGTTTGTAGCATAGCTGACCAAGGAAGAGTGGGGATATTTGCTAAATGATCTGTAGGCTGGTGGCTCTGAGGAGGCTGGGTGAAGTACTGGTCCCCATAAGCCACAACATCACCCCTGTCACGGAGACCTTTACCATTTGGGCTTACATACTATGCTCTGCATTTTAAGAGTAGACCTAGTCTTCTCCGACCTGGTGCCCTCCAGGTGCCTAGACCAGCCTTCCCCAACCTGGTCCCCCCCCCCAGATGTGTTGGACTACAGGGCTGTTAACTGTCTGGAGATGATGGGAGGTGTAGTCTAACACATCTAGGAAGATACCAAGTCAAGAAGGCTAATAAAGACAAAATGGAACAGATTCAAAGGAAGCCAAGAAAGATGCCCAGGGGCATGGAAAGCATGCCCGCTGAGGAAGATTGAAGGGACTGGCTATGTTTAGCCTGCAGAAGAGAAGACTGAGTGGGGGGAGGGGTGGGATATGATAGCACTCTTTGAATACCTGAAGGGTCATACACCTGAAGGGTCATACAGAAGACTTGTTCCCTGCTGCCCCAAGGGGCAGATCTTGATCTAATGGGCTTACATTACAGGACGGTGGATTTTGGTTGAACATTAGGAGAAACCTCTTGACTGTCTTAGCAGTTTGACAATGGAACCAATCACCTAGAAGGATCCTGGGCTCTCTCCCTCACTGGTCATCTCCAAGCAGAGGCTTGGGCTAGATGGCCTACATGGCCCCTTCCAACTCTATAATTCTATGATTTACTCATTTCATTTATATTGCACCTTTCCTCCACGGAACTAAAGGCACCATACATGGCTTCCCTCTCCCAGTTTCATCCTCTAGTAGGGTAGACTGAGAGATAGCAACTAGCCAAAACTCACCCGGTAGGCTTTGCAGCTGAGTGGGGATTTGAAGCTGTGTCTCTCCAGCCCTAATTTGGCATGCTAACCAGATGGTCTGCATAAACCACAACAACACAGTGGCTGATGGGATAGAGGAGGTAGGAGAAAGAGTGCCCAGTAATTCCTCATGGTGTACTCATTTTCTCTATTTCTGGAATTTATGTTTCTATTAAAATAGATACGATTCAGAGCATGACTTTGCCTTTTTTAAAATTGTTTACATTTGCTACGTGCAGACAGAGCTTATGATGACAGGACCACATATACTACTGTCAAGCCAAGCATCCCATTGGAGCAAGAAGAACTGATCCTATTGCAGGAGCAGGTGAAGAGTGGGACAATTTCTATGGATGAAGCAGTGGAGAAATTCAAGCAATGGCAGAATCATAAAAGTGGATTAGAAGCCAACCAGCAGGTAAAATTATTGTAGATTTGGTGTGTGTGGGGGGTGTGTGCTCATGAGCTAGCCATTATTTTCAACAAGATATGGCTAAGGTTTGAGTGGGTTTCACATTTTTCTCATCCTGCGTTGTACATTTTCAATCAAACTTGAGTTGGATATGCATGTGTGTGAGTAACATAGGAAACTGCCTTCTATCAGGTCAGAGTATTTGTCCATCTAACCCAGGATTGTGTTCTGAGTGGCAGTGGCCCACTGGGATCTCAGGCACAGATCTTTCTCTTCACCTGCAACTTGACCCCCTCCCCCCAAACCAACAGGCATCGAAGAAAGACATTATCTGCATCCCTTATAAGTGCAGGTGCACAACACGAGCTAAATGTTCTTCCTCCTAATTGGTATCTGAGCATGTGTGTGAGCTCTCCTCTCCATTGCTTGTTATCAGTATTATTTATTTATTTATTATATTTATACCCTGCCTTTTTTACTGCAAGGAACCCAAGGCGGCTTACATAATCCTCCTCCTCTTCCTCCTCCTCCTCTCCATTTTATCCTCACAAGATATTCACTTTGACTTTACTTTCGGTTTAACAAAAAAAAAAAAAGCTGTTTACAAAAGACAGTTGCATTTTTTCTCTTTTTTCAAAGCCAGTTTTTTTAAAGTCTCAGTTCAAGGTATAAAACTGTCATAACATTAACTGGGGGAAAAATCTTCTTACCCATGGGCCAGGGGTCTGGCATAGAAGTCTAGCATCTTCTTCAACATGAGTCTGGGGTGTTTTAGGGGCTCTTCTTGTAGGTCTCCCCAAAACCCTCATTCAGACCATACAATCATTCCAAATTAAATTAGTCTTCTGCAGTTTGAAGTTGCCTCTTCAGTCTTCTGTTAGCAAAATTATTTAACCTTTTCAGTGCCAATTTTTTTGCAACCCCCCTTGCCCTGCAAAGCTTGCAATCTGATATGACCACAAGTCAGAACGAGCATCAAGGTGGAAATCAGTGAAACTCAACATGCTCAACATCCTTAGTGAACAGTGCTTTGAACACTGGAAAACACAATAATAATAATAATAATAATAATAATGATGATGATGATGATTCTGCCAGCAGCACTTCATACACAAGATAATATAGCATTAACCACAAATTAAGATATGTTCACACAAAACAGGTCTTTTAAAAAATAAATTCATGAGAGTCCAAACTTTGCCATGTTTTTAATGTTTATCTAGGGTCCTTCATTTTTCATGGGTCTACTCTGTGATCCAATGTGTAAGGGTTTTTACTCAGGTTTCTGTAAGGCAGCTGCAGTGATTAGGGAATAAAGCTGCAGAATAGGTTCTTCCTACTAGCCCATTGTAGTTATATAATACTTCCTTCTGATGAAAACAGCGAGGATCAAGTCAGCTCTCTGTATGGCTGATAATAATTGCCTCTAGCCTTGGGGAGTGGGTGACTGCAGTGGTGATGTTTCATTTGCACTTAGAGGAAACTTTCCGCAAATATCAAAAACTAAAATACAAGGATTCTCCTCACAAAGTGAGGGTTTTTTCCCCATGTCTTTTAAACATGATTTCCTGTGCTAAGAAGCTTAAGTGTGCAGAATACTAAAAAGCTCTACTCCTCCAGTGACTCATTCATTATTTTTAACAATCAACTGCAGTGCAGCCATTGATTTTTGTTGTTGTTGTTTGTTTCTTACTTAAGGAAAAAATACGCCAGCTCAGAGACTCCATTATCAGAAAAAGGCCGGAGGAGGAAAGCATGTATGGTAAATTACATTTAACTAGTATTTCTGTAGATGGAAGAAGGGAACTGTAGAATTAATAAAGGCCTGAGCCTTGCTGAAGCCCATGGAGAGTCTTCTATAGTTTTACAGCACTGAAGCAAGTTTTTAATGGTGCCCTGCAGAGTGCAGCATGCCCCATGAAGTGTGGCCTGCAGGGGGATCTGGGGGGCAAAAGTGGCCCCCAGAACCCCCAAGTTTTCCACCCCTGCCATAGAGAAACACAAATTGCTTCATATTTTTAACATTCTAGGCCAACCTTGCCAAATCTGGTGCCCTCCAGATGTCTAGGAGTTCCGCTCCCATCAGCCCCACCCCAGCCAGCATGGCCAATGGTCAGGCATGCATGCTGGGTGTTGTATTTCAAGACATCTAGAGGGCAACATGTTGGGGAAGGCCATTCTAGGCAATGGAATCAGGAAACATGTTTCAAATAGCAATTTAGTATTTGGGCAGTGGGCGTGGGGTGGGGAACCAATGTGTAAATACAGAAGCATATCTTCTATTTATTTATTTAGAATATTTTGGGATCGGCCCTCCACTCCATGAATTCTCAAGGCAATTTGCAGTACAAATAGAAAGATTAAAATACATAAAAATACAAATACCTAAACTATTTAAAACTGGGAATTAATTATGAAAACAGGGAGTGGCATTAACTATAAAAAGCTAAGCAGAACAATCTCATCTTCATCAGCAGTCTAAAGGACACTAAGGAGGAGCTAGCCTAACCTCCCAGGGGATGAAGTTCCACAACCATGGTGCTGCTACACAAAAGGCCCTGCCATATGAGTGCCCACAAGCCTCTCCTCTCTAGGGGGTGGGGCACAAAACAGTGTCTCACGTGATAAGCACAACCTACCTCATGTTCCACCAGCCTCTTCTTCACCAGGGGTCAGTTCACATAGGAACCCCTTGAATGAGCCTCTCTGTAGTCAGAAGCCTCTGAGTTACTGGAAGAGTGATCCATTCTGGAAGCTGTGGATGAAAACACCTCCAGCCCTCTCTCAGTGTTGCCTTCTGATCACCCACACACACATCCACTGACACCTCTGGCTTCATCTTGAAGCAGCAAGAGGAACAAGGAACTCTCAGTAAAAGGGAAGAGATAGTGACTTCCATGTTCTCCTCTGCTACTGCAAGAAGAAATCTGGCAGGAGGGTGGTAAGCAGTATTGAGAGGGGTGGAACGGAGCTCTCTGCCCCAAGAGAGAGGAAGGGATGCAGTTTGCCTCCTTTAAAGTGGCAGTTGCTACTTTAGAATTGACCCACAGCATAACCTGCCGATATCCCTCCCCTTCAGTTGCCAGAGAACTCACCGAGAGACGGGGAGAGATCGATTCTGTATTTTTCAGTGCAAAAAGGTGAAGTTCCACAAGGCATGGCTCATATTTCTATGGAAGCTCCCAACCTCGCCACCGCTATTGAAATAGAACATGTGAAATGGAACTCTGAAAAAAATCAGTGCAACACTAGTATTGACAAACCCATAGTGAAAAGGCCTAATCTTGCCATCTATGGGCTTTTCTACATGAAGCACTTACCCTGCCACTTTTCCAAGGCTTCTTCTTCCATTTTCTTTATGGGAGTAAAGAGTGCCTCATTTACATGTGGGTCACGTGTGTTCCCCCCCCCCCCCGGGGTTTTTTCTTTCTCTGCCTTTCTGTATGTTGTATTACACAACCACAAGGTGGCGCTGCGTTATAGCACAATTCCGGAAATACAGAGGCTTCTTGTAGTGTGATTTAGCATTGTAGCTAAATAATACCTCATTATCCTCACTCTAAAAAAAGCCGTGAAAACAGCTGGGAAGTACAGAAGAGGTCCTGTGAGGATGACAATGTCATGAAAAGGCCCCACAAACTTCTCTGAGTGAGGGATAACAAGCACACTATAAATTCCTCATGTAGAAAAGCCATATCTATATTATAGATGGATAGATAGATATATCCGTCATGAACACAGAAACCAATCGGCAAATCAGGAAAGGGTCAGACAAAAAAAAACCCTCATGACTGGACGTCATAACCATAATTTGACATTTTTTCCTTCTCTACAGACAAAATCACCATTGTTCACCATCCAGATGGTAAGCCACATTTTAGCTTAATTTCATAAATTATACCTTCATTATGAACATCCCCTCTCCCCACCCCCAATAATTTCTCAGGAAGTAACAATCTACAAGATGGAAATCATTTATTTTAACACAAATCCAAAGATTTTCTGCTCCATCCACCCACCCACCCACCCCATTTTGCTGAGTTGGTTGTATTGGGTGAAAGGGCCCACCAAAGACCACTGGTCAATTTGGGGAGTGGGGCAAAGCCTTTCAGGGGTGGAGGCCTACTAGGAAAGGTGGCGGGAACGGGTTTTTCTTTTCTTTTTTAACATGTTTGTTTCCCCCACCTTGCAAATGGCAGCAGGAGTACTCCTCTGTGTCATTGTTGGGGGGAAAGAGATGGCAAGCCTCATGGGAACTGCACATGCAGTAGCTATCTAGTAAATCAAACACTCACTTAAAAAGAAGTGGTTTTGTATGCCTTCTAAAGGTGGAGAGGGAGGTGGTAAGGGGAACCATCCACGGGAGAGGATTCATCAACTAGGATGCCGCCGCCACGGTCCTAGAGCTGACCCTCAGATATCGGGGATCCTCACAAAACAGCCTCTTTGGAAGATCTCAGTACATCAGTAAGGATATATGTGAGGATGCATTCCTTCAAGTAAGCTGAGCTCAGATAGTGTAAGGCTTTAAAATGTGTGCCATATATATCCCTATCTTGACTGTGTTGCCTATTGTAAAATAAGATCTCAATACCAAACTGCTAAGAATGGGTTTGACACAAAAAATTTACTCATATTTATTTATTTTTATAGTTTTTATGAAAAGAGGGAGAGACAATCTTAATGCTGAAGGCATTGTATACACCCATCCATTTACAAAGCAGGTATGTATAAATATTTCCAAAATGTTTCTAATTTCTTTTTTCTTTTCTTTTTTACGTTTAATTTTGGAAATAATGGTTTTGAAACATTGGCCTTCTCAGATAGTATTACATAATAAACAATGACATGCTAAGTGTCCTTCTGTCAAGCATCCTTCCATCAATTGTGTAACAAACCGCGATGTAGTAAGTGTCTTTCTATCAACTATTGAAAATACCATCCTGATGCCAGATCTCAAAATCTCAAAATACATTTGAAAAGTTCAACCCCACTGCCCCAGCCTCCTTTTCTGATACCTTTTCTGAAACTGTTTCAGATTCACTATTTACTTCCTATATGTTAACATAAAACTATGAAAATAATTATAAAGATTTTTGGATACCTGTCCCTGCCCCAGACATTTGAACAAAAGAAGCAGCAGCCATACTAGATTTGCCCCGCACAATAACAATATTTCTTGTAATCTGTGTAGGGAGAAGTTGTTTAGGAAGTGTTTAATGTTTATGAAAAAGCTGTCTCAAGTTTAGGGCTCAATCCTATGGCTGCTAGACACTGTCTAGATGGCCATAGGAAAGGTTGGAGTCCCAGCTCCGACCTTGGAAAAAGTGCTCTGAGGTCAGAGCTGGGACTCTGACTTTGGAGCGTCTCCCCTCCACCCTCGCAGCTAGCGTGTTTCTTTCCACACCAGCTGAGCCTCTGAGGTCAGAAGACCAACTTCGGAGCTGGTGCTGGGGGTGTGTGTGTTCCGGATGGGTGGGGAGAGGAGGAGCAAGGTCCACCATCTTATAAGGAATCCTGGTGGTGCCTCCGGCTCCTCTCCTCGCAAGCCAGTGTAAAACACTTAGATGTCCGAAATCGGATGTCTAAGTATTTTGGAGGGCGAGGGAAGTATGGAGGCAATCGTTGCCTCCATTCTCCTCCCGCCCTCAATAGGATGCCCATAATCCTCTGCATTCAGCGGGTTACAGGCAGCCACACTGGCCATGATCACGCTGCCCATGAAATAATGTGATTTGTAGCCTTCCAGCAATTTATTTTAGCACTAAGCCTTTAGAAGCAAGTAGAAAAGACCCTCTTGTGTACGGTGATACAAATTATGTTTTCTTCTCCTCCATGCATTCAGGAAGCCTGCTTTTCCAGGGTTTCCAAACAAGTGGACAGAGCTCTCTGCCCATGTAATGGAACACACATAATTCTTTTCACATTTACAGTGAAGAAGATGTATAGATGAGTGACATAGCATTCCGACTTGATTCCCCACATAAATACGGAGAAATTAGAGTACATAAGCATCCTCAATCATGATCTACAATTTCCACCTCTTTTCTTCTTCTTCTTCATGGTAATGGGCTTGCCGCTCATATCAAAGAGGATTTTCGTTTCCACCACAGGTTGAGGGCAGTACTATAGTAATAGTACCCTACCAGCTGCTCCTGTCCATTCCCTTCTATTAATGTACTATGCATAACCAAGTGGCTGACTGCATCAGAGCAATCCCAGATTGTATGAACTGAACCTTGCAAATGATGCTGGCTGAACCTGGTGGGGGCATGTGGCAATAAAGTGTATCTGGTTTTAATTAATTTTGCCTCTCAATGTCTCCCTGGGTCCAAATTGCTTCCTCAGCTTCATCCAAAAGCCATTCAGGAAAGCATTGAGCCCCTTTGAAAAATTGTTAGTTTAATGATTACGAGCACTGTCCTGATTGCCTGGCTGCAGATCTATAGAGTTTTGCCTCCTTGCTCGTATCTTATTTTTGTTCCACTTGCTCATTAGTCATCTATATTGAGCCCACCATGACAGGAAGGGACATCTCTCTGTGTATCCATAAGGAGGAGAGTTACCACCTTTTTCTGGCAGGTCTCCTGCACTTCGGATAGCTCTGTGAGAAACTGACAATCAGCAGGGAGAGCTTTCAACATCACTGCTTCTCCATCCTTAGAAAAGTTGTATTGTTAAGTTTCTGCCCATGTATACATCTGTGAAAGGCACAAAAAAAATCTGCCAAAAAAAGGGGCAGCCCTAGTGACATGGTATGTACTAATTCAGACTTCCCCAGCCTGGCACTTTGGCCTTCAGTTTCCAGCTGCCCCAGTCAGCATCGCCAATGGTCAGGAATCCTAAGAGTTGTAGTCCAAATTCATCTGGAGGATCACCAGGATGGGGAAGGCTGGACTAACCACTTCTGGCCGGTGTGTGATCAAGCCCTCAGTATTTATTATAACCTCCTTGTGATAAAGGTCATTATTGTTTCCCCCATATTACAGATGCGAGAGCTGAGAGTAAGAGATTGGCTTGCTCAAGGCCACCCAATACATTCCTGGATGTGCGTGAATTGTTTTCCTGGAATTCTGTAATGTTCCGGGAGGGGTGCATACAAAAAGGTCCCAGGTTCAATCCCCAGCATCTTCACTCAAAATAACTTCAGGTCATGGAGAACTGGTCCCCGTCAGAACAATTAATACTGGGCTAGTTGGTCCAATGGTCTTGCTCAGTATAAGGCAGCTTCATATGTTTTTCCATACCTGTCCATTTTTGCCACTATACCTGAGCAATCTGTACATAGCTAAAAGAGGGGTGGGTGAACCTGCGGCCCTCCAGATGTTGTTGGACTCAAACTCTCATGGCCAATGGTCAGGAATGATGAGAGTTGTAGTCCAAAGACATCTGGAGGGCTACAGCTTCTCCAGCCCAGAGTTCAAAGAACAGGATGAACTGTGTGTAGGCATCACACATCTTAGAGGTCTTCGGCTGCATGCACACACTGCACCAAACCTAATAAAAAACAAAAACAAAAAAACCCCTCATCCAAAACATATGATGTGGTAGAGCTTCAAAGGTAAACCTGAATTTCTTGCTTTTTCACCCAAATAGGCCGCACAAACCACCTTACAAGAAATGCAAAAATGTCACAGTATCATCAGTAACAACCAACAGAATGAATTTTTAAAAGTAAAACCCAAAAAGCCAACAGAAGCACCTGCAGTTAGCACAGCATCACATCATAATTCAAGTGGTCCCAAAACACCCACTTCTTCTGATGGAAAGGGAACATGGAGCAATGTGTCTGTAAATGACGAAAGTGTGCAGGTAGATTCGTATAGGAAAAGCAGTCCATATCCCAGATTATTTAGGGCTTTAAAGTTCAAAACCAGCACCTCGAATTGAGACTGGAAAACCTACTGGGAGTAGCACTTAGCCGAAACACCCCTGCCCTGTTTCGCCATCAAATTCATGGGTTGCAAAATGGGGAGATAAGTTTGACTTCTGAACTTCTCTCAGCATCTGCTGGCTAGAGAAACATTCCCCCCCCCTAAAGGAGCCCTCTGGAGCTTTCCCTGGGGGGCAAGGAATGGCAGGTCTAGCCCTGGGGGGGGCAACCTTTTTTCTCTTGAAGGACGCATTCTCTTGCGGGTAATCTGTCGGGGGCCGCATCTCAGTGAGCAATGCCAAAGCCAGTGGTTGGGCAAGGCCAGAGCCAATAATAGGAGGTCACTCCTTTTTTTTCCTTTCGATTTCTGCCCCTCCCCTTCCCTCCCCTTCCTCCTCTCTCTCTCTCTCTCTCTCTCTCTCCTTCATCCTTCCCACACAGTGGACTGTCAGGGAAGGGGCAGATCACCCTTGCCAGAGGTCTGAATGGACCACACTCAGAGGGCTTTTGAAGTTAGGCCTTGGGCTGCAGTTTATTCACCCCTGGTCTAGCCACTGGTAGCTGCAAGGAGCTCTAGTGGTAGGATTGAATTTCACCATTGACCAAATCTCGCCACTGCCCCTGAAATTTGCCCAACGGTTTTGTCCCAACCCCGCTGCCACACTCCCGGACCCAAATGAAGTGTTGTTTCCAAATTGGAGGGATATGCTCCATACTGCTTCCCCCTGCCATCAGTCTGGCCATCTCATTCTGGACCAACTCATTTCTATACACTGTTCAAAGGCATCCCTACATAGAGAGTACTCCAGTAATAAGTCACCGGGGCATGCATAACTTGCCAGATCCAGAACAGCATTCACACACAGCACATGTTGTTTCAGACTCTGCTTTGAAACCTGCTGAGGAAAGAGCATGAGCCTGCAGATAACAAACAGAGGTAAGAGCAGATTTTCAGTGTGTTTTGCATGTAGAAATTGCATTACTCCCTATGCTAGGTTAATTCATTTTATTTAATGCTTGCTGAATATTTGTAATGTTTAAGGCAGTACTACCCCAATTTTTAGAAAGTCTTTTTTAATATTTTTTTGGTCATTCATATTCAGTCATTTTCTTCATTTTGACTTTCTGTTTGTAAGCAGTTTTAAAGGTTGTGGCAAGGTGGAAATATCAATTTGTTCAGGCCACAATCCTATGGTACCTGGGAGGGTGTTCCAAGAGCTATAACATCTAGCAGATCTCCTTCTCTGCCCATGGAGACAGAGGTTCATGGGTAGAGAAAGAGGTCTACCCTCACAAGCCTCCCCATTTCAGGCCCCGAGAACTCTGTTGCCCTTAGTGCTCCAGTGGCAGTAATGGCAAAAAGGATGCCTGCCATGGATGGGTCAGGGAAGGCTTTCATAAGAACATAAGTAGAGCATGCTGGATCAGACCAAGGATCCATCTAGTCCAGCATTCTGTTCACTCAGCAGCCAACCAGTTGCCCACGGGAAACCCACAAACAGGGCATGAGAGCAACAGCACCCTCCTGCCCAAGTTCCCCAGCAACTGATGTACATAGGCATACTGCCTCTGATCCTGTAGGTAGCATGTTGCCATCAGGACTAGGAGCCACTGATAGCCTTCTCCTCCATGAATTTGTCTAATCTCCTTTTAAAGCCCTCCAAATTGGTGGCCATCACTGCATCCTGTGGAAGTGAATCCCATAGTTTTACGATGCGTTGTGTGAAGAAGTACTTCCATTTATCTGTCCTGAATCCCACACCAATCAACTTCAGGGGTTGACCCGGGTTCTAGTATTATGAGAGAGGGAGAAAAATGTCTCCCTATCCACTTTCTCCACACCATGAATAACTCTGTACACCTCTATAATGTCTCCCCTTCAATCTGCCAGATGCAAAGCCGTCTCATCCCAGTTTCCCTGACACCCCCACGGAACAGGGCGGGCGGGGGGGGAAGTACACCAGCTCTGAACTTGCAATTGGAATCCCGCTTGTAGCCTACAGCTCTGGAGCTAGTGTGCTTAGTGTACTTATTGCAATTCCGCTGTTTCAAACTCTACACACACACACACACACACACCAGGGTTCTAAAATGGCACTAAGAAGCATCCACTTCAAAATGTCAGGAGAAGGGGGGGTTGTGATGACAAATGAGGGGTGGGGAAAGGGGAAGGAATGGATGTATGTGAATTTCATTTTTGCTTGCGAAACATGTGAGCATGACCCGTTCGAAGCTCCGAATGCAAGTGAGAGCATGTTTTCACTGAAAATTTTTGTAAATTGTCAAATACGTGCTCGCATTCATCTCGTTCCCAATTCCCAGTTTGATTTGCACAAATTTCCTGATTTGCTCAAAGTAGGAACTTTGAGCAAATCAGGAAGTTTGTGCAAATCAAACTGGGAATTGTAGACTGAGTCAGCCCTGCTTTACTCTATGGAGGAAAGTTGTGCAAATTACAAGATTTGCTCAGATTTGGGGAAACTTGCGCATATCTCCCATTCAATTGCTGCTTGATTTGCGCAAGTTTCCCATTCACACAGAGTGAACTGCGATCGTAAATGGGAACAGGAATCAGGCATGAGACGACAGATGAGCAGCGAGATGATGGTCAGAGAATCCTGGCAATCTTGAACATTGCTCCTTCACCCATCCCTACGCCACATGGCTGTGTCATGCCCACCATGTGGATGGAACATAACAAGATGCACACACCAAAAAATAAAAAACAAAAAACACTGAATCCCTAAAGTACTATGGATAGTCCAAATCCATTGCAACTCCATTTGTAGCTTTCAGCAGAAGAGCAATGATTGGTGGCACTAGGAGTTCTCTGTCTGAAAGCACCCTATGAATTGGTAGTATCAGAAACATATATCTTGCCAAAGAACAATTATGTTTAAGTTGAGAAGTGTTTAACCTCTCATAATGAACACCTTTCACAAATAACTTACCCCCTTTAAGCACCCTGAAATGTTCACAGTCATTGTAGCAAAGGGAGATGTTTTCAGGTATAATAATAATAGTGATGATGATGATGATGATGATGATGATGATGATGATGATGATTTGTATAGGACTTTCAAATGTTCACTTTTTATGGTAAGTGTGGTGAATCTTGAAAGATCCACCACGACATCTTAGATAGGCACAGCTGGGTGAGGGGAAATGAGTGGAATTTATGTATGTATGTATGTATGTATGTGTGTGTGTATTTTGTGCCCTGCCTTTCTACCAAAAAATGGCACTCAAGGCAGCTGTTTGGAACACTATTGCCTTTGGGTGGCACCAACAGCCACAGATAGATAGATAGATAGATAGATAGACAGACAGACAGGCAGACAGACAGATTAATAAGACTTGTCCAATAATTTAACATCTGCATCACCTCTTTTCTGAGCAGCTTATATACCTCAGCTAGGAAACTGAAGTGTATCTTAAGTAGGAATTTTGGTGAACTTTGTTTGGTCCACATTTCTAAATGAAGCAACCTAATTCACACTTCTCAGAGGACTACTCAATTAGAATACTGTTATTCAGATTATGCATTTGTCCAATTGTTGCAAGCAGTCTTCGGCTTGAAAAATACAGATAAAAATCTGTATTTTATGCAAAACTGAAATGCATATTTCAGGGTACAAAAATACATATTTTGGGAAAATGTAGACAATTTAAATACACATTTTCATATATATATTTTAAAAGTCACAGAAAATGGGACAGAATGGACTTATGATTGTACTCATGCAAAATTTGCATAGGCCAGAAATGGGCTGACCCGACCATCCCTAATTACTTAAAGCACTTCCTGATGAGTTTCCCCATCAACAATAGCTGCAAAAGAGAAAATAAAACATCAAGTACTTTTTCAAAAAGGTGTTTAGTGCTACCCTCACTGGTTTTGAGCCAAAGTGAGTGTGCCCTCCATCCTTTTCCTGCTGGCATAGTTAGGGAACAATGCTATACTGAAGATCCAGTCTGAGAGGCTATAGCAGGGGTGCAGAACCTCAGTCGCAGAGACCAAATCCAGCCCACCTGGGGTCCCAATCTGGCTTTCTGGGGTTCCCCTGGCCCCACCCCATTTCCCCCAACCACTGATCGTTTGGTGGTTTCCCAGCTTTTGTGCAGTTTTCCCCCGCCCCATTCTAAAAGGTTGGAATGCCTCTCCTAAGGCTTAGTTCCTGCCAGTAAGAGCTTTAAGCTACAATATGCTGGTAGTTTTGGTGTTTGGGGCCCTATCCTTTTTGCCTTTCGCCCCACCCACCACTGGAATGTGGCCCCCAAGAGGTTCAGAGCAACGTGAGCAAAGAGGTTCAACACCCCTGGGCTATAGGATTCAGTGGAAGCCCACCTATGCCTCCAGAGAATGCCAGATGCTACGCCACCATGACAGATGTGCACCACCATCACCACCACCACCACCACCAGTATATAAACCCTACACAAGGAGACCACAAGTCAGATGATGCACAGCATGCCATGCACACTTAGAGCTCACAGAGTGGCCCTGTGGCAATGGGAAAGTAAAGTATGGGGGGAAACCATTTCGCACAAAAAGGGAGCACATTGTACAAAACAGCCTGACCTCACAGCACACATGGGAACTTGAGCTAAGACTTCTGTGCCCAGATCTCTAACAAGTACCACTGCCACAAGAGCCAGACACATATCCAACACCAAACTCCACTCCAACAACTGGGAATTTCTATGCGTCTCTTGCATATTGAGGGCATGGTGATGTGATGGACATGCCCCCAGTTCAGCCTGTGCAATTTGGCTCCCTCCATGTCCACATGGCATGCCGGCACAATTGCCAGCACAATCCCAGATTACGAACATAGGAAGCTGCCTTATACCAAGTCAGACCCTTGGTCTGTCTAGCCCAGTATTGTCGACACTGATTGGCAGTGGCCCTTCAGGGTTTTTGGCAGGAATTTTTCCTGCCCTACCTGGAGATGCCGGGGATCAACGTATGTGCTCTACCACTGAGCTCTGGCCCCTCCCCGGGCTTTGCGGGCTGTGGCAATGTTTCCACAGATCCTGGTGGCATGTTGGCTATTTCTACACTGTTTTGTATTTTCCGATAGTATATTTTCCTTCTCCCTTCCTGGGCTGGGCACACATTGAAAACAATGGATCATTCCACCAGTGTAGTGATGGCATATGTCCAATCTTTATAAGGTTGCTCTGCCCGATCGGTAGCACTTTCCATTGACACTGTCCTCATGTGGATTGTGGTGCATTTATTCAGTGCTCCCCCTAACACTTGTAAGCACTTCTCTCTGGACATTTCTTTAGTAGCAGTACTAATGTAGTATAATCGCATAATATATTGCCTAACCTACAGTACTGTACCAGTACCAGTGCACTATAATCTGATTCCATTTCAGATTAAATAGACCTATACGACTCAATAGAGATTGCTTGTTGCTTCTAGACAACAATAGTGTGTGTGTGTGTGTGTGTGTGTGTGTCCTTTTGCATGGTTCTATTTTCAGCCCAACAACTGGTTAACTGGTGCCATCCTCTAGAATGTCAAAGGTATGAATATGTTTATGGAAAATGAGAGAAACATTAATTAACTATCAGATCAGTACAGGATTCATTAACTGTCATTTAAAAACTGAGCCTTGCACATCTTAGCTACCAATATCTTCACCTAGAGCAGAACTTGCCAGTGGTATTATTAATGAGTATGACCTTCTTACCTGGGGGCATCTCATTATTCCCTTCCGAAGGAATTTTACCTGCTTTTTAAATTAGCTAGTTGATGCCTCTTCTTCCCTACCGCTGTATATTGTGCTAAAGGGGTGTTATTTTTTAATCATTAGTCCTGCTATCTCCACCTTCTTTTCTAATCATTTCTTTTCTATATTCATTGCAAAATTATGTAAACATCCCAAGCGATATGAGTTATTAGACTTGTTGGTGTAGAGGGAAATTATGCACGCACACACACACACACACACACTTTTAGAAGTTGTGTGCCTAGTTCATTGCAGCCACCCTATCTCCTTCTTACAAATTTTGAGCTGCTGCTGGTTTATCATGCCCCATTCTTGCCACACCCCCTGCAGCCAGCCATTCAGCATTGGCGGGAAAGGCTGCATGCAGGTAGGGTTCCTCCGCCCACTTGGGAACCCTGGCCAATCAGGGTTCACAAATGGTGGAGGCGGGATTCATGTGTAGAATTCTTTTCATGCTAATGCCAAATGTGTGTGGCTGCCAGAGGGACCATAGCCAGAGAGTACATCAGCACTGTGGGACATGGGGCTGTCCTCCTTACTGATTCATCGAACATGTGAGGAGGTTCATAGCTTTTATTCACATATGCATGCTGCCCTCGGATCTGAAAAGCACAACAACACATGGGACTGATTTCTCTGACGTTCAACAAATCTTTAACTTAATCTCCATAATTTAATGACCCTGCTAAAAGTTTAGCCAGTAATATTTCTCTTTCATTATTCCCTGCAGTGCTGCTTTTGTACGTATTGGACATACTTTCCTGCTTACCACACCATCCACCAATCGGTCTACATCACACGGGAGGATCCCAGCTTCCGAAAACTCAGCTGGACCAAGCTGAGCCATGAAGACTAACTAGATAGATAAGCAAATGTCCTGGTCAAATGGGCCCTCCTTTTCAAATGCTCTTCTCATCTCTGTTTCAGTGGACTTTGAAAACAAGTTAGCGGGCAAAAACAAACAAGCAATGCTGTTAGTGTTCAGGTTTTACTTTGGCGATTACTCATAAGCTGTTGGAGAACTGTCCAAGCTGAGCTAATTAGAAGATGCATGTACATTTCATATGACTGCCCTTAGCCGGGTTGTATCCCTCCAGCTTTTTCTGTGCATTAAAGTGGCATTACTGGCATCTGTCTGGCCATTCAAACACGCAACACTGCAACATTGCTTATGTTTTAAAGCAAGACAAATAAGCTATATATGAATTTAAAAATAGCTCCTCTAAGAATGACCACGAGAGTTTGTTATTGTTCTTATTATTTTATGTATATTTTTTCAATGATTTCATATACATAAAGATAAGAAGCTACCTTGGTTTTACAAAGGAGGAGGATATAGATATTTCAAGTGAAGAAGTAAACATGAAAGAACCTGAATTAGGATTCATTCATGCTATTGAAAAGCCACCATAATCATTCCCTCTATTTCCAATCTTCAGGGGCATAGTGCAGTTGTTTATGTGGCCAAAACAGCATCACCTGCACACAAGAAAGAGCTATCAGCATAGTTCAGGGGAACCATGGGGGTTGGCAGAAATGCAGAAATTATTTTTAAAAAGAAAGCAAAGTGGGTCCCACAGCTCAAAATATGGGGGAATTCAGACTGCACATTTGTGTGCTTACGTTGCGTGCGGACCAGGGGAGGGGAGAAGAAGC
This sequence comes from Shinisaurus crocodilurus, assembly GCA_021292165.1. Lineage (NCBI taxonomy): Eukaryota > Metazoa > Chordata > Lepidosauria > Squamata > Shinisauridae > Shinisaurus > Shinisaurus crocodilurus. Next base: position 32,182,463 of record CM037876.1, read on the forward strand.
ACACTGAGGCCATTAAATTTCTGCTTGCCAGCCCTCTCCCAAATATCTCTCTCCTCTCCCCACCTCTCCTCTATGCACCAGTACCCCTTCAAATGGTCTTCCTTTTCAAGCTCCCCCTTCTCAAGCTGTGCTGGGCAGCCTCCTGTCTTAGGGATGCTTTGAAACTTGCAGATTGGGTTGGCAGTTAGCTTACCTGATCTGTGCTTCCAAAGCTGTCCCTTCTCAGGCAGGAAGTGACCTTCTCAGAGTAGGAGGCAGCCCAGAAAGACCCCTGAAAGCATGGCCTGGGTTAGCTGTCCTGATCTGCACCTTCAGAGGTCTCCCTTCTCAGGTGGGAGGCAGGCAGCCCACCACTGAGCAGGCTCCCCCCTGAGGCGAGACATCAAAGGGAGCTTGACGGCGCAGAGTGGGTTGGCTGTCAGTTGGCCACCGTAAGCCTTCAAAGTTTCCCTTTCTCATGTGGGCAGACTTTTCCACTCTGGGCAGCCTCCCTGCCCCAGAAGAGGGAGCTTTCAAATCTCTCCTCCCACACATGCATAAGCATCATTTTGCTTAGCGGGGCCCACTTGTTGTTTTTTCAAAATTGTAATTTGTGGCATGTTACAGGAATATCTCCCATTCACCAAGAGGAATGATTATGTTCTAATTTTAGCTATCTTACCCTCCTAAGAACCATCCAACTATATCTTTGTACACTGTGTTTGCATGTAAATCAGCACTAATTATCGGCACCTATTAGCATGATTACAAAATACAATGTTTACATACTGTATTTGGTTTTCTGTGTTTGTTTAATATGATTCCCAGGATAAATTATAAACAAAGTGATACATTCTACAAGTGCAGCCCCAATTCTATGAATATTTACTGTGTTCAATGGGACTTGTTCCCAGATAAGGATGCATAGGATTTCAGCCCTGGTTACACACATGGGTCATGAGGAAACCACCACACGAAGGGGATAAACTGTATCTATCACACATCTATTACTTGTATCTATTACACAGAGACCTTGTAAATTCACATTGCTTGAATCTTTACACAGCAGATACACCATTAAGGTAGAAGAATCAGTGCATAGCCCAAAGTTCAAAAGGCACAGGATATACCTACTTTCAGCACATGTTTTCTGAGAGGATTACAAACAGTTAAAAAACTAAAATGCCATAGAACAGTTAAAAATATCAAATACAATACAAATATGTAAAAGAATACAATACAATACACAGCACAGCACAGGGATCAATAAAACAGCCAAAATAATAACCAAGAACTAGGTCTCCAAAATGCCTGGGAGAAAAAGGTACCGTATTTGCCTGGTGCTGAAAAGATAACAATGCAGGTGCCAGGAGTTTATTCCGTAAGTGGGGTGCCACCACTGAGAAGGCCACCTCTCTTGTAGCCACCCACCTAGCTTCCTTTGATAGGGGCACCTGGAGGAGGGCCTCTGAAGATTTCTATTTAAATTGCAGTAATTCTTTCTAAATTCACATCTATACATATACATTCATATATGCAAATTTTATACAAATCCATGTCCTCTCTTGTCCTGGGGGGGGCAATGCACAAGAGGCCACCCTAACTCAGATGTAAGTCCCACTGAATTCAATGGGGCTTAATCCCAGGTAAGTGAGTATAGGATTGCATCCTAAATCTCATAAACCAATTGATGACAACATCCACAGCCAGAAGTCCAGTGATTATGTAAACATGGCAGGGAGCATTTCTATGTCGGTGAGCTCTGGTGCATGATGAACCTGGTGGTGACAGTAGCCATGGGCAACAGCAGCACTCTCTGATCAGCAGCTGGGAGCTGATCATTTCAATTTCCCACAATGCCCCTGCTGTTGTGGGCACTGTGGGGAATTTAAATGTCTCCCAGACTCAGCCACATGGTGCTGACTGGAGTGCCAAGGGAAACAAAAGTTTAAAGGGAGGTCTAAGGGAAGAATAGTAGACCTGCTGGGGGCTTGAGAGCTACCCGATGGTACCGCATGCTGATGTGAGGCTTGAATGCAAAGCCCAAACGCTACTGGACCATTGCAGTGTATGATTTCTTATTTATTTATTTATTTATTTACAGCATTTGTATACCTCCCCATATCTAGACAGATTCTGGAGCAGTGAACAATAAAAAGATAAAACAGATAAAAGAATAAAAACAATGCATTAAAAACAGGATAATATTAAAACTGTGGCTGGTCAGCAAGGAAAGTCTTCTTCCCAGAACAAAGCTGTCTTGAGCAAGCACCAAAAACAACACAGTGTTGGAGCCTGCCTGACCTCCAGGGGCAGGGAGTTCCATAGATAGATAGAAGTGGAGCTGCCACACTGAAGGCTCTTCTTCTGGTGGACTCCAATCGGGCCATAGGTCCATGTGGAACCACCAGGAGAATGTCCTCCGATGACCGAGCAGGTTGGTAAAGGAGAAGGTGCTCTCTCAGGTATTTCCCTAATACAGACTTCCCCAACCTGATGCACTCCAGATGTTTGGGACTACAACTCCCAGGATTCCTGACCGTTGGCTATGCCGGCTGGGGCTTATAGGAGTTGAAGTCCAAGACACTGAAATCTATGAAAACACCTGGAGCAGGGCACCAGGTTAGGGAAGGTTGCCCTGAGGAGATATCCTTAATTACGATAACATAGGTTGTCTCTAGACTCTGTGAAAGCACCTTTCAAATAGGGGATGATCGCAATCCAGGCAGATAAATGTAAGATTGTAATCTATAACAGGTAGTAATTTAAAAGCAATTTTACAACTGCATAGCTGACTGAACTTTTCGCCACAAGGAATTTATTCACTGAACTGTCCTGCCCCAGTCCCCTGAGAAAAGGCTTCAAAGAAACCAAGAGTTTTTACTGACTTTTGCCCCCAATTGTGTGTGTTTTTAATTGAAAAATGGCAATTCATTAGCACGGGAAGGAGGCCTCTAGGTTGTTTATATGCTGTTCTTAGAGAGAGCTCAGTCAACAGCTCAATATTCTAAATCTGTGATTCAAGGCTGTTTGTTGGTTAGCTAAATACCACTCTATGTTTTCCATTCTTTGACTAGACAACAAATATGAACACCTTCCAGGGGATATTCATGGGTTAATAAGTATCTTGTTGCATGAATAAAAATTTACCATCCTTCACTCACCTAGCTGAAACTGACTTTCTAACATTTTGGAGGTTTCCATCAGTTACTTTTTTTCAGATTATTTGTAGAAATGTTCTGTAATTCAGCAATAGACAGGCCAGAGGGAAGATCTTTGCTTTTATCTCATTTTGAAATTTAAAACATATACCTTATTATTACTTAGGGCTGCAACCTTTAATTGATTCATCAGTTAGATTATGATTAAAACCCTTTTTGGGATGCAATCCTTTGCATGTTTAGACAGAAAAAAGTCTGACAACTCCCAGCCTTCCCCAGCCAGCCATGCTGGGCATTGTCAGACTTTTCTCTCTCTAAACATGTATAGGATTATGTCCTAAGTGGATAATTTAAAATATATATATTATTTTTAATATGACTAATTATTAAAACTGCTGATGGTGGGCACCATCTTAGAAGAGGCATCTCCCCTCTACTTTCACACAAGAGGCAATCCTCTTCTAAAATTACACAGTGGAGGCTGGTGAACTAATGAGGAACTATCCATGGTACCGAACCTATTTGGGGCTAGGGATGGGGTTCAGCACCATGGATAGCTTTTAAAGTTCAGACTAAAACCCAGAGTGGATACACCACCCCACTGACATTGGAGCCGCCAGCCTCCACCAAAATTATGTATGCAGCATCTTCAGTCAGTTGATGGGGCTATACTATGTCCTGACTGGTTAATTAGTGTCCTGTATGTTACCAACAGCATCTTATTGTTCTCTTCTGAGAAGAAACTAGAAGTTCAGCCAAGTAATGGTATCTGTGTTTCTGGGGCCCCAGACTGATCATAAATGTTTGCTCTGGCTCCTCTGCCAAAGCTTCGTTTAATGCAGTTGCAACAGCAACCGAAGTTGACGCTGCAGCATCTGTATTGTTTCACATGTAAACTTCTTTGTAGCTGCTGTGCCCCAGGAGGGGTGCTTTTGGTGAAGACCCTCAGGAGCACAGATAAAAGCCCCCTATTAGAAATCTTTCAAGCACTGCAGTGAAAGGGGACACAAGAGTTTACCCACTGAGAGTGAGGGCAATGGTTCTTGAAAACTCATTCACACTCAGGAACTTTGACAAATAGCCAAATCTGATTGGTTACATATTGTTGTGACATCATTTCATTCACTGCATAATCTCTGCACTCGGGTTCACTCATGTGACTATTCCCAGGAAAAGAACCTCAGTTTTTTGTTTGTTTATTAAAAGAAAAAATGGCATGGAAGCAAGAACACAGGAGAAATTGGTGACAGTGAACAGATTCAGAAAAATGTGAATTGAGTGAACTGAGCTTTTTCCTGGGTTTTGGGTGGAAATAGTTAAGGGGAATTAAATTCACTACTTTTGCTCCCAAAATTGAAATGGGCGATCATCATTCAGTATAGTTGTAGCTGTTACTGTAAAGTGGAATGGTGTCTGTCTCCAGACACTACTTGATCATTTGTACTATGTGCCTCAAAAGTATGTGGGTGGAGTTCTCAAATGCTGGTACCTACTAAGCAAAGTTGGTCTATAATAAAGCAATGTTGAATGGCTCAACCATTCATGAATCCCATGGTTTTGCTATGCTCCCTTTTTTCCTGTGCTGTGTAGCTGCATTTATTTTATTATTGGACTCTAAACCTTGATAGAAACCATCAATGCTTCTGAAGATGGATGTCAGGAAGGAGATTTCTGCCTTGACAGAAACAGCAGCAAGGTGATGAGTTTGTTACTGACAGCCCTCAGGGGGGAATTAATAACTGTGAGAGCCACCATAACACAGACTGATTGTTCTCCCCTTTAATTTATTGTGACCAGTATTCAGCTTGACAAACTTCAAGGTTGCTTTTCACAGTGAAGTTGCACTGATGGATTCCAAAATCAGGGCTGCCACTAGTTTGCCAAAAAGGAGACAAGCACTTCTCCCAGCCATTCCAGCATTCATGATTCTGACTGAACACTGTGAAACCTCCTGCTGCATGGAGCCACTCAAGCCACAGTTGGTTGTGTGTTCAACTGTAGCAATCATGCCTTTTAGCAATCATGTCTTTACCAGTCTAGCACTAACACAAGATTATCCCCAGCCCGATTTAGGCTGTAATCCTAAACATAGTAACAAAAGAGTAAGCTCCATTGACCGTAGTGGGACTTATTTCAGAGTTACTTCAGGTTTTATTTGTATCCCATTTTAACATATTGTTTTATTCTTTTATCTCTTTCATCTTTTGATAGTTCACCACTCCAGAATCTGTTTAGATGTGGAGCGGTATATAAATGTTCTAAATAAATCAAATCAAATAATAAAATATGCATGTGATTGTGCCATGTGTTTCCTTGTTCTCAGTCAGTCCTTACTAGCATCGACCTGCCTCCTTAGCCATGTTTAGATAACATTTCTGTGGTGACTGAGTGCCAGGGATGTTGAAAAGTCCTTGGTCTCGAGTCGAGTCACGAGTCTTTGGACCCAAGTCTCTAGTCCGAGTCCTTGGTCCAAAATGGTGACTCACGAGTCACTCCCAAAGCTGACTCCACAAGTTCCTATTAAAATCAATGGGTTTTTTTCCCCAACAAAATAAGGCTACTTCAGATGTGTGGCTTAAATAAATTCTAGGCACAAGTGTGCCTTTTTATTTCAAAACTCTGCAACTGATTTTGACAAGAACAGACCAGGCAGACAAACCCAAAATAAAAACAACAAGGCAGGCAGAGGAGGCAGGGAACACCAAAGCAGGCAGGCAGGCAGAGGCATTTGTCTTGGATAATTCAAACTGTGGAACTGGTTAAGAAGAGACCAGGCAGGCAGAGGAGGCTGGGAACCCCAAACAGGCAGGCAGAGGCAGCCAAACCCAAAATGTCTGAAAGGTTGCATTTTAGGGAAATGATTTTAAAAAATAAAATCTTCGCCAGTGATCGCACTTCTCTCCACTCCTTCTGGCACAGCCCAGGGATGTTGAAGAGTCCTTGGTCTCGAGTCCCGAGTCGAGTCACGAGTCCCATTAAAAATATTGGGACTCGAGTCCGAGTCGAGTCAGAGGGGGGACTCAGTCCAACTCACAAGTCGAGTCCTGGAGTCCGAGTCCCCATCCCTGCTGAGTGCATGTAAGGGAAGCATTATCATGATTGGCAAGTCCTGCTCTCCAACACACATTCGGCATAACTTCTGAATAGAGTGTATGCATGTACAAAACTGTACATGTGTCCACAGAATCAGGAACCCTACAAAACACAGAGTCCCCGATTGTGTATCCAGAGCCTATGTACATACAGTTCATATGCATTGTGGCTTTGTCGGAAGTGATGATGATGAATGTGTACGGGAGGAAGGAGACAGGACCCACACAAGCCCAATCCTGCTCTCCTCCACCCCCTATGTATGTTTTGTCATCAGTCTGTGAGCTGGTTTGCATGATTATTTCCCCCTCTGCGTGTGCTGTGGGGATTTGCATAATTGCCCTCACCGGCACAGCTTGTTGTGTCATGTGAACCCAGCGAGGGTGGCTTGTTACTGTGTGTAACAAGCCACCCAGAACCCTACAACAGCCCATGGGCTCTGGGTGGCTTGTTACCCATGGTAACAAGCCACCCTCTCTGGGTTTGCACAAGCCGCACTGGCGAGGGTTATTATGCAAATCCCCCCAGCACGCAAGAGGTACTCACAAAGAGGGAAATAAGCCACGATGGCTTATTTCCCCCTCCTTGATCATATGAGCCGTCATTGTTTCGTACAGCATCTAGCCATAGCAGCAGAATTCGAGCAGCCTGTAAGAATTCACTACAGCCCAGCTGAGTAGCACTGTTAATCTGTTGTAGCAAAAAGAACAAAGAGCCCTGTGATATCATTAAAAGCCTAATAAATGCAACAACACTGAAAGTTATAGAGCACCACTTCAGTGTTCAAAGAGCTTCACGTACATTTTGCCTCATTAATCTTTACAACAACCATGCAAGGGTGAAGATGAGATATAGTGACTTGCCTAGAAGCTCTGTGGTGCACCTAGTGTAGTGCTATAGAGGCACCTGTCAAGGGCACAACCTGGGTAGGAATGCAAAAGGCACTTAGAATCATAGAATAGTAGAGTTGGAAGGGGCCTACAAGGCCATCAAGTCCAACCCCCTGCTCAACGCAGGATAACAGATGTGGGCAGCCCAAGCAGTCACCAATCCAAGCACTGACCCAGCTTATACCTGCTTAGCTTCAGCATGTGGCCTACATTGCGCTCTCAATGCTACCTGCAGGCACTTAAAATCATGCAGTTTGTTTATAGTTCTTAAAATCATGTTAAATAAATAAAGTAAACATTGCATAATTTATTACATTTCTATCCCGCCTTTTTTCCTACAAGGAACCCAAGGTGGCTTACATAATCCACAGAAACTTAAAAGTCAAGAAAAATTATATATAATGTAATAACCAAAAATATAGCCAATAAATGTATATTGAAATAAACACAATTTAAAATTTCAAAGATGTACAAAATTTTAATATATATATAAAAAACATGTAATAGCCAGAAACAGATAAATATATAGAATATAATTTCTCAAAGGCTGAAGATAGTGTTGAATATCTTTTCAGACTGAAGGACTTTATTTCTGCGTGAAGTCTTATTTGTGCCAATGTTTTTGTTACCGTAGTTGCTTCCCAAGATAGGTCCTCACAGTTAAGAAGCTTTCCTGTTATCTGGTGGAGAAGCCAAATGCGTTTCGGCCCTAAAAGGCCTTCTTCAGTGGCTTAGAAAAAACAGAAAAGCCTTATAGTAAACCAAACTACAATCAACTAGTATTTTTGAAAAAAACAATTGTAGTATAAATCAGAATTAGATGGTGTCATGCTCACCACTGTAGTTCCCACTAGATCCAGTTTGTAATCTATTGTTATGTAGCCTCAATTCTATATAAAATATACATTTTCTTTATTAATACATACAATGTTACAAGAATTTTAAATTAAAAAGGTAACAATTTAAGAAGGCCCTTTCAGAAAGAGTATACAGACTCACCAATGCTGGTTCCATTTGCAAACCTCCTGAGGCAGTGCTACAGAGTTTGGCAGATGGAGTCATTTAATTGGTGTGGTAATTTAGCACACACCTGATAATTGTCTTCATTTAGAAATTGCTTGATAGTTTAGCTGTATGCTTAGTATTCTGAACAAACTTATACTAATGTTGGTCTTATTAATACTAAATTAATTCAAACAAAACCATGGCAAAAAATGGCATACTATAACCCAGTTGATAACCAATCTATGTTCTCATTTAATCCATATGGAGCTACTGTGTTTAAATTAAATATCCATCTGGACTCTTGGTTTTTAAGTTTTGCAATTTGTTGTTTACCTGTACCTCGCACTCTTTCTATGCACCAAAACCTGAGTTTTCATCATGCTCATGTTCCATGTAGTGTTTAACCATTGGGGCATGAATCTTTTTAGTTCTGATGCAACTTTTGTGTTCAGCTATTCTCCATTTTATTTTTCTAGTAGTCATGCCTATGTATATTAAAGGGCAGGGACATTGGATAGCATATATAACACCTGGTGTGTTATAGTTGAAGAATTCTTTTAAGGTATATTCTTTGTTGTTATTGGGGTTTCTAAAGGACTTGAGGGTCAAACAGTTATCACAAACACTACAATTCCCGCATTTGTGATGTCCCACAGGTGCTTTTCCAGTGATAGTTGCTTGATTCATGTCCTGTCCTAATCTTGAATAGACCAGGATGTCTTTTAAACTAGCAGTTTGTTTATAGGCAAACATAGGAGGTTTACATAATCTGCCTCTTCCTCCCCATTTTTATCCTCACAACAACCCCTGTGAGGTAGGTGAGGCTGAGAGTCAGTGACTGGCCCAAAGTCTCCCAGTGAGCTTCATGGCTGAGTGGGGACTAGAACCTGGATCTCCCGAGTCCCAGTTCAGCACTCTAACCACTATGCCACACGATACTTTTCAGCGTGGAAGCATTCATTGTTTCAGAATAGATTAAAAGCCAGATATTCGCTTTCTCAGAAGCTGAGTGAGGACAACTGACCAGGTAGCTTCTCATGGCCCCTGTACCTGCAGCCTAACAGAGTGAAGCACTTTCAACCACTGAATATTGCTGATGGAGGAGAAGAGGCCATGTGACACTGGGCAGAAGCAGCCAGCGAGATTTTTGCACAACTTTGAACTGAAGCAATTTATTTGAAAGGTAAGAACTTGAAATGTCAGCAGTAGTGCCTTTATGATCCTACCTGCCTTGTTTGGAAGATCTGAAAGTGGATGAACTGCCATATCCGAGGCTCTGCCGGTCTCATGCCACCAGGGTGGAAGTGAGGGAAGAGATGCGTTTTTGCTTTCCCTTCTTCCCCAGCCTTTTTTTTTTTTAAACTAATTCCCTGCCAATGTCTAAGGAGAACTAGTAGTCTTCTTAGTTTTCATGGCAGCTGGGAGGGGGTTCCTAGGTCAGATCTCCCCCTCCAAGGGCAGACCTCTTGGTCTACCCTCAGAAGGGGAGATCCAAGATATTCTATGGTCCTTGGCTGTCATTAAAGGATGCACCATAGGATTGCATCATTAAAGTTCCACAGCCATTATGAGCTTCTCTTGCAGGGACATAGAATAAGAGGCTTTCCCCTGGTACAGAAATGACTAATTGCAGCACAGGAAAGTTTATGAGTAAGATAGGATAAAATACACATGTAATAAATCAGAATTTTAGCCAGTACACTATATCAGCTTTTTGACAGAAGCAGCTGTAGGCTTGTTGAGGCTACTTCATTAGATGCCAGTACAAGCCAGGAGATAGATGGAAGTGAACATCCCAGATCTTCAGAGTAGATTGTAGCAGTGACTTCCTTCATTTAACAGGCTCATTTATTCCTCTACATTTCTGATCTCTCCCACAAGGGACTCCCTTTAGGATCCAAGCAGAGAAGAAGTAATAACAAACTGGGTGAATGCATGAATTAACAAACTATATTGCTACTTTTCAACCCACAACATAGTAAACCAGCAACAGAAAGCAGAGTTAGTACATCCTAAGCAGTAGCTAGAAAAAAATTAAACAAGTTCACAAATCCAAGTCCAAGATGAATTTTCAAGAGTGGACATTTTTGGTGCAGAAATGGGAGTTTCAGTGGGGCAAAAAATGTTTTCTGAAAAGTTTTCTGAACAAAAATGTTTCCCTGAACAGAACAAAACAAAAACATGTCTTGCAACCCAGAGCAGCAGCGTGACATAGAAGTCCTATGCAATCTATATTTGCTCATTTAAAAGAATCCACTAACAAAATAATGCACAGGTAACATTGGACAGCTTTGCACATCACGAAAATCCACCCTGCGAATAAGCTACGCAGGTTGGGTTGTTTGTGAAACAGCCCACGGTGCACCTGACAGACGATGGGCCTCACCATGGGTTGTCCTCCCCTCCTTCCCCACAGTCCTCCCACAGGTATCCCAGGGGGCCCTGCAGCAGGAGCAGTCTTGTCTGCCCTCCCCGCTGTGATTGCGAGCCCTTTTGCACTTGCCGCAGCTTTTTTCCTCCTTTTACCCATTTTTTTTTTCTTTTTCTTTTTGATCTCAGAATTGACAGCTAGTGATAGCCACTTCAAAGAGGCCAAGCAGAACATTGGAGGGGCTGTCACTGATTTGTCACTCCTTAACAGGAGCTGTCAGTTTTGTCAAAACTCCGGTTCCTTTCAACAGGGGGGTATTGACAGAGCTCCCCGCAGTTTTTTTTACACTGACATATGAAGGCATGAATGCATATGTCCCTTTCAAAAAAAAACAACAACAACCATGGGGAGCCCTGTCAAAAAACAAAAAAACAAAAAACCCTTTTAAAAGGAACCAGAGTATGGGCAGCTAATTGTCAAACCTCTGTGCTCCCGTAAAAGGAGATGGCTTTCCCTTTTGCACCTTCCCGAGCACCTAGAATCTCGGGAAAAGGTGGAAAGGTCAGAGAGTCAGATCCAAAAAAAAAAAAACCTTGAGGATCTCACCATGAAGTGGGTGATCTACTGGCCACCCCCTTTCTGTGAACAAAAATGCTTTCTCCTGACAGTTCACCTTTTAACAGCTGTCAAGACAAGCCAAAGTAAAAAATACAGCTTTAGACAGCCTCTCTGGGCCAACGCCCAGGACATTGCCCAGGCAAGGCATTCGATTTCAGACCCATGAAAGTGTGCAAGTGCACATTTGCGCAAGTCCTACTAGAAAAAATAATTTTAAAAAATGAAAAAGATTGTGCACATTTTGGGAGCAAAAAAATTAAATAAAAAAGAGGTGACGGACCAGTTACAGCCCCTGCAATGTGCCGCTTGGGCACTTTGAAGGTAAAGGGGGGGGGAGCCACAGTGAGTGCAAAAGGGCTCGTGATTGCGGCAGGGGGCATGGAGCCAGTGGCAGTCACTCCACTTTGCTGCTTGGGCATTGGTGGGGTGGCTGGCACTGGCAATGGCCCAAGCGAGCTTGGCAAGAGTGGCAAGGAGTTTTTGCCACTCCTGCCCAGAGGTTCACTCGCTGCTTCTTTTCATCCACGATGGGGACAGTCGCTCAGTTCGGACAACACACCAACCCATCGTGGGTGAAACAACCCCTACAACAAGCCATTGGTTGTCAGGGTGGCTTGTTGCCCACAAACAAGCCACCCTGCGGGAAACCGTTTATGTTCACATGAAACAACAATACACTGTGGCTTGTAACCCACAATGGGTTGTCACATTGTGCAAACCCAGTCGCTGTCTCACATAATGAAATCACCACAGCCTCTGAATGCTCTTATTCAAAAGATCTCAAAAGATCCAAGGATCTCAAAAAAACTCCAGCAACTTTGAAGGGGGAAATGAAACACTATCACATAAAAAGTTCAACTTATTGATGCTTGTCACAGCCAGACTTGTGATGGCGAGACACCGGAAAGATGAGACTGATATATCATTATCATCATCAGGCGATCACTTGTGACCGAGTAAGATTGTCTTCCAGGATAAAAGGAGGAAATTCTAAAGGAAGATTGTGTAGACTGAGCGATGGGTCCGTAAGTGACTGTGGAGGCCAATTCTAGATCCACACAGCTTCCCACAGTGAGGACACAGGTTACCAGATGGAATGGAAGATGGTCCTGTAAAGGATTCGTTTGACGTGCTTTTCACTTAGCACGTTTCTCCCTTTCATCTTGCACTCGGGCTTCTTCAAAGTCCATGGATCCTTTGTGAAAGGCCAACCTCTTTTAGATCGTTCATGGGCCAGAGCTTCCCAGTTTTCGATGCTTATATTGCATTTTTTTAGATTAGCCTTATGAACATCTTTAAACCTCTTATATTGACCACCGATATTCTGCTTTCCATCCTTGAGTTGGGAATAAAATAACTGCTTTGGGAGACGGCAGTCAGGCATTCAAACAGCATGACTGGTCCACTGAAGTTGGCGTTGAAGGATCATTTTTTCAACGCTAGTAGTCTTTGCTTCTTCCAGTACACTGACATTTGTTCGCCTATCTTCCCAAGTAATTTGCAGGATTTTCCAGAGGCAACGTTGATGAAATCTTTCAAGGAGGTGGAAGTGACGTTTATAGATAGTCTATGTTTCGCAGGCATACAATAAAGTTGGCAATACAATGGCTTCATAAACCATTTGGTCTTCTTACAAATATCCCGATCCTCAAACACTCTATGCTTCATTCGAGAAAACGCGGCACTTTCGGAGCTCAAACGATGCTGGATTTCACTGTCGATGTTAGCTGTAACAGAAAGATAGCTGCCAAGATAGAGAAAATGATCGACATTCTCCAGTATTGTCCCGCCAAGCTGGATAGATGGCATCACCAAATGGTTAGCTTGCACTTGCTGATGAAGCACTTTGGTTTTTTTGATGTTAAGTGAGAGACCAAGTTTTTCGTATGCTTCTGCAAAAGCATTTAGGATAGTTTGGAGATCATCCTCTGAATGTGCGGAGACCACATTATCATCAGCATACTGAAGTTCCACAACGGAGGTTGTAATTACCTTACTTTTTGCTTTCAGCCTGCTGAGATTAAAAAGCTTTCCATCAGTTCGATATATAATTCCCACACCAGTGGGAAGTTTCCCCTCGACAAGATGTAAAATCATGGCGATGAAAATAGCAAATAATGTTGGAGCGATAACACATCCCTGTTTAACACCTGCTCCACTTTAAATGGAGCACCATGAGAGCCGTTGTTGTCCAAAACTGTTGCCGTCATGTTGTCATGGATAAGTCGCAAGATATTCACAAATTTATTGGGGCATCCAATTTTCGTAAGGATAGTCCAGAGAGCTGTATGGTCTACAGTATCAAAGGCCAGATTCACAGTCCTGCCCCCATCACCATTCGCCAGTCGCCATGGGACTTTTTTTGTTTGGTTGGTTGGGTTGGGTTGGGTTGGGTTGGGTTGGATGGGTTGGGTTGGGTTGGTTGGGTTGGAAGACGCCTGTGCGTGAGACTGTTTTATGTGGGGAGATTGGTGCACAATGAATCACCACACAAACTTGACAGAGTACGGCAAAGATCCAATGGCACGGTTGCCCTAACTATTGGAAAACCATTCTCTGCTGCAGCCTTCATCCGCCTTCACAGCCATTGTAATTTAGGTTTAATTATCTTCCGCCTGTTCTGTCGTTGAGGATTTTATGTTTTGGATCGTTCTTTGTCTGGTTCCTCTCCCCAGACCTTACCGCCGTGGGTGACCCTACTGGGAGTACATAGCTCCCGACGGCATTGCTCACAGGGTTCATCGGAACACGCAAGCCCACTCACCACTTCAAGGTGACGATCTGGCGAGTGGTGATATATCAATCGAGATGTGGTATCAGAAGCTGTGGTTTATCACCCTGGCAAAAATACTGACTCTTCAGTTACATATGCTTAAAGGTTAAACAAAGCCCAATAGCTTTTTCTCAGTTTTGCAGAAATTTATTTATTTCACAAACCAGTCTGATAATAGAACACCACCAGCTTCATATTTACAACTTTGGAGGAACTGAACACAGTGAACAAAAGGTCCTTTTGACAGAGTAAAAACATGGCTGTAAAATGTAGGATCCTATCAGCAATGAACACTTGCTGTAAAACAATGAGATAAAGAGGAAATTGTTGGTCTATTGTTAGAAGTTTTAGTTTATTAGATGTCTTTGTAATTTTATATAAATATTTCTTTTTTCTTTTTTTTTTAATGGCTATGATCCCAAGGAAGAAGCAGGATTGTTGGTCAGGCTGCCCTGCACATATTGGCTCAAATTAACTAGCCAAATTGTTTGCCTGCAGGATTCTGGACTGTTACTGAAGGGCTGCAACCAAACAGTTCTAGGCACCACATTTTAAGAAGGCCATTGACAAAGTGGACCATGTTCACATAAGAGTGACCAGGATGGTGAGGGGTTTGGAAACCAAGTCCTATAAGGAATGGTTGAAAGAGCTGGGTGTGGTTAGCCTGGAAAAGAGAAGATTAAAGAGAAACATGATAGCTGTCTTTCAATATGGAGCAGACTCATTGACCCAGTTTGCATGATCACTGCGGCCCACTGTGGCATATTTAAGCCATGGTGGGTTGTGATGCATGCTGGTGTGCGCCAGGTGACTTTTGAATATTCAAGCCGCGACCGCAGCTTGTCTTGTGATCCAAGTCCATTGTGGTGGGTTGTTGACATGATTAACAAACCACCCAGAATCCATGGGATGTTTTAGGATTGTGGGTGGTTTGTTAACAATGCCAACAACGTGCCCTCACCACGTTCAGATGACACGATAAACTGCGGTCGTGGCTTGAATATTCAAAATGCCCGCCCGCAGATGCCCCAGCCCACTGTGGCTTAAAAAAATAAAATAAGCCATGGTGGGCTGCTTGATCATGTGAACAGGCCCATTCTCTGTTGCTCCAGAGGGCAGGACTAGAAGCAATGGGTGAAAATTGCAGGGAAGCCAATTTTGGCCAAGCGTTAGGAGAAACTCCTTAACAGTAAGAGCTGATCAATGGCAGAACAGATTGACCTGGTTCACATCATCACCACAGCTTCAACAAGCCACTGTGGCTTCTTTAAGCCTCATTGCATGCCAGGTGACATTTATCTTATTATGTGCCCAGTCACAGCTTGTTGTGTCATCTAAACCAGGCGGCATGGCTTGTTTTGGGGGCGGGGCGGGGCGGGGCGGGGCGGGGCGGCAACAACCCACAAATAACCCAACAACAGGCCATGGGTTATTTGAGAGTTGTTTCCCCCTCAAACAAGTCATGTTGCCTGGATTCAGAAGACATGACAAGCTGTGCCTGGGTGGGTAATTAGGCAAATAGTGTCCGGTACATGCCATGGCTTAAACAAGCACTGTGGGTTGTTTAAGCCATGGTGATTGTGTGAACCAGGCCATTGTCTCCGGTGGTGGTGGGCTTTCTTTTGCTAGAGGGATTTAAGCAGAGGCTGGATTGCCATTGGTCAGGGATGCTGTAGATGCATCCTGGATTATAGATCCTGCATTGGGCAGGACTAGGTCCCTTCCAGCTCTAACAGTGCCATCCTATACACATCTACTCAGAAGTAGTGGACATATTATTTTATTGTTTATGGTGCTGTAATGTTTTTAATGTTTTAAATTATGTATGATTTTTATCTTTTTAAATACTGTTATATTGTATTTTATAATGAACTGCTTAGGGATTTTAATATATTAAGCAGTAGAAAAGTATTATAAATATATAAATAAAATGTCTACTCAGAAGTAAACCCTATTGCATTCAATGTGGCTTACTCCCAGGTAAGTGGGTATAGGATTGCAGGTTAAGTTTTTATGATTCTATGAGGACTCGTTTAGTCTTTTCCAATATACTGATGGTCTCCCTCTGATGACCAACCCTTATATACAGTTTCTTTTTAATGGAATGCATCCTGAGTGCCAAAGTCATGTGTAAGTATGAACCTAATAAAGTTCAGAATAAAAGAAAGTAAACTTTTAAAACAAAATTCCCTATAGCACTGGCATTTCAAAGGAGACCTATACACAGTATGAAAAATAAAAATCATTAAACTTAGCCTGAGGAGCTCAATGTAAATGAGTTCCTCAGAAACCTTGCTGATATCCCAGAACATCCTTCAATAAGCTGCAGGTGTACTCGGTCATGTCCACATGCCAATAATTTGTCCTTTAGTCTAAAACATGCACAATCTTTGGGGCCTAGTGATAGGTCTATATGAAGGCAAAAGTCTCTTGACCAGAGAGTATTGCCTCTGTGTAGAACATGGGACAGATTATCCTCTTTCTTGTTCCAAAACAAATTTCTTATGAACAAATCTCATATTTACCTCATGGTGAGGTTGGCAGTATTTTCAGGCTCCTGAAAACAGTGGATCAGTCAGTTTCACAGTAGGAGTTCCTACATAGTGAATTCGTAGAACCCAGAAGCTAACTTTTTTAAAAAAAACGTATTGGGACTTCAGATTGCTTGGTCCCACACTGACCTAGAAGACCTCTTCCTTATCTCAGATGGTAGGCCATAATTACTTAGTAGTGAAGGAAACATAACCCTGCATAACATTTTGGAGCAGATTATAAAGAAGTCAGTTTGCAAGCACCTTGAAAACAATGCAGTGATTACTAGAAGCCAGCATGGATTTGTCAAGAACAAATCCTGCCAGACTAATCTGATTTCATTTTTTGATCGGGTAACCTCCCTTGTGGACTGTGGGAATGCTGTGGACATAATATATCTGGACTTCAGCAAAGCTTTCGACAAAGTGCCTCATGATATCCTGATTAGCAAGCTAGCTAAAAGTGGGCTAGATGGAACAACTATCAGGTGGATCCACAATTGGCTACAGAATCAGACTCAAATTTAATCGGACTTCGATTAAAGCTCGCCAATAACCAACAGGTAACTATTTTGAGCGCTTATGCACCAACATTAGATGCTGATGATGACATCAAGGAAAGTTTTTACAGCCAGTTGGACACTCTCCTGTCAGAGATACCTAAGGAGGATAAAATTATCCTCCTGGGCGATTTTAACGCAAGAGTCGGGCGTGACTTTGATTTATGGCCAGAAACTATTGGAAAAGACGGAGTTGGTAATAGCAACCCGAACGGACTCTTACTTTTGTCTATATGTGCAGAGCATAATCTCACTATCACAAACACGCTCTTTCGACAAAAGAATAAGTTTAAAACATCATGGCAGCACCCACGGTCAAAGCACTGGCATCTTCTGGATTATGTAATTGTCCGTGTTAGAGATCGCCGCGATGTACTTCTTACTAGGGCCATGGTGAGTGCCGACGACTGCTGGACAGACCACCGACTAATCCGGTCCACAATGGTTATCAACATTGCTCCCCAACGTAGGCTTCAAGGAAGGAAACCAAGGCGTAAAATGAACATCCAAGTCCTTCAAGATCCTATTAAGCAAACTCGTCTTCAAACACTTCTTAAGGAACATCTACCTACGGAACCTCCTGACAACATTGAGGACCATTGGTCTAAGCTGAAAACCTCCATTACTGCAGCTTGTGAACAAACTATTGGATATGAAACTAAGAAACATCAGGATTGGTTTGATGAAAATGACAATGAGATTAAATATATAATTGACCAAAAAGGAAAGCCTTCCAAATATGGCAAAATGATATTAACTGCGCTGCCAAGAAAAAAACCTATGCTAGCGCAAAGGCTGAGGTCCAAAGAAGAACAAGAGAACTTAAGAACGCTTGGTGGAAAAGAAAGCTGAAGAAATTCAACAACTTGCAGAATCTCATGATGCACGGGGCTTTTTTAAGGCCACAAGGGCCATTTATGGACCAAAAACCTATGGTACAAACCCTTTACAATCAAAAGATGGCACCAAACTCTTAAAAGACAAAGAGTCTATTGCACTGCGTTGGAAAGAGCATTATTATGACCTTTTAAATCGTAAGTCTAAGGTGGATAATGAGATTTTTTCGCAAATCCCGCAAAAACAAATTAAAGAGGAACTTGCAATACTCCCCACTTTGGATGAAGTAAAAAAGCCATTAATCAAATGAAGAACAACAAAGCTAGTGGACCAGATGGGATTCCTGCTGAAATCTTTAAAGAAGGGGGGCCCGAACTTGTACAACATCTTCATAAACTCATCGAAAAAATCTGGATAAGAGAAGAGATCCCAGAAGACTTCAGGGATGCCATAATTATCACCCTCTTTAAGAAGGGTGATAGAACAGACTGTGGAAACTATCGGGGCATTTCTCTCTTAGCAACCGCAGGTAAAATATTTGCTAGGATTCTCGCAAACCGTCTTCTATCTATTTCAGAAGAGATCCTCCCTGAAACTCAATATGGTTTCCGCCCCTCTAGAGGGACAGTAGACATGATTTTTACTGCACGTCAGCTCCAAGAAAAATGCCGGGAGCAAAATCAACCCCTTTATATGGCATTTATCGATTTGGCTAAGGCCTTTGATACTGTAGACCGTACAGCTCTCTGGACTATCCTTATGAAAATTGGATGCCCCAATAAATTTGTGAATATCTTGCGACTTCTCCATGACAACATGACGGCAACGGTTTTGGACAACAACGGCTCTCATGGTGCTCCATTTAAAGTGGGATCAGGTGTTAAACAGGGATGTGTTATCGCCCCAACATTATTCGCCATTTTCATCGCCATGGTTTTACATCTTGTCAAGGGGAAACTTCCCACCGGTGTGGGAATTATATATCGAACAGATGGAAAGCTTTTTAATCTCAGCAGGCTGAAAGCAAAAAGTAAGGTAATTACAACCTCCGTTGTGGAACTTCAGTATGCTGATGATAATGTGGTCTCCGCACATTCAGAGGATGATCTCCAAACTATCCTAAATGCTTTTGCAGAAGCATACGAAAAACTTGGTCTCTCACTTAACATCAAAAAAACCAAAGTGCTTCATCAGCAAGTGCAAGCCAATCCTTTGGTGATGCCATCTATCCAGCTTGGCGGGACAATACTGGAGAATGTCAATCATTTTCTCTATCTTGGCAGCTATGTTTCTGTTACAGCTAACATCGACAGTGAAATCCAGCATCGTCTGAGCTCCGCAAGTGCCGCATTTTCTCGAATGAAACATAGAGTGTTCGAGGATCGGGATATTTGTAAGAAGACCAAAACACTGGTTTATGAAGCCATTGTATTACCAACTTTATTGTATGCCTGCGAAACATGGACTATCTATAAACGTCACTTCCACCTCCTTGAAAGGTTTCATCAATGTTGCCTCCGGAAAATCCTGCGAATTACTTGGGAAGATAGGCGAACAAATGTCAGTGTACTGGAAGAAGCAAAGACTACTAGCATTGAAAAAATGATCCTTCAACGCCAACTTCAGTGGGCCGGTCATGTTGTTCGAATGCCTGACTGCCGTCTCCCAAAGCAGTTACTTTACTCCCAACTCAAGGATGGAAAGCGGAATATCGGTGGTCAATATAAGAGGTTTAAAGATGTTCATAAGGCTAATCTAAAAAAATGCAATATAAACATCGAAAACTGGGAAGCTCTGGCCCATGAACGATCTAACTGGAGGTTGGCCTTTCACAAAGGTTCCATGGACTTTGAAGAAGCCCGAGTGCAAGGTGAAAGGGAGAAACGTGCTAAGCGAAAAGCACGTCAAATGAATCCTTTACAGAACCATCTTCTATCTGGTAACCTGTGTCCTCACTGTGGGAAGCTGTGTGGATCTAGAATTGGCCTCCACAGTCACTTACGGACCCATCGCTAGAGTATACACAATCTTCTTTAGAATTTCCTCCTTTTATCCCGGAAGACAATCTTACTCGGTCACGAGTGATCGCCTGATGATGATGATGGATCCACAATTGGCTACAGAATCGGACTCAAAGAGTGCTTATCAATGGTTCCTTCTCAAACTGGGGAGAGATAACGAGCAGGGTACCGCAGGGCTCGGTCCTGGGCCCAGTGCTATTCAACATTTTTATTAATTACTTGGATGAGGAGGTGCAGGGAATGCTGATCAAATTTGCAGATGACACAAAATTGGGCGGAATAGCTAATACTCTGGAAGACAGAAAAAAATTCAAAGTGACCTCGATAGGCTGGAGCGCTGGGCCGAAAACAACAGAATGAAATTGAACAGGGATAAATGCCAAGTGCTGCACCTAGGGAGAGGAAACCAAATGCAGAGTTACAGAATGGGGGACACTTGGCTCAACAATACTACAAGTGAGAAGGATCTTGGAATTGTGGTGGATCACAAACTGAATATGAGCCAGCAATGCGATGTGGCTGCAAAGAAGGCAAATGCTATTTTGGGCTGCATTAATAGAAGTATAACTTCCAAATCGCGGGACGTGATAATTCCCCTTTACTCAGCACTGGTGAGGCCTCATCTTGAGTACTGCGTCCAGTTCTGGGCACCACACTTTAAGAAGGACGTAGACAAACTGGAGAGGGTTCAGAGGAGGGCAACAAGCAAGGATGATAAAGGGACTGGAAACAAGGCCCTATGAGGAAAGACTGAAAGAACTGGGCATGTTTAGCCTTCAGAAGAGGAGACTGAGGGGAGATATGATTGCACTCTTCCAGTACTTGAAGGGATGTCACACAGAGGAGGGCCAGGATCTCTTCTCGATCATCCCAGTTTGCAGGACACAGAATAATGGGCTCAAGTTACAGGAACCTAGATTCCACCTAAACATCAGGAAAAATTTCCTGACTGTCAGAGCAATAAGACAATGGAATCAACTACCTAGGGAGGTGGTGAGCTCTCCCACTCTGGAGGCATTCAAAGTGCAGCTGTCAGGGATGCTTTGACCTGGATTCCTGCATTGAGCAGGGGGTTGGACTCGATGGCCTTGTAGGCCCCTTCCAACTCTACTTTTCTATGATTCTATGATAACCTCAGAGGCACCTTTATTACCATCGGTGTTTCACATGCTTAAGGCCAGGGCCGGTGCTACCATTAGGCCAACTAGGCAGCTGCCTAGGGCGCAGGGCTAAAGAGGGCGCCAGAAACGCCTTGAAAAAAAATGCAGAGCTCTCAAGTGGGAGGGGGGGCGCTAAATATCTGATCTTGCCTAGGGCACCAAACTGCCTTGCACGGGTCCTGCTTAAGGCTTGGGACTGGAACACTGCACACTCTCAGTGGTAAATAAATGCATATGTTAGTGTAACGTTCAGAAATACGTTTTTCTAGCAGTCCTAGCATTTCCGGAATCTGGTTCCAATCCAGGTTTTATCAGTCTCTCTCTCTCTCTGTCTCCCTCTCTCTCTCCCCACACACACACAAGCTAGATTTGATCAGTCACAAGGATTCTGCTAAGCCTCACATTAAGTACAGTACTTGTTGATAGTAAAATTGTTTTCCAGTTTCTGGGTCCCTGAAGAACCTTACATTTAGGAATCCTAGTTAGGAGGATACCCAATTTTTCTAACAAAGAAACATTGCAATCCTATGAATGTTTAGACAGGGCACAATCCTTTAGGGCACAATCCTATGGATGTTTAGACAGGAAAAAAGGCCTACAACTCCCAGCATGCCCCAGCCAGCTCTGCTGGCTGGGGCATGCTGGGAATTGTAGGCCTTTTTTCCATCTAAATATGCATAGGATTGTACCTTTAAAGGCTTCAATACTGTTAGAAATTCAACAGGTTTAGCCATTGCCTGAATGGAAAAATAGTGGTGACAGAAGCTGTACCTGCTGGATTTCCACCTGTCAACTCTTAAAAAAAGACTCAGAGCTCCTGTTAGAGAAATGGCAGAAGCTTTCATAACCCTGCCATTAACTGTGTGATTCAAAATGGATAGCCAAGTGAGCTTTAGATCAAGTTAAACTTTGGAAGAACCTTGTAGGTGAACTGCCAATAATGACTACTGGGAGCAATAATACAGCAATTGAAACTCAGGGTAGTTACACCTGCAGCCCTTTTATTATATAACTGACAAACTGAACCAAGACTTTCTTCTAGCAAGTCCCCTTGGAAACCACTGCTTTACTTCATAATGTAAACAGAAGCTGGATTTCTTGGTGTTTTAGGGTGCAATCCTATGCATGTTTAACAGAAAAAAAGCCTACAACTCCCAGCGTCCCACAGCCAGCATGGAAGGATGCTGGGAGTTGTATGGCTTTTTAGGGGGCTAAAATCTGTGGAGTTGAGGCAGGGGGCCAGGGGCTTAAGGAGACAGGAGAAAGACAGGTGTGGAGAAAGCTCAGTGGCTTATGGGCAGTGTCCAGTTCTGGGAAGGGAGTGCAAAGGAGCAGAGAGTGAGGATACCAAAAAGATAGGGACATAAAGAAGACAGCACAGTGAATTGAATTTCGTGTATTATTTCTAAACAATGACCCATAACATCAGCTACAAATTGATAGTTTGGAAGCTAGGCTCTTTGTATCACAATGGAAAACATTTCCTTCCTTAGGGCATCTTTGAAATGAGCATTACAGTAATACTTTGGATTGCAAGCATAATTCGTTCTGGAACCGTGCTTGTAATCCAAAACACTCTTATATCAAAGCGAGTCTCTGGCGGGTGTGAGCGGGGCCGATTTCGGCCCACTACGCCTGCTTGAGGCGAGCAGTTACATCCCTACTTACTTGTATTGCAAGACCTTGCTCGTTTATCAAGTCAAATTTCATTTAAAAAAATTGTTTGTCTTGCAAAACGCTCTCAGACCAAGTTACTTGCAATCCAAGGTATTACTGTATCTGATTCTAGATAGATTCCAGACCTCCAAACCTGGGCAGCTCCCATCCCATCAGACTGCAACAGCACTTCGCTAAGAAACCTGCAGGCATTGCTTATTATGTCCAGCACATGAAATCAGGCACTATGAAATCTACCGTATTTTTCCGTCTATAAGACGCCCCCATGTATAAGACGCCCCCCACTGGGCAGTTTCGCAACCGCGCGGTTCTCTCCTTGGCTTACTTCCATGTATAAGACGACCCTCAATTTGTAGTCTAACAATTTTAGGAAAAAGTATAGTCTTATACATGGAAAAATACTGTATGTATATTCCTGCAGCACAGGAAACATGGCAACATGACTACCAGTGGTGTAATTGCTTTTCTGTTAGAAGGCAAGCAGCAGTGCTCTCATAACGGCAAGAGAGTTTCAATTTAGCTTTCACAGACATTGCAACAAAGAGGAATAATCAGATAATGGCTATATGAAAAAAGTACTTGACAGAACTTTTCCCAGCCATTGGTTTTAATTTAGTCTAACTGGGATTGGCACATCTTTGAGCCAATTAGATTTCCAGTGGGAAACAAGCATTTGTATATAGATGGAGGCAAAGGTAAATTAAGGACCACTGTGGTGTAGTGGTCAGGCATAAGGCTCACTGAGTGAACATGGGCCAGTCTCTCTCTCTCTCTCTCTCTCTCTCTCTCTCTCTCAGTCTAACCTACCTTGTAGGGTTGTTGTGAGGATAAAATGGAGGGGATTTAGCTGGGAACTATAAGTGACAACAAGTAGTGCTCTGTTGTTCTTTTCATACTCTCACATACATATTTTCTTTCCAGCATTACTAAAGAACAAACTCATCCAAAATATAACACACAACATATTGCACATTCGTATGACCTTCTCCAATGTCATAAAAATCTGGCTCACAAAAAGAAATACTTGTCACTATCCCAGTATGAATATAGGATAGAGTCCAGCAGGCCTTTTCTGCATCCCCTCTTTAGAGTCAACATATACATGAAATTGAGACTGCTTTTCCCAGCAATCATCCTTGAAATTAGGGTGTAAAAAAGCAACCCTAATTTGCATAGATATTTTGTCCATTATAAGCAGACCCCTTACTTTGCCAAGCCTTCCCTTAATAGATCATACCTAGGGGCACTGACATTATGAAGTGAGTTGAAATTTGGCTGCTAACAAAAGGCCTCTGAATGTGTGCTGTGTACTTGGAATAGTCTCTCCATCTCCAAGTCCAAAGTCTACTGAACCTTGACTACAGCACTGAGTACAACTCCCTGACAGAGCTCTGGCTTGCTGCAGCAGAGTTTCTTTTAGTTCAAGAGTGTAGCACACTCTGAACCCTCAGCAATTCTTACCAGCTCCTCTACTTGCATTACCACCTAAAGTGGTAAAGCACTATCATTGGAGGCACAAGTGGCCTCAGTGGCTCAGAGCACCTTTAATCAGTTTAGGGTGCAATCCTATGCTTGTTTAGAGAGAGAAAAGTCCTACAACTCCCAGCATTCCCCAGCCAGGAATTGTAGGACTTTTTTCTGTCTAAACTTGCATAGGATTGCACCCTTAGGCTGATAATACTAACCATGACCCTATCTGAACAAAGATTGACTAAGCAACAGTTCTCTATGCCTGGAAAACTCTTGTTTCAATTACCGTACTACAAATCTGCTATATGTGGGACTGCCTTTTAAAATGGTACAGAACCTTCAGCTGGTCCAAAATAGGTACCGACCGATACAATCATATTCAATCAACATAAAACCTTTCAGTTTAACATGTTGTGTTAAGGGCTTTCCATGCTCACTCAAGCTGCAAAATGCTGGGAAACTACAGCTGTACATGCCCTTAACAAATGTGTTATTTAGGCAATATGGTTATGGTATGGCATCCTATGCTGTGGTTGCTTCCAACTTGACCAGTACCTTGGAGCTGGATGGCTGTCAGTGGCATGAGTGGTGGACCTAAGTCCCAGATTTGTCTGTTTGCTGAAAAAGACACAATGACAGGGTTCAGACAACACAATAACCCACACTCAGGGGTTGAATGTGGGTTGTGGTTGAACTGTGGGTTGTTGTTGAAACGTGGGTTAGTGTGTTGTCTGAATCTAGCCGAGATAACAAACTATGGTGAGCAACCCACCAGTTCACAACCCAACAACAAACCATGGGTTCTCTTCATAGGTTGTTTATGGTTAAGCCATGGCTTGCTAGCACAGCTGGGTTCAGACAACACAATAACCCATGGTTCAACAACAACCCATGGTTCAACAACAACCTGCACTCAACCCATACTCAACCCTTTAATGTGGGTTATGAAGCTGTTGCCTGAACCCAGTCATGGAGTCTATGCAACTGAAGCTATCATGCAAGTGAAGCTACCATTCCACATTACAAGTACCCAACTGGCAGCCAATACCACCCACATCAAATGATACAGTTGGAAGGGACCCTGAAGGTCAGATTTCTTGTTCTGAAGAAGGAAGGTGTGACTTGTGAAATATGAGTTTTCAGAGTTTGAACAATGACAGAAGTTCAAGTGGTTCAATGACACTTTGCCAGTCTACACATGGAAGGCTAGTGCTGCAATGCCATACAAACCGGGGTGGCGGGGGGGAATCTCCACAAATCCGGTCTTTAAAAATGGCATATAACAACTGTTTGGCAACAACATAATTTGTATTCTCTGTAATAACCAAGTGGATGAACGGTGACCATTCCAGAGAAAAGAGCTAATGTGGAAGCACCCCCAGACTGGAACTGAAAATATGGAATCTTGATATTTAAAAAATCTATCTTCAAAGTTTGCACTGTATTTTGCAAAAGCAAGATTTTTAAAAAGCTTGATTCCTGTGGCTAAGTGCAGAAATGCACAATAACAACAACACAAATGCAGCAAGTGACTCTCTTTCAAGTGTTCCTCACAAAGCCACTGGAAAGTTCAAACTACAGAGTTCTGCTCTGTTAAGCAGCCTTATGAGAAGCATGAACATTTTGAGGCTAGCCAAGAAATAACAGGCAATTTTATACACGCTAGTAAGGGGCCTTTATTTCCCTAATGTCAGCTTTCGAGTACAAAATTGGAGGCTATAACCTGCCTCTTTTGAAAAGCTCTTTGTAGAGGAGGCTGCGGCACTGCACCCAGTTACAGACTGCATCAACTTCATTGACAAATTTCTTTTCCTTTGAAGTAGTAATCAGCCCCTGGATGTGCTAGATAAGATCATGCAGCTAATCCAAAACCTCAGAAAAATCCAAAGAAGCCAGAACAGTCAGCCACACAGTTTCCACACATGCCTGGTGCACTGACTGTTTTTATGATTTGGGGTAATGTCTACATTGTGATTCGTTTATTATTATATATATATATATATATATATATATATATATATGAAATGTGCTTTGTCCCCGAGGCAAATTAAATCAATTTATTACTGCTTCAGAACCCTACAGAATGATTCAGTTCTGCTGTTTTGCAGAGTATGCTAGAAACAAATGCCTTAACAGGGTTTCCACTCATGGTAACTCCTGTAAACATGTTCAGCTGAATGTGGTTACAGACCCTCTTCAGACCTTCACGCTCAATGCACAAAGGTCTAACCGGAAGTCCGGGGGTAGGGGACACTGGTGGTGGAGCTTATATGCATGCCCCCATCTCCCTACCCAATTTATCCCTACACAAGAGCAGGCACACGCTTGAATACAGCTTTAAAGTCCCTGAATCAGTGATTAATTAGGATTGGAAGAAGTGCTTTTCCTTGTTAAACGCCAACCCCACCTCAGGACCCATAGTTTCTAACTGGTCAGATTCCTTAAAAACCTACAGCATCCTGGCCTCAGGGGAGCAGAATAAGGGCCAGGAAATGCATACCTCATGAAAGGTCTAGACTGAAAAGGGCTCCCAAATTTTGCCATCCAGCGGGGAATGGCAGCTCCTACTGGCAGCCAGGAACTACATCTAGGGCAGTATGGGGGGAAATGGCAGGCCCCCCAAAATTGCAGGTGCCAGTAGTGTCATTTTTTTCTCCACAGAGTGCCCCAGGCCTAGGATTGCACACATGGTAGGGGGTGGGAATTGTAAACAGTAAAATGAGACTCAGACAAACAAGTTTCCCATCACACAATACTCATAAATCTGTCACACAAGCTAGGGCCGCACATTTTGAAGCATCAGTGGAAAAGACACCAATTCAAGGCATGTGAGAAATGACAGGCACTTGTAAGGGACTGACACCAGTAGGATACAAAGCAGGCCCATAAGCAGAAACTTCTGTATGTTACCCTTTCTGCTATAGAGCCTTCCCACCTTTCTTCATATAGCAACTCAGCTGTACTGGAAGATCAGCTTCAGCCTTCGGTTCCCAGCTGCATACAGGTTATACTCTACTGTGTAGTCCAGGGGTAGGCAATCTTTTTGGGCCGTGGGCATAGTGGGCAATTTGAGGAAACTATCCTAGGCATCAGCACAAAATGGCTGTCATGGAGGCATGGCAAAGGACAAGTAACCTGCCCAGAAGACTAAATACAAGGCAGAGGTGGGATCTCAGCCTCAACACACTAAACAACAGCACCAGCAGAAACCGATTTAATAGCAGTGCCAGGTTCTGGTAAGAAAATGTGTCAATTCAAAAAAAGGAGCCGTTTGAGGGGTAGGTCACCTTGGCGAGCATCAAGAAAAGTGCCCATCAGTGCATTGGTGCCCATGGACACCACGTTGCCTACCCTGAGTAGTCCAGGGTTTGTGAACTACATTGGGAAGGTGTACCTAGACCTAGGAATGATATCCCATGCTTGCAAGATTACAAGCATGGGATATCAT
Source organism: Shinisaurus crocodilurus (assembly GCA_021292165.1). Taxonomy (NCBI): domain Eukaryota; kingdom Metazoa; phylum Chordata; class Lepidosauria; order Squamata; family Shinisauridae; genus Shinisaurus; species Shinisaurus crocodilurus. Next base: position 32,210,054 of record CM037876.1, read on the forward strand.
TTCTAAGAGAGCAATCCTATGGTCCCTGGGTGAGTGTCCCAAGGACCATGGGATTGTTTGGATTTCCCCTTCCGAGGTGGGAGACAGCGCTCCGGCCTCAAGAGGGAGAGTCAGAGACCCAACCTTCCTCCCCTGCCCCCTTGCAGCTCACATGGAAAGATCTGTGCTGTCTGCCCTCCGAGGTCGGGAAAGTGACCTTGGAGGAGGAGGAGGAAAGGGGGCATTCCAGCGGGAGGGGAGGAGACCGGAGAGGCCAGTTCATGAGGTGTCCTACCCTGAGCCTCTTCCAGCCTCCTTCCCTCCCCCTGCAAAGCGCCCTCGCTAGACGGGCTAAAAAGCCTCTCTAGCGGAATCTGCAGGGTGGGAGGACACTCCTCCCGCCTTGCACTGGATGATCAGACGCCTCTGAGTTCAGGGGCTTCCAGTCACCAAGGGTGCGATCGATAGGACTGTGCCCTCACTCTAGGAACTGCAGCCTTCTTGTATAGTCTGAAGCAGATTGTAGAAATGGGACATTAAAAAGGGGCTGGTAATCAGCAGCAGCTAGCGAGGGGGTGTAGCATATAGGAAGGGAAAGGTGGCCCCACCCCCTTACTGGCGGATGATGCAAGAACGGGAAGCTGCAGCTTTCCATCACAGGAACATGATGTTCTGCCTTGTACTGAGTCGGACCATTGGTCCATGTAGCTCGGAATTTGTCTACACACCTACCTTCCCCAACCGGGTGCCCTCTGGATGCTTTAGACGACAACTCCCGGCATTCCTGGCCATTCGCCATACTGGCTGGGGCTGCTAAGAGTTGAAGCTCAAAATATCCAGAGGGCACCCGGTTGGGGAAGGATGGCCTACACTGAGTGGCAGAGGCTCTTCAGGGTTTCAAATAGAGGTAGGGGGCATCTCAGTAAGCCCCATGCAATTGTACAGACTGGCTAGGCATGCCCAATCCTTCAAACTGTTCCTGGCTGCAGTGGCCTTACCTGGCTAGTTAGTAACCATGCTTACGCAGTGCCTGTTCGAGGTGACTCTGCCACCATGTCATGCTGCCCACACCAGTAAAAATAAAGCTCCCCCGACCTCCACCCCACTGCCCCTTTTCTTAGGTTACTTTTAAGTGGCAATGGCCTCTTTGTCCATGGCAGACACGCTCAGGATCTGCTGATATGAAGATGAGGAAGCAATTAAGGAAGACCTTTTTTGACTGCAAGCATCCCCTTGTTCGATGCTTGCAAGCCTTTAATGTTTTAACTTTTTATTGTTTTCATTTCAGTTGAAAATTAAGGGATAAAATTGAGTAATGGAGTGTCTGTGGATAGTCACGGCCCATTAACAAAGGTTTTTTGTCTTTATGCAGTTGTTATGAAGTTTGAATAATTGTCTTGGTGGACACTGAATGCTTAGTATGTGTTTAATTATGAAGAAGCCATCAATCATTTTTGGTGAATGCTATTTTGCAGCAAAGTGGTTTTATTACTGCTATGAGTATGTTGGCAAGTTTGTAAAAGTTTCATTTCAATTATATATATTTTGTACTCTCAGTGTACCACACAAATTACAACGTGTGCTAACAATGACTGTTCAAGTAATTATGTTTTCTTTTCGTGCTGGATTTGAGACTGTAGTGTTACATGAAAAATATATCCCAAATCCTTCCAACCATACCCCTTTAGTAGGTAAGGTCCCTAGGTTGTCATTTTCTCACTATGGTGACAAATTCCTGGTGTATATTGAGTACTACAAACTGTATATCAGTAGTTGGTATGTTTGGAAATTGGTCCTCAAAGCTTGCTAGGCTTCCAGAATTCTAAAATTGTTAGTAATTCTGGAGCTTGATGTTATGTGACAATGAAAATTTACTTCTACTCAGAAATCTCAGATATACTCAATGTTTGTACATTCTGAGCAGTGTTGGCTCCAGATTAGGCAAGATGCCTTCCGTGGGCCCCTCTCACTGAGCAAGCTACAGACACCCACTTTGTCTGTAGCCCCGCCCACAGGGTATTTCCCAGATTGAGATTTGGCCCTCGGTTTGAAAAGGGTTCCCCTCTGCTGGCATAAATGCTGGTAAGCATGCTGTGTGAGTCCCATTAGCCCCTTTCCTGCCCCAAGGCTCAGTAACTTACTTTGCAAGTGCCTTCAAGCTGTTTGCATGCTGTGCTTGAATCAGATGCTTGCAAAAAGCTCAAGCTTTTGTGAACACGCAAATCAAGTACCTGCAAAAGCTTGACCTTTTTCAGGTTGAACATTGGAACGCTCATATATAGATTTCATAGATCTATATATAAGCGTTCCAATGTTCAACCTGAAAAAGGTCAAGCTTTTGCAGGTACTTGATTTCCTTGAGTAAACATGGCTAAGACTTGACTATAAATCTTGTACAATTTATTTGGATACATTTCAAGTGATACCGCCACAGATTCAGATGGTGTGCTTGCACATCAGAACAACCACCTACATACAAGTCGAGATTAAAACCATCTCTAAGAAGCTGGGATCATGGTTACAGCAATAATGCATTCTTTGTGAGGACCAAGTGCCAGTTCATCATGTCAAATTTGTAGTTCTATAGATCCTGGTTATTTTTTAAAAAAAATATATCTAATCTTGACATTGTTTTCCCATGCAGTTACCATCCCATCTTTAAGCTTCACTTTTGGAGAAATCTTATTAAAAGATTGTCACTCTACAACTTCTGGCATCCTTGGATGTTCTTGAGTTTGGGATGTTTGCCATTCTTGCTTTTGATCTGAACATGGCACTTGGAACGAACTTTAATTTTGACAAGCCTAAAGTAATGGTGGATAAGTTCTGTGGTGTGTGAAGGTTTCAGAGAACCACAATAGCTGGATTGGAAGGATGTGTTACTGCTTCTGGTGCACTCTGTAACACCCAGCTGCTTTTCTGCCTTGTTTTAGCTTGTCCTTTAAAAAATGTTCTCTATTTGTAGTTGTGTTTATTGTTAGTTATTGAAAAGCCAATTAAACTTTATTTTAAAAACTATTTTACTGCTCTGCATTTCTTATTCCAACATTTGCATTCTCGTTGCTGAGGAAGCATTTGCATCCAGAGCGTTCAGCTGGGTAGCCATTCCAGGAAAGTCAACCCTACAATATGCAGAGACTGCATATTGGGTTTTAACTTGGCTACAGCTTTATTGGTTACAGCCTGGAGTTCGACATGGCATATGGAAGGATCCCTTAATCGGCCAGCCCACCTGCTGGCCAATCCACACCCCAGCCCATGTGCTTGGTGGCCCTTTAATGGGGGAGGGGAGGTTTTGCAGGAGTACAGGTAGTTCCTGCCACGGCATGTACCGTTCGTATGCTCCCCTAGAAGTGTTGCTGGCATACAGCCCCTGAGCTGGGCTGCAGCCCCTGTGGAGGCACCCCCAGGATTAACTAGGCTCGTCTTTGTTAGGGAGGGGGCGTGTACCCCCATCCTTTTGACCTGGATCCAGCCCAATGCCATGCACCTAAAAAGTTGTGACAGCCTGACCATTAACTTCCAAGAGACTTGCATTGTTGCAGGAAAGGCGAAAGCCCTGTGAGGCAAGCCAGTCAGCCTCGCCAGGTAAAATTCCTTCCCAGCCCCATCAGCCAGCGGCTGACTGACACCCACACAGCAATGGACCTGTGCTCAAGGGGAGGTCCACTGCAAATCAGCAGTGGTTGGTGCAAGAAGAGGTCAAGCCCAGGCCACGGCTCCCTTTAAGTAGCCGTGACACGGACTGGATGGAAAACCTCCCCCAGCCTGCTCCTGGGGGCCACCCCACACACACACACCAGCCCACTGCACCACCAACTGGGTTCGGGGGAAGTGCGCTGATGGGAAACTGCACGAGCACAGCCTGGACCTCCTCCTCTTTCCTGCCAGATGCCATGGATCAAACCAGAGCCCCTGGAGAAGCCAGGGGCTCGAGCTTATCTGCACTATACACCTCATCCAATTATTTTTCTCTTTACAAATCAGTCTTTAGATAGCTCCTCAACCCAACAAAGATATATTATTTATGAATTTATTTATTTTTACCCCGCTCTTCAGCCAGAAAAGGCTCCCAGAGTGGCTTACAAAGATTGATATTAGACACTACATTAATATACTGATTAATATACACTACATTGCTTGTGCAGCTAGTTATGTATCTGTGTAACATATATTCAGTTCCTTTTTATATATATATAATTTTTTAATTTCATTTTAAATGAATACAACAACAAAAGATACAACATAAACATTGTGCACACACACACACACCTCTTGGGACCAAGTTATATTTCTCCCCCCCAATTTTTTTTTTTAATGTATATATACAATATATTATTCTATATTCCAAAAATATAACAAATCTTGACAAGGTTTGTTCCCCCTCCCCTTTACCAACACATAATCCAAAAATTTACCCCAAATGTTCACAAAGGTGTCTTTCTCCAATTGTCCTTTTTGACACTTAATATTACAAGTTAATTTATCATTTAACGTGATATCCCATACCTCTTTATACCATTCAGTAATTGAAAACACATGTTGAACCTTCCAATTCCTAGCTATCATTAATTTTGCTGCTGTTAACAAATTCACAATCAATTCTTCTGTATTTTTTAAACAAACTAACTTTTCTGTAATTGTTAACAATGCTAATTTTGGGCAGACTTCTAATTCCATTCCAATTATTTCTGATATTTCTGCAAATACTTTCTGCCAAAATTCCAGAACATTTTTACAGCTCCACCACATGTGGGCATACGTACCTTTTACATTACATCCTCTCCAACACAATGCGGAGCAATTTTTATCTATCCGATTTAATCTTACTGGAGTTAAATACCATCTCCATACCACTTTATAAAAGTTCTCTTTTATCCTAGTTGACATAACTCTTACAATACGTCTATCCCAAATATTTTTCCAACTTTGTTTCGATATTTCCTCATCAAATTCATTATCCCATAACACTTTAAGAGAATCTTTATGCTCTTCTTCTTTTTGTAACATCGTATATAAAGCCTTTGTTATGCCTCTTGTTGAAACATTACCTTCTATAGCTTCTCTAGTCAAAACTATATTTTCAAAATTGGTTAGTTCGCTTTCGCTGTCCATTCTTGTCCTCCACTTCTTTAACCACAGTTCCAATTGCATTGAATTTAACCATGATATTCTCTCTCTTCCTACTATTTCTATTATATGTTCTCTAGTCTTCAATTTTTCCACCCAATCCATTAATTTAATCACCTTTTTTCTCCTTAATATAGCTTCTATATGTCTTACATTTTCTGGAAAGTCCTCCATGACCACTACCGGAGTTAACGGGGATACCTCTGGTGTAAAAATTTTCCTCGTGCTATTCCAACTCTCTAACATACTCCTCAAAAAGGGATTTTCTAGTCCTTTTATAATATTATTTATATTTTTCTTAAATAATATATTCACCATCATGTTTCCTAATTCTCGTGATTCTAATTCCAACCACATTTTGACTTTCCCTGCTATAATGTCCAAAATATGTCTTACTTGGTTGGCTAAATAATACCACTTTATATTAGGAAGACCTAAACCACCTATTTTTTGCGCTTTATACCAACTATATTTATTAATCCTTGATCTTTTCCTTCCATTACAATATTCATTAATAATTGATTGCCAATCTTTAATTTCTTTTTCTGTAATCTTTACTGGTAACATCCTAAACAAAAAGTTTATTTTAGGCAATATCTTCATTTTTACCAACGCAATTCTACCAAACCAAGAAAGTCCAATTTTTTTATACTCCTCTATTTTATTTTTAACCTCTATCTTTAACTTTCTAAAATTTTGTTCTCCTACTTTATCAATATCTTGTGTAATATCTATTCCTAAATATTTAATTACATTTGTAATTTTAATGTTATATTTTTTTCTTTAACATTTCACTCTCCTCTTTTTTACTATAATTAAACAGTAAAATCTTGGATTTACCCCAATTCATCTGAAGCCCAGTTATTTCTCCAAATTCTTTCAAGTGGTTCTCCAACCTATCCATTGTTTCAATTGGATTTTTAATTGTTAATAAAGTATCATCTGCAAATAGATTTATTTTAATTTGATCTCCAACCCCCATCCCTATAATATTTCTATCTTCTCTTACTACATTTGCTAGTATTTCCATCACTAATGCAAACAAAATAGGGGAAAGGGGACATCCTTGTCTAGTACCTCGGTCTAAGGAAATTTGTTCCGTAATACCATCATTTACCACTACATTTGTAATATTATGGGCATATAATTGATTAATTACTCCTTTAAATCTTGCTCCAAACCCCATATTTTTTATTATCATTTTTAACGTAGGCCATTCCACGCAATCAAAAGCCTTGAAAATATCTAATGCTAATACACCCGCTTTACATATATTCAGTTCCAACTTCCAACAGAATTACCAAACACAGAGGAAATGTAGCCACTGTCCTGACATATTGTGGTCTACAATGGATGCAAAGGAAAGCTGTGTGCTGAGTCACAGTTCTGCATGTGACACTGATGTGAAACACAGCCTGCCTCAGTATCATCAGCTGATCTGATTCCCAATGACCTGTGTGTGTTTTCATTTTTTTTAATGCAGGTGGGAAAGCGCAACCTTATCTGGGGGAACCATCTGCTTACTGCATGGGACCTGCTCTGGGTGACTTCAACAACTAGCTGCTGCTACAATCTGCACAGTGACACAGTCTGCTTTTGCATTCATTGTGTTCCATGTAGTATAAGTTTGAGTTTGGGATATTTAAAATTCAACCCTAATTTACTTCCAAAGCATAAATCATTAAAGGGGTTGGGATAAACTGCAGGCAGTATTGTTTTTGCAAGATGAAAGTTTAAATGAATCGTGTTGTAAATGTATCTGCTAATTATCCCATTTCTTTAATTATTTGCATGCATGAGAATTGCTTAAGATTTTCATCAAACTTTGGTTTAAATAAATGACAGATCAAGTCAAAATGATGAAGTAAATTCACTCCTAGATGTTTTTTGGATGTCAAGTAATTTTTTATCCAAGACATAAAAGTAATTGTGTAATTAGTAAGAAATGTATCACTTGTATAAGGTTTGGGGTTTTTCTTTAGAATACTAAATTAATCCCTTCCTTCTCCTTTTCTTCTTTTGTCACTTCCTGTATTATATGTATATCCCCCATCCCACCTTCTGCAGCTAACAGCTTCAGGTTTTTGGATTGGAGCTGTGAATTATGCAGGGGGAAAGGGTATAAAAAAACAACCCACCTCCCAAGCACTGTGGCTCCAGTCCAAATCTGACCCCAGTGCAGCTTCTTTTAATGAACTAAAACAATGTCAGGAGATCTGATCGCTGGTCTACTGCATAATTGTGTAGTTTGGCCCAGCAAGTTCAAACACTGATGGAGGCATATGGTGAAAGCCTCCATGCGATTGTACAACCTTAGAATGCATATGGAGGATCACTTGCTTGAAAGCATCAAATATCTGAACGTGTAATAAAAACATGAGTGGGAAGAGTGGATTTGATGCCTTCTCCCAGATGTGTAAAGGTTTCCTGTGTACAGCCAGTCCCATGAAACAAGTGTAAAGTGTGCTTCACTGAAAGTTTGGATTTGCTGTATTCCTGATTTGGGGCAGGAAATCCATCAATCACAGATGTGGACTCAGTTCCCCAGTCTGTACGAAGGGAATGAAAATGATCTGCTACACAGGATAGTTGTGCACACCTGAAAATACTATATAAATGATGAATAACAATGTTGCCCGACCTAGTCACATCTTAGGGTACTAGAAAATAAAGGTATTTCCCAAATATATTTAAGATGTCGGTCCGTCTGGTGACCAAGCCAACTAGAAATTGAACTGGGGTTTTAAAAATTTGGAACTACAATACACAAGTTCTCAGGGATGTGTCATGGCCTGAACTAGGAATCTCCCTTTGCAAAGTTACTGGAAGTTCTGTGGTTATGCTGTGCCTGCAGGTTTGATCCAGCAGGAGACTCTGACATGGTAATGCCACCACTTTGCATGGTTTCACCACCGAGATAGGTGATTGTCTACTGCAGAATGTAGCTTAGTATATAGGGTAGCTAAAGTCTGGTCCCACGTCCCAGAGCCCAGCAAACACCTCCTCCCTGAACACTGTGCCTGCATGCAGCTCCTGCGTCTCTTTCCCCGCTTGTACTTTGGTCCAGACACCTTTTATGTTTGCATCCCTGCTCTTGGTCTTTCCTGCTCTACTTCTGATTGAACCAGACTCTTTGACTATACTTTGACTTTCCCCTCAACTACTTCTAAATTCCAAACAGATTCCAAAGCTGCTGATGCCATCTCATCCTTGACCTTGATTTCACCCCTTTCCATCAGAACTGGCTGCTGACCTCCTAGTTGTCCACGTTCACGCTGTTATTCTGCTTCAGGTGTCATCCTTGATCTTGCAAACTGTAAGCAACTGTTAAAGGCCACTTACAGCTTACGTGACCCAAACACATAGACATTTCTGAGAATGTGGCATATACTACCTGCTCTAAATTTTCTGCCCCAAAAGCAACTGATGTGTGATTCCCCCAAAGCTCCTCCAGAATAGGGGATGTCTATCTATTGATTGATTTTAGATTTATATACCACTTAACAATGTTCTCTTTATTACTCTTTTCAACATGAAAAGCATGTAGGAAGGGATGCTTTGTGGCCCACAGATTTGATAACTGCCGCACTATACACAGCTTTCTTGTCAGGGCTGGACAGTGGGAAGCATTCTGAGGTGAGCCAGGAACCAGAAACCATGGGACGAGCCAGTAGTCAGAACTGAAGAAAAAGTCAGGACCAAAGGGCAAACCAGGAGGCAGGATGGAGGAGGAAGCCAGAAGTCAGGACCGAAGAGTAAGGCAAGACCAAAGGACAAATTAAGAAGCTGGACCAAAGGACAAGCAAGGATACAGGAGCACACCAGCACTCAGGCATATTGCTCAAGAAAGTCCCAGCTGGAAAAGGAAGCCCTTTATACTCCTTCCTGTCCAGAAGGATCCAGTGGTCAGCCTGGGTGGTTGGAGTCTGTCCAGGGCCTGAAGGTTCTTCACTGAGAACAATGGTGTAACTCACAGGGGAGCTGCATCCAGTCCCCACTAATGATAAAAACCAGCTTTGATTTACCATCCATTTCAATGGGTTTTCTGCAGGTCCGTCTCCTGGTGGATTGTGTTCTGAGTCACTGGGGCTGGAATGGCACATTATGTTTATGATGGAGATGCTAGAAAAATGGCACCCCTGTTCTCTCCCTGCCTCTGCTCCGTAGAACATGTTGGAATATATGTATCCCATGATGCGATGTGAGTGTCCTGCTCTAAACAGAGTCCTAGCTCTTGGCTAAGCAAATAGAGAGATGTATACAATAGAGTAGTCAATTTAGCAAGCAAATGGTCAAGCACAGTTTTACCAGACACATAGTGGTATTCCAGAGCAAGGTCTGAGGTGCAGCTAGGGTCAAAAAGCGAGGAGATCAATCAAGTAAAAATGCAGTCCAAAAACAAAGTCAGGTAGAAGTCCAGGGGTCAGTAGCACAGAAGTCCAAACTCACAGCAAGGTCAGGGAGGATACAGAGACTAGAGCTGAAGATCAGAGATGTTGTTTCCAGCAGCTGTCAAGTTATAAGTGAGATCTGATATAGCTAGAACTACTAGAGCCATTCTAGAACTACTGGGTACAGTGCTTAGCTGCATCGTGTTAGAGGCTTGTCAGATGTCTCCTCATGAGGACAACCCAACTCATAAGTAGTCATCTTCCGTAAGTGAGCACTTCTTCACCTGGTCACCATCCTATCATGGATCTTCAGATGCCGGCATTCTCAGGGGCTAGGTGGTGGCCCAGCTTCTCCCTCTGCTTCAGAAGCTGAGCTCTCTGCCTCTCCGGGATTTGAAGGTATCACCCCTGAGGGTTCCAGACTGTCTTGGCTAGTGTCAGGGTCTTCTGAGGGATCGACTGGCTTGAAAGGTTCTCATTCCTCCTCTGAAGATGACTCCAGTGGCAGCATGATGCCTGGGAGCATGACATTCAGCTCATTGTGAGTTTCCCATCTCTGCTTAACATCGTTGGCAGCTGTTGGCAATGATGGGAACACGTGCAGCATGATGACATCACATCCTGAGCTAAGTCCTCCTGCACATTATGGAGGAGAGGGGAAGAACTCAACACAGGAGTGGTATTTTTGGTAGCATCTCTGCCGTGTGTGTAATCTATAGCTACCAAACAAGAAGCCTGGGCCTAGGTGATAATATTGCAGGTTCTGCATTAATAGGTGTTTTATGATAGATTGGCTTAATTAAAACTTATTATTGCAACTTGCTTTTACTAAGTTCCAGTGAAGGCCTACCAAACACAATAATTAAAGACCTGCAGACTTGCTAGAGGGCTTAATTAAAAATGCATTGTATCTGTAGCACAATAAGAAAACTGTAGCAAGGTACACTTGGCTGCAAGTTAAAGTTAGCTAATAAACATCATCTTTCTTGAAGGTCTAAATTATTTTTTCTACCTTACATATTGTATTTATTAGAAAGTCCTAAGAGTACAAATGACCAGGGCTTTTTTTCTGGTGGAACTCATCGGAACTGAGTTCCAGCACCTTTTCTTCTATTAATTGCATTACAATTTAATCGCCATCTACTCCCGAGAAGATGGTAAATCCAGAGTTTCCGGTACGTCTTTTTCTCTCCATGCAAAAAGCACTGCAAATGACCTTATTGCTACTTTGTGGGTGTTTTATAAAGAAGAATGGAGGGTGCTGCTGGTGGTGGTGGTGGGGGAACTATTGCAGAGTTTCCATTTTCTTCTCTACATTTCTAAGACTTGCTCCAAGTACCTAGGTAAAATGTGATGCACCTTCCCATCTTAACGCTCTAGATGATACCGTGTGCTTGACACATGAAAAACGTCATTGTCTGCACTGCAACAGCCACTGATGTGGAGGGGAATGGGCAGTGAAGTACAGAATATCCCGATTTTACTGTATGTTTACATTTTACTAGGTGTTAAGGTGGTGGAGGAGGAGGGAACTGGATGTGCAGCTGCTGTTTTCTTAGATGTTTATCTAGGAACATAGGAAGCTGCCATATACCAAGTCAGACCCTTGGTCCATCTTACCCAGTATTGTCGACACTGACTGGCAGCAGCTCTCTAGGGTTTCAGGCAGAACTTTTTTCTAGTCCTACCTGGAGATGCTGGGGATTGAACCTGGGACCTTCTGCATGCAAAGCATGTGCTCTGCTATGTCCCTTTCCCCTAAGGTCTAAGAATTGAATATCTCCACCTCAATTTTGTTCTCATATGCTGGGGCTGAAATGGGTATGAGAGCTTTCATTGCCCATGGTGTGTATACTCATCCACTATCATCTCTTGTCAAACAGGTTGTACAGTTTTTGTACTTCTTCATAACCTGAATGTATGTAGAGAAGTGTCCTTCCAGAGCAGTGTTCTCCAACCTTGGGTCCCCAGAGGTTTTTGGCCTACAACTCCCAGCATGCCCCAGCCAGCTACGCTGGCTGGGGCATGCTGGGAGTTGTAGGCCAAAAACCTCTGGGGACCCAAGGTTGGAGAACACTGTTCCAGAGAACTGAAGAGATAGTAGAACTTGAGTTGCTCATGACAATCATGGTGTGCACTCTCCCATCTCAGTGTCATCTTTGGTGAAACAGGCTCTGCAGGGTGCTTTGAAAATGGGCAAGACCTCTTGCACCAGTGGAACATAGGACTGGTTTATACCAGGTCAGATTGGCTGCATACAGATGACTGTTCCTCAGTTTATTAAGCCAAGATATGGATGAGTTTTGGGCCCGCCCACACAACAGCTTCCCTCCTCCCTTTTTTGTACACCTGAATGGGATGTGGAAATCTCCAATTAACCATATCTTCCTGTTAATTAAACAATTAACCAACAAACTTCTTGTTTTGCCTGAACCAGGAAACTATGGTTACTAGCTTTAGAACAAGCCAGGATCTTCAACCAGCTTAAAACATGGCTTGTTCCGAAGTGGGTAACCATAGCTTTGCAGTTTAGACAAAAATGGGAAACTATGGTTAATTGGAGACTTCTGCACTGTATTCAGGAGTACCACGAAGGGAGAAGAGAAGAGACTGTGTGTGCTCAGGCAAAAGGCTAATTCATACCTCACCTTATTAAGTCATTATATGATCATCCGAACTGGGTCAGTATTTGCCAAGTTTGCCCAGTATTATCTACTCTGACTGGCAGCATCTCTCAATGGTCTCAGGCACAGGACTTTCCCTTTACTTACTCCTTTTAACTGGAGATGCCAGGTGTTATATCTCTGGTCTCTCATAAACAGGCTGACGACACCACCATGTCTTTGCAACAATGACTTGTGTTTACTTGTTCTGTACGTTCTTTACAACAGTGAGGAGTGAACTATATCACCCCTTCTACTAGCATGGGAGAATGTATCCCTGGCTTGGGGCACTTCTTGATGGAGGGTTCCTAGCACTACCAATCAGAAGGCAACATGCAGCGATCCCATCTTTTTTTCTTAAGGGATTTTTTGTGGTAAGAAGCAAGGTGGAAGAAGCAGTGAGAGGGTTATGAGTGAAAGGCAACCTCTGGACTCTGTGTAAAATTCTGTGAATGAACCTCAGAACTTCTTCATGCAAGGCATCCGCTGTACCATTATGGAGCTGTTCCCAATTATCAGGAAACAAAGGAATTAATATTTATACCAGTGGAAATGATGGCTGTATCACACCATTACCGACTCCGTTAAGCTATCCTCCCTTCACTCCAAAACCTGTAAAATCTGTTTGAAAAAAGCAAACAAGACAGTGAAACAAAAGAGATGGGTTTGAATTTCATCAGCATCAGTAGATGTCTCTCCCTTACCATCCAACACTCTTAAAAATAATTGCTGAACTCCAATCTTTATGGTATGAAAATGTAAAGCAAGGTAGACATGAACTATGCTCAGATATTGCAACACTGTAACATGCAGACTTTTCTTGGGCAAAAATATAACCCTATTATTAGTGTTGTTTTTTTCTTTTTCAGAGTCAGGGTAAACTAATGGGAAAATACAGTCAGTTGCATCCCTCCCCCGCCTCCCACCCAGTAGCCTTTCATTATACCATTAGTCATCTCCTTGTATCTTGTAGACATTACACTCATATCCAAAGAGTGCAGATTAGTGTCTTACATCAAGGATGTATTGCACCTGGGAAGAATGAGCCAAATCTCATTATAGTCAATCTTGCTAGAACATTGTGAGCACCTTTATCCATATTTAAATCCCTTGGCACAGAATTCCTCAGTAATGGTAGCCCTTAGGCTAAGCAAGAGGAGTTCCAGATTAAATGCAATCCCAACCTTTCTACTTCTTTTCTTTAAAATCACACACCTTAAGAACACATAAAGTGAGTTTCTTCTCACTTTATATTACTTTAGTTAAACCATACCAGAGATCTTATGAAAGGGAGAAATGTGGTGGGTGGGTGTTTAATTCTAATGGTGCTGCCCTATACTGCGGAAAGGCTTTAGGGTTCTGCAGAAGCCCCACTACGCCAGCGCAACACCGCATATGCCACTGGCATGAAAGATGCACTGGCAGAACTCCCTCAGTACACCAACAGAATGTCCCAGAAAGGGAAATGCGTATGCATGTAGACAGGAGGGGCAATTTAGGAAGGGATATCCACAAACCCTGGCTTCAAGCAAACCCCATATATTTCCAATTTTCCCCCACAGCACATCTACTTACTGAGCTGCTGCTCTTGTTTCTGCAGCTGAAAGGATTTGGCCAGCAGCATCTTGAATCTCAAGTTAAATCATTCATTCACCTTGAGAGAAAGGAGTAACTTTAGGAGAGAACAGTCCACATGAATCATCTCTCATCTCTCATGTCACAAACCAAAAGGTGGCCCTCACATTAATTACAGCATTTAGCACAGCATTTGAGTGTATGTAAATAAAAGTAATTACAATAATTACCATGACATTAGGGGAATGATGTTACTTTGTAATTATGCCTTTTTTCAGAAGAAACTGTCCCAGTAATTTGTGCTTGAAATTGTCTTTTCCCCTATTATATGGGGCCTATACCGGTATGTGTGCAGCCATTGCAGTTTAGGGGCTCTCCAGCTTTATCACAGAGAGCTTCCCTAAAACAAGAAAAAGAACCGGGGGGGGGGGACCCCTTTCCCACTGTCTCACAAGTTCAAGTAGAATTATACATTGGTCTTCATGGGTAGGTTTATGAGGAGCAGGGTGCCTTCAAGCCCCCCCCCTTTTCTGCTCTGGGTAAACCCAACCGTGATTGGGGATTATATGCTGTTCTTATCTATCAACCCCAAGATCGTTACTCCTGTGAAAACTAGAGGCAAAACTAAGCCCAGACTAGGCATGGCATGTGCACCTTTCCTCTGACATTCCAAAATAAAAAGCGAGCCTCAAAAGAATGTCATGATTCATAAGTGGCCACTTTTCTGACCATTTATGCATTGTCAGAAAAGAGGAGGAGAGAGGAGTTGGATTTACATAAAATTTGCATTTCCTAATGCTGAACCCTATCCCCACCCTATCACCAAAATAGGTCTGGCACCATGGATAGCTCCTTAAAAGTTCAGACTACAACCCAGAGTGGAATGGATACACTGCCCCACTGACATTGGAGCCATCAGCCTCCACTGATGATAGGAGCTGTAGTCCAACAACATCTGGAGGACCACAGGTTTCCCGCTTCTGCTCTAAAGCATCAGGTTTCACTCAGCTTAGGGGTACTTTTAGACCTATCCTTGCAGAGGGAAACATGGTAAGACTTCCACCTTGATACCATCTCTACTAGCATGCCAGAGGGTTTGATTTAATAACCATACCAGCGATGTGAATCCCCATTGGAAGCTTCACAAATGCAGGGCACTGCCTTGCTTTGGCATAGATCGGATTTATGTATTTGAAAATATTCATTGCAATGGACTCTCTTTTCCTTTACATGTGCTATAGCGAATATTACAGGGAATCCAAGATATAGCTCTGGGCAATTTAGCTTTAATTAAAGATGCACGTATTATGCAAAGTGTTATGAAGTGTTAGAACTGTATTATCCCCCAAATTAGTTCTGGGTGCTTAATTTCATTAAATGATTAAATTTTAGCCATTATTGTAGAATTAAGGGAAGTCTTCTTGGCTCATGTAAAACTCTTTTCTTTACTGAGACAACAAGACTGGATTAGGGCTGAGTTTTAACGTGTATGTGTGTGCGTGTGCCATGTTAATGCATGTGTGCAAAAAAAGCAACTCTGCTTTCAGTGATGATAGTGGTGATTTTGCACTTGGAAACATATTCATGTTGTTTCTATGTTCTTCACCTTGGTGCCAATTTCCTTCTTCTTCACTCTCACAGTCCTCAGCTTCATTTCCCCACACTGCTGTTTTATCCTATTGGCTGTGAAGGCCCATGTGACTTTGTTGACAATGCCATAATTCTATGGCCTGGTTCACACATAACAATGTTTTTCAAATGTGGGTCATCTTAAAATGTGGGTCAGTATGCTGGTATACATTACCCAATTGCTCTTTGGGTTGTGTGCTGTGCCATGAACCAGAAACCTTGGCTTGTCTCTCCTTCAACAGGCCAGAGAAAGAATCCATGGTTTCTTCTTGGGTTATTTCTCTGGTTTGTCAGGGTGGGGGGAGAGACAAGCCACAGACAAAAAGGCCATGGGTGTTTTAGCCTAGCATGCTACCTCATTCATGACAAACCAGGTGGGGTTTTTTTTTTTTTTAAAGTGGGTTGTCATTATGTGTGAATGAGCCCTGTGTGTTATGCAGTGATTCATTAACTGTTAACTGTTATAAACAAAATTAGAAAACATCTAACATAGGTCTTTCGTAGATATAGGAAGATAGATATTTAAATTGGGCGACGAGGAATATTTTGATTGAACTCCAGCCAATAGTTTTTAATTATACTTACCCCACCCCATCCTTCCTCCAAGGAACTCGTGGTTCTCCCTCTCTCCACCCCCACCCACCCAGCCCCATTTTATCCTCTCAACAACCCTGTAGGTAGGTTAGACTCAGAGAGAGTGACTGGCCCAAGGTCACCCAATGAGCTTTATGGCTGGGTGGGGATTTGACTCGGTTTTCCAGTCCAGCACTCTGCAGATAAAACCAGAAACAGGTATTAGCTCTGACCTAGTACTCCCGGGCCTCCACACCAACCAGCTGATTGTTAGGCTTACGTTGAGCACAACCTAACACTGGGTTGCCACCACCGAATCTTGCAGTAGTAGTAGGCGATCACTCGTGACCGAGTAAGATTGTCTTCCAGGATAAAATTACAAAAAGAAAATTATAAAAAGAGGAAATTCTAAAAAATTGTGTAGACTCTAGTGATGGGTCCATAAGTGACTGTGGAGGCCAATTCTAGATCCGCACAGCTTCCCGCAGTGAGGACACAGGTTGCCAGATGGAAGATGGTCCTGTAAAGGATTCGTTTGACGTGCTTTTCGCTTCGCATGTTTCTCCCTTTCACCTTGCACTCAGGCTTCTTCAAAGTCCATGGAACCTTTGCGAAAGGCCAACCTCCATTTAGATCGTTCATGGGCCAGAGCTTCCCAGTTTTCGATGTTTATATTGCATAATGGGATTAAAGCAGGGATGGGCAACATGTGGCCTGCGGGCCACATGCAACTCACTGGAGGAGAGTGGCAGCCCCCACCGGGTCCTCTACCTCCATGGACTGGCCCCACTTTTGCAATGCTGCAGGATTCTCAGTGATTCTTCTGGGAAGCAAAGTGTGCAGGGAGTGCACACCTTGTTTCCCAGTGGAATTGCACTCCCCACAGCCTGCCAAACTCGTTGGCACCTCTCACCCCCACAAAAAGGCTGCACCAGGACTCTTCAGCAAGAGTGGTCCTTGAGGCGCCCATGGAACCCTAGAGAGCACAGGTGCCCAAAGATGTGGCATCAGCAAAGGGCGCAACTCCTGAACATGGCCCTTCACTAAGACCTCATCCAGAATACCTCTGATGACCTGCAGCTGAGTCCCAGGTGCGGCTCAGGGAGCTCAGGTTTAAAAGCCTCATCTCAGACCAGAAAGTTGCTGGCACAACACAGGTCCTCTGCATCCAACTACCTTGCTCCAGCTGTGTGCTCAGGACAGCCTGCGCCTTCTGGCCCTGCTCTCACCCACAACATGTGCAGCCTATGCACATATAGACTGCATGATCCATCAACACCATTGGGGAACTTTTAATAGGCAGGGTTCTCCTAAATCCTATTTTTCCAACCACCTACTGGGAGACCAAATGTCATGCTGCCTATGCCCAGGCCTACTCCAATTATAACTCCCCTGTGCTAACCAGTCTTCCATGAGCTTCTGATGTTTGCATTAGTTTGGAATCCACTTCTTCCTTCCTTCCCATCTTGGCAACTGTTGTACAGTGGTCAAAACCAGGTGAGGTGCAAGGCACTGTAAGTTTGCAATAAACACCCTGATGGTGATCCCGACTCCAATAGAAAGCCAGGCCTGTGCTAGTCTCATAGGATTGCATGCAGACTTAGTCATACTTAGAATAGACCCATTGGAATTAATGGGACTTAAGTTCCATTGATTTCAATGGGGGTCTACTCTAAATAAGCCTGGATACATACAACCCATAGAGCTAATGGCTACTTCTGATGTCTCTGCCGATATTATACAACTGAATGATATATAGATCTGATCTCTACTGGAGGATCTTGTTTCTTCCTGCTTTGATTTAAATCCTTGCAGATCTGAGTAGCATAATTCAGAACAAACTGTCATTCATATATGATCCTGTGAAACATTTGTGAGACAAGATTGTGCCTCTGCACATTATGTTCCCGTTGGCTTTAGTTTGGGAATCATATATCAGTGTCAGTAAGATCCTGCTACCCAACAGGTATATTTACATTAATTTTATGCTAAAGAAGCCTCATTGTCTGGATATGTATGGGAACAATGTATCCAACTTCTTCTGTATTCAGAAGAGAAGCAGTATTTGTCATGTTCCAACATCACCGCTCCCCTTCCTACCTTAACTCATTTTATCGGGGAAGGGCTGTGACTTCAGGAGGACCAATTAGAGACTAATTGCTGTAAACATGGTCACGCTTCACTGTGCAACTGAAATGGTGAATCAATACAAAATGGTTCTGCACCACCTCTGTCAATATTCTCTAGGGAGAAAAGTTTAGGGCTTTATCCTGTACCCACTCAAGGACTTCTCACTGATTCTAATATACATTTTTTTTAAAAAATTAAACCCCAAAACATTGATTCTTCCACACACATGCACAGGCACTTATTAAGCATTACAGTACCTAAGGACACACACAAGAATTAAGCTTTAGTTCTGGAAATATAATCAATCTAATAGCAATTAGAGTTTCAATACTTATTATAGTTTTACAGAACTATTAATGCTCATTAATTGATCCTGCAAAGTCCAGAGGGCTTTTCTCTGCTCCTCAAGGATATGAAGGGATTTTGCATCTTGCAGGAACGGGTCAGAAAATACCAGGGGGGAAGCAGAAGGATTGCCATGGTAAATAGGAACATCTGATTTACAGATATCAGGGCTTCTCTGTCACTATCAAGACTTAAATGAAAAAGGAAAGAAGTTGGAAGTCAGTGTCAGGGGTTAATACTTACCATTTGTGTAACACAGCCTTCCCCAGTCATGCTGGCTGGGAATGATGGGAGTTGCATTCCCACCCAACTGGAGTGCACCCCAGGTTGTGGGAAGGATGGAATAGCACTTTCAAGTGTTTAAAGTGTTTCACATGCATCGACTGATTGTAATCCTTACCAGAACCTGTGAGTTAAGTCAGTATTATTCTAATCTCTCCTACTGCAGTTGTAGGAGGGAGGGGGACTGAGGCTGGGAGAGAGTGGCTTGCCTAAGGCGACCTAGTGGTAGATATTGAAACTGGGGGCTTTCTCCTTGGTAGTTCAGCCTCTTAGCCACTGCACTGCTGCAGCTCTATGGATTGTTCCATTGGTTTTGGTGTGGATATCAGCCACAGTTACCATTACACTTTCCTTTTGTATCTTTTTTCTTTTCTTTTTTTGGTCACGCATACAGTGCATCATTACCTTATGGAATTTGCTGCCATAAATGTAGTGATGACCATGAGCTTAGATGGCTTTAAAAGATGATTAGGCAAATTCATGAAGACATCCATCATCAACGACTACTGGTCATGATGGCTGTATAGACCTTCCAGGTTCAAGGACAGCATACCACTGAATACCAGTTGCTTGGGAGCAACAGCTGGAGATGGCGGTTGCCTTCCTGTCCTGCTTCTGGGCTTCCCAACGGCATCTGGTTAGCCACTCTGGGAAACAGGATGCTGGACTAAATGGGCCTGTGGTCTTATCCTGCAGGAGTTCTTCATATGCTCTTGAGGGCTCTCAAGGGAAGCAGCTAAGGAGACTGCTTCAGGTAAGTTTTTGGGAGGTCTAGGTGGTAGCATGACTGAAAATTGGGCAGGGGGGGAATCTGTGTACAACTTTACTACGCATACTCTGAACCTCACAATCAATTCCAATCTTAATACCAAATTCATAATACATCAATCCAGGCTTGCTAAAAAGGTGAGCATTATGAATGGATCAGTTTTGACCAACAAGCCAACTAATTATGAAATCTGATGGCATCATTAGTTATTACTGGTATAAGAACCTTATAACAAGGGTGGGGAACCTGTGGGTCTCCAGATGTTGTTAGACTACAACTCCCATCATATCCTGATCATTGGTCATGCCAGCTGAGGCCTGGGGATGATGGGACTTGCAGCCCAACAACATTAGAGGGGGCCATAGGTTCCCCACTCCTGATCTATAAGTAGGAATATTGGAAGTTTCCTTCAACGCTGGGACTAAACCAATTGTATGGAGTATTGTTAGGGTATGGAAATAATGCTCCAGGTGAATAAGGGAAAAGACTACAGGGAGACAGGGCCATCAGGGAAAAGCATTTCTCCTGGCTGAGAGTCATTGACTGATACAGCAACTGTTGGTTCCAGCCACATGGTCAGCTCAGCCTTTTTCTTTTATTCAAGAATTGGAGGTGTGCCCTATTTATTTATTTATTTATTTATTTATTTATTATATTTATGAATCACCCATCTGGCCAGACATCCGGCCATTCTGAGCGATGTACAATCCAATAAATACAAGAGGGGGAACACATACGCACAGTATAAAACACAATTTAAAACAGTATAAAACTTAAAAATCCTAACCCACCCCATATTCCTGCCTGAAAAGCCACGTTTTTAATGCACGGTGGAAGCTAATCAAGGAAGGGGCATGGCAGAGGTCACTGGGGAGAGCGTTCCATAAATTGGGGGCTGCCACAGAAAAGGCCCTCCTCCTAGTCCCCACCAGCCTGGTTTCTCTGGCTGATGGGACAGGGAGAAGGCCGTCCGTGGCAGATCTTGTTGAGCGGCCTACTTGATGTTGCTGAAGGCGCTTCTTGAGATAAACTGGACCGGAGCCGTACAGGGTTTTAAAGGTCAATGCCAACACCTTGAATTCGGCTCGGCAAACATCTGGTAGCCAGTGCAACTCTTTGAGCACCGGAGTGATGTGATCACGCTGGCGGCAGCCTTTAACCAGGCGAGCTGCTGCATTCTGTACCAGCTGCAACTTCCGAACCGTCTTCCAGGGTAACCCCACGTAGAGCGCATTACAGTAGTCTAGGGCTGCCACTTTTGGATGCTGACATAAACTGTAGTCTTGGAGTAATTATTCCAGTTTAGCAGGTTGTGTACAGGTGCTACATGCATGGCCCAATTAATGCAGTGCCATTTACTAATACACTCACTCTCTCACCTCCCTAGCTAGAAATCAGACTACCTGAATTCAGCTACTGCAGCCTTTCCCAACCTCATCTCCTCAAGATGTGTGGGACCATAATTCAGCTACTGCAGCATTTCCCAACCAGATGTCCCCAATATTTGTGGGACCACAACTCCCATCATCCACAGTCAGCATAGTCAATGGCCATGCTGGCTGGATATCATGGGAGTTATAGTCCAACATATTTGAAAGGCACCAGGTTGGGGAAGTCTGAGCTACAGTGTGACAACAAAAGTACACACATTTACATACGCTTTCTAATGTTTTAATATGTTTTAAATGAACTGTAATTGACTTAATGTTGTATTGTAATATATTGTAATTATGGTGAATGTATTTGTTTTGTGAACCGCTTTGAGCACCACGTATTTTGGAAAATGCAGTACGCAAATAAATTGACTATGTCTAATAACATTGCAATGGGAAAGTGTATTTTCCGAATGAAGGCTGCTTCTTTAGGGCCAAACCAGACATGATGAAGTGAGAGATCCATGAAAGGGTGTCCCATCTTTTTAAAAAATTTAGAACAGCCTCAGGGGTGGGAGTTAATATTCCAGTTTTGGTAGTAACCATTGCACTGCAGTGTTTAACCCTTTTCCACAACACTTCCCCCCCCCCGATTGAAATTGCCCTCCTGCTATCAGTCCCACTGAACAAAAATGGTAAGATCTTTTTAAATGTTAGGAAATCTCAATGGATTACAAGATCAGTGCCAGCGTCAAGGGTAGGCATGGTTAGGCACCAGACGAGGGCCCACACCCTAGCAGGGGACCACTGACAAGACACACACACCCCTGGAGTTACTCTTCCTCTTCACCATTACAACCTGAACTTACCTCTGAGTAGATATGTATAGATCTGCACTATTAGACTACTTGTAATTTGAAAACCTTGCCGTATTGTGGTAATAGCATATACACATCTCCATCTTGTGTAAGTTCTATATGAGAAATACTTAATTAAAAAAGAAATCTGTCCACCATTTTGAGTTTTTAAAAGAATGTCATAAGGAACTATGAGGCCATTTAAATGTTGAATAAACCCATTTTATTGCTCCACAGGAGACGTTTTAACAATAAATGAGGAATGGTCCAATGTCAACTCAAAAGGCAGACAGACAAATGTGAGCACCATATATCCTCAGGGCAGTGAATTAGTTAACGTTTCCTAGTACCATGGAAAATAGGTATATTTTATAATAAATATTGCACACTTCCTTCAAACAGCAGTAGGAATGGAAGAGAAATATGACACGCCTTTCCTTCTTCCTATTCCTGCCTATAGTATCAAGCTAGTTTTGTTTTGGTTTCTTTTGCAAAAAAAAACCACACACACGCAAACACCATATGCAGAGGTTTTGGAGTGCAAGTAATATAAAATTGGCATAAACTAAATTATAGCGAGAATTCATATTCATCAAAATGTAGAATCAGGTGTGTAGAACTGAATGCAAGAATACATAGTATTCTTCTTGCTAGAATTTATCTCCATATCAAAACTAGGCACATATTATATGCAGGGGCCATAATGGCACAGCATGTGCTTTGCACTCATATGGGCCCAGCTTTAATGCCCTTGGGTTAAAGGATTTCAGAGAGCAGGGCTAGTAAAGGCACCTTCTGGGGATACTGGAGAGCCATCACCAGCCAGAGTAAATAATACCTACCTACCTGGACCAACAGAAAGGGGAGTCTGTCTAAGACACCTATGTATTCTCATTCTGAAAAGGCTGCATATTGCATTGACAGCCTTAATTCATGTCCCTAATCCAGGCTTTATGCCCAGGCTGCATGTCCACTCTAATACAGCCTACATGTCCACTCGAATACAAGGAACGTTTACATGTGTAATGTCCCCCATTCAGTTTGCACTCCCCATTGAAGTTAAAACATGATTCCTATGGGAGAGGGAGTTATGTGCACACATCAGAGCTTCTGCAGCCAGAAGGGCACCTCTAGGCATGCAATTCACCAAACCATTGCTGCTATTACAGTTCCATCCACTTCTATGGGATGTGTTAGTACAGGACGTTTTCAAAAGTTCAGATGAAGCAAAGCGAGACTGTGCATCAGCGTTGTTTGGTTGATTATGCCCCATATTGGCAACAAAAATCAAAGCGGAAGCTTTGAATGGCTATTATGATGTCAAAATGTTTAATTTTTTGTCCTCCTTTTTAGAAGGCAAGGGGTTTTTAAGCATTACACATATAATAAATTGCTGAAATTTTAGCATCAGGTTTTTCACTTATTAAAAAAATGCAGTTCCCATAATAAACCCACAGTCCCCTTGAAAGAGAAAGATCAAAAGCAGTAAGTGGTATAATTAATCCAGTGTTAATTAGTAATTGGAATCTTTGCATCATTTATGCAAACTTGCTGAAACAAGTTTAAAAAATTTAAATTTATTTCCCCTAAAGGGGGAAGAAGCCTAAACCTATTTTGAAACTGTTTGAATGTATCACTGGTTACAATGAAGCTATGGATTTTCTGGAAGAAGGAGAAGAGGAAGAGGAAGAAGAAGACCTTGTCAACTAAAGCTGCAATCCTATGGTCCAGCGGCTATAGGATTCTGATCTCCCCCTCTGAGGGCAGAGAGAGAAGACCACCCTCACAGAGGAGAGATACAACTTTGTAAGCCTCTTCCATGAGGCTGCAGAGGAAAACATCCGCAGCTGGTGGTCCTCCGACAGTGGAGCTCTAATGTCAGAGAGGGGGGAAAGGAAGTGTGCTTAGAGAGGCTCTGGATCCTGAGGATCCAAAGCCCTTCTTGTTTTCCCAACATCTCCCCAGAATAGAGAGGGGGGACAGAGGGTGCTGTACACTTCATAAGTGGTATTAAGTAGTAGTAGGCACATACACAATAAGATTCAGGCTGAAATAAATATGGTTTACTGAGCAATCCTATGTTATGTCATCTCAGAAGTCCTATTGAGATCAATGGGACTTACTCCAAGGTAAGTGTGTATAGAGTTACTGCCTTGCAGAGCAATCCTATGGTGCAGGAGAATCCAAGGTGGAAAATGCTCCCCCCCACTGCCTTTTTCCTCCCCCCCCCCGCCTCTTTTCAGGAGCAATTTTTAAAAAGTTTCCCTCCCACTGATTCCAACAGGAGGGAAATAAACTACACCAGTTCAGGGCTGGGGTAGTTTACAATGGTACAGGTATCATGGGTGATTTCTCTATTAAAAATACAAAGGTCCCAATCCAGCCCCCTGTGGGATGCATAGGAATTGATGTGCAGCCTCCAATGAAACTAATGGTGCAGTTTGCCGGCAAAGGATCTCCCCACTTGTGTTGGAGCTTCCATGCCTTTAAGTCGTTACTGGAATATTGCAAAAGTGATTATTATAACACGGAGAAGTTGATGGAAACTGTCCTAGAACTGATTTAGTGATCCTTAAAAACAAAGGTGTTTGATTCAAGTGGCTGATGAAAACAAGGTGTTGCAGCAAATCCTTTATGGCTTCCAAGTCCCTTTATGGAGTTCAAGAGTCCTTCCATTTTTAATTCACTAAGTGTCTTCATCAACACATCTTCATTATCACATTATTCCAGTTCAATTTCTCCTGCATACAGGGTGATCAGCAATATTGCAGTAAACCCTGTGAGCAAGCCAGCATTTTGGATCAGGAAAAAGACAAGATCAGTTTTCCTTCCAGTTACTTTCTCTCTCAGCATGTCATTCATCTCTGGGAACTGGAGCAGGGGAGGAAAGAGACAGAAACATTTTTAGGTCAGTGTTGCCATCTGGTGGTGGAACATGTCATATTAGCATATCATTTTTGTTTAATACATCCATTGATTTATTTTACATTACTGTGTAAGATTGGGTTTGGTGCCTAAGCTGCTAGAAAAGCAATGATTTGGGGCTATGCCCAGCCTGGACATTGTGTCCAAGTCATTACTTCACTATGAAATGAACATCAGAAATTGTGCTTTCTGCTGTCTACTCAGTTCTGAGCCTCTCTTCTTAGTTTTCGGGGGTCACTCACATCCATCTTCTGCAGGTGAACTTCCCAGTGATTTGTACTCCAAGTCTGAGCAATGTGGGGGAAGTGTTAAGATCTT
Organism: Shinisaurus crocodilurus; assembly: GCA_021292165.1. NCBI lineage: Eukaryota > Metazoa > Chordata > Lepidosauria > Squamata > Shinisauridae > Shinisaurus > Shinisaurus crocodilurus. Next base: position 32,234,993 of record CM037876.1, read on the forward strand.
TTTATCAGGGTTGGCCTATAATGAGCAGGATTAAGCTAGTATGGAAGTGCAGACCTAACAACAACAGCCATTAAGGGCACAATCCTATACATGTATGTTTAGACAGAAAAAAGGCCTACAACTCCCAGCATTCCTCCAGCCAGCCATGCTGACTGGGGAATGCTGGAAATTGTAGGACTTTTTTTGTCTAAACATGCATAGGATTGCACCCTTAAACAAAGCAATGAATAACATGTGCATCGGAGGTGGGCAACTTGTGGCCCTCCAGACCAGATGTTGTTGGAATGCAACTTCCAAGATGGCCTGCAAGATGGTTTCATAGATCATAGAGTTGGAAGGGGCCTACAAGGCCATTGAGTCCAACCCCCTGCTCAATGCAGGAAACTAGAGGAGGCGTCTCCCATCCAAGTAATAACCAGGCCTGACCCTGCTTAGCTTTCCACGCTCAGACAAGCTGAGCCAGCATAAGCCACAGGCCTGTATTGTTGGACTGCATCCTTCTGTACCACTGGCTATGCTGGCTAGAGCTGATGGGAGCTGCAGTCCAACATCATCTGGAGACCCTCAAATTGCCCACCCTTGATCTAAATAAATAATACCTGACACTTTTTACACTGTCTTGTTTCTTCTATAAACTCATGCAAACTGGAAACATACAGAGAAGGCTGGTGACTCCTGTTTCGGTGGGGCTCCTTTCCCATTGCAGGTTTTGCAGGCTTTATTTGGAGCTTCATAGGAGCTACCCATGGTGCTCCATGGTGATGATGCAAAAACGGGGGAGAACAGGTTCTCAGGATGCAATTTCTTTAATATTTGTTTTCAGGTGAAGGAGCCTTTCACTGTTAGTGGCGACATTCTAGTTGTTGAAGAATTCTGCAGACATCTTTCTACAACCCCCTGAGGAAGGCCGTTAAAAACTATAGGCTGAAACACGTTGGGCTCCTCCACCTGAAAACAAATATTAAAGAAATTGCATCCTGAAAACCTGTTCTCCCCCTTTTTTGCATTGCTATTGGATGCTTATCTCCTCCTGTTTTTGCCTTTGCTCCATGGTGGTGAACCTATTTGGGGGATGGAGTTCAGCACCATGGAGAGCTCCTATGAAGCTCCAAATAAAGCCTGAAAAGGAGCCCCACCGAAATAGGAGTCACCAGTCTACTGTAATTTCCAGGAATCTAATGAATCCATAAGAAATTTTGTACAACAAATCTTGATTCTGTAACCAAGACAAATGCAGTTTTCTAAATGCACTACACTGGATACACTACACACACACACACACACACACCAGCAGAAAATCAAGGCAGAATAAAAAGAAACTAATGAAACACCCACAGAAGCCACCTCTTGCCTGGCAGGTAAACACATCCCTACCACTTACTTGCAGCTGATCATTGCAACACACTCTCCTTGGAAATTAATTCAAAGACACTGAAGAAACTTCAGCTCACTGCAAACTGCTGACAAATACAGATCAACAAAATTGCTGAGCTGGCTGCTTATCAAGGATTAGGTAGGATCAAGTTCAACGTTTTCAAAGCCCTCTGAAATGTTAGTAGTTCAAAAACTGGCTTCCTGGAAATATCTTCCTAACACAATTGAATTTTCAGGGGGGGGGGAATGAAGTTTTCTATCACTGGGGTAATAACATCCATGGAGGCGGAAGATGACCATTGCTGCCGTCAATCTCCTGTCATGGTCTCTTCAACAAAGCTGAGAATAGTGATGAACTAGGGGCCACCTTCACTATACAATAAAATATCCATCTTAACAATGCAATTAGTAAAAAAAAAAAAAAAAAACCAACAATGATCCTTCTTATCAGAGACAAGCCAGGGACATGGGCAGCTGTGCCCAAATCTAGCTTGAGGAGCATGAAATATGCTGGCTGGGGCATGCTGGGAGTTGTAGGCCAAAAACATCTGGGGACCCAAGGTTGGAGAACACAAGTTACTCTATTCTTAACTAGCCAAAGGCAGACGGTCAGACAGGCTCCTAGTGCTTATACCAGGCCTGACTTATCCAGAGGTTTCAAGTTGCCGGAAAACTGCAGAAACTGATATTGTATATCCCTGTTCCTTTCTGTACCTGAAGAAAGTTCTAAGCCTTAATTCAGGGAGGCCCAAGTTATTCATTTAAATACCACATAGCACCAACATGCAATCTTCCTAATTCAAGCCCTGTAGATGTTTAATGTGTTTCACCCTCAAGCTCACGTACTACTTTCGCCACAGCAAAACCATTTTCTCAGGCCCACTTATACATCCTGGCTCCCATGTACAGAGAACCACATGTAGTGCTTCACAAAAGGGCACAAAAGGGGAAGAGCAGTATTATTTTTTTTAACCACACCACCACAAATTTTAAAGACATCATTTTAAAATGTCCCGTTCTTTCTACTTGCCACCTCCCAGTGGTCCAAACACTGGGTGCTCTCTTCTCCACCCATTGGGACACACTTGAAACTTTGCAGACAAGTCCAAGCCATACAAGGATCTATGCTTAATATCTGCCTGTCATTTTGCAATATCAAGTTGATTCGTTACTGACATGACCTTAAATTGACATAACCTACAGCAGGTCAGTTAAAAACCAGCTGCTGCTCAATAGGCATCCAGAATCCATGAATTTGGGTTGGAGTCACTACACCTGCAAGGTTGTCCCAGGTATATGCTTCTTATACTTTTTATTATCTATGAAGCAAAATCCTTAGGAAGCTGCCTTGTAACAAGTCAGAGCAGTGGTCCATCTAACTTGTTATTCTCTTCACTGACAGACAGCACCTGTCCAGGATTTCAGACGGGGTCTTTCCCAGCCTTATCTAGAGATGGCAGGGATTGAACCGGGGACATAAGAAGAGCCATGCTGGATCACACCAAGGGTCCATTGAGTCCAGCATCCTGTTCACACAGTTGCCAACCAGCTGCCCACAGGAAACCCACAAGCAGGACATGAGTACAACAGCACCCTCCCACCCATGTTCCCCAGCAAGTGGTGTACATAGGCATACTGCCTCTGATACTGGAGGCAGCATATAGCCATCAGGACTAGGAGTCATTGATAGGCTTATCCTCCATAAATTTGTCCAATCCCCTTTTAAAGCCTTCCAAATCAGTGGCCATCACTACATCTTGTAGAAATGAATCCCATCGTTTAACTATGCGCTGTGTGAAGAAGTACTTCCTTGCTTCCTCCTGTAGTATTGGAGGTGGGGGTGGGACCTAGTGAACAGAGTCCCCCATGACCTTATGGCCCATAAGGGGTCATGTTGGATGGGGTGGGGATTGCATTGCCTGCCATGGTGGGTAGATAGCCCTCTAATATACTTTAAGGGACCACTGCATGGGTCATACATGGGCCAACAAGAGACTGGTTTGGGTGGCCTCATGACTGATTCACTTGCTGCCAGGGGGTTCCAGGCTATAGCTTGGGCAGACCACCAGGTGCATCAAGGTAAAGTTCCACTGAACAGCCACAGATCTTCTGCTCTGAAGTGCCCATTAGGTGGCTCACCCCCTCACTGGAGAATATGCTGGGTACTGAAGGCCGATGGTGCAGTCTAGGGATGTTGGAGAAATCCACAATGGATTCAAATGAGTTTGGAGTTCTATTAATGATCCAACCTGGGGATTCCGCAGCAGACTGGCTTTTTCCGAGTCATGCAGATTCTGCAGACTTGCGGACCATTTTTCTCTTGTGGCAGGGGGGGGGGTTTGTGGTAATTCAGATAAGCTCTAATTCGGATAACGTGCACTTGTGCAAATGTGCTAGTCTGCATTCCTTAATGTGCATCCATGCTAATTTGCATTAACGACTGCAGATTAGTGCATTTGTGCAAGTGCACAGTAGGCAAGTTTGATCACCCTGGTAGTAGCCTCTGTGCTTGCTTGCCCTCCACCTGTGTTTTCAAACCTGCCACTAAACACAGGCCATCAAGGACAGCATCAGAAGACACTGGGGAATGCAGTGAACAGTGGTGTTATAGTTGTGGTTGACCACTATGATGGAATGGGGAATAAGTTGTCTCGGCCTGGTTGGTAGTGCTCTGTTGTGAACAGCTGTCCGATCCAACGCACCAATAGAAAGCAACATGGAAGCCTGCCACAGATGCCCCACTTATGCGTGTCCAATGCCAGCAGCTGGGATCGTAGATTCATCATCATCCCTGGCCAGGGGAGAAGCCTCCCCCATCCCTGGTTTTTACGGACCATGTGGGAAGAGTGGCTTAGTTGTCCCTCTTGCCAGTCCCACCAGCATCCAGCAGATGGAGCTGTGAGCCAATTCACAGCCAAGAGCTCATTCAGGGTAGGAATGTGTGAGGAATCCGATAGAGCGGTGAAAATCTGATGGATTTTTTCACGATTCAACCCCACCCCACCCACCCCGGATTCCAGTTTACAAGCCTTGCACTGGTGCCGACTTGCTTTGACGCAAGTCGAGCCAGCTCGCAGACTTCCGTTTCTAAGACAGGCCACAGTTTGCACATTTCTTTTGAACACCAAGGATATTTGTGCAAATGGCGCTATTTGCGTAACTTTACACAAATTGTGTAAATCGAGGTATTTTGCATGTTTTTCGCAAATCAGCACCTGAAAAGCACATGGATCTAGAGCGATTGCCCAATTTTACACAAATCACACTAGATCCATGTGCTTTTCAGGTGCTGATTTGTGAAAAACATGCAAAATATCACGATGTACGCTATTTGTGTAAGGTTACGCAAATTGAGTAAATAGTGCCATTTGCGCAAATTTCCTTACCATTTAAAAAAATGCGGAAACTGCAGCATTAGAGACAGAAGTCCACGGAACCCACCCACCCCCCGACTCAGCCCACTTCCAATCATCGGATCGGAAGCGGGCAGGAAGTCACAGAATCATGGAATAGTAGAGTTGCAAGGGGCCTATAAGGCCATCGAGTCCAACCCCCTGATCGACGCAGGAATCCAAGTTAAAGCATCCCTTGACCGCCTGAGCTCAAACGAGCTGGGCTTCCCAGCATCAGCGCATCCCTAACAGGGGCCCTAGATGATTCAGGGTGCAATCCTATGCATGTTTAGACAGAAAAACGTCCTACAACTCCCACTATTCCCCAGCATGGCTGGCTGGGGAATGCTGGCGTTGTAGGACTTTTTTCTATCTGAACATGCATAGGACTGCACCCACACTGGCTTTCTGCATCTCTACCCCTTCCCCTATTTTGATTAGGGAGATAACCAGGGCTACCTGGCAGGATGACAGTAAGAATTACTGAAATTTCCTATGTAAATACTTCCAATATTCAAGTGAGGGGGGGGGGGTGATTGGATGCTGGATAGTCAACTCTGCAACTCTTTTCAATAAAACTTATCTCAAATATTGTCCTTGAGTCTTAGGACTAAAACAGATATTACTGTAAATACTTAAAATTTTACTCTAGCAGCTATGTCTTCTTTTCATTTTTATTCTAGAATAGGCAAAGGGCCCCCAATCTGGATCAGGAACCTAGGGTTGGGGGGCGGGGGGATTTTGAAATCCAGATCAGGGTCCCCGGCCCCTATTCTAAAGTTTAAAAATGCAATGAAGATGTAGCTGCTAGGCACACATTTAAAATACTGTCAGTTTTGGTCCTTACCAGACAGTGGGTTCTATGCTTCTGATGGTTAATGCTGTTCTCCCAGCAGCTTGTGGGAGGCTGAATACAGATGGAGTCATGCTCTGAATTGTACACCTTCTTTTACATGTTTTTGATGCAACATTTCATGTAACCAGTGCCCTTACACTGCCCTTTCTTAAATGAGCAAAAGCACAGGTTTGCCTAGAGATCAGCTTTGCATAGAATTGCCTAAAGATCAAAGAATCTGTGGGACAAACTAGTCCTTGCCACTAGGAAGTCCTGTTGGCAAGTGTGCATCACCCAAAGTCTCCATTTTGAGTCCCAGACATCATCTTGGAGAGCTTTTGAACACTGTAGCTATGGCTCATTCACTCCCATTGGCTTTTTTAAGGCCCAAAAGCCCTCTCTGCTCCTGAGGGTTGACCCCTCCTAGAAAGGAACTATTAATATCTCTCTTGCCTCATGGGGCTGAGTCAAGCCCCTTCTTCAGCATGCTAATATTCCCCTTGAGATTCAAGGCCTTCTATCCTGTGACAGCTGTATTCACCTGAATCACTCAAGCAACTGAACCATAGTTCAGTTTTTAATATTTAAAATAATATTTTAAATATTATTTACCATAACTTCTTGATTTTTTTCTTTTGCGTTTTCCTGAACATTTGCCATAGGCCATTACCTGTTAGAGCTTAATTTCTATTTTAACAATACTTGTTCATCTATTTAGATATTATTCCACCAGTAGTACAGTAAGTGGCTTTAGGGAAGGTGTGGGAAGTGTCTCATCATGCACCCCCAGAAGAATCTTTCTTCAAAGGACTTGCCTACTAGTGGATGGAGAGGAGAGCAACCCAGGGCTTGGACCACCGCTTGGTGAAAAAGTAGAAAGAGAATTCACAGGTGACCCAGATTTCCACTCCATGTGGCAGCCATCATGGAGAACAATATAAAGTGGTCTCCACATCGTAGACCTTAGAAAATTGGCTCTGAGGCCTAGTCTATCTACACCAGGAGTGGGCAACTTGTGCCCCTCCAGATGTTTTGGCATACAACTCCCATCATCCCTCACCATTGGCTATGCTGGTTAGATGATGGTAATTGTAGGCCAAAACACCTGTAAGGCCACAAGTTGTCCACCACTGATCTAGTCCTGGATCCAGGTTTTGGGGGACTTTGGGGAAAATGCCCTCAATAGGCTCCTCTCCCTCTCTCTCTGAGTGAGCCCATGTCCTCCTCACCACGGTCACTGCCACCCATTGGCTTGCTCTCTTCCTCTGGGCCCAATCCATACTATCACCCAGAGGGAGATTGGAACATGAGTGGTGGATGCTGCTTCATCTCCTCATTTTCATTGCCACTTGCATGCTCAGAGAGGGCAGGTAAACAGTGACAGCAAGGAGGATGCAGAGCAGGGCCAGGGAGTTAGAAATGGAATTCAGCAGAAAAGCAGGATTCTGTACTGACCATTCAAACACATGATTTATGTTTTGTTCAGACCCAGCATGAATGGTTCCAGTTTAGAAACCTAAAGACAGAGAGATTTGAAAGGTAGACAGAGAAACCTATCAGCTATTGTGCCACAGTAGGCTTAAAAATTGGGGTGCAAACCAGTAATATAGCGGTAAACTGTAGGCTTGCTGGTGAGTCCCCTACTGGGGTGTGGGCCTTGGCAGGTGCCCAACAATGTCAACCTCTGACACCAGCCCTGTGTACCACTTCAGAATGGAAGTGGGAGATAATAATCTATGAATCTATTCTTGAATGCTGCTCCTTATGAAAAGCTCCCTACATGTAGCAGGCAGAGGACTTTACTAAAGCTTTCTCCATGGGATACTAGTTTACTATCTGCAGAAAGCATTTTCCCCCTACGAGGAAACGTTCAACGATATGAATCCCTCCTACCTGCGTTCTGAACCCAGAATTCTATTGCCTCATCTTGCATAAGGTATAGACTGGCCCATAAATGAGAGAAGTGCAGGGGTGAAAGAAAGAGAAACAAGAGTTCTAGCAAATCCTACCTGTTTCTAGATAAGAGAGGAACAGGGTGGAATTCAGCAGAAAAGCAGGATTCTGTACTGATCATTCACACACATTATTTATGTTTTGTTCAGACACAGCATGAATGGTTCCAGTTTAGAAACCTAAAGACAGAGAGATTTGAAAGGTAGACAGAGAAACCTATCAGCTATTGTGCCACAGCAAGCTTAAAAACCGGGGTGCAAACCAGTAGTGTAGTGGTACATTTTGAAGTGTAGGCATTCATCATGACAGTCCCCATAGCTACATACCCAAGGTGAGGGCAAAAATGCAAATACTGATCCATCTCTCTCTCTCTCTCTCTCTCTCTCCCCCTCCCCCCTCACACACTTTCTCTCTCTGTGTGTATTAGATACCGTATATCTTTTGTAAACCTTTTGTAAAGCTAATGGGACTTAATTGCCCAGTCAAGACCAAGCCGCCCAAAATTTATTTGCATCACAACAGGGATAGCCCACAACATTGTACTGTTGCTGGGAAAATCCATTTCCCCCATCTTCTCTGGGGACTGCAGATAAGCTCAGAGGACTGGAGCTAAGCCCACTACATCACTGGTATAGTCTAAGGGGGGGAAAGGAGGCAGAGAGAACAGCTGTAGCTTCCTTGGTTGTCCTTTGCCCTTGGTGGAGGCAGCTCCCAATAGATATCAACAGTGCTGTACTTCCACTTTAGCCTGAGAGATACCTACCTCATCACACCCAACATAAGAAAGCACAAACATATCACAGGACTCGTTGAGTATACAGTGACCTTAGTGGTAGGCTGTTCATCTCTCCTCTAATTTGGAGGCTGATTACATCTCTCAACAAATAATTGCAATGGGTCTTATCCATCAAGTTAATTGGATTTTTTTCCCACCCATCCTTTTCTATCATTGATCTCCTGTTTAGTTATTGTGGTGGGATGTGTGGTTTTACAATTAAACTCTTGGAACATTTTCCACAAATCCCCCTGTACTAGATGCATGCACACACTTCCCTTTTTCCTTCCCCTTTTTCATCCCATAAGGCCCACAGACATATGCACACTGCCAAATTGCTCCAAAACTTTTTAAATATGCAAAGCTTCAAATGCAGTTCAGTGACTTGGTGGGAAGAGCTGCTGTTCTGAGAACTGGAAGAAAACCTAAGATGTAAGCCAGGAGTTAGGCAATTTGGTGCCCATGGGCACCAGTGCATCCCCAGACACCTTGCTTGGTGCCCACTGAGGTGCCCCACCCTGCCTACAATCAATCAGTCAATCAATCAAGTTAATGGGCACAGTGATCCTCTGGCTCCTAGACAGCATCTAGAGGGCCAGTAGGATCATTCAGATTCCCAGGTCCAAGGTCAGAAACTTGCTCCAGTCTCGGAGCTGGGGATCTGTACTCTGAGTCCCCTCCACAAAAGCGACCTTGGAGAAGGGGTTTAGTGAGTGTTCCAGTGAAGCGAGGAGGGGAGCAGACCCGCGCCATCAAGATGCAAATATGCTGGCGGCGCTTCAGTCTCCTTCCTTCCCGCTCCAAAGTGCCGCAGTTAGATGGCTGAAATCAACCATCTAGCTGCTTTGCAGGGCAGGAGGAGTGCAGAGGCGACCTTCGCCTCCGCATTCCTCCCACCCTGCATAAGATGTCCGTAATCCTCCAAATTCAGAGGGCTATGGGCAGCCTGATTAGATTGCACCCAAAATAACTCTTTTTTAAAAAAAAAATGTTAATGAGGGGCAGGAGAGGGAGAGAGGGAGAGGGAGAGAGAGAGAGAGAGAGAGAGAGAGAGAATATGGGTAGTGATCCAGAGTGAGAGAAAAAAGAGACAGGGGCAATGAGTTGCCTGACAGGGATGAGGGTGAGAAAAAGTTTGTCTTTTGGTGTCACTGCTTTGAGAGGGTTCCACCCTTAAAGGCAACCTAGAAATAATTTTAGATATATTTTATTTATTTATTTATTATTTACATTTATTTATCGCCCATCTGGCCGGCAAACCGGCCAGATGGTTGAGTTGTTTAGTGTGTTTAGCTCACTAAGCTAAGATAGAGTTGTTTAGTGTGTTTAGCTCAGATCTCACCTCTGCCTTGTACTCAGCCTTTTGGACAGGTTACTTGTCCCTTGTGACTAGCCATACCTCCCATGGCAGCCATTTTGTGGTAGTGCCCAGGACAGTTTTTGAAATTTCTGAATGTGCCCATGGGCCTAAAAGGTTGCCTATCCCTGATGAAAGCCCTATCTCTTGCATACAATGCTACTCATACATCTGGATCATGCCACTGGAGTTTTATACTGAAATCCTGCTCACAGGATTTATATCGACATCAAATAGAGTTTATGCAGTTTAAACAATATGCAGCTAAAGTGCAAACACTAGAGAAAATTGGCATTAAGTGATTACCATTCACAGTGTTGTTATTATTACAAGAAACTAATTCCCAGGATGAATTTGTTTCATGCTAGTGATGTATAATCCATGATTTCCACTCTATCTTCCTCTCACAAATATATTTACTTATAGTACAACTATGTAAACATTACATTCCTATATACAACATATGTAAGATGTGGTGGGATCTCACCATATCCGCCAGGGAAATGTATAGGAACATGCCTCCAGCTATTGCAAAGATGATGTTGGGAGCAAAGTTATTGCCCACTACTATGCCAAAAGCGAGCCCAATATAGCAGGAGCACGCTGATAGGAAATTGAAAAACAAAGCTTGCCGTGTGCTCATTCCTGCATTAAGGAGGATGACAAAATCCCCTGAAAAAGAAAAAAGGAGAAATTATTAACAAGTTATACAGTAATACCTTGGATTGCAAGTAACTTGGTTTGAGAGTGTTTTGCAAGACAAGCAAATTTTAAATATTTATTTAATTTTATTTTACTTGATATACAAGCGACGTCTTGCAATACAAGTACTGTAGTACGGCTTAAATTAAAAATCTATGTACACATTTTGGGGGGAGATTTCGTTTTGATATAAGAGTGTTTTGGATTACAAGCACATTTCCGGAACAAATTATGCTCTCAATCCAAGGCATGACTGTATTGGTATGAATATCACTCCCTCCCCAAGAGACCTTAAATACGTATAAAATATTGTAAGAAGAAAACTATTTTTTTCCATTTAAATGCTACAGAACATTTTTGGGTTATCTCTTATATGTTGAGAATTCCTCCAATTAAGGAATGGATTAATAAGATATGGTATATATTGCCTCAATGGTTAAATTAACGGAATTTGTTCATCCGTGTGAAGGTAGACAACAAAAACAAAAATTTGAACAACTTTGGATGCCATTTATTATCTATATGAAACAACAATTCAACGTAGACATTAGAGCCTTTGCACTATTAGTGTAAATTCTTGATGTGGATACTGGGGGTGGGGGTGAACATTGGGAAAATTTGGATAACTTAGATTGCCTGATGTCCGCTAGTTTTTCAGTTCTATTTGAGCAACCATGTTCATATGTCTTATTATAATTGTGACTTTTTGTAATATGTGTGATGTTTTGTTTGTTTGTACCTTTATAATACAATTATTTTTTAAAAGGAACAAAGAAAGAAAGAAATCTCACAGATCAGCAGTAGGCAACCTGGTGCAGTTCAGCTGTTTTGGACTACAACCCTCATAATCCCTGACCAATGGCCATTCTGGCTGGGACTTCAGGGAGTTGTAGTGCAAACATCTAGGGCACCAGGTTGCCTGCCCCTCTCTTAAATGAATGCACAGCTTGAGTTGATGGGGAAACATCTTACCCTAGTTCATGAGGAAACTCTTCACACAAGATTGCTATAGATGTGCTGATTCCCTGAAGCAGGGACAGTGTAAAGGAAGCACCAATAGCTAGTCCATCAATGAAGTTATGCAGAGCATCGCTAAGAGTGATCATCCAGGCAATTGTACCAATCTCCGACAATGAAGGTCCTTTGAAACATTTGCATGAACTGCTTTGGGATTCTTCTTTCTGCAGGAATAAAAACATGCCAGTTACATGAAGCCTTAAGTGATTGCAAGGGAGCCAATTCCTCTTTCTCGTGTATTTTAGGAAATGCTGAAATTACAGAAAGATAATATTGTAAACGCCAAAGTCCTCTCCCCCCCCCAACCCTCCAAAGAGCAAATACTGTATAGGAAGCATAGGAGCATAAGGCCTACGTCACTCTGTGGGTGGATTCAGATAATTGCTCTTTTTTTGCAGTCTCCACACATTGGCATCCAACCGGAACAGGGCTGTCCAAAGGAGTCCAACATATGATGGATTCTGATGCCACCATGTTTCCAAAGCTTCAAAATCTTATTTGCACAACGTGGTTGCTGTAGGAGTCCATAATGTGTTGGATCCCTTCAGGCGCAACCTGGTTTCTCATGGATTCCCATGGCATGTTGACTTCAAAGTCAATACAACTAGTGTTGGATAGAGTGTTAGACTTGCACTAGGAAAATCTGTGTTCAAATTCTTGCTTGGCCAGAAAACATACTGGGATGCTTGAGGCACTTGCTATTTCTCTGCCTACCCTACTACACAGGGGGTTGGATCGAGATTTAATAATACTTAGAGTAGACCCACTGAAAGCAATGGAACTTAAGTTATGACAAGTCCCACTGATTTCAAGGAGTTTGCTGTAAGTATGACTAAATCTGGATTGAATCAATGGTTTTCATAAAGATAAAATGGAAATGTAAGAAATATTACATGGCTACAAATGTAAGAACTAAAATGGAGGCATGGCCAGAAAACAAATGTTATAATAAAATGGAGGAAAGAGCTATCTGAATCCACCCTGTTTAAGAATGTGGTCTGAGCAGGCTTTTTATTTTCAGTTCCTTGGGAACATTATATTTTCTTCTGATTACAAAGAATACCATCATTTTAAACAAAGAAGCAAATCATTCAAAGGAACATTAGAAGAAAATGTTACTCAATAAACAAAATGTACAGTCTCAGTAAATGAGAATACGAAAGTGGGTTATAACTCAGCAAAGTGAAAGCTTTCAGTTGCCTGATTCTTATCTCTGGCATAACAGTAGCTGGCCTCAAAAGTTCAAGTCACAGCCAAGTCTTCATTGCTCTGAGAATAATAAAAGATGCTAATACTTTGGCTGAGGGATGCTACAATCATCATAAAGTACTGCTTGCAGCTTCTACTGGAGAACAGTAGAACAGTAAAAGTGAGAGTGATGCTTATATGAAATGAAAGGGGAAGCAGTAATAAACACTGGTAGATCTGACACATATTCTTCCTACACAAACTATGTATCCGATTGTGTCAGAGAGAAGGAACTATACTTGCATTTGCCAGTATTTGAATTATTCCAGAATTGTTTCCGCAAATTGCATTGTTCTATTTTATCCTTCAACTAAGAAACAGCCCTAAAGGAGAGAGTAAAAAAGTCAGCCCCATTGGGAAAGGATTGCCTCATATAATTATTCTGAACTCTGAAGAAAATATTAAGATGGCCCATTTTGCTTTTAATTTGCACTGGATGTATTGATATACCCAGGAAAAATTCTGAAGACTCGCTTGAGCAATGCTTCTTTTTCTGGCATGAAAGATAGGAAAGAACCTTGCTTTGAAAAGAAGTTTCATGTAGACTGACCAGATGCAGAGAAGAAGGGTAGGGCTTCTGTACCTTTAATAATTCCTCTGAACAGAGAATTATAGCAAGTGCCCCTTTTCTCACTGTACATGTCTAACGGAGCAAACCTATGGACCCTGAGAGGGTGCCCAAGGGACCATAGGGTGTGGTGGACTCCCCCTACCTGGGGCCATAGATACAGCTATGATTGGTTGGGGGTGAGGGGGAATTTAAGCATGGAGTTTCCCCAAACCCCCCTCCACCCTCCCATTTGCCACAGAAAGCTCCACTTGGCTCCTATTCCAAGGTCACAACTGTGATCTCAGAAGAGGGTCATGGAGGAAGGGGGCACAGTGGGGGAGGGGAAGGGGAGGAAAGATCACTAGTCCTGATGGGCTATAAGCTACCTCCAGTATCAGAAGCAGTATGCCTATGTACACTGTTGCTGGGGAATTTGAGTGGGAGAGGGCGCATTGCACTCATGGCCTGCTTGTGGGATCCCATGGGCAGCTGGTTGGCCACTGTGTGAACAGAATGCTGCACTAGATGGAACCCTTGGTCTGATCCAGCACGGCTCTTCTCATGTCCTTATATCCTTATGAGAGACATACTGTAGATCTCCTGGATCCATGAGTTTCTCCATTCCTGTCCCCACCCACCGAGAGGTAAGTCATGGTAAATATGGTAAAAAGTAGGAATGGGAGGCAAAAATTCTTCCGTCGTTCCTCCGGACCTGCCTGCCTGCCAGGGCTTAGGATCAATAGAGCGGCAATCCCATAGGATTGTGTTGTAACTCCACTGATGAAACCCCTGCTTCTACATGACTATTAAGCTATAGGAACCCGGTTCTCCTTTGCATCTGGTCAGTCCTAGCCCCTGTAATTTCCATGGTATTTCCCAAATCTGCACTAAAGCACATCGCACATGTAACTGCTATGCCTTTAAGGGTTTTTTGCTGGTGCTGCATGCAGCCAACAACTCATCTACATTGGACCCAAGATACTTCACATTTAAAAAAGTGATATAGCAACTATATCTCCACATCCCCCACCCACCCAACTGCACCCCAAAAAGAAAGCTCTGCTACATACTAAGGTTCCTCCATAGGATAAAATGGAGAGGAGGAGGAGGATTAAGCCACCTTGGGTTCCTTGCAGGAAAAAAGGCGGGGTATAAATATAATTAAATAAATAAATAAATAAATAAATAGTTCCCAATTATTCCTAAGAGGAATGAGGATACAGAATTCTCCAGAAGAAAAGCAATAGTATCCAAGTTACTTTCAAAATGGATCATAAAACCACACACTTTACAAAAGCAAGCTGTGTGAGTGAAACTATCTGTGGAAGTGAAATTTCCAGAGAAGCAGGTTTCAAGGCACTTGACAGAATGAGAGCACATGCAGTTCAAAAGAGAAGGCAGCCAATTTCCCCATCAAAGTGACTTTACAAGACTTCATACGCTTGATTTCTGCCTTACATGTTCAGTTTCTTACTGGGGCCCTTTTTGACCTCTCTGAGCTCTAAGTAACCACTGCAAGGATCCCTGTAAGAATTTGCTAGAACACAAAGCCTCTTTCTCTGACTGGTGAAGCAAAACTTCTTAATGCTAAAGTTTTTTTTTCAAGAGGGCGGGCTGTACATCACTGTCCTTTTTATTATTAAACTTCTTGATCAATCTTCTTGATTGAGCAAGGGTGGATTTTATGCCCACAGGACATGTTAAAGGTTGCAGTTTCAGCTATGAGTGGAATGTAAGTGTACGTGACTAAGTAAGACATTGACAGGGATCTGAACAAACAGCTCAGGACCCTAAAAGAGAGGGAGAAAGGGTACCTACAGTCCCTAAAGATAAACACAATTGTTATACTATCAGGATTAGCCAGGACTCAAACTGGGAGCTCTACGGTCAAAGCATCGGTGCCCTTGTTGAGAGCCATTGAAGATACTGCTCTCCTATAGCTCAGCACCGCTCCACCACCAACCAACCCATTGGTTACTCCGGATGTGGCCTAGCTGTTTACAAATCTCCCCCTTCCTACCGCCGCCACAACATGTACTGCATAATAACCTGAAACTTTCCATGATACTCAGCCAGACCTGTGGCTTGTCTATCTCACAACAAGCCAGAGAAAGAACCCATGGTTTGTTCTAGGGTTGTTTCTCTGGTTTGTGGTGGGAGAGACAAGCCAGAAGTCTGGGTTCAAACACAACAGCTAAACAACCTGGGGCAGAGCATCCCCGGGTTGTTTAGCCACTCCCACTTGCAGCGGGAGCAATTGGGCAGTGTGCAACAGCATGATAACCCACGATTTTTTTAAAAAAAAATGGTAGGTTGATGTGACATGAGAACTGGGCCAATGCCTTATATGGAAAAGTGAAACTAAAAGCAGAAGGACTGAAGCGCAGAAAAGAGAATCCTGCACTAGTGAATTTATTAGAACTGTTCTCTAGTTTGTAGGCAATAAACGGGTTATTGTTAATGTATTGCAGTCCTCTGGCATTCATTAAGCAGAACTGTTTTCAGAGGGAGGCATGGTTAGGCATTTGCCAGGGCCCCAAGATCAGCAGAGGGCTCACTGCTCTAACCGTGGTACCATTTCCACTTTGGTCAATCAAAATGGAAGATCAGATACAGCCTAAGAGAATTCCCAGTCTGTAAGTTCTGCCTCTTCCAGCTGGTCTATGCAAGCAGCAAAATGAGGGGGCTGGCTGGACTTTGCCACTTCAGACTCAGGGTGGGGGGGTGCTGTCCATTTTTTAATGCTTCCTCTTGTTAAAAAACAAAAAAAAACATGCAAGTACCGGTACACACATACACACACACACCAGGCAAAATTATTCTAGCTGCGTCCACTCTCTACTGTGCTAGCACTCCTGTTGCAGGAAGTTTTCTTTTTTATGGAGGAAGCATTAAAAATTGTGATTGCCCACTTGCAGTCTGAAGTGGTATAATCCATTGCCCCACCTCAGGAGCCTACCTACGCATTCTGCGGCTTGTCCGACACCAGGCTTTTGTTCCAGTTCCTTGAGTATATTGGCTCAGGTACTCCACCTACAAACCCCAACTTCTTGCAAAGCCTCATACCTCTCAAGTGACTCACACCAGAGAGAGCCCTGGTTTGAACATCATTTTTAAACAGTATCACAGTTTCCCATTATCCTTACAGAACCAATGTGCTCTACTACTGGCTACACATGCAGTTGCTTCACATGTGACGTTTTTCCTACACCAAGACTCAAATGAAGGGACTTTTCATTCATGGCATTTTTCCTGCATGGAAATAAACTGTGTGCGGGAAAGTATGTGGGGGCCTATTTTGTCCCACATGTGGGGAAGTTACTGCACAACCATGACTTCTTAGCATAAGTAATCATGACAAAACAGACTCTTATGTGGTTCTCCATATATGAGGGTGAACATGGCATTAAAACATTTTTCCACCATTGAGATTGTGCCCATTGACCAAAAAAAAAAAAAAAAAAGTCACGTGTGAAGCAGGCCTTCATTCAGTGCCTGAATGAATGAATGAATATATGAATGAATATATTTATTACGGTCAACGACCAGCTCCCAATAATAAAACAGTATCAAATATACAAACATATAACGTACAAAGCACCATTATAACAATAATACATTCCAAGGTGTATAAAATTTATATCAGATTTAAAAAAAAAACAAAAAAACCATAACCAGGGTAAAGGATCACTATCTTAACAAGGAAGTGCGGCAAGCTATGGCAGCTGTACAAAATTTGGCCACTTTATTAGTAATAGAGGGGATCTGGTCAGAAAGTAGCAGCAGTATGTAATGATCTTCTGATCTACTTGGGAATTTACACAAAATAGGTAAAATAAGTTCTCTGCGAATGTCCCGATAGAAGGAACAGTATAAAAGAACATGACCCACGGATTCAACTTCCCCATTATTACAGGGACAGAGACGGTCCTGGAAAGGTATTCCTTGATATCTCCCCTCCAAAAGCATGGAAGGCAAGACATTAAATCGGGCCAAAGTAAAAGCTTTTCTGAGCTTGGGAAAAGTTAAATTGGCCAGATATGAAGGGGGGTCAAAAATCTTATTACCTATCCCACTAAATTTGGGCAATGCACTTAAATGATCTTGTAATATCTATCCAGATTCTCTGCTTAACAACTGCTTGGCTTGGAGTACCGCGATCTAGGGGTGGGGGAGGTCCCCTTAATAAAAGTCTTAAGTCAGTTGCCTTTTCCACTTCGATTGAACGGAGTCCAACAGCCCAGTGGTGCAAGTCCTACTGGTGAAAAAACAAGTTTTAGCCAGTAGTATTTCAGTGCCTGCAAGAAGCTATTGCAGTGCCTGTAAAACAGCCAAATGGTCTTCAATTGCTTTTGACAGGGGTGGACAACTCTTTTTCTCTCTCAAGGGCTGCATTCCCTTGTGGGTAATCTGTCAGGGGCTGCATGTCGGTGGTGAGTGAGCCTGAAGCCAGCAGGGGGCAAGGCCAGAGCCAAAAGTGGGTGGGTCACCTGCCTTCTCTTTCTGCCACCCCCTTTTCTTTCTTTCCCTCTTTCTTCCCACTCAGTGGGCTGCCAAGGAAGGGGCAGTTAGCTCTTACCAGAGGTCTGAATTGATCACATGCAGAGCGCTTTTGAAATTAGGCCGAGAGCCGCATGAAATTAGGCCAAGGGCCACATGCAGCCCTAAGGCTACAGGTTGCCCACCCCTGGCTTATAGCAACACCCACCCACTTTTGGATCTGGCCCTGCCCACTGCTGGCTTATATCGACAGGTGAAGTCCCATAGTGGGAGGCAGAAGCAGCCAATTTGGCATTGGACAGAAGTGTGGGTGAGAACTGCTGGTTTCTACTTTGGCAAGTCTTCGTGCAAACTTTTCTTTCAAAACCAGATCAACCCCCTCCTGTTAGACAGATCACTGTCTACAGTTAGACACTGTAAGGGCAGAGGAACATTATATATATATATATAGTCATGCCTTGGATTGAGAGCATAATTCGTTCTGGAAACCTGCTTGTAATCCAAAACACTCTTATATCAAAACGAAATCCCCCCAAAAAAATTTGTACAGAGATTTTTAATTTAAGCCGTACTACAGTACTTGTATTGCAAGACGTCGCTTGTATATCAAGTTTTAAAAAAATTAAATAAATATTTAAAAATTTGCTTGTCTTGCAAAACGCTCTCAAACCAAGTTACTTGCAATCCAAGGTATTACTATATATATATATATATATATATATATATATGATTGGATCCACCTAAAATGGATTGGATCCAGATATCATCATACTTAGAGAAGACCCACTGAAATCTATGAGACTTCAGTTGGACACTGACTAACCTCAGTCCCATTGATTTCAATGGATCTAACCAAATGTGTCATACAGATAGTCTTCTGAGGGCCAGAATTAGCTGCACCTTCTTGCCACGTGTACACTAGGTGATAAACCTGGGTTTACTGATAACATAATATGCAGAAAGGCCACATCTTTATATGCAGGAAGTCAATACTTGGACATTTCATATCTACCATTTTACAAGTCCAAAAGGACAGAACTTTTGGAAACTATCAAAGGCTAATAAGATAAGATAATAATATCAGAGTCTGACAAGGGGTAAATTAAACCTACATTTTAGTTGCTAAAGATTTTGTATATCGTAATGTGTTCTCAGCTGTTAACAAACATGTAACAGCCTTCTCGAAGTGCTGGAGTGAACTATGTGCTGAAGGTTGATTTTAAAACCGATACAAAAAACAATATATCAGAGGTTAATTTCTCACCCCTTGCTTGGATATGTTTTCACAAACCGGGAAGATTTATGTTCATTCATACCTGTCCAGAGATCACGCTGACATTATCGAAATTCAGAGTCCCATTAGCCTCAGCAATGGCTGGGTTTGCATAGCACATTGCTCCATTAATAGGTTTGAATGATTCAACAGCAGGAGGAAGACTTTGGGGAGGTTTCAGTTCTTCGGGTTCAAATTGTCTGTGACCCATCTAAAGAGAACCAACAGTACAAGAAGCGGCTTTCAGACATTTTTCAGAGGAAGAAAAGTTGTCCAAATACATTATGGTGCAATAAGAGAGAGATTTGCTAGCTATCGCAATTGAAATATAAACACACAGGTAGCCGCATTGTACCAGTTCAGAATATTTGTCCATCTAGGCCAGTATTGTTCGCTCTGACTGGCAGCAACTTTCCAGGGTGCCAGGCAGAGGGCGTTTCACATCACCTGCTCCCTGACTTGAAGTGCCAGGGTTGCAAATCTGGGACCTTCTGCATACAAAGCACATGTCCTAGCACTGAATTAGGGTTCCCTTTCTTGAAAACCAAGACTAATCTTTGATCATGGAAGGCTGGTGGCGCCAATGTCAGTGGGGCAGTGTATCCACTCCAGGTTGCAGTCTGAACTTTTAAGGAGCTATGGCACTGAACCTATTTCGGAGATAGGATTCAGCACCATGGGTATCTCCTTTAAAGTTCTGACTAAAGCCAGAGTGGATACACCACATCACTGACACTGGACCCACCAGCTTCCACTGGGTAATGGAGAATCCAGAGCCTCTGTCGTGGCCCACAGATCACTGGCTTAGTACCCCCATGGAATACTTTCCATTTTATTCTTCACTTCCACCTGTAGATATTAGCTCATGGGCCTGTAGCCGGAGGGGGGCTAGGGGGGCCTGCCTCCCCATTTTTCTGCCCCCCTTAAATGTTTTTACAAACAAATAATTTAAAAAGTTTACAAGGTCTTTAAAAATTTAAAAAGGTCTTTAAAAGGCCTGCAAACCAGATGAACTGCCCCCCTACTTTTTTGGCCCACCCCTCCGAACCTTTAGGCTGGCTACAGTCCTGCTAGCTCAGTTATTTCAAAGACACTGCCTAAGGTTCAAATGCTTGGAAAAGATTGTAAAATATTATTGTTACATCTAATTATTAAACTACATGATTTAAAAAATGAGTAATGGCAGGGGCCGGATCAGATGATATGTTTCCCCTGATCTGGCCCAATGCATGGGGAGAAGCAAGTGAGCACAACACCTCCATGCACACCCAGCGTGCTGTCTCCACATGTAGAGGCTCAAAGCTATGGGGACAGAATGGCCAAATGTCAGCTTTGTACATACATCGCCACATAGGTGGAAATCATATGGTTGATTTACTACTTTGAGTAGATCAAACATGTGATTTTCGCCTAAGCACTGAACTGTACACTACATGTTCAGAAGTTCCATCTCCATGTATACACATGAGGACTGCATGCTTGTCGGGCAGGGAGGAGTTGCTTGCATTCAGGTTCTTCCTCCACATGTTGGGCTGGATTGGAGATCTATCATATGCTCTGGCTCTTGGTTTAAACCTGGACTTAGTTTTAAGCCTTAAATTCTGTCCCACTCAAAAGGCAGAATTTTGAGAACAATGAAAAACAGCCAAAATCTGAACCTCTTTCTGTTTCATGTCCCGCTACCTACTCACTTGACTATAGGTCTTCAGTATCATTTTAAGAACTCTTTCCACAAAGAAGAGGATGTAGAATCCACCAAACACAGCTACTGCTTTTTCAATGTAGTTATCTATTTTTGGATCGAATCCAAATGCCTAGGAAGAAAAGTTAACAGTGAATCCAGGTTACCCCAAAGGTTATGTGCTTTGTTCAGAAAACAATATAATAGATTTCTCATTATCCACCTTTTAATTAAACCTGTCCAGTACATTTGATTTCACCCTGTGCCCCATCTAAGCATAAACATATGTAAATTTTACAAGACAGAATGCTCACCCACAGAGGAGACTTCCTCCTCTATATCTGCATGAACAGTGCTCTGAACTTGCTACTTTGGGATCAGTCCTACCAGGGGCAGAACATTCAACATGAATTGGTGTATTTGAAAGGCATGGTCAAAATGGTGACTCATGCAGAAACACGTTGGGATAGGGCAATTCTTACTTTTACGCTACTCTAAAAGTAATCCAGTTCAGATGTAAATGTAAAGTGCGTATCCAATTTTAATCCAGCAAAAGAAAAAGTGCCTTGGCTATGATAGATCTTAGGGGCATAGGAAGTTGCCTTATACCAATCCCACCTGGTTCAGTATTGTCTAAACTGACAATGCCGCATTGCAGGGTTTCAGACAACATTCTTTCCCAGAACTACCTAAAGATGCTGGGGACTGAACCTGGGACCTTCTGTATGCAAAGCATTTGCTCTATCACTGAGATGCAGCCTACATCTCAGTACCATTCGATCTATGTTTATGAGGGGTACTAACTTCTGTGCCCGTACATTACATTGGAAAACCATTCCCTGGCATTGCAGGAACCTTACTCTGGCATTGCAAGCAGTTATACAACAATTTATAATCTCTAGCTTGTTCATCCTTCAACTACCTGTGAGGTAGGTCATTCATCTTTCTTAGATAGGGCAACAGTGGAACAAGACTGCCCCACTCTCTTGAATGAGCGCATGGCTGGAGGAAGGGTGGGAGACAGGGAATTAGTACAGGATTGCAATGGTTCATAAACATCCATCTGATGATGTGCATTTCAGCCTTGGTCAGGGGGAAGCACACAGTAGGATAATATTCCCAGCTCTACCACCTTTCTTCCCTCTTCACCACTTTCTTCCTTACCTCTGGAATAAGCTGAAAAATTGCATTGGAAAAGAGTGTTCCAATGGCCAAGCCCACAAAGTAGGTCAAAATCTTTGGGAAATAGTCCTTCTTTAAAAGAGGAGTTAAAACCAATCCAAGAAGTGCAGCAAAGTTGATTATAGTCACAGCTAGGAAACCATAGCCCCAGACTGTAAAGAGACAAAAACACAGTCAAAATATTAGATGTGTTAACATAGCCAAGTGCTTTTTGTTGGTTCATTCATTTGATAGCAAACTGATCTCACAGGGAAAAGTTCACTGCTCTAGTTGCAGAAAAGCTGAAATCAGGGCATAATATTCAAGAGATAATATTCTCTCATGGCAGAATAACAGGATTTATTGATGCAATTTCAACTAGAAACAACATATTGTAAACCATAGGAACAGCATCATTATATGTTAATGCATCCAGGAAACCTATTACAAGGTCCTAAAGGGATTATATTTTTACATTTGTGACTGAAGAGATATTCACATTTCCCACCCTAAAACCATAGAGCATTATGTTATACCCCAAATTAAAATATAAAGCATCATCTTCCCACATGCTATCTTGCATTGTCCCACATTTCCCAAGAGCTAAATTTGACTAAGAGCAATCAGAAGCAGCATAACTTTCAAAGAATTGTGACCAAACCAGAACGCATAGAGATGGTGACAACCCAGAAGTTTGGCTGAGGGCCAAACTAGACATGATAGTTGTCACATTTTTATTATTTATTTACCGGTAATACATTTTTATACCGCCCAATAGCCGAAGCTCTCTGGGCGGTTTACAACAGTTAAAATCATAAAATACAATATAAAATTTAACACCACAGATTAAAAACAAACAGCAGAGCTAGCAGCAGCAGTTACAATAATGGAATTAAAAACAATTACAATATTAAAATGATTAAGATGATTAAGATGATTAAAATGATTAAAATGATTAAAATGCATGGGAGAACAGAAAGGTCTTCACCTGGAGCCGGAAAGAATACGAAGTAGGCGCCAGGCGAACCTCTTTGGGGAGCTCATTCCATAACCGGGGTGTCACAGCAGAAAAGGCCCTCCTCCTGGTAGCCACCTGCCTCACTTCCTTTGGCAGGGGCTCTCGGAGAAGGACCGCTGAGGAAGATCCCAGGTACATATGGGAGGAGACGATCCTTCAGATACCCTGGCCCCAAGCTGTTTAGGGCTTTAAATGTTAGCACCAGCACTTTGAATCGGGCCCGGAAACAGACTGGCAGCCAGTGCAGATGAGAAAGCACTGACATAATATGTTCTCGTCTGCCAGCTCCGGTTAATAATCTCGCTGCCCTATTTTGGACCAGCTAAAGTTTCCGGACTTCAGTTTGCCCCTGTGTAGTTTATCTTTCTTTAACCAATAGCTGGCATGGGGGGAGGCAAACCATGGAATCAAAAACAATTATGAGGACCACAGCATGGGGGGGGGGGGAGAAGCTTTAACCCTTTGCCCCCGGCATGGTCCTGAGCAGAATCATCCTCCCCATGCCTGCTATTTCCAATGGAAAAAAGCTCCCATCAGCACCAATAGGAGCTGTCCACCTATTGAGAATTGCAGCCATGAGGCCGGGGGGGGGGGAGGGGGATCCAATCAGGACCACAGTGGAGACAAAGGGTTAAACCCAGTGGAGGCTGGTGACTCCTATTTCAGTGGGGTTCCTAATCCAATACAGGTTTTATTTGTAGCTTTATAGGAGCTATCCATGGTGCTCCATGTGGTGAACCTGTTTTAGGGATGGAGTTCAGCACCATGAATAGCTCCAACAAAGATCCAAATAAAACCTGCAATGGATTAGAAGTCCCACCGAAAGAGGAGTCACCAGCCTCCCCTGGTTAAAGCCACCCACCCCATGCCATAGTGCCAATCCAGCACACACACACCCCTGAGTTAAAGAAAACTCAACTACAGAAGGGCAAGCTCCGTGACTATACAACTCATTTGGCTCTCAAAAACGTGAAAGAAAAACCAGGAAGAAATGGCATGAGACACAATGAGAGACAATGAAATTGCATGAGATACAGTTAATGCTACTTGAATGAAAAGGCAGGGTAGAAATGCAATAAATAAAAGAAACAGGAGAAGACGGGGGGGGGAACTGTGAGGGAAACAGCAGAGTGTCTACTTTGCAAGAAAATACTATGCAGAAGGCCTGTTGCCAGTAACATGGCATACGAACATGCTGGCGGGATTACTCTGGGATTTACCCTATGTGCAGTTACTGGGGAGTAAGCTCCACTGAACTCAATGGGATTTGCATCCAAGTAAATATGCAGAGGACTGCATGGCATGTGAAGTGCATGTCTGCTTAAAAGGAAGCAAAGGTGCAAATATTTTCTAGGCAAAGTTTAATAACCACTTGCTTCTTGTTTACAGCAAGTAATTTTGGGGATTTATGGTTTTAAAAAGTTTCCATTGACAGGATGCTCCAGTGAATCATTTAATAAATACAGTCCAAATTTAATAGTGCTGAACAATAGCATTTCAGAGGCTTGGAGGCAGTGTGGTAGCACTGTCCTTACTTCTGTGCACACATTTTCATTTTTCTATCCCACCTATGGTCACTGGTAAAACAGATTTTGCAGGGACAGGGAAGAAATGGCCCACAGGCAACCGCAGCATTCATTAAACTTCCATCAAGTTTCTGAAAAACTACAATCTACCTTTCCACTACCTGGTGCCCTCCAGTTATTTGGATTACAACTTCCAGCATTCCTGACCATTGACTATGCTGGTTGGAGCTGATGAGAATTGAAGTTCAAAGCATCTGGAGAGCCCCCAGGCTGGAGGAAACTACAGTAATCTATAACTAGCCTGGTAATTTTAAGCAGAGCCATACAGCAAAAATAAAACAACTGTCATTCATTAACAACTGTGTCAAGTTGACATTTTTTGCCTGTGAATCTGTCATTATGGACAGATGCACATCACTGCAAAATTAGAACATCATCAGAATAGAAATCTATGTGGATCATGAGAAAGGATCCAGCATGCATTAGGATTATGGGCCAATTATAGGTCAGCAAGCTACAACTAATCAGGCATATTATTAGCCAGTAAGATGACTTCACCTCATGTGAGAGAATCAGGGTCCTTACATAAGATCATTCACCACGTCATCCATTCAGGGTTGATCCCCCCAGCTCCGCTTCTTGTAAAGAATAGTTACAAATAAAGAAAGGATTCTAAACCACGTTACTAATTCTGTATACAGAAGAACTGGGTGGTAGCTACTCTGGATGAATTAATACAGAATAAAAGATTGTGCGTGCATAGCAACAGTTACATGATTCTCCCCTAAGGGAAGCTCCACTGCGAAGGTGCCAATCTATGAACTGGGATATTCATGTTTCAAGGCATAAATTGGTGTCCCATTGAGATTTTCTTCTGGGCTATTCCTTCTTTAACTGCCTACTTTAAGGCTTCTCTCCCCTTCCTAACAGGCACCTGGTAGTAAGGTTTGTTGGAGTTAAGAGACTGGGCCTCAACGTTTCAATCTTTGATCCAAAGGACATTTCAATTTTTGACATGATTGTCAAAAACTCATGGCAACTCATGTGGCGGTACTGCTTCCACCACTGAGTACCATGGCATAGAGGAAGGAGATACAATGCCATTACAGGAATGAATGAATGAATGAATGAATGAATAAATAAATAAATAAATAAATTTAAGGAAGGTATCATGAGGCAATGGTGGAGACATGGGAGCTGCTCCTTCAGCAACATGCAGGCAAGCAACTGCTCAGTGGTAGCAGAGCCCAAAGCAGTTGTGTGGGACTGTTTTGCTTAGAAAAAAGGCAAGTAAGAGGAGACATGATAGAGGTATACAAAATTATGCATGGTGTGGAGAAAGTGTATAGGGAGGCGTTTTTCTCACTCTCCCATAATACTAGAACCCGGGGTCATCCCATAAAGCTGAATGTTGGGCGACTTGGGACAGATCATAGAATCATAGAAAAGTAGAGTTGGAAGGGGCTTACAAGGCCATTGAGTCCAACCCCCTGCTCAATGCAGGAATCTAGGTCAAAGCATCTCTGACAGATGTCTGTCCAGCTGCACCTTGAATGCCTCCAGAGTGGGAGAGCCCACAACCTCCCTAGGTAGTTGATTCCATTGTCTTATTGCTCTGACAGTCAGGAAATTTTTCCTGATGTTTAGGTGGAATCTAGGTTCCTGTAACTTGAGCCCATTATTCCGTGTCCTGCAAACTGGGATGACCGAGAAGAGATCTTTGCCCTCCTCTGTGTGACATCCCTTCAAATACTGGAAGAGTGCGATCATATCTCCCCTCAGTCTCCTCTTCTGAAGGCTAAACATGCCCAGTTCTTTCAGTCTCTCCTCATAGGGCCTTGTTTCCAGTCCCTTTATCATCCTTGTTGCCCTCCTCTGAACCCTCTCCAGTTTGTCTATGTCCTTCTTAAAGTGAGGTGCCCAGAACTGGACGCAGTACTCAAGATGAGGCCTAACCAGTGCCGAGTAAAGGGGAATTATCACTTCCCGCAATTTGGAAGCTATACTTCTATTAATACAGCCCAAAATTGCATTTGCCTTCTTTGCAGCCACATCGCATTGCTGGCTCATATTCAGTTTGTGATCTACCACAATTCCAAGATCCTTCTCACTTGTAGTATTGTTGAGCCAAGTGTCCCCCATTCTGTAACTCTGCATTTGGTTTCTTCTCCCTAGGTGCAGCACTTGGCATTTATCCCTATTAAATTTCATTCTGTTGTTTTCGGCCCAGCGCTCCAGCCTATCGAGGTCACTTTGAATTTTGTTTCTGTCTTCCAGAGTATTAGCTGTTCCACCCAACTTTGTGTTGGGTGGAACAGCTAATACACCAACTTTGTGTTGGGTGGAACACAGGAAGTACTTCTTCACACAGCACATAGTTAAATTATGTAATTCGTTGCCACAAGATGTAGTGATGGCCACCAACATGGACAGTCACCAACTTGGATAGCCATGAAGAATAAGGCTATCAGCAGCTACTAGTCATGATGGCTATGTTATCTCCCATATCGGAGGCAGTATGCCTCTGTATACCACTTGCTGGGGAACACGGGCAGATGGGTGGTGTTGTACTCAAGTTGTGCTGATGGGCTTCCCACTGGCATCTGGCTGGCCACTGTGGGAGCAGAATACTGGACTAGATAAGGCCTTTGGTCTGATTCTACATTCTCTTTGTATGGGCTATTATGTCAGGAGCCCAAGCTGGGCACTGCTGTCCATTCAGCAGCCAAGTGCTGAAGTGGCAGCTCTGGCACTTCTGCTGCCACCTGATGGCCTCCTGGAAGGGCATCAGGCCCCACTCCTCTACGCAGCAGCGTTCAGCAGCCAGGTGCCTGCATGTTGTGGAATTAGCAGCCTCTGTCTAATGCCTCATGTCTCTGTCACTGCCTCATTACACTGACCTGTCGTGGTATCAGATTGCTTTGCATGTAAAAGGTCCCAGGTCCAATCCTCCAGTTAAAATGATCAGGCAGCAAGTAAAGGGAAAGTCCTCTGCCTGGTACCCAAAAGAACCTCTTCCAGACAGAGCAGACAATACTGAGCTAAATGATAACTAATCTGACCTTGTATAAGGCAATTTCCTATGTCCCCTCTTCCATACAACAGCACTCAGTGGCGAATGCTGGTAGCCCACCAGCAAAACCACGGCACGAGGTCCCATTGCACAGAGCAATATTGATCCACAGACTGGTGAAAATACATACTGTACATAACGGGACAGAATTAATCTCATGGCTATACCAGTATTGATGAGAACTACCTTCTGTGATGGATGGTTTGCCTTTGGACGTGGATTTTTCACAAGGGTGGAAAATCAGCTGTTGGACGACAGCAGGACATATGGTGGAGAAGCTGGACTCTGTTATCATGCTGCTGTTTGACATTCCATGCAGAGAAAAGATGTCTTCAGCAGACATGCACTGAAACAGAATAATAAACTTGCATTAAGAAAGGAAATGAAGATGCCAGCAGCAGAGAAATCTCACTGCAAAAGATTGTGATGCTGCTTCATATTTCAACCAGAGCGTCATTGACTGGATGAAATGAGATGTTGTTTGGGAAGGCATCTGGGGGAAATCCATCTTCACTAAGGTTGATAAGATCTATGTGCATCCTCCACTTTCTTCACAAAGAGGACATCAGACACTAGATTTCAGTGCATCACATACTTGCAAGCACACTTCACCTGATCTCAGCCCACCCTGCCTTCCTCCCCTTATGTGCTGGAGATGTGGAGAATCAAGGTACCAGAATATGAGGTTGGGGCAGGTTCTCCTATCATGCTTTGCTCCTGCTTCCAACAAGACCATTACCTGCTAAAGTACATTGTTCCAGTCCAAAGAGCTATGGAAGCATCAGAAGGCTGCATGCACATTGTTACCACTTGAGGATTCCTATGAGGTCATTACACATGTGCTATTTCATTGCTAGATGCAGTCTTTTTTTTTTTCTCCTGTGCTCAGTAGATGCTTTTGTACAGTTGGTCCTGTAGATCCTGAACTCTTTCTGAGCATGGATTGTGTCAGGATGGGCAACCTGGTGCCCTCCAGATGTTTGGGAGTATAATTCCCATAATCTCTGGCCATTGGCCATGCTGGCTGGGGCTTATGGGAGTTGTAGTCCAAAACATATGGAGGGCACCAGGTTGACTACCCAGCAATCCAAAAGCTCTTGAATAAGAAGGACATAAAGTCACATACTGTTCTGAAATGTTTACACAAATTCAAGAGTTTACCAGAAACCTGTGGTTGGAATCCTGAGCCCTTTCCATCAATAGGTGTTTTCAGCATTTCATTTTCACGGAGACAAAGTTTCACTAAAACACTGATGAAGAAATACATTTCAACAGCACTATTTACAGAAAGTCAAATAGACTTCATGAATGCTCTTGGTAGTTTTTAATCTGAAGCAATACGTAAACAGAGCAAAACTCTTCCTGTAAAACCTGAATCTCGACACATTTATTATTATGAAATCCCTAAATATATTCAGTATAATTTTAAAGCATTCAAGCAGTAATTGTGTAATCTTTGAGATCACTTGGATAAGTCTGGAGTGTCAATTTTAAATACTCTAGTTTCCATTGTTCTGATGTTAAAGGTAACATATTCACAATTTATATGAGCACTATATCATCTCATTTTTAAAATTCTAAAGGCACAATCCTATGCATGTTTAGACATTAAAAAAAAAGGCCTACAACTCCCAACATGCTGGCTGGGGCATGCTGGGAGTCATAGGCCTTTTCTCTATCTAAACATGCATAAGATTGCACCCTAAGCCATGTAAATCCAAGTATCGTACAAGACTACCCCCAGCTTCTGACTGTGGGGGCACCTGGAGGAATGCATCAGCAGATCACCACAGTCTACAGGCAGATTGATGTAGAAGCAGGTACTCCATTCAGGTACCTGGATCCTAAGTCATGTGGAGCTTTATAAGAAAGCACCATCACCTTGAACTGATGGTTCAACTGATTATAATCAGTAAATTTAGGGAAGGGGAAATCCTCCACTTACTCTCCCGTTCTTCTCAAAGCACCTGCAAATTTCTTCCTTTTTTCCTTTCCCTTCCTTCTTTAGTGACTCTTTTTGTTTTGTTCTTTCACTGTAACATTTCCTTCCTTCCTGTCTATTTGCCTTTGTCTATTCCACTTCCTTTCCCCCCTATTCTTGTTCATTTTCTTCTCCTCCCTTTCTTTCTCTTCCCCTCGTTCATCTGGTGGTGTTCACAGATTGAGATGGAGCATGCACCCCGGCTGCTTGCGCAGGGTGTTGGGGGAGGAAGGTTAGAGCAAGCCTTGGTAGCGGCAACCAAAACTCTGGAATGTCATCCTAGGAGATATCCATCTGGCTTCCTCTACCCTCTTGTTAGATGTGCTGTGAAAATGCTTTTACTTCAGCTAGCTATTAACATTTAATGGTCTGCTGCATTAAGACCATTACACTCGACTCAATGGGCGACATCCAACATCCTGTGAGCGAACATCTATCCGCACAGTGAGGCTTCCCCTCCCTGCCCTTCCCACCCCCTCCCAAATCTGCTCCAGAATGTCCCCCAACCGTCTGGAGTAGTTGGGGTGCCGTGTGAGGGACTTCAGGAGGGAGGTGGAAATCTGTTCTGCCAAACATGTCCATTCCGAAGGTGTCCCTTCCATTTTACCCAGTATTTTCTCATTGCTACCATTTTACTGTCCTGTTTAGTTGCTGACTGGGGCATTCTGGGAGTTGTAGGCATTTGTCTGTCTAAACATGCATAAGATTGCGCCTTTGGTTATTTGATATTGCAACTGAACCATATTGATGATATGGTTTTAAATTACATTATCATAAACTGCCTTGCCCATTTTATGGAAAGGCGGGATATAAATATTTTAATAAATACAATTAACACATTTATTTATTTATTATATTTATACCCCGCCTTTTTTCCTGCAAGGAACCCAAGGTGGCTTACATAATCCTCCTCCTCCTCTCCATTTTATCCTCACAACAACCCTGTGAGATAGGTTAGGCTGCAGAGTCAGTGATTGGCCCAAAGTCACCCAGTGAGTTCATGGCCGAGTGGGGAATAGAACCCGGATCTCCCGAGTCCCAGTTCAACACCCTCACCACTATGCCACACTGGCTATTAGTATATATGATGACATTTTTAGCAGACCAACCTACACTGGTGAAGGCTTTAGATGTAGCCAAAAAAAAATTTTTTCCCATCTATTCTTAACAGATAAACAGTGATTATATTGATTTATGGTTTATGGTGTTTACTCTGTCATCCACCAGGTTTACTTACACAGAAAAGTGGGGATAGAAATAGAAGAATAAAGATTATAATGTCAGCTTGAGCTCCTTTGAGAAAAGTTGGAATACAAATAAGTCATTTTCATGAATCCTCAGACTTGCAAAAGAACTCTAATGTGATCCGTGAAGTGCCCCTCTGTTCAACACAACCACCGGGAGATTTACATACTTAACAAATCTATTTGTAGGTTGACCCGGAAGTCTCACCATTTTAAAAAAAAAATTAGTAACAAAGCAGCAATTAACATGTCCCCGGACTGTGATAAAGCCTTTGCTCAGTGCTTCAGTCCTACTAAACAATGGGGCAGATGACCCAGTATCAGACTTGCATATTTTCATTGCACATCCAAAAAACAAAGATAGCTGTGAAAGTCCATGGGAGCAGGGGGTAGGATCCAAGATCCAGAATTGGGCAATACCTTTATTAGGACCAACCAAAATTCCACCAAAAAAGGCTTGCACATTTTTGTAGATTTTTGGGAAATTTGGTTGGTCCTAATGAAGGTATTGTCCAACTGTGGAACTTGATTTTTTATACTTTCATAGGTGGTTTTATGGAATGCTTGCATGTATCATCTGTTATCATTATTATTTCAATTTATTTATAGACCACATTCCACCATGAAAAAACATATTTCAGCAGCATAAGCAAGCTGCTTATTAAAATGATACAATAAAATGATTTAAATGATACAATAAAGATTAAAATGATACAATAAAGAAAACAATAAACATACAGTCATGCCTTGGATCGAGAGCATAATTCGTTCCGGAAAGGTGCTTGTAATCCAAAACACTCTTATATCAAAACAAAATCCCCCAAAAAAAATTTGTACATAGATTTTAAATTTAAGCCGTACTACAGTACTTGTACTGCAAGACGACGCTTGTATATCAAGTCAAAAAAAATTAAATAAATATTTAAAATTTTGCTTGTCTTGCAAAACGCTCTCAAACCAAGTTACTTGTAATCCAAGGTATTACTGTACAACAAAATATCCAAAACTCAGTAGAGCTGCTACTAGGGATCCCTGTCTGGAAATTCCTGAATGAATAGGTTTGTTCTTACCAACCAGCAGAACACCTGCACCGTAAGTGCCTGTCAGATATCTAAGAGGAGGTTATTCCACAACAAACTTGGGGTTTCCACATGTTCTGCTGCCAGTTTTATTTCCTGATTTAATCTTTAAATCAGGAAATTATTTTATTGTTGTAAGCATCCTTGGTCATATTTATATTGAAAGACGGTCAATAAAATAAAATAAAATGTTCAGTATAACTAAGCTGCCAAATATCACAAAAGTTAGGGTTTTTTTTCATCAGCTGCGCATCTATGAAATGCTGTGTGACCTGCCCCTGGCCTACAACAGATGCCCACCAGTAAGGGTTGCTGTTTATTGGCAAGTCCACCAGCACTGATACCTAACCTTGCTGGCCCTGCACTATGTGGCTTGGTTTGGGAGCTGTCATTTCCGTTTCCCACAATGCCTCAGAGCAATGCTACATTGAGGGCATTGTGGGAAATTTAAATGGTAGCTCCTTCCTGGCATTGATTGGTGCACTCCTCTCTCTCTGCTCACCACTGCTGCTGCCACCACCAGATAAGCCCATGAGGGTCCCACTGGCAGAGGAGGCACCCACCAGAGGACACTTTATGTGGAGCTGGCCTTGCTCACTAGCAACAATTTACTGCTTTCTGACTTGCCTCAGCAACCTGAAAACAGCAAAATAAATTCCAGTGTTGATGTTACTGTAAGAATAATAATAATTAGTACCTGAGAAAACAGAGGTCTGGTCTATACATGAAAGAGAAGGTGGTACGATGAAGGTGGTTAATTTCTGAGGTGATCGAATGGGCTGTACAATTTCAGGCCACAGGTAGTAGATCGTAACTTTGAATGACCCCCATGCATATTTTTAATAAATAGTTGCAAATATAAAACCAGGGGAAAGGCTGGGATCACCTGTCTCCCTCATCTTTTTTTACTTGCAAGGATTGTGTAACCTTGGGAAGCACTGAAAAATGGCAAACGTTTCTCCCTGACCCCAGCAGTCTAATGGGGTACAGTCTACTCTACCATCTCATCATTCTACTACCACCTTCTGCTGCATGGTAGATTAAACCTAAGTCTGTGAAAGTTACTAGCCCACATAAAAGGTTGATTAGTCTACTTGTCCACACACATAAAAAAGAACTAACTTTTATAAAGTTTTCTTTGTTGTTCACCTTGTGATAATTCCTACTCAACCTGTTGGATGTTTATATGACTGATCTGGTGACTATTTCCAAAGAAATTGTACGCTTAAGTATTTCTTCATAGCAATATTTCATATTATGTCAGCTCTGACTTTCACCACCCTTCTCACCTATTGTTGCTACACCCTTTTTAATGTGGATTATGGTTTCTACTTAACGTGCTATGTGTTGAGTCAACAATAAGGATACCATCACTTGGCATCACTTGTCACTATACTTCACAGATGCTGTATGGCCTGATATGTAAACAATGGTTTACAGCAGTGTCCCCTAACCTGGTATCCAGCATGGCTCTTATGTTCTTATGTTCTTTAATTGCGCAATCACCCAGCTTTGTTCATGGAATTTTACGGGGGATCCACACATCACTGTGTTTCCTTTGCAACCGACCCATATTTTCCCATTGCTTCTTCTGTCTTTTTTCTTACCATAGAAAATTGGTTAAAGAGAGAAAGACCAAAGAGCTAACACAATGTCTTTTGATTGGTAGTGTTAGGAGCAGTCTGTCTAGAAGCACTCCCAATCACAGATTGCCCATATAATGTTGTTTGGTTTAGCACTGAAGCTGTACTGGATCATTCAGAAACAAGTATTTGAACCCAAAGCTTTATCTGGCCAAGTTTCTGCAACACACACGGAACACTGGCAGCCTCATCCAAATTAAATCCTGGCCAAAAATAACAGAAAGATGGTCTGAATGAAAGCAAACATATCATACACGATCTAGTGTGTGATCTATTTGAACTTAATTTGTTTAAAATTATGTGCTATGTTTGCTTTCAGCATGTGCTCCTTTCTGTCACAAGCCTCAGATAGTGGGATTTTGTGTCATGAAATATTAAAGCTGGCCTTTCTTTATTCAGGGTGTCTTCGGGTGGTTTGACCATCCGTTGGCTCTACTGAATGTTGCAGAATCACATATTCTGAAAAGAAGAAAGATTAAAACATAGTCTGAAGTGTATGAAGATAACAACTGTTCCCACATTGGGATCTTTCAACCGGTACATGTGCTCTGGAATGTGAGCATGTGAGCCAAACTGAGCGTTCTTCTATGGACAAACTGAGCTACACTTGTCTAGTTTTTTTCATGGGTGGTTTGAATTTACATTTCTAAATGTCTAAGGCCGCAGTCCTATAACCACTTACCTGGGAGTAAACCCCACTGAATTCAATGGGTCTTACTTTTGAACTGACACATATAGGACCCCATTGTAATGCTAGTTTTTTCCAGGGGTGGGGGATATATTCTTTAATAATTCAATCTCACCTTCCAAAGCAACACCTATAATCATCACTTTATTTCCACAGGGGTAGCTGTGTTATGTCTGTATTTCAGTAAAAATAACAATGCATCTGGAGGCAGCTTAAAGACTAACAAATGTATTATTTGTTAACAAATAGCAGGCTTCCCCTGACCTCTCCCAACCTGAATCTACCTGGACACTACGATCAACATCTGAGGCCTTTCTCTGAGTGCCACATCCGAGCCTCCCTTGGTGGTGACACTTGGAGGAAGGCCTCAACCAGATATTTTATTTATTTATTTATTTATTACATTTATATCCCGCCTTTTTTCCTGCAAGGAACTCAAGACGGCTTACATAATCCTCCTCCTCCTCCTCCTCTCCATTTTATCCTCACAACAACCCTGTGAGGTAGGTTAGGCTGAGAGTCAGCGACTGGCCCAAAGTCACCCAGTGAGTTTCATGGCCAAGCGGGGACTAGAACCCGGATCTCCTGAGTCCCAGTCCAACACTCTCACCACTATGCTCAGAGGGTAGCAACAAGGGAGAAGGCCTTCTAAGTGGTGGTCCCCCAATTATGGAATGATCATCCCACTGAGGCCTGCCTGGCGCCAACTCTGTTGTTTTTTTTTGGCACCAGGTTAAGACTGCCTTCTTCTCCCAGGCATTAAATGGCATTTAATGAAATTTAATGGCATGATGGGGCATTTATGTCAGCTGTTTTAATAGGTCTAGTTTGTACTGAAATTGTTTTAGCTGTTAAATTGTTTTAAAATTTTGTATATTGAAAAATTTTATGTGGTATTTTATTGAATGTGGTCTGTGTTTTTGTGTACTGTAGTGAACCACTCAGACAGCTTTGGCTATTCAGCAGCATAGAAAGGAAATAAATAATAAATAAATAAATAAATAAGGCAGCATCCCCCTACCTGGTGCTCACCAGATGTTTTAGACTACAATTCCCAGCATTCCTGAATCCTGACCATTGGCCAAGCTGGCTGGGGCTGCTGGGAGTTGAAGTCAAAAACATCTGGAGGGCACTAGGTTGGGGGAGGCTGGCATAAGCTTTCACGGACTCAGG
The DNA here is from genome assembly GCA_021292165.1 of Shinisaurus crocodilurus. Taxonomy (NCBI): domain Eukaryota; kingdom Metazoa; phylum Chordata; class Lepidosauria; order Squamata; family Shinisauridae; genus Shinisaurus; species Shinisaurus crocodilurus. The sequence goes on from CM037876.1 coordinate 32,270,236, forward strand.
TCCACTTCATCAGATTGCATTTAAGACTGCTGTTATGATGCTTGTTTTGCATGCTCTCAAGCTCTAATTGACTTGTCAATTCCCTCTGACCCCACTGGTTGGGGGATGTGGGGAGTTGTAGTCCAACTTATCTGGAGGGCACCAGGTTGGAGAAAGCAGCTTTAAGTCACAACACAAGGCTCTTTGTTGTTCACTCCATGTATCTAATGAGATAGGCCTTCTCCCTTGTTGCTACCCTCTGTAAAAGCTCTTGCCATCAGAAATGTGTTGGTCTAGAGACTTTTTGTGGCTTCCATTTCCACTCTAAACATTACCATTGCAGGTCCATTTCACACCGAGCCTCAGCATGGAGGCAGGGCACGAGAGCAAGAATTGGACTCCCATGCTGTCCTCTGCCAGGCACAGAATCTCTGACCTGGGTCCTGTGCATATTAGTGCCTATGCAAATAGACCTCCTTGCTCACAGGAGCTCAAGATCACTGTCACACCTCATCACATCCAGAATCTACATTGCACACATTGGAACACAGTGTGGACTTACACCAGCACCATCCAGCTATAGAGCACCATCAGTGCACATCCTCCACTCCCACTAACTCCCTCCTAGCCTCTGACTCCTTATAAACCCCTGACCTCTTACCCCATTTCCATGTTCAGGATGCAGGATGTAAATTTCAAACTCCCTAGGGCAGGGCTCTCCAACCTTGGCCCCCCAGATGTTGCTGGCCTACAGCTCCCAGCATACCCACCCAGCCAGCCAGCATGGCTAATGGCAAGGGATTCTGGGAGCTGTAGTCCAGCAACATCTGGGGACCCAAGGTTGGAGAGCCCTGCCCTAGGGGGAAGGAGTCCTGGACCTTCACCAACGTGGACCTGGACCTTCCCCAACGTGGTTACTCCATGTTAGGCATAATTAGGAAAGGAATCGAAAACAAAACTGCCAATATCATACTCCCCTTATACAAATCTATGGTGCGACCGCACTTGGAATACTGTGTACAGTTCTGGTCACCGTACCTAAAAAGGGATATTGTAGAGTTGGAAAAAGGGCAGAAAAGGGCAACTAAAAAGATCAAGGGGCTGGAGTAATTCCCCTATGAGGAAAGGTTACAACATTTGGGATTGTTTAGCTTAGAAAAATGCGAGTAAGGGGAGACATGAGAGAGGTGTACAAAATTATGCATGGTGCGGAGAAAGTGGATAGGGTGACATTTTTCTCCCTCTCTCATAATACTAGAACCCAACAGGGCCATCCCATGAAGCTGATTGGTGGGAGATTGAGGACAGATATAATGAAGGACTTCTTCACACAGCGAATAGTTAAACTATGGAATTCACTTCTACAACATGTAGTTATGGCCACCAGTTTGGATGGTTTTAAAAGGGGATTAGACAAATTCATGGAGGAGCAGGCTATCAATGGCTACTAGTCCTGATGGCTACATTCTACCTCCGGTATCAGAGGCAGTATGCCTATGTACACCAGTTGCTGGGGAATGTCAGCGGGAGGTTGCTGTTGCGCTCATGTCCTGCTTGTGGGTTTCCTGTGGGCAGCTGGTTGGCCACTGCATGAACATAATGCTGGACTAGATGGACCCCTAGTCTGATCCAGCATGGCTCTTCTTACATTCTGTTTTGGACTACAACTCCCAGCATTCCTGACCATTGGCCATTCTGTCTGGGCTGCTGGGAGTTGGTGTCCAACATATCTGGTGGGCACCAGGTTGGGCAAAGCTGCAGTATACAGTTCCTAGCACACTATCCATGCTATATAGCAGGGGTGGGGAACCACCAAGCCAGGAGCCAAACCTGGCCCACTGGGGTACCCCACGTGGCAACGCTTCTTCCCCTGACCCCATCCCCTTTCCCTTGGTCTCCTATCATTTGGTAGTTTCCGGGCTTCTGTGAAGTTTTCTCCCCATCCTGAAGTTGAAATGCCTCTCCTAAGGCTTAGTTACTGGCAGTAAGAGCTTTAAGTGAAAATATGCTGGTATTTTTTTGTATTTTTGGTCCCGCCTGCTTTTGTCTTTGGCTCCTCCCATTTCCCTTTGACCCCACCCCCTGCTGGAATGCAGCCCCCGAGAGCTTCTCCAAAATTAAATTTGGCCCTCATGCTGAAAGAGGTTCCCCACCCCTGCTATATAGATCTAAAGCAGTAGTAAGTAATGCTGCGAGCTCCTCTACCTGAATTGACACTCAGTTAATTGTGACCTGGTTCGTATGATCAAAACAGCCCACCATGGGTTGTTTAAACCATGGTGGGTTAAGGTATGTGCCAGGCAGAATTTGCATATTCAATGCCCAGCCGCAGCTTGTCATGTCGTGCAAACCCGGGGACCATGGTATTAAACTACCCTGGGTTATGTGAGGGTTATTTAACCCTCACATAACCCATGGTCCCTGAGTTCCCATGACACAACAAGCTGCATCCAGGTGTTGAATATTCAAAATGTCCGCCCTCCCACACCACAGTCCACCGTGGCTTAAATAAAGCACGGTGAGTTGTTCAATCATGCAAACCAGCCCATTAGTGTTTTAGCCATTAACATGCATTCCAATGGGGTTGGGTAGAATTCTACCCTTTAACCACACTAAACATGAGATGGACAAACTGGTTTACAGGTGCTAAGGGGTAGCTAATTGATAAGAACTTAAGAAGAGCCTGCTGGATCAGCCCAAAGGCTCCAGTGTCTTTGTTTCCCACAGTGGCCAAACAGATGTTTTCAAGCCCACAAGCAGGACATGCGAGTGATAAGCAATCTTGAGTTTGTGCCCTAAGAAGTGGAATATGAGGATAAAATACTTTTTTCACACATGGCACTCAAGGTGCTTCTTTATTTCCTAGGTTTGTCATTTCCTTGTCCTGTAACTTCATTTCATTTCCTAAGTCTGTCATAATATAAAACCCACGTCTGCTAGAAAAAGTCATTTTAATGTTAAAAGGTTCCGCTGTCTAACTCGGATTAACATATATGTCCAGCAACAGCTGGAAAACATCCCAATTGAGCAGCCGGTGTGAAAATTCAGGCTGCAGTGTTTAATTGATTCATTTGGTAAAATATCAGCCTTCCCTAAACAGGTGCCCTCCAGGCATTTGGGACTACAATTCCCATCAATCCCTGCCAGCACAGCAAGTGGTAATGGGTGATGGGAGTTGCAGTCCAGTATGGAGGGCACCAGGTTGGGGAAGGCTGGGATAGATGGATCAATTTAAAAAACTTTTATCATGCTGGGAGTTGCACAACTTTTTTCTGCCTAAACATGCATAGGATTGGGCCCTTAATCAACTAAAACAGTGCATCCAATAATACATATATATTTTCATACACTTGCTTACAAAAACTGCAGATGTCAAGCACCACCTTAAAAGAAGCATTCCCCATTCTTTCACATACAGGAGGGGATGCCTCTTCTGAGACACAAGCACCATCTAAAAAACAATGTAAGAGAACATTGCTCCCAAGGAGGGCAACTGAGGGGCCCTTTGACGAGGCGGACATGCTGATCTGTCAGAAGAGGAGGCCTGACAGCAGCACTTCTGCCATCAGAGGCCTTCTGCTGCAGTGGCAGAAAATTCCACCACCAAAAATGGGATGTTCTGGGGGAGTGGCAGGGATGTTGAAGAGTCCTTGGTTTCGAGTCACGAGTCGAGTCACCAGTGTTTGGACCCGAGTCTCGAGTCCGAGTCCTTGGTCCAAAATGGTGACTCATGAGTCACGAGTCCCAAGTCACTCCCAAAGCTGACTCCACGAGTCCCTATTAAAATCAATTGGGGGGGGGGGGTTTCCCGAACAAAATAAGGCTATTTCAGATGTGTGGCTTAAATAAAGTCTAGGCACAAGTGTGCCTTTTTATTTCAAAACTCTGCAACTGATTTTGGCAAGCACAGACCAGGCAGACAAACCCAAAATAACCAGACAGGCAGAGGAGGCAGGGAACCCCAAAGCAGGCAGGCAGAGGCCTTTGTCTTGGACAATTCAAACTGTGGAACTGGTTATGGAGAGACCAGGCAGGCAGAGGAGGCTGGGAACCCCAAACAGGCAGGCAGAGGCAGCCAAACCCAAAATGTCTGAAAAAGGTTGCATTTTAGGAAAATGATTTTAAAAAATAAACTTGCTGTACTTCCTAAAACCTATCCATGTTGCATTTGAGGAACACGATTTTGAAACACGAATCCTTGGTCTCGAGTCCCGAGTCGAGTCTCGAGTCCCATTAAAAATATTGGGACTCGAGTCTGACTCGAGTCAGAGGGGGGACTCAGTCCGACTCACGAGTCGAATCCTGGAGTCCGAGTCCCCATCCCTGGGGAATGGGTGACAGGGAGGCCGTAGATCCACAAGATGCCCTTTCCCCGACATTCCCCCAAACAGGCCCTAGTAGCTAATTCCATCCCATTTCCTGGCCTCAGCAAGCCCGCAAGGCTTTGGATGTGGCAGTCGCTCCACCAGAGAATCTCCCCACCATCATGACCATAGAATTGATCTGCAACTAATATTGCTAATCATAATAAGTCATATGCTTGTGCTAGTTTATTAACCTATCTGAACAACTGAAACAGTTAGCCTATATTTGTGCTACACTTCCCCCTTGAATTTGTAAACAGAGGACGCACAGTTATACTATAGAAATATGGTTGCAAGGCATATGGAAATGTAATCAGTAGATTAACCAACTGAAATTTATGCCATTCATCAATTAAAATGTATTTAATCAAATTGCAGCCCCAGTGAAAATCCCCAAAGCCTTTTCCTGAATTCAAAAAGGTGGATTCCAAAATCTCTGCCAAAGAGATTTTTGGTGGATTCAAAAAACATGGATTCAAAAATCCCTTTTTGGTGGATTCAAAAAAAGGTGTATTCCAAAATCTCTGCCAAAGAGATTTTTTTCCCCCACTCTGAAAACTCGAAACTTTCCACACTCTTTCGTGGCGTATTGATTGGTCCTAATAAAGAATGCGGATTTTGGAGAGAGAGAGATTCTTTCTCACGGACATGCACAGATATCTTTATTTTTTTATTGATCAAGGCATTCCCTCAGCCTCAGTCCCCTTCTCTGTAAACTGGGAAGAAGAGAAACACCATCAAGAAGCCTGTCGAGGACTCGGCCAAGTTTCCAGCGCCGCGGGAAGGACGCGGGCTGACGCGGGAGGGCAGGATGAAAAACGTGTCTCTCTCTGGTCCTACCTGGTTGTAGCGCAGCAGGTCCAGTCGTCCCGCGGGCAGCGAGTCCGCCAGCCTATGCGCGGCTCCCATCTTCTGCAGCAGTCGGCTGACCTGCCCGGCCGAGAGGCTCCGGTTGCCTCCGAAGGCGGTCAAGACGTCCCGAGCGAAGGGCAGCCCCATCGAGGCTCCTTCGGCCCGGATGGGATCGAGGGCGGCAGCCAGTCCCAGAGCCAACGCGGCAGCCAAGAGAGTCCGAGCCGCGACGAGGGGAGACATCGTAGCTGCTCGACGGCTTTTCCCTGCTTGCTTGCTTGCCTGCCTGCCTGCGGCCGCTCGAGCAAAAAGAAGGCGAGGAGCTTCGGCGACGAAAAGGGGCACAAAAGAGTTAAGCGAGATGCGAAGGTACGCACGCGCTTTGGCCTTCCTGGCAGGCGGGAGTCGACGAGGCGGTGCGGTCTGCTGCCTCGGCCGTCCTCAGACAGAAGCTGCGGCTCCTCGCGCTGCCGCTTATCGCGCTCCTTTCTTCCCTCCCCTCCTGGGCAGGGGCAGGGTTAGGGTTAGGGGGGCGCTTCCCGCCGGCCTTCTGAAAATCCTGGAGGCCTAGTCCTACTACCCCAGGTCGCTGGAAGGCAAAAGAAAAGTTTGGCGCTGGGGAGTGTGGTGGAGAGTTTCTTCCCCGGAGGAAAACGGGATGCCAGACGCCGGCTGCAGCCTGCTCCTGAAAGAGAATAATAACAGGAAAGACAAACGGGCAGATAAGGGATTTCAGTAGCTAAGGAAAAGACCAAGAAAGCAGCTGCTCGGTAATCAGGGCTGGAGTTTCCCAATTCGTTTACTGGGAGAAGAAAAATTGGGGGGTAACTAGCTGCCTTGGCCCATCAGAATCTTGAAAAGAAAAAGGAAATCCAAAAGCAAGAGTAGTGCACTACCTTGATGAGGACATATTGGAGCCTGACAAAGTAGTAGTGGGTAAGCATTTTTTGGTATGGGGGGGGGGGGGTTGACCCGGCCCCTTTTAGTTTCAGCCCCGTCCACCATGTGGCCCTGAGAGCTTTTCCAAAATGGAATTCTGCTCTCCGGCTGAAAGGGATTCTTCATCCCTGGGCTAGATGTTAAGCAAAAAACACACACCAAAAAGGACGATGGCGAGAGTGAAAGGATAACTTTCCATCAAGCTCAGGGACATCCTTTCTGCTCCTCCCTTTTTTGTTCGTTTGCTTTCCCTTAGCATCCAGCCTGAAGAAGGGTTCTGATGAAATGGGAAGCTTGTTCAAATTGTGATGTTTCAATTGATCCTAATAAACGTATTATACGACTGTTGTTTTAAGACCAATATGTACTGTTTATAAAATGGGTTCTTTCTAAGAGTTTTTTTGCAGAGAAGAGATGAGGATGGGCAGCGCAATCCAACGTGGGTGCCCGTAGCCCTCTGAACTCAGAGGATTATGGGCATCCAATGGAGGGTGGAGGCGAAGGTCGCCTCCGTGGGGCCCCTGCCCTGCAAAAGAATTAGATGTTCAGTTTCGGCCGTCTGAGTCTTTTACCCTGGAGCGCGAGGTGGAGAGGCTTAGACACCGCCAGGATACTATGTATCGTGGCAGAGCCTTGCTCCTCTCCGCCCTGCCCCCCAGAACAGCCACAAACCTCCGGCTCCAAGGTCACTCTTCCGACTTCGGAGCTGCAGCCAGTGCAGTTCTTTCCGTACTGGCTGTGAGGACAGAGGGAGGGCGCTCCGAGGTCAGAGTCCCAGCTCCAACCTCGGAGCGCGCTTCTGATGTTGAAGCTGGGACTGCGACCTCTCCTATGGCCATCTAGACTCTGTCTAGCAGCCATAGGATTGCGCCCCAACAGTACGATCCTATACAGGCCTATACACTCAAAAGTATGCCCAGTTGAGTTCAAATATAATTTACTCTCAGCTGTGCCTGCAAAGGATTGCAGCCTAATGGAGGTTAATCTTATCAGCAAGCTTTAAGGCAAGCTAGCTGAATTAAACATCTGTGTTCAAAGGCAGTATATCTCTGAATTGTAGATGAGGGCCAACAGCAGAGTAAGGTGATGGCTTTCGTGTCTTGCTTGTGGGTTTCCTGATGGCATCTGGTGGGCTACTGTGGGGCAAAAGGATGCTGGGAACACATGAAAAAGCAACATAAGAGCGCTGCTGGATCAGACAAGAGGCGTATCTAGTCCAACCTTCTGTTCCCACAGTGGCCAACCAGATGCCAACAGAAACCCCACAAGCAGGACATAAGCAAACTAGCACCCTCTCACCCACGTTCCTCAGCAATGGGTATTGAGAGGCATACTGTCTCTGATACTGGAGGTAATATAGACCCATCAGGACTAGTAGCCATTGATAACCTTATCCTCCATGAATCTGTCTGATCCCTTTTTAAAGCTGTCCCAGTTGGTGGTCAGCACTAGATTTTGTGGTAGCAAGGATTTTCAAGCTGCCTTATATCAATCAGAGCATTGGTCAATTTAGTCAAGTATTGTTTACACAAAGGGTGAGCAATTTGTGGGCCTCCTGATGTTTTGGCCTACAACTCCCGCCATCCTTGGTTATGCTGACTAGGGTTGGTGGGAGTAGGAAGCCAAAACATGTGGAGGGCCACAAGTTGCCCATCCCTGATCTATACTGACCGACAGCACCTCTCCAGGTTTTTGGATAGGGGTCTTTCCTAGCCCTAATTGGAGATGCCGAGGTGCTCTGTCACTGAGCTGCCTCCCCTTTTACCTGGACTAAATGGACTTTCACCCAGATCAAGGAGGGCTTTTCTGTTCCTATGTGGACTGGCAGCTGTGTAACTCATAGAATCATAGAATAGTAGAGTTGGAAGGGGCCTACAAGGCCATCGAGTCCAACCCCCCACTCAATGCAGGAACCCAAGTCAAAGCATCCCTGACAGATGGCTATCCATCTGCACTTTGAATGCCTCCAGTGTTGCAGAGCCCACTACCTCCCTAGGTAGTTGGTGCCATTGGTGTATTGCTCTAACAGTCAGGAAAAAATTCCTTATATCCAGGCGGAATCTGGCTTCCTGTAGCTTGAGCCCATTATTTCATGTCCTGAAATCTGGGATGATTGAGAAGAGATCCTGGCCCTCTTCTGTGTGGCAACCTTTCAAGTACTTGAAGAGTGCTATCATATCTCCCCTCTTCTCTTCTGAAGGCTAAACATGCCCAGTTCTTTCAGTCTCTCCTCATAGGGCTTTGTTTCCAGTCCCCTAATAATCTTTTGTTGCCCTCCTCTGAACCCTTTCCAGTTTGTCTACATCCTTCTTAAAGTATGGTGCCCAGAACTGGATGCAGTACTCAAGATGAGGCCTAACCAGTGCTGAGTAGAGGGGAATTATCACTTCACATGATTTGGAAGCTATACTTGTATTAATGCAGCCCAAAATAGCATTTGCCTTTTTTGCAGCCACGTCACATTGCTGGCTCATCTCATACTCAGTTTGTGATCTACAACAATTCCAAGATCCTTCTCACTTGTAGTATTGTTGAGCCAAGTATCCTCCATCCTGTAACTCTGCATTTGGTTTCTTTTTCTAGGTGCAGCACTTGGCATTTATCCCTATTAAATTTCATTCTGTTGTTTTCAGCCCAGCGCTCTAGCCTATCGGGATCACTTTGAATTTTGTTTCTGTCTTCCAGAGTATTAGCTGTTCCACCCAATTTTGTGTCATCTGCAAATTTGATCAGCATTCCCTGCACCTCCTCATCCAAGTCATTAATAAAAATGTTGAATAGCACTGGGCCCAGGACCGAACCCTGCGGTACCCTGCTCATTACTTCTCCCCAGTTTGAGAAGGTACCATTGATAAGCACTCTTTGAGTTCGATTCTGTAACCAACTGTGGATCCACCTGATAGTTGTTCCATCTAGCCCACTTTTAGGTAGCTTGCTAATCAGGATATCATGTGGCACTTTGTCGAAACTCTTCCTTGTCATCCTGAAGCTAGGATGTTCTTCAGCAGTGGCTGGTGACTCCAATGTCAGTGGGGCAATGTATCCACTCCAGGCTTGAGTCTGAACTTTAAAGGAGCTGTCCATGGTTCTGGACCTATTTTGAGCCTCTATGGTTCAGCACCATGGATAGCTCCTTAAAAGTTCGGCTGGAAACCCAGAGTGGATACACCGCCCCACTGATATTGATGCTACCAGCCTGCACTGATGTTGTTCTAGATCTATAAGTGAAGGGTGACCCAGCTCCATGGAGTCTTGATCGAGTCCTTACCACACCTCTGCACTAATGGCATTTCACTGATCTCTGGCTGCCCCTTTTTGAACGGCTCAGGAGGAGCCATACTTGAGTTGCACAGAGTTGCATGCCGCTTTCCAGCGTAGCTAGGTCACCCTTGCTTTACAGATCTAGTCAGTGGTGTAGCTAAGGCTGGACCTTGGGGCCAAAGCCCAGTTCCCGGCAGCTCAACCTCTGCCCCCAAATGACCAGCTCCCCCAAACGATCACCCACAGAGTGGCAGGTGCGGAAGCAAACTCCATTTTATTCCTGTAGTCATGGTGGTGCTATGATTTAAGTGAGTTTATAAACACAAAACGGCATGATTATTATTATTTTTAATCAGGGTTGATGAACAGTTTTGTTGTTCTTCTAACATATCAGGAATGTAGAAGCAGTTTTAAAACATGGAATGGCAGTCGAGAAAGGGTATAGAAATGTCAGTTGAGTGTTTCACAACTGAAGCATAGTTAAGCTATAAATTCACTCCCACAGGATGTAGTGATGGCCACCAATTTGGATGGCTTTAAAAGGGGATTAGACACATTCATGGAGGCTATCCATGGCTACTTGTCCTGATAACTATATGCTACCTCCAGTATCCGAGGTAGTATGCCTATGTACACCAGTTGCTGGGGAACATGGGCAGGTGGGTGCTGTTACACTCATGTCCTGCTTGTGGGATGCCATAGGCAGCTTGGTCTGATCCAGCACAGCTCTTCTTATGTTCTTAAGTAATAAACATGGCTATCTGAAGGGGTCTTTCATAAGACCCCTTCATTAAGTCCAGAGTCTAAAATTACGTAGCTGCAACTCTGGATCGAGTACATCCAAGCTTCAGGTTGCTAGGGAAAAATAACACAGCTACAGTCCCGCCATAAGAGCAAAACAAGAACCCTGGTGGATCAGACTTGTCCAGCATCCTGTTTTCCACAGTGGCCCACCAGATGCTTCCAGGAAGCTCACTGCTGACAGCCCACAACACCTGGTATTCAGAGATATATACTGCCTTTGAACAGGGAGGTCCTATTTATCTATCTTGCCTAGAAGTTGCTGATTGGACCATCTTCCATTCATTTGTCTCTAATCTAGAGATGTGAAGGCCTGGGGGGGCGGAACCAAGGGGGAAAAGAATTTTTGGGAAAATTGGGGGTGGGGGAATAGTTTTCTCCTAACTTTTCTGGTGTTTTCCCCCAGTTTTTTCCCCCAGGCCTTCACATTTCTACTCTAATAACTTTTTAAAGACATCTAAACCAGTAAGCCATCACCATATCTTCTAAGTCTTTTTCAGGCATGCAAAATCCATGGACAATGAATACATCTTGAGGGTCCACCCATGACCTACGCATGTCCATTTGTAAGTCTTGTTGTAATGAACACATGGTGGTCAGAGCGACACCTGCTCCTCCACAGGTCCACCTCAGGCATGTTCATTATCTATAGACTTTGAATGCAAATCCCATAAGTTAATTGTGTGTCCTTGTATGAAGAAGTGTTTCATCTGGCCTGGATCTACTGCCACTCAATTTCAAAACATTTCCATCCTTTCTCCAAACTCATAATTTTATAAACCTCTATTATGTCCCACCCTTATCCTTAGTCATTCCCCCCCCCCCTAAACTAAAAAGGCCCAAAACACATTAGCCTTTCTTCATATGATCATTTTGGTAGTTCTTTCTGCACCTTTTCCAGCCCTAGAATATCCTTTTTGACGTGAGATGAGCATAAGTGTACCCAAATGCAACTGCTCCACAGATTTATATAAATGCATTATGATACCAGCCCAGCCATTTTATTTTCTGTCCCTTTTCTAATACCGGTATTTATTTATTTATTTATTACATTTACAGTCATGCCTTGGATTGAGAACATAATTCGTTCCGGAAACATGCTTGTAATCCAAAACACTCTTATATCAAAACGAAATCCCCCCAAAAAAATTTGTACAGAGATTTTTAATTTAAGCCGTACTACAGTACTTGTATTGCAAGACGTCGCTTGTATATCAAGTCAAAAAAAATTAAATAAATATTTAAAAATTTGCTTGTCTTGCAAAACGCTCTCAAACCAAGTTACTTGCAATCCAAGGCATTACTGTATATCCGGCCTTTTTTCCTCTTGCAAGGAACACAAGGCAGCTTACATAATCCTCCTCTTCCTCTCCATTTTATCCTCACAACAACCCTGTGAGGTAGGTTAGGCTGAGTGTCAGTGACTGGCCCAAAGTCAGCCAGAGAGTTTCATGGCCGAGTGGGGACTAGAACCTGGATCTCCCGAGTCCCAGTCCAACACTCTAATCCAGGGCTTTCCAACCTTGGGTCCCCAGATGTTGCTGGCCTACAGCTCCCAGCATACCCAGCCAACATTGCTAACGGCAAGGGATTCTGGGAGCTGTAGTCCAGCAACATCTGGGGACCCAAGGTTGGAGAGCCCTGCTCTAACCACTTCACCACACTGGCTCTAATAATCCCTAGCATAAAACTGTGCAGTCACCCCTTGCTCTACCACCACCAGGTTCTTTTCCATACTCTCTGCCCTGTCAAAGGCAAGCACAAACACAGACACTCAAAGAATCCTTTTAAGACATCCTTCTTTTTTTCTCTTCAGGCAACGCAATCCAATGTGACTGCCTGTAACCCTCCAAACTCAGAGGATTTCAGGCATCCAGTGGAGGGTGGGAGGAGCATGGAGGCGAGGTCTTACTCTCACAGAACACCATCTCCGAGGTCAATCTTCTGATCTCAGAGCTGCAGCCAGCACGGTTCTGTCCATGCTGGCTGTGACGGTGGAGGGAGGGCGCTCCGAAATTGGAGTCCCAGTTCCAACCTCACCGCATGTTTCTGAGGTTGATGCTTGGGACTCCAGTCTCTCCAATGGCCATCTAGACCCTGTCTAGCGGCCATAGGATTCAGCCCTTAGATGCTTTGAGGAAAAGGAATTAGGCACATTTTTACCACTACCACTGCTTTTAAAGCACTAAGTGGATAAGTGTTCAATACTTTTATTTTAAAAAAATGCAAAACACACTGAAGGGTTAATGAGCAAGAGAGGCACAGCTTGTGCTTTGCGATTTCAGATGGTAAACAATAGTTTGCTGAGGTTTGGCTCTTGCTCAGAAGTGTCAACAGCTGAGCATGCAAATATGAAAGATTCTGCCAGGAAAACAGCAGAGCCATTGTTGATCAAGGTGGAGCTGGCTTTGTCGACCTTCTCTCTAAATAATGTTACTAGAGCATGGGAGCATGGATTTTTAAAATTCCAGGTGTGCTCATCAATTTACCCAATCCTTGCAAATTGCATGGCAGTTGTATACACAGCCCTCACTACCCTCAGTTCCACTTGTCCACACAAGAGGTGCAGGAAATCCAGTGCTGTCACACACACAGCACAATTTTTCACATTATTTTCCATCTCCCTACAGGCGTTGTTTTCTGCAGCTCTGTTTTAACACTGAAGCATCAGGCCAAGTGTGCCAAAAGCTCCCCTGTAGCCATGCTCTCAAAAACTATTTTTAAAATACAAAATTCTCAAGACTACCGTGTCTCCCTAGGATTGATCCCAACAAGGTTTCTGACCATCTTTTTTTAACATCTGCACAACAGACAGAAATCCGATGGGCACAGGCAAAACAAAGTGATGGTGCAACATGTAATATTTATTTTCATGATCAAGCTGCTCCCTCTGTCCTCAAGTCATTTTTGGAAAATCCTGCATGCTCCTATATCTCAAGCTGCTCAACCATTTCACATGTGGAGAGAGCAAACAGGAACTTGCCAAATGTAGGGTATGCTTCACAGCAGGGATATCTTAAGAATTTATTCTCTTTCTGTCACAGACAGACACACATCATGTTACTTTCTTATGCTGCTTACATTCCTTCACATACATATTTGCTTATGGTTTCTAGTCTGCCACTATCTGTCTCCGTACGTGGCAGGGAAGCATGCCCTACTCACCTCTTTCTGTCACCGATTACTTCTGCAGTCCTTCAGAATAGCCAGCGTTTCTTCCAAAGATAAAGGTTTGTAGAGGGAGGAACACAGGTTGCAGTTCAGTCTCTGTGCACTGCCAGATAGTCCAAGCCATGTGCAATTTTGAGGGACAAAGATCGGCCACAATTTGCCCCTCCCAGGTGTGGTTTTAGCCTCCTTTTTCTTCCCAAAGGCAGAGCCAGAATCAATTAGACAAGGGAATAATTATAATTCCTGCTGCTAAATCAGCTGCTACAGTTCCTCTTATTGCACAGTAAGCAGCACGTGATTATGCCTCTGTGTTGAGAAATAACTGATTTGCCTTCTTTCTAAGCAAGGATCCTGAAGCATTTTCAACCCAATACCCAGAACCAGTTCTCTTTCATTCGCACAGGAGTTTGCTCCCCTGAGCCCTCTTGTCTAGCCATAGGTAGATTACTACGTATTTACCGGCGTCAAAGTATGAAGGTGGAGAATAAGAGACGGAATGGCACCGTGAGAGGATTGCCAAAGAACTTTGCACCAGAGAAGGGCTCATTCTCTGAACATGTGCTACACGCTACCAGTTACGTAAGCTGCCAGCAACTCTGCAAATCCACTTATCCCTTCCTTGAAATTCTCTATCTTTAGATCATCAGCCATTCCTAGTAAGTCATTACTTCAATGAAGATTCCTTGAATCTGCATGCAAATAACTGCAGTCACCTGTTCATAGATTCTTGTGAAAAGTGCTTATGTTTAATAAACTGGCTAAAAGTCAATCCTTATTTCTCAGAATACAGTACAAGATGCAAAGCTGCAGGTGTGAGCCGTCGTCAGCCCATCAGAAAGATCTAGTCTGAGTTGGCTATAAGTGTTTTGTAGCACTGTTCCTGCACTTTTAAGGCATAAATTTGGAGATTAAATACCAGAGTGGGCCCTGAGAGCATGTGTACAACTGATCTGTCAGTACACTCAGGGTTTGTTTTTTTTCTCACTGTCAAATGACATGTTGCATACAAATGCACATAACGAAACAAAACCCCAATGTCCTATTCTATGGAAAAGCAGTTTGGGGAAGGAACAACTGTGGCTGGAGCAGAGAATGCTTAACCCGTTTCCCGCCTGCAATGTTTCCACTGCACCTTCCCCCAACCCACGTTTTTCACCCATGGGGGCACAGGCTTCCTTACATGTGTTTTGTGTAGCATGTAATTTGCCTTCGGACTCAGCATTTTCTCAGAAGCAGCTCCTAGAGTTTGCTCGTGCCACGACCACTGCGAAGAAGGAGAAGGAGAAGAACCCAGCCCAGCCCTATAAAGAAAGATGTGAATTCTTGCATAACAGGGTTGATTCTTCTGGGCTATAGCCATTATCTTCACAATACCTGAAAATGGCCAGACGTACCATAAGGGCAGAACTGAAAATGAAGTGGCAATATTCAATCACCTGCATGTCAAGCAAGGAATGTTTTGCAAGAAGGGACGGCTGCATACCACTGGTTCTGTATTCGAAGTCCGGTTGAACTCCGCTGTTGCACCTACAAACCAGACTAAAGTGAATTGATCAATGTTGTGGATTGAGCGGAGAGCTATGAAAGTGATTAATCAATGTTGGTGGACTGCAACTCCCATCAGTCCTCACCAGCATAGCCAGTGCTGGTGAGGGATGATGGATGGTGCAGCCCAACAACCTCCGGAGGACCACACATTCCCCTTCTGGGTTGTAAATGGTTTTAAAAACACGTGTATTGGTTGACCTCCTAAACCAGCCTTCCCCAACCTGGTGCCCTCCAGGTGCATCAGACTACAACACCTCCCAGAGTGCCCCAGCCACCATGGGCAATGGTCAGGAATGCTGGGAGTTGGAGTCCAACACATCTGGTGGGCACCAGGTTGGAGAAGGCTGGGCTAAGCTGAGACGAACTAGAAGATTGTTGCTGCACATCAGGATGCTGCTAAAGCCACAGGAACAGACTGGTGCAGTTATAAAGGTATCATCCTTACCTTTATAAGGACGGATTCACAAGTGAACATGTGAATCCTACCTCATTTTCAACACATGAATTGGGCCCTTAGGTAATCCTGAATAAAACCTCAGCTGGTTATTTGTTAAATAGCTACTTCCACTATCTCCCATTTGATCAGCAACTGGCTCTGAAAGCTGTTTAAATTTTATTAAATAAACAAGCGATTTGCTGCTGTAGAGGTGCAGTCTGCCTGTATTTGCATAATGATGAAAAGTTCAATTCCTGGGCAATTCCAGCAGGATTTAGTTTCTCCTTCCAATCCTCTGCAGAATGAAAATCCTTCTGCTTTGGGGGCTAGCCAAAGTGTTTCCTCAAAGACTGATGCTCTCCCACCCACCTCCGTGGCTAAGAGATTTTTTTTAAGCTGCATGTTATTTGAAAAGAAGGGAATGGCAAATAAGGTCAGAGAGGTCATGTAGGTTGAGCAGCATATGATGTGCGTGCAGCTTATATGATCATTCCAGTCACCAAGGAGCAATTTCATAATGCTGTCTGTAGTTCATGCCCAAAATAAATTACCTGCAAAGTTCACCTCCTCCCACTGAAGTCTGTGGTGAATAATAAACAATGTTTCTTGGGACCAATGAAACTCTGGCATTGCACAAGATTCATTGCTTTCTTACACATTGGTTTAACCGTGAGCAACATGAGTTTGGGGTGTCAGCATCTGGCTACTACAGAGTGAGTCAAACGTAAGATCCATGGGCAATCAGGAGTTTGCCCGGATCTTCCATAGGGAAACCAGTACAGTAATACCTTGGATTGCAAGTAACTTGGTTTGAGAGCACTTTGCAAGACAAGCAAATGTTTAAATATTTATTTAATTATTTTTTTACTTGATATACAAGCGATGTCTTGCAATACAAGTACTGTAGTAGGGCTTAAATTAAAAATCTCTGTACAAATTTGGGGGGGGGGGATTTCGTTTTGATATAAGAGTGTTTTGGATTACAAGCACGTTTCCGGAACGAATTATGCTCTCAATCCAAGACATGACTGTATTTGTAATTTGACATGTGAAGCAGCCGGGGCTGCCTTGAAAGGTGAACTATGGCTTGGGCTTCAAGGCTTTGGGGCCCACCGTGTGTCCTCTTCTACAGAGGACAGTCATCAGTTTGGAGGGCTGCCAGAGGACTGTCCTCTATGTGAAACCATCCTGTTTGAAAGGCTGCCCTGTCCAATTCTGGTGTAAAGATAAAGAACCATAAGAACTGTTGCCCATCCACAGTTGGCACCTGGACAGCAGACTGAGCAGGCAGGCACACAGTCATCTGGTCACAGCCTTCCGCACTTTAGTGAGATGTACTCTATTTCCATTTAAACGATAATACTCATTTCTACATGTGTATCTATACATATAAATTGGCATAGGCACATCTTATGCAAATCACTGCCCTCTTGTTTTGTCCTCTTTGGGGGTGTGTGATGCATTTCCTCTTTTTTGGCGATCCATAAGTGGCCACCCTACCACCATTGCAAGTGTTTCTGACTCCACTCAGATTTAAACCTATATTGTTCCATTGGTGTATATTGACCTAATGTCCGAGTCACAATAAGCCATGGTGGCTTATAGGCCATGTTTGTTTCAGAGTGGCTTGTCGTGTTGTCCGAACCCTGTAGCATAGTTTGTTAAACACGCTCAACCCACTCTGGCTGGGTTCAGACAACATGACAAGCCACTCTGAAACAAACATGGCTTATAAGCCACTGTGGCGTAGTGGTGAGAGTGTTGGACTGGGACTCGGGAGATCCGGGTTCGAGTCCCCGCTCGGCCATGAAACTCACTGGGTGACTTTGGGCCAGTCACTGACTCTCAGCCTAACCTACCTCACAGGGTTGTTGTGAGGATAAAATGGAGAGGAGGATTATGTAAGCCGCCTTGGGTTCCTTGCAGGAAAAAAGGTGGGGTATAAATATAATTAATTAATAAATTAAATTATAAGCCACCATGGCTTATCATGCTCTGTGTGAATCCAGAACCAGGGATTTGTGGCGTTCGGTACAGCAGTCCCATGTGGTGACTGATCAGAACTGCAGTTTTGGATATCTTCCTAGCAGTGAACTACTCTCCGACTCCAGCCTGGCTCTGCCTCTGCCAACCCAGGCCAGCCACTGAGCCATTTCACCCAGTCACGGTGAGGGAAAGAAGCCACGGTGGCTCATTTCCTCCACCGCACGTGCTGGTCGTGTGCCGAGGGGATTTTTAAAATGACCCTCACTGGCACAGCGTGCCATGTCATGCAAACCCAGCACAGGTGGCTTGTTGCCATGGTTAACAAGCCCCTCCAGAACCCTAAAACAGCCAATGGGTTCTGGGCAGCTTGCTCATGACAGCCAGAAGCCACCGTCACTGGGTTCGCATGACGCAGCAAGCCGCTCCAGTGAGGGTCATTATGCGGGTCGTCCCCCCCGCACACAACTGGCACGTGCGGTGGGGGAAATAAGCCACCGGGGCTTCTTTCCCCCACCATGACCATGCAAACCAGCCCATTTGGTCTTCCTGGTCTGGAAGCATGAACGACGTCCTCCTCTCCCTGGCTCTGGTGCCTCCCTTGGCCCGGACTCCTGGCTCCCAGCTCTTCGCTCACCTTTGACAGCTGCATGTGGCTGGGCAAGGAGGTGCTGGCTCAAATCCCTGCTCAGTGAGTTGCAAAGCTAACTGTGTGTGCCCTGGGAACAGCCACTATCCCAAGGCAAGCTGGCCTACCTCACTGGATTGTTGTGAAGATAAAAGGGCATGCTGCCCTCCTGATCTCCTCGGAGAAAAGGTAGAACACAAATAAACTGTCCAACAGTGCGATCCTACACTTGTGTACTCAAGAAGCAGATCCCACTGTGTTCAATAATAGAGCTTACTCTGAGGTAAGTGTGTCCAGGATTGCAGCCTTAATCCATGCAGTTAGATTTAAATGCAGTGCGGGCCAAGCTAATAATAATAATTTGCATCTTTGAGTATTAAAACATACTTTGCAGACATTACCTCAGTAAGCCTTTCAACTATCCTTTGTGGTAGGCAAGTATTATTATCCCCATATTTGTACATGGGGTTTAGGACTGAGGCTGAGAGATCGTCATGCCTAAAACTTCTGGCTGAGACAAGGTTTGACCCGGGGATCTCTTGGTCCCCAGCTCATATTCCTGCAGTGCAATCCTACACATAGATTTCATACTTAGAAATAAGTCTCGCTCTGTTAAGTGCAGCTTACTCCTAGGTAAGTGTGCACAGGATTGCAGCACTAGCCAACACACACAATGCCAACAGAATGTGTGTGTGTGTTCGGTAAGAGATACGCTTGCAAAAGACTGACATAGTGGGAGTAGTGGCAGCACTGTGTTAGGGTGCAGTCCTATGGCGATGGCTGGAACCCCCTGAGCTCAGAGGCTTACAGTCACCCAAAGCAAAGCGGGAGAGCAGCGGGCTTTTTTTGCCCATCTAGCTGGGCCTCAGAGTGGGAGGGAAGGAGGCTGGAGAGGCTTCTGGATCATAGCTTGTATCCTGGCCTCTCCAGTCTCTTCTCCTCCCCACCCTCCGAAACACCCCCTTTCCTCCCCTCCGAGGTTGCTTTCCCGACCTTGGAGAGCATCCAGTGCGGTAGTTTCTGCACCAGCTGTGGGTGGGGTGGGGTGTCAGAGCTCCGATTCCCAGCTCCGAGGTTGGAATGCTGTCTCTTTCTCGGATCTGGGAATCCAAACTATCCTATGGCCCCTCAGACACTGTCCAGGAGGCATTGGATGGCTCCCTCCATCAACTAACTACCATATAGTCTGGTTACATTGTAGTTCTAAGTTTTAAACAGATTAACGGCCTGACCACATCCTCTCCTTCAGCTTCTGAAGCAGCTGGCAAAGAGAAGTTTGTGCCACAACATTAAGGAGGCATCGATGTGTTGTAAGCAAAGGTATCTTTACAGTCAGGACCGGTGCAAGGCAGTTTGGTGCCCTAGGCAAGATCAGTTATTTAGCGCGCCCCCTTACCACTTGAGAGCACTGTTTTTTTTCCCCAAGGCGTTTCTGGCTCCCCCTTTAGCCCTGCGCCCTAGGCAGCTGCCTAGTTGGCCTAATGGTAGCACCGGCCCTGTTTACAGTTAAGCCCTTCTTGGGAGACGAGGCCTCTGTGTTCTGGCACTCGGGGGGCCATCTGCCAGGCAGGGGTGCAGCAGAGGGGGGCAGTTCTGGCTCCAAGCACCACCAAACTGGTGGATTAAGGCCATGATCCTATGTATACCTAATTAGAAGTAAGTCCCATTGGAGTAATTAGCCTGCATGTGGTCTAGTTACTAGAAGCCAGGGGCGGTGGACCTCTTTCAGGCCGAGGGCCAAATTTAATTGAGAGGAGCTCTCGGGGGGGGGGGGCTCATTCCAGTTGTGGGCAGGGCCAAAGGCAAACAGGTAGAAGCAAAGGCCAGTGTGATGAGAGTGTTGGATTGGTTCTCGGGAGATCCGGGTTCTTGTCTCGACTTAGCCAGGAAGCTCACTGGGTGACTTGCTTCTAGTCACTGACTCTCAGCCTTTGCAGGGTTGTTGTGAGGATAAAATGGCGAGGAGGAGGACCGTGTAAGGCACCTTGGGCTCCTTGCAAGAGAAAAAAGAAAGTGGGATTTCATAGATTTCATAGATCATAGAGTTGGAAGGAGCCTACAAGGCTATCGAGTCCAACCCCCTGCTGAATGCAGGAAACTAGAGGAGGGGTCTCCCATCCAAGTAATAACCAGGCTTGACCCTGCTTAGCTTTCCACGCTCAGACAAGCTGAGTATAAATGTGATAATAAATAAATAAATAAAATGCAAAAGGGGTGGGGCCAAAACACACCCAAAAAATTCCAGCATACCTTAACGCTCTTACTACTAAAGAGAGGCATTTCAACCTTTTAGAAGGCGGGGGGACTACAGGCCTGTGGCTTACGCTGGCTCAGCTTGTCTGAGTGTGGAAAGTTAAGCAGGGTCAGGCCTGGTTATTAGGTACTTGGATGGGAGAACCCTCCTCTAGTTTCCTGCATTGAGCAGGGGGTTGGACTAGATAGCCTTGTAGGCCCTTTTCAACTCTATGATCTATGAAATCTATGCACAAAAGCCCGGAAGCCACCAATTGGCAGTGGGAGAAAGGGGTGGGGCTTGGTGAACCCCGGAGCGCCAGATTGGGATCCCAGGAGGGCGGGATTTGGTCACAGGCCTGCCGGAAGTCAACTGCACAATCCTATTTCTGGGAGTGCTTGCAGACAGAGGAAGTGCTACAAATTCGAAGGCGTTGTGCAGGTATTCTGTTTGCAGTAAGAAAGAAGATGGAAGAAGCAGTGGCAAAACATTGGAGGCTTACAAGTGGAAGATGACAACATTTGGGCACCGGTGAAACAAATTCTGAGTGAGGTAGCACGATTTTGTAATAAAAGCCTCATCTGGAAGCAAGGGTGGTGCTAGGTACCAAAAAGATCCAGGGCCCAGGCCACAAGTTTTTTAAAAAGCACAAATTTGCATATGCTAATTTACATATGTTCTAAAGTGTGTGTGTGTGTTGTGTGTGTGTGTGTGTCTTTAAAGGCCCCTGTCTATTTGTAAAAAGGGATGTATGGACAGGGGAGAGGAGGGCATTTGATTTCAGAAAGAAAAAAAAACTTCAGGCAGAAAGATTCAAGGGTGCAGGCAGCAGGAGGTGAAGCACATGTGGGCAAAAAGCCAGCTCATCCAGGGAGATCAGATGCAACAGAGATCATCAGGCCCCCTGTACCTTTATTTCAGCAAGTGCCCAGGGGCAGAGTGGTGGGGCAGATGGCCTCCCAGGGATTCAGGACTCCAAATGATAGATTCCAGGCTCCAGCCCTAGTGGGCTGTCCCCTAACACCTCCTCTATCTGGAAGCACCCTTGGTGATCCTGTGCAAAAAGAGCCCAGAGTTAGGCTGTATATCCCATGGAAGCATGTGGGACTGATCCTGTGTAAATTAATCGGCATGCTTGTGTCCCTTTTAAATGTATATGTAAACAGTGACACCGTTCTTGGAATTGTGGCTTACAACATCATGGCATTAACGCAACAGGTCTCAGCCAACCACTGCTTCTAGTTCAGCAGGTTCCACCTCTTTCTGGGTGGGTATCACAAGAAAGACCTGTTGGAGGATGTGGAAAGGAGTCGGTCCTATACTGGTTAGGACAAAGCAGAGTTTTCCCCCTTATGCACATCCTGGTTATTGAAACTGGTTATCACCATGTGGGTTGTTAAACCCTGCTAAAAGGCTCTTAAAAGGAAATGGATTGTCCAAACAAGGTTTAAAACTAATAAAGACATTTATTAGTTTTACTTACAGTCCGTTTATACATATATGCAGGATGCATGTAGGCAGGTTAGAGTCTTGGGTGTTAAGAGTCTGCTACATTGGAGATCACTGGCTGGAAGCCAGCTCAAACCATGTGCCCATCATGTTGGAGAGGAAGAGAGAGCTGGCCACAGAGAGGCCGGAAGTAGGGAGGAGGGGTTACAAAACATGCACCCTGGGGATTGTTCAATTAACCTTTTCCTCCCACTGTAACTAGAGGTTGCATTACCTCGTTGATTTAAGCAGGCAATACAGTATTACAATTTCCAACAAGACCTACCATCCCATTTCCTCTTCTCATGCTGCAATCACAAATTAATTTTTAAAATCCACAGGAAATATTTGTTTGAATGAAACTGCATTAGAAGAAGCACTTGTATTAAAAATGATTTTAAAACAAACAAATAATAACCCTTCTGTCTGTCCAAATAATTGCATGTTTAGACAGAAAAAGAAGTCCTACAATTTCCAGCATTCTGTTGTAGGACTTTTTTTCTGTCTAAACATGCATAGGATTGTGCCCTAAGGCTGCAATCCCATACACTCTTTCATGGAAGTAAATCCCATTGAACTCAATGGGCCTTATTTCTGAGTAGTCATACATAGGATTGCACTGTAAAAGGGTTTTTTAAAAAAATATAACAATGACAACCTTTCCACTGATTGATCTAACTGATTAGAGCCTAACGCTCCCTTTCTGCGGAACTCCCTGCCTCTGGAGGTCAAGCAGGCACCAACATTGGGTTGCTTTTGGCACTTGCTGAAGACTTCTTTATTTCAATAAGCCTTCCTCGATTGACCAGCCATGTTTTTTTAATTGGTATTCTGTTTCAAAACAAAACAAAAACTTTTTAATATGATATTTTATTCCTTTTATATTTTATTCCTGCATGGGCATCTTTATTAAAAGAAGGGAGAAACTGTGTTTATGACTCAGCAATGTTCCTGTAATAAGGAATCTGAACATTGATGAACATGTAAACATCAAAAGCTTAATTTTAATCATCTCGCTTCTTCATTATGCCTGCTAAATCATCATACCCACCATTGTATTTCTGCAGTTCCTTGCACAAACGTAGGAACATTCATATTCTACCAGATTCATTTGTTAGCACTTTGCTGGCCCATGTGTCAGCAGATAATTCAGCTTAGTCGCAATGCTGAGTAACTTCTGACCTGATGGGGGAAGGCTGCCTGTCAGGGAAAAATGCATAAATTCAGGGCATTATCCTGACATTATCAGGGCATAAATTCTACCTCACATATCCACCTTGCATTCAATCAGTCCTTCTCTTTTTCCTGGCATGGAAAAGCATTTTTTTTGTTTGTTTGTTTGTCTTGCTGGAGTGAGCACTTCCTAACTCGATACATTTGTGCTAAGAGTAGGCCTGATTAGCCTCTTTAATTCAAGATATTACAGACTAATACAGACTTTGAACAGATTAAGATACCATAGGCAGCTTCGGTAGCAAAAGAGTCCCGACTGTATTGGGGAGAATACAATTAAATACTATCATTTCCAGCCTGATGAAATTTTCAGAAACGCGGTTATAGAATTGCAGGAGTGAAAAGATGACTTGTAGTCCTAGTTGTTTTCAGTTACTCCCAACTTGACTGCTGCTGCCTTCCTATCCATGTTTAAGGATTGCTGGCAAACCAGGATGCATCCCTACCTCTCTGGTTTCTTTGTCTGCATGGCCTTCAAAGCATTAAAAACATTCCTAAATTACACACTGTGCACCACCCCACGAATTAACACATCACAGCGCATCTATAGAAAAACTAGGAACAAACAAAATTCTTCACACTGGAGGCACCTGACCACAGTATAGTTTAATTAAAGATTTAGATAGACAAAGAAAGAAAGCCAAATTACAAGCTTCATGTATAAACAACTGCTAGAGGAAATACACACACACACACACCTATTGTGATCAATCCAATAGGGGTAAAGGGGTTGGGAAGGATTTGAAACTTTCTTTTATCTTTCTCTAAATCATGTGTACCCTGATGCGTGATTTAGAAAGCAGAAGAGAATAGACCAGCTTTCCCCAACCTGGTGCCCTCTAGAGGTTTTTGTACTACAATTCTCATCAGCCCCAGGCAGCATGGCTGATGGCCAAGGATGGTGGGAGCTGTGGTCCATAATATCTGGAGGGCACCAAGTTGGAGAAGGCTGTTCTATTCTAATTTCTAAATCAGCAAACCATTTGTTTGATCCACCAAGGTAATAAACCAGATTGCCAATAATTTTTCCAATATCGCTTGCTCATGTGTGGTGGGCAGCAGTCGCTCACCCATCTTCCCTGTTCACCTGTGGCATCCATCTCACCTCTGACACCACTGAGCATCCACATGTGGGCATGACATTAAAACAGGCATACATGGGTAAAATATAGTGTGTCTGGGCCTAGATCATATGACCAATTCCTGTATTTTACCTAGAATATTGAATATGTCTTGATTTTCAATGTGTATTGCTTTTCAAACAGTATACCCTATGTACACCAGTTGCTGAGGAACTTAGCCGGGTGGGTGCTGTTGCACTCATGGCCTGCTTGTGAGTTTCCTGTGGGCAGTTGGTTGGTCACTGTGTAAACAGAATGCTGGACTAGATGGACCCTTGATCTGATGCAGTTGCAACAAGTTTTACCTCCACCTCCCCCTTCCCCAGAAACACATATTGCAGCATCCCTTCTGTCTCCCTGTCAGTCATTTACAATAGAAAATGTTTAACTGGTGCATTCAGAAGCACATAAAGGCACCTTTCTAATACAGAGTTTGTGGAAACTGGTACAAAATATCTTCAGCAATAAACGAGAACTAATCAATAAACACAGTCCATCCCCAACGACACTGGAGGAGATTTGTGAGTATCAAACATTGTCTAAGAAAATAAATTATTTCCAACCTCAGACATTCATGGTATCTTATGATTTTTTAATGGCCCTCCTAATGAATGGAAACTGGAAATATTTGACATTTGAAAACAAATCATCTTTAGTCTGGTGATTTGCAAAGCCTTGAATCAATGACCCTGCACTCAGTAAGGTGGTAAACCTGTGTCTGGATTGTACCACTTCAGACTGCAGGTGTGATTTCACCTAACTGAATGCTCTACCACATTTAAAAGACTGAGAGGAGATATGATAGCACTCTTCAAGTACTTGAAAGGTTGTCACACAGAGGAGGGCCAGGAATGGATATCTTCTCAATCATCCCAGATTGCAGGACACGGAATAATGCACTCAAGTTACAGGAAGCCAGATTCTACCTGGACATCAGGAAAAATCTCCTGACTGTTAAAGCAATACGACAATGGAACCAACTACCTAGGGAGGTAGTGGTCTCTCCCACACCGGAGGCATTCAAGGTGCAGCTGGACAGCCATCTGTCAGGAAGGCTTTGACTTGGATTCCTGCATTGAGCAGGGGGTTGGACTCGATGGCCTTGTAGGCCCCTTCCAACTCTACTATCCTATGATTCTATTTTTAAAAAATCATTTCACATAGAATACTAGATTTCAGGCAGAAGGTCCTAACCTAGCTTTATCCCTAACACAGGTATACTCTCTCAATGAGAGCAATGCTGGCTCCAGATCTTTGAACAAGGCACTCTCAATAGGCCTCCTGCCTCAGTGAGTCTACCTTCTCGCCGCCATTGTCTCCAACTGCTCTTGCTCCTCATCCTCTTTCTCATCATTCATACCACTTGTTTGCTCGACAGGCGGAGAGCCACTGAGCAAGCACCTGCTGCTGCTCCTCCTCCTCCTCCTCCTCACCACCACGACCACCGTTGTCCGAGCCAAAGCAAGAGGCTGCTGAACAAGCAGCTTGCTGTGGTGAAGAGGAGAAGCAATTCCAAAGGGGTCTTGTCAGTGGGCCCCTGCTGGGGTGCGGGCCCTCGGCAGGTGCCCAACCCTTGACGCCAATGTGAAGATGATGACAGCACACTGGCAACTGGCTTCTTCTTCCCGGTTGTTATGCATACTAGATTGTCAGCTAATAACTCTGTATGTTATTAGCTGAGCTTTTGGCTTTGCCCACTGTTGCATCATATGTCTTGAGCAAGAACACTGCAAAATGACACAAAATTGTTACACTTCCCTAAAAAGCATGTTTCAGAACAGCTTGGGCTTCTTGTGCGCTTATTTATCACCAGCGGCTGCTAGTTGGGCGTGGGTCACACACCCACATTGCCTGGGTCTTATTAGTTTCATTGGATTCTGTATTCACGTGTGCTCTGCACAGTACTGTGATGTTCCTACAGCTGTCTCTCTTTGGGCCTCTCTTTGTAATTTTGCTTTTTCTTTTCTTTTCCTTTTCTCTGTACTCAGGTATATCCATTTGCTTAGGGCCATGCTAGTTGAGCCCTTAGGTAACCACTTTATAGGTCTGACAAAATGAGTTCTTCTGTCTCATGAAAGCTTATAGATTTCAAAGATTATAGAGTTGGAAGGAGCCTACAAGGCTATCGAGTCCAACCCCCTGCTCAATGCAGGAAACTACAGGAGGGGTCTCCCATCCAAGTAATAACCAGGTTTGACCCTGCTTAGCTTTCTACGCTCAGACAAGCTGATGTGTTAGGTAGGGTCAGGGAGTTTCATGGATTTTTATGGGCCCATTTAATTTGGAGATTTGGATCCTTTGAATAGCATATATCCCAACTTCTTTGTCATTTGTTTGTTTGTTTACTGTAGTTAACACTAACCATAGTTTTCTGTCTGGATGAAATTAGTAACCATGGTTAGTTGAAAATGGAAGCAAAAACCGCCAAACTTCCCCTTGCAGCCAGAAGAGAAGGCCAGGAGAGCACATGAGCCCAAGGCTTGTGCATATAACACTTAGGAACATCGAAGCTGCCTTATACTGAGTCAGGCCATTGGTCAATCTAGCCCAGTATTGTCAACACTGACTGGCAGCATTTTCCTGGGTTTCAGGCAGGCATTTTTCCAGCTCTTCTTGGAGATGCTGGGGATTGAAGCTTCCGAATGTAAAGTAAGTGTTCTACCACTGAACTGCAGCCTTCCCAACCTGGTACCCTCCAGCGATGTTTATTTATTTATTTATTCTATTTATACCCCGCCTTTTTTCCTGAAAGGAACCCAAGGCAGCTTACATAATCCCCCTCTCCATTTTATCCTCACAACAACCCTGTGAGGTAGGTTAGGCTGAGAGTCAGTGACTGGCCCAAAGTCACCCAGTGAGTTTCATGGCAGAGTAGGGACTCGAACCCGGATCTTCCAAGTCCCAGTCAAACACTCTAACCACTACGCCACACTGGCTCTTGTTGGACTACAACTCCCTCCATTCCCATATATAATGGGAATTGTAACCCAACTCCAACACAGCTGGAGGACACCAGGTTCAGGAAGGCTGCATTAAACCATAGCTTGGTGGTATCTCTGAACCCAGCCCATGTTTGCTCCAGTCCATCAACAGGTACAGAAAAGGACTCCCAGAAATAATTTCCATGAATGTGGCAGCTTTTTAAAAACAACAACAACAACAACAACAATGACAGATTCCGGAATGTAAGATAAATAAGCCTCTCACATTATTATCAGTGAGATGGTTGAAATTCATTAGCCAGCTTGGACAAATCCTAAACCTTTCAACCTGGATTTAAATAGTCATATAATTTGGTACATAGTTATTCAGACTTGTAAACTGCTTTCCTCAAGCTGATTTTAAGCTGTCTTTAATTTACATCTGGTTGTTCATGTCTAGTTACCATATAATCTGGAGCACACACATATTGGAGAAATTGATTCATTTGGAGGAGAATTAGGTACACACACACACAAAGAAATCAACAAAATAAAATGTTGCCACTTAAATGGAGAGGGAGAGCACAAGAGATTTTTCCGTGTTGAATTAGTCCAGTAGTAATTAAACATGCATGTGAGAGCACAATCCTATGCATGTTTAGACAGAAAAAAGTCCTACAACTCCCAGCATTCCTCCAGCCAGCCATGCTGACTGGAGCATGCTGAGAATTGTAGGACTTTTTTTTCTGTCTAAACATAGGTACATAGGATTGCACCCTGAATTAACTTTTTTTAGCATCTTCCTATGGAATGAAAAGTATTTTAACAGGCTAAAAAACATCAAATACAGGAACAAAATGGTCTCTAGATAAGCAGATATATGCATACAAAGATTCACTTTGCTGCAGTTTCTTGCTGAAGTTTAATTAACAAAAAGAAGGAAGTAGAGATAAGGTGGGAAATGGATTCAATACAACAGAGAAGAGTTCATTGTGACCTTGCTGTATGCATAGAAACAGACTAGCTCTTTATCACCTGAACAAACATAGATACCTAGGAAGAACTATACCTTAGTTATGTTGTAAGCACTCTAAGAAGAGTGCTTAGAAGTAAGTGTCATTGATTTCAGCGGCTCAACCCACCAAAGATTTTGTATCTGTCGATCTGGCCAGGTAGAGGATGTTTCCCATTATTTATTAAGCTGTTGTTTATACGAGCGTCCCAGACATAAACATCTTGCTAGTATTCTTCAGTCTTTGTCAAACAGATCCCACCCCCACCCCTTGGCTCAGATATGTACGCTGCTTGTGGGTAATGATGTATTCATTACCAATCAAGTAGCAAAATTCACCTTGGCAGCAAAGAAAATACGTACCAAGTACCAAAAGACACAGGGAAGGAGGCAATGTTATATTATGTAAGTATGTACGTATGTATGTATTCATATGTTTTACTGTTTTAGCATTGTATATATACCATGGTGGGTTATGGTAGGAATAAATGTTTGTATTGTTTTATTGTTGCTGATATATTGTGGTGGCCAATGGTTTTAAGCAAGAAACTCTTTTATACACGAATGAACTGTTTCTATTTCAGTGAGTCGTTACTAAGGTTTCACATGCAATAGAGAAGGGGTGGGCAGAAGATAGATCTGGATCTATGGGTGATCTGCAGTAGATCAGCAAGGATTTCTGACTCCCAGCTGTTTAACAATGGCAGTGACAAAATGACCCCACACCCTAAATGATACAGCTGAAAGGAAGAAAGCTTTGGGTAACCAGGAATGGTTTTGTGGGTGGAAAGACTATGAACTCCATTCAGTTCTGGTACTCAAAACAAATTCCTGGGCTCAGAATTCTTTAATTCTAAGTAAGTGTCTTTTTGCACTAGATTCCAATTGATGGTTCTTGGGGTTCTTGGAAAAAGGAGATCCCACAAGCGAGAGGTCTGCCCACTAGGGTGACCACTTATGCATCGCCAAAATAGAGGAAATGCAGCATCAAAATAGAGGGGGAAAGAAGGCATGGATTTCAATAAAATTTGCACATCCTAATTGATCATTACAGGTGAAAATTTAGAAAGAACTACTGTAATTTAAATAGAAATGCAATTAATCTCAACGTAGTGGGGAAGAATGTGAGCAGATGATCTGTGTGCCTGCTCAGTCTGCCGCCAAGGTGCTAACTTCTGATGGACAACATGTGGCTCACTCTGGCTCAGCTTGTCTGAGCGTGGAAAGCTAATCAGGGTCAGGCCTGGTTATTACTTGGATGGGAGACCCCTCCTCTAGTTTCCTGCATTGAGCAGGGGGTTGGACTCGATGGCCCTTCCAACTCTATGATCTATACTATACAATACTATGGGTTGTATCCAGTGCTAGCCATTCATCAACAGAACAGAAACCACTGGCAGAACTCATTTCCCCTCTCCACTGCAGCCCAACATGTGCCCCCCACAATCTGCTCCAGAGGGGGTCTCGACGGAGGGGGGGCACTGCAGGGGAGAGGAGAACAAGGGGAAGCCCTAAAGAAGTCCACTCATATGGCATTAAATTTAATCATATATAATGGTACACCTTGTGTTTTTAAAAACTTTTTAAATGATATACTTTCATAATATTAAACAGTACACTGGAGTCAAAATAGCATTTGTGTGAAAACACAAATGGGATACTATCTTTTGGTGAGTTGGAAGTGAGTAGGATACTGGAAGATCCTTTACATACCTCCTAAATATTCATGTATATGTAAATGTTGACCTTTTGGGGTCATGTTGATATTAGAAACAAGATGCCATCTTTGAAGATTTTGTGTGATATGGAATGTCTGTTAATGGTTAAATGGTGTGTTTTTAAATGGCTATATTGCTATTCATTTATTTTATTTTTGGCTGCCTCTAATGAAGAGCAATTGCTCAGAACTTGCCAGGCACTACAAACATTTAGGATGTAATCCTATGGAAGTTTAGACAGAAAAAAAGCCTACAACTCCCAGCAAGCCCCAACCAGCTGGCTGGGGCATGCTGGGAGTTGTAGGCTTTTTTTTCTGTCCAAACTTGCACAGGATTGCGCCTTTACTGGAGTGTTGTTGATTTTTTAAATACCCCAGTCTTTGGCACTGTGAAAAAAGTTACACCTCTTGAAATTAAACTGGAAGATGTGCATTTGTCTAGTTGTACAATCTGAATGTTTTGATGTGATTGCTTTTCAGGAGTAGCTCAAAAAGATCCTGGCTTTGTCATTGCCTTTCCCTGGCATGACCACCCAGGGATGACCACCCAGGGAGCTTTGGCTATTGGGTGGTATAGAAATATAATAAATGAAATTAAAATGAAATATCTCCGGGGAAGTAGTACATAAGAAGAGCCGTGCTGGATCAGACCAAGGGCCACCTTGGCCAGAATTCTTGTTCACACAGTGGCCAGCCAGCTGCCGACAGGATCCCACAAGCAGGACATGAGTGCAACAGCACCATCCCACCCATGTTCCCCAGCAACTGCTGTGCATAGGAATACTACCTCTGATGCTGGAGGTAGCATGTAGCCATCAGAACTAGGAGCCACTGATAGCTTTATCCTCCATGAATTTGTCCAATCCCCTTTTAAAGCCATTCAAATTGGCGGCCATCACTTTATGCTGTGGAATAAGTGAATTCCATAGTTTAACTATGCACTGTGCGAAGAAGTCCTTCCTTTTATCTGTCCTGAATCTCCCACCAATCAGCTTCATGGGTTCTACTAGTATTATTAGTATTATGAGGGGGAGAATAATGCCTCCCTATCCACTTTCTCCACACCATGCATAATTCTGCACACCTCTATACTGACAGTAGGGTAGTTAGATTATTTTAGACTCTAGACTTATGGTCTTCTGGGAGTATTAGGTACATCAAAATGTGGTAAGCCAGGCCTGCTGTGCTTGGAGACCTTCCTACTCATTGTGCTGGGTCCTGCCTTAATGGCACCATTGACAGGAAGCTGAGATGTAGCCTAAAGTTCTCCTCAGCAAGTATCCTACCAGTGATTTCACTCCAAATAAGGATCTGCAAACAAATACCACTCATTTAAACAACAACAAAACAAATACAGCTTGAAAGGGCTTTTTAAATTTGTAAATAAAATGTATATCATTTATATTTAAGAACATAAGAAGAACCCTGCTGGGCCAGACCAAAGGACTATCTAGTCCAGCGTCCCTCTTTCCATAGTAGCCAATCAAATGCCTCCAGGAAGATCAGAAGCAGGGCTGAAAGGGAATCACCCTGTCCCACCATTATTCTCCAGCAACTGGTATTCAGAGACACATTGCCTCTAAATCTGGAGCAGGGCCAGCATCAAGGGTAGGCATGGTTGGGCACTTGCCAGGGGCCCATATCCCAGCAGGGGCCCACTGACAAGAGGCCCCCCAGAGTTGCTCCTCCTCTTCACCCTTGCAACCTGCTTGTTCACCTACCTCTCACTCTAACACAGATAATGCCTGTGGTGTGGAGGAGGAGCAGTAGATGCCACTGCCTGCTTGCTCAATGCCTCCCAAGCAAATAAGAAGTAGCAATTATAAGAAAGATGATGAGCAAAAGCAGCTGGTGACAATGGCGGCGAGAAGGTAGACTAACTGAGGGGCCAGGGGACCCATTAAAAGTGTCTTCCCAAGGGACTTCAAAATCTTGAAGCAGGCCCTGATCTGGAGGTTGCACATGGCCATGATGACCAGTGGTGTCGTGATAAATTCTGAAATGCAGCCGCTCATCATGACAGTCCCTGTAGGCAGGGGGGGGGTGACTCCTGTTTCGGTGGGGCTCCTTTTCCATTGCAGGTTTCACAGCTTTTATTTGGAGCATCATAGGAGTGCTCCATGGTGGTGAACCTATTTTGAGGATGGAGTTCAGCACCATGGATAGCTCCTATGAAGCTCCAAATGAAACCGGCAAAACCAGCAATGGAAAAGGAGCCCCACCGAAATAGGAGTCGCCAGCAGCCTCCCCTGTGGCTATAGGAGAGTCCAAAATTGCAGACCCGCTGCATTGTATCAATCCGCATCAACAAACCAGTTCTAGCAGCTTTCATCTGCACCAGTAGCAGGACTCTTGTAGAGCTAATGGGTCTTAGTTGCCCATTCAAGGCCAGGCCACCCCAAAAGACTTTGCATATTACAACAGGGAACAATATATTGTTGCTGGGAAAATTCATTCCCCCCCCCCCCGCACCTACTGTGAGTACTGCAGGCAGCTATTGCTGGCTGGGGCATGCTGGGAGTTGTAAGCCAAAAACATCTGGGGATCCAAGGTTGGAGAACACTGCACGAGGCAGTATAGAAATGTAAACAATAATTAATAAATAAAGATACCTCAGAGGGATCAGGAAGTCGGTGAGCCCTGGCTCCATTATACCACTGATGATGACTAGTAGCCACTGATAGATCTATCCCCCCCGCCGTGAATCTATTGAATCTAATTTTAAAGTCATCTAAGCTTGTGACCATCCACACCATCTTGTAGCAGCAAGTTCCATACATGAAATGATGAGTTGTGTTGTGAAGATCTCCTGTGTTCATACTTTGCCAGTTTGATCCAGACAGTCAGCCAGTCAATTTTGGATTAAAAGAGACATCGTCTTTATCCTGGGTGCTTGCAGATGGAGGGCTCATCCTAGCACTGACAATCAGAAGCCATTGTGCAGCATACTCTGTCTTTTTCTCCTTAACCATTTTTTGTTTGTTTGTTGAAAGAAAAAAGGAAGAGGGAGTGGGAAAATATGGGTTACAAGTTGACGACAATGGCATTTTTTGACCCCCTCCCCCCCCAGAAAACCCCCTGAATAATAAGGCAGGGCGATTGTACAATAAAAGCCTTGCCTGGAAGTACCCCATCTTCGGGGACATACTGGTGACTGAGAACTATGCTCCTTTGCCTCAACCCACAGATCCATGTGTGTTGCTATGAGCAAGGCTTTCCATGCACTCCATGCAAGTTTGGTACTGGTTTAAAGGAAGGCTGGAAGATAGGGTAATACTGTGATCCTATACATGCCTACTCAGAAGGAAATCCCATTGAGTTCAATGGAGCTTACTCTCAGGTAAGTGCATAGAGGATTGCAGCCTAAATGTGAGAATAGAGGACCACACTGAACTTAATCAACTATGCGCCATTCTGTTCTACTGTTCTAATTGGGATGGTTTAAATGTATTTATTATTTTTTTACTTTTACATTGGTTTTTATATCGTATTGTATGTACTTTTTAAAAAAAATTGTAAACCACTTTAGAGATCTTAGGATATCAAGCAGTATACAAGTAGGACAGACAGACAAGAAACTTATCTGTCAGATCAACTTTCAGGGGAATTGACATCTGAAGGGGGGAAAAAGCCTTGACTGACCAGTTCTTCATACTGGAGTCTTGTTTGTGGTTTGTGTAGTGACGGGATTGTTATCATAATATTCTCTTCTGCATTTTAGACACTGAAAAGGTGGTGGTTGCATAGCACTTTAGAACATTACAAACGCTTCCCATTCATATCTCAGGGCCAAACTAGATGTTCTCTTGATATGTAGTAGCATGCAGTTATGTATCAAGTTTTTCTTTACCTGATCAGAGGCATGTGAGGGTGGGATCCTTACAAGAAATGCAGTGTGCAGGGAAGGGAGACCTATCTCTTCCTTCCCTGGTGCAATCAGAGCCAATTTCATACACAGCATGAACGATCTAACTGGAGGTTGGCCTTTCACAAAGGTTCTATGGACTTTGAAGAAGCTCGAGTGCAAGGTGAAAGGGAGAAACGTGCTAAGCGAAAAGCACGTCAAATGAATCCTTTACAAGACCATCTTCCATCTGGTAACCTGTGTCCTCACTGTGGGAAGCTGTGTGGATCTAGAATTGGCCTCCACAGTCACTTACGGACCCATCGCTAGAGTCTACACAATTTTCTTTAGAATTTTCCTCCTTTTAAAATCTCCTTTTTGTAAATTTTCTTTTTCTTTTTATCCTGGAAGACAATCTTACTCGGTCACGAGTGATCGCCTGACTGACAGCTAGAATGCTTAGGTAAAAATTCCTCATTGGTGCCAATGGAGAGTTCTTTCCCCCCCCCCTTCAACATTCTAGCTGGGGGGGGGGGAGTTGAAATTGGTTCCAGTAACACTAGGGAGTGAAAAGATACACCTCCCCTGATTCCTGTAAAGATCCCCCTCTCGTGCACCTGTAATTAGGTAAAGGATATTTGCTATATAGTTGCATGCTATGAATTATCGAGAGAATGACTAGTTCTCTTGACCATTAAATTAGACAGATGTGTCTAATTTTGCAGACTGAAGTTCCACAAGGGAGGTTGTAATTGCTAAGACTGCAAATGGTGATCTGGGAAGCTTTTACTCCAAATGCTATAATCTCAGTCATCCATTCCATAGGTGCCCTTAGGCAACCCACTATTTCTAGGGGTGCTTCCAGAGAGAGGGCTCCTGATGGGGCTTTTAATTGTGCAGCTGCGCTGCCTCATTCACGGAATTTTGCAGCAGACTGGTGCAGGTGGCATTGTCTTCCATTTGTAGTAGCCCTTGTGTATTTTCCCCACTGCTTCTTGCAACTTTTTACTTACCAGAAGAAGTCTGTTAAAGAAGGAAACACAGAAGAGCTGCACAACACCTTTTGACCGGTACTACTAGGAGCCCTCTCTCTGGAAGCACCCCTAGAAATAGTGGGTTGCCTAAGGGCACCTATGGAATGGATGACTGAGATTATAGCATTTGGAGTAAAAGCTTCCCAGATCACCATTTGCAGTCTTAGCAATTACAACCTCCCTTGTGGAACTTCAGTATGCTGACGATAATGTGGTCTCCGCACATTCAGAGGATGATCTCCAAATTATCCTAAATGCTTTTGCAGAGGCATACGGAAAAACTTGGTCTCTCACTTAACATCAAAAAAACCAAAGTGCTTCATCAGCAAGTGCAAGTTAACCCTTTGGTGATGCCATCTATCCAGCTTGGCAGGGCAATACTGGAAAATGTTGATCATTTTCTCTATCTTGGCAGCTATCTTTCTGTTACAGCTAACATTGACAGTGAAATCCAGCATCGTTTGAGCTCCGCAAGTGCTGCATTTTCTCGAATGAAACATAGAGTGTTCGAGGATCGGGATATCTGTAAGAAGACCAAAACGCTGGTTTATGAAGCCATTGTATTACCAACTTTATTGTATGCCTGCGAAACATGGACTATCTATAAACGTCATTTCCACCTCCTTGAAAGATTTCATCAACGTTGCCTCCGGAAGATCCTGTGAATTACTTGGGAAGATTTCATAGATCATAGAGTTGGAAGGAGCCTACAAGGCCATCGAGTCCAACCCCCTGCTCAATGCAGGAAACTAGAGGAGGGGTCTCCCATCCAAGTAATAACCAGGCCTGACCCTGCTTAGCTTTCCACACTCAGACAAGCTGAGCCAGCGCAAGCCACAAGCCTGTATCGATAGGCGAACAAATGTCAGTGTACTGGTTGGCCTTTCACAAAGGTTCTATGGACTTTGAAGAAGCCCGAGTGCAAGGTGAAAGGGAGAAACATGCTAAGCGAAAAGCATGTCAAATGAATCCTTTACAAGACCATCTTCCATCTGGTAACCTGTGTCCTCACTGTGGGAAGCTGTGTGGATCTAAAATTGGCCTCCACAGTCACTTACGGACCCATCGCTAGAGTCTACACAATTTTTTTAGAATTTCCTCCTTTTATAATTTTCTTTTTGTAATTTTTATCCTGGAAGACAATCTTACTCGATCACGAGTGATTGCTTACTACTACATCAGTAGTAGCCACTCACGTTTAGCCCCTGAATTTCTGGTATAATACCATTATTAAAATAATACCCTTGATTTTGTGTGTGTGTGTGTATGGGTATGTGCATAGACCATTTAAGCAATGTCTACCTTCATCATGAGCAATGTCTACCTTCATCATGACTGAAGAGGAAAAATGCATTGTGGGAAATGATGTCATAATAACCTGCTGGCAAACAAACAATTTTATCCTTTACTTCTGTGCAGATGCTTAGTCTGATAGTGATCTAATGCTGGCTTAGCTTCACCTTTGTTAAAATGTAATTAGACTTACCAGAAAGCATGAGTATGTTTGTCAAGCTGGACTCCATCTGTACTTCATTTATTTGCCTTCCTGAGAAATGATGTTATAGTTTGTGAGAGAAAATCCCAAATTTGTCATTCCACCTAGAACAGTGTTTTCCAAACTTTTGAAATCTGTCACCTTTGCTTCCCCCCGCCCTGTGTTAAAGAAGCATTCCTTTGCTATCTATACCAATATTATTAGTGATGGGAACTCCCCCAGCCAGGCTCAGAAAAAATAATCCAACTATTTCCCCAAAATGCGGGAAATAGCTCTGTTATTCCCAAACTCAGTTCTGAGCCAGAGAGACCTGGGTGCAAACCCCTATTCAGCTATTAAGCTCACTGGGTGACCTTGGGCCAGGTATTGTCTCAGCCTCTCCTACCTCACAGGGTTGTTGTGATGATAAAATACATTGCTCTGAGCTCATTGGAGGAAAGACAGGATAAAAATGTAATAAATAAATAACTATTTGTGAAATCTACACCTCAATCTGTATATCATACATCTCCATGACCAGGAATCTGACCCTTTCAAACTGTGTTTCAAACTTTCAAATAAGGAACCAGGGTGGGAATAATGAACTGGGAACCAGCTTCAGCTTCCTGAAGATACAGATCACATGGATGGAATCACTTGTTTGAAAGGATCCTGATTCAAAAAGCTTCTCGAAAACTCTTATATCAAGGAGAATATTATAACATGTCACTTGCAGTGTAGACCCTATGCATGTCTACTCAGAAGTATGTCCCACTGAGTTCAATGGGACTTACTCCTGAGTAAGTGTGTATGGGATTGCATCCTTAAAGGACTTGCTAGAACTGAGCAGAGAAGGGGAATTAAAAGTGCACCTCTCAATTTTCTGAAATGTTTTCTCCTTGTCACACACACTCTCAGGTGGGCAACGTTTTCAACAGGGAAAAACCCACAGGCACAGACTTTCCTCCTATTGTATATAAATGCTTCTTTTTCTTCCTTCTCTCTCTCTCTCTCTCTCTCTTGCTCTTAGTGAAAGAATGTAAAGCACTTTTTAAGGGCTCTTGGTGGTGGTTTACAGAGAGCCATCCCTGATGTACAGGCCCTTTGGGGCACAGCCACAGCTCAGTGGTAGAGCTCATACTTTGCATGCCAAAGGTCCCACGTTCAATCCCTGGCATTTCCAGGTGGGGCTGGGAAAGAATCCCTGCTTGAAATCCAGAGCTGCTGCAGCCAGTCAGTGAAGACAAAACTGAGCTAGATGGACCAGTGTTCCGTCTCTGTATAAAACAGCTTCCTAGGCCTCCTCCCCTAGCCCCAATTTCAGACTGCACATCTCCTATGCTCTGTACAGAGCATTCTAAATGGGCACGAGCAAACTAGATGGGCTGATGGAGCTATGTGGATGCAGGTCTGTTCCCTTTAAAAGTTTGCAAGTAGCAGTCATGGGGGAGGGTGCAATCCGGATCAGGACTACGGTGCAGAGGAAAGGGATAACTCTTGGCCTGCCCTGATTTTCCAATGAAAATCACCACCCTACAGCTGCAGTTTGCTCCATTAGGAAAAACATACATATACAGGAATGTTCTTCCTAACAGGTCAAAGAGAAGTGTGCGCGCGCATGTGATTTTCATTGGGGAAATAGTGCAAGGGGAAAGTTTAAACCAGGGGTGTGTCACTGCAGGAGGCCCGGGACACCATCCCACCCTCCCTGGAAAAAAATGTAAAACAAAAATTAAAAATCAGTTGCAAACAAGCTAAATTTGACCCTTGTAGCACTGCACATGCCATTCCTTCCCCGACACACACACACACCTCAAAATTTTGGGGGGGGGGAAGTGGGGGGGGTGGACCACAGGCTGTGTGATCCCAAACATTTTTTAAAAGAATGGACATACATTAATTAACTTATCTTCACTATTCCATCTACTTTGGCCCTTGGAGAGAGAGTGCAAATTGTCTGGTCAACCGTTTCCCCTCCTGTGCCATGTTAAAGGTCCAAAGGTACCATCACATGACCCTACTTACTGGATAACAGTGGGTAGACTGATTGTACCCTATGGTCTGACACAGAGCGCACCAGGAGTTCCAGTAAAGTTTCTTTCAGGTAAAGAAAACAGTATATCAATTCTTTATCTTTCCAAGTGGAAGGAGTTTCCTCAGTGAAGAAATAACTTTCAAAGTGCAGCTATTTCTTGCTCAACAGAAGCAGCTTTGCCAAGGTATTTACCTTCAACAAGGTTCGACGAGGAGGAAATCCAAGAATTTCCCAGCAATGATGCCACAGCTCCCCCAAGTCCTGGAACCAGCACTGGGTTCAGGGTGTGGAAAGCTTGAGACCTGTGGGTTTCCCCCCCCCTCTCTTAGCTGATTAACTCATCCAGAGAAGCATTAAATTATTATTAGACATATGGGGTGGTTCCAGACAGAGGGCTCCTAGCACCACCCTTCAAAAATGTAGCTATCCGGATCTTTCCCTCCTTAGCAGATTTTCTATGGTAAGAAAAAAACGACAGACGAGGTGGTGGGAAAACATGGGAAGGTTGCAAATAGAAGACTAACTAACACTAACATTCTGTGGATGAGGCAGACTGGTGATTGCACAAGTAAAGCCTCCTCTGGCAGCACCCTCAGTGAGCTACATTTGTTGTCTCCGATGCAGGGAAGGAGGAGGTAAGGTTGGTAAGGCACACCCTTCAGCCTCTGGAAAACAATGTGCAACTTCAAACGTGGCTGCATGAGAACTTCATGTGTACTTGAACTTGCTGATGACCTGGCCCATTTTGGGGTTGCAATGCAGGGCTGGGAACGTCTCTCTGCTACTAATTAGTGGTGTGTGCTTGCAGACACATTGGAATGAGGATGTTTTCCAAGAGTTACATAAGAAGAGCCATGCTGGATCAGACCAAGGGTCCATCTAGTCCAGCATTCTGTTCACACAGCGGCTGACCAGCTGAGTTAGATCAGACTCCCCGGGCCTGGTGCTCTCCAGATTTTGTGGATTTCGACTCCCATCAGCCACAGCCAGCTTGGCCAATAGTCAGGGATCCTGAGAGTTGTAGTCCAAAAGATATGGAGGGCCCAAGGTTGCGTGAGGTTGAGAGGGATAGAAAGACCCACATCTTGGAGTAGGTCTGGGCAGACTTTGGGCTTACAGGACCTACTTTGTTTTTCACTAGAAGAACCCCAAGATCCACCAACTGCAGGCAGGAACAAAGCCAAAAGACACTGGATTAAATTGAAACTGCCCAGCTTTGGCTATTGGGTGGTATAGAAATGTAATAAAGAAAGAAAGAATTCTGAGCCTAGCAGTTTATTTTGAGTACCAGGACTGACTGAACTCGCAGCCCTGCTGCCACACAAAAAAACACTTCTCTTCACCCAATCAGAATTCCAACAGTATCATTTGGGGCAACGTGGCCACTTACGACTCACCAAAATAAGAGGAAATGTATCACCAGAACAGAGGACAAAATAGCAGGGTCAGGTTTGCATAGCATTTGCATAGGCTCACTCATATGTATAGATGCAAATTTAGAAATAATTATTACAATTTAGATAGATATACAGCACATCTCACCACTGTTGATGGGCAACAGTTCTTTCGGTTCATTATCTTTAAAATGGAATTGGACAGGACAGCCCTGTCAAATAGAGGATGGTCAAGGACATATGGCCACCTGAGTACAAAATCGTATCTGTAATCAATTCTAGCCCTGTGCTGGCATTGGCCCTCCTTTGTGCAGGGGAAGGGGGACTGCGCCCCCCCCGGCACTGCCCCTGAGCTCCACACTCAGCCAGCTCCACCCCTTTCACCCCACATATGCTCAGCAAAGGCCTGAAGGGGGAGCTGGCTGTGCTCGTGTAGGGTCCTCCACATGATGGGGAGCCCAACCGCTTCTCCCGTGCATTGCAGAGAAAAGCGGGAAATTAAATGTGCACGCACTATATCTTCCTCAAATACAAGATAGGAAATGAGACACCCTCTGCTCTCTGACAAGCCTGTCACTGGGTGGACCTTTTGCTGTGGTGGGCCCTTCAATGCGGAATTCGTTTTCCTTTTAGTATCAAGGCCAGCAGTGGGTATGACACACAGGGCCGGTGCTACCATTAGGCCAACTAGGCAGCTGCCTAGGGCGCAGGGCTAAAGGGGGCACCAGAAACGCCTTGAAAAAAAACACAACAGTGCTCAAGTGGGAGGGGGCGCGCTAAATATCTGATCTTGCCTAGGGCACCAAACTGCCTTGCACCGGTCCCGATGACACACACACCCCGCCAGCAAAGTGCCCTCTAGTGGCCTTGTGGCCCGACTCTTGACACTGGCTGAGTCGCCGCCCCCCGCCAGCAGCAGTAGCAAGAAACAGCAGTGGTGAGCCGCCGCAGCACTGCCAGCAACTGTGGTGGGTGCCTGCAAGCCACTCACCATTGTGATGTTCCCACAATACCCTGATGTAGTGTAGTGCCTGTGCACTGTGGAAAAAAATGTCGAAATGGTGGCTTCCCAACCACACGCTGCTTCTGCTTGGTAAATCTGAGCTAGGGGATGATGGAAGACCCAACACAGGTGAGAGGGCTGAACACAGGGTGGCCCCTGGGATCCTAGCAGTTGCCCAAGGATGCCAGGTACTGGCGCTAGTCCTATTGGGCCTAATAGGTGCCAATACTGTTTCTCCGTCCACAGCTTTAAAAAGCTCCGAGGCATTTTCATTTCTCACCAAAGGATCTACTGATGATATATCTTTTATTTTCCCTCCTTCCTCTTTTCCTTTTTTCCAACCCCCCCTTTTTAAAAAAAATCTATTCTGTAATGGTTCTTGATATTCATATTAGTAAAATTTGCTGGCTTCTAGATCTTGTTGATTTTTTAAAAATTAAAAAAAAATTACAGAACAATCCTATGCCCCCTAGACAGCACCTACAGGGCCATAGGCTTTTTCTGAGTCCCAACTCTGAGGTCAGAAAACAGCACCAACTTCAGAGCTGGGACTCCACTCTTGGAGCACCCTCCCCCCCTCCCCCACAGCTGGCACAGAATCATGTTGGCTGTGTCTCCAAGGGTGGAAGAGCAACCTCGGAGATGGGAGTAAAGAGGGCATTCTGGGGGGCAGGGAGGACCAGCGTTGCCAGGATACAATGTATCCTGGTGACGCTCCAGCCCCATTCCCTCCCCGCTTAAAGGGCTTCAGCTAGATGGCCGAAATTGGCTGTTGCAGGGCAGGAGGAGCGTAGAGGCGATCTCCGCGCTCCTCCGACGCTCCATAGGATGCCCGTAATCCTCCAAGTTCGGAGGCTTGCAGGCATTCCCACTGGATTGCGCCCTTAAAGTAGTTTGGCGGGGTTTTTTCTCTTCACTTTGGGCAGACTTTGGGCTTACAGGACCTACTTTGTTTTTCACTGTATTATTTTCACTGTATTATTATGTTACTGTATTATTTTATGTCAGCTATCACTGAGTGTGAACTAGTAGCTGACATGTTATATGAATGAAAACATTTTTATAAACTAGAAGGAGAATGGTTCCAATAGTTTAAGTAAGTGAACCAAGCTACACGTTATTATTGGGCAGCCTATATAAATCTCATAAATACTCTTACCAGAGGTGCTTCCAGACTTTTATTGCACAATTGCCCTGACTCATTCACAGAATTTTACAGGCAGTCCAGACTATGTTTCCAGTTGTAACCGTCCTGTGTTTTCCCACTGCTTCTTCCATCTTTTTTTCTTACCATGGAAAATCCACTATAAGAAAGCAAGCAAAAAAGACAGAATAGCTGCCGAATGCCTTGTGACTGTTAGCATTGGGACCCCTCCATCTGGAAGCACCTCAGGGCTACGTATGCACACAGGCCGGCTCCTTTTAGCCTGGAGAAATGTGTGTGCTGCATTTGCATCTACATTCCCTACCACTGGATGGACCACAAGTGTGTAACTTACAAGGCTGATGGTCAAACTCTGTGAATGATGAGGGTCAAGATCATGTCATTCCATCCACCTGGCATGCGCAGCCTTCCCTCTGCCCCACCTGCCTTCTTGTGTTCTAAGTGCATATTTGCCCAGGAGCCCACATGTATGAAAACATCTCCAATGCATGAATAGCAGGCAGGATGGGTTGGATGTTCTAAGGGGGTAGGGCCCAGTGCCGATTCCAGGTTTTTGGAGGCCATTGAGCAAAACACCTCAATGGGGCCCCTCCCTAAGTGAGTCCACCTTCGCACTGCCATCGTCACCAGCTGCTATTGCTCCTCATTCTCTTTCTCATCACTGGTACCACTTGCTTGACAGGCAGGAAGCCAGTGAGCAAGGTGGCAGCGGCATCTCCTGCTCCTCATCACCACCACCATTGTCTGGGCTGGAGCGCGAGGCAGCTGAACAAGGTGGTTGCAATGGTGGAGCAACTCCAAGGGGCCCTTGTCAGTGCCCCCCTGCTGCAGTGTGGGCCCTGACAAGCAGGTGCCCAGCCATGCCCTACCCTTGGGTTGGCCAGCATGGTCCCAATTCCCCACCATGCGTAGAGTTTGACCATCATCATAAAGCCTAATGCACATGTTGTGAATTTTGCATTACTTATGGATTCATGTATTTCCTGAGGCAAACAAGGTTTTATGAGCTTTATAAGGGAGCAGGAGAAAAAGGCAACACTGTGATTAAAGGTAATCTTTGGTAACATTCATCAAAGTCTAAATCCCCAGCAATGATGAGACAATTCTCTGCTCCTTACTGAAATACATGTAATGGAAACAATATGGAAGGATGACGAGAATCGTGGTTTTTAAATATCCTGGTTGGCTTACCACATCACTAAAAGTAAGGGGGGTATGAAAACAGCCGCTTGGAAATTAGCGGTGCAGAAAAACAGACATTTTAAGATAACATGAAAAGTGCTTATTGTCACCTTACTGACATATTGAAGCAAAGATGAGGGCAACAGACTCAGCAGGCAGATGGTAGTTAAACTCTATAATTTTCTTGCCCTTTGTCACACAACTGTAAAAGTCTGCAACTGCAATGTTTTCTTCCCGATTCCATTCATTCCATGTTATCTGTTTTCTTGGTCAACCTATTTGCCAGCTAAGAATTTCCCACTTGGAAAAGAAAGGTAGCCAACTATTTCGTAATGGCTCTTCTACTCGGAAAATGAAAGTAGCCAACTATTTCATAATGGCATAATGGAGTTAATTTTCCTTATAGGATGTGACCTTTCTGTGCAGGGCTCGATAAAGAAATGTGAATTTATTACACTTGTATCTTTCCATCCCTCCAGGTCCCTTGAGGCAGCATACCTAAAGATTATACATTTTACCTGCACAACATTCCTGTGGGATGGGTTCTAAAGATAGACCCTCTGCAAATGTTTGGTTGAATGCATGGCAGGGGGATGGTATCAGATTACTGTGGTTCTTGCACCATCACCTCACTGCCTGAGGGACCCTCCAATGTTTGTGGTTGATATTATGCTGTGTAGAGGCTTATATGGATCAGTCTGGGACACTACAACAATGTCTACACTGCACAACTAGAGTGCACACTGAGGTCCAGGCCTATATGCATTGGGCTCTGAGTGTGAAGGCCCCTATTCTACTT
The DNA here is from genome assembly GCA_021292165.1 of Shinisaurus crocodilurus. Lineage (NCBI taxonomy): Eukaryota > Metazoa > Chordata > Lepidosauria > Squamata > Shinisauridae > Shinisaurus > Shinisaurus crocodilurus. The sequence goes on from CM037876.1 coordinate 32,313,853, forward strand.
CATTGAATTTGGACTCTGGGGACCCACATCTCCCAGCTAGGGCAACGCACCAGGTGTCTGGTAACAAGATCATAGCTACCAGTAGGACAAAAAGCAAACAAATGTATTAAATAAATAAAAGAGTCCTCTTGCATCATACATAGTTAATCGATAAATTGTATTAGTCAATTAATCGATTACTTTTTTCGATAAAAACCTATGCTATTCTTAGCTCATAATTATGGAATCCAGGTGGGCCTCTGCTGGGTCAGAAGTCCATGTGTTTACAGCAAGATTTACCTTGTGACACCTTTACCAGTGACTCACACCCTAGCTTGGAGGATGAACTGGGTCTTCTGGTTGTAAAGTCTTTGTGCCAATACTGTGTAAAGGCCAAGGGAATGAAAGCTTTTTCCATTCACACATCACATTGACAGGTGTATACCACAAAAACATAATGTGCAGCCAACAGGGCTTTTGCTGCTCTTGCCAGGCGGCTCTCTCGCCGTTTTAAACAGCTCATGCTGAGGCAACTCTGCTGGGTTCTGGCATCATGACAAGCCACCCTAAACAACCCTACTACAAACCATGGGTTCTCAGGGTGGCTTGTTTGTGAAAAACAACCCACAATAGAAAAGCCACGCCGGGTTCGGACATCACACTAAGCCACCCTGCAGACACCCATGGTGACAACCCACCGTGGCTTAGCAAGACATGCAAACCAATGTGACCTCACTGTCAAGGGTTTTTTTTTTTCTGCCCCTATTCCCCACCCCACCCCACCCCTCCTAAACCTGCTTTTTACATCCTGTATGATGAAAAGATCTGGAGATGATTTATTATTATTATTATTATTATTATTATTATTATTATTATTATTATTATTACTATTATTCCGCCTTTTCCCCAATATTGGGATTCAAGGCAGCTTGACAACATTAAAATTTGTACAGTTAAAACATACAGAGAAATACAAAAGTTAAAAATGTAATTCAATCAGCAATAGTATTAAAATTATATAAAATATCAAAGCTAAAACAACAATAACTATAGGAACGGTGAGAACTTGAAAGCTTGCACATTTTTAGTGATCTTTTGTTTGGCCTAATAAATTAGTAATACACTAATGTGGATTTTGGAATTTTGTTTATGGTCAACAACACAGCTACTTCAGCTTCCTGTAGAACTTGTCTTTAACAGCCAAAGAAATAATGTTGCCCTCTAGCTGTGTTGGACAACAACTTCCAGCATGGTTAAGACCTTCCCATCCACCCACCCACCCAGGGATTTTAGTCTTTCAGTTTCTGTTGCTTTCAATCTGTTACTGTATTTTAAATCTTTGCACTGCTGCTAGGTTTTATTTGGCTATAATTTTTATACTGTACTTTAAGCTTTTATATTGTATTTTTATCATGTTGTATTTTATGGTTTTAATTGCTGCGAACCGCCCAGAGAGCTTCGGCTATTGGGTGATATAGAAATGTAACAAATAAATAAAATAAATAAATAATGGTGAGGGCAGCAGAGGGTGATGCAACGCGTTCATTTTAGCGCTCTTTGGGTGTTCTGTATGAATGTGTGAAGCGGCTCTCATGCATGAGCAGGCCAGCCCTGGCCCCTAGGTGCCTCCCCCCCCCCCCAGCAGGGACACAAAAGGTAACAGGCTGAAGGGAGCCTCTATGCACCTATGGATGTCAGTCAGGGTCTAACTTCCCCTGGAGGGAGCCCTAAACATGTACATCCGGGTACCCAACCTCTTTGGACCCGCCGTGAGCACATTTGGGAATGTTTAAGAAACTGCTGTGGGCACCACCACAAAATGCCTCCCGCAAAGGATGTGGCTAGTCACGTGATGGCGGGGGGGGGGGCGCTGCCTAGTCAAAAGCAAGCTAAGGAGGTGGGGAGGAGAAACAGTGAGGCTAGAGGCTGGGGGGGTGGGGGAGAAACATCAAGGTAAAGAGGTGGGGTGAGAAAAATAATGAGGCCAGAGGCTGGGAGGGAGGGGGAAACAGCAAAGGGGTAGAGGGGAGAGAAAGAGCAAGGCTAGAAAGGGAGAGAAAGAAGACTATCCTAACATTTTCCCAGGTTTTTATTTTTTTTAAAAAAAAACTTTTTTGAAGGGGGCAGGGAGTGGAGAACTCTGTGGGCACCGTTGGAGGTCTCCTGGTGTACATCAATAGGTGCATGGGGTCCTTTTCAGGCAGACACTGGTCACAAGTTGTCCAGGGGCATGGCCAATGTATGAATTGACAGAATGCCTGGAGGAGAAGGCTATTGATTTGAGATATGTGTGGCGTAATGGTTAGAGCAGCCTTCCCCAACCTGATGCCCTCTAGATGTGTTGGACTACAACTCCCAGCATGCCCCAGCCAGCCATGGGCAGGTTGGGGAAGGCTGGGTTAGAGATCCAGCTTCAAATAGCCACTAAGCCATGAAGCTCACTGGGTGACCTTGGGCCAGTAGCCATCTCTTAGCCTAAGCTACCTCACCGGGTTGTTGTGAAGAAAAAAAGGGGGGAACCATGTATTATCATCAACATTAGCAGTTTTTTTATCTCATTCTTGAGCCAAAAAAAATCCTTCCAGACCAACAAAGATCAATAATAAGTCAGTGCTTGCATCCAGGCTTGCAATCTAAAAGACACAACACAAAAGGAAAAGGGATTGGGAGGGAGGAAGAAAAAAGCAAACTCAGGCACTTGTTCTTAGTTACAAAGTTCTTACAAGTGTTCTTCTGGCAGGGAGGAGGGAGGGAAGCAAGCTCCCTGTAGCTGCTGCTCCTCTGGGTGGGGCCAGGCTCATCATCTTCCCTTGGCCGTGATGCTTGTCCTGGGAGGCAGCCTCCGAGTGGCCCTGGGATTCCACAGTGTGCTGCCCATCATGATCTCTGGAGTCCTAAGGCAACTCCACTTGTATGCCACACTGAGTTTCTAGAGGAAAGGTGGGATTTAAAGGAATAAATAAAATATATACCCTTCTATTCCTTCAACTGATTCAATGTGGTTAATAATGCAGTTATAAAATACCATCTGCCATTTGGATTAGATAGATGTTTAGAACCTGGAATTTATCAAATATTTATTAATTTGGAGATGAGAAAAATGCCAGTTGAAAAGGAACAGAAAATTTAGGAACTATTGTTCAGAATGAATGAATGAAGAGTGATGGTATCTCTGTTGACAACTAATTCTTCCAAATCACCAGCAACAAATTCCTGCCATGGGCTGTTCTCAGTTAAACACCTGTTCAGTGCCATATTATTTTCTCAAGTACCGGTACTTGGTTTTTTTTAAAAAAATGACAAAGGTATTATCATAGTATAAGGGTATTAGACAAAGTATTTTCATAGTGTTATTGTCATGATCATGCTGATGGCAGAGCACAAAAGCAGCAGCAGACTTCTCTCAGACAAACACATGCACACACAGGACTTGTTTGTAAGTAGATGCTTTTAAAAGACAAATAACGGTAACATGTGGTTACTCAGGTACTAAAACTTGAGGGTTACACTAGTGCAGTATCTTAAATGTTACTCAATCTATTTGCTGAGGTAAGGAAAACACACACAGGTCAATCCCTTCATTGCTAAACCTAGCAAGGGTCAGTTAACGCTAGACTAGTCTCTAACTGTCAGAGGAGTGTTAGAATAGAATTCAAACCTGTTGCTAGGCAATATCCAACATTCCCTCCCCTGATTCAATCAAGTGGTTCAGTCCACTGAACCCTGCCCCCCACCCTTCAACCAGACTAAACAAGTTTGCCTTAACCCTTTAATGGGCAGTCATCATTTTTTTTAAAAAAAACCTCCCTGCAGAGTTTACATCTCATCGCATATTCCAACACATGCTGTCAGCATACATGGTGCTTAACAGAGGACAGATCTCTGCCCCAAGCAGTTTACAATCTAAAATTCCACACAGAGCCATGGTACATCTTTCCAGGTCTCATTAGCCGCCGCCGCCCCCCCCCCATACCTCATTCTCATCAGCTAGCTTTCTTGTTTCCATGCCCCCACTCAACATAAGATGATGCAAGCACATACTAAGACTGAGTGTGCCCATGTCAGCAGTGTCATTTGCCAATGAGCGAGCACTTCTGAACATTGCCAAAAAAAAACCCCCAACAACTGGATATCTGATGAAAAATTGATGCCGCTTTCAGAGAATCCAAAACGCCAGAAGCTATTTTGACACCTCATGTCCAGCATGGCATCTTCCAACTAGACATTTGTGCAATGGAACTCTAGATGGCAGTCTTTCCCCAGGATAGAGGTAAAGCAGCATTGCATGCATGGCAGGTATTCATGACCTAGATAGAAATCTTTCGACAGGAGACTCGAGGAAGCGGGTGCTGTGTTAACTGTAATACCAAACATGCTGACAGAGCAACAGAACGGGAAAGAAAAGCATGGCTATGTTTCATCTTGAAATAATTTCCATGCTTCAACAGCCTGAATTGGTTTTCACATGGAAAGGGGATTACAGTGGGGAGGAAAGCAAGGATATGCCAAAGATGTTGTAGGCACAGGTGGCAGTTCCTATAGGTTGCTAGATATTGATGACAGACTGATTGTTCTTATTGTGATCACAAGAAGGCAGCGCTGGATAATTGACAAGGATAGAACTTACTGGCTGTATTTTGATTCCATTTTTTTTTATCTAACAAATTTTGAATATAAAAAATGGTTCTTGCTATAATAGTCAGCTCTTCCCAAAAACAGGCTTATGTAAAGGCTTGGGGAAAGCATTTGTAAAGTTCAAGGGAAGTAGAGATGTGCCAAAATAATGTTCTCCAGTTTTAATTTTGGGGTAGAAACTAGACATTTCGGTGGGATAGAAATCCACTTGGATGAATTCATAGCGGATAAGGTTATCAATGGCTACTACTCTTGAAGGCGATATGCTACCTCCAGGATCAGAGGCAGTATGCCTCTGTACACCAGCTGGTGGGGAACATGGGCGGGGAGGGTGCTGTTGCACTCATGTCCTGCTTGTGGGATCCTGTGGACAGCTGATTGGCCACTGAGTGAACAGAATGCTGGACTAGATGGATCTTGGTCTGATCCAGCAGGGGTCTTATGTTCTTAATATAAATAGGTCATAATACAATATACCAAAGTAATGTACAGTTATCAAACATAGCAATAAAGCCATTTTAAAACATCACAATTTATTTATATTTTATTTGTTTAATTTATATCCCACCTTTTCCCCTCTTGCAAGGAACCTAAGGTGGCTTACTTGAAAAGTTGTCACACATAGGAAGGCCAGGATCTCTTCTCCATCATCCAGGGTGTAGGGCACGAAATAATGGGTTCTAGTTACAGGAAGCCAGTTTCCAGCTGAACATCAGGAAATCTTCCTGACTGTTAGAGCAATACAACAATGGAACCAATTACCTAGGGTGGTAGTGGGCTCTCTCACACTGGAAGCATTCAAGATGCAGCTGGACAGCCATCTGTCAGGGATGTTTTAACTTGGATTCCTGCATTGAGAAGGGGGTTGGACTCAATGGCCTTATAGGCCCCTTCCAACTCTACTGTTCTATGTGTACCAACCTGCCCATTCTCTGAGGACACCGGTGAAGCACCTAGTGGGCAGAAGGGATAGGGCTTTTTCAGTGGTGACACCATGCTTATAGAACGTATAGGAAGGCAACCAAGATGGCGAGGGGTCCGAAAACCAAGCCCTACCAGGAATGATGGAAATTGCTGGGTATGTTTACCCTGAAGCAGGGAAGATTAAGGAGAGACATGATAGCAGTGTTCAAATATCTGAAGGGCTATCACACAGAAGATAGGGCAGGTTCGTTCTCTGTTGCTCCCGAGGGCAGGACCAGAACCAACGGGTGGGAACTTCAAGGAAGCAAATTTTGGCTAAGTCCTAGGAGAAACTTCCTAATGGTAAGAGCTGTATGACACTGCACCAGCCATCTGTCAGGAATGCCATACTTGCAATATTCCTGCACTGAGCAGGGGCTGGTCTAGATGACCTTCAAGGTGTCTTCAAACTGTAGATTCTATGGAATGACACTTGTGAGAGAGAGGAAAGAGACTGAGAAAGCAAGTAGAAACCTGTGATGTGGAAATCAGCTCCAAACCTCAGCACATCATGGCCTCTAGTCATTCATTGTTTGTTTGTTTGTTCATTCACAAATACAGTATATAATCCCACCTCATGCCATTGGTTCAAAGCAGTCAACACATAATTTAATAAAAAACAAGAAGAAAATCAGAAAGTACAACTTCTGAAAATATCTGCAGCTGCCATAAATTCAAAACAGCAGAGCTGCAGTTAGAACATTAAAATGCTTGTTGGAACAAGCAAGCTAGTCCCCAGACCCCTCCCCTGAAAGGAATCATAGGGTCACGAGTACATACATTGGTGGGGAGCTCTTTCCAAAGCCTCTGGGCAAAGACATCGCCTAGTAACTGTTCCTACTCAGATGCTGCAGTCCTAACCTCATTTAATAGTGTGTTTAGTAAATAACATAGTAAAGGCACAATCCTATGCAAGTTTAGACAGAAAAAAGGCCTACAACTCCCAGCATGCCCCTGGCTGGGGCATGCTGGGAGTTGTAGGCCTTTTTTTCTGCCTGACCTTGCATAGGATTGCACCTTAAGTCCCACTGCACACACTAGGATTCTCTTCTGAGAATTTTCTTCTCAGGGTCAAAAAGACATTACCTTCAGTCTGTGTCCAACTGTTACACATTTTTCCCCTCATTTTTACTCTGGAATGAGTGCAGGGCCCCCAATTAGGATCTTTAAAAACCCCAATTCCCCCCATGTTAGGGTCCCAATTCAGGTTGCCCTGTATGCCTATTCTAGAGTAAAATAGAGGTGAGGGAGAGATGAAGCTTCTAGACACTGGACTTAGTAATGTCTCTTTTTACCCTTAGTCTCAAGCTGCATGAGAGGGATTCTTAACCAAGTCCTCATCCCTAGATCTGAAACCATGGGGTGGTTCAAATGAGGAATATATCTGGGAGAAAATACAGTCTACTACTAATGAGTTAATTCACAGTGCAGAAGCCATGCTGAAGCCAATGATGGCTAGGAGCATGATGAACTGGGCCAGTCTTCTCCAATCTGCTGTCCTCCAGATGTACTGGACCACAATTCCAGTACAGAGCAGCCAGGCTGGTGGGGACTAGGAAGAGGACCTTTTCCATGGCAGCCCCCAAGTTATGGAACTCCCTCCCCAGTGACCTTCACCATGCCCCCTCCTTGATGAACTTCCACTGGGCTTTAAAGACATGGGTTTTCAGGCGGGAATATGGGGTGGGTTAGGATTTTTTTTATATAAAAAAACCTCTTATATTGTTTTAATGGTGTTTTATCTTGATTGTACATCACCCAGGGTGGCCGGCCAGATGGGCGTTTTAAAAATATAATAAATGAATAAATAAATCCCCAGCATTCTGAACCATTGGCCATGCTAGCTGGGGCTGGATTGTGCCTTTATTTGATTTGTATCTCCAAAAGAAATGCATAATTGCTCTTTAAAAAAATTGTATAAGCCTATGATTGGAAAACAATTTCTATTGCGACTATTATAGAATGGCTTCTTAAAGTCTTGGAGATTGTTGGGATAGATTTTGTTTTGTTTTTGCCAAAGGAATGGAATACCTACTGTGGGTGGAAATGTGGGGATTGACACTAGTTTACTTTGTATTTGAACTTATACTACAAGGATGTAACACTGGAAACTAATTTGTTTTGATGATTTGCTTTCTTTAATAAAAATGATAAATGAAAGAAAAGGTTTCTGCATTTGTATGATGCAGTCATGGAATACACACATATACACATACACATACACATACACATACACAGAGAGAGAGAGAGAGAGAGAGAGAGAGAGAGAGAGAGAGGGAGGAGAGAGAGGGAGAGGGAGAGAGTTTGTGCTACTGAGAAGAGTGCAAGTTTGAAGTATCTTGTTGTAATTAATGGAACTGCTGATGGGCGTTTGTGAAGTACACAATACCTAACGGAGCTCCTCTCCCGGTATGAACCTACCCATGTATTACAATTAGCCTCTGAGTATCGCCTCCAAGGGAGGCTCGGAGGGTGGCAACAGGAAAGAGGACCTTCTCAGTAGTGGCTCCCCCAAATGTGCTGTCTTCTCCCCAGTGATACCCACCTGGCGCCAACACTGTCATCTTTTCAGCACTTAGTGAAATCTTTCCTTTACTCCCAGGCATTTGACAGCATATGATAAAAGTTTTTAACAGATCCTGGGATTGATTGTTTGTTATGTTGTGGCTGATTGGTTGAAATTGTTACATTTTGTACATAGCTGATTTTATATTATGTTATTATATTGTATTTTAAGGGTCTTAAACTTTGTTTGTAAGCCGTCCAGAGAGCTTTGGATATTGGGCAGTATATAAATGTAATAAATGAAATGATGAGAGGAAGTCTAAATATATCTGGAGGGCGTCACGTCAGGTTGGAAGAAGCTGTAGTAGTAGGCCATGAAGTTATCAGTGCCTTGAGGGGAAATTCAGGAATCAGCTTCCGCCCAATGTGGAGGAGAGAGAGTTCAGGCCTTTCAGGTCCAGAGATGTTTAGGTCATCGTCATATGACCCAAGAAAACAGAGCCTGCAATCATTCCATTTCAGAATTGATCAGTCAGCTTTGAACAAGTGAAGAGCAAGGTTCTGTAATGGCGATGTATACTGACGGTTGCCCGATTTTACCCTGCTCCTCCATCTCCTCCAGCCCTCAGAATAGGGACGTTCAACCTCTTTTAGCCTGAGGGCCAAATTCCATTTTGGAGAAGCTTTTGGGAGGCTGCATTCCAGTGGTGAGCAGCAGGGCTGGCCCAAGGCATCACTGCCTGAGGCAGAAAACAAGATGGCGCCCCCTCCTCTCCCATGCCCCAAAGCCAACTGGACTGGCAGATGAATCTGTCTTCAATGCTAATGATGGGGCAGTGTCTTCCACCACACCTGAAAGTAGCAGGCTAACCTAGGGGACAAAGAGTAGGCCACATGGCCCACTTTTCTCTCCTCCCAACACCTTGCTGGCTGCCACCTGCCAGCATCTGCCACCCAAGGCAACTGCTTCATTTTGCCTAATGGTAGTGCCGGCCCTGGTGAGCAGAGCCAAAGGCAAAAAGGGCAGGGCTAAAATACTAGTAATACTAGCATATTTTAGCTTCAAGTGTTTACTGCCAGTAGCCAAGTCTTAGGAGAAGTATTGCAAGCTTTTAGACTGGGAAGAAAACTGCACAAAAGCCAAGAAACCACCAAACAACCAGTGGTTGACGGATAGGGCATTTGGCCTGGGGAAGGGATGTGGTCATCTGGGTATCTCAGAGGGCCCAGCTGGGACCCCAAGAAGGCTGGATTTGGCCCACAGGCCCAAGGTCCTGTACCCTTGCCTTAAAAGCACACATTTAAGAGCCAATCTGCACATTACATAGAATGAGGTGGCAGGATTTTGAACTTCAAATTGCAGGCCTGGGGGTGGGGGGATATCTCTGCATGTAGTAGTAAACTGTCCAGCTTTGGCTGAAGCAGACTCTGAGTGAAGGGGCTATCCAAAAAGCAAGGTAATGAACCAGACAGATGTTGAAGCACAAAGGTTTCAGTACATTGGGGAACAGGCTAAGGCAGGAGTGGTCAAGGTAGCGGGCAAAGGTTAAAACGCAGTCAGGCAATCAGATACATTTCACAGTACAGAAGCAGAGTCAAGCAGGAGTCCAAGGGTCAGGAACACAAAGCACCAATCACAGGACAAGGTCCAAGAGACAAGGTAGAAGACACCAAAACTGAAACAACAGTGTAGCTTCCAGCACCGGATAGGCCAGTGTTCTCCAACCTTGGGTCCCCAGATGTTTTTGGCCTACAACTCCCAGAATGCCCCAGCCAGCATAGCTGGCTGGGGCATGCTGGGAGTTGTAGGCCAAAAACATCTGGGGACCCAAGGTTGGAGAACACTGGGATAGGCCGACACTGAAGGCTTTTATCACCGGAGCCTGCTGAGCCCCACCCAGGGCTCAGCTGTAGTACATTAGAGCTCTCTGGCTAGAGCCCTACTCGTGAGGAATCACTTTCTCCTGAGCAGCCCTTCTTTGCAAGTGAAGGGAGCTTCTCATGGCATGGGAGCCCTCTTGGCCTGTCACTTGAGGCACCAATGCTCCTGGGGGGCAGGGGGGTCATTCAGCTTCTGCCCCAGAGACAGAGTCCCCCTCCCCTGACAGGGATGGACCTGCAGCCATCTCCCCTGAGGGCTCAGGCTCTTCCCGGCCTGGCGACAGTGGCTGATCTGGGGTGCTCTCTCAGTTTCTCTTCCTCTCAGGTGGATTCTGCCAGTGGGGGCATGACATCAACCGGGGGCGGGTGGGACCTGAGGTCCTTCAGATGTTGTTGGACTCCAACTCCTATCAGCTGCAGTCCAACAACATCTGGTTTTCTTTGGCTTTTGCTGTTTGATACACCTGTACATCAGCAGCTTAATAGGCCCTGGGATTGGGAAGCCCAATGAAAAATGTGGTCTGGGTTCCCAAGGGTTGTTGAGAAGTCAATATAATGAGAGAGAGAGAGAGAGAGAGAGAGAGAGAGAGAGAGAGAGAGAGAGCTCCAGCAAAGTTGAAAGAAGCTTAGTGTCTATCATAGGCTCCACCCACTTAAGAACCTGTCTTGCAAAAGCACCCTAGTACTTCAAACAGAAGATGGGTTTAAGATTTGCAATAAATGTCCATTTTTATTTTTACTGTATATACTCTGTAAATCCATCTATCCTGGAGTTGATGGATAAATATTTTCCTGGGGCTTGAAATCAGGGCTGGGAGCTGGGGGTGGGAATACAGTTTAAGATTTACAGCAAGTGTCAGCTGCAGCAAATATGGGACACATTTGCTGAATGAATGAATGAATGAATGAATGAATGAATAAGATTTACCAACCAAGGATCAAGAGGGTAGACTAAATAGCCCTGCCCTTAAATCATGGGCATCCCAGTTCTATAGATCTACACATCGGTTGCTGCTGAAACAGGGGCTTCGGCATCCTATGACTAGCAAGTTGTGCAGACTCTGCTGCCTGCCTCTGATCTCTGCCAGTACATATACAACCCCTGATTTCAGTGGGGACCAGCCCCACTAGGAGGCGTCTGACACAGCTGAATCTACTCTCTTTGGCCCAAAAGTTGGAAGCTAACAAGAGGAGGGACAGAGTGTGTGCAAAATGAGAGCATAGTCCAGTGCATGGCTGTGAAAACAGCACAATTCTGGCTACTGGCTGCACATTGCAGGTGTGTGTGTGTGTGTTGCATATGGATGTTTGCAAATTGCCTGGGAGATAATGCATGTAATGGTGGCAAGTTGTGGATTAAAATAGGCATGCCATCCATGGTTCTCAATTGCCTTAAATCTCCCCCCCCCCCCATTAGCCCTGAATTGGGCTACAAACCTGTGCCCATTAAACATACTAAATCCCACTGAAATTAATGGGATTTACAGCGCAAACCTATGCATGTCTACTAAAAGTAAGCCCTATGAAGTTCAATGGGATTTACTCACAGGTAAGTGCCTATAGGATTACAGAGTTAAGCGCATGCAACTGTTTCATAAATACTGCCTGGGCTATGAATGATGGCCCAAATACATAATTCAACAATTCTGTATTTATGGCAACATTCAGATGGAGAAAGGCACAGATAACATCAGAGAGTTTTTCACTATGCAGTCATGAGGTCTAAAAATACTTCAGTTTTAATACTGTGCAAAGCAACTACTGATATAGCTTCCGAAATAGGAAGAGCCTGGCAGTGTTAGATGAAGCTGGCATGGGGGTGGGGGGTGGCAGAGATATCGTGATCAGAGTTCAAGTGATGAAAGGCATCTGTGCTTTATATGCCTCCATGTCCCCCGCCCCTCACCGCAGCTTCCGGGGGTTATTCTCTCCTGCTTGGTTGGCGTTTATGTTTCAACTTGCATGATTGAAAAGCCGCACATTTCCTTTAAAGCAAAGCACCGGAACAGCCAGTTCTTTGCTCACGCTGGAAAGAACGTTCTTTCTCAGCATGGGAGGTTTTTCTTGTTTGGTCAGAGAAGAGTCTGAACAAATTCAGGGATGAGTCACCTATGCATCTTGGCAAAGGAGCTGGAACTCGGCCCTGGTGCCTTCACACACTACACCTTGTGCAGTGGTGTTTCACAAGCGGGGGCGCAGCTCCGTGGTAGGGCACCTGCTCTGCATGCAGAAGCCCCCGGCCCCGGGTTCAATCCCTGATCCTCTCCAGGAAGAGCTGGGAAAGATCCCTGTCTGAAACCCCAGAGAGTTGCTGCGGGCGGTCAGTGTCCTGGGGCTCCCACAGACAAGGGAAGAGTTGCAGTAAACAGCTTTTATTAAGTAATTCCCCTAAGGAGCAAACAGCTCTCACAGAGGCAATAAATGTCCAAAAAAAACCCAGGGTGATGATAAGTCCAGCCATCCAGAGCATGAACAGAGTGCAACAACACACCCAGTGCTGCTCGCCAAGTAAGTTCACAACGTTCTGATTTCCAAGAAGGCGGGAAGCTGTCCAGGATGGCGGTGCGCTGTCTCCTACGAGGGTTGTGGTGTTTATATACAGGGAACGGCTACAAGGAATCGCTATCGGACACTGGGTCCTGGCAGGGGAAACCGGCCCCTCAACCGATGGCTATGCCTGACTGGGCATTTCTGTCCTGCCCTCTTCTGCTGGCGATGGACCAAAGGGGCCACCCCTGAAACACCCTCTCCCGGAGATCCCTCCTCCTGCTGCCCTGTTGCCAGGGATGATGTCCCTGACTGATGAGCAGGGGCCTCCATCAAGGTCGAGTGGTCCAGCTGCAGAGAGTTGTCCATAGCAGCCTCCAGCGCTTCATCCCCCTGTTCGCTGGGCAGTGGGAGGCCTGGCAGAACTGAACTGTAAAGTCTCTGATTCCCCACAGCTGGGCCCGACTCTCCCACCCACCTCTTCCCCGAGTCAGAATCCATGCCTGAAACTGAAGCTCCCTCTGCGCTAGGGCAAGGTCCCACGGCAGATGAGCCTGAGCTAGTTGGACCAATGGGTCTGAGTCAGTCTAAGGCAGCGTCTTATGTTTCTAAGCCAGGGTTGGGTAACCTCTTGCTCTCCAGATGTTGTTGGACTCCAGCAACCATCAGCCCCAGCCAACATGGCCAAGAGTCTGGGATGATAGGAGATGCGGCCCAGCCACATCTGGAGGTGTGCAGGTTCCTCACCCCTGTTTGAAAACAGCTTTCCCCCAACCTGGTGCCCTCCAGATGGCCAGCAATTTCCATTAGCTCCAGACTTAGGGATGATGGGGGATGTAGTTCAAAACATCTGGAGGGCACCACATTGGAAAGGCTAGTTTGGGTAATAACTCCCACTGTCTCTGAGTCTGGAGCTGATGAGAATTGTAGGTCAACTTACCTGGAGGGACCCAGGTTGGGGAAGGCTGCTATAGAGAAACATCCCAATTACCTGTCTTCAGAGGAGGCTGGCTGTTGCCTCTCTGCATGTCACTGCTCTGGCCTTGCCTCCTTCCACTAAGGACATTCATGAAGGAACAGTGGGCTCTTCTCGGGGCAGGTAATGCTAATTATAATGCATCCTGCACCAGGATTGACCGAATGCTGCTCATATGGTGATACGAAAAATTTCCCTTCTCTCTCATCCTAATTCTTGAACTCAGGGTCACTCCAGGGGTGGGGTTAGTCCATGCAGCCCCACAACCCCCCTTCCACATTCTTTTCATCATGTGGTAGGTCATGTGAACCTCCCAATTACCAGGAGATGGACCGGGCTTATTGGAAAGAGGCATGGACAGATCTTCAAAAACAGAGATCCAGCTGGCAGCCTCCTTTGTGAGTTGGCACTTGGGATTCACAGGAACATTTAGGCTACAATTCTCTAAGTCAGTGCCGGCTCCCAAGTTTTTGAGAGCCCTTGTGCAGGAGGACACCCTAAATGGGACCCCTCCGTCAGTGAGTCTACCTCCTCTCCAGCATTGTCACCAGCTGCTATCACTCCTCATCTTCTTTATCATCATGGCAACCACTTGCTTGCTTGACAGGCAGGGAGCCAATGAGCAAGTGGGCAGTAGCGTCTACTCCTCCTCCTCCCCACAACTACTGTTGCCTGGACCAGAATGAGAAGCAGGTGATCAGTTTCGGGAACTCTGGGGGAAAGTGACCATGTTATACTTGAGTTCTTGATTCTAACAGAAGCAAAAGCTGAGTGTAGCCAAACACGTACCCTGGATTTTAGGAAAGCCAATTTTAACAAACTCAGAACAATGATTAGTAAGATCCCATGGCAAGTGACTCTCACGAGAAAGGGAGCCCAGGAGGGGTGGGAGTTTTTAAAAAAGGAAATTTTAAAGGCACAATTGCAAACAATTCCCACAAGGAAAAAAGGCAGAGGGCAACAGAAGAAGCCAATGTGGCTTCACAATAAACTCAAAGATGACCTGAAAACAAAAAAGGACACGTATAGGAAGTGGAAGGAAGGACAGGCTACAGGGGAAGAGTACAGGCAGGTAGCACAGAACTGCAGGAATAGTGTCAGGAAGGCTAAAGCTGAGAATGAGCTAAGGTTAGCGAGGAATGCTAAAAGCAACAAAAAAGCTTTCTTCAGATACATGCACAGTAAAAGACAGAAGAAAGAACTGGTGGTTCAACTACGCAATGAGGATGGCAAATTGATAACAGAAGACAAAGAAAAGGCAGAAGTGTTCAATTCCTACTTCAGCTCGGTCTTCTCCCAAAAGAGGGTCTATGACCCCCCTGGCAAACCTGAAGTGCAGACTGAAGGGGCAGGATTGCAGCTTGAGATTGATAGGCAAATGGTCAAGGAGCACCTGATTACTCTGAACGAGTTTAAATCTCCAGGGCCTGATGAGCTGCATCCTAGAGTAATAAAGGAACTGGCAGAAGAACTCTCAGAACCACTGTCTATTATCTTTGAGAAATCATGGAGGACAGGTGAAGTGCCAGATGACTGGAGGAGGGCAAATGTTGTTCCCATCTTCAAAAAGGGCAAGAAGGAGGAACCTGGGAACTATAGGCCAGTCAGTCTGACATCAATCCCCGGGAAGATTTTTGAGCAGATTATAAAGAAGTCAGTCTGCAAGCACCTTGAAAACAATGCAGTGATTACTAGAAGCCAGCATGGATTTGTCAAGAACAAATCCTGTCAGACTAATCTGATCTCATTTTTTGATCGGGTAACCTCCCTTGTGGACTGTGGGAATGCTGTGGACATTATATACCTGGACTTCAGCAAAGCTTTCGACAAAGTGCCTCATGATATCCTGATTAGTAAGCTAGCTAAGAGTGGGCTAGATGGAACAACTATCAGGTGGATCCACAATTGGCTAAAGAATCGGACTCAAAGAGTGCTTATCAATGGTTCCTTCTCAAACTGGGGAGAGGTAACGAGCGGGGTACCACAGGGCTCGGTCCTGGGCCCGGTGCTCTTCAACATTTTTATTAATGACTTGGATGAGGAGGTACAGGGAATGCTTATCAAATTTGCAGATGACACAAAGTTGGGTGGAACAGCTAATACTCTGGAAGACAGAAACAAAATTCAAAGTGACCTTGATAGGCTGGAGCGCTGGGCCGAAAACAACAGAATGAAATTTAACAGGGATAAATGCCAAGTGCTGCACCTAGGGAGAGGAAACCAAATGCAGAGTTACAGAATGGGGGACACTTGGCTCAACAATACTACAAGTGAGAAGGATCTTGGAATTGTGGTAGATCACAAACTGAATATGAGCCAGCAATGCGACGTGGCTGCAAAGAAGGCAAATGCAATTTTGGGCTGTATTAATAGAAGTATAGCTTCCAAATCGCGGGAAGTGATAATTCCCCTTTACTCGGCACTGGTTAGGCCTCACCTTGAGTACTGCGTCCAGTTCTGGGCACCTCACTTTAACAAGGACATAGACAAACTGGAGAGGGTTCAGAGGAGGGCAACAAGGATGATAAAGGGACTGGAAACAAGGCCCTATGAGGAGAGACTGAGAGAACTGGGCATGTTTAGCCTTCAGAAGAGGAGACTGAGGGGAGATATGATCGCACTCTTCCAGTATTTGAAGGGATGTCATACAGAGGAGGGCAAAGATCTCTTCTCGTTCATCCCAGTTTGCAGGACACGGAATAATGGGCTCAAGTTACAGGAACCTAGATTCCACCTAAACATCAGGAAAAATTTCCTGACTGTCAGAGCAATAAGACAATGGAATCAACTACCTAGGGAGGTGGTGGGCTCTCCCAGTCTGGAGGCATTCAAGGTGCGGCTGGACAGACATCTGTCAGAGATGCTTTGACCTGGATTCCTGCATTGAGCAGGGGGTTGGACTCGATGGCCTTGTAGGCCCCTTCCAACTCTACTTTTCTATGATTCTATGATCAAGCTGGTTGTAATAGTGAAGAGGAGGAGCAACTCCTGGGGGCTTTTGTCTGTGGGCCCCTACTGGGGTGTGGGCCCTCAGCAGCTGCCCTCCCATCTATTCCATGCATTCATTAGCCACGAATTCCAAATGCATACAAGACTATTGTGTGTCCCCGCACAAAAGTGGGTGTTCCATGTGCATCTGCAAGCTCTCAGCATGGAGGTACAAAAGGATGGGCTCTTCCAATTTGTTGTGCCATGGACCCCAGTGGTTAGAGCTGCTGTTTCTAACAGCTTTCCACTCTCAAATAAGAGTGCCGGGGTGCATGTGTGACGCACGCAGAAGGATGATGCAGAAGCTCAAGGACCAGAGGCAGCTCTATATTTTGGGCAAATGGGGCAGCGACCCTCTGCCTCTTCCCCACCCACCTGTGGCAGATAAATCCCCCCACAACCAGGTACATTTGCTCCAATGCACAGCATGCAGCTGCCGACTGCTATGCGTGATTTTCTCCTGCCCTCCTCCGACAATCCCAGCAGGATATTGAGTATCTACTGTGCCCTCTGCCCCACCAGCCCTTATGAGCACCAGCTGCTACTGTCAAGGAGGTGTCCAGATGACAGCTTCACCCTTGATCTTGGGCTATAGGATCTCCATTATAATTATTCATTTGCAGGATTGACAATATTGCACTTCCCCCTTCTCGCCTCTTTCGTTGAGGTATTGGCAGTGGCTTGGTTTCTGTTTATTGGCCTGGAGGAGATGGGGACAACATCCTGCGGTTGCCCTGGCAACTACAAAATGTTCTGTTTGTTTCTCTTCTCCAGAGCCAGGCAAGGCTTTCACAGCAATGGTAAGTGTAGGCAGGTGTTAGCTTTTCATCTCCTCCGGCTGCAAAAAAGAAAATCAGATTCTCTGAGCTGATGTAAAATAGCAACAGGCGGGGAGAAGATCTGTCATAATATTGCCAGGGGAGGAGTGTCAAGCAATGCAGTGCAGACTCAAGAGCTTCTCAGGGTGCTGTGTGGGGACTGGTGTCACTGTTTAGCCAGTTTGTTGTCTTTCAGGCTATCGATGGAAAGGCTAAGAAACAGCAGCATGACACATTTACATATACTCTAAAGCAGGGCTCTCCAACCGTGGGTCCCCAGATGTTGCTGGACTACAGCTCCCAGAATCCCTTGGGTATGCTGGGAGCTGTAGTCCAGCAACATCTGGGGACCCAAAGTTGGAGAGCCCTGCTCTAAAGTCCCCCCCCATGTGTGTGTGTGTGTGTGTGTGCGCGCGCGCATGTGTGTGTTTAAAGGACCCTATCTCCTAAGGACACTCCTATTTGGGGGGGGAGTATGTATGAACAGGGGAAAGGAGGGCATTTAATTTTGGGGGGGGAACTCAGACAGAAAGATTCAAGGGAGGGGGCAGCAGGAGATGAAGCACATGTGGGCAAAAAGCCAGCTACTCCAGGAGGGGGATCAGATGCAACAGAAATAATCAGGGCCCCTGTACCTTTATTTCAGCAAGTGCCCATGGACAGCAGAGTGGTGGGGCAGACGGCCTCCCAGAGATTCAGGGCTCCAGATGATTCGGGGCTCCAACCCTAGGATGCCCCTCCAACCCTGCCTCTGCAGTCTCTTTATGACTAAAGCCTGTACGAATTGGATTCTCTTATGCAGTGCAGTGGTGCCGCTCAGTAATTTTAGACCGGGGACTCAGTGGGCTTTTAGAGGGCCCCTTCAGATAGCCATGTGTATTATTTCTGTTGTGAAGCACACAATTAAAATTTCTCTTCTCCTCCCCACACCTCACACCACCATTCCATGCTTTACAGCTGCATCTACAGTTCTGATACATTAGAGTAAACAAACAAAAGACAGTTTGTCAATGCTGATTTTTTTAAAAAAAAAGAAGAGGAGGAAGGAAGGAAGGAAGGAAGGAAGGAAGGAAGGAAGGACTCCAAGCATGTGCAGTTTCGTATTTTAAACTCACAAAAATCATGGCACCGTCACGACTACCAGGATAAAATGGAATTTGTTTCTGCTGCACTGATCCTAAACACATGTACTTGGGAATCATTTTGTTGCAGGAAATGATGATATATTTTATAGTAAAAAAAAAAAAAAAGAATAAAATGAGCACCTGTAATGTAAACATGCCCAGGCGGCTATCTATAAAATGGTTTTTTAAAGTATATCAGGCAGCTCGATTGCAGGCCTCTATTTGTTATGTCACTTGTATTCCCTGACCGCCAGCAGGTGGCGCTGCAAGCACTTTGAAAGAAATATTGCAGACACAATGTTTGTTGTTGTAACCGCCTATAGAATATTTTCCCATGATTAAGATTAGCTGTATGATTCAGAACAGTCTGTTTGAATGTCAAGATGAAAATGTTACGAGATGTTTATTTTCACTAAAGGGAGAAAAAGAGATGATGTGGGGAAAATATTAATTTAGAGAGAATGGTCCATATTATAATCGGGGTGCAGCAATAATCAGCTTTGAGTCAATTCCTGAAGAACCAGTGGAGTTGAGACTGCAATCCTATGGTTGCAAAAATTCTCATGCATGAAGCACATTTCCAAATTATTCCCACCATTTCTGAATTGGGATGAGGCAGAATTCCTGCCACAACAGGAAAAATCTATCAACCAAATCTACCCCAGCTAGAAAGACTATCCCATAAGCCTCATAGCCAGCCTACTTCTGTTTCAAAAAGGTTGTGTTCTGCTGTTGACTTTCATGATAGTAGAGCAATGGCATTGTTCTGCTCCCACTTAGCCATATAATCAGAGGCAGTGTTACTGGGCAGCCCACTAGGGCTGGAGCCTTGAATCTTTCATTTGGAGTCCTGAATCTCTGGGAGGCCATCTGCCCCACCAACCTGCTGTCCATGGGCACTTGCTGAGATAAAGGTACAGGGGCCCTGATGATCTCTGTTGCATCTGATCCCCCTGGACTAGAGATCATAGTTCTGTGGCAGAGCATATACTTTGCATGCACAAAGTTCCACGTTGAATGCCTGGCATCTCCCATTAAAGAGTCTCTCTGCAAATACCGCTTCCTGGGGCCATGGGGAAATCAACCAAGAACTGACAGAGCTGGTATAGATACACTCAGTGTGATGTATCCCATGGGTTATATCCAATGTTAGTCTAACTCAGTGTTCTCCAACCTTGGGTCCCCAGATGTTTTTGGCCTACAACTCCCAGCATGCCCCAGCCAGGAGAATATTGGTCTAACTTAAGTCCCATTCATTTCAATGGGTTTTCCCTAAGTAGGACTAACATTTGATACAACCCAGTATAAAGAAGCTCCTGTTCACACCAGAAATTTTTCACGCTCCCAACTGGGGCACTGGATTTCTTGAATTAGCTTGGCACTTCCTTGGAACTGTCCATGTCACCCATGCTTGGCCCGGGGCTCCTTACCTTTGAAGTACAGGTTATCTGGGCAGGCTATGTATAATAACTGTATGGCTTGAGAAGAGATGTGAAGATATTAGTTCAGTTCACATTTTAATGCGAACTTACCTAATTTTGCACTTTCTGACCACTATGTGAACTGAAGCGCCCCTGAAATTAGCACTTTTCTGAATTTTGCAGTGCAGTTCTCCAATCAAAAATGCATGCAGAAATGCAAATAGTAGAGAAAATAATGTTCAAATATGCATTGTATTAGGGAAACTGCTTGCAAAACAATGTGTATATTAGGCGACATTCATACAAAAATGCATGTATTCAGAGAAATGTGCACAAATACTTAAGAATTTTCATGCAAACTTTTTTTAAAAAGTTCACAAAGGTCAGGATGAACCATACTTAAGACTGGATAAATTCTCAATGTTTGAGGCAAACCAAACTTAAGATGGGAAAAATGAGAAACTGAGAGAAACCAAAATTGATAGATTCATTCATCGCTAGGCTTGAGTGAGCAAGCATACCTAAGACCTCAAAAGCATCCACATGGACACACCCTTAGAGTTCTCCCAGTTCCTTGAAGCATAGTATGGAGCTGTGGACCAATGAGTTCTATATCCCTTTGCATTGTAGCCCATATTGCAGCTAAGAACATAAGAAGAACAATGCTGGATCAGACCAAAGGTCCATCTAGTCCAACATTCTGTTTAGTGGCCAACCAGCTGCCCAAGGGAAACCCACAAGTAGAACATGAGGGCAATAGCACCCTCCTGCTTATGTTCCCCAGCAACTGGTACATATAGGCATACTGCCTCTGATACTGGAAGTAGCTCTAAAGTAGCAGTTGTGAGCTTTATGGCAGGTTCACTCATTATTCTTGTGTAGAATAATGATGTGCTGCATCCATGTCAAATAACTGTATCACTCAACCAGAAGTGAAGATAGGGACAAATCTCTATTCCAGTGTTCTCCAACCTTGGGTCCCCAGATGTTTTTGGCCTACAACTCCCAGCATGCCCCAGCCAGCGTAGCATGAATATCTTCTTTCAGGGGAGGCTGGTGACTCCTATTTTGGTGGGGCTTCTTTTCCATTGCAGGTTTTGCAGGCTTTATTTGGAGCTTCATAGGAGCTATCCATGGTTCTGAACTCCTCCACCACCCCAAAAAAATTAGGTTCACCACCATGGAGCACCATGGATAGCTCCTATGACGCTCCAAATCAAAGCCTGCAAAACTTGCAATGGAAAAGGAGGCCCACCAGAATAGGAGTCAGCAGCCTCCCTTGCCTTCTTTAGTGATGCATGTACACAGGGCATGTTCTGGAAAGCTGAACAGTTTATTCAGGGCAAGAAACCTGTTAAGAGCACTAAGGACGCAATCCAATGGGGATGCTGTGAGCCTCTGAACTTGGAGGATTACAGACATCCTTATGCAGGAGCGCGGAGGCAAAGGTCACCTCCACGACGCTCCTCCCACCCTGCAACTCAGCCAGATGGCCACTTTCAGCTGTCCAGCTGAGGTGCTTTGGAGGGGGAGGGAAGGAGGCTGAGGCACCGCCAGGATATATGTTGTATCCTGGAGACCCCAGTCTCCTTCCCTCCCCGCCCGTAAGCTTGGTTCACTTACGTACTTAAACGATTGGAACCCTTCTCCTAGTTTATAAAAATGCTTTCATTTATATAGCACGTCTGCTACTAGTTCACACTCAGTGATAGCTGACATAAGATGATACAGTAACATATGAAGAGAAAACACCAAACTACTTTAAGGGCGCAATCCAGTGGGGATGCCCATAAGCCTCCAAATTCAGACTGTTACAGGCATCCTATGGGGGTGGGGAAAGTACGGAGCTGCACTCCTCCCACCCTGCAACTCAGCTAGACAGCTGATTTCAGCTGTCTAGCTGAAGCACTTCAGAGGGGGAGGGAAGGAGGCCAGGGTGCCACCAGGATACATTGATATGTCGTCCCCCCCCCCCCGGAACACCCTGTTCACTCCTTCTCCACAGTCGCTCTTACGACCTCAGAGACGATGTCAGCATGGTTCTTTCTGCGCCGGCTGTGGGGTGGGGAGGGCGATCTGAGCATGAAGTCCCAGCTCTGTGGTTGGAGATATTTTCCGACCTCAGAGCTGGGACTCTTGAAAAATCCTATGGCCCTCTAAACCAGGACTCTCCAACCTTGGGTCCCCAGATGTTGCTGAACTACAGCTCCCAGAATCCCTTGCCATTAGCCATGCTGGCTGGGTATGCTGGAACTGAGAGCTGTAGGCCAGCAACATCTGGGGACCCAAGGTTGGAGAGCCCTGCTCTGAAAAACTGTCTAGGGGGCCATAGGATTGCTGTGTAAGTGAAGATTCTCTGCAACTACTTCTTGCAACTCCTCCTAGTTGCCACTACCACTTGTTTGGGCAGTATAGTGCAGGATGCCAGGAGAATAAGCAGAAAATGATTCCAGACCACCTCTATAGGTCATGTCTGGTGCAAGTTGGGAGACAGTACTTTGGTGGGGAAAGATGAAAGAAGAAAGGAGACCAGTGGTGTAGTGGGAAATTTTGAAGTGCAGGTGTTCATCATGACAGCCCCGTAGCCGCCACCCCCCAAGGAGGGGCCAAAACTTCAGGTAGCTACATTGATCCATATCAACACACCAGTTCTAGTGGTTTTCATCTGTACCAAGAGCAGGTCTTTTATACAGCTAATGGGTCTTTATTCAAGACCAAGCCAATGCAGAATACATTGCATCACAACAGGATTGCTCACAACTCTATTAATTGTTGTTGAGAAAATTCATTCCCCACTTCCCACCTAGTGTGAGGACTGATGGTAAGCCCAGAGGAAACAGGGAGTTCTAAGGGGAAGTGGGTGGCAGATGACGTCAGCATCCCTGTTAATCAAAAAGTGCTGGGACTGCATCACCGAGAGTTCTGACTGCTCGATACCACTGTGCATTATGCATAATATGGCATGCTGAATCGACAGTTGCCTTCCCACCACAAAGAGGCAAAGCAATGTCATGGCTGGTGACAATCTATGTTGGTGGGGCTCCTAACCCATTGCAGGTTTTATTTTGGAGCTTTATAGGAGCTATCCATGGTGCTGCATGGCGGTGAATCTATTTTTGTGATAGAGTTCAGCACCATGGATAGCTCCTATGAAGCTCCAAATAAAGCCTGCAATGGCTTAGTAGGAGAGGTGGGCGATCCACCCACTGCCTGACTCATGGCACACTCTGCAAGCGCTGCTGCTGCGCCTCCCACACTGAGCCGAAAGCAAGCGCCAGCTGAGGCGCTCCCGGACTTCCAGGTTCCCAGGCGCTACGTTGTTTATGTAGAAAATGGCGTAAGATATGTTAAAAGCAGCTGCCATTTGCGTAACTTGTGCAAATCGTGGCCATTTTGAACGTATCTTATGCCACTTTCTACATAAACAACGTAGCGCCGGAAACCCGGAAGTCACTTCCCCGGCTCAGCTCGTGAGAACGCAAGTCAAGCCAGGGAAGCAGGTAGGGTGAGCAGAGCTCGGGGGGTCAAGCCCAGCGAGTTCGCTGGACTTCCACCTCCAAAAGAGGAGTCCTGCCTGTGTAACATCATGTTCTACTGCAGGGGGCTTAGCTGACTGGATTGCAGCCTTGGCGCAGGCATGTATACAAATACAACAATCATCACCAGTGTTGAACTAAGATTCAACTGCCAGTCCATCAGCTTTTGTACGCAGAATGGTGGGGGGGGGGGCATTTTGTCCTCTGCCTCTGGCAGCAAAAATGTCTTGGTGCAGCCCTGTCCTATATTTACATTTTCAAAGCTACAAATGAGTCAGTCACAAACTGGAGGATCTTAGGGTGGTGAAGGTGGTGATGACATCAGCATAATGAGGATATGTATATTCCATGCTAAACTTTTTTAAATTCTGCACTTGGGTCATCTAAATTCTGTGACCTGTATAAACTTTGCATATTTCCATAATTCCTCTTATTTTAGATAATTTATTCTGCATCTCTTGCCATTTTGCATGTTTCAGTCTGGTTTTATTCTAATCACGTTGTTGAAGAGCAAGGGGCTATGCAGGGCACTGAAAGCTCACGCCCAACCATTTGTGTCTCGATCTTAATCATGTTTACTCAGAAATAAGTCCCTGTGATTTCCAAGTATGTTTAGGATTGTAGTCTTCCTCAGCTACCTTGGCTTTTTCAGCAGTCATTGCCTTAGGACCTTCCCCCGAGCACGCGCAGCTGTGGGCGGGGAGAAATTTTGCGGACGTGGGGGAAGAGAGTCGAGGCTTACTTGTTGACGCAGATAATTAGCCAGCATGGGGGCGGGGCTACAGGAGCCAATATTAGGCCCAGCACCCCAACCCACACCCTCTTTGTTCTCTGCAGCTCCCTCCCTCCCGCCCTGTATACAGTATGGGCTCCTCTGGTCGCCGTTAAGGGGCCGAGTAGGAATTTTGGTTCATCTCTATTAGGGAGATGAGCACGTTTCGCCTACTCCACACTGCAGCAGGGTTGGGGGGTGTTTGCAATCAGTGCATAGCAAGTCAAATTTGGTCACATTTGGATAGTAGGCAGGTAAGTGCGGGTTAGGGTATTGATAGGGTGAGGTGAGCATCCTTGGCACCATTCAGGTGACAGGCGGTTTCATGAGGCCTCAGATTGATGGGTCACTAGGCTCAGTCAGCTGAGGATCAGGAACGCCTGGGATGCCTTTGTTCTCGCCAAGCTTGTTGTTGTGGGACTCCGAGAGGGGGCGACGCAACAAAGGCTCCCAACACTGTAAAGTGGAAAATGGGGAGGCGGTGGATACAACGCCACCTCCCTGTTTTGGATGCTCCGCCCAATTGGACAATTGAGTGGCCGAGGAGGCCAGATTAGAATAACCCGCACTCCATCCCTTTGCAGTTCATTGTATGTAAATAAATGTGGCCCAGTTAAACACCAAACAAGTGTCTTGGCTCTTCATTTCCCCCCTATGTTCGCAACGTATTTTCAAACACATACCGTATTCATAATCACAAGGGATACACACACATCCTTTGGGAGGACCCACTGTTGACCACTGGTACTGGTACCTCCCATCAAGTCACTTGCCTGCCTGAATGAGCTAGCACAGGGACAGCGACAAAGAACACAGCAGCATCCTGTTACCAAATGTCCTCTCAGGGCACTTGTAGAAACTTGCACATGTTCTGAGACAAACACTTGTTAAGGGACTTTTTAACTTTGGAAATAACAGGTTTTGGAAGAGATGAACCTATGACACACACATACACACAAAGGTTTCTTTGAAAACAGGGAATGGTTATTACAAGAATCAAAATATAACATGATTACTTTAGGGGGGAAAGTAGTTGGAAAAGGTTCTTCATGGAATTCCAAGATATCAGTGATTACTTTATATACTACCAAAAAAAACATGTGAAGCAAAACACTGTAGATCAGCAAAATGGAGAGTGTAAATATGTCTCCATGCACTGGATCTGAATGGTGGAGAAATTAGCTTTAAGATCCACCTGGGGGCTAAACTGAGGGCTGCGATGCAAGGAGGACTAGGCTGTGGACAGGCGTGGAACATCTGAGGTGAGCTGGCCTATGGTTCTGAGGAGAGTTACAGAAGTAGGGGTTATAGGAAAAACAGAGTTCTAACACTACGGAGAAATGGAGATGGTGTGAGAGAAAAAAGGTTTGGGTGAGCTTGCGAGAGTGGAAAGGGGGGGGGGAATCCTACAGAGGTTTGTCTTGGAAAGTGGGCCATGCATTCAAGGCTAGTTCTTGTTTGTGGTCACTGTGATGTAAGGGCAGGACTGGAGTAACCTATAGCTATTTCACACACTCACTCCAATTTCCAGCGCCTTGTGTGCCATCCCTCTTGTCTCAAAACATATAAAAAAGGGGGGAATATGTTAAAAATCCTGACTAGAACATAAACCAGAAACTAAACCATCCCTCTTGTCTCTGCATCAAGAACGATGTTATCCAGAAAAGTTGTGTACCAAGGCAAACTCTCTGGAGTGTGTCTTGGCTGCAATGGGTTGATGAAAGGACAGAGACCCCCCCAAATAAGGGAGCCCAGACACAATTCTTCCCACCTGTTGGCCAGAGGAAAGCTTACACTTGAAATCAAATGCTAGTTCAAAGATAGAGCAAATTGTAACACACTCATGCAAACACACTAGAAAAAAGGGTAGAGGGTAGGAGTCTGCCATGTGCAGATGGACAGTCTTCAGAAGACAGAATAGGGCTCTGAAAGATACCTGTCCTTGGATATCCTGTAGGTAAAGATGGGGTATGTTGAAACTCCTGAGGTTTCAGCAACAAAAAAAGGAGTCCCTAAGGGCGCAATTCTATGCAAGACAGAAAAAAGGCTTAGAACTCCCAGCATGCCCCAGCCAGGGTGGGAGACCTAGGTGGCCAGACTCAGTGGGTCTGGGCAAAAAAAGGTAGCAAAGTTGGGTGGCAGGACAACGGAGTTCCATGGCTCCGTGTGATTTCAGAGGAGCAAGCAAGTGAGGGCCAATGGAGGCAGCCGGGCTGACTGCGCTTGTCACACAACCAGAGAGCGGGAGTATCAGGCCCTTGGAGGCCACAGAACTATGGAGCTCGCTCGCCATGTACTGGGAGAGAGCATGGTAACCTGCCACTGTAGGGTGGCCAGGACACCAAATGATTTCAGTGGTATTGGACCAGTTTTATTTTTTCATTAATTTTTATTGTGAATTTCACCAAAACAAAATCTAAATTTAAAAAAAACCCTGAAATTAACAATTGCTTATATGTAAATATCCATATAACTGCATAAATCCAGATGTTTCAGTTATACATAAGCTTCATCAAAGGCAGACCAAATATCTGTTAAGTTACTGACTCTGGTTAAATCCTGGAGCTCTGTCCCTGTGCCACTGTAAGCAGGACAACTGGAACCAAATGTGTTATGCAGCCAAGTGGGACCTTGCCTTTGGTTTGGTGGGATGGGAACTTGGTGAGTTCAGCACTGTGGTTTCTTGCCTCTGGATGGTGAGGAATATTGAGGGATTGGAGGCTGGGGGTTCTTATGCCGTTTAAACAAAGGTGCCCAAAGTGACTAAATGTGCCAAGTCCAAACAACAGTAAAGCAGGGGGGGTGAGGAAGATTCTCGGGCAGTCAATAGTAGTTTTTGGCTACCAACCAAAGAGGGAGATGACTTGTTGCAAAACGCAAAAGCCATCAAGAATCCCATTAGGTGAACTAGGATGGGCAAAACTAATCAAGGCAGTGGCACTGTACCTAAAGTTAATTAAGGTTACACACACTTCCAAAAATTGGGGGGCAATTTCAGTTCATGATTGAGTCCTACCTGGGTGTGTGTGGGGGGGGATCACTTGAAGGCTGAAATATCCCTGCATGTCAATAATCTAATTATTGCCCATTCAACCAGGGAATCCTTGGTTGAGTGCTGGTTGGTTTGAGTGGTTTTGCTAAATTTAGCAAATTACTTGGGAAGATAGGCAAACAAATGTCAGTGTACTGGAAGAAGCAAAGACTACTAGCATTGAAAAAATGATCCTTCAACGCCAACTTCAGTGGACCGGTCATGTTGTTCGAATGCCTGACTGCTGTCTCCCAAAGCAGTTACTTTATTCCCAACTCAAGGATGGAAAGCGGAATATCGGTGGTCAATATAAGAGGTTTAAAGATGTTCTTAAGGCTAATCTAAAAAAATGCAATATAAACATCGAAAACTGGGAAGCTCTGGCCCATGAACGATCTAACTGGAGGTTGGCCTTTCACAAAGGTTCTATGGACTTTGAAGAAGCCCGAGTGCAAGGTGAAAGGGAGAAACGCGCTAAGTGAAAAGCACGTCAAATGAATCCTTTACAGGACCATCTTCCATCTGGTAACCTGTGTCCTCACTGTGGGAAGCTGTGTGGATCTAGAATTGGCCTCCACAATCACTTACGGACCCATCGCTAGAGTCTACACAATTTTCTTTAGAATTTTCCTCCTTTTAAAATCTCCTTTTTGTAATTTTTATCCTGGAAGACAATCTTACTCGGTCACGAGTGATCGCCTGACTGACCTTGGTTGAGTGCTGGTTGATTTGAGTGGTTTTGCTAAATTTAGCCTTACATATGTGATCTTTAGAAATACTTTGCTTCTGGCAAGATTGCTTGGCTAATTGGCCTGTCATATTTCAAGCCCTCGATCTGCTCTATTTGCGGGCTGCGTCTCTTGAAATGGCTGCACCAAAGGTTGCCAAATTCCATGGGGGCTGGCTGTGCCTGTTCTGCTACCGAGCAGCTTGCCAACGATCTGCCATCGCCACCTGCTTGCTTGCCTGTCCTTTGTCTCTGGATCCCTTGGGTCAAGTCTCTGTTGCCACTCAAAGAGAGGGCAGTTGAGAGAGCAGGTGATGGTGGTGCCTCCGTCTCCCAGTTCACTTGCTCACTGCCTTGTCCAGTATACAACCCGGAGAGAAAAGGCAGGTCTGTGAGAACAGTGGCTGCTCCTTGCCACCTTTGTCACTTGTTCACTCCCCTGAACAGGTTAGTGCAGGGCTCTCCAACCTTGGGTCCCCAGATGTTTCTGGCCTACAGCTCGCAGCATACCCAGCCAGCATGGCTAATGGCAAGGGATTCTGGGAGCTGTAGTCCAGCAACATCTGGGGACCCAAGGTTGGAGAGCCCTGAGTTAGTGGGTAAGCAGTGTTGGTGTGCGTGTGTGTGCATGAGCAGCAGAGTGCGTGTGCGCATGGGAGATTTAAAATCCTGTCTGTGTGCTAGCAGAGGCCTGTTATTCCACACACAGATCTTCCAGATCTCAGCTCCCCCCTTTACGCAGCATGCAGCGTATTGTGAAGATGCCAGCCCAGCCTGCCTGTAATCCAACTTGCTTCCAGCTTCCCCGTTTGCAGATTAATCCATGGAGTCAGGAAACACTCTGTAACACCACAGGTCTAATTCTACCTGTTTATTCACTTAGCAAGTAAAGTTCTACAGAGTATACATTTCCTAGTTACAGTCCATGTGCAGAGTATAAATGCATAGCAAGCATTACATCCAGTGGAGTAAGTCGAGCTTCACTCCATCTCAGCAAAGGCGTTACATTGTTGCAGTGACAAAGTCCAGCAAGAAGAACAAAGAAGAAGAGAGAAAGCAGTCCTGCTTCTCTCTAAGATGGCTTCAGACAGAAAAACAAGTTAGCACGTCATCAGAACATACAAACCATGTGACTAGCTCATAATGCTCCCACGGTCCTAACCTGTTTGCCCCTGCCTCCATCAGCTGCCACTCTCTGGGTGGTCATGGCGTAGTGGTGAGAGTGTTGGACTGGGGCTCGGGAGATCCGGGTTCTAGTCCCCGCTCGGCCATGAAGCTCACTGGGTGACTTTGGGCCAGTCACTGCCTCTCAGCCTAACCTACCTCACAGGGTTGTTGTGAGGATAAGATGGAGAGGAGGAGGATTATGTAAGCCGCCTTGGGTTCCTTGCAGGAAAAAAGGTGGGGTATAAATGAAATAAATAAATAAATAAAATAAATTGGGTGGCCCCTGTGCTGCAGGGCTCCAGACTTCGGCCCTGATGTCCAGCCTAGCTGCACCACAGATCATGGTGACAGACTTGTGCACCAGAACTGGCTCACTCCTAAATCTCTATAAAGGGGGGGCAGGGAGGGGTGGTGTAAAGTACAGCACAGGTGGTTAGCGCGGGTGGGGTGGGGTCCTGACTACCACACCTGTTTGTACTTCCTCCCAGCTGCTTTTGTCCTGGTGGCATGCCAAGGTCACAAGTAACTCCTGCCAGGAGGGGAAATGGTTAGGAAGAAGCAGTTGGGGGGGGGGTGTATACGCCCCTCCCCCAGCTGCACATCAAACTGCCTTTCCCCCATGTTTGCATTATAGGGGCTTATTTATTCATTTCGTAAAATTTCTATACCACCTTTCATTTTTTAAAAATAAATAAATAAAGCCGTTTACAAAATACAATACAATGAAACTGATAATTAAAACAATGATTTAAAAAAATAATAATAATAAAATCTCATTAAAATGACCAGGGGCAGCTGCTGACAATGCTAGTGGTCAGAGAAATGCCTGGGCAAACAAGTGTGACTTGAGTTGCTGATGGAAGCACCCCACACTAGGGAGCCTACCTGATCTCAATGGGGAAGCCATTCCACATGATGGGTGCCACAGTGGAGATGGGCCGCCTCCCCCACACCACGGGCAAATGGATCTCAGTCAGTAGTCTGCGGTATGATCTGCAAGCCCTCCCCCTCAGAACATAGAGAGAGACTGGGGCAGCCTCAGGTAACCTGGTCCTGAGCTGATTTGGCACTCTGTTATATATCATGCCACTATCACAACTAGTTTGGTCTTGAGACTACGGGCTTTTCTACATGAGGCATTTATCGTGCGCTCGTCATTCCCTACTCACCATTGTTTACAGGTTCTTTAGATGACATTGTGACCCTCCAGTTTCGCTTCTGTTTCTAACCAGCACTTTCAGTGAGGGTTGTTATTGGGGGGGGGGGTTAGAACAGGGAAAATGAGGCATTTAATTGCACTACTCTGCTACACCACAGTGCCACCTAGAGCGGAAAAGCAGAAAGGAAATGTTCCTTGTGTAGTGCTCAGATCTCAGTTCTGTGACTAAACCAAAAGTGAATACAGTGGATTAACAGCCCATTAACAGCCTCATGTAGAAAAGCTCTATTATTAATCACTAGTGTACATTAATGTAGCACTTTTAAACATAGAAAGTGCTAAGTGTCATTATTTTGTTTGGCTCACAGGCTGGTTGTGAAGATGGGCGACTGCGGTGCTCGGTTACAGGCAAATTTAGCACAAATTTAGCACAGTCAAGATCTAGTTCTCAGTGAGGTGATAATTCTGTCTGGGCTGTACCACTTCAGAATGCAAGAGATGGCTCGTATGACGGAATACTTTCCTGCAAAATAGCATTCTTACAGATGACTAGTATGTCGGGGGAAAGCTAGGCTGTGGCTGCAACCCCTCTTCCTGACCTCGAATCTACTATGCTGAGGACATTTGTACAGGGGAGCGTTCAATCATGTAAGCACCCAGCGGCAGACTGTAGTCTGAAGGGAAGAAATTTAAGGGAGTTGCTGGGAGGGTGGTCCTTAACCCTTCCCTCGACAATTTTTCTGCCAGAAACTGCCAGTCCCCATCTGTTTTTCCCTGTGCAGGGGGAAATATAGATTTCTAGATCTGATAGAGTTGGAAGGAGCCTACAAGGCTATCGAGTCCAACCCCCTGCTCAATGCAGGAAACTAGAGGGGTCTCCCATCTAAGTAATAACCAGGCCTGACCCTGCTTAGCTTTCCACGTTCAGACAAGCTGAGCCAGCGTGAGCCACAGGCCTGTATATATTCTCCTAAGCTATATTTCATGGTTGTGGTGGTGAAATGTGGACAAAAATTCTATCTGACTCAGTGTCACTCGTAGTCTGGGCCTGAGCAACGGTGACTTGCCCAAGACTACTGGGTGGGTGAGGGCCAAGCTAGATTAGAGTTCCACAGCTGGAACTGCCAACATAATTTTCTTCTTCAAAAAGCAACCAGGGAGGGAAGGGAGATGGACTTGGATCAAATCTGTGTTGCCCCATACCAAAATTACATTGAGGGTTCAATGAATGTGTGAAGGGAATGAACTAAGGCCTGCTTCCCAGTGAGGTGGTAAACCTGCATCTATACTAGTTCAGCATGACCACTGATTACACACATGCACGAATAACCTCTGAATATGCAACTTGTGTGTGTGTTGGCTCTTTCTGCACAGCCGGGTCCCGGATCATCTATACCAGCTGGCCTTCCACATGTTGTTGGACTGCAACTACCATCAGCCCTAGCCTGCATAGCCAGTGGTGAGGGATGATGAGAATTGCGGTCCAGCAACATCTGAAGGGTCACAAGTTCCTCATCCCTGATCTGTACTGAACCCACCCATACTCTGCTCAAAGGTTTAGCTGAATATGCAGGGGTTGGGGGAAGCTGCAGTAGATGCAATCCTACTCACCTCTCCATAGGTTGTTTGAATATGGGGTCATCATCTGAATGCTGCTTATGTGTGGCCGTATGAGCACATAAGAACTGCCTCGCAGGGCTTGCTCCAGGTCTGAGGAGGCCTTCAGCAAAGTGTCCTTCAGTGGGCTCCTTCCTGCCTCGATGCCCCCACAGCAGACTTAGCATGCAGTGGGCAACTGCAGTAGTAGTGGTCCTCTCAGTGCTGGGTGGCCCCCCAGTGGGAGTCTGGGAGATGCCACTGTAATTTCCCACAATGACCCTGGCTTAGCATTGCTCCAGGGCACTGTGGGAAATTAAAATAGAAGTCCAGTGCAGGGGGGGGGAGAAAGGAATTGTTAAAGGGGACCTCAGGACAAGTGTCAGTGGTGGGCTCTGTTAGAGCCACAGCAGGTGCCAAAGGATGCTAAGTTCTGACCCTGGGCTCGCTGCCTTGGATCATCAGATCAAGGTGAATCTAGTCCAACATTCTGCGTCCAACAGCAGCTGGAAGTTCACGAGCAAAGTGTAAAGATTTTGGCCCTAGCATCTGCTATGCCTCTGAAAGAAATAGGAGCTAGTGAAGCACCAGGGTTAATTCCTTGCCAATTCTTTTCAAGTATCCAGACATGCCCAGTGATCTTGAAAGCATGGATTATTCTTTCCTGTTCAGACAACTGCTTGGAAACCAGCTGGTCCGGAATGCTGTGGCCAGAACGTTTACTGGGGCCGGTTACAGCAAGCATGAGACTCCCTTGTGACAACAGCTTCACTGGCTACTGGTCTGTTTCTGGGCACAATTCAAAGTGCCGGTTTTGACCTATGAAGCCCTATATGCCTTTGGGACCAGGCTACCTGAGAAGACCACATTCTCCCATACAAACCTACTAGGGTTTTAAGATCTGCTAGGGAGGCCCGTCTTTAATTCCTCCTGCCATTGGATGTGAGAGGGACTTCTCCGTAGCTGTTCCCAGGCTCTGAATTTAATTCCCT
Source organism: Shinisaurus crocodilurus (assembly GCA_021292165.1). Lineage (NCBI taxonomy): Eukaryota > Metazoa > Chordata > Lepidosauria > Squamata > Shinisauridae > Shinisaurus > Shinisaurus crocodilurus. The sequence goes on from CM037876.1 coordinate 32,346,610, forward strand.
GCGGGGGGGGGGGGTTGTTAGGTTAGCTTCCTCCTCTCTGCTGTCCTGCCACCAGGCAAAGACATTTTTATTCAAGCAGGCCTTTGGCATGTAAGCTAGTCTGTTGGGCTGCGTGTTTTTATTCTTTTTTGTGTGTTTGTTTGTTTTTAGTTGTTTTTAATGTATTTGTTTTATGACTGCCTTAGGGCGCAATCCTACGGGGATACCAGTAACCCTCTAAACTCGGAGGATTGTGGGCATCCTATGCAGGGTGCGAGGAGCGCAGAGGTGAAGGTCGCCTCCACACTCCTCCCACCCTGCAAAGCCACTAGCGCGGTGTTCTCCAACCTTGGGTCCCCAGATGTTTTTGGCCTACAACTCCCAGCATGCCCCAGCCAGCATAGCTGGGGGCATGCTGGGAGTTGTAGGCCAAAAACATCTGGGGACCCAAGGTTGGAGAACACCGCGCTAGACGGTTGATTTCGGCTGCCTAATTGCCGTGTCTCAGAGTGCAAGGGGAGGAGGCTGAGGCACCGCCGGGATGCCTTGCCTTGGTGGCACCAGTCTCCTTCCCTCCCCGCCCCCTAAAGCCCTTCTCAGAGGTCACTTCTGCAACCTTGGAGAAGCAGTCGGTGCAGTTCTTCCCGCGCTGGCTGCGCTTGGGTGGGGAGGGTGCTCCAAGTGTGGATCCCCAGCTCTGATGTCGGAGCTGGGACTCCCCCCCCCAAAAAAAATCCTATGGCCCTCTATAGAGTGTTGGTCTGGGACTCGGGAGATCCGGGTCCTAGTCCCCGCTCTGCCATGAAACTCACTGGGTGACTTTGGGCCAGTCACTGTCTCTCAGCCTAACCTACCTCACAGGGTTGTTGTGAGGATAAAAAGGAGAGGAGGAGGAGGAGGACTATGTAAGCCGCCTTAGGTTCCTTGCAGGAAAAAAGGTGGGGTATAAATATAATAAATAAATAAATAAATAAACACTGCCTGGGGCCATAGGATTGCTCTGTTAACTAAGTTTTTTATTTTAATTTTGGTTCTTCTTATTGTGGAGAGAAAGCCTGAGCACACTGCTGAACCCTACATAATCCCCACCCGGGGCACAAGAGACACAGTTCTATGCAGACCGGCTATACATAGGCCACATCTGCATACCTTCAATGGGGCACATTTACACCTCCCTCAAGTAAGCGCATAACATTCCGGAGGTGGGGGGGTGCAGTCTCAAAGAGCTGCAAAGTACCCCAAAGTACCCAAGAGATGCCAGCACCGGAAAGGCGCCACCACCCCGCGGGGCGGGACCAGCCCACCTGATCATCAAGGGCGGGGAGGGGGTGAGGGAGGGTAGAAAAGATACGTGCCAAAGGACAAAGGGTTGTTGGGAACACGGTGCAGGCTTGCACGAATCAGGTAGCTAGCTCCGGCTAGGGCCAAGCAACTTCCAACCCCAGGCAGAGCGACCGGCAACCGGCAAAGCAAACAGCTATGCTAGATCTTAGAGTCAGATTCTCTGATGACAGGTAATTCTCTGCATTCGAGCTAAGTCTACCTAGAAAGCAAATTGAATACTTCCGGTCCTCTATCTGTATTGACTGCTATGTTTATACTGTGAAATTCCTGTAGTCTATTAGTTCTGCTCCATTAAACTCTTTGAAATTGACTAGAGTGTGGCTTCCCTGTGTTTCGGAGGGGATTCTGTGTCAATATCACTGGCGGCTGAGACTGAAGGTTTTGGCAGCAGCTTACAGGGCATGTCTTTGGTGCAGGTTAACACTTAAGGTGCTGAACCTGCACACCGGACCAGGTTTGGTCGGCCACACTTATTATTAGCTACCTTGAGTACAATTTCTTTGGTGGAAAGGTTGGGTATAAATGAAATAAATAAAATTTCCTAATGTGACATGGGAACTGTGTAAGCAGTGGGTGAACATGTGTGTTCTGCCAGGTAAGGAGCTAATCAGCATAAAGATTAGCATTGTTGCAGAAGCACCACCTCCTTAGATTATAAGGAAGTTTATTCAAAGGGGAAATCTAAATTCTCAGGTTACTGTGAAGGTTGCAGACAGGTAGTCTGGCCTGTGAGTGCAATTTGCCAGCTTCCTGGAAATAAAGTCCTTAATTAACAGTGCAATCCACAATACTGGAACCTACCTGTTTACTGTGCTCATCATCTAAGGCCCTCCTCCAGGTGCCTCCTCTGAGGTGGCAGCAAAGGAGAGGGCCTTCTCAGTGGTGGCCCCAATTGTGGAATGATCTCCCCGAGGCTTGCCTGGTGCCAACATTGTTATCTTTTTGGTGCCAGGTTCAGGCCTTCGCCTAGTCTCAGGCACTTGGCAGCATATGATAAGTTTTTTAAAATCAAATTCTGGGTTTTCTTGTTTAAAATTGCTTAGATGTGTGTGTGTGTGTGTGTGTTATCATGTGCTGTACATTTTTATGTAAATGTTTTTATGCTACATATACTATGTGTTTTAAGAGAGCTTTGGCTATTGGGTCACATAGGAATGAAATATGTGAAATGAAATCTTGTAGATGTTTACTCAAAAGTCCCTGTGTTCAATGGGGCTAACACCCAGGAAAGAGTGCATAGGATTGCAGCCTGAAGTGTGTGTGTTTGGGGGAGGGTCTGGAGTTGCTTTCTGTACATCAGGGTGGGCAAGGTGTGGCCTTCAGATTTTGCTGGACCGCAACTCCCATCATCCCTCACCATGGGCTATGCTGGCCAGAGCTGATGGGTGTTGCAATTCAACAACATCTGGGGGACAAGCTGCCCACTCCTACTGTACATGCTCATAAGTCCCCGTATTAAGCCTGAAATCCTATACCCAGTTATCTGGGAGTAAACCCCATTGAATTCAGTGGGGGCTTACTTATGAGTAAATCTGTTCAGGGTTGCGCTGTAATAAGCTGTACTGTTATCTGTTTTAAAGAAGGGGGCAGGGTCATAGATCAGAGGGAGTGGTTAAAGCAGGAATGAGCTGCACAGGACTGCGATCAACAGAGCTGCGAGCAGCTTAGTATACAGTATTGTTGCTATAGGATGCACAGCAAAAGTATATAAAGCAAAGCACAGTAACGAATGTGAAATAAAATATTTCTTTTTTCTGGGACTCCCGGTTTTTTCCCCTCGTGTTTGCATTTTTGGCCGGTACTCTCTGGCTACAATCCTTATGCATACACACACACACACTGCGGCGGCCTTCTCCACTCCGGTAGACTTGGACTACAACTCCCAGCAATCCTGACCACCGGCCAGTTTGACTGGGGCTGATGGGAGTTGCAGTCCAAAACGTCTGGACGGCAGCCCAGGAAGCTTGTAAGAGGTGGGGAAGCAAGGCTTATTGAGTAACTGATCGGCGTGACGACTGACTTCCGAGGAAGAAAGAAAGACGCCGAAGGGCTGGAGAGTTGAGCTGTTTCATTTGGGGCGCGGCCCGGCCCGCCCGGGGCCACTGCCCCCCCCCCGCCCCCTCTCCCTCGGGCGGCTGTTTCTTTTCTTCTTCGCCGCCGCCCTCGCAACGTCAGTGGGAATTTCCAGCTAGGAAGTGAGAGGGAGGTGGCAGGAGTGGCGTGGGGGCGTGAAGCGTGTGGCGGGAGATACTCGCAGGCGCGTGCACGGGTGTGTGCGCGCGGATGCGCGCAGCTACTGCTGGAGAGCAACAAAGTCGCGCAGAGCCTTGACAACAAGTGACAAGCGCGAGGCTTCCTTTATTCTCTCTCCCCGCCACCCCCAACGCGGGGCGAAGAGGAGCCAAGGCAGACTATCGCGGGCAATTCAGTTCCTCCTGCTACTGACGGCGATTAGCCTCTTCCGAGCCGCTGCGTTGACATGGCGCTCTTCTGACGGCGTGTCCTCCTCCTGCTGCGTCTTTTTTCTTTTTACTCCTTCTGTCACTCTTGTAGGGACCCGGGCCCCTCTTTTCTTTGGCAAGGCGTGCTCCGCAGCAAGGACCGCAAGGATATACCTGAGGTGAGCCCCCAGGGGGGCGGGGAGCGCCGCGTTCACACGACACGCTAGCCTGAGAAGCGGCTTGAGGGAACGCCTCGCGCGCGCGCGCTCTTGGGGCCACGCGGGAATGTTATGAAGGCGGGAGAGACTCGGCACGGGTCTTTCCCCCCTGATTTCTGAAAGGGCTCGCTGCTCTGTTCCAGGACATCCGAAGGTGAGTCTGGTGCCACTCTTGACACTCGCAGATTTATTGTGGCAGAAGCTTCCGTGGACAGCACCTGGTCTGGTGAGCTATAGTCCACGAAAGCTTCTGCCACAGTAAATCTGAAAGTCGTTTAGGTGCCACACACGAGACTCTTCTGTTGTTTTTATTTTATTTTTGGTATTTTTGTCAATGCGGATTTTACAAAGTTGCATTAGAAACTGATTTGCACGGGGGTGGGGGTGCCGGGGTGGGGTTGGGTGGATGAGCAGATTTAAATCTCAGGTGTGGAAATGTCCAGATCTGGCATGAAGCACTTTTAGATGTGGGTTAATTGGGCTGGATTTCTGTGAAATTACGCTTTGGGTGCTGAGTTCTGCATTTTCTGTTTCTGCCTTGCTCTCTCTGTGTATTTGCGTGTGTGTGTGTGTGTTCAACAGCTCTTTCTACTTCCTCATTCCTGTGTAAGCGAACAAGACTCTACTCCTCATGTATGGGAAAACTGCTAGGACTTGGAAAGAGGCACACATGGCAAGGCCTTCTCTAAATGGTGCATTTGAGGAATAGAGTTGCCCCCTTTCTTTCTAGCAATGCTCCTGTGCCATTGTAAAGCTGTTCCAAAGGCTGATATTCAACCGGTGAAGACTTCCTCTCCCTCCCCCCACCTCCAAGCACTTCCTTTCTGTTCCAGGAACAGCTTTACCCACTACATGGTGGTCTGTCATAGTACAGCTGTTAAAGGCATAGGAGCCCTGCCAGGGGCAAAAGGTGGCAACAGACCCCTAACAAGAATTCACTTTACAGTTGATGCCAGCAGCAGGAACAAGAACAGGTCCCCATCTGTGGAGTGGTAAGGGAAAGAGAATGCTATTTCAAACAGGAAAGCCACCTTGAGTCCCAGTAGCCGCCTTGAGTCCCAGTATTGGGGGAAAGGCGGGTTATAAATAAATATAAATAATAATAATAATAATAATTATTATTATTATTATTATTATTTAAAAGGCAGAAGTATTCCCATCCCCTGCTGTTCTGAGCAGTCGTACAATATTTGAGTGAGTCTCTTCAGTGCCACTGAAAGTGTCTCTTATGCTGGGACAGATAACATGTGAACATGGTGTCTCCCATGGTTAGTTGTTTATGTTCCCTTTTCAATGCCACGGTTTCAGCCTTGAAACAAGTGAAGTGATCCTAGAGTGGATAGAGCTAAAAGCTTGTGCAGAATGCATTTCTCCCACTAATATGTTTACCATACCTGAACTACAGTCATCTGGGATTAGGGGGCAGGATTTGCCAGTCAAAAGGAGAGGTGCAGGAGCTGAATATTCATTTAAGTCCCCCTCTTCCGTCTCACAGCACCTTACTGTCAATGTTATTATTTCTCAGTTGGAAATAACAGTTGTCAATGTTGATGTGGCCTGGAGTAATTTCTCCATTGTCACCCCTGCCCCCCCCCCCTCTGCTGAGGATCTGATCCCAGGCAGTTCTAAGCCCAGACAGATCTAGAGCTTTCTTTTTAGAAATTAACCTCTGGGTGGGGAGAGAGAGTTGCACTGCTCACCAGAGGTTAGGCACAAAATCTCTTTCGGTGCCAAAAAAATTCAGCATTAGAATATGTTATGTAGTTAAGCAAAGAGTTTTTTGAGCATGTGCAGAGTGTGGCTATCTGGACTGTGGAATTCACTTCCACAAGATGTAGTGATGGCTACCAATTTGGATGGCTTTAAAGGGGGATTGAAAAGGGGCAAGATGGATGGCCCCAGTGGGAGGTGGGAGGGGGAAAAAATTAGAGAGAGGAGTCAAGATGCTACAATTGTTCTTGAAATTCCTCCATATCACAACAAAACAATTACAGTTGCTGTGCAGGTGCAGTTCTGTGTTTGCAATGGGAAGAGGAAAAAAAGCCAGTCTCAGCATTTTACTTACACTCCAGGTACATATCATCTTTGAGTATAAATCATGAGTGATATTCACAATGTTCTTTTTTTTCAAATGACTTCGGCATTTAAACTGGTTTTTGGGTAGCCAACTTTTTTCTTTTTCTTTTCTTTTTTTTTACAATGAAACTCGGGCATGATGATTTAAACAGTACTTATATTTGCTTTTTAAGTTTTGCATTAGGCTGCAATTCTAGGTAGTTATAACAAGATGGAAGAGAAGTGATATATGTATCAGAGGTATTCTGAATGCTTTAATTGCAGCTAAAAAGGCAAAACAGTTTTAAATAGAGAAACGGCTTACCTGTTTGGCTCGGTGATACAGCTCCAAGTACCTCTGGCTACATGCATACATGGGGGATACTTGGCTCAACAATACTACAAGTGAGAAGGATCTTGGAATTGTTGTAGATCACAAGCTGAATATGAACCAGCAATGTGATGATGTGGCTGCAAAAAGGCAAATGCTATTTTGGGCTGCATTAATAGAAGTACTATAGGTTCCAAATCGCGGGAAGTACTAGTTCCCCTCTACTCAGCACTCGTTAGGCCTCATCTTGAGTCGCGGGAAGTACTCATCCAGTTCTGGGCACCACACTTTAGGAAGGATATATAGACAAACTGGAAAGGGTTCAGAGGAGGGCAACAAAGATAAGTGGACTGGAACCAAGCCCTATGAGGAGAGAGTGAAAGAACTGGGCATGTTTAGCCTTCAGAAGAGAAGACTGAGGGGAGGTATATGATAGCACTCTTCAAGTACTTGAAAGGCTGTCACACAGAGGAGGGCCAGGATCTCTTCTCGGTCATCCCAGATTGCAGGACATGGAATAATGCGCTCAAGTTACAGGAAGCCAGATTCCACCTGGACATCAGGAAAAATCTCCTGACTGTTAAAGCAATACGACAATGGAACCAACTACCTAGGGAGGTAGTGGTCTCTCCCACATTGGAGGCATTCATGGTGCAGCTGGACAGCCATCTGTCAGGGATGCTTTGACTTGGATTCCTGCATTGAGCAGGGGGTTGGACTTGATGGCCTTATAGGCCCCTTCCAACTCTACTATTCTATGATTCTATGGACAAATTCATGGAGGCTATCCATGGCTGCTGGTCCTGATAGCTATATGCTACCTCCAGTATCAGAGGCAGTATGCCTATGTACACCAGTTGCTGGGGAACATAGGTGAGCAGGTGCTGTTGCCCTCATGCCCCACTTGTGGGTTTCCCACAGGCAGTTGGTTGGCCACTGTGTGAACAGGATGCTGGACTAGATGGAACCTTGGTCTGTTCCCGCATGGCTCTTCTAATGTTCTTATCTGGGATAAAGAGAAAGGAATTTCACTCTCATGGCTTTGACTTCCAGATGGATTTGTGTTCCAACTATTCTCATGTTGTGAATTAATCCCTAGTCGAGAGGGATGCTTCTTTTTTGTGTTTGTGGGGCCAAGAACTGGTAAAGCACTGATGGCCTGTTCAACATATCTCAAGAATTGCAATACAAGAAATTTAATTTGCCACATAAATATCATAAATGTGCTAGAATGCAGGCTAGAGAGATAGAGTGATGTAAAGGCCATCTGCTATGTCCATATATGTGTGTTCTGAAATAGGTTGCATTTCCTCAAAATAAAGACTTTTGGGAGGAATAGATGTTTTATTAATTAATTAATTATTACATTTCTATACCACTGAAAAACTCATAAGAGGAGATAGGTAATTTCTAGGTTGCACTGATATTTAATTGATTTATGTCCTTCGTAAACTATATGTTGTTTGAATTGTTCACTTTCCTTCCTCTTCAGTTGCTCTATGCAAAGTTGCAAGATTAGGATATGAAAGGTTTTTTTCACAGTGCAGCCCTGTACATGTCTGCTCAGACGTAAGCCCCATTGAGGTCAGTTAGGCTTATTCCCAGGTATGTATGGGATTGCAGCCCAAGTTACCTTTCCATAAAGTAATATTGCCAAGGATATTCAATAGTGGCTTTTTTTTTTACTAATGAAGGATGCTGTCAACTTGCATATGTAATATTATGCAATTTTAGAATTTCTCAGTCTCTTGTTAGTTCACAGATGCAGTATCGTTGTTACTAAAAACCCTGCTCATAAAAACATTTACATGGGAATCTCTCTTTTTCTGTTGATACTCCTTGGGTCTTTCAATAGGCAAGAGCCAGACCACAAGGTTATCTATCCATTATAAACCCATGGAAGAGAAGGATCACTAACCTTAGAGTAAGCATAGATTCTTTCTTTGGAGTAGTATGATTTTTAACAGAATATATTTCTGCCCTTTCTAAAAAGAAATCTACAGTCTAATGCTAAAATGAATTTTAATAACATAAGAAGAGCAGACCAAAGGCCCATCTAGTCCAGCATTCTGTTCCCATAGTGGCCAGCCAGATGCCTCGTGCCACACAGGTAGGAGCTACTAGGAGGACATAAGTGCAGTAGCACCCTCCTGCTCATGTTTCCTGAGCGACTGGTATTGAGAGGCATATTGCCTCCGATGCTGGAGGTAATATATAGCCACCATGATTAATAGCCATTGATAGCCTTATACTCCATAAATAAACTAACTAAATTAAAAGAGAAAAACAAAAACTGTGAATATTTGAGAGATTTGGTCGAAGAGCTTAAAAGCCAAGAGGGACCTTTCTTTCTCATACTTGGCATGCAAAGTAATTTAGTTCGCAAGACTAATTTTTAGAACCATGTGGGAAGGAATTGTACGTAAGGGCCATTTCACACATGACACTTTTCCACTCGGAATGGTGCATATAGTGTTCTGATATGTACCATCATGACGTACCTTGCTGCAAAAAGCTCACCAGTCATAGCTGGAGCTTCCTGCCACAGTTACATATGCACAGTGAAGTAAATAAGGGTGCATTCATTGTGGGTTGACAAAATGAGAACATAAGAACTGTATTGTAGGGTCAGATACAAAGGATGTTTGGCATTCTATTCTTAAAACAGCAGCCTCTGAGTGCTCACAAGCAAACTATGAAATTGTGGATTTCCTCAGTTGTTAAGTTGTGAACATCTGGTTTTCAAAGTTATTCTGCCTCTATACTTTATCTATCATAGTTAATAGCCATTGATAGACCTGTATGGATCTCTCTAATCCCTTTTCAATGTACAAGGGCATCCTGTCTCTATATAGTAGATACTCGGGAGGTGCTTTGGTCTCTTCATTACCTACCAGTCTGGAATGATGCCATCATAGAACTATCTCACACCTTGATATACCTGGTCTTTTTTGTACACTTGTTTCTGGTTTTCATAGATCATAGAGTTGGAAGGAGCCTATCGAGTCCAACCCCCTGCTCAATGCAGGAAACTAGAGGAGGGGTCTCCCATCCAAGTAATAGCCAGGCCTGACCCTGCTTAGCTTTCCACGCTCAGACAAGCTGAGCCAGCGTGAGCCACAACTCTGCAGTAGTGAATTAGTAGTCTGGAAAGCCTTTGTAGGCAAATTCTCCAGTCCTGTAAATGGATATGCACTCAATAGATCCTCTGGGTTAAAGCCAAAGTTAGTTAGTCCTACTTGGAGTAGACCCATTGAAATGAATGGGACTTAGGTTAGTCATGGCTAACTTAAGTCCCATTCATTTCAATAGGTCTACTCTAGGTAGGTCTAACATTTGCTTAAACCCATTACTACTAGCCTGGAATCATAATCATGCCCTTGATTGCTTTGTATCCAAGTTAACTTCTGTGTTTCAAGTGTGCACCCTTGATGAATTTTTGATAGTTCTCCATTTTAAATCTAATAAATTTAGAAGTTATAAATTGTCTGTGAAGGTGCTTCTGGTCCAAAATATTATACATTCAATAATTACTCAGGATTGGGGCCTTTGCCACTGTAGCACCTAGAATCTGTAATTCTATGAAGTATTCTTCTTTATCCAACTTTCACAAAGGTTGCAAACCCTCTCTTATTTCAACTTGTGTTTAGTTGGTTTTCTGGCATGCTTGGTGGTTATTTCTACTAGCTGTTTTAAATTTAGTACTATGTGGTTTTGTTTGTTGCTTGAATGTTGTTTTTAATTTACTTGTAACCCTTTCTGTGTCCCTGAAAAAGCAGCCTCAATATGTTGTCGTAAATAAATAAAAATACAAAATCACTGTTTGTTTACACCAGGCCTTATAAATAGGAGCATTTGGCTCTCCCCTTTAAGATTTTAATAACAACACTGAGACTTCCCCAGCCTGGTGCACTCCAGAGGTTTTGGATTACAACTCTCATCAGCCCCAGCCAGCATGGTCAATGAGAAGTGTAGTCTAAAACATCTCAAAGCCATGAAGTGTGTTTTTCCCAAGTTAAATGACAGGGATGAACGTTAAATGGAGCTGAAGTTAAATGCAGTAATGCACAAAAGCAATGCTTGTTGGATATGGATGGTACCTTTTTTGCGAAAATAAAGCAAGGTTAAAATCCTAAAATGGGACTTGTTTGTTTTACTTATGACATTTTTATTCCTCCCCCACTTCCTCTTAAGGAGTTCAGGGCAGCACAGATGTTTCCCACCATTTTTTCTTCAAAACTGCCCTTTGAGGTAGGTTAGGCTGAGAGATATGATTGAACCAGGCTACGCAGTCAGCTTTCTGGCTCCATGAGGATTTGAACTGGAGTTTTCCAAGCCCAGCCCTAATTGTCCTCTAGATGTTTTAAAGAACGACTCCCACAACCACTGACATTGGCCATGCTGACTGGGGCTGTTGGGAATTGTAGTCCAAAACATCTGAGGGCACTAGTTTACCTACCCCTATTCTAACCGGTACATCACACTGGCTCTCTGTCTCCAGCATTTTTTAGCATTACAGTTGGCATATTGAAATCTTCACGTAGACTTTCCAGTGTGTATGTCTCCATGCAACGAACAAAGCTGAATAATAGAGTCCACTGATTAAAGTCTTTGTGATGCATTGGATAAAAATTGAAGTATCCCAAAGGAATCCATAGTGAATGTAGTCATATCTATTCCACCTCTTTTTAGTGTTGCTTGCAACTAGAAGGAATAACTACATCAGGGGTAACTGTATCAGTGTGAGGGTAAATGATCTTTCAGTGACAGTACTGAGGAAGGTGATCTGCTGTGGATACTTCTACACAGAATGGAAAGTTTTGAGATATGAACAGCTTAGATTAGGTATCTCTCTGTTAACCATGCACAGCCAAGACTGCTGTTGCACCAGAAATAATATTCACTTGATACTGGGTGACTTCAGTTGGGGATGGAATGCTGACAAGAGAGAGTAGGGTATTCAGTGTTTAATTTAAATGAGGGCTCACCAAGGTTTAGCCTTGGAACCTTTTTTCTAAACTCCAGCTCTGAAAAATGCAAAATAGTAATAAGGTGCCTTTGTGGATGTGTATTTTGCTTCACGTCTGAGTGTAAATCCACCTAGCCCACATATATCTAGGATCCGTGGAAAGGGTGTCCAGGCACTTATCAGCTTAGAAATTATGCATTAAAATGTATGCGCACCTACGGTACTTGCTTTCCAGACATTTGCTGCCTATATTTCTAATTTTGAAAACTATAAGCAAAGAGGACTTGAGTTTTGCTTCTTTCCCCTCAAGCCTCTTCCAGGGTCATCACAATTCCTCTTTCCCTCAAAGGCTCTTTTAATGATATGAAAACATCTCTTTGCTTTGTAATGATTTTGCAGGGAGAAGGCAAAGGGAAGTGATCTGCTCTATGTACTTCTACATAGAGCTTCTTAAATTGGCTAGAATATAGAATGTAATGTTCTATTACATTAATGTATAGAATATATAGAATGGAATATAGAATGTAGTATAAAATATAATCAGCACAAGAGTGGACCTTTACCGTTTCTGTCCCACATTAACGACTATACATCGTGTGTGTGTGTGTGTGTGTGTGTGAGAGAGAGAGAGAGAGAGAGAGAAAGAGTGAGTGTAAAGGTGTAGAGAACAGACTTGCTTGTTAAAGCTGCTGAAAACCAAGATGGTGGTAAGGGAACTTTCTGTTCCCTGGAAATCAGTGTATATAATTGTGATCCTTTTAAGGGCGTAATTCTATGCATGTTTCAGGGATGGGGACTCGGACTCCAGGATTCGACTCGTGAGTTGGACTGAGTCCCCCCCCCTGACTCGAGTCCCAATATTTTTAATGGGACTCGAGACCCAGGACTCGAGACCAAGGACTCGTGTTCCAAAATCGTGTTCCTCAAATGCAACATGGATAGGTTTTAGGAAGTACAGCAAGTTTATTGTTTAAAATCATTTTCCTAAAATGCAACCTTTCAGACATTTTGGGTTTGGCTGCCTCTGCCTGCCTGTTTGGGGTTCCCTGCCTCCTCTGCCTGCCTGGTTTCTTCTTAACCAGTTCCACAGTTTGAATTGTCCAAGACAAAGGCCTCTGCCTGCCTGTTTTGGGGTTCCCTGCCTCCTCTGCCTGTCTGGTTATTTTGGGTTTGTCTCCCTGGTCTGTTCTTGCCAAAATCAGTTGCAGAGTTTTGAAATAAAAAGGCACACTTGTGCCTAGAATTTATTTAAGCCACACATCTGAAATAGCCTTATATTGTTGGGGGGAAAACCCATTGATTTTAATAGGGACTCGTGGAGTCAGCTTTGGGAGTGACTCGTGACTCGTGAGTCACCATTTTGGACCTCGGACTCGAGACTCGGGTCCAAAGACTCGTGACTCGACTCGTGACTCGAAGCCAAGGACTCTTCAACATCCCTGGCATGTTGAGACAGAAAAAAAGTCCTACAGCTCCCAGGATTCTCCAGCCAGCGGTATTCTGTATGTAAACATTTGCCCTGAGATGAAATTGTAGTCATCCTTGGTTGATGCAATAAAATGTTTCACTGACTGACAGAGCGCACCCTCCTTAGAATCATCATTCTCTTAGTACAACCTCATTCTAAGTTCAGTTAGGTCAGTGGAACATTTTCAAGCAAAGTTGGGATGGGAAGCTCATTCCAGTTTCCTCAACTCTTCACCAGCCTGATGCATCTCCCTCTTCTTTTGTTGTGTGCACACTGCATTCCTCATGTGCGGCATACCCTTTTTAATCCTGATTTCATAGATCATAGAGTTGGAAGGAGCCTACAAGGCTATCGAGTCCAACCCCCTGCTCAATGCAGGAAACTAGAGGAGGGGTCTCCCATCCAAGTAATAACCAGGCTTGACCCTGCTTAGCTTTCCACGCTCGGGCAAGCTGAGCCAGCGTGAGCCTGCAGGCCTGTATTTCTTCTTGTTAGTCTCAAACTAGCACCCATCTCCTCCTGACACACATTATTATCCAGGTTGGCACAAAATTGCAAAGTGATTACTCTTCAAAAGTGCAAGTTCATTTTTCTCCTTGTCTGCATGAGCTTGTGTAGCCTAGTGGTGTCAGCTGTGAGCCAGGAATTTCCCAGTTCCAATCTCATCCCAGCCACAAACTCAGTAGAGGTGGCCTTAGGAAAGCTACCATTTTCTTAGCTTCAGCCCCTCATAATAATATGAACCTACCTTCCAGAGCTGTTGTAAGGATTATTGAAATAATATATATGAAGTGAATACCTGAAGTGTGATATTATGAATGGATACCATTTAGTAGTATTGGAAGAGGCCACCACAACTTTCTTTGTCATATCAACTGATAACTGAGAAAATTATGTCTCCAAAGAACCAATTACTGTTGCCACTTCAGAATACTTTAACTGCCTTAAAGATAACCTTTTGCAAGATTTTCGCAGCAACTGTAGCTAGTTTCTTCTTATCCATAAGAGAAATGGAGAACTGTTGAGTGGCATTCATTTTGCTTTAAATCATCTGATAAGGAGATTAATACAGACTGAGGTTTGTTTGTGAAACTAGGAAAGGTTTGTTTTCATTTTTGCATGGGTTTAAAATGTTTGGTCAATTTTTAGCTTAGTAAAGCTCCATGATTGACAGCAATTCTTATATCCATATGAATCTTTCAGCATGTTTTGCAAAACAACGTGAAGTGGAAAAATTTAGGCTGGAAGAGTCAGTAGTTTGGCTGGAAAACATATTCATAAAGTCTTTCCTATTTTAATACTACATAGTTGTTCATTCTTTAAATGGGGGATTGTCTTCTCAGTGTTACAGCTGGTAAATAAGCATTCTCTGAAAAAATCAAGTTCCTCTTTGTGTTTACAGTTATGTTCTCTTCACTTCCTATGTACTGGTATCTGTGCCTCATTTGCAAATCAAGAAGCAACTTAAATACTAGCACCAATTGTGCACTGTAATCTTGTTTAGATTTTCAGAGGACTTAAGACTCATTAATTTCTAAATGTGATAATCCAAACCTCTTTAAACTTTTAGATATGTCATGTGATAAAGTTTAAACATCAGAATGTAAATCAAGAAAGCCACTGAACTTTCACACAACAAGGAATGTTGAATCTCTTATTATACTTGCTGTTTGTAAATAATAAAAATCCCCCCTCCTTTTTCTGCACCAGTTTAGAACAGGGTGTGACAACACTTATGCCAGTATAACACTACTAACACACTACTAGCCAGTGTGGCGTAGTGGTGAGAGTGTTGTACTGGGACTCGGGAGATCCGGGTTCTAGTCCCCGCTCGGCCATGAAACTCACTGGGTGACTTGGGGCCAGTCACTGACTCTCAGCCTAACCTACCTCACAGGGTTGTTGTGAGGATAAAATGGAGAGGAGGATGAGGGTTATGTAAGCCACCTTGGGTTCCTTGCAGGAAAAAAGGCACAAAATATGTATCGCAGGTAGACACACAATTTAACTATGTTCGTTTCAGTGGCAATGTTTGCACCACCTTATCTTTTGCTTCGTCCTTTAGACAGTGATATTGCAGTGATGTTAACCCAGAGATTACTTAAGGTGCAATCCTATGCACGTTTAGACAGAAAAAAAGGCCTACAACTCCCAGCATGCTCCAGCCAGCATGGCTGGCTGGGGCATGCTGGGAGTTTTAGGCCTTTTTTCTGTCTAAAGGTGCATAGGACTGTGCCCTAAATTAATCAAGCTCTGGTTTCTTAGGGGAGGCTTCCTCAACCTGGTGCCCCCCATATGTTTTTAACTGGTTGGAGCTGATGTAAGTTGTAGTCAAAAGCATCTTTCTGGAAGGCACTGGATTGGAGAAGGATGTTTTAGGCCTTCTGGCAATTGTTTTCCTAATCCCAGATAGGATGTGAAGCCTTGCTGCCCTGTGGACCACATCTCAAGCTCAGAGTGGGTGAGGCTTCTTCTCAACCTTGCTGCTTTCCTCTGTCCTGGCATTAGAAGCCTATTGGCTAGACCAGGCACCATGTCTGTCTTGGGCATATTTTTGTATTCTACATGTAAAGCATCTTTTATATAAAATGTATTGACACTAATCCCAAATTCATGGCAGAGAAGTAGAATGGAGGGGGAAATTATGTAAAATTCATGGCGGAGCAGTGGAACGGAGAGGAAAATTATACACAAAATTCATAGCAAAGCAATAGAATGGAGTGGAAAGTTATGCAAAATTCATGGCAGAGCAATAAAATGGAGGGGGAAATTATGTAAAATTCCATGCAGTGGACATTTTCTCCTGTGCACTTGCGCAGGACCAGAAATGAAAAACAACCACCACCACCACCTCGTAAACGTGTTCAGTGTCCTTTCTTCAAGATTCCTACAAAAACAATCTATCCTGAGGCTGAGAAGGGAGGAGGGAGAATCGTGGCAACACTAGCAAGATCGTGAGGAGCTGCAGGGAGCTTTGCTGCTCTTGACGGCCCGGCCTGGGCAGCTCTCTAGCCGTTCCTGACAACCAGTGGAAAAATCACCCTGCTGGGCTCAGACATCATGCTAAGCCACTCTGAGAACAAGCCACCCTAAACAACCCTACTACAAGCCATGGGTTCTCAGGGTGGCTTGTTTGCACAGAACTACCCACAATGGGAAAACCGCTCCAGGTTCAGACATCACTCTAAGCCACTCTGCGGCCACCCATGATAACAACCTACCATGGCTTAGAGTGATGTGTGTGAATCCTGTGGGCAATGCCTTGTGAAATTCTAAGAAGCTGTGAGGTGTGGGTGTGTAGGTAGATCTCCATGGAAGTGTCCTATGTAACTCTTTGGGCTCTTCTCCATTACTAACAGAAAAATAATAAATTATGCAAATATATGCACAAAATAGTTTATTTGCATGATCTAGGTAGATTTTTAAAAACTCGTACTTTATGAGGACTGGTTCTCCCTACTGTAGTAGACACCAGCTGGTTTGCAGGCCAATACTATTATTCATGCATGTTTTAGAATTTGCTTTTCCTGGAACAGAATTTGGGTTCCCCAGTACAGATTTTTTTAATATTCACACATATGCAACCCAAAAGAAGAAAAAGAATAAGCATATCTGTAAAATTAACAATTTTGCTCACATTTTTTGGTTTAAGTATTAAAATATTATGTAGAATGGCAATGGGGAGCCTCATATTCTTGGCCAAAATCTTATACATGTCTACTCAGAGGTAAATCATATTGAGTTCAATGGGTCTTACTCCTAGGTAAGTGTGTATAGGATTGCAGCATTAGCTCTTTCTCTTCTTCAGTTAATTCTAACAATGTTAAAGACTATAAGGCTTTGTTAACAAACTAGAGGTTACATTTAAAGGTGGTGAATGCTGAATTGGGAATGATACATGCAGTGTTGGTGAAAATGTGTGCACTGTTGTCATCTAGCATTTCCAAGCTTTGTCTCATACGTCTCATTTGTGGGATTTGTGTAAGGAAAGGCAAGATATATTGCAAATATTCTTCATGGGGAAAATAATTGTAGTATTAATCCAGCATGGTCTTATTAAAGCCCGAGTGTAATATTTGCAGATAAGTAACAACAAACAGCAAAGCATAGGCTATCAGTGACTAGAAAATGTGCTGTAAAATATCGGATAGTCTAGACTACAGTTGACTTCCTTCTTAAGGTTTGTGGGGTCACACATCCAGCTGACCAGTTCATTATAAGTAGTATTAGAAACTACCGTATGTCATCAGAATAGTACTGGATATACTCTCCAAGGATCAGCTGGACAGGGAACCTAAGAACTACAGAGTTACCGGTACTCATAGGTCAGGGCTGGATATAAGCATCCATGTCCTACAATGTACTGGGGGAATGCGAGGAGTGGAGAGTACTCCAGATTTTTCAGTATATTGATGAAGTTCTCCGAGAATCATAGCATTGGGGGGGGGGGGGGGAGTTAGGACTGTTTCTAGCCACTAATCTTCCACAGATACACAAGGCCACAGCTGTTCCACAGACAGAAGTGGGTGCGGGTACGGGTTGCATAAATATGCCTGCAAAACAAATAATTGGATCATAAGGAACCAAGATACATGCTTCATTCTAAGCTTGCCTTCTTTTGCGTCAGCCGGTTTGGCAGTTCATCTCAAAACTTTTGATCAGGAAGGCTGGAAAGACTTAGTGCATACTAGACAAAACCAAGAAGATGTTGTTAGGTTTGTCTGGGTTTTTTGCACTCTGAAATATTCTTATTTCAACATTTAGGATATTTTGGCAATTTAACCTGGTGATGTGAATCATCTTTAAATGTGTGAAAAAGCAGCTTGCACGCGTATATTAACTTTTTACTTTAGGCAACGCTGTTTGCATGTGAGTATACTGTGGTCAGTGCTGCCTTCGGGGCAAGACTTTGGGAGAGAAGCCCCCTGAGCAGAATGAGCAGGAGAGCCCCCCAAACACAGCAAGTCAGGCTTACCACACTTTGAAATAAGTAAAGTAAAACATATTACCATCTAAAGAAGGACCCCATCACTGCTGTAAGAGACCATTAAGTCCAGAACCTAAAATTACCTAACTGCGCCACTGACTGTGGCTACAGTCCCATTAGTCTCTGATTTATTTATTATATTTATACCATATATATGGGGGAATATTGCAAATTCAGTTCACCCCCAACATTAGCTACCCTCCTGACACTGTGCTGTAAAACTGCTTAAAAATTAACCTCAGGTTTAAAAAGGTATTTGGGATGTGGTTGAGTGGCTGTGTGTGTGAAATCTTGACTACAGATTCAGGCTTCACATAGGTTTATTAAAAGAGGATTATAGACAGCTACCTGACAGAGCTTTAAACATATGCCTGCCCCAACACTTCACTTAATCCAAGGGAAAATGGGCCAGGGGGGGCAGTCTAGATGTTCGGCTGTACTTAAGAGGCCTGTACAAAGTAAATTCACTGTGCCTGAATGCAACACATGCATGAAGTAAAAGCCCTAGGGCAGTGTTCTCCAACCTTGGGTCCCCAGATGTTTTTGGCCTACAACTCCCAGCATGCCCCAGCTATGCTGGGAGAACACTGCCCTAGTGAGTATGCAGAGTCAGTCACATCTTTCTCTGGATTATGGCCTGCCTGGGTGTAGTTTAAGATCAGAGAAGCAGGAAGGTAGACAGAAGTTGTTGTGATTAGTACTGCAAGCTTTAATCGGTATAGTCAACTTTAGTTCGGTCATTGTTGACAGGAAATATGAATCTGAGCGGCTGTGTGTTTAAGGGCATATATTATTTGCTTATTTTTAGTGTTCCTTTAATCCTAGTGTTTGTAATAAGGGATGAAAAATAAAATATTAAAGAGGGTTCTTTCCTTCTAACCAGGAATGGTTAGTTTTTGGAAAATCTATGGTGATCTTACACTTCTTCCCAGTATCTTAACCTCTGTATAGGTGCATTTTCTCATGCCTAGTTATGCACTTAGTTGCTGGATAGGTTAATAACAATTCCTTAATAAGTGAAAAGCCCTAGCTGTGACCCTGAGCCTGCCTGTTTGGAAAGAAGTTGCATTGTAATTAATGATAATTACTTCAAAATAAATGTGTACAAAAGTTATGTGATGTTTGTTTATTTATTTATTACATTTGAAATTTGCCTTTCCTCCAACCATAAACTTGTTATGTTAAGCAAGCCTGTGCTATGTGTTTGTTTTTTCAGATAACATATTCCACTGTTGGACATTCTGATGTCTTCATATAGTAGAGTTTTCAGGCATTAATATAAAATTCTATTTTGCATCAGCCAGTATACATTGACGTACACTTCAATTATGTGTTTCAGATCACATCTTCTATTGAATTCAAAATTCTGTTGTAAATGGTTTCAGCTGGAAAATCCAGCTATTAGGCAAACCTTCCTTCTTCTTTTTGAGTCACATATAATAAATTCAAGCTAAGTTTCTTCATGTTATGTCTGCTTAATAGAAACTAAAAGGGCAATGAAATGACCACAATTTCTCTGGAAAATTAGAGTGATATGTTGCTCATTGGTAGGTCTGTGTTGCAAAGGAGCTGTGTGAACCTTGCTTAACTGGTTTATCTTGAAAAATAGCAGTTAACAATGCAAAGAGGAAAAGCTTCTAGTTCATAAAGGACTGAGATTTTAATGATGATGTAGATTCAGACCCCTATTCTGTCTAGTTTGGAATTGTGCTGAAAAATGCAACTAAATTTAGTGATGCAACTAAGATTTAACAAAGGATTTTGTTAAAAGATGTATGAAACCTCTCCTTTTCCTGTCTACTAACAAATGAAAATCTTTGTAGGGTGGGGAATGACACTTCCAGACATGGTGATTAGTAGTGATCATTATTCAAATAAGAGAGCTTTGCTTATTCTCATGGAGTGTTTGGCATTTCTGAAGCTACCGGTATTTCGTTTGTTTGTTTATTTGTAAACATGGATTTTTTTAAATCTAACATTTAGTTTAGGTATGGTTATGATTATTGCTTTGAAAATGCAATCACGTATGGTACAAAAATGTTAGCTTGATAGGAGCCAATGGCTAGCCTTGTGGGTTAATTTTCATGATGCTTCTGGACACAGCCGTGTGACTGGCTTCAGACAACATGATAACCCACACTCAAAGGTGTTGGAATATGCAACGAGAAAATGTAAACTCTGCAAGAAAGGTTTTTAGTCAACTGCCCATTAAAGGATTAAGTCAGATTTGTGTAGTCTGCATGAAGGGCAGGGGACAGTGTTCAGTGGACAACCACTTGATTGAATCAGGGGAGGGAATGCTGGATGTTGCCTAGCAACATGTTTGAATTCCATTCTAACACTCTTCTGACAGACTACTCTAGAATTAACTGACTTAACTGATGCTTGCTAGGTTTTAGCAATGAAAGATTGACCTGTGTGTGTTTTCCTTACCTCAAAGAATTGATTGAGTAACGTATAAGAAACTGCACTTATGTGACCATTAAGCTTTAGTACCTGAGTAACCTTATGTTACCATTATTTATCTTTTAAAAGCATCTACTTTAAAACAAGTCCTGTGTGTGCATGTGTTTGTCTGGGAGAAGTCTGCTGCTGCTTTTGCACTCTGCCATCAAAGGGATGAGTATGGGTTGAGTGTGGTTGTTGTTGAACTGTGGGTTGTTGTTAAAACATGGGTTATCATGTTGTCTGAACCCAGCTCAGTTAACAAACCATGGTGAACAACCCGCAGTTTACAACCCAACACAGACCATGAGTTCTCCATGGGTTGTTCATGGTTAACAAGCCATGGTTTGTTATCTCAGCTAGATTCAGACAACACAATAACCTACAGTTCAACAACCAATGGTTCTACAATAACCCACACTCAACCCATACTCAACTTTTGCGTGTGGGTTATCATGTTGTCTGAACTCAGTCATTGTGTTTGTAAATGAAGTAGGGATGTTGGATTTTGTGGAATCTAGTTCAAGTGTGCTTCGGAGATTGTCATGCATTGTTTTTTCCACCATCCATTCACAGATGGATTTGATTTGGGGGGTTTTGGATGCAGAAAAATATGCAAAGAAACTCACTATACATTTCATTGCAATTTATGTAATTTTCGTTAGTATGTAACATTTAGCGTTCCCTCCCCCCCTTCTGTTCAGTTACCATGAGCAGAGTGCACAAAAGAGTGCTACATAGAGGCTGAAAAGGGATCGGAGACTATTTAAATGTGTTATTGTTGTTGTTTTAAAAAATGTCGTCAGTATTTGCATGTTTTTTACTTTGGGTCAGTCACTGACTCTCAGCCTAACCTACCTCACAAGGTTGTTGTGAGGATAAAATGGAGAGGAGGTGGAGGATTATATAGGTCACCTTGGGTTCCTTGGAGGAAAAAAGGTGAGATATAAATATAATAAAATAAATAAAATAAAAATATATGTTTCTGCGGCATATGAATCAGCGTGAACTTTCATAATTTCCAATGAATAAAGTTGTGTAAATTTCAGGTAAGCAAAAAATGGTCCAAAAGTTGAGGAGGGCAGTCGGTTGAGGAATCTGCAGGTCGAATTCATAGAAATCCAAACACATTTTAATATGTCTCAGATTTCTCCATCATCCCTAAAATGAAGTAAATTTGGATCTTGATTTGCGCGTGTAAGGGCGAGATAAAGAAGAGGCAGACACAGGGTATATGGTTTCAAATCAGGGCCACATTTATTGAATTGAAGATCTGTGAAGGGTGAAGTGCGGTTCTAACCTAGCCCGGCCCTTGGCCGGGAAAAAAGACCAATATTTGGCGAATGCATCCTAACTGAACCGGAGGCGGGATTGCCCGCCACCGGCCAGTTGCCCTCCATGTGGAGCTGGAGGGCCTTACCATCGTCACCTTACTTTGGCGCCTCCAGGCTCCCAAAATAGGTGAGAAAGGTAAAACCCCAAAGGCGTCCCAATCTCCCTCGTGCCAAGCCTCCTGGCGTTGGCGAGGGCAGCCTTGGGTAAACGTCAGTCACCTTGAAAGGTGCCACTGGATGATCACCATAACCCTAATTGTTCCTGCCTAAACCCGCACTTCCCGCCAATGCGACCAATTTAGCTAAGATCCCCCTGGTGGGATCACAATCGAATTCAAAAATTCCCATACCCTGCTTCACAGTGTAGAGTAGGCGAAACACGCCCAATGCCCCGGCCAATTGGGACAATGAGCCAAAATTCCTACTCGGCCCCCAGGAAACGGGCGGCCAGAGGAGCCTACACTGCTCAGAGGGCGGGAGTGGAGGGAGCTGGAAAAACACAGGAGCAAAGAGGCTGAAGGCGGGAACCCAGGAGCTTAAATAAGCTCTTACCTGGGTCCCCACCCTTCTGAGCCATTGGCTCTTCCCGTGACCCACCAGACCAGGTGCTTGCCTCCTCTCTCCTCCCCCACGCGCAAGCCTTCTCCCTGTTTCCACATAGGGGCCATTGGAAGTTCTTTCTCCAAGTTTACTGCTCCCCAAACCAACTAAATATGAAGTTGTTCCAATAATAGAGCCTTTGCTAACCATGACCATGTTAGTTGTGGATGATGGCAGTTGTAGTCCAACACCTCTGGAGGGCATGACTTTGCTGGAGGCCACTATAATGAAATGTTTTATTGCAGTCATAAGGTGTTGCATTTCATATGCTCCAACTGCCTCTACTTATTAGACACAGTCCCTATTTTCTGGCACCTGTTCCTGATAAAACATTGCCCGTATTTTCTCTTTATTTTGGGGAAATGTTGGGAATGCCTTTCTAAAAATGTTTTTGTGGGTGATATGGTTCTTCGGTTTTCAGCCCCTTCAGTCCTGAGTAATGTCTGAGCGGGACACGGATGCGTCTTGACTTCTGATGTGAAATTAGGTGTTACAAATACAGTCTATTTTAAAATGCGATATGTTGGGGAGGGAGCATGGTATTTGCACAAAGTAGTTCTTGAACAATCATATATAATATTTTAATAATATGTAGATTATGCTTTAGATCGTAATGTTGGTTTACATTGAATTTATGGCATTTTGTAAGATACTTTGGACTTCTGGAAAATATGAGAGCCAGTGTGGCGTAGTGGTGAGAGTGTTGGACTGGGACTCGAGAGATCCGGGTTCTAGTCCCCGCTTGGCCATGAAACTCACTGGGTGACTTTGGGCCAGTCACTGACTCTCAGCCTAACCTACCTCACAGGGTTGTTGTGAGGATAAAATGGAGAGGAGGAGGTGGATTATGTAAGTCGCCTTGGGTTCCTTTGCAGGAAAAAAGGTGGGGTATAAATATAATGAAGAAATATGTGTATTTTAAATAAGATTGTAATTAGCTGCTCACTTGGGTTGAATAGCAAATGCTCCTGGATATTAGGTGTGTAACTGCATCTCCTTCCTTCCTCTTGGCTATAGAGTGGACATTATCAGCCCATAAAATGCTGATCAGCCCATAAAATGTGGCTGCTTTTTCTGGCTCATCCCCAGACCATGGCAAAGGCTGCTGTGAGAGCACTGTGGTATTACTTTCTTGCTTGAGGCATTTTTAGGAGTGCTTCCAGACTAGGCTTTTATCATGCAATCACCCTGACTCATTCACAGAATTTTACAGAGTCAGGAGCCATCATCTTCCACTCATGACCCTCCCCTGTTGTTTTTCGGCACTGCTTCGTCTGTCTTTTTCCTTACCAGAGAAAATCTGTTAAGGTGAGAAAGACGGAAGAGCTGCACAATGCCTTCTAATTGGCCTTTCATCTGGAAGCACCCATAATCTTAAGCAACTGCTGGGCATGGCAAAAATAAGGCACTGTGACACAGTCATGCTGCCTCATCTTCTGACCTTAAAGAAAGAGGAAACAAAGGGTGCTTCCAAGTGCTACCAATCAAACACATTGTACAGTTATTCTGCCTTTCCTCCTCAGTGGCTTTAGAAAAATGATCGGGAAAATGATGAGGAAAAACAGGAGACTTACAAATGCAATACATCATCTGGACCCCCAGTAAAATTCTGTGGATGAGGCAGGGTGTTTGCACAATAAGCCTTGGGTGGGATCCAATGGTGCCATTCCACTGATGGAGCTGCTTCTGTCAGCCTGGAAGGGGGGCAATTCCCCACAACCCATCAACCCCCGTGCGCTCAAAATCTGCTCCAGAGGGCGGAAACCCTCCAGAACAGTTTTTTGGGTGGCGAGGAGGAGAGGACTGCAGAGGGAAGGAAAGAGGTGGGGAAAGTCTTCTGTTAGCATGATGTTGGATTTAACCCAAAGTTCCTGCTGCACTATCACTCATTCCAGAAAGGAATGAGTGACTGGGAGGGAATGGGGAGGTTAACTGATGGAGTGTGTGGGAGAGAGAAAAAGGAAGATAGAACAGAGGTGAAAAACAATGAGTGGGGCTATTCAAATACTATATAGAATGGATCTGGGTAACTGCTGGGTTTTCTATATATTTTTTTAAATGAGAGGTCAGACATAATTGTTTCTTTGTCCCAGCAGCCCTCCGTGCAACCTGAAATCTGTTTAGCACCTTGCAGAGCCGTATCTGACACACGCACAGCCTTCTTCTGGGGATTGGGCTTGAGCGAACTGTTCTTCGAGTTCAAAACAGAAAGTGGATTTGTATGGTGCTGACCAGCCAGCCTTTGGGTCAGTCATGAATCAACTTTCCCTCCCCTATCAAAGTAATTTCAGCATTGAAACTAACAGTTCATGAAATGTTTAAACAAATACCACCAGCACGTGGTGGGACAGGGCGGGGGGAGGATAAAGCATCGGATGGCCCACCTGAAACGTGGGGGGCTGTTTACGATCCACAAGATGTACATGTGTCAGTTGAGTGAAGTGTGTGTGTGTGTGCATGCATGCGTGCGGCGGAGGGAGGGTAGAGTTTGACCCACAGCTGAAACATATGCACCCATTCCTCTTTAAAAAGCTGACTGCCTTTGTATTTCAGATTCACATTTCTATAGCATAATGTCAGTTTCCCCCAGAAGACACATTTCACTTTTGACTAAGACTTTATTCTTATGTGGTTGCAAACTATTTCTCTGTTGCTACTACCCTGCAGCTACAGTTAAGCTGAGGATGGCTCTTGGGTTCCATTTATCATTATTAATACTTACGGTATTCATATTTTACTTTGCATACTTTCAAAATACCTTAGCATCCTTAACATTTTCAGGTTAAAAAGAAATGACATGCCAGCATTTACCTGGAAGGAATCTGCTTTTATTTCTTGCTTCCAAGTAATATACTTAAAGAAACTAATTTTCCTAATTGGTTTCTGGAAGTAGTATCTAAGAACATAACATAAGAACATGAGAATAGTCATGCTGGATCAGACAAAGAATCCATCTAGTCCAGCATTCTGCTCTCCCAAGTGGTCAGTCAGCTGCAGCTGCCCATGGGAAACCCACAAGCAGGACATGAGTGCAACAGCACCCTCTTGTCCATGTTTCCCAGCAACAGGTGTACATAGGCATACTGCCTCTGATACTGGAGGCAGCATATAGCCATCAGGACTAGCAGCCATTGATAGCCTTATCCTCCATGAATTTGACCAAACCTCTTTTAAAGCCATCCAGATTGGTGGCAATCACTACATCTTGTGAATTCCATAGTTTAACTATGCACTGTGTGAAGAAGTCCTTCCTTTTATCTGTCCTGATTTTCCTACCAATCAGCTTCATGGGATGACCCCAGATTCTAGTATTATGAGAGAGGAAGAAAAATGTCTTCCTGTCCACTTTCTCCACACCATGCATAATTTTGTACACCTCTATGACATGTCTCCCCTTATTTGCCTTTTTTCTAAGGTAAACAATCCCAGATGTTGTAACCTTTCCTCATGGGGGGGGGAGGTTGCTCCAGCCCCTTGATCATTTTAGTTGTCCTTCTCTGCACATTTTCCAACTATACAATATCCTTTATTAAGTACGGTGACCAGAACTGTACACAGTATTCCAAGTGTGGTCGCACCGTAGATTTGTATAAGGGGAGTATGATATTGTCAGCTTTATTTTCAATTCCTTTCCTAACTATGCATAACACGGAGTTTGCAGCTGCACACTGGGTCAACATTTTCATCAGGCTGTCCACCACAATCCCAAGACCTCTTTCTTGGTCAGTCACTGCTGGCTCAGATCCTATCAGTTTATACTTGAAGTTGGGATTTTTTGTTCCATCATGCATTTTGATGTCCATTCTCCCTGTTTGGGAGATTTTTTTGGAGCTCCTAACAATGTTTTTTTGTTTTGACCATCCTAAATAATTTGGTGTCATCAGCAAACTTGGCCACTTCACTGCTCACTCTTAATTCCAGATCATTTATGAACAAGTTGAAAAGCATTGGTCCCAATACAGATCCCTTTGGGACCCCATTGTTTACATCCCTCCACATTGGAAGAATTTACCATTTATTCCTTCTCTCTGCTTTCTGTTCTTTAACCAGTTACTTATAACTGCTTTGCAGCAGCTCTGGTCTTAACTGACTGGCAGATCCCAGAAATGGTGATGTGAACTCCTGCTTGACCCATTGGCCTATGGCAATCTTCCCCAACCTGGTGCACTCCATATGTTTTGGACTTTAACTCCCATCAGCCCCAGCTAGCATGGCCAATGGTCAGGAATTCTGGGACTTGTCATCCAAAACATCTGGAAGGCACCAGGTTGGGGAAGCCTGGTTTATGGGGTCACTCAGGTTTCTCTCTTTTCCCCCATCCTGTTTAGCATCTACACAAAACTGCTGGGTGAGGTTATGCAGGGATTTAGCACTGCCTGGGTGTCATCAATATGTGGACGATACCCAGCTCATATCTTTTCTTTTCATAGACATTTTGAACCAGTATTTAAGCACAGAAATGGATTGGATGTGGGATAATAAGCTGAGGCTTACGCTGGCTCAGCTTGTCTGAGCGTGGAAAGCTAAGCAGGGTCAGGCCTGGTTATTACTTGGATGGGAGACCCCTCCTCTAGTTTCCTGCATTGAGCAGGGGGTTGGACTCGATAGCCTTGTAAGCTCCTTCCAACTCTATGATCTATGAAATCTATAAATCTATGAAATCTAAAACAGAAGTGCTGTTGCTTCATAGGAGAGCTGAACCAGGAGTAGGGATATGTCCGGTTCTGGCTGAGGTTGTATTCCCCTTGAAAGACCAGGTCTGTATCCACAGCATGCCTTGTTCCTCTTTGCTCAGAGAAGTGCTTTTGTATATCTTCAGCTGGTGTGCCAAGTATGCCTCTTCCTTTATCAAGCAGATCTGGCCAGTGACGCACATGCCTTGGTTTCATCCAGGCTGCATTACTGAACATGCTGTATATGGGACTGCTTCTGAAAGGGGTTTGGAAAACTTGCTGGTGCAAAATACAACAGTCGGATTAATTTCTGGAACCTCCTTTGCTGAACATATCACCCCAGTTTTTGTTTCATCTGTCCAGTTGGTTTCTGGGCAGAATTCAAAGTGTAGGTTCTTATCTATAAAGCCCTAAACCAGAGTTCTCCAACCTTGGGTCCCCAGATGTTTTTGGCCTACAACTCCCAGCATGCCCCAGCTATGCTGGCTGGGGCATGCTGGGAGTTGTAGGCCAAAAACATTTGGGGACCCAAGGTTGGAGAACACTGCCCTAAACAGTTTGTGAACAGGGTTTTGAAGGACTATCACCTCCCATATGAACCTGTATACCCACTGTGTTCAGTGGGAGGCCTTGCTGTGCACCCCACTACTTTCAGAAGCACAATTGGTTAACAAGCCAGCTTCATAACCCATTGTGTGAAGTTAGCTTGGTTTGAAACTAACCACTTTGTGATGAACCATGATATCTGGTTTGTACATAACAACAAGCCAAGAATTATGGGTGGCCATGGAAGTGAAAGTAAACGCTGCCTTTCTTTATACCACATGGAGTAAGAGAGGGGAGCATGTGAGCCTGAGACTTTCCTCAGGCTTGTTTAAGCTTGTGTACATAGTGCTGAAGAATGGTTAGCATTACATGTGAAAATGGCTACTATCAGTAAATTTGAATACAGCCTGTTTAAGTAACTCCCGTTGAACTTGCATCTGAGTAAAGATAGCTAAAATTGGGCTACAAGTCATATAAAGGGTTTTTAGTGATTCATTGTTCCCAACTGATTTATGCAGTCACTTCCAGACATTTTTGCAGGACAATGAATGATCAGTGTGTGTGTGTGTGTGTGTGTGTTTCATTTTGTTGTTTTCCATTTACAGTAAACCATCTTAAAGTTATCATTTGATTTAATACCATTGACTCCTATACATTGTGTGGATTTGCACATGCTCTTACCATTTTGCAAACTATAGGCGGGTTTGTTTGTTTTTACACACATGGTACTTGGTGTCACACAACAAATTTGCTTTTGATTTTGTGGGAGCAACTCACTTTTCCGTACATCTATGAAAGAAGTAGCCTGCAGTTAACTGTACATGTGAAGTTTCCTGATAGTTTCTTAAGGCTGCAATAGGGTTGCACTGTTAATCTTCTATACCAATCTCACTAAATTTTAACTTAACTACTGTATGCTGTAGGTTGCATCTAAAATTAAATTTAGGACAAAAAAGTAGAACTAAAGACTGAAAAAACACCTTGCTCTTTAGCTGTAATGTTTTCACTGGCTACATATTTTTGATTTGCCATGATGTCCGAGATGGCTTCGAGAAACTAACCTGCAGTCATTCTTCTAAAAAAAAACTATCTGTAACCTAACTCTTTTACTCAAGACCAGAGATCAAAGGTGCAAACTGCCAGCCTTAGCTCTGCTGTCTTGACTTGGTTCTCTCAGGGCCTTGCCCTGGGTCTATACACTGGATTAGCACTGAACCACAGAGGAACCACACACACTGTGTGGGGTAAAACCAGGAATGTTTATTTAAGGTAAACAGATTACAGTAAAAGGTAGGGAATGAGGGAAGAGGGAGAAAGCTGGGGAGACACTTTGGTACATACAGTAGAGCTATAAAATAACAAAAGCTAGTTCCTTTACTATATAAATACCCAGACCCTTACTCCTTTACCTGGGGGGTTGGTCTTCTCAGAGTTTGCCTTAGCAAAACCCTACTCCCGCGAAAGCGTGTAGACAACAATAACCCAAACCAGAAGCCACAGCAGCAGTATAGATTCTTCCCCCCACCCCTCCTTTCAGTAGCCCAGGTGTCTTTAGCCAATCAGGATTAACTTCATCTGGGCCAGGCAGGGGAGGGGTGGCTCTTTGCCGCATTTGCATGCAAATAGCTGCGGCACCGGCCATCAAAGACATGGGAGACTCTGCGGGGTCAGGAGCCATCAGAGAAACTACGTACATTTTGCATTTCCCAGCCCACATCTGGGATTATACTTGTTTACATGTGAGGAGGTGTGTGTGTGTGTGGTGCAGGAAACTCTGACGCTTTTTCTCCACATTAACTTATTTGGAAAATTACACCAAATAGTTTACCTGGTCAAAAACAGGTGAATTACTCATGTAAACTCTAAAGTTTGCAATATGTTAACCTGTGTGGTGCTGCTATACATTCCAGTCTGTCCTATATATTTATTTTGCAACATAATCTGTAGGCAAGAGACTGCTTTTCAGAACTCTTGGATTGCCTCCATTTTGGGACAGGTTTTTCCCCCTTGTGTCAATAGAGACAACATTTTGCATTTATCTATTGCTCATAGTTGAGTCATCCAAAATTACATCTGACTCATATAATGATACCAGTGAGTTACAGACTTGGGATATAATCCATTAGGACATTCTCTTGTGCAAATCGCATGATTGAATGTTAGTTGTAGCATGCTAGTTTGGCTACAAAGACATGGAAGTTATACAAGAGCATCACTGTATTGTTTCCCTGCTGTTACTCTCTGGGCTGGGGCTTATGCAGGAAAGCTTTCCTTGGGGATTGTGCTTTGGGTTTCTATGGTCAGGGTTACTGCCTACTTTGCAGCAAAGTTTCTCATTGCAGGAATCACCTCTGAATTGATTCATTAAAATGTCTTTGCTGGAATCCCAGTTTCTCATTGCAATTCACCTCTGAATTGATTCATTAAAATGTCTTTGCTGGCACTTCCCAAAAATGTGCAAAATGTGCAAAATGTCCACATCAGTGGAATAGCAGTGAAGGATTTATACACGGAGGGCATCCTTTATTAGACTTTACAGATGCTGCGATTATAAAGAGCCTTTGGGGAATCTGAAAAATAATTTGTCATATAGTTGGATGATTTTTTTCTAGATATTTTTATTTCCCCCACTGAACATTTTATTGATGCAGGTGCTTTTATAACGATGCATTGACTTACAGTATCTGGTTAATTATTTCAGCTCTCAGAATGGCGGATGATAGTGCATATCTCTTGGGAGATCATCCGGTGAGTATGTGTGATAGTAACATGATAAAAATGTGTATAAAGCATCATGTGTAGCTATATATACTTACAAAGTATATATATATATATATATATACACACACTCACAAAAGTAAGACTGTTTGTACATAATATGGTTTACAAACATAGTTTATATATATGTATATATATATTTATATATATATATATGCTTATGGTAATTCAACTAGAGGACTTGATGAATGAAGTCATAGTAGAACTGCAAAATGCTGCACCGTGCTGTGCTTCAGTTACTAAATGGCTGGGAGCTAGGGATGTACAAATGGAATGAAAGCCACTCTGCACACATTTTGCAGATTTTCAGGCAGCTTTCGCTCTGTTGTTCACCCATTGACGGACTCAGAATTTGCACAAATCCATGCAAACCCATTTGCACAAATCAGCCAAAAATTCAAAAAATCCCCCCAAAACACATTCACGCTTTAGTCTATGGGGGATTTTCTCATTTTTGCAATTTCTTTTATTTTTTTCATACTTTTTGGAAGCTAAATTTGCCGAAAACTACACAAAATAAAAAAATCAGTTCACAAGCCCCATGCAGCCTAGGAAAGCTGGTCCGCTGAGGGCAGACTCGTAGAAAGCTGGATTTATTCGAGTATGTTGCGGACTTCTCCAAAATCCCCACTGGGAGCTATTTAGCTACTCTTTATTCGGTCTATTAAATCTCTGTTATTTAAAGGCAGAGTAAGACCTGGTTCTCAACCTGGTTTAACCCATGAATTGGCAAAGCCGCAAAGTGTGCCCGCTGCCTCCCACGCGCTTGTCACTTTTGCTTTCAATCAGCTTTAATCAACAACCCAGGAACGCCTGTTCCTGGGTTGTTTGATATGATGTCTGACTTCTGAATTCTGAGTTGTTGTAGGGTTAAACAACCCAGAGTTGACACGTCACCCTGTGGAAGTGGGAGGTCTAATGCTGGTATTACCAGTCTGCTGCCACCACCTGAGGTATTTCTCTTACATTACCTGGTTCCCTCAGGAATACCAGTGCACCTATGTTCCTACTGTATAAACTGCTAGCTCCAGACCTCTACTAAGCCATACTGGATAAATAACAATGTTTTTATTTTCTTATTAAGTAATAGTAACAGTTCACATTCCCCCAAATTCAAGTAAAATAATAAAGCCACACAAAGTTATCTAACTCCTTTCTCTCTCAGCTTGCAACCTTGGAACCACACTGACCAATCCCACCCCAGGAAAAAAGGCCCAACCACAATGAGGTTCTACCATTAGGACAGCTAAACCCAGTAATAAATACAATCTGCTGAACTTTAATAAAAACAACAGTTCCCCATTTTGTCATATTTCCCTTTCCTTCTTCCCAAGAGGAACTCTGATCTGAGTTCCTGGGTTATTGATTAAAGCTGATTCAAAAAGTGGCAAGCGCACAGGAGTCGACATGCTCAGTCCCTCACCTGTGGCCCTGACAACCCATGGTTTAAACAACCCATGAGTTGTCATTATGTGCAAACTGGGCCAAATCTGCTTTTGCTGTAAGTGTGAGTGTTGCTTTGTTTTTAAGCTACTTTTCTGTGTTAACATTTCTCAAACAAAAACACCTCTTAAATGATTGTATGCATTTCTTTCCAAGAAGAATCCATCTGACCCTGTGCTCCCAAGGTCTTTTTTCATTGATATCTGCAACTCTGGATGAGAAAGTGTAAGAAATAGGCAGTAAATCAGATTTTGGCCACAAATAATAATATACTTATATCCATATCTTAAAGAAAATGCAAAGTAAGCTTTTTGAAAGACATTATAAAAACATTTACTTGGTATCGCATTTTTAGGTCCGTGCATCCTGTATGAGTCATAACTATGGTTTAGATGTTGCTTCGTTTGCTCATTAATGAGTGGGAGTTGCAACTTTTTGACACTAACTGAGCTTCTTGTATTACATCATGGTCAAATTAGTGAAAGGCAAATTTTCCAAATACGTATCATCCACCCACTGTAAATTGTGAAGCATACCCATGCTGAAAAAAGGGGGGTTGTTTTGGTTTTAGTTTTCATATCCTGGCCAAGTTGGGCCTGCAGTCCTCCAAACATTAGTACTGCATGATCTTTAGTCACTTACTGGAGCTTTCTTGGGGCTTCTGTGCAAATCCTCATACAATTTAACAGGACATGTGCATGGTGCTTTATAGAGGTCAAAAGGAGAGGTCCCTGCCCCAAGGAGCTTACAATCTAAAATTTGACATGGGGAAGCAACAGAGGAAGGAGAGGGAAGTTGGGAGAGAACTAAACAGGTAGAGAATGTGAGATCATTTCACAAACACATACTTAGGCTTAGTTACAGTAGGGCATGAGAACTAGGGGGCTGTGCCAAAGTCGTCTTTAAAAAGGTGGGTTCTAAGAGTGATTTGAAGGAAGATATTATTGATCTGGGAGGCGTTTCCAAGTATCAACTATTGTAGTTGTATGTCCATATGTACTCTATGTAATACTGTGTAGTATGTAGTAGTTTCATAGTATTTTATTTATTTATTTATTTATTAGAGCCAGTGTGGCATAGTGATTAGAGTGTTGGACTGGGACTCGGGAGATCCAGGTTCTAGGCCCTTCCCCTAGTAGCCACCCTTCTAGCCTCTTTTGGAGGGGGCACTCTGAGAAAGGCCATAGTTCCAGTTCCATAGTATGGAACTATGGCATTTCAACAGTATCAATGATTGTTGCATTTCTCCCATGGACTGCAATCCTGGGGCTAGCTAAGCTTCTGCATGCTTGACCATTGAAGCCTATGAGCTCAAGCATATATATAACAGGATGCAGGACTTCAATTGCTGATTGTAACTCTGAGCCTCTGTATGCATTTAGGGCTCTCATTGTTGGCTATAGCTGATGGAGCTCTTTTTTCCCCCTTGCATGGTTGGTAGTGGAAAAGCCCACTGATCTAGGTGGTACTGGGCTACCTTGTAGCGCAGGCAGGTTGAACCTCTTTCAGCCCGAGGGCTGAATTCCATTTGGAGAAGCTCTCAGGGGCCGCACTGCAGTGGTGGGCAGGGGCAAAAGGGGTGGGGCCAAAATACCAGCATGTTTCAGCCTAAAGCTCTTACTGCCAGTCATTATACCTTAGGAAAGGCATTGCAATCTTTTAGAATGGGAAAAGAATTGCACAAAAGCCAGGAAACCACCAAATGTTCAGTGGTTGGGGGAAAGAGAGTGGGGCCTGAGAAAGGGGGCAAACTCCAGAGGGCTGAACTAGGACCCCAGGTGGGCTATTTTCGGCCCCTCGGCCTGAGGTTCTGCACCCTTGTAGTGTCACAGCCATTGGACACAACAAAGTTTTGTACACATTTACTGGCAGTCTGCTAAATAATATATTGATCCACTTGGTAACTGAAACCAAGTCCTGCAAATAGCTAAATGGTGAAATGGCCCTGGGATGGTAGCTGTACAGGACAAAATTTAGGCAAGAAGCATTAGTTTGTAAAAGTAGTGTGTGTGCGCGTGTGTTGTTTTTTTTAAAGCAGTGTTAATGTCTCCAAATGTTGCCTGAGCCTGAACCATCTTGATTTATTAAGAAGTGCAAACATTCTCAATGCAGGTGTTTGCAGTGGACCACTTCCCCATGGGGATGCCGCTGTTCAATAGCACAAGCATGCTTACATCTGATCTACCACTTCGCACAGGTAAGAGCCCTTGCTGCTTGATCGGGATGGTTTATTGATGGTTGTTTGGAAAAGTCTCACATTAAGAGGCTTATTTTTTGTCTAAAACGATTATGGATCATCATTATCGGGCTTAAAAAAAAAGATTTAAAAAATCAAAGAAACTGACTAGAACGGTTCTTAATCTTGCACGACTATTTTCTTGTGCTAAAAATCTTGCTGGTTAAGATATTTGAAATATTTGTTCCTTGACCTGATTACCTGAAATATCTCTAACTTTAAAATAAATAAATAATCTGTAACTTAAAGGTGCCTGAGTTTGCTCCACCCCCCCTTTCCCTCCCTTCTCTTTTGTGTTGTATCTTTCAGATTGTAGGGCAGGGACTGTCTTGTTTCCTTGCTGATCTTATGTAAGCCACTCTGGGAGCCCTTTGGCTGAAGAGGGGAATGAAAATGCTTTAGATAGCTAGATATTTCAGGATTATGATTATTACTATTACATTATATCAGTCTGTAATGGGGTGTATAGTTTAAGTACGTGGCTCCTTCCTCATTTCTGAAAATGTACTGAGCGCTTAAGATTGCCTGACCAATGAACACCCTGCAGTTGTGTTCTGAAATAGAGGGCATTAAGTTCAGTAACTAAGTTCCTCAATTTTACAGTCGGGGAACTCTCTATGTAAAGCTCCATTTATATCTCCTGCTTATCCCAATTCTTTGAGTATATTGTATAGTACATGACAGTGATTTATATACCCAGACCCCATGCTGACCCACTCTTACTAAGATATCCTGTGTGTATTGGAATCTTAATTTCACAAAATGATTTAAGGCACAAGCCTATGAATGTTTAGACAGAAAAAAGGCCTATAGCGTAGCTGGCTGGGGCATGCTGGGAGTTGTAGGCCCTTTTTCTGTCTAAACTTGCATGGGATTTCACCCTTATGGTCTTTGTGGTAATGTCCTTCACCACAAAGTACCGTTATTCCCATCTGATATATGGGGAGCCAAGGCTGGGAGATAGTCCTTGCCATGCCTAGGTCTCCCTGGATCCTCAATTCTCTCTTTCTCTGTCCACTTTGCATCAGTGGATATACTATATATATTGTCTGTCACACAAAAACCATGGTCACCTCCAAAGTGATGGAAAAACAGAAAGATTCCATTCTAATTACCATTTCTAGTTACATTTCTCGGACAGCATTTACCTACTGGAGAGGTAATGTGGTCTACAGCAAAGTTAGTTTCCTTTATCATTTAAATCTGTTTCCATATCAGTGAATTGTGTATTTCCTGTCAGATGTCAAAGTATGGAAACCTCTACCAGTCTTATTTAATATCTCCTTAAGTGGTGAAAATGAAAGATTCATTCTGGAACTCTTTTTCTCGTTGTCACATGAATGGGCAGCTATCACGGCCATACTACACGTTACCTTAAAAACATAGCATGCAGCTCTGTCAGTGCTTTCCCCCCCTTACTAACAAGTAACTGCGGGCCCCTGATCTGGATCAGGACCACAATGAGTGGGAGGGCTAAAGCCCACCCCAACCTCCATGCTACGGTCCTATTCTGGATTGGGTCCACCGTGCTTACTTTTGAGTAAGTAAAAAGTTATAACATAGCAGCATAGTCTGTATTAAGGGTAACCTATTTGTGGGATTCTTGGATCCATAGAAACAGAGTGTGGATTCCAGTGGTCCATCTTCCATAGCATAAGTAAGGAGCCAGGAGTGGAGGATACATTAGGCATAGGGGACATGTTATCTGTATATAAATCTTTGCAGCTTTTAGTCAATTGTTTAATTTCTTTTACTTTTGAAAGTCTCTTTCATTGAGCCAATTTGGGACAGATGTCACAATGTGTGAAAATACAATACATGTCAGTGATAGCAACCATATTGCTTAAATATTGTAATCTCAAAATAATCTTTATGGAATATGTGTCTAGATCACATATGCACTGATTCTGTTTTATACAACCAGATTTGAGTTGGTTCTCAGGCTCACCAGACTCAGTATAAAGAATCAAAGAGTTTATCTGTCTAGAGAGGAGAAACTTCAGCAAAGGTAGCTTCTCCCAGTCTGGTTTTGTAGTAATGTAAAAAGCTGTGTGTGCCAAAATTGTACATTCTAAATAGCTCTGAAGGACACTAGACTCTTGTTACATATTGAATTGAAAATGCCAGATAGCTACGTGTCTTGACAATTGAATGCTGTGTTGTCAAGGAACATGCTAACATAAAAAGGATTAGTGCTGTACAGTTAATTCTTCTTTTGTATATATAGATGTGAAATGCTTGGGAAGTTTGGGGACTTTCTGACAAAATGCCCTGCTTCTTGCAAGTTTTCAAAGATTAAAAGCTTGTTGTTGTTGTTGTTGTTGTTGTTGTTGTTAGAATAGTCTTATTAAACTGCATTTTCTTTTCCCAAGTTAAATACCATGGATGACTTAGACTGGAATTGGACACTAGAAACAGGGAGATAGGATGTATGAATGACTTGTACTCCCTTTCACTGTGCTTCCTATGTAACCTGTGGAGTGAGAAAGACACCTCTTTTTCCCAGCTATGAGATGTGTGAACTCTGCATGCACCATTTATTATTATTTACTCCCACTTTGCATATTATGTACTTCTCCTCACTCCTTGTAATGTGTGAAGCTGATCTAAAGCCTAAGGTTGCTTTGAACATTGGCTGTTCAGTTGTTCCATTTTATTTATTTATCATGGCCAGGATCTAGAGGCTTAAGTGTACACACAAATTACTTCCATGCACTCATGTGAGGGTTCCTGATTTTCTTTTCTTGTGACAATCATTCTGGAGGATCTGCTGATCTTTAGGGGCCACTTTTTGTGGGACACAGGGGGCTACAGCATGGTGGGGTGGCTGAAAAGCCACAAGTTACCACTGGAAAACTGTATGTGGCCCTCTGGATTCTGCCCATATTTTTAAACCACTTTCCCTTAAAGCTCAAGAAAGTAAGCAAAGTACCAGAAAGCAACTCTGAATACTTAACAATATTAAATAGATAAAAATAAAACACCGAGAATATTAAAACTGAGCAGTATCAGACAACCTCAACCTACTCTTAACCAAAAGGCCCACCTGAACAAAATGATTGAGTTTGCACGTCACGACCGGGCGGACAATCCACCCTGCGAATATGCTATGTTGGTGGGTTCTTTCTGAAACAACCCACGGTGTGCCCAACAGATGATCGGACTTGTCTCTTCTCCCCCCACCGCAATCACAAGCCCTTTTGCTCTCTCCACTCCTTTTTCCCCCTCCCCTGCTTTTTTCTTTTTTCAGAGATCACTTCACGATCTCCAGTTTGACAGTTAGTGACATCCCCTTTAAAGTACCCAAGCAGCACATTGGAAGGACTGCCACTGGTTTGTCACCCCCTCTTCTTCTTTTCTTTTTTGTGCCCCAAATGTGCACGATTTCTTTTCTTTTTAAAAAATATCTAATCGGACTTGTGCAGTTCTGTGGATCCAAAATGTCATGCCTCACCTAGGCAACATCCTGGAGGGTGTCTGCTGTGAAAGTACAGCAGGCATCCCTCATGGGCATTGACCCAGAGAGCCTGCCAAGAGCTTTATTTTTTACTTTGTTTTCTCTTGACAGCTGTCAAAAGGTGAGCTGTCAAGAGAAAGCAAAGCCATGAGTGATCTTTGCTCATGAAAAGGGAGTGGCCAGTAGATTACCCCCTTCATGGTGAGATCCTCAAGGTGTGTTTGTTTGTTTGTTTGTTTGTTTGTTTTGAGCAACCTGACTCTTGTCAGGTTCCTCTCACCTTTCCACCCTTTCCTGAGACTCTAGGCACTTTGAAAAGGGTGGAACAATGTGAGCAACCCCTCTCACGGGAGCATGGAGGTTTGACAACTAGCTATCAAAACTCCTGTTCCTTTTAAAAGATTGTGGTTTTTTGACATGGCTAACCATGTATTTTTGACAGGGACATATCCATTCATGCCTGCATATGTCCCTCTCAAGAAACCAAAGAATAGTACTGTCAAGAAAGGGCTCGCGATCGCGGAGGGGGAGGGGTCACTGAGCCAGTGTCAGGTGCTCCATCTTGCTGCTTGGGCTACCTGCTTCCTACATCCCACGATGGGGTCGGTCTCCCAGTTTCAGAAGACACAACAACCCACTTTGAGTCCAACGACCCCAAGAACAAGCCATGGGTTGTTGGGTGGCTTGTTGCCCATGAACAAGCCACCCTGTGGGATTTGGTCTGAGTTTGCACAACATGACAACCCACCATGGTTTGTCACCCACAATTGGTTCTCATGTGCAAACCCAGTCAGTGGGCCTGTTCACACATCACGCTAACCCATTGTGGACAATAAGCGATGGTGGGTTGGTTGTCATGCAGACAACTCACAGTGAGCCTGACAGACGATCAGACTCACCATGGGATGTTGACCCTTCCTCCCCCCTCCTCTCCCCTTAGTCTTCCCATGGGTATCCCAGGGGACACTGCAGGAGGAACGAGTAATTTCCCCCCTCCCTGTTACGATCGCAAGCCATCTCAGGCTTGTCCTGGCTTTTTTTTCTTTTTACCCTTTCCCCTACATCATTTTAACCAACCCTGGACATTGCTCAGAAGAGACTTCAAGGTGGCTTGACAGCTGCCTTTCACAATCTTGGGGGGGGGGAATAGAGTAAAAGGGGGGGGAAGCCACAGCGAGCACAAAATGGCTCACAATCATGGTGGGGAGGGGGGAAGCCAGTGCCAGCTGCCCCCAAGTGCCACTTTGGCACTTTGGGGGTGGCTGGCACTCATAGTCACCCAGGAGCTCCATGGCAAGAGTGGCAAGAGTTTTTTGCCACGCTTGCCATGGGGCTCTGTAGCCAATACCCCATAAACATGATGGGGTCAGTCATTCGGGTTCAGATGACACGACAACCCATCTCGTGGGTACAACAACCCCTAGAACATCCCATGGGCTGTTGGGGTAGCTTGTTCCCCGTGAACAAGCCACCCTAGGTAAATCGGTCTGGGTTCGCACAACATGACAACTCATTACGGGTAGCAACCCACGATGGGTTATTGTGTCTTGCAGACCCAGTCAATATCTTTTCAGCAGTGGCACCTTGCCTGTGGAATGCCCTCCTCAGATGTTGACCCAGTGTGCAGCTGCTGTGAAAAAGGCAAACTCCATGTTCAACATAATTAAGAAAGGAATTGAAAATAAAACTGCCAAGATCACACTGCCCTTATACAAATCTATAGTGTAACCACACTAGAATACTGTGTACAGTTCTAGTCACCGCACTGCAAAAGTGCAGAAAAAGGCAACTAAAATGATCTAGGGGAGCAACTCCCCTATGAAGAAAGGTTACAACTGTTGGAGGATATGGGAAGGAGTCGGTCCTATACTGGTTAGGCCGAAGCAGAGTTTTCCCCCTTATC
Source organism: Shinisaurus crocodilurus (assembly GCA_021292165.1). Lineage (NCBI taxonomy): Eukaryota > Metazoa > Chordata > Lepidosauria > Squamata > Shinisauridae > Shinisaurus > Shinisaurus crocodilurus. The sequence goes on from CM037876.1 coordinate 32,385,817, forward strand.
CACAGCCTTGTTATTGAAGCTGGTTATCACCACGTGGGTTGCTAAACCCTTGCTAAAAGGCTCTTAAAAGGAAACAGATTGTCCATACAAGGTTTAAAACTAATAAAAGACATTTATTAGTTTTTCTTACAGTCCATTGATTCATATGGGTGTGTCCATCAGGTTGGAGAGGGAGAGAGAGAGAGGGAGAGAGCTGGCCACAGAGAGGCAGGAAGTAGGGAGGAGGGCTTACAAAACATGCACCCTGGGGGTTGTTCAATTAACCCTTTCCTCCCACTCTAACTAATGGTTATATTACCTCGTTGATTTATTACAATTTCCAACAACAGCTGGGATTGTTTAGCTTAGAAAAAAGGCGAGTAAGGGGAGACATGATAGAGGTATATAAAATTATGCATGGTGTGGAGAAAGTGGACAGGGAGACATTTCTCTCCCTCTTTCATAATACTAGAACCCGGGGTCATCCCATGAAGCCGATTGGTGGGAGATTCAGGACAGATAAAAGAAAGGATTTCTTTTTCTATCACACAGCGCATAGTTGAGCTATGGAATTCACTTCCACGGGATGTGGCGATGGCCACCAATTTGGATGGCTTTAAAAGGGGATTGGACAAATTCATGGAGGAGAAGGCCATTGGTGGCTACTCCTACTGTGCTTCCTCCAGTATCAGAGGCAGTATGCCTATGTACTCCAGTTGCTGGGGAATATGGGCAGGAGGGTGCTGTTGCACTCATGTCCTGCTTGTGGGATCCCGTGGGCATCTGGTTGACCACTGTGTGAACAGAATGTTGGACTAGATGGACCCTTGGTCTGATCCAGCATGGCTCTTGTTATGTTCTTATGTTCAGATATGCTTGCTTGGCAGTTGGCATCCACCTTAATGTCTTTTTGATGCCAGGCCTTTAAAAATCTTTAAATTGAAATTGTTATATTTTTAATCTTCGTATTATGAGATTCTTTTAGCATGACTGTTCTAGCTATGTGAAATTTATTCATTTGGCTCTCTGTATTATTGATTATTGCTGTGATTTTAATCTCTTGATCTTTGCTTTGATATGATCTGTTTTGTTTTATAGTGATTTTAGTGGAGTCATTTGAAAAGATTTTCCATTCTATTGAAATTGTGATTTTTATTTGTTTTTTATCTTGTACATCACCCAAAGAACTGTTGTTTGGCAACTAATAAATGTGGGGCAGAAATAGTACCTTAACTATAACTTGACTAGAAGTTATTCTCTTACATACTGTACTTTAATATTGCTAACTTTTTGAAAACTTTGGCAGAGACTTGTGGTTATGGACAATAAATATATGAGTAGTCTCATGTGGGGCATGTTAAGATTTGCATATGTTGCTGACCAGGGCCAAAGTCATATCAGTATAACCAAAAAGGTTAACCATTTGACGTCACATATCTGTCCTCAGTTATTTGAAGCTTCATATGCAAAATTTTGGCTTTGTCAATGCAATGTTCTTACAAATGGTAACACTTCCAACTTTTATTTTCTTCCTTCTTTTTCATTTGAACTAGCTGATGGGACATACCTTCAAATTGTGGAACAGCCTAAGCAGGTAAGAGCAGACCATTGCATATTTTAAACAATGAAAGACTTTTAAATTAAACAAGGTCTCAGTTTTGCTGTAATGTTAAATGTAGTGTGTTAAATAACACATTGACCCGGATCGCATGCTGCAACCCACCCGCTCCCATTGAGATAAAGAATAAAGTTAAAGGAATTAACTTTATCGTTATGTCCAAACCCAGAACTCTGGGTTGTTGGGGGAGAGTCAACCCAGAGTTGGAAACTATGGTTTAACCTGGATTTTTTTAGCTCTGTCCAGTTGCAGCAGGTGTGGGCGAGTGGCCAGGAACCAGCACACTCACTTGCTCCCACTGCATTTTCAACAACCTAGTTTGTTAATGGTGGGTTGTTGCGATGTGCAAACCAGACCAATGCCATCTTGCTTCATACAAAGTCTGGCTCATTACTGGTGAATTAATATTGCTTTTGTTGAAGAGTAATGCTTTGTCTTATTAGCATCCTGGCAGGAGCCTAAATATATTGCAGAAGAAACAATGTTGCAGTTTCTCAATATATAAATATGGCATGTTTTTGACAAAGCAGCTGTATGTAAATATAACAGGTAAGGGATGCTACACTTGTGTGGTATCTCTACCATACAGAATGCATGTTTTCCCAAAGGAGACTATAACAGCGTACAAAGAAAATGTAGAAACAATCTTTATGTTGAAATTGGGGCAAGTCAGGAATCTCTAAAGATCCAGGAACTCTTTGCTTTCATTTTGTTTCAGGACTGATTAGCCTCCTGGATCATGCTTTCTTAATCATTCATACAGTGTTTGATGTGCAAATATTTCTTTTTGCTTACTGTAGCAGTAACATTTGAGAGTAGGTTGCGATAATTTCCATTTTTACGGATAGTGAAATGGTTGTTCAGATATAACATCAGACCATTGGAATTATATGAACATGCATTCAGAAGCCTCAGGTTTGCATGCTTCATAGATTTCATAGATTATAGAGTTGGAAGGAGCCTACAAGGCTATCAAGTCCAACCCCCTGCTCAATGCAGGAAACTGCAGGAGGGGTCTCCCATCCAAGTGATAACCAGGCCTGACCCTGCTTAGCTTTCCATGCTCAGGTAAGCTGAGCCAGCGTAAGCTTCATCTTCCCCAACCCATTTTTATTTAGTTATTTATTTCTATTTATATCCCACCCTATAGCAAGGTTCTTATGGCAGTTCCTGCACCCCAATTCCATATCTCTAATTTTGTTTTGAGGCAAGCTGCAGTTTTTCCAACTCATGCAAATCTGGCAAAATATGGTTTGGGCTTGCTCTGCAAACCAGCATTGAATTGTTGTTTTTGATCTTGGTCTGCCAGGCAGCCACAAACCATAGTTTGCCTCAAACCAGTATTAGCAGCAGGAAATCTTTGTGTATGAGGGAAGAGGGACTTCACGAGACCATGGCTCCTGACCATTTGCTTGTATAATGTCAAAACATAGTTGGGCATTTTTAAAAACACTTTAGGTACTTGGAAGATAAGAAGCTGCCTTATACCAGTTCAGACTATGACTAGGTTCACACAACATGACAAGACAGAGTATGGGTTGAGTATGGGTTGTCGTTGAATCATGAGTTGTTGTGTTGTGTGAAGCCAGCCACACTAATGAACCATGGTTTGTTAACCTCAAACAACCCACAAAACCCATGGTTTGTTGTTGGGTTGTGAACTGTGGATTGTTCGTAGGTAACAAACCATGCTTTGTTAGCATGGCTGGGTTCACAACCCACAATTCAACGACATCCCATACTCAACCCACACTCAACCTATACTCTGGCTTGTTGTGTTGTGTGAACCCAGACGATTTGTTCATCTAGCCCAGTATTGTCTGCTCTGACTGTCAGTGGATCCCCAGGGTTTCAGGCAGAGGCCTTTATCACTTGCTGCTGGCTCCTTTTAACTGGAGATGTCTGGGAATCAACCAGGAATCGTCTGCATGCAAAGTATGTGTTCTATCACTGAGCTACAGCCCCTCCCCGTAATCATGTCTGGACTACAGTGATGAAATCTCGTGGCTGAGGAGGGATTCATTTTCAAGGGTAAAGAAATAGACTCTATTCATCGGCCTAGTTCGCACGATAATCAGGAAAAGAAGCCGTGGTGGCTTCTTTTCCCTGTACAGTCATGCCTTGGATTGAGAGCATAATTTGTTCCGGAAACGTGCTTGTAATCCAAAACACTCTTATATCAAAACGAAATTCCCCCAAAAAAAATTTGTATAGAGATTTTTAATTTAAGCCGTACTACAGTACTTGTATTGCAAGACGTCGCTTGTATATCAAGTCAAAAAAAATTAAATAAATATTTAAAAATTTGCTTGTCTTGCAAAACGCTCTCAAACCAAGTTCCTTGCAATCCAAGGTATTACTGTATATGCTGGCTGTGCGCCTTGCCATTCGCCTAATTATCTTTGCGGTGCGCATGATTCAGCTATAAGTAAGCAGGCATTGCTTGAATAAATCTATCACCAAGGGAACAAAGGAAGGCAGCTATATCCCAGGTTGGCCCTCCACCATAGCCTCAATATGAAATTGGATCCCAACAGCTGCCCCAGACGTTCTACTTGGATTCATAAATTATGGCTTCCACATCTTAGAATGCTGAAATATTTGTAGCAAATTTTGAGTGAAAGTCAAACATCCGTTGTAATGTTAAAACGGAAAAAGATTTGGACAGAATAGTTGGTGCCTAGGCTTTGAGGTTGATTACTCATCTTGAGAGATTTTGTATGAGTAGGATGGCTAGCTGTGGATTGCAAATTCAGAGTCTCATAGATCATAGAGTTGGAAGGAGCCTACAAGGCTATCAAGTCCAACCCCCTGCTCAATGCAGGAAACTAGAGGAGGGGTCTCCCATCCAAGTAATAACCAGGCTTGACCCTGCTTAGCTTTCCACGCTCAGACAAGCTGAGCCAGCATAAGCCCAGTTCATACATCATGACAAACAAACCACAGATGGGAGGTTTGTGGTTTGTTTGGGTGTTCTTGCTTGTAGGACGAGTCAAGTGGGAGCGATCAGGCAGAGTGCACCAGCATGCTGCTTGGTCCTGATAAGCCAGGGTGCCCTGGAACCCTGGATTATCATGATATCTGAACCAGGGCTATATCAATAGATTTCTGTATCTCCTTTTAAAAATATACACATCACGATAGGATGATGGTCATATCCGTATCCAGCATAAAATACCTTAAAACATTTAAGGGATTCTTGCAAGTTTATGAACCTTGTACCTCCAACCCAAACTCTGCCTTACCTTACAGGAAATATAGAATAACATAAAGAAAAAGGAACTGTTTAAAGAATTCTTAATTCCTTTAACTTTCACTTAACATCATACTTCTTAAAATAATGACATAGGTATGCTTGCCAGATGCTAGAATTTGATGCAGGCAGTTCAGTTTTGATGCGGTTTTTCCTATTAGAAAATTCTTACAGTCCAGAAACTTCTATGTGTTATCTCTGATACCCTCTATGCTTACCCCTATATGCTTGAAGTATGCATACATTTTACCTATTCAGTGAACATATGCTGTAAAAATAGTACTGAAGAAAAAAAGTCATAACCTTTTTGCTGAAATGCTGCATTTATTAATGTGATTCAATACTACCCTCAGTTAAGAGTTGTAAAAGACATGAATATATGAATTCTTTGCTGCATTATTCCAGTAATAAAATGATGTCACTCTCTTTTTATCTGTAAGTTGAGTTGTCCATTAATTATGTCAGCTGGCATTTCTTCTGTCAGCTGATTCCAAATATTTGCTTCTGAGAATGTCAGAGTAGATGATATTATGTATTTTACTGTACTAACAGTTTTCTGGTTATACAGAACTCTTTAATTATAACCAATTCAGTATAACTTGAAAGTTTGCATACATTTACCAATGTAACATAGACCAGTAAAACAACTGATTTTGAGCATCTCATTCTCTGAAATATGCATGGCTATGACTCTGTTCTAAATTCCCAATATTGGAAAGAAGTAATATAAAGCCACCTTTTGTCATCTGCATGTTGTTGGTATTTAAACTTTACTGCTAATATTTGGGGAGCATGACAGTAACTGTGGGACAAAATATTTTTGTGGAATATTCAAGGATTATTTATCATGGCATTATCATGGACTTTTCAGCCCGTCCAGCAAGGGCACTTTGGAAGGGGAGGGAAGGAGGCTTGATGAGGCTCAGGATTAATCATATCCTGGCCTCTCAGGTCTCCTCCCCTCCCCACCCACTGGAAAGCCTCCTTTTCTCCATCTCTGACGGCGAGTTTCCAGCCTTGGAGACAGCCGGCACAGTTCTCTCTACAGTGGTTGCAAGGGGGCAGGGGCGGGGCATCAGATCTTCACTTCCCCTTCCGAGGTTGGAGCACTGTCTCCAACCTCGGTGGGGGGAATCTGAACTATCCTATGGCCCTTGAGACACTTGCCCAAGGACCATAGGATTGCTCTCTTAATCTCTTTTTTAAAATTTTAGTTAATGAATTCTATGGAAATTAAGAAAATAATTCACATACAACATAGTACCAGAATGCATTTCACCTTGACCTGTATTCTGCTACTATTTAAAATATTTTGGCAAGAGAGGCCCTTCTCATTTACTCACCTGTGGGAGCAGTTAGGTGAGCTAGCACATGTGAGAGGGTCTTCTCTGCAGTGACCCCAAACCTCTGGAATGAATTGCCATCAGGTGTCTGCCAAGCAATATCATTGCAGGCTTTTAAGAAGGCCTTGAACACATATTATTTTACTCTGGCCTTCTCCTAATATGATTGCTGTTGCTGTTGCTGGGTTTGTTGTTTTTTATTCCTTTTTTAATTGTGTTATTACTGTTTTATTGTGTTATCGCTCTAAATATTGTATTTGTTTTATGTGTTTTATTGTTGTATGCCACCTTGGGAGAGCTTCTGCCCTGAAAGGCAGCCGATGATGATGTATAATATTTAAAATATCAGTAGTGTTAAGGCAATATACAGTAATACCTTAGATTGCAAGTAACTTGGTTTGAGAGCGTTTTGCAAGACAAGCAAATTTTTAAATATTTGTTTAATTTTTTTTACTTGATATACAAGCGACGTCTTGCAATACAAGTACTGTAGTACGGCTTAAATTAAAAATCTCTGTACAAATTTTTTTGGGGGGATTTTGTTTTGATATAAGAGTGTTTTGGATTACAAGCACGTTTCCGGAACGAATTATGCTCTCAATCCAAGGCATGACTGTATATGAGGGGGTCATATAGGGGAAGAGAAGAGATAACTGAAGTAGCGAGATGAAATAAATTCTCTTATTTATCCAATTTATTGAAAATACTAGTATTCTGTTTAAAAGTTCATTTATTAATCTTTTTAAAACTAATCTTCTTTAGAGGGGGTTTCGTTTCCGCTATGTTTGTGAAGGACCGTCACATGGTGGACTTCCTGGAGCTTCTAGCGAAAAGAACAAGAAATCATATCCACAAGTTAAAGTAAGTTCATAATTTATTTACCATGTACATATATAACATGATTATGATTATCACACCATCCATTTGTATGACATCTTACAGAATAGGAGAGGGCAGGTTCCTTCTCAGAGGGACAACTTAAGTCTCAGTCTATTTGGAGTGATTTCACTTAAGGTTCATTGTATGATTCAATATAGTCTTCTATGGAGAGAAATGGCTCACTTAGATTAAATCCCCAGTTGTTTCAAGACTGGGCAATGGGAAAAATCTGCCAAAAAACTAATAATTCATTACGCACTGTCACTGGGAACCTCTTGAGGCCAAATGTCCATGTTTGCGTAGAACAATAAGCCAGGATTCTGGAATATCCTGGCTTATTGTGAACCAGCTGCATGCTGGTACAGACAGCCCATTGCCCCACTTTACTCCTCCCCATTAGCACAACTGCTAAACAAACCAGGAAGTATTTGTTTGTTGCTCCCTTTGCAAGTCAGGATCACAAACCAGAGTTCGTTCTTGGTTTATGAATCCTGGCTTGTCTGGGAATGACAAGCTCGATTCAGATGCCACATTAAATAAACCCTTTCTGATTTGTTTAATGCTCAGTCTAGGGGTGGAGAGGAGCAAAGCAGAAGAGAACAGGCTGCAGGCACCAGTAGTATGCTGTTTGTTCATGTTAAGCCAGGATTCCCACAGAATCCTGATTCCTGACTTACCGTTCTTTGCGAATGCAGCCATGGTAAAGATGATACTTGGAATTTTGGAACTGTGTGTGCTACTTGTTGTATTGAATGTGTTCTGCACTGCTGGGGGTTACAACAAGAAGAGAGAAGTCTTGTCTAGAAACTTGACAACCGAAGCAATGCAGGAATGGCTGAAATAGCAGGGTGGGCACAAAGGGGCATCTAACGTATCCGTTATAAAGTTAAACAAACAAATGGTCTGATTTTATTCTTTATTTAGTTAACATGTTTTACTTTTTAAAAGGATTCTTGCAGAATGTGTTTACAGAACATTTTATGCTTAAGGAGCAAAACCTTAGTATTTCTTAAGACTAGGACTGGGGCCTCATTTTGATTAGTAAAATGAAAATTGTACTGTGGTACCATCTTCATACTTGCCAAAGGATATTCAAATAATGTAGCTAATTGAAAATTCATATAAAAGGGAGTATTGTTTGTGCATGGCTGCAATTTTTCACTTATATCTATTGGAAACCTAGTGGATCCTAACTGGATAATAGGAACAGAATATACAAAGCCAAAGATATACATTACAAATTTATTTAGTGTTTAGTTTGTACTTTTACCATACCAAGTAGAATTTTGTGCTTCCCACATCCAGTGGTGTAATGGAGGGGGAACATGAGGGAGCATAGTTCTGGGACTTTTTTCAGAGCAAAAACTGCAACATCCATCTGCCCCAGCTCCAAGCAATATGGCTATGTACACCAGTTGCTCGGGAACATGAGCGGGAGGGTGCTATTGCACTCATTTCCTATGTGTGGGTTTCCCACAGGCAGCTGGTTGTCCACTGTGTAAACAAAATACTAACCAGCAGGACCTTTGGTCTGATCCAGCATGACTCTTCTTATGTTCTTATCCTCTGGCAAGTGAACGAGGTGATAATGAGGCTTTCAAGTTTTATTATTGTTTGTGGCAAATTAACATAGAGAATAAGGAAAATAATCAAGCAGAGGCTGGATACTTCTTTCCTTTTCTTCAACTGGGTTCTTGCTCTATTCTAGCAGTTTAAATTGTAATACAGTAATACCTTGGATTGCAAGTAACTTGGTTTGAGAACGTTTTGCAAGACAAGCAAATTTTTAAATATTTATTTAAATTTTTTTGACTTGATATACAAGCAACGTCTTGCAATACAAGTACTGTAGTACGGCTTAAATTAAAAATCTCTGTACAAATTTTTTGGGGGGGATTTCGTTTTGATATAAGAGTGTTTTGGATTACAAGCACATTTCCGGAACGAATTATGCTCTCAATCCAAGGCATGACTGTAATTATTTGTAAGATTGCTTGCATTTGTAATTAAAAGCTAAAGGTTGCATTGCAAGTGGCTGAAGATCTTTTGTTAAAGCTCACTGTGTTTTGCAAGCTGAACCTGTACAGTCAGAAGTCAGCACCACTGAGTTCAGTGAAGCTTATTCTCAGCTAACTATGCATAGGATTGTGGTCATGCTGATCCTAATAAAGTGGGTATTACATTGTGGACTGCTGCTCTTTGTGTGTGTATATGCTGTGATGATGAGCTCCAGAATTTACCGCTACACCACTGCCTACATCCCCAAGCAATATTAGCCCTATGAAGATGATCGCCTGCACATGCAAGGGCTAAAACTATGTAGTGGGCGGGGCGGGTGCATACAAGTCCCACCCCCAGCATCCCTTTGGGCTGCTGTAAATAACCTTCATGCTTTTAATGTCAAGTTCTGAATGCGGTTTGTAAGCGCATTTGGCGGAATGCACTTAAAAAGCTCCCAAACCCTGCCTTCTCACTAAATGTGTGATGGTCTTTAGAGGAGCTGGGCATGTAGGGACATTGGGGGAGAGGCTTGCATGCACTTCCCTGCCCCAACCACACTTTCAGCTCTTGCGTTTACATACTGAATAGCTGCTTAGGCCTGTGATGTCCCAGAGTTAAGTTTACAGCAGTGGTGAGGAATGTGTGGTCCACCAGATGTTGTTGGACTGCAACTCCCCTCACCATTGGCTGTCCTGGCTAGGGCTGATAGGAGTTGCAGCTCAACAACATCTAGATCAGTGTTCTCCAACCCTGGGTCCCCAGATGTTTTTGGCCTACAACTCCCAGCGTGCCCCAGCCAGCTATGCTGGCTGGGGCATGCTGGGAGTTGTAGGCCAAAAACATCTGGGGACCCAGGGTTGGAGAACACTGATCTAGAGGGCCGTACCTTCCCCACCCTTGGTTTACAGGGTCAGTTTCCTTTGGAGGAGAAAACTATGGAGACTCATCGTGTGTTGCAAGGTCTATTTATTTACAAATATCTATAGTTTGAGCAAGTAGTGAGCAAACTGGCACAAGAAGGCAATGCTACTCTCAAAGCAACAGTGGCAGCCTGTTCCAAAACATAGAAACCTCTTTGGTCAAATTCAAAAAAATCCTCCTGGAATTCCTGACACAAATATCAATCTGGTCTTTTTTAGGCCCTGCCCCCTCCTGTAAATAGACATGACATTCCAAGCAAGGTTTTAGACAAAAGGCAGCTTTAACTCACATACCAAGTCTAAAGAGAAAACCACTTTGCATCATAAAAGAGTGCATCCGGAGCATTACTGTACAATCTTCGTTGTGGCTATCCTTCCAAACTGTTTATGTCCAGCTATAATTCCATTTTTGCAGATAGGAGACTAAAGTCATACCAGCAGTTGAGACTATGGTCTAGTTCAACTTCTTACTAAGTGGTAAACCTGTGGGGTGTACCACTTCTGACAGCAATTTGAAAGTTGCATGATTAAAGTTGTTCGTACAAAATTTTTCTCCACATACAAACAACAGCAGCAAAACTACCAGGCTGGAGAGAAGGCTAGGCTGGAGCTCTTCCCCCTTCCATCTAGTAATTTTTCATGTGCAGGGAATATTTTCTTGTAGGGGGGAGCATTCTTTCATGTGAGGCACCCACCAGAGGTGGTAGAGCCAGACACAGATTTACCACCTCCACGGGAACTAGGCCTATCATAGAACCTGGATTTGAAGCGAAGTCTCCCAGATTCTAGGCCCGCTTCATATACACTGTTCTCCCTTAAAGGCTCCGTCTATCATTTGTGCAAAGTTTTGGATTTCTGGCTATAGAATTTGATTTTGGGGTGCTGAACAATAGATTCTGTCCAGTGTTTTGAGATATCAGGGCTGACAATACCACTGTATATGCTTTGCTAATCACAGTAAGAGTCTGAGGTAAAAATGAGTACCGGTAACTGTTTTCACATACGTCTATCTTCTTGGTTTCTTTACTACTTAAAGACAGCAGTCAGGGCCAAACTAGATGTTTCACCTCATTAGCCGGGGGGGGGGGGGGGGGGGACGACATAAGTATTTAAATGGACTTTGAATTGGCTCTCTGTGGAAAATAGGTCAGGAATGTTCATATGATATCTGTGGAAATGGGCAGGGTACGTGGTTTTGTGTGTTTGTTTGTTTGTTTCCCCCCTTATTAATATTTCACCTTGTGTTTCATATTTTATCATAGTTTTGTTCCTCGGCTTGCAGTCCTATGCTAACTTACTTGGAAGTAAGTTCCATTGAACTCAGGAGGGCTTACTTCTGCATAGACATGTAAAGCAATGCACTGTCAGTCTCTGTCTTACATTTATTTCACTTTGTGATTACCCCCCCCCCCGTTGTCTTAATTTTTTGGTTTGTATAAATCTTCTCATGGCAACACCTGTTAGGGGAGACTGGCAGAAAAATATGGGGAAGTTGCTCTAGGCTAATTTACTGGCTTGTTAGTGCCTGTTCTTGATTTCAAGTAAGGCAGTAGGAAGGAAAAATATTTTACATGCCGTCTGCCCACACATAATGCTTCATTTTCATGAATGGCAATACCTCCTGTATGTTTTAGCTCACTATTCTAAGTAACAGTTACTCTGCATGGCCTTTGTGGTAAAATCAATTTTACCCCACAGGTAATCAGATATTTTTTCCCTTCTTGTTGGTAAATTTCTGGCTTGCACTCTGTTTATGCTCTGATGCTAGTTCACACAACACCAGCCTACCAGGTTAAATTTAGGTGACATAATTTCAGGCAGGAGTACAGAGTGGCTAGCTTTTCAAAGTAAACATCTTGGTGTTTGTCCTGACAAAAATCCTACCTGGCAGAGAATATGTAAGCAATGGTGGACAACAGTCTAGAAATGTTTAGGAAAGAATTTGCTAGAAATCTGAAAGGTAAAATATGTGGAGTCAGATAGGGGTTAAATAGAAGGAGAAATCTTTTGCCTTTAGGTATGTCTTCTCCATATTCACACACTCTTGGACATGGTCCCAAAGCAATAACGGTAAAATGGATGCTGGTGGCTGACTAGACACCACCAACCATATTCCATGGACGTGACTTAAAGAAGAAGATATCTTGTAATACAAGGTAAAGTTGACTGCTCTGTTGTAACATCTAGCAACCAAGAAAGTTCAGGGAAAGAGGATGCAATCCTATGGGGATGCCCATAACCCACTGAACTCGGAGGAGGATTACAGGCATCCTATGCAGAGTGGGAGGAGTGCGGAGGCGAAGGTCTTGTCCTCACTGTTCCCGCTCGGCAAAACAGCTGGACGGCCGATTTTGGCTGTCTGACTGTGGTACTTTGGAGAGGGAGGGAAGGAGGCTGAGGCGCCACCAGGATACATCGTATCTGGTCACCCTGGTCCCCTCCCCGCCCTGTGCCCTGGAACATCCCCTCCCCAAGGTTGATCTTATGACCTGTGGGAAGCGGTCCGGGTTTGCACAAGATGACAACCCACTGTAGCTAGTTACCCATGATGGGCTGCCATGTTGAGTGAAGCCAATCACTGAGAGGAAGAGATAGATGGGGATATGGGAAGCAGGCACAGACCTACTGTTCCCCCTAGCATAGTATTGCACTGCCTGAGTATTTGCCCCTATGAAGTCATAAGTAGGAACTTATGAAAAGAAGGAACATGGGGCTCTATTGAAAATCCTCTATGTGTAGGTGCCGTGCATGTAGTGCAAGTGGATTGTGCTCATAGTGTATGCGGTCAGTTCATTTTGTCATCTTTCGACTATTTGTTTATCTCTTTTTTCTATAGGTTTCGATTTTACTATTTGTATGTGAAAACAGGAAAAAATAGTGTATCGAAAGTGAAGCTGAAGGCAGGCATGTCGACTGAAAGTGATTTTTAAAAAATAAAATAAAAATAAATATCTCACTATGATTCAAACTGACATTACCCCTCTTAATCTGTACAACCGAACTTTCTCTAAAATGGGATGAAGTAAATACGTCAGTTAAATGTCAGTCTACAGTCATATTAGGGATTCTGATCGCTGTTTCATGCTGTTGGCTGTGTTGTAAAAATTACCACAGTGCCTTTGCGGTAGGATGGTTTAAACATTGGGAGCGGGACCTCTTCTAGCACCCTTCACCATCAGTTAGACTGAATGGCATGCGAGTTCAAGTTTCTTATTCTGGGTTTGGAACACAACATCATGAATAAGAGAAAATATTCATTTAGTACCCTGTTGAGATTTCCACCAGCAGGCATTTTGCAAGACATCTGTGGTTGCCTTGGAGCCTGAGATGGTTAGTGGGTTGGGGATAAAATGGGCTGCACATGGTATGGTACTGCGGTTGAAAAGAAGTAAGTGGAAGGGTCACACGTATTCTTCCAGGGCGCCCCACTTCTTTGCATCAAATTGCATCCATCCTGCCAACATCACTTTTTTATTTATTTATTATATTTATACCCCGCCTTTTTTCCTGCAAGGAACCCAAGGCGGCTTACCTAGTCCTCCTCTCCATTTTATCCTCACAACAACCCTGTGAGGTAGGTTAGGCTGAGAGTCAGTGACTGGCCCAAAGTCACCCAGTGAGTTTCATGGCCGAGCGGGGACTAGAACCCGGATCTCCCGAGTCCCAGTTCAACAGAAAAGATGTGTGTGCAAAGGTTACTGAGCTCAGTAATCTAACTTGATATTCTATGTAAAGCCCTGTGAATACCTTTTAGAAGGGAAAATGCACTGGCCTACAGATGCATTGTAATACAAATAACAAAGTAGTCCATTCCTGCTTACATTACATTCCCCACCCCCCACACAGCCAAGATGCACTTTTTCTTGGTGCCTCTTAAAAATCTATGAAATGGGTGACTTATTTTCAAAACATGCTTGACATTTTTGAACATGCTTAGTCGCTGGCATCAATCACAGCGATGCTAGGAAACACAGCCACAAGCACCACACCCCAGATCATTAGTAACAGTATCCACTCTCAGCCCTGCTGCATCAGAGGAGACCCCAGTCTCCCACTGTTTAATCCATCCTGCCAGAGACAGACCTAAGCAACAAACAGGCATGAGTCATTGCTAGGATTCCTCTAGCAGTACAATAAGGCTTAGATAAGGCAATACAAGACCAGGACAATACAAGATAGTGGGGCATCTTCACTGGTCCCAGGCACTCCATCCTCCCCATCTGGATTTAGGCCTGTGGGTGTAAGTTGTAAGCATGGAGTATAAGTTGTAAGCAACCATAATTTGTGACATTGCATTTAATTACTGATCACTGGGCATGTCTATTAAGGCATCTGCTTCCAGAGTTTCTTGGCTTTGTGGAGCTTGAGCCAACATGAGATAGCCTTAACTCTGGCCTTAAACTGGCAGCTTTTTTATCACTGAATATATATTGGGCCATTCTAAGTATTTTTGCCTGGGAAAGTTCACAATGACCTGTTTGGTCTCTAGCTACTAATTGTCAGGAATGGGCTCTGAAAGCTTGGCAGACGCATACTGGATCTACAAACCCTGTCTCTGAAATTAGAGCAATAGCCAAACTAATTTAGGCATAGGTCGCAGGTAGGGCTATACCAAATTAACATGGAGCATGAAACAGCTGAAAAATCAGCTATTCGAAAAGCTGTTCTGTTTTGGCTACATTTTGGGGGTAAGGCAAATCTGAGCAGCTCCCATCTTGTTTTCCCCAGAAAGCCCTGTTGTGTGAGGTGCTTTTGGGAAATGCAAAGTACAGAGTATCGGTCCTCCAGCAGCTTATTTGGTTTGAGAGATGCAGTGTTAAATACCCCTCCAAAGAAAGGGCAGTGATTGAAACAGGAAAAGGGCTTGTTAAAAATACGAAGTCACGGTGGCTGCCCCAAACAATCCTATATTTAAACCTGAACTGCTACGAGATATATAGATATAGAGATACACACACACACACACACCTTGCCACCCCCACCCCAGGATTCTTTATTTAAAAGCTGACACAAAGGTTTAAAACAATGATGGGGAAATTCCGGCCCAGGAGCTACTGCTTTGTCATTAGGAAGCATGGGGAAACTGCTGAACCAAGATGAGAGATTTTCCTCACAGAGGAGAGGGGATGGGGCCTGGGGAGGAAGCTGCTGAGTGATTTAACCCTGCTTACTTCTGAGTACACATGCAGAGGCTTGCTATTCAGATGCTATTTGAAAATGCTGCTGAGTGATACAGTCATGCTTACTTTTGAGTAGACATGCAGGTGAGTTCTCTGTTTGGGAAGTCTAAGGCTTCTTCTCCCGTAGCTTCATTCTACCTGGCGAAAACATTTGGAAAGAGAAATCTGGTGTGTTCCAAATATTTATATGAGACAAGCCTGAATCCTTCATTTTTGCTTTTCAGAATAATATCACTTAATCTATAGGTTATGGCAGCACCTGAGAGATAGGGTATTTCCAGCTTCCCTTACTCTCTCTCCAGGGTGGCTAGGAAGAGTTATCTGCTGGGTCCAAGAGCATGACATCTGCAGCTGATTGCCTGGCCTAAAGAACTTTGGGGGGGGGGGGGGCTAGTTGGAAGTTTAATTATAAAACCAGGACTTTTGAACCCACTTCTGTGCTATTTTCAAAGCTGTTTTCAAAGCATCATCCCAACCCTCCTTACTAAGAGCAAAAATAATTTTTCTCTGATTATTTTTGGTTTCATGCCTGTTCTGGTTATGCTGCTGTATAATTATTGAAATATAAATTAATATTGCAGCTCATGATATCTTTGCACTCCGAAGACCCTACATTAATTCCTAACCACCCCATTATGGAACACATTGCAAATGTCCATGCAGAATCACAAAAAATGAATAATTGCCCAGTACTGAAAGGATTTGATCTGCTTCTTACAGATCTGCAATTATACCGGGCCTGCAAAAGTAATCGTGCAGTTAGTCACAAACGGAAAACATGCCCACCTGCATGCTCACAGCTTGGTGGGGAAACACTGTGAGCAGGGAGTATGCACAGTTAATGCAGGACCAAAAGACATGGTGGTAGGGTAAGTGCATCAGTGTATTTGTAAAATATCATTTCTCTGCAGCTTTGATCCACAGAGTCAGTTCAGACATAATGCCCTTCCTATTCTGCCATAGTTTCCCCAGTTTGGATATAATGGCATACTATGGCTTGCTTTTAGAAGGGAAAGTGAGAGTGGAAAGTAGAGTATGCAAGGAGAAAGGTAAGTGCCAAAGCATGCTTTGGTGTTAACCAATCCGTAGTGTATTAGTAGGAAGATGGAAATCATGAAAATATAATTTTAAGTGGGCAATTGCTCTTCATTTAGAGCTGCTTCATATGGGCCCTCCACATTGACCAAGTGGGCCTCCAGACAACATGTTTTATTAGGGGGGGTTGTCCAGACACAGGAAGCCCCTTTAAAATCCCCCCCCAAAAAATTGCTGTCAAATTGCAGTGGGAACATGGGGATCCATTTTTGCTGTGATATGTCAAGTGTCCTTTAGTTTTCTGTGTTTCTGCTTGCACAAGTTACAGTTGGTTACAGTAATACCTTGGATTGCAAGTAACTTGGTCTGAGAGCGTTTTGCAAGACAAGCAAAAAATTAAAAAAAAAATTGACTTCATAAACGAGCAAGGTCTTGCAAGACAAGCCGTAGGGATGTAACTGCTCGCCTCGAGCGGGCATAGCGGGCCGAAATCAGCCCCGCTCACACCCGCCAGAGACTCGCTTTGATATAAGAGTGTTTTGGATTACAAGCACGGTTCCGGAACAAATTATGCTTGCAATCTAAGGTATTGCTGTACTGTATTTTTTTGTCGTGGCAGAGAAACAAAATGCATAATAGGGAGTGGCTGAAATAAGGGTCAAAACAAAACAGTGGACCATGGGACTGATGATATTGTCCAAAAATGAAAGTGCATAAATGTACACACCAATAAATAATCAAAAGATAAAAACTTTTGCTTCAAATGAATATATAATGTGCATACACCCAAATACTCAAAACCATGTATCATGCGCAATATGCAAAACGATGCTTGAAATGACACAAAGTATCAGCTTAATGGCACCAAAACAAAGGGGTATAGTAACACAGTATGCAAATTGTATCTCTGTTTGACAAAATTAACAATTGGTAAGGAACTTTCTCTAGAGTAAATATGCTCTGAGCTCATCCAAATGGGAGAATTTGGAAATCAATTTTTCTTTTTACTGAAATAATACAGTGTAGGCATAACTGCAAATAATAACTGTAAATGTTTTATCTTTTTAAAATATAGCACTTCCATCAAAGTTTAAGGAAAAACACACACATACTTTCATTCACCTTCACAATCCTCCTGTGAAGGTCGTCTGCATTTTTCATTTTGAAATGAAGAACTGAGGCCTGAGAGTTAACTGATTGCCCAAGGTTTTCCTATCAACCATTGCGTGACTCAAGGCTGAGTTTCAAAGATTCTTGTGTGTGCTCAAGTGCTCTGATAGACACACGTTTCCTGATTTCCAGTTCCACTTCAGTTCTTTCCAACTACTCCCAAAGTTTCCTCAACTCTCAGCAGTTTTTAGGGGGTTGGCTGAAAACTGGTGTTTGTGGCCTTCTCCCCCTCCCCTGTTTCCAAGGTCCAAGATAGGCCAGTAGAGTGGCCAGATGCAAAAGAAAGCAGGGCTCCTCCTGCACCTTTAATAGTTGAGTAGAAGAGGGAATTTCAACAGGTGTGGGTTGTCACCATCCACCAACCAGAGCCTAGTGCAAAAGACATGCACCCTGAGCCCTATGCAGGTGTTTGCTTGCAACACGTGTAGAGCTAAACTGAGAATGGGTGCTGATAATGCTGATAAGGTGGTTGAATGTGCTTACAAGCCCTGACTTTCTCATCGAATGCGCAAAGGTCTGTGACATGGCCAGGGACGCAAGGATGCTTGGGGGGAGGGCATGTGTGCTCGTACACACCTCATTCCCAGTCCAGCCCTACACATGTTGAGGGTGGACGCCTGCATAGGGCTTTAGTATTACAGAATTCCATGCCCAGGAAGGACTCAGAACTGATCGCCGCTCACAGTGGCAGGACAGTACTTGAACACAACTCAGTCTTTCCACACACAAATCCACTCCTGGTTACCTGAAACATTCTTCATTTCAGGAGTATCATTTAGGGCAAAGGGGGATCATTTTGTTGTTGCTGTTGTTAAATATTTGGAGTGAAAGAAATCTCTGCAAAATATCCAGAGATCTACCAATTGATCCAGATCTATCCTCTGCCCACCCCTGTTCTACACAACTGTTAAAGGTGCAGGTATCCTCTCCTCTTTTGCATCTGCCAACATACATCAGCTAATATATCTGCTGAGCCACTCTGTTTGCTCTTAGATCAAACTGGCTGTCACTTTATTCCAATAATGTTAAAATCAGTGTGAAGTTGATATAAACACTGGGAACAATGGCTTGCTTAAACTTTATTTTCCAAGTGTGAAGCAACAAAGGGAATACTTAATCCTAGTTAATCTACTTCCCTTTTGAAAGAAATTGTTCAAATAAAATACACATATATTGTTTCCAGGATTGGATCGGATTTCAAATAATTGCTAGTTTGATGTCTTATGCCCGCGTTTTTAGAACATATATGCCAACCTTGAAAAGAATGGCAAGACAGGAACTGCCTTTAACACTTGAAAGACTTTTGATGTTAAGACCCAACTTGCTAGCAACTTGATTGCAAGAGACTTCAGGTTTGCTCTGTTGAAATTCTGCTTCTAATCTTGAAAGATTTGTCATGTTTCCTGCTATGTATTTGTTCTCCCCCCTCCCCAAACACTCTGAAATAATAGATTTGCCCTTAAGGAGCCAAAAAAATGTTTTGGAACCTAGACATCTTTCTTCCTTTCATTGGTGATAATGGAAATTAAAAAAAAAAAAAAAGACCTGAACTTCCCCTTCAATTCAGGGTGTATAGCCTGCAGCTACTTGTTTAACAGTACATCTTGTTTGATTTCCAACTGCTATTAAGACTAAAGCCCTCAAAACCTTTACCACATTTAAGAAAAAGTATTGAGTGAATTTTATGAAAACAGAGCTTTGCTTGCCATTTATTTATTTGCATTTATATCCCAATTCATGGAGGACAAGGCTGTGATGAATGGCTACTAGTCATGATGGCTATATATTACCTACAGTGTCAGAGGCAGCATGACTCTTAATACCAGTTGCTGAGGAACATGAGTGGGAAGGTGTTATTGTGCTCACAGTCCTGCTCGCTCACAGTCCTGCTTTTGAGCTTCTCATAGGCAGCTGGTTGGCCACTGTGTGGACAGAATGCTAAACTAGATAGGCATTTGGTCTGATCCAGCATGGCTCTTCTTACGTTCACCTTTCCTCCAAAGAGCTCAAGGCAGTGTACATAGCTTCCCACCCCACTTTATCCTCATAACAAACCTGTGAGGTAAGTTAGACTGAGAGATAGTGACTGGCCCAAAATCACCCAGTGAGCTTTAGCTTCATAGCTGAGTGGGGGTTCAACCCTGGGTCTTCTCCATCCTAGTCTCAAACCATTACAACACACTGGCTCACAATGTTCTCAAGACTGAGTGAGCACAGGTAGTCAATATTCTTTAATCCCATTGCCTAAATTGCATTGACTGAAGCCAGAGGAACAGAAAACATGATAAGTGACAATGAAATCAGTAATTCCTAGAATGTGAGAAATTTCAAAGAATGTTTGCAAATAGTTTTCTTCTATTTCTGTGTAGGTTTCCAAACCTGGGAATACTGCATGTTACAAAGAAGAGAGTTTTAGACACACTGGAAACACGCATGATCGATGCCTGTAAAAAAGGCTATAATCCAGGACTCCTAGTACACCCTGATCTCAACTATATACAAGTGGAAGGTGGGGGGGAGAGGCAGCTAACAGGTGGGTGAGGACTTAATACAGTTCAGATCTCTCTAGCACATGAAATAATTACTTAATATTTCTGTCCGCTCTAGTTTCTAATCTTTAAGATACGTAAACCTTTCCCTCCCACTTTTTAATAGTTTTTTGTCTCATGGGATTTCTTAAAGGAGAAGAACAATAACTCTTGTGAAATTTCTAGTATAAATAAAGTAGAATGAGAAAAAATATATAGCTTATTTATGTTGTGGTGCATATTAATGTTCAATTAACAAATGTATTTTTGAAGTTTGCCTCTATCATACAAAATAGCCACAATCTTGAATATCATTCATCCAAGTTTTTAAAAATAATCTCAGATACATTTTTATCTTATTTGTGTGTGTTTGGCAGCGAGTACTTATAGTTAGGGCAGAACTACATGTTCTGCATAGTTCAGTGAATCATTTCCCCAAGGGCTTTCTTTTAACAGGTAAAGTAGCTGTGGGTGGCATTAAGATGAATGGGGGACCAGTGGAAGTCCCTGTATCTCTTGGGGGGGGGGGAAGCAGTGGTGTGTGTACACATGTGTGCAATTCTGAGCACACAAATGGCTGGACAGGAAAGTGTGTGTGTGTGTGTAAGAATTAGAGAACTGAATATAATTCCACCCATACTCTAATACCAGTTGTGTTGCCTATAGCTCTTGCCTTCAGTGCTTTGATGTGACATTTTACTTTTCTACTTTGCACAATGGTCTTGGTTTTTTCACTAAAATGGCTAGAGTTCATCTTAATTCATTTTCTGACACTGCCGCCCCGTCCCCGCAACCCCAAGCTCCATCGTCTGCCACTAAGCACCATTACAGATACAAAGTTGTAATAATCCAGCTGCTTTCTTCATTGGTTGCAGAGCGAGAACGAGAAATCATTCATCACGCAGCACTTCAGCAAACAAAAGAGATGGACCTCAGTGTTGTGCGGCTCATGTTCACAGCATTCCTTCCTGATAGCACTGGAAGCTTTACAAGAAGACTTCAACCTGTCTTTTCTGATCCTATATATGATAGCAGTGAGTGCCTTGTTCCCCTTTCATTCTATTCTGTGGCCAAATCCCACTCCAATAGGCATTTTGCTTTGTGTTTCAGGTAGAGTATAGAGGCTGATCCTCTCCATTTAACTTTCTTTGAAAGGTTGCAAAAGTTTCAGATTCTTTGAAATAGAAAAATACCATGTAAAGTCTAAGAAACATAGTGTACAAACATCATTTATACACTGTGCAAATGATACACTAAATAAAAAGAGGATAATTTAGGGCACATTTATATGTAGCGTTGTGCATCCATGCAAATAATTAATTTATACACGAAGTTATAATTGGTGCCCCTTTTAGCTTCCTCTTGGCGCAACTACTTTTATCCCAAAAGGTGTCCATGAAGTTCTAGAGAAGAACAGGTATGACCCTTAGACCTGCAGAATTACAACATGCTTTCAAGTAAACTGTATAAAATGGCTTTCCTGTCAAAGGGCAGTGTTCTCTTTGCAACATAATTGAAATGTTTGAGAGCTCAGGCATATAAGGCATAATCCAGACAATTGCTAAGGTATGTAGAGAGCATGTTGAAAAGACCCAAGAATAGAGTTCAGTTAGGGCCACGGTCCTGCTTGGGGAGCCTTGTAGTGATGGTGGATTGGCTGTGGCAGGGAGGGTGGTTCCTCAACACCAAGTAGCCTTTTGGTATTGCAGATACACCAGATCATGTCTCAGAAGTCTTTGAGGCAGCATGTTGTGAGACCGCTTGGGTATAGTTGGACACTGACCTGCCAGTCACTCCTCCAGCTTCATCCCAGGCTCACGCCTCTGAGAGCCACAGTCTGGTGAATCTCCCGTTCCCCTTAAGGCCTGCAACCCCCATCACCTTAAAATGCCCTCTCCCATCCATGTTTTCTGTGACTGTTGTGGGCCTGGCATCCAGCTGTACATCTGAACTTCCCAGTCCCCATGTGTGTAAGGCCTGGATTGTGCATGCAATAGCTGGTTAATTATCCAACAACATATAGTAGTTGGACTCCCAACAGCCTTTGTATGTGGAAGGCCTACCACGGAAAGCTTTCTACATGGAAATAATAGTAGTGCAACATTTCATTTTACAATAGTATAAATCACAATAGTAGGGGCTATATCTTTGTTTTGTGAGTGCATTCCATTTTTGTTCCCTTCCTTTTTCTCCCACTCAGATCAGTACTCTGTGTTAACTCCTCTTGTATGATATAGCTCTTATTATGGCCATATCTTAATATTAAAAGATGGGACAAATCTTCCAGTAGTCTCTTCCTGCTTTTACTCTCTGTTCGATACAGTTGTGTATATTGTAGTGTTGGATTGTATTTTGACTTTGAAAATAAATTATTGCCAAATGTGGGAGGGAAACTCTTCTTGTAGCAGCTACAACAACAAGTTGACTTAATGCTTCTTGTTTATAATCATCAGAAGCCCCCAATGCATCCAACTTAAAAATTGTACGAATGGATCGGACAGCAGGTTGTGTGACAGGAGGAGAAGAGATTTACCTTCTTTGTGACAAGGTTCAGAAAGGTAAGAACTCAAGATGCTTCAACTACTATATAATCATGCTCAAACATGATAATCATTGGGAGCCGGTGTAGTGGTTAGAGTGTCAGACTAGAACTGGGATGACCTGAGTTCAAATCCACATTCAACCATGAAGCTCACAGTACCCTGAACTCCTTGGAGGAAGATAAGATAAACACACAATAAATACATACAAAATAGCTTTATAAGACCATAATGTTTTATTTTGCAAGTACTTGACATGCTGGTGAATGGGAAGCTGATGCAGTTAAATAACATTGGTGTAGGCAACCTGGGTCCTGGGGCCTTCCTGATATTTCAGAGTACAGTTCCCATGATCCTTGAGCATTGGCCATGCTGGCTGGGTATGATGGGAATTGTAGTTCAAAACATCTAGAGGCCACCAGGTTGCCTACCCCATGATACATTAATAAAACTTGGTCCAATATGCTGGACATTTGCAAGGTTGACCTGGAGTCAAAATTTGACATGTTTAATTTTAGAGGCTTTCATATTAACATTCAAGATCTTAATAAACAGTGATTGGAATAATGAGGATGTACAAATAATTAGAGCTCAGTGTTCTGTAGCGCAATTCTGTTGTAGATTTGCAGCACTGTTCACTGCCAGAGGGGTAGGCTGATGCCTGTGTAGTTAAAACAACAAAACTTTTCCATTGTTGTTGGGATTATAGTTGACATTCTTGAATTAAGGTAAAGTAAATTGTAAAGTAAATATTTCTAATTTTGTTTTACTTTTAGGTTGTTTAATTCAGCTTTTGGAATATATTCTTGTTTATTATGGAATTTGGTTATATTGATATTGTAGTGTTTAATTATGTAATGTATGTTTTATGATGATGATGATGATGATGATGATGATAATAATAATAATAATAATAATAATAATAATAATAATAATAATAATAGCAGCATTGAGCAGAAAGGCAGCCTACAAATTCTATAAAAACAAACAGTTCAGGCCTATTTCCTGTAAGTCCAAATTGCAGTAAAGGTCAATAGGATGGATGATTAGCTCCCTTATTTTGACATTTTGTGAGTAACTTTCTTGAAGCCTGAGAAAGTCCTTCCTGATCCAAGAAAGGGAAGTGAAAGATGTGTGTTAAATGCTTTTAAAAGATGTCTGAGTAAATGGAAACCCCAAAGCGGGATTTTCCCTTAACTTGAGGATGG
This sequence comes from Shinisaurus crocodilurus, assembly GCA_021292165.1. NCBI lineage: Eukaryota > Metazoa > Chordata > Lepidosauria > Squamata > Shinisauridae > Shinisaurus > Shinisaurus crocodilurus. The sequence goes on from CM037876.1 coordinate 32,409,471, forward strand.
TTTTCCCTTGTGACATCATTTGTTGAAATCTCTCAATGCTAGAGAATTGAAATGTATGCTGAAAAACCTAATAGGGTTTTTCGCAGTAAAGGCTTCCAGATTAAAGGATGGGAGATGAACATTCATCTGCTGTCAAAAACTGTCCCCATAACATAGAAGAGCAAAAAGACTCTTTGGCCAACACTCAAAGATGGAAAATAAGGGCCTCTGTTTTCCAGAATTGACAGCCTGGACATAATATCCAGAGCTATGCAGGTATTACAGTGTACGCATTGAGCTCCTGCATGAGCCTGCATGCTTCTCTGTATGCAGAACTTAAAATCCATGGTTATGGATACAAAAGGCCATGCAGGCAAGAAGCTCCAAGGCATGCTGCAACGACACAGTCCCTTACACTTTAGGACCAGGCGCATAAACCCTTCTCAGGCTAAGCATCAACACTTACAAACCTGAGGGGAGGGTCAAATGAAACCTTTCCCCTACTATTTATTATTATTTATTATTTGCATTTATTTATTGCCCATCTGGCCGGCAAACCGGCCACCCTGGGTGATGTACTAATGAGGGAAAAGATTAATACTGGATATTAAGGATCTATCTTAAATTTATGATACTGTGGGTACAAAGGTGTGTGTGTGTAGATTTAAAAGTAATGCAGGTTAATAATGCCAAGCTGACATGTAGGATTTGGGTAGTAAACAAAATAAAAATAAGTTTATTTTAATTCTCAAAATCTTAGTTCCAGAAAATAACTTTAAACCAGCCTACACCAAACACTTTGTAATTAACCTAAGTCCCTATAATTCTAAATACTTTCACTCCTCAGACAATCACTGATTTCTCTCAAAACTCCTGACAGACAAGACACGAATAATCCAACTAACCTAACCTCCCAACTCTCCCCACACTCCAAACACTCTCCCATAACACACTACCACACTCCCCACTCTCAACTCTGACATCACTCAAGCATTCCTTATATACTCCTCCCCCCACCCTTTCCAAGACATCACAAACCACACCCACTCAGTTCAACATTCTATACTCACTAAACATACTAAAGCAGACATGCACCAGGGAACTGAATTGTGGGGTTACGCCACACATGCATGTGATGAAAACTGGAGAGCCAAGAAGAGTGTCTTCCTTTGTCCCATTTTTTGGGGTCAAAATAAAAGAGGACAATCCCAATCTATAACCTAGATCAGCTTTCCCAAACTTGGGTCCCTCCAGATGTTTGGGTCTTCACCTACCATCAGCCCCAGCCAGCGTCAGTCACAGATTATGGGAGTTGTAATCCAAAACATCTGGGGGGCACCAGGTCAGGGAAGGCTGTTATAGATGGGAATGTCCTATTGGTGCCAATGGAGGGGCCAAGGCATAAGAGGAAAGGGTTAACACCGCTCTCCAAGCGCTGCCATCCCAATCATGATTACACACACACACACACACACACCACGCACACCTCATGCACCTGCTGTTCTAATGTTTTAAAAAACTGAGGCAACTTTATATGATGTGTTTAGTATCTGTGTAGTTTGGCCCTAAGTCATTTAGGCAGCCACCAAAAAGTCAGATAAAACCCTTCACATCTGCTTTAGCAGGTGATGTAGCAGGACAACGTGCCTGCATATGTCCCTATCCCTGTCCAAAAAAACCACCCCATTTTAAAAGGAACCGACCCCCTTTCGTGAGCGATGATCACTCGAGTCGTGGCTTGGTTTCTCTTGACAGCTCACCTTTTGATAGCTGTCAAGAGAAAGCAAAGTGAACAATAAAGCTCTGGGTCAATGCCCATGGTGGGTTCCTGCTGCACTTTGACAGTAGGTACCCCTCAGGACATTGCCAAGGTGAGGCTTGCTATTTCAGAACTGCACAAATGTGGACATGCACAATTACGTAAGTCCAACTAAAAGAATAATTTTTTAAAAAGTTTGAAAATATTGGCACATATTTCTTGTGCTAAAAAAATAATTAAAAAGGGGGCGAGGAACCAGTGAAGTGACAGACCCTCCAATGTGCTGTGAAAAGTGATCTCCAAAAAGGAAAAAGGGGGAACCGTGGAGTCCCGTGGGAGAACTGAGGGTGAAGGGGGTGGACAACCCATGGTGCACCTCATCATCTCAGGCACAGTGTGGGTTGTTTCATGAACAACCCACGCTGCGTAGCTTATTCACAGGGTGCATTGTCGTGATGTGTGAACCTGCCCGTTGTCTTGATGTCTGCTGACTGCTGCTGCTGCTAGCTATGTGTATTATATTTATTTATTTAAAATATTTATAGTTTACTTGCCTTTCCATCTCTCAGGATCCCCAAAGTGGCTTCACAATATAAAATGAATCTGGTTAAAAACCAGAATAGAGAAAGTATGGACTGCCCCACCCTGGTTCCTGTATTACAAAGCTTCTTAGTTTAAAAGAAAAAAAGAAAAAAAGAAAAAAAAGCCCTTCATGTACACTTACAGTGTGATACTACGCACATCTACTTGGAAGTAAGTCCCATTGAATTCAATGGCAGTTACTCCCAGGTAAGTGTGCATAGGATTTCAGCCTTAGAAAACTAGCCAGTGGAGAAATATTATTATTGTGAGGAATTTAAAGGGCTGCTTCGGGGGTGGGTGGGAGGGAGTATGTTCTACTATTGAGCTTTAACAAAAAGAATCACTCATTTAAGCCTCTATGGGACAGGTATCTTGGAACTCCAATCGCTGAAGAAAAATGACTAAATATATTTCAGTCTATAAAGCCAATCTTTTCAAGTCTTTTATTCTGGGAGATACAATATAAACTGGTATGTTGTTGGTACCTAATCCCAGTTGAATTGAATGTGTGGATCTTCTTCCTATGTGGTGGGACTGTCAACATGCTCAAAATTTATTGGAGATAATTTTAGGTATAAAATTGCCAATTGTGAATCATAACTTGAGTTTAAACTCTTTATTGGTACTTTTCAATATGGTTGAACTGGCTAGTCCCAACATAAATACATAATGATTGTGAATTTGCTGATTGCTGCCAAAGTCATATGGGCAAAATATTGGAGAAACAGTCTGTCTCCATCTGTTCATGAATGGCTATTAACAAATTTGGATCTAGCAGAACTTGACAAGTTGAGAAACAGTATACATAGAAGATCTGAGAAACAACAGATAACCAGTATAGCAGACAAGTTGACAAAAAAAATATGTTTGTTGGAATGGTAGCTCTGGACATAGTCTGGATAGAAGACTGTTTTTGTTATAGTAGCTAATACTGGGGCAGCACAATCCAATGAGGCCGCCCATAACCCTCCAAACTCAGAGGATTACAGGCATCCTTTGCATGGCGGGAGGAGCGGGTAGGCAAAGGTCACTTCCGCACTCCTCTCGCCATGCAAACAGGGCCGGATTAAGATAGGGGCTATTGGAGCTGCAGCTCCAGGCCCCTACCCCAAAACAGGCCCACAATCAGGACCGGTGCAGGGCAGTTTGGCGCCCCAGGCGAAATAATATTTAGCGGGGCCCCCTCTCCAAAGCAGCCCTGCTCTGCAAAAAAAAAAAAAAAACCCTGCGCCGCCACCACCAACCTACCTTCCCCCCGCCCTGGCGGCGGCCAGCTGCTGCCGCCACCGCTGCCGCCGCCGAGGAGGAGGAGGAAGTGACGTGACGGGACCCCCCGCGCTGTTTTTTGCCAGGGAAACCATGTTTAAGCCCTGTTGCCCTGGTTCCTCCCGCCAAAACAACGCGGGCGGGGCTCCGGAAGCGACACGACGCGGAGAAGGTAGGTGGCGGGGGGGTCGGGGGTGGTGGTGATGGCGGCGGCGGCGGGAGGCACAGCGGCAGCGAGCGGGAGGGCGGGGGGAGGCGCAGTGGCGAGCGGGACGGGAGGGCGCGGCAGCGGCAGCGGGCGGGAGGGTGGGGAGGCGGAGGCCTGGCGGGGGTGGCGCAGCGGCAGCGAAGAGGAGCGGAGCGTTTCTGCGCCCTCTTCAGCCGTGCGCCCTCCTCAGCACCAGGCCCATAATGCTCTTAATCCGGCCCTGCATGCAAAACACTTAGATGACTGATTTTGGCCATCTTAAGTGTGGCGCCTTGGAGCACAAGTAGAGAAGGCTGAGGCACTGCCAGGATACTATGTATGCTTGTGGAGTCTGTCTCCTCCCCTCCCTGCCCCCAAAAGCCCGTCTCCGAGGTCTCTCCTGCAACCTTGGAGCTGCAGTTGGCACGGTTCTTTCTGCACCAGCTACGGCAGGGGGACGGAAGCAAGTTTCCAAGGTCGGAGCTGGGACTCCAAATTATCCTATGGCCATCTAGACAGAGTCTAGACGGCCATAGGATTGCGCCCTAAATTGATATATTTTAATTTATTTTAAAAAAAAAACCTGTTAGTCAGAATTTAGCTACTGATAGCCATAATTTTCTAAAGGCAGACCCTCTTCTGGGTGGCACAGCCTGGTCTTTCCTCAGATTTCTTAACCCTGTGGTTCATCCAGGGTTTTGCCATGCTGTACAAATGTTTGTGCTTGTTGTCCATAGTCAGAACTACATCTCATTTTTCTTGCTCTTCCAGCACTATGATACAAGACATTTGTGGAATCCAACTCTTAAAGCAGAGTTACAGTTTAAAGGATGCTTATTCCCTCTCCCTTCAGTAAATTAACGTTGTTCTTTGAAAACACACACACACACACACACACACCTGAGAAGCAGCATTCTCCTAAAAAGAACTATAGCAGTTATATTGTAATGAGAACCAGATAAGGCATAGGAGGAACTAATTATCTGTTATCCCCAAAGCCCTCTTAAATAACAGGATCTTAACCTGCCATCTAAACCCCGTTAATGTCAGGTGAGTCTCACTTGGAAGGGACATCCATAATTTTGGTATCACTCACTACTATGAAAGTCCTCTCTTGCGTAGTCACCCACCATGCATCAGTTGGTGAGGCGGAAGGTGAGGAACAGAAGAATGCCTCAGGAAATGTCCCGAAAAGTGGGTAGATTTCTTTGGGAGGTTGTGGTCCTAAACATACCCTGGCTGACACCAGGTCAAACTCAGAACTTTAAACTAGGCCTAGAAACCAACAGGAGGCCAGTGAAATTGATCTAAAATTGCTAGTGTGCTCCATGTAGTTTGCCCCAGCTAACCCCTTTGTTGCCCCTTACTAGACCGGAGCTATCTGTCTACCACATCAAGACAGAGGATAAACATGACTCATAACCACGTCTCAATTTGTGTTTTCAATACAGATGATATTCAGATTCGTTTTTATGAAGAAGATGAAAACGGTGGTGTCTGGGAAGGTTTTGGAGACTTTTCACCTACTGATGTGCACAGACAGGTATGTCACATTGGCAAGCTGCATTTGTAGTAATGTACACAAACAATGTTAACTTCGGTTATTGTGTAAACCTGTTTGTGATCTGATATAATCAATTTCAGCACTCTGTTGCCTTGAATTGAACTTGAGGGGAAATGGCTGCCATTAAGAAATGAGAGACACTGCGTTGAAGTCCTCAGAGAAATATATAAATAAATGTACTGTCCCTGACTACCTGTTTCATGTTTCCCTACAGTTTGCCATAGTATTCAAAACACCCAAATATCGAGATGTTAATATCACGAAACCAGCATCTGTTTTTGTCCAGCTACGGCGAAAATCTGATCTGGAGACAAGCGAACCAAAGCCTTTTCTATACTATCCTGAAATCAAAGGTAATTTGCCAATGTTATTTATTTATTTTATTTATTTATTTATTATATCTGTTAATTTTTTATATCTGTTAAGATTTTAAAATTTTTATATTGTTTTATATGTATTTTTATATTGTTTTAAATATATTGTATTGTTTATATTGTTTTTTATATTGTTTTAAATGTATTTTATTGTTTTTATTCTATGTACATCGCCCAGGGTGGCCGGTTGCCGGCCAGATGGGCGATAAATAAATTAATAATAATAATAATAATAATAATAATAATATTAATAATAATAATAATAATAATAAATCGCCCATTTGGCCGGTCACCCGGCCACCCTAATATGAATTGTCCATGATGGAAGGCATCCCAAGTTTTTAGAATGCCACCAGTATGGGGATTCTTGCATATTTTGTAACAATGGTGTAGTGAGTGCATATATTAGCACTCTAATATACAGTTCCTGTAGTGTGTTAAATCCTAGATTACAGCTTTGGCCATAAATAATGACTGCGTTCATACAATACTCTGCCCACTGAACAGAATGGATTCAACAATCAGCAGATCCTGCATTGTACCAGTGGGTTGTGTGAAGTGCAACTTTTGTAATGATATGCCATAAAACTTGTCAGGGTTGGGCCATGGGCAGCAGTCTGAAGTGAGCATTTTGTATGCAATACACAAAATGTGTGTGTTTGCAGTGCTGTGCTTCATTACACGTGCTCCATAATTCTGAAGCCCTTACTGCTCAACAGTGCCAACTTTATTATGGGACTAGACCACTTGTAGTGGTGAGAAGGCAACCCTTGGCCTGTGGAGTGACCCACATTTTATTTATTTATTTAATACATTTCTATACCGCCTTTCTGCTAAAGTACCCAAGGTGGTTTACAGTTTTAAATACTCAAACAAACGTTACCCCCCCCAAAAAAAAACCCCAAACAAACACCAGAACGTAGCTCTCTCAGGCCAGTTGAAGGTTACTTCAGGAACTGATCGCACACGCTCCCAAGCCTGGACTTCTCTTCTGCCTTCCCCCAGTAGCCCCAGGGAAGGTGGGGGAGGGGCTGCCCCAACAGTCCTCTCAGGCTGGTGATGGTCCTTTCAGCAGCTGATGGCATGAGTTCCTCAGCCTGGGCTTCTGCCTTCCCTCAGCTTCATTTCATTTCCCCCCACTCCTCAGATGTTCAGCTGGAGGGTGGAGAACAGATAATTGTTTCCCTGTTGCTAATAGAAGTGAGGAAGCAGCACCCTGGTTCAGGGTCCTGGGTTCAAACTGTGAGTTGTTTGTCCCCCAATAGCCCAGAGCTCTGGGTTCAGCTATCATGATAAAGGATCCCCAGGTTGTTTATTGCAGCAGGAGTGGGTGAGTGGGTGGGAAACAGCATGCTTGCTTGGTCCCATTTGTCTTCTCAATAACCCACAGTTTGTTAACTGTGAGTTGTTACGATGTGTGAACCAGGTCGTTGTCTTCCAAAGCTGAGACATCATATCTTGTTGCATGGTTGTTTCAATTGGCCATGGAAGAAGCTTTATATTTTTTAACGAGTGGAGTGGTTTTTATCTGCTCCTCATGTGATCTGTTCAAATTGTAATCTATGTGAGATGTTTTATTATTTTTAATGGTCATTGTAAGCTGCCTTGAGTAATGCGGGGGAAAGGCAGAATATAAATTGATTATAATAAATATTAGCCTTTAATTGTTTGACTTAATGTACTTCTCATGGTACACTAATGGTTCCTTCAAGTTGCACTAATGCGGTCCCATGCAGTTTGGGAATGACTGTGCCAGCAAGATGTCCTTAGATTAGCAATAGCAGTGCATTTCAGCCTCTATGGGGCATGCTCTAGCAAAGGACAAAGCCTCCATTGGGCTCAGCTTTGAACATGTGTTAAAGAGAGTAAAACTATTTCTGTCCCCCAAAGCTCAGCTTAGATGCTGCTCTTACAAACCCTAACATACCAAGTTGACATTAGGGCAACATGTGTGCTTGAAATGTACCAACCCTGCTGTAAGCATTGAAAGGGTTGTAAGTTTTGGCATGTGACATGCTACAACATGTACATGAGAAAGACAAATGAGGGAACAATTGAGTTCACTGTTGATAGCTTGTTATCATAATTGGCAGGAAGTGATGTGTACCAGGGAATTTCCAGGTTTAGCATTGAATTGATGAACTCTGTGCACTTCTTTTTTTAGGATTCTAAAAACTTTGTGGTGCATGTTTGAACTTTACAGAAACTTTGAAAAATTCCCTTGACACCTCCAGATCTATCCTGGGGCTGACTGACTATATGTGTATTATTGGGGGAAATGCCCCGATGATAAATGGTCTACTTTGGCGGGGCATATCTTTCACTCCCCCACTGCAAATATATCCATGCAGTATTCTGTTAACTGTTCCATATTACACCAGTTGTATATTATCCAAGGTTGGAAATGATGTATTTCTTTCTTTTACAAGATTCTTGCTTCTTAGTTTGAGAGTATATTCGGAGGATATCCAAATATGGAAGCACTTTGTGTGAATTCAGTAGTTGTGGGTTGTGTGTGTGTATGTGTGTGCGTATATATTGGTTAAACAGACAAAACCTTCTATGCATGGAAAACCTTTAAGGAAGCATCACTTTCAGGGAAAGTAATGAAATAATTTTCACTTTTACTCTCATACTTCTAGTACAGGAACATAGGAAGTTGCCTTATACCAAGTCAGAGTATTTGTCTATCTACCCCAGTATTGTCTATCTGCTTTGACTGGAAGAGGCTCTCTAGGGTTTCAGGCAGAGGTCATTCACATCAGCTGCTTCCAGATCTTTTTCTTCTGCGTGCAAAACATGCACTCTACCACTGAGCAGTGGTCCCTTCCCTTAATCACATCTTTCTTATTTATTTATTTATTTATTATATTTATACCCTGCCTTTTTTCCTCTTGCAAGGAACCCAAGGCGGTTTACATAATCCTCCTCCTCCTCTACGTTTTATCCTCACAACAACCCTGTGAGGTAGGTTAGGCTAAGTGTCAGTGACTGGCCCAAAGTCACCCAGAGAGTTTCATGGCTGAGTGGGGACTAGAACCCAGATCTCCCGAGTCCCAGTCCAACACTCTCACCACTCTGTTATATTCAGAGTGTTATATTCAAATTAGTACAAACCAAAATAAAAGCTTCAGCCTGTATCATCCCCCAAAGCTCCTGGTCATGTGCACCTCTTCTCTCTGCCTGTCCCCTGCCCCAGTTTTTCTTCCCCTATTAGACTGGTTGCTCTGAACCTCCTTTCCCCCTAATTTCTCTGCACCGCTCCCTTTTCCAACCCCCATTTCTTAAACTCCACTTGCGTCCTGTGGCCTGCTGTTTTCTCAGGCTTCTGCCTCCTCCATTCCTAGGCATCTGCTTCTTCTACATTTCTTAGCTTATCTTACTAGCTCCGCTCCTTTTGTAGAATCAGAGCCAGAAATCCTTCAGCCTGCCCTCCCCTTTGTGACATCAGGGAGGGTAGCCAGATTATTAGCCAGTTCCTAACACTGCTTTGCCATTTAGACTGGAACAGATGACATTAGTAATTGTAGGAGGAACTATACAGCATATTGGGCTGTACTTCATGTTCTGTCTGAATATTTTATATGCTTGTAAAACAACTATCAGGTGGATCCACCACAGTTGGCTACAGAATTGAACTCAAAGAGTGCTTATCAATGGTACCTTCTCAAATTGGGGAGAGGTAATGAGCGGGGTACCACAGGGCTCGGTCCTGGGCCCAGTGCTCTTCAACATTTTTATTAATGACTTGGATGAGGAGGTACAGGGAATGCTTATCAAATTTGCAGATGACACAAAGTTGAGTGGAACAGCTACCGTAATACTCTGGAAGACAGAAACAAAATTCAAAGCGACCTCGATAGGCTGGAGCGCTGGGCCGAAAACAACAGAATGAAATTTAATAGGGATAAATGCCAAGTGCTGCACCTAGGGAAAGGAAACCAAATGCAGAGTTACAGAATGGGGGACTTGGCTCAACAATACTACGAGTGAGAAGGATCTTGGAATTGTGGTAGATCACAAACTGAATATGAGCCAGCAATGCGATGTGGCTGCAAAGAAGGCAAATGCTATTTTGGGCTGCATTAATAGAAGTATAGCTTCCAAATTGCGTGAAGTACTAGTTCCCCTCTATTCAGCATTGGTTAGGCCTCATCTTGAGTACTGCATCCAGTTCTGGGCACCACACTTTAAGAAGGATGCAGACAAGCTGGAAAGGGTTCAGAGGAGGGCAACAAAGTTGATCAGGGGACTGGAAACAAAGCCCTTTGAGGAGAGACTGAAAAAACTGGGCATGTTTAGCCTTCAGAAGAGAAGACTGAGGCTGTTTAGCCTTCAGAAGAGAAGATATGATAGCACTCTTCAAGTACTTGAAAGATTGCCACACAGAGGAGGGCCAGGATGGATCTCTTCTCGATCATCCCAGCTTGCAGGACACGGAATAATGGGTTCAAGTTACGGGAAGCCAGATTCCACCTGGACATCAGGAAAATTTTCCTGACTGTTAGAGCAATGCGACAATGGAATCAACTACCTAGGGAGGTAGTGGGCTCTCCCACACTGGAGGCATTCAAGGTGCAACTGGACAGCCATCTGTGAGGGATGCTTTGACTTGGATTCCTGCATTATTTTATTTTTATTTATTTTATTATATTTATACCCCGCCTTTTTCCTGCAAGGAACCCAAGGCGGCTTACATAATCCTCCTGCTCCTCTCCATTTTATCCTCACAACAACCCTGTGAGGTAGGTTAGGCTGAGAGTCAGTGACTGGCCCAAAGTCACCCAGTGAGTTTCATGGCTGAGTGTGGACTAGAACCCGGATCTCCCGAGTCCCAGTCCGACACTCTCACCACTATGCCACACTGGCTTACATTGAGCAGGGGGTTGGACTCGATGGCCTTATAGGCCCCTTCCAACTCTACTATTCTATGCTTCTATGATTCTAAGAACCAGAGTAGATTACGTAATTCCCTTTTATTAATGTCTGTTGGTATACAGGATTAGCTGTTTAATTTGTTTGAGGTTTGGGGTTTGCCTTGGCTGCCAGTGTAAGATATTACCTGAGCTACCTTGTGTCTTGTTCATATCCTGGTATGAACCCAAGTACAATTAGACTTCTTATTTGTCTATGATTAATTGGAGGTACTCAAAGTAAGTAAAAGGGGAAAATTTCTATCTGCATATACTTCGTTCAGGGTTTCTGCCTTGGGCTGGGATCAAAGTAGTCCCTGAAACACATGCAAGCATTTCTGTGTGTGTGTGTGTGTGTGTGTGTGTGCGCGCGCGCGCGCACACACACACACACACTGGAGCTTCTCTGTGATTGTTTTTTATCCTGGGCTCAGCTCTCCATGCTACCAGAGACTGTAGGAAAGCCAAATGGGAAGCACAAATCACAGAGAAAGGAAGGGAGGAAACCTCCAAGTGCTGAAGAAAAAGTTATTATGCCCAGCATGTTTTGAATTGAATTCTTCCTCAGGGGCACGCTTTAATTACAATTGCCAGCCTGGTATCAGACCACTGTTGCAGCTTGCAATGGATGTTGTGCTTCAGTTTCCCTGATTTGCTCTGACCAGTTTGCCAGGTGGGTTGATTTCTTGGAAGGCAGGGCTTCAAAAGCCCCTCCCTGCAGCATGTGCGGTCTTTCCATTAGTAAACTGAAATAGTAGCTATTTTCTTTTATTCACTAGCTTGGAGAGTCTTATTGTAACAAAATCTGAGAACTCCACTCAGCAGTGTATGTGTTTTGTAGGAGCAGATTTTGTTCCCTTTTAATTAACCTTGCTTGATAATCTGTTGCCTGGGAATAGAATGGACACCTTTGTTTTTGGTAGCATCTCTCTCACCCCTTTCCTTTCTTCAAAAAACACAGATAAAGAAGAAGTGCAAAGAAAGCGACAGAAGCTCATGCCTAACTTCTCTGATAGTTATGGCGGAAGCGGCGCAGGTGCCGGAGGAGGTGGGATGTATGGAGGAGGTGGTGGTGCTGGAGGTGGTGGTGGTGCTGGATCAGGTAAGGAGAAATGGCAATTGATATGAACACTGAGATGTTCATTTCGGAAATGCTCCCTTACATTCTAGACTAGTGAAATGCTCATCAATATGATGAGTAGGTTTTGTATGGCAGGAAGCCTTATGTACTGTAAGGACTCCTGGAGGGTGTAGTGTATTGCTGTGATTATGTGCAGAGAAAACATTGCACTTCTTCCCCCTGTGTGAACCCCTTCATTGAGGGCTGTACCACCCAAAAGCAGGGTCGGAGGAAAGCTACTGTCCTCACCACAAGAGTTTATCCAAGTACCGTGCTTTTTCTGCACTCTGGGATATCATTGGGATGGGAAATAAACCTCTCCCATGATGAACCCAGGGATTAAGAATCAAGCCTAGTCCTACCTTTATTGGTCTGCATTTTCCTGTATCAACCTGTCCTGAGTTTACTTTCTTGGGCACACTAGAGCGTAGCAAGAAGTTGGGAACTGGCCACATTCCCTTGATTAATTTTGAATTACATTTTTACTACACCTAAAATTTTCTTTAAAAGGTTTCTTTAAATGTTAGAGCTACACTTTTTGTATTTTCTGTATACCAATTTCTGGTATTTTCTGTAATTTGGAACCCACCCTTCTGCCTCTGGCCCTGCTCACCACTGGAATATGGCCCCCAAGAGCTTCTCCCAAATGGAATTTGGCCCTCGGGTCAAAAGAGGTTCCTCACTCTAGCTTTAAAATATATTCTTCTTATTGATCTATGCCAGTGTTCTCCAACCTTGGGTCCCCAGATGTTTTTGGCCTACAACTCCCAGCATGCCCCAGCCAGCTACGCTGGGGCATGCTGGGAGTTGTAGGCCAAAAACATCTGGGGACCCAAGATTGGAGAACACTGATCTATGCTATTGTAACAACTCCATTTCAATATAACTTGAAAAGAATATCATAGATTTCATAGATCATAGAGTTGGAAGGAGCCTACAAGGCTATCGAGTCCAACCCCCTGCTGAATGCAGGAAACTAGAGGAGGGGTCTCCCATCCAAGTAACAACCAGGCTTGACCCTGCTTAGCTTTCCACGCTCAGACAAGCTGAGCCAGCGTAAGCCAGCTCATTAATAGCCCCTGTATATTAATTTATTCGTAGATCAAATGCTAAAACTGTTTTATTCAGCGTCATTTCTGTACATTGGAAAAACTATGCAGTAATCTTTTGCATCCCTAAAACATCAGTCTTCAATTGCTTCCACCAATACTTATCTTAATGTGATGATTGGAAGTGCGGATAATCAAAACAACACTGATTTCAAGACATTGCTACCTACTGGAGGGAGGATTTCTTGGTGATTTATCCCTGTCTCTCCCTCAAGGGTCAAAAAATGTGAAGCAGAAGAGATATTCTCCCTGAGATATGGTGGCATGGAGTCTTTCATTTTCTTTATGAAGTACTTTCCCCAAGTGATTGTTAGTATGGCCTATTCCTAGAAAAGAGATTGTTATTCTTAAAAGTTGCATTGCAAGTACCCAGTACAAAGCATTTTTGTTTATACTGTATGTCAGGCATGGGGAACTGCTGCCCTCTCCCTGCAGCCATGGAAAATCTCTCATCTCTGTTTGGAGATAACAGAGTTCCCCTGCTGAACATTTCTTTCCTCTGATGCTAATGGAGGTTTTTAAAAGCCTAATTGCAGCATGGAGGGACATTTTCAAGGGTGGTTGCTGCTGAGAAGGGAGAGCTAACCCTCCCCTCCCCAATGCTGTGACCTTGCCTCAAAAAGTTTCTTCGTGCCAATGGAGGCTTTTAAAAAGCCTAATTGCCAGTGGGGGGGACATTTTCATGAGGTAGGTGTGTGTGTGTAGGTCCTGGCAAGCAGTGGGGTGACCCTCCCCACTGCTGGCACGTGGCCCCTGACGTGCTTCCCCGAACCCAATTCATGCCAAGAAAAGGTTCCCCATGCTTGCTATATATAATTATAAAGGCACTGCATGAGCATGTTATAGGCATCTAAAGGTTCCTTAGCTGCCTTAAGAAAAGAGATGAGGAAAATTTAATGGAGATGACAATTTTTGAATTATTTTTATTATTTATACCCCATTTTTCTTCCATGGAAAACTAGGAGATTTACACAGGTTCTTCTTCGTGGTCTCTGTGCATCACACACATATGGGTTCTCTGCGCCTGCGCTGAGATCGTTCGGAAACTTGTTTAGCTGAGGTGAGCCGGGCGGGAGCCCCTCCCCCTCACGCGTGCTCCTTAGCGCGGCTCCCTCCCGTCTCCTCAGTTCCTCTTCAACCGCCTTTGCGACGAGTCATTAGGTTCTTCTTATCTGGATCGAATAGCTGTGTTTGTTCTGCTTTCTGCTAACTTTCAAAAACTATTTTCTCTCATAAAACCTATTATTCTTCATTCTCCTTCGATCTCTACTTTCTTTAAAAAAAAAAAAAAAAAATCCTATCTAAAACCTCACTCTTCCCCATTCTTATCCTAGTTATTATACTCTATATCTACTCTTCAGCCTAGTTTCTAACTATGCCTCTTAAGGCACCCTTTAGGAAGTGTCAGCGGTGTGGAACAAAAATCCCACCCGCCGACAAACATTCGCTATGTTTGCTCTGCCTCGGGCAGGAGCATATCGTGGAGTCTTGTAAAAATTGTCAGGCCTTCACGAAACAGGCCAGAAAGGCCCGCCAAACAAAGTTAAGAGCTCTTCTCTGGGAGCAATCTCTTTCAGCGAGAGGCCCTACTCCGGAGGAAAGACCTGGGGGATCCCAGGCGGCCAAGAAGCCGTTAGCCGACACCTCAACAGCTAAAAAACTGGCCAAGAAGGCTCATAAGGATAAGGCGAAGTGCCTTAAAGAGAAAATGGCAGAAGGAACTGACGAGATGGCGGGCCCGTCGACTTCGACCACTGTGGTGGTTTCGAAGCGAACGGCTGATATGATAGAGGCTCTGACTGGTGCTCGAGATCGAGCTTCGGGACCGATTGCCCACCAGTCCGTTCCGGCCTCGACGACGCCTCCTCGAGGCCGAGATTCCGAGAAAGAGCCAATGCCTGCGGCTGCTTCCCTGTCGAAGGGAGAGCTTGTGGCTTCACCAGCCCAGCCCGAGGAGCAGACGACTTCAGTGAGACCCCGTTCAGGCTCGAGGGGTCCTCCACCACGACTGTCGCCGTCTGTTGGATACGCCGAGGAGCGCCGAGTGGAATACCGCCACCGATCACGTTCCCCTCACTATCAGGCTCGTGATTCGATCTCCACGACCTCGAGTCCTTGGTCTCGACTCTCCCGCTACCGAGATGAGAGATCAAGGACTTGCTCCTATTACTCGGGATCGAGTTCTAGGAGCTACCATTCTAGGTCCAGGCACTCCCCAAGACGTATGCGGTCGGAACACTATCCTTCACACCACCGACGTTCCCCCTCTCCAGATCGTCATCGGAGACGAAGATATACTCCTTCGCCTCGCCGTGATGCGGCTGCATCTCGTGCGCCTGTCAATATCGTCGAAGTGCCCATCGCCTCGACCGCCGCATCACAGGCACTCGTTCAAGTACCGGTTGCGACCGCTGTAGTAGGCCACTCGTCGTCGGGATCTGCCTATTTATCGGATTCGGACTTGGTGGCCTCCTCCTCCCACTCCACGTCTCCAGATGCGCAGGTGGAGTCCAAGGATGCGATCTCCCCATCGGAGGATATGGTGAGTTTTGCGGAGCATGTCGGCCGGATGGTGACTGCTCTGGGAGTCTAGGCGAAAGCAGCGAAAGGGAAAGCGGAGGATGACATTTATGCTATCCTTAAGTCAACGCAATCCAACCAGCTGCTCCTTCCCTTCTTGCCAACACTGATGGAGACGGTGCAAGAAACCAGCCTCTACAAAACCAACTGCTAAAAGACTGGAGTCGATGTACAAGATCCAGGAGGAAGGGGCGAAGTTTCTGTTTTCCCATCCGACCCCGCACTCGCTCATAGTGAAGTCAGCGCAGTCTCGTGGGGGAAAACAGCACACCACGCCAGCAGATAAGGAGATTCCTACGGCCGTAGGATCTACTCATCATCTTCCCTCGCTCTTAAGATATCTAACTACGAGGCGTTGCTAGCTAGATATCAAATGTTTATCACAGAGAAGCTGGGAGACCTCTGTGATTATCTGCCGGACGACAAGAGAGATCTGGCGTCGCAGTTCATCAAGGAAGCGACCAGCATCGGTGCCCTCCAGATGAACACTGCCCGACACCAAGTCGACAGTCACGCTAGATCGATGATCGGATCTGTGGCCCTGAGGAGGCACACCTGGCTTCGCTCTACCAACTTGACTCCCGATGATAGACTCTCGATCTCATGCACGAGTTGGGGCTTTGCCTGAATGCAGAGAAGTCGGTCCTCCAGCCCGTGTTGGAAATCCAGTATATAGGAGCGAGGCTAAGCGCGTTTGATGGTCGTGTGTATCTTCCAAATGAAAGGGCAACCAATCTAATTGCCCTTGCAAAGAAAGTATGCAAACAGCCAATATTGTCAGCTCATACGGTACAATGACTCTTGGGGCACATGGCCTCGACCATCGCGGTCGTACGTTATGCGAGGCTTCGCATGCGACCGCTCCAGACCTGGTTTGTCCGGGTCTTCAAACCGGAAAGGGACAGACCCTCTCTTCGTCTACCAGTTCCACGAGCCGTAAGAGAGTCTTTGAGGTGGTGGCAGCAGGAGTCAAACCTACTCGACGGTGTGCCATTTCAACCACCGATACCGAGCCAAATACTGACAACGGATGCGTCTCTATTGGGATGGGGAGCCCACTCCGACGAGCACGTCGTACAAGGCACTTGGACTCTGGCAGAAAGCTCCAGGCATATCAATTGGCTGGAACTAATGGCTGTCTGGAAGGCGCTGCAAGCGCTAGAGAAACACCTAGTCAACTGTCACGTCCAGATTGTGACAGACAATACCACAGTGGTGGCGTATTTAAACAAGCAAGGAGGCACGAGATCGATGCGCCTCACACGACTAACACTACAGCTCTACGAGTGGGCTCTCCCTTGACGGATGTCGTTCGTAGCGATCCATATCGCGGGAAAAACGTGCTAGCGGACGCATTGAGCAGGGTGTCACCACAGTCACATGAGTGGAAAATGGACCGGCAAGTACTAACTTCCCTATTCCATCGTTGGGGTCGGCCAAACGTAGACTTGTTCGCAACCAGCGAGAACACGGCCTGTCTCCTATTCTGCAGCAGAGCAGTGTCGGACCCGAGGTCGATGACCGACGCATTCCTGCTGGATTGGAGCGACGACTTCTACTACCTGTTCCCTCCAATTCCGCTTCTAACTTGAGTACTGGCCAAAATATCATTAAACAAGACAAATTGCATCCTGATATACCCATGGTGGCCGCGACAGCCTTGGTTTTCCCGCCTACTTCATCTGTCTCAGGGAGATTATCTACAACTTCCCATTCCAGGACAATCTGTTGACACAACAGCAAGGCAAGGTACTTCATCCCAATCTGCATTCATTAAGCCTCACGGCTTGGAGAATCAGATAGCGATGGATACAGACCTTTCTTCGGCAGTAAAAGAAGTCTTGTTAGCAGCACGTAAGCCTTCAACGAGGCTCTCTTACGAGAGAAAATGGAAGACTTTTTCCATTTTTGCGTCAACTTCAGATAAAGATCCTGTCACATGTTCAGTATCGACTGTCCTCGACTTTCTCCATTCGTTAATGGTCCGTGGACTGAAATTTTCATCGATCAAAGTTTATTTGGCTGCAGTTACGGCTTATCGAATGACTTCGACTGGCACGTCTCTATTTGTGCATCCCCTAGTGAAACAATTTCTAAAGGGTGTAAAGAACTTGCGTCCTCCAACCAGGAATATAGTACCAGGATGGGACCTCCAATTGGTCTTGAAGGCATTGACGAAAGCGCCATTCGAGCCCATGGCGAAATCGGACTTACGCCTTCTTTCATTCAAAACGCTGTTCCTGGTGGCGGTGACATCTGCAAGACGGGTCGGTGAACTAGCCCCACTTAGGATTGATCCTCCATATACAACCTTCCACAAAGACAAAGTCGTTCTACAGCCAGATATAACTTTTTTACCTAAAGTCATTTCTGAGTTCCATCTAGGGCAGGACATTATCCTACCGGCCTTCTTCCCGTCTCCGTCATCGAGTGTCGAGAGAACGCTACACAGCCTCGATGTTCATAGAGCCCTAGCATTTTATAAAGCACGCACGGAGCCCCTAAGACATACTCAACAACTTTTTATATGTTACGGCCCTCCAAGGAAGGGCTATCCAGTGTCAAAACAAAGACTATCCTCCTGGCTAGTAGACACTATCAAGCTAGCATATCAACTCGTTGACCACATTTTGCCGGGTTCCGTGAAAGCGCACTCTACCAGGGCCGTGTCGACCTCGACGGCATTCGGGAGGGGAGTTTCCTTGTCGGACTTATGCAGGGTGGCGACTTGGTCTTCTCCCTCTACTTTTATCCGGCACTACCGCCTCAACGTTTGAGCCAGGGCGCAGAACGCATTCGGGAGGGCGGTTCTCTCCTCGATCACCATCTGACTACGGACACTGACCCACCTCCGGTAAGTCAGCTTGCTAATCTACCCATATGTGTGTGATGCACAGAGACCACGAAGAAGGACAGGTTGCTTACCTGTAACTGTAGTTCTTCGAGTGGTCATCTGTGCATTCACACAACCCGCCCTCCTTCCCCTCTCGGTGTCTGCATCAAGTTCGATGGATACCCAAGTGGAAATGGGATGGGCCAATTCTTTCTTCTGTTTATCGATCTCGATTTCCATCGGGGTTGATGAGATGTGTTTGAGATTCTGAATCATCCTCGGTCCCGAGGGTCGCAATAGGCGGTCTCAGGGAACTGAGGAGACAGGCGGGAGCCGCGCTAAGGAGCACGCGCGAGGGGGAGTGGCTCCCGCCCGGCTCACCTCAGCTAAAGAAGTTTCCGAACGATCTCAGCGCAGGCGCAGAGAACCCATATGTGTGTGAATGCACAGATGACCACTCGAAGAACTACAGTTACGGGTAAGCAACCTGTCCATCCCCAGATACTGTCCTATCTAGGCACTTAACAGACTATGGCCTGCTTAGGTTCAGCTACATCATGTGCCTTCAGACCATGCTGTGGTCTCCAGCTGCCCATTTAACACTGGATTTTTAACTGATTGTTGGCTTGTGAAAATTTGGTTTTTAATGTCATAAACTATGTTTAATGACCCATCTACTGAATCTGATATAGTAGGCGATCACTCGTGACTGAGTAAGATTGTCTTCCAGGATAAAAATTACAAAAAGAAAATTATAAAAGGAGGAAATTCTTTAAAAATTGTGTAGACTCTAGTGAGACTCTAGTAAGTGACTGTGGTCTGGCGGCCAATTCTAGATCCACACAGCTTCCCACAGTGAGGACACAGGTTACCAGATGGAAGATGGTCCTGTAAAGGATTCATTTGACGTGCTTTTCGCTTAGCACGTTTCTCCCTTTCACCTTGCACTCAGGCTTCTTCAAAGTCCATGGAACCTTTGTGAAAGGCCAACCTCCATTTAGATCGTTCATGGGCCAGAGCTTCCCAGTTTTCGATGTTTATATTGCATTTTTTTAGATTAGTCTTAAGAACATCTTTAAACCTTTTATATTGACCACCGATATTCCGCTTTCCATCCTTGAGTTGGGAATAAAGTAACTGCTTTGGGAGACGGCAGTCAGACATTCGAACAACATGACCGGTCCGTTGAAGTTGGCGTTGAAGGATCATTATTTCAACGCTAGTAGTCTTGGCTTCTTCTAGTACACTGACATTTGTTTGCCTATCTTCCCAAGTAATTCGTAGGATTTTCCAGAGGCAACATTGATGAAATCTTTCAAGGAGGTGGAAATGACGTTTATAGATAGTCCATGTTTCGCAGGCATACAATAAAGTTGGTAATACAATGGCTTCATAAACCAGCGTTTTGGTCTTCTTACAGATATCCCAATCCTCGAACACTCTATGTTTTATTCGAGAAAATGCGGCACTTTCGGAGCTCAAACGATGCTGGATTTCACTGTCAATGTTAGCTGTAACAGAAAGATAGCTGCCAAGATAGAGAAAATGATCGACATTTGAATCTATATATATATACTGAATCTATATATCTATTTGCTGATTTTAGGATATGGATACTCACCATATGGGTTTTCTGGTTACGGAGCAATGCACTTCCATTCCAGCGCGAACAAGACTGGTGCAGGAATGAAACATGGTAACTATCAAAGTCCCCCCCCCCCCATTTGTTGTATTTATCACAAGCTTGGAACATCATCATCATACTATGTAGTATTTGAGCAATATAAACTGGGGATTTCTCATAGGACTTATTATTTATTCAGATTAATTCAGCACCATCTACATACACGGCAGTTTACAAGGAACAGGTTTGACAGGTCTCTGCCCCATAGGCCTTACAGTCTAAAAATAGATACAAGGGAAACAACAGAGGAAGGGGAGGTAAATAGAGGTGGGAGGAATATGCAAATATTGCAGCTATGCATACTTGGCTTAGTTGCAGTATGTCAGCAGTGAGGTAACTCAGGGAGTTCCATTCCCTCTCAGGTAAGCTCTCATAGGCTGCGTACCAGAGGTGGTTGTGGAGCCAGTCAGCAGTGGGCGTGGCCAAAGCCAAAAGTGGACAGGGCCAGTGCTGGCACTGGGTGGAGACTCCACCCTCTTTTCCCTCTCTGCCACTCCCTTTTTCTCTCTCTCACTTTGTTCACACTCCTGCACAGCAATTGGGCTTAGAAAAATAACTTTCATTGGAGCAAATATAAGCCTCATTGACTCCAGGGGATTTTCAGGATGGTCACAATGCACGGGGCGTGGAGGTTAACCCTTCCATGCCCTGCTGCCACCTGACTGAAAATGTGCCCCCAGCACCACCACCTTGAGTAGCACTTAGACTGAGAAAAAAGCCTTCCATTGCTGCCAATTGGTGTGCGTGGGACTGAGAAAGAGATGGTGCAGGCTGGATCCAAAGGCTTTGTGGGTCACATCTGGCCTGTGGTTCCCCACCCCTATAGTAGGGTATTAGGATTAGGGAGTTGTTCCATAGGCTTCACGGATCAATGTCTGTCATGTGCATTTCCACGGGATAAGAAACGTCTGCTGCCTCTTGCTGCTTTTTGCATTCATTCCCAATGTGACTGAAGACTGGTGGAAGCTTTTGAAAATGCATATTCTGATGTTATATGCTCTCTCATTTCGTTCTTCTTCTACAGTGGAACTGGTATGAAAAAAAGTTAATGCTACTTATTTCTTTCTTTTTAAGGATTCTCAAATGACATGTCTAAACAGGATGGTGAAAACTGCTGCCACAAAAAGCACAGTGCAGAATTCAAAGAGAATGTAGAGATGGAAGAGAAAAGCAAAACCAATATTGGCACAGGTCCTGAAGTAGAAGAAACCACTTTACCATGTGCAGATACAGACATTTGTTTACAAGGTAATTAACGAACAGTTTTACCTAGTGTCATTGCATTCGTCTAAGAAGGAGAAACTTGGATTAAAGGCTTGACCCTTACATGCAGCGCACAGTTCCAACATTGTGAAGTTTGATCACTTTTGGAAGTAGCAGGAGATACATTCCCTAAATTCAGGCATCTTCTAATATATTATTGATAGATAGCCATCTATGCTGTCTTAGCAATACCCTCCCAACCTCCAAGGATGATTGCATTGCTGCTTTAAGTTTTGTAAAAGGTGACTGAAAATATAGCTTGGATCCTAGAAATAATGTGCCTTCCATATGTAGGCCTCTATTAGTATTTTTATTTCATTATTTTATATTATCCCATCTTTCACAAAACAGCTTCACATCAGCTTACAATAAAATAATTTTTAAAATATAAAAGCACAATCTATATATATAAAAGAAGGTGTCCTGACTGACTGACTGACTGACTCATCAACGCCCAGCTCAAACCGTTTAATCTAGGAACGTGAAATTTTGAAGGGACATTGCTTTTATGACGTAGACCCCCACTAAGAAATGATTTTGGGAAATTCCGTCCCTAAGGGGGTGAAAAAAGGGGACAAAATCGCCCCACTCTCATATCTGCACTTCTGCAAATAGGCCTCACCTCATAATTGCTGCAGGAGCCAACTTGCTGCAGGAGCCAACTTGCTGCAGGAGCCAATAGCAGCAGTTATGCAAATAGCCCATACAACACTTAGAATGTTCGTATGAATTCCTGCAGGGGCCAATAGGGCTGGGTATGCAAATCTCCCCTAGGCCATTTAGAATGTTCTCTGAGGGGGTGAAAAGGAGAGGGAAACTTTTTACATGACGGGGTGAAAAGGGAGGAAAACTTTTTACATGACTGACTGACTGTTGTGTGGGGGGCATAGTTGCATAGGCTCCATCACGTTTAGACGGATCTACCCCAAACTTGGCATGGTCACTCTTCATCACCTGTAGACTCTCAGGGTTAACCTGATTTTTCTTTAAGAACAGATATTTCTGTCACAAAAGATTTCTGCTGCCAGCACCCAGCCTAAACGTTACACTTTCAGTCAGAGACACTGCATCTTTTCCATACATGTTTCTTTTAAAAACAATTATACCAAATCCTAAAATCCATGCGAGCGAAGCCGCGGGCAACAGCTAGTCATCAATAAAACAGCAGGTAAAAAGAAACAAAATTAGATAAAAACAGCAGAAAGGCAATGAAAAGGTTTCTGATATCAATAAAAGAAGGAGAGAACAGGATGGTTTTGGTGCTTGAAGAACAATAGAGAAGGCAGTAGGTGAACATGAACTATGCAGGAATTCATATAATTTGGGAGCCAGTACAGAAAAGGCCATCTCTCCATTAGTTATCTGCCTAACCTCAAATGTTGAGGCCACTCAGAGAAGGGACTCTGAAGATGATCTCCGTTGGTGGGAAGTTTACTTTGGGAAACAGGCCTTGGACAAATCTAGTAGCACTTTTACACCCTGTGCATTCCACTTTTACTTCCACTGAAGAAAACCAGACCCTGTGGGGCATGTACTGGCAAATAATAATTGATGTATGGAAGAACAGCTCTGTGCCATTCCTTAGGTGTGTGTTATTTCACAGTATTATATGGTTAGGGCAGTTGATTAAATCTGAAACTTCTTACACTTTTGTGGGTATTCTTGTGGGCCAGCAGTGAATCAACTTTTAAATGTTTCAAATTGAGGGTTTAATATATAAAAACAAGACTAAATTGAAGAGAAGTGTTGAGGACAGCTGCCACCTCATTTGAAGTGAGAATCACAAACACCTGAATTCTTCTCCAGCTTGGATTAAAACTGAGCTGGATTTTTCCAGCTTCCCTCCCTATCATATCCCCACCCCACCCCCAACCCCACCTTCACCACCACCACCTTTTCCTTTAAATATATTTAACTGGCCAGCAGGAATAATGCTGGCATGTAGGGAAAGGGAAGCAGAGAAGTCTGTCCCAATCCCTTTTTATCTCCCAAGGGTTACTGGACTTTTTGCAGCACACCAGGGCACCAGAAAGGAAGGAGGAAGTTGCCGTGTATCCTCATTCACATGGGCACACTACTTGCATGTATACATATGTAGTGACCAATGTGGGGCTTAGTTGTTGTTTTTAACTTTAGATGTGCTATACACACTGACACAGCAGACTTATGCACTATGCTCTTGTTAAATGGGGAATATGTGGGAATGGGGGTTGGCTGGCAAGGGTGGTGCTTTGACATTTGTGGGGTTTTGAGGTTTGGTGAAAGGGGGTGTTACTTGGAATGAATTCTGAAGTCAGCTTGGCTCAGGAAATAAGCTAAACTGTTACTGGATTGTTTTCGTGGAAATAGCTCAGTTTATTTTCAAAGCTTATCCCATGTGAACTGGGGAAGTGGGGGTGGGCTTGTCCATCACTAGTGTTGCCTGTTTTTTGTTCTAGATTTAAGTTTTAAGTTTTTTTAGGCTATTATT
The DNA here is from genome assembly GCA_021292165.1 of Shinisaurus crocodilurus. Classification (NCBI taxonomy): domain Eukaryota; kingdom Metazoa; phylum Chordata; class Lepidosauria; order Squamata; family Shinisauridae; genus Shinisaurus; species Shinisaurus crocodilurus. The sequence goes on from CM037876.1 coordinate 32,433,154, forward strand.
TTAAATGTGAAAAGCCGTAACGGAGTTTTGTAATAGTAGAAACTGACCCTAAGTCAAGAAAAGCACTCCCAGCGTCGAGAAAATAACAAAATTCCCTAAGTAAACCAACCTCCCCAAATGGTAGCTAGCATGTTGGCTGTTCAGTGGTATGATACATACAGGCATTCTGTACCTTGTGGGCATAGAATGTTCATCCCATCACAGGGAATATACACATATTCCCCTACACCTTCTCACCTTAGACCTGTAAGATGGGGGAGGAGCAAGGGCATGTCTCTCATGCTTCCTGCCCTTGCTATTTCTTTGGCTTGCATGAAGCCATGTCCCTGTTTTCACATATTTCACCAGTCACCTTAGCCCTGTCCAGGCGAATGCATGAGGTGGGTTACGATTTTTGGGGTGGGTTAAGATTTTAAAATTTTTATACTGTTTTAAATGTATTTTATCTTGTTTTTATCCTATGTACATCGCTCAGGGTGGCCGGTTGCCGGCCAGATGGGCGATAAATAAATGTAAATAATAAATAAATGAGGGCTTACAGCGGGTACCAGGTCAGGGCTGTACATGCTGGCCCCGGCCCACTCAGTTCAGACTTTGCTGTGTTGAATCAGCAAGGTCTGAAAGGGAGTTCTACTTGTGTTCACTTGAACGTGAGTAGAATTTTCAATGCAGTCGCGAACCCTGATAAGGTATTCAAGTGAACGCATGTAGAACTTCCTTTCAGACCTTGCAGATTCAACACAGCAAGGTCTGAACTGAGGGGGGTGGGGTCAGCATGCAAGACCCTGACTTGCTACCCTCTTTAAGCCTTCATGCATTTGCCTGAACACCTGAACAAGATTTTTGTTGTCTTGTGAGAATGCTTTACTAACTCCAAAGAGCTACTTATGCTAATGAAGGGTTTCTGTGCTTCTGCAATGGAATTAAAATTACCAAGTGTTTTTTAAGGTTCTATCCTATATTGACTAACCCCTTAGTAAAACAACAAGAGGGGAAGGCACTTATGTGTCGTGAAAACCAAAAGAGAGAAAAAAATTCCTTAGGTGCCTGGAAAGAATGTTTATTTTGCGCAACGCATTTTGGCAAAATTCCTTTTCCTTCATCAAGGGCCTTTTTTTCTCAATACATCTGAAAAAAGACAAGCAGCCCCTGACTAAGGAAAAAGATTTTTGCCAAAATGCGTTGCGCAAAATAAACATTCTTTCCAGGCACCTAAGGAATTTTTTTCTCTCTTTCGGTTTTTGCAACTAACCCCTTAGACCTCCTTGTAGCAGGCAGGCAAGTAGGACCATCAATGAGCAGCAAGATCATCCATGATAAATTCAACCACTGCTTGAATAAGTCATCAGTGTATTGTTTGTCTGATTCCATCCTAAATGTTGTTCTTCCACACTAATACATTTGTGGGTGATCCGTGCCCCGAATCAAGAGTGCTGCAAACAATCCAGTAAGGTTGGCAACCCCCTTTCTAAGCACTGTGAGACCACAAAGATTTGCAGGGTCTGTGTGTGTGTGCTAAAGCTGTTTTTGTGCTAAAACAACAATAATAATTCCCTTTATTTTCAATGTTCAGGGTGTGAGTGTCGTTTATGTAGCGAAATGGCACCACCCGGGAACAAGAGGGAGGTATGCTTGAGGGAACTCCAGGGTTTATAGAAGTATAAACATCTTTCAAAAGAAGCCTAGGGCGGGGGGCAAACACACCCCAGCGAAGACTGAGTATGCTCAGCAGCCATGGAAGGCTGCCTGGCTGTTGACGGTAAAGATGCCATCCCAAAGAAGCAACCTTCTCTGCAGAGTCTTCTACATTTATCTGCTGTTCATGTTTGCTTGGGATTGCAACCTTTTGTGTTTTCTAGCAGGAATATTTCAATCAGTGGTAATCTTCATGTATATGCTACAGTGGGACTGTGGCTGATTGGTGGGTGCCCTGAGAAATTGTGTGTGGTGATGTTAGTGTTTATAATGAAGGTGGCAATTTCCCCCCTACAGATGCTTTCTTTTTGGAGAAGGCCATGGAGCTTGCTAAGCGTCATGCCAATGCCCTTTTTGACTATGCGGTCACTGGAGATGTGAAGATGCTACTGGCTGTACAGCGTCACCTTACGACAGGCTCAGGATGAAAATGGTGACAAGTAAGTGTGTGATGCCAAACCTTTCTAACCTGAACTTCTGTAAGGTGATGGGTGGACATTTTGTATCTGATAGGAAGGGTCATTGAAGTTCCTGAAAGAGTTCTTCCATTCCAAATTTTAAATAGAAAAATTATTCCTCTCTTTATCTGAGAGTAAATTTCACTGAATTCATTGAGATTTACTTCCAAATAAACACACTTACCGGGGTTTCACTGTTAATATGGTGGTGTTATTAACCTTTTCCCCCTGAGTGACATATGTCATATTCTACTCCTGAGATGATGCAGGAAGGGAAAATAGCAGTTCCAAAATGAGGTTACATTCCAATGATTCATTGTAGCTTCTTCTCATGTAAAGAGAGAGGCAAAAATTATTTGACTCATCTGTGTGTGTAACATTTCAAAAACAGGATGAGTGTCTCTCTCTTTCTTGGTCCATTTTTCTTTCTGGATCAGATAAAATTCATCCTAGCCCTTTTTCAGCAAGCCCTCGAGGCTTCGGGCCCTTGCAGTTACATTTCTTACAATTCATGTCAACCAGCTACTCTTTCCAGAATGCATTTACTTCATTGAAGAATTCCCATTTGGGGAAGGGAAAGTGCAAAGATAATGGATAGAGCTCAAGGACTTGTCAAAAGGGTGATGGGCCAGCAGAAGCCTAAGACTTGGACGATCAGCATTCTTGGGGGGTGAGAGAGAATCTCCCTGCCAGGCTCCATTCTTTTTTTTCTTCTTTTTTTCTTATTAAATTTTTAACATATATATAACAACCAAACAATAAACAAAATATCTAATCTATTACATAGACTACTATAAAGCAGAATAAAATAACCACCACCACCCCCAAATTAGAATTTTAAAAGAACAAATCCAGCTGGATGCCATTTCCAAAGTCTTTTTCATCCACAAAGTAGTCAGTCCTGCAATAGGTAAGTATTTGAGGTGTGATGAACTGATGTTAGGAAAATTGTCCTTGTTCTATTGTAGTTTCTGCTTCAGTCATTCTGTTGTGTCTTATGTAAGTTTATTGCATCCACATGTGCTGGAAGGCTTGAGGTATTTTGTTGTAGATGTTCTGTATGAGAATTGGACAAAAGGCCACCATTCTGCATCAAAAGAGTTTGTTTTCTTTTTTCCTCCTGCAGTTCTCAATTTTTGAGTTAATTTTTCAATTAATGCAATTTCCCATACCACATTATACCAATGATTGATAGTCAACCCTTTGGCATCTTTCCATCCTCTTCTGCCAGGCTCCATTCTGAGGAGCTCCAACCTCCCAGGTTACCCTGTTCAAGTCATCTCAGAATATGATCCCAGAGGAAGGCTGACTTGCCACAGGATTCCTTGCCTGAAGCCCTAACTTTTCTCCCTCCCAATCCCAAGATATTCCTTGTATTAGCCTTCGACAATTAAGCTCACCAACTCCCTTTGGAGAGTGTGATGAGTAATAAGCCTTCCTCCCAACTTTGAAGCTGTAGAGCTGGGCAGGATCATTTGGGCAATCCCTATTCCCTCCCCAAATCATAGGTTTGGGAAGAAGGCTGGGCAGGGGTTGGGGCTGACAGGGCCATGCAGAACCAAACCAGCAAGCCCCCCACCCTTTCATGCTCTAGGGGCAAAGAAAGGTTGATGGGGTCTTCTTGACTGCTGCTTGGTGGTGGTGCTCTGAGAGTATTGGCTGAATCCTGCATGGTCATGCAGGGCAGAGAGGCAGGAGGGATGCTTCTTTCAGTCCCTGCTCAGCAGAGGAACCCAGAATCCCAGTGCCAAGCATGAAAAGAGAAGCAGGGATGGGTAGCTCAGAAGAGGACCGATTGAGTCCCTTTGCCAAGCATTGGCTGAATCTAGAATGCTCCCCACGTGCCTTTGCTGTGGCTTCCTTTGCAGTTGTGAGGAGGCCAGCAGTAGGGAGGAACCAGGGGACCGTAGTGTTTGTTCATAGCTAGCAAGTCAAACATTGTAGTCGAGCCCCATGCTTTGTGCCTCTAGATTGCAATGCCCTGATGATGAAGTGCCATAAGATCCAGTAAGAAGTACTCCCAAAACTCACCTTGCTGCAGGGTAGTAATTGCAGTGGTTTTCAAGCTTTCCGTTTTCAGGGGGCACTTTCTACGTTGAGTCCTCTGCTAAGGGAGCCTTTGCACACTGCAGAGGATGCTGGGGCATGTGAGTGTTGTAGGATGTACGCTTAGTTCATGTGGATTGCTGGCCAGCCTATTGGGCCTCAAGTGTGTTACTCCATCTGAACAGAGAGTGTGGAGAGTGCGCGCTAGTATATACCCATCATTCCTTTGCGGCAGCACGTTGCAGTGGGAGATTGGTAATGGCAAGCAAGCTGTCTTCCATGGAAGCTTGTCTGCCAATACTATGTTTGCATTGAGGAACCCTTGATGAGCTTCCAAGGCTCTCAAGCCTATTCTTAGTCATCCAGCAATCTTCCTCTGAATCTCAGCACTTGCAGTGTGGGCTCCCTCCCTAAGCAGAGCCAGCTGGGACAGGGATCAGATGTATTTTCCTTCTAGGAAAGTACACTGATGGGAAATTCCCATCTTTGTGAGAAGGCTATCCTTAGTATTAATCTACAGATCGCTGCTTGGAGGCATATGTTGCAACATAACTGTGGATCTTTGCAGCAAGGTAAGCCTCGACTGATGACCAACCTACACGTGACGTTAGTTACATGGTTTGTCCTTAAGTGCAGGATTTTCCTTTCAAAAATAGCTGCAGTGGGGCCCCTAACCCTGGCATGGGAGATAGGGGGTCTTTATGCCTTTTCTCCCCCACTGTGGTCCTGATCCAGATCAGGCTTGCTATTTGCATGTGGGGGGAAAGCTCCTATTGATGCTAATGTGAGCAGGCTGATCAGGACCTCAACAGGGGGCAAAGGGTAAAAGCCTCCCCCTACCCCCACAGCAGGGTCCTGATCCCTAAACGGCAAATATTTGGAGATGGAAGTCAGGCTGTCTATTTTGCACCTAAAAGCTTGCACATGATGTAAGTTCAATGAAGAGTATCCTTGCAACCACATCCTCTGTGTGCCATGTCTGTATATACAAGGAGAGACATTGTCAGGGGGAATGTTCCACGATTATCAAATTCCCTTCCCTTGAAGACTCGGCAAAGTATGAAGCTAAGCATTTTCCAAAAGCACTGCAAGACATATGTTATTTGGGTTGATTACTGCCCCCCCCTTCTTTAAATGTTACTGGCAGGATCAAGTAAAGCACATCAGTCATGTAAAAAATGTTATAAAACTAAAGAGTATAAATGGTATCAAACTTCATGCTATACTATCCATTCTTCTAGCACTGACTAGAAAGTAAGAAGGGGGCGGGGGCGGGCAATGGATGTTGATGCATCCCTCCAGTGCAAAGCAACCCCAAAACAAATGCTGCCATATTTTCTAGGGGCCCTGATTTCCAAGCTCTTAAGATAATTTGTTTAGCAGTTAAGACTGCTTTATGATATATTCTGATGGCCAAATTGGCTGTAAAATAACCTGATACAGGAAAGAATGCAGTTCGTAATACAACTTTTGATTTGCTGAATGACTTTCATCCCAGAATAAGTGAATTACTTTACACAGCTCTGAAGCATATTTAACCATTGCAGTGCCAACAGAAAATGGATTCACTTCTACCAGTTCTAATATGCCCCCCCCCTTTCCCATATTTTTTGTAGCATGAGGCTTATTCACATAGCAGGGGATGAAATTGAAATCTGACATGAAAGGAATTTCCATCATTACTGTTTGTTCTACTCATACAACTCCCTGTGAGATGCAAAGAATACAGATTAATTGTGCATTTCTTATGCATCAGTTATATTATTATATCCTGGGGGTGGGCAGGGTGTCTCAATGAGGGAAGTACTTCCCTAAGAGGCAAAATAGGGTGGGGAGTAGATAATGGATTTGAGTTGCCATATCAAATGTGGAAGTTAAGAAATGCTGGAGACTGGTATACTGCCATGCAGGCCCAATCCATGCATTACCTAAATGGCATTGGAGCCGCTGCAGTGTAGCTGCCTCTCATGCTGCTCAGGAAATGGTCGAAGAGAAATGATCATGTGAGCAGGGCCGATGGATGTGGTTCCTTCCCACTCTAGCATCCGTACAACCGTACAAATAGTACCCGGACCCATTCATGAACCAAGACATGAATTGAGCTGCTCATGGCTATTGCCCATTGTTCAGAGGAAGTGTTCAGAGTACTGGGTTGTAGGGGCAAACAGTAGAACAACCTTTCCCAACCTGGTGCCTTCCAGATGCTTAGGACTACAACTTCTAGTATTCCTGACCATTGGCCTTGCTCACTGGGGCTGATAGGGGTTGAAGTCCAAAACATCTGGAAGGCACTAGGTTGGGGAACACTGCAACAGACAATGACCATCACCTTCAAGCCTTGCTTGTGAACTTCCAGAGTCATCTGGTGGGCCACTGTTGGAAACAGAATACTGGAATAGGTGAATCTTGCTCAGATCCAGCAAGCCAACTCTTGTCCAGTTTTTTGAGCTGGGAGGGGGGATTGAGAAGAAACCACTCTGGCATAGTCAGATCTTCTTTATCTTCTAAAGGCAGAGACCCTAGCACTCCTATGCTCCCCACCACAGATATGGAAAAGGGAAACAACCCATTTTTGGCCATCCCCCCTGCCCTTATTGGGCCCAAGAATTCTTTGGGAGATTTACCTGTTGACCTTGTTTGGTTGATTGTCAAAAGAAAAAGAAGTTACGAATGTACTAGTTTTTAGTAGTATTTACTAAGTACATAATGGATGGCTCTGGGAGAGGTGGAGAATTTTAAACTGAATCTGATAAACTGAATCTTGATAAACTGATGCATATCAAGGCAGTGTGTGTGTGTGTGTGTGTGTGTGTGTGTGAAGTTCAGATCGTTTCTCCTCGCCTTTTCTTTCATGTTGAAATAATAGATGGGAATTGTGGTCTCACTCAGTACTGTTAGCCAGAGATGTTGGATTTTGTAATGTGTTTCAATTTACATATCAAGCGTGGGGTTTCCCCCAACCCCTTTTAGATACGACTTTTTCCAGCTACCTCTCTTGATTCCTGTGATCCTGAGTCATACTCTATATTGAAATGAAGAATACTAATGACCAGCCCAACATTAGGGGAATCCCCAGAGGAAAGATGAATTCCTCTGGCAGTTTTTAGGACAACTCTTGGACTTGTGAAATTGTGCGTTATATCAAAAACAACTGAGTTAATAAATTGATTATGGCAATAGTAATCTTAAATTGATTTAAGATTTTGTATACTAGAGGCCCCTTCATCTGATGCAGGAAGTGCATGCATCTGATGAACAGGAGGACTTGAGTCCACAAAAGCTTATGCCACAATCCCATGTGTTAGTCTTTAAAGTGCCACAAGACTCCTTGCTGGATTTTTTGGGTTGTTTTTTTTTCTCTTCAATAGACTAGAAATTGTTATATTTCACTGTAAAAAAGATGGAGCAAATATTTTGCAAACCGAAAAGTATCTGTCATTAAAACTCTGATTTAGAAAAGGGACTCCGATTGTTACATTGATTGATTGACTGGTTGCTTTTTTAGACCACCCAATAACTGGAGTGTTCTGGTGAATATATATTGGTGTATTTTCCTTGTATACTGTCTTGATATAATCTGCTTAACATGCACATGTGTTAAGTGCATGTCCAGTAATGAAACCAGTAATGTAAAACAAACACCTCTTCCTGTATCTGCTCGCTTTTTACAGCGTAGAATTTAATTTTTCTTTCCTTTTCTTCTTTTTGATCTATGCCAGTGTTCTTCACTTAGCAATTATTCATCTTCACGTGGAACTGGTGAGGGACCTCTTAGAAGTGATAGCAGATCTGAATGCTGCGGATGTTCTAAATGTGAGAAATGACCTTTACCAGGTATGGAAGCAGTGGGGAGGATGACCTTTCAGTTGTCATATTTTGCTCCTATTGATGACCAACCAAAAACCATGCAATGTTTTCTTTTTAAATTATTGTTTCTCAAAAAATCAGTCACTTTATTTGTAGGAAAGTTAAAGAACATTAATATACATTGTAGGACACTGTGAAACTGAAAGGAAGACACAAGTATTAACATACATGTAGGAAGTGGTTATTTATCATGTCTCTCACCTCTGAAGGGTGGGGATCAGAGTCTTGGGCCATGAAAACACCCTTACTTGGTTTTGAAGTGGCTTTAGCTACTCAGGAAACAGTTCTTGGGGGGTCATTGTGGGAAGCTTACATGGACACTGCAAGAGATGGTTCTGGGAGGGGAGGAGCCAAACTGGTCCATGTCAAAGATAGGCATGGTCAGGCATCTACTGAGGGCACACACTCCAGCAGGGTCCCTTTTATTAAAGTCCTCTGGAGTTGCTCCTCCTCTTCACCATTGCAAGCCACTTGTTCAGCTGCTTCTCTCTCTGGGCCCAGACAATGGTGGTGGTGAGGATGAGAAGTAGATGTCCAGGGTTGCCACTTTCTGGAAAATCAGGGAAATTGGTCAAAAGTCAGGGAAATTGTGGTTAAGATATACTCTTGTAATGGATTTTTGAGATGCCATTGCAAGAGGGCAGTGTGCTTGAGGCAGTTAAAGTGAAGAAGCAGCAGAATACAAGTGTAATGTAATGATACACACATATTCCATAATATTATATGATTTTGAAAATGTTTATTGGCTGATGGTTGTTAACAGTAAAGCAGAATAAAATGAACCTGCATGTGATAGCATTATTTTATTATGGAGAAGCTGGCTGGCTACTTGCAACTGGGTAATTTGTGCAGTTCAGACAAACTGGAATCAGTTTCAGTGGATTTGAAGATATGAATATTTTGACAGAGGTCAGCAAATTGTGGCTGGCTGGTCTTAGTAGCCAGGCATTATTTCTTCTATCCAGCGGTAAAGGCCACAGTTTGTCTCCCAGCAAGTGTACCTGCCAAAAATGAACATTGTAGCACTTAGCAAAACCTGCTTTGCAAGTGCTGGGGGAAAAAGGGAGTGGGGGTATAGGAAAGACCCTTAGCAGCAGAATTTTGGGGGGTTTGGGGGGTGCTCATGTGCCCATAGGCTGCCCTCGCTTTTCCAAGTGTGGATAACCCAGGGGCACATGAGGTCCCCCCAAAAAACCCGAGAATCATGCAGAAAAGGGTGTTCTGGGGTCCACCCCCTCAATTGCCCCCTTTCCAGCAGGATCCCTGGGGGGGAGCAGTTGGTTGATCACAAGTCCCAAGTGTCCCCTTGGTTTTGCCAGTGACCCTGAGTTGCTAGCTCCTCAGGGAGCAGCAAAACAAAGGGGGATTATCAGTGCCAGGGGTACGCAAGTTTGACATTACTTTGACACTTGTCAAACTGTGCCTTCCCTCCTGTCAGTAGGAATCCCCTCCAGATTTGAAGGTTCCCCTGATGCTAGCAGTGGGGGAACACTTGAAAAACTGGGGGGGGGGGGCACTAGGGACACCTGATCTTCCCCAAAGAAACCAGGGGATCGCGCTGTGAAAAGGAGGCAAAGAGTCCCTTTCAACAAACCGTGATCTCCTGGGGCTTTGCAAGGAGCTGACAGGTCCAGACCTGTCAAACCTGTCAACTCCTTGCTTAGAAGGGGAATACTTAACTGCAGCCTGGGGTAGGCACTGTACAGGGTGGGTGCCTGCTGGATTTGACTAACCCGCCCTGCCCAATTTGCGCAAATCAGGCAGGATGGGTTTAAAAAAATGAGCACAATTATTTGCGCACATTATCAGTACAATTAAAAAATGGGGGGGTGACCATGGACAGCCCAAGTACTGCAGGGGTCCTTGGAGGGGTACCTCGTGGATGCCCTCATGGGGATTGCAAAAGCCATCTTAACAGCCATCTAAAAGGTAGGGGGGGGAATCAAACCATGGTAAGTCCAAAAGGGCTCATGGCAGGAGTGGGAGAAGCCTTTGCCAGTTACTTTGAAGTGCCGCTCAGGCACTATTGGGGTGGCTAGCAATGGTGGTCACCCACTAGCCACTTGGCAAGAGCAGTAACGGATTTTTGCCACTCTTGCCAAGCAGCTCGCTTGTAGTTGGGGTTGACCTATGATGGGCCATGTCATCTGGGTTTGGATGACACGACAACCTATCGTGGGTCAAACAGACCCTACTACAAGCCATGGCTTTCAGGGTGACTTATAACCCAAAAATAATCTACCCTGACAAACCTATCCCGGGTTTGCACAACACAACCCACTGTGGCTTATAATGTTTAAAGAAGCTCATATTAAAGCTACTATCTTGACAACAACAAAAAATTCCTTTCAGTACTTGTGTAGTTTTAACCATTTAATAAAACTGTTATTTAATGTAATGTAGCCTATTAATTCTTTTAACTGGGTTATTTTTGAATGGTGGTCAGGGAAATTGACAAAAGTTGATCAGGGAAAGTCAAGGAAAATCAAGGAAATGGAAAATGAAATTTTAGTGGCAACCCTGATGGCACTGCCTCCTTGCTCACTGGGCACTCTGCCTGTCGAGCAAGCAAGTGGTAGCAAAGATGAGAGAGAGGATGAGGATCAATAGCAGCTGGTGACAATGGTGGTGAGAAGGTGGATGTGCTGAGGGAGGAGGCCCATTAAGGGTGTCTTGCCCAAGTGCCCTCAGAACTCTGGAGCTGGCACTGGAGCCAAATAGTAATGAGTTCAGAGCCAGACTGATGAAAGAGATCTCATTGTCTCACTTTTCCTGCTGCTACAGCTCATACAACCAGTCCCATGTTACCTTTGTATTCATCTTAAGATGTGGGTGTTTCAAATGTGAATAAGTTGAAATCCTTCCCCCCCCCCATTTCTATCTTACGTCAATATGTTGCTCAGTAGTTTAACAGATATATTCGAATGAATGGTATTTCTGATTATTACTGCCTTTTTAGTTATTTCCTCCTCCCCCCCCCCTTTTTTTTAACAGACTCCTTTACACTTGGCTGTTATCACAAAGCAGGCGGGAGTGGTAAAGGACTTGCTCAGAGCTGGGGCAGATGTGAGCCTCTTGGATCGCTATGGCAATTCGGTCTTGCACCTGGCAGCTAAACAAGGCGACGAGAAGGTGTTAACTATGCTGCTTAACCACAAAGAAGCATCTCTGATGAGAGACCTTCCTAATGGGGAAGGTAAGCAAATATAAAAAGGAATTTTGCAGAAAATCTCTCAAATTCTGTGTAATTTTGTAGCTTATGCAGAACATACAGTATTGTTATATCATTTTGAGTAGTTTTATTTAGTATGTAGACCCCTGAATCAGTCCCAGTATTGTTAATGTCTAAGATGTTGAGATAGCAGACATGTGACCCTTTTTTCTTGGATGATGATGATGATGATGATGATGATGATGATGATGATGATGATGATGATGATGATGATGATGATGGTGGTGGTGGTGGTGATGATTGCAATCAATGTGCATGAGGCTTTAGAGAGTTTTGTACAGGGAGCTTACCAGCTAAAGTCAACACTGAAGGGAGAGAGGGATAAAATCAGTGTGCCATTCTCCTGCACAAATTCCCAGGTGGGAGCTGCAGAAAGCCAAAAAGCTATGCTGCTACCCCTTCTTTTCTCCTTATATTTCCTACTCCCTGCTACAGTTTGGCTATAGGGAACAAATAAAACGTACTTCGAAAAGGTATGTCTCCCTGTCCCTCTTCTCCATCCCTGTTCACAGGTGGCAACATTTTTGGAACGTCATATCGTGGTTTTTCCAGGGCAAAAACATGGCAAATTGTATTCAGTGTTGCACCAGAAGTCAGTTGGGGTCATTTCAGGGGTATTCTGGGATAAGGAAACATGGTAGCTTCCAGAGCTCAGCTCTGGCCACCTCCTCCACTGGCACATACAACATGTTTTTCCTATATTTAAACTTTAACAAAAGCACTGCTGCTGTAACAAACATTTTAAAAACTGTTATTTAAAGGGAAAGGAAAGGAAGCACCTCACCAAAAATGATTTGCCATGATTCTGCCCCTACTATGAAAATCTGCCAGAATGATTGCTCTCAACTCAGGAAAAGCCCCAAACTGGGCAAATCCAGCCAGCCGTATTGGCCACTTTTTTTTTTAGCCTTTCTAGTGCTACTCTTCTTGGCCTGATCGCTGTACTGTGCTTCTTGTATTGCAGGCCTGACTGTCATCCACCTAGCTCTGATGGCAAACAGCGTGTCTTGTCTCAGACAGCTCATTGCTGCTGGTGCTGATGTCAATGCCCAGGAACAGAAATCTGGGAGAACTGCCTTGCACCTGGCTGTGGAACAAGGAAATGTCTCCCTGGCAGGTTGCCTTCTGCTTGAGGTGAGCTTCATATAGGCAAACCCTTTTTCCCCCTAGCTAATTTCCTTTCTTTTTTAAAGGGGAAGCTGCTCTTCTCATTGTGATACTCTCACCTAGATCAGAGTTGGCGGCATGCAGTCCACAGGTCACACCCTGCAATAATGTCGTTGAAGCATTTCCTGTACTCCCAAGTGTTCAGTAGCTGCTGTGTTTGTTTTTGAGCAATGCAGGAACAAGATATGTCTGCTTCTTTTTAGAAAGAGACTGTTGCAGTGTACAAATAATATATAATATAATATATACAAGAAGGTATGCATAGGATTACAGTCCTATGGATGTGAGGGCGATCTGGCTGCGACATCTGTCACCCCATTGATTACAGTCTTAAATGGCCATTTGGCTGGTAAGCTGTAAAACCATTAACAGAGCCAGCTAACTGGCTGAGCAGCTAAACTATTCTGCAAAATCGAGTTCTAGCTTACCGTATATACTCAAGTATAAGACGAGTTTTTCAGCACATTTTTTGTGCTGAAAAATGCCCCCTCGACTTATACGTGGGTCAGCGCCCCCCCCAGGACCCCCGCCGCCGCCGCCACCGCAAGGCACCGCCAGGCACCCCCCTCCACCCCCAGGACCCCTGCCGCCACCCCCAGACACCCCACCCCCGCCCCCGAAGCCCCTCCCCCGCCGAAGCCGCGCCACGCTGCAGCCCCCCCAGACACCCCCACGCCATCCCCAGACACCCCCACGCCACCCCAGACACCCCCCGTCACCGTACCTGCTCCCGTCGCCAAAGCCCCACTGCTGCCAACTTCCGCCACCAACTTCCGCCGCCGAAGCCCTGGCGTGGCTTCGGCGGCAGCGGGTGCAGGTACGGGGGTGGGGGGGTGGGGGTGTCTGGGGGTGGTGGCGGGGGTCCTGGGGGGGGCTTTGGCAGTGGCGGGGCTTCGGCGGCAGCGGGTGCAGGCATGGGGGTGGGGGTGTCTGGGGGTGTCTGGGGGTGGCGGCGGGGGTCCTGGGGGAGCTTTGGCAGTGGCGGGGCTTCGGCGGCGGCGGGTGCAGGTACGGTGGCGGGGGGTGTCTGGGGGTGGCGGCGGGAGTCTCCCCTCGTACATTTCCCACCCTAGACTTATACTGGGGGCAATAAGTTTTCCCAGTTTTGGGGGGTGAAATTAGGGGCCACGACTTATATTAGGGCCGACCTATACTTGAGTATATACGGGTATTTCAAATTTTCTATATTTGAAATAAGCTAGAACTCAGTTTTTGTAGCACTTTATTTCTTCACAGTTTCTGAAAATCGCCTTAATCTAGTGCAGTGTTCTCCAACCTTGGGTTCCCAGATGTTTTTGGCCTATAACTCCCAGCATGCCCTAGCCAGCATAGCTGGATGGGGCATGCTGGGAGTTGTAGGTCAAAAACATCTGGGGACCCAAGGTTGGAGAACACTGATCTAGTGAGACATGCGGAGCAGTGTCCAGAGGGTTGGACTTGGCATTTGATAATTCCATGTTAATTTGCCCTTTGCAAGGGAGATAAAACCTTTGCCTATATTGCTTTCACCAATAATTTAATGTTGTGTTAGATCTCTAGATTGGGAAAGCTATGTGTTTGTTTGTTTTTAAAAGTCATTTCTGTAGGACATTCATTTTTACAGCTTACCATCCAAATTATTCTCTGGACTATTCTGTTAAATATTTTTAACATTATGTTAATTATATTTTACTTTTGAAATAAATGTGATAACTCAATATTTAATTATCTGACTTCATCAATGTACTTTGTGTACTTATTTAACTTTATGTATAACTTCATGTCATCTCCAGTTTCTGCACACTTCAGCAACATTCTCAGAAAAGTAGATATACAACAATAAATGAGCATTGTGGCCCTGATCCAAGCTTGCAAGTACTGTGAGAGCACCAATTCGCTACACTTTAAAATAGGCCTCTTTTTTTCTGTAGACTCCCTTGCTGGCCAAACATTTGTAGAGTCAAAGTATGGTGCCACTGTGCATGTTGGTAGCTAAACCAGCATTTCTTGTTTTCCTAATATAGGGGGATGCACTTGTTGACAGTACTACATATGATGGGACCACTCCACTTCACATAGCAGCTGGACGGGGATCTACAAAATTGACAGCACTTCTCAAAGCAGCAGGTAATTGTTCAGCATGTTACTCATTAATAATATTTTTTAAAATTCACCATTAATAAATGCAATTCAGTGCTCTTGGAGTGCAAAAAATGAGTGGGCATGAATCACTCCCAAGATCCTAGCTGGTAACATTCTGATGAGCTACAACTATGTCTAGAAACCTGGAACCAAAGAATCAACTGGTTGGTTCAAAACAGCATGTGAAATTCAGCCCAACCTCAAACCATACTGATGGTCCTTGCTCTCTTTTGGGTTGCCCATTTGTAATGCAGCAGTGATAGTAGAAGCCGTCAGTAGAAGCTGGCAGAGTTCCCATTGAGATCTATACTCAACCTATCAACTCTGTTCTCCCCACTTCCCTACCTGCTTCCTTCCTGCCAAACACTGCACAAGCCCGTCCTTTCTCTGTGCCCTGTGTTAGCGCTGGCCCAATACTCCTTTCTCCTTTTTGTGAACTCCATGTCTCTACCAACCCTTGTTTCTTCAGATTTCTGTTTCTTGGGTCACTGTTTATTTTGTCCCACATCCGTCAGCCACTGTATCTCTTGATCAGCCTTCCTAGTACTTCTCTCCTTTCCCCCTATCCCATAGCATTACATACTTAAGTGCTCGGAAGTTTTTTCAGACCCTTCTTAATTATCTTTTTTTGTCTCAGTTAGCTATCTCCTCTCCCAATTACCCCAAGGTTCATTATCCAGCTCTTTCTCTGTCCATTACCTGTTCTGCACCCTTACTTCAGTCTCCCTATCTCTCATCTTCCTGTCCTTTCTCTTCCCTGGCTCTGTATATTCAGCCATTCCCGCCTGTAGGTGTTAATCCAGAGCCAGCCCAACTGTTGGACAGAGTGAGGTGGCTGCCTCAGGCAGCAGATGCTGGTGGGTGGGGAGCTGCAGAGAAGTGATGGAACGCTGAACTGTGTGTGCTCCTGCCCTGTGCTCGTTAAGCTGGCCTGCTGCCCTCAGGTACAGGAGAGGAGGCTGCCCCATTGCTACTGTTGAAGTAAGATTCTGCTGCCAGTCTGGTCATGTGGTAGAAGAGTGGGCATCTTGTCCTTTGCTTCAGGCAGAAAACTGTTTTGGGCTGCCCCTGATCCTAGCCAATTCACTAAGTTTCCCTTCCATCCCAGAAGCTGGACTGCAAACTGCTTAGTGCTCTGAACAACTATCTCAGCCAATTGGTGTCAGAGGCTTCACCATCACAAACATAAATCAGTATTAATTAATTGTACATTGGAGTGGATTTGAAAATATTTACCACCATGTAACACTTGAGCGCCCCCTACTGGCTAAACACTGGTGACAGGACAGCATTTGATGAGTCTATTTTATTTTTTTTAAATTGTTATAAGAGAGCATTAAGCCTTTAGAGACAGATATATTTTCAAATAGGAGATAAAGTGGTCAGGAGAGCGGGGAAAAGAGAAACCTAAACAAAAGGGAGCCTTCTGCCCAGAAGAATTAATCTTTTTAGTGGTGATGAACCATGCAACATAAACTTAATTCTATGTGCATCCCCTTCTGAGTAAAAATAGGTTCTCTTTAGACCCAGCGTCACAAATATAGTGGGTTCTATATATGACAATCCTTGATAAGCAACAGCTTGGAGTGTTTTTAATGTGGTGGGCACTGGGCACATGTCACATTAATTCATATGGATTCTCCACTGGAGAATTCATTTGTCTTCGGCTAACAATTCAAGGCACTGATCTGTGGTGCCCCAAGCAGCTTGGAGGCCAATATTGAAAAGACTACCTGGCTGTAACATACCTAAAAATACAATCTCTAAGGCTGAAGAGTGCTCTTTTTAACACATTCGAGCTATACTGGCCCAAGCTTGGACAGCAAGACCACATAAGACTAAGTGCATTGTGGATCGCTCATTTGTTTAAATGGGGTCACATCAGAGATTTCTTGGTAGACTTTGCCCATAGGGCACTTACGTTCTCTCTCTGTGTGTGTGTGTGCGTGTGTGTGTGTGCTGGTTTTGTTAAAAATGAGGAGAGATCAAAGTAAAACTAATGCACACCAACGACACCTGGGTTCATTTAGGGTTTTGACTGGCTGAGTATTAGACTAGAAAGGTCTACTGTAATGAAGATGTTAAGAGATGTTATATTTCTTAAATGTGCTTTATTCAACTACAAAAGGTGCAGATCCCCACATTGAGAACTTTGAACCACTGTTTGAACAAGAAGACGTGAAAGACAAAGATGGTGAAGATGAAGGAATTGTACCTGGAACAACACCTTTGGACATGGCAACCAGCTGGGAGGCAAGTGATCCCGACACCACATTTCAAAAGCTGGGGTGTTGTTTTTTTTATTTTGTTTTTTCATTTTAGTATCAGTTTCAGCATATAGATCAGATTCTTTCATTTTTCTTCTATGTGCAAGATTGTGTAGAGGAAGTGGGGAAAATGACTTCTTCTATGTGAACCTGCCCTGAATCATGTAAAAGTGCAATACAGTCAGTGTGAAAACCATAAGAATACCAGGAATATCTTTTTTGTTTTGCTGGGAAAGCCAAAGATGAAACCACTGAGATTTTTACAGCCACAGCAAATTTTTAAAAGATTCTTTAAAAAAAGAAATGTACGGTATGTCTAAACAAGGGAGGTGAGTGTCCCCATGACCAGAAACTGGTTCCAGATGGCCATGGGCAAAGTGCCCTCTGGTGGGGGCCAACTTCTGTGAACGGGTCCAGGCAGGCTTATCTAACAGCAGCAGCAGCACTCTGAAGTGTGCCCAGTGGCTCAGTTTAGTAGCCATTTTAATTTCCCACAATTCCCCTAATGTGGCATTGCTCCAGAGCATTGTGAGAAATTTAAATGCTGGCTAGACCCAACTGCCAGCACTGCTCATATGCCAGGCTGGGACATTTAAAAGAGGGGGGGGGGGCAAAGCAGGCATTAGTGCTGGGCCCTGGCAATTTCCTGAGCATGCCGAGTGCTGGTACCAGTCCTACCCTGCTTATAACAGAAGTGAGTTATGAAAATTAGGAGAAATGTGAACATACAAAGACAAAATGCATTCCCATGCAGGTGCAACTGTGCACACAGGGGAGGATCAGCCTAGGACTTATTAGAGCCCTCTTCTTCCCTGGCTAACCTTCAGATACATTCCACACCACATTAGCCATTACAGGAAGTTCATGTGCACCTGGCATATCTTTCAAGATGCCTCTCTCCACTGCAGGGCCTCTGCCCACAAGTTTGTTTGTTTGTTTGTTTATTTATTTCATTTTTATACCACCCAATAGCTGAAGCTCTCTGGGCGGTTTACAGCAATTAACAAGACAGTCCCTGCCCGCAGGCTTACAATCTACTCATGCTCATAATTCACTTTATACACTGTGGCCTGTGTGGGAGAGAGGGATGTGTAGATGGGTATCACAGAGGCATGTACTATCTCCCTGTCATGACTAATGGCTGGCACTGTGATGCATACCCTAGAGATCGCCAGAGAGGGAACAGGGCTACATTGGTCCCCTATGCTGATATTCTCCAGCTAGCACGTGTGTGTGTGAAAACGTGGGCATGATCCACATAAACAGCATTGCAGAATATACACAGCCCTGCCTATGCCTTCCCAGCCTCATACTTTCTCTCTTGCCCCGTACATTTCCCCTCCTTGCTAAAATTCTCTGAATTCTGAAGAAATCTAAACTGAGCAACTACAGTAGGTTAAATGAAGTAACTGAAACCACATGAAATGTCAAGCTCACAATTCAAACTTTCATAAGGCAAAGCTTCTCTTTTTGTATCAGCCAGTTAGTGTGTGACTACACCCTTTCAGACTATTGAGGACAGATGCGAGTAGGACCAAAATTCAAGCTGTTATCTATTTGTTTGCAACTGCACTGTTTGAAAAATGTTCATGGACTCGATTCTTTTAAAAATAACTGTGGTTTGTTATATCCAACAAGGATTGACTGTGGTTAAACTATGGTTAGTAAATAAGCCAGGATCAAAAACTTCAGTTTGATCCTGGTGTGTGTCTATAAACCATAGTTTAAACCAGTTTATCCTTGTTTTTTTATTTTATTTTTTAGAGTGCCTTTAAGACTAA
The DNA here is from genome assembly GCA_021292165.1 of Shinisaurus crocodilurus. Classification (NCBI taxonomy): domain Eukaryota; kingdom Metazoa; phylum Chordata; class Lepidosauria; order Squamata; family Shinisauridae; genus Shinisaurus; species Shinisaurus crocodilurus. The sequence goes on from CM037876.1 coordinate 32,451,788, forward strand.
ACCCCTTAATGTTAACAACAAACTGTGGTTAGTTTAAAAATGAAAGTGGATGCTTACAATTTCCTCTTTGCAGCCACATTGGAGGAGGAGAGTGAAGGGCAGAGCTAGAGATCCTGAGGCTCGCCAAGGCTTTCTGCTGTAGCGCTAAACTATGGTTTAGCATTATATCTGAAGCAGGCAATTGAGCAATATAAATAACAGGCTTGAATTGAAACTTAAAAGTGCAGGATGAAATTAATGTTTTCTCTTGAAGCTAGCACTTGTTAGCTAATTCTTCTCCTTCTCAACAGGTATATGACATCTTGAATGGCAAACCTTCTAAGTCAAAGGTGGGGTCTGATGACTTATTGACTCCAGGTAAGAATATTTTTTTAAAAAAAACTGTCACTGATCTGTACTGTGACTGTGACAATGTCACTCCAGGATATAGGTTGACTACTAGTTCGCTTGGTATTATTGTGCAACTAGTTTTCTGTAGGGCGTTCATTCTCTGCTCAAAGCAACACCTTTGGATAGCAGATTGATTTGGGACGGGTATTTGGGATAATTTGAGTTGCATGCCCACTTCTAACCTACAATTGTAGTGAACAATGAATTTTTCATGTTCAACTTATTATAAGTGTATGCTTCCACTTGAGAAGTGAGTGGTTGAAAATATAACCAATGGTGAGTAAATTCACAGAATGGTAATATTCATAATTACAGCTATAAAGTAGTTTATTTTTCACCTTTTTCCAGGAAACGTAAAAGAGCTGGACGAGGATGTTAAATTACAGCTTTACAAGTTGCTTGAAGTGCCTGATCTGAATAAAAATTGGTCCATGTTGGCACAAAAGCTGGGCTTAGGGATACTAAACAATGCCTTCCGGTTGAGTCCTTCTCCACCCAAAACTCTACTGGATAATTATGAGGTAACTCTATTAGGTCATGCTAATGGTCCATCTAGTCTGGTACCCTGTCTTTACTCTAGATCTGGGGTATCCAATGTGGATGCCTGCCAGGTTCCCTGCTCCTCCTGATTTTTACTTGCTTTCTTAAGAATTTTAAAATTAAAACATTTTAAAAGTGAAGTGCTGTCATCCAGCACCATCTTTATTTGGGTTCAAAAGAGTGGTTTTGTGTCTTGGAGCTCAGGCCCCACCTCTGCCTTGCACTTAGGTTCTGGGGCAAGTTACTTTTCTTTTAGTCTCACCAGTTTGGCTTCTGGGAAATGAGTGTTCTGTTTGCCACAATGGCAGCCATTTTATGAGAGCCCCCGCCCCGACACTCTCAAAACTCCAAATGTGTCCACTGACCCAAAAAGGTTGGAGAGCCCTGCTCTACCACCACCCAGATGTGTTGGCCTACAACTCCCATTATCCCCCACCAGCATGGTCATCGGCCATGCTGGCTGGGGCTGATGTGAGTTGCAGTCCAAAACATCTGGAGGGCATCAGGATGGAGAAGGCTTCTCTAGATATTTCCAAGCACCTGTCAGTAAGAAATTTCAAACACTTTCTTGTGTCACAGAGGCTCTAAGGGAGCCCCTGCCTACAAGACCTTTTTTTGTTCACTTTAATACAGAGACAGCATATGTGTACATGCCTTTGCACATGCTAAGCTGTCCCCCACACCCTGAAACTAATGGGAGTTCTGCCTATGCAGAGGTTCTGCATGTGTATTGCTATCTACATGGGACTTGGATTGCAGCAATCAAGAGCCTTCGGCCCTTTTGATTATTTCCTGCAGTTTGATGTTAAGGGCACTCCTTGGCAAGAGGATGAATGTGATCCTACCAATTTTAGGATTGCTAGATTGTCATTTATTTAGAGAACTGACTAGTATGTGAGAAATCCCTCTGTATCCTGTAATCCTCACACATGGTTAACAAGATATAACTATAGATTCCTTACATTTAAATATTAAACATTGCTTTCCACCCACCTTCAATGAGGCTGTATCTTTCATCTCATTATGTGAATGTATATTTATAAGGGGAAAAGTGGAAGAATTATATGGATTTTTCAAATTTATCTATCTTTTGGTTTGGTTTTAATTATACAAGCTTGGTCTTAGTTCATAGGTGTTGATATTCCAAAGAACAGTGAAGTTACCTGCCACCATGTGTGATCCTCTTTACAAGGAAGGAAACCTGTAGTGACTTTACCTTTGTTTTTCTTTCTGTGTAGGTTTCTGGTGGTACAATAAGAGAGCTGGTTGATGCTTTGAGAGAAATGGATTATCCAGAGGCTGCTGACATAATTCAGAAAGCAATATCCATCTCATCAAGTCAGTCCAGTCAAGAGAAGACAAAAGATGCCAGTCCTCTTTTATGCGAATCACCTTCCTCTCCCATGACAGCACAAACAGGTAAATTATACTATGGCAATCCATGCATCTGCAATAATATTTTGCAGATGGGTTCATTTCTTGTGCCAGAGGTGGTTTTAAAGCCAAAATGACAAGGGGGGGCTAGAGTGTTTGATGTGGATGTGAAACACTCAGGTTCAAAGTCTTTCCCCACTGCAGAGCCCCCTGGGTGGCCTTAGAAAGTCTTCTGAGTAAATATGCTTAGGAGTGCACTGTTAGTTACATAAATCTCATGGTTTGGAAGTGTATTCTTCTGCTTAGCCTGGTACTATTGCATTTAACGGGAAGAAAAGTAGTTAAGGCACATTACTAAATTTCTGAAGGCTGTTGGTTCAAACTGCTGAACTACTTCCATATGGTGCTGAAACATCAGAAAACACGGGATACCTGACCTCTGTGCCAGGGGTGGGCAACCTTGGGAGGGCCAGGGCCACTTTCCACCCCTGGACACCCTCCCCTGTGGACTGAAATTTGGCGGCACAGCAGCAAAAAAAAAAAAACCCAACTGGGTGTTAGTGCCAAATTTCAGCAGCAAACCCCTATGGGTGCTTAAAAAGGACACATTTACGTAGCTAGTTTTCAAGCTAAATTTGTCCTTTTTAAGCCTCTGTAGTTTAAATTCAGCAATGCAGCAGGAGCCACACCAGAGGATTGGGGGGGGGGGGCGGCATGCGTTGCCCACCCTTCTTCTGTGCCACATAAATTGGGGCAATCTTAGGAAGTATAAACCTGATTGAAAGGAAGGAAGGAAAACCTTCACCCAAGGGGAATCTTCAGAATATATGAATGTGTCTTATATTATCCATCTAGCACAGTATTTCCTGGATTCTCCCATGTTCTCAGGCAGAAGTGACAAAAGTTCCTTTAATTGGAGATGCCAGGGATTGCACCTGAGACCTTGCATATGCAAAACATGTTCTCTTCTACTGATTTATGGGAACTCTGCAAGAGCCTAGAAGGCAACAAATTGGTAGAACTTATGCCCTGGATTGTCCTTTCTGCACCTGTAAAGAACCTTGACTTCAAGTGAGAGCCAGTGTGGTGTAGTGGTTAGAGTGTCGGACTGGGACTTAAGAGATCCAGGTTCTAGTCCCCACTTGGCCATGAAGCTCATTGGGTGACTTTGGGCCAGTCACAGACTCTCAGCCTAAGCCACCTCACAGGGTTGTTGTAAGGATAAAATGGAGAGGAGGACGGCTATGTAAGCCACTTTGGGGTTCCTTGCAAGAGAAAAAATGGTGGGATATAAATGTAATTAAAAACAAAACAAAACATGGGAGTACTGATAGGAGACAGGGAGAAGCAAAGAGGTTCCCTGAGTTACTTATTGAATTGGATATACTGTACACTACTGCAAATTGCTGTATCATATGAGCATTTTTTGAAACCTCTGAATCGTGTCACAGGTTCCTTTTCTTCTCTACCAGGTGAAATCTGCAATCTAAAATTCCAAGATACTGAAAGCATTTGTGACAGTGGTGTAGAAATCTCCCTCCGCAAACTTAGCTTTACATATTCTGAGTCTTTCACCAGCAAGTCACCAGTAACGCTTAAGAAACTGGCCACAAGGTATGGACAGGACAACTCGCTACAAGGCAAAATTGAAGCAACTTAGAGTTGTGGAACGGTTATGTAAAGAGTTTTTTTTGCAGAGAAGGGGAGTTGTTCATGACCGAAAGTGCACTAGAAGAAAAAAACGCTCTTTGAAAAGTACATCCACAGGACCCTTCAACAAACACTGATCAGTTCCCAGTAACGTGGGAGGCTCAGTACTGGATTGGGTAAACTTTCTTTGTTCCTAAGATCTTCACCTGTAGAGAAAATGAACTAACCCTCTTGATATTCAGTGAAAGAAACGTAGGAGACATTGACTGGGGTCCAAAGCTGTGAAGCACAAAAATCAAGTTACAAACGGTGATCACAATAAATACTGATGGCAACAAATATAATGTATATTTCAGGATGTGTATTTAAAATTTCATTTGGTGTCTATAAAATCATTCAAGTTTCAAACTGTTTCCCCCCATACTGTTTTACCATCTTTCTATTGTAAATATTTCAGTTTGGATGAATTACTGTTAAGGAAAAAAATGTGTGCTTTTTAAATGCCTGTTTTATATTTTACTTTTATAATAAAAAGCAAAACAGATAATTTCCGGTGTTATTTATGCTCTGAAGCATACATAAAATGCTTTTAAGGAGCTGGTGGTGAACTGGTCCCATTAGCTTGATGGGAAACCAGTCGTAACAAGAACAGTTCTAAAGAAGGAAGTGCACCAATAGCATAATGGGACATTCCCCCCTTATTAGGGCACCTGCATAAGGCCTTAGGGCCAGCTAAATTGCTGTAGTATTTTCTTCAAGATCAAAACCACAGAGTGGTTATCTGTACTGTCGCCAAGGCTGGTCTACCTCCTTAGAGGTGGTCAAAGTCAGAATACAAATCAGGGCCATTATACATGTTCATGGCAGTACAAATACAAGTCACCCTTCCTAAAAATAGTTTCAAAATATATGACAAATAGTACTGATACCTGTTTTTTAACTGGCAAGTAAACCACAGGCAGAAGTATAAAATTTGTGCAAAACTTACAAAGCATCTTAGGTTGAGGGGAAAACAGACACCTAAATGGAACAGTGAGAGGAAGAATCCTCACTGCTGCCACGCACGCCACGCCCTGCCCCAATTCCTCTCCACCATCTTCCTTTCAATCAGTGCTTAGTTAATGTTGCAGAGTTCAAGCTTGCCTGAAAGATATACGACTCTAAAGCCCCTTTTTCCACTGAGTAACTGCTGGTTGCGACTACTCAGAGGAAAGGCATTCTGATTATGGTCACAGACATTCTTATGATCTCTTTCCTACCCTCTTTAGCAGCAGACACTAGGCCCAATCTGTAAGACACCAGGTCTTGCCTGGAGTTTTGGAACTTGGCTATCAGCATGCAACCTTTCTGTGTTACAACTTTTACCATGCCAAGGGGGCTGGGGGCAGTCCTCTAATTATATGGGATGGGGGGGGGGAGGGAAGGGGTCCCTTAATGAAAACCACAAGCCCTAGCCCACTTCCCTGAGTTTTAGCAAAATTGTAACCCCATAGCCTTTTTAAGAGAGTAGTCAAACAGAGCCAGCACAAAAAGGTAAGATGGGCCAGGGCTGGGCCCTCTCTGGTTCCCCTGTAACGTGAGCACTGCTTCGGTGTGCATTAATATGAATCCACAATCTACTTCTGGAGCAGTTCATCTTTCCATTGGAAATGCAAACTCTAGTTCTGGAATACAGAGGAATGGCACTGAAAGCATCATATATTTTACACACTTCATTTCACTGTTCTCATAAAGCTCTCTTAGCATGTGTGTTTATCTGACCTTTTGAAAATGTGCAGATCTGCTCTTGGCCTCAGTCCACTGAATAAAGGGGTCCCGAGCATGCAAGAAGCTAGACAAGAATGACATTTAATTGTCCCATTTTGTGAATCTCTAGATGCTGAGTTACATTCCCGCAAAGGCTTCCTGTTTCCATTAGGCTTCCCTTCTCTGTTTTCCTCAGGAAATATCTGTCAGTGATGTTAAGCTGAGTGACTTTTCCAGCTCCTTGACACTAGTGGTCTCCCAGGGGTAGAATGATATGAGTTTTCGCTTCTCTGTGAGAAGAAAGCCATTGTCGCTGAACCTCCCTGGGATGTTCCCAGCATCTAACCAAACAAAAGGAGCAATGGCTCTGGTTTCCAGGACAAGCTGAAACTGTTCTCCTTCTTGGGAAACAGAAGCCTAAAAAGAGGCAAAAGGTTTTAAACAACAACAACAACAATAATAATTAATTAATAAAATAATAGCAGCAGCTTCTGCTGCTATGGAATATGTAGTATACAATGTGCTTTTCAATATTTATTCATCCTTCAACAAGCTTGCATGTAGAAAGGTAAAATAATGGCATATAAAAGACATTTACACGACAAATATATCTATTTTTATACCAGCTTTATTGCCATGGCTTCCCCTCCAAAATCCCAGACACTGTAGTTTTGATGAGATGGCGAAAATGCTCAGGAATCCAGATCCCTATCTTTCCCTGCTCTCCCTCCCCAAAATGGTAATTCCTAGGTTTTCCTGGGGAAAGAGTTACGTCAGATATGTCTGTGTAGGTAAGTCCTTAGTTCAGCCCATCCAACCTTGTACTGTCAGTGTTCTTCAGAGCTTCAAGGCAGATAGATGCCTTTCCCATTCCTGCTATCTGTCCTGATCTTAACTAAAGATGCCAGGGTCTGTGACTCCTATACCAGAGTCAGGTTAAACTTTAATAGTAATGTTTGAAATCTTTAAAACATTATTAATAATGTTTTAAATGGATGATGATGATGATGATGATGATGATGATGATTGATGATTAAAATCTTTTGCCCTTTTCCAGGCTTCTGTTTCCTAAGAAGGAGAGCTACCTGTGATGTAGTGGATAGAATGTTGGACTGGGACTCTGGAGATCCGGGTTCTAGTCCCCACTTGGCCATGAAGCTCACTGGCTGACTTTGGGCCAGACTCTCAGCCTAACATACCTCACAGGGTTGTTGTGAGGATAAAATAGGAGGAGGACTAGATGCCTTGGGTTCCTTGCAAAAGGAAAACAGGCAGAATATAAACGTAATAATAAATAAAAATAAAAATACATCAGCATATAGTCTCAAGGAGCTATGGCCCTATGTCTAGGCTCTGATGCATGGCTTTAATGCACTTTATCGCCATCTGCACTGATCCCATGGTCAACACATGATCCTACAGAAATAATGGAGCTTGCATAGAAGGCACAATTCACATGAAGGAAGGTTGTACATACCACAATGTGGTATCTTCTAACCAAGATAATTGTTTCTTACTGTGGAGAAAGCCAACCTAAGCCCCCTGCCTGACACACACACACTCACCAAGGAGGGGGGAAGGAGACCCGGGGGGGGGGGGAGACAGCCAGTCTCCACAGATGACAAAGGGGACAAACAACATCTGCATAGAATCACCCCAGGGGGGAAGGCAGGAAGCATCCCCAGGTTTGTCAATGCTCTCGCATATCAGCCCCATCTACATAAGACTTGAATACCTCTCCAGAACAGACACTTTGGCACCCCTAAGAAATGGCCACTCAACACCATAGGATGGGACCATTAAGCAAGTGGCTTCAAAGGGACCCCATCCCACGGGGGGAGGGCGTCACCCCACCTGACCCAAAAGGCCGCCCCTCAGGTAGGGTGTCAACCCACCTGATCACGGAGGGAGGGGCTACCTGAAACACCAAGGTATAAAACATCCTGCGCAAGGGAACTGGGTTGTTGGACCTGATCAACAATCTTGCCCCATGCCTGGGGTAAGAGAACGAGGGATCGGCAACCCCGGGTAGCCACACCCGGCACGCTCCAGCTAGCTGAAATCACTGGTCGCTTGGGTTGACTGGACCCCCGGGAAACCAAGCTGAAATCACTCACAAGCCGCTTGGGTAGACCGGGCCTCCGCCGGGAACCCAGCTAGCCGCTTGGGTAGACCGGGCCTCCGCCGGGAACCCAGCTAGCAGCGTGCGGTTGACCGGGCCTCTGCCGGGACCCGAGCTGAACTAACTAGCTGAGAGCCCTGAAATCACGGTGTCCTTAAGACTTCTTGCTTGCTACTTTGTACCGTACTGATAAGCTGTATTGCTGGCGTGTGTCTGGGTTTGTGAAGGTAATGTTGTAAATAAACTTGTTTTCTAAAAGATACCTCTGTGGCTATAAGTTATCCCTTTGTTCTGGGCTAAGGGTGATAGTCGCTGGGGATCTCGGAGAAGGCCGCCCCAGGACTCGCTACCCCCTTAGCATTGAACCCACGCAGAAGACCCGGTTGTCGGTCTTCCACTCTCACATTTGTAGTTTTGCATTTAAAAAGAGAAAAATTCCAATTCAACAAGAGAACAAGTTGCTTAAAGAGGCTATGGAATCCCTTCCTTGGGAGGTTATCAAGAGAATGCTGAAAAAATATTTGCAGAAATAAATATGTATTCTGGTTATTTTAAAAAGCATTTCTGTTGCTTACATGAAGCTGTGGATTCTCTAATCCCACTGCATCCTTCAGTGAGGACAGGAAGTGGTAATTCATTGGGCTGGAGGGCTTGTTTTCACCCTCAAGGTAAAAGGTGACCACGCAGCTTTGCCTGGTGCAATTTCCACATCTTTTCAGAAGGTCACCAATGGGCTCCTTATAGACGGGTACAGCACTCCCTGCCTTAACGATCACACCTGCTTTAGCCAAGGTACACACCGGCTCCATCCAACTCCAATCATGCAGGATGACCTGTAGGGCACATTGAGAGATCAACAGGAGAAAGAGACTATGAGAGCTTGCCTTCTGCTAATCTAACCCAGATACTCAACTCAGTTACAAGACATGTTTAAATGTCTCCTGTTTATTTATTTATTTGAAACATTTTTACACCGCTCCTCAGCCAAAAAGGCTCCCAGAGCGGCTTACAAATAAGAGCTAAACTTTGGCAGGTTATGCCAAGATCATTAAGGGCACAATCCTATAACATGTTTAGACAGGAAAAAAAAGGCCTACAACTCCCAATACAAAATGAAAAGTGTTCATCTGCAAATACACAAAATCTGCCCCTGCTCACAGCCTAGAATGAGCATCACAAAAGCAGCCCACAACAATTGGGCCATAACTAGGTTATAAGCAGCACTTTGAATTTGGTCTGGAAACAAATTAGATAGATAGATATTTCTTTTAATGTACAAACCTACATCTGCATACCTAGAGATCCCTGAAACAACCATATTTTGGAACGGTCCTATTTCACTTCCAAATTAATGGACGCTCAACTGCCCATTTGTTAATATGGGGAATGTATGTAGGAGAAGGTAAATTTAGAAGTAAATCTGTGTTATATAAAAGCTTGCTTGAAAATCAGTTAGATTAATCGATTAAAGACGCAATCCTATGCACGTTTAATAAATAGATAAATGTTTAGACAGAAAAAAAGTCCTACAATTCCCAGCATGCCCCAGCCAGCATGGCTGGCTGGAGGGATGCTGGGAGTTGTAGGACTTTTCTCTCTCTAAACATACATAGGATTGCACCCTAAGAGCCTATTTTATTTCTTTAAAAAAACCCAATTCCTACTGGACAGAGCAATCCTAAATGGGGCTGGGGAGAAGCAGAGCAGTGGCTCACCTGCCACATCCCATGCTCTGCCAGCTCGCATGGGAAAGGGTAGGTGTGGGGGGAGGGGAGGGCCACTGGGCTTTGTATTTCAGATTTCTCTCCCACTGAATACAATTAGGAAGAGCAGAATGACAGGCCTAAATCAGGTATGGGGCTGGGGTGGAACAGCCTTGGATCTACTGGATCCAAATCCAGCTCTTCTCCGCTTCTGCACCATCCTTGGAATGCCCCGTTTCAGGGTCTTGCACTAGCTACCATTGGCAGGAACACCGCCAGTGGCAGTTTTCTGGCCACCGAGCTCTTGGTGGCAGAGGGAGGCCCACCTTATCAGCAGAGCTCATCTCCGCCTGCAGAAGCATAACTCCTTAGCTCCTTCCAGCAGGCAATATCAGGAGGTTGGGATTTCACCGAAATACATTTTTTAAAAGTTTAAAAGAATTAATATTACTAAATTAATATTACTAAAACTGTAGACAGAAGCACCATCTTAGAAGAGGCATCCCACCGCCCCATTCTCATGCCTCTTCTAAGAAGGTGAGTCCTGTGACACATACATCTAAAAACAAGGACAACTTTTTTCCTTCAAAATAATTATTTTGTCATATGCAAATTCAAATCTATTTATTATTTAAATCAATCCATGAATTAAAACAAATTTATTTAGTCCACTAAAACACTTCTTTTTAAAAAATCGGTTGACATTCCTACTTTTTCCCCCTTACCCAACTGTAGCTTCGATACGAGGCAAAGTGGAACTTACTCTGAGTGTCACCTCATAGTCTGAGTGAAGATCCGAGACTCCATATATGTAGAGGACATCTTCATCTTCATGTGCCACAGGCAATAAAGGAGCAAAGAAATGCTGGGCAAAATAATGGAGCATTTTCCACTTGCCGCCATATTCTGAGGTTTCCAAAAGGAAAAGTATTAACCACACCCCGAAATGACCTCCAGCTCACCATTCAATGCAACCATTCTGTTTCCTTGAGTCAGAGGAGGCTTAGGGGCATGGCCAGCCTTCCCCAACTTGGTGCCCACCAGATGTGTCGGACTACAACTCCCAGTTTCCCCAGCCAGCCATATTAACCACACCGTGCTGGAAGGCACCATGTTGGGGAAGGCTGGGGACTAATTACCGCTTGTATACAGCTGCTTCCCTCACCACTCCAGCAACATTTGTAATAAAGACACACAAGGGAGGCATCTATGATGCAGTTATTCCCCACACCAGATCTGCACTTCTCTAGGTGTCAACACTGTGGGCAGTAACCACACCATAAGCTGATCCTTGTGGTCTCCTCCTTATGTAAGTTGGGAAAATGGCAGCCATGCTGCTAAAGTAGCACATGAATCAGTCCCAACACTGCATCAGCCATGGCTTGCCTTCTTCAAGGGCTGTTCTGTCATCCCTCAACAGGCACTGTTTAAATGGCCATTATATCTTCCAACACAGGATGGGAGGTTGCTCCAATATGGAGAATCCTGGGCCAGCTCACACCGCCAAAATTCCTTCATCACAGGATTGTGTAGGCAGGTAAAACAACCACACGGAAAAAGGCTACATGAGCTGGATATACAAACAAGGAGAGCTAGCCGCTGTCCCCGGGATTGGGCTGCACTTTTCTAGAAAGGAATCTCATGGACCCCATCCCGCTGTAGTGGAAAAGACCGGAAGACCATTGTGATTTTGAGGAGACAGTGGTGTATGACCATCATTGTCCTTGTATCTGGGTACCTACTGTATGAATATACCTGCCCTTTGTGTCTCCAGCAGGCCTGAATTTGCTGTTTCTTGCTATTTCTCACTATTTACTGTAGTGTTTAGTACCAGTGAGCTCATAATGTTTAGTGTTTGTTGTGAGAAGATTGCCAATTAAATTCTGTTTTCAGACAGACTTAAACCTGGCAAGAATGTCAGCTCATAACTGGAAGAGCACTTGTTTATCCGTTGGCCTGACTTCAATGGCTTAGGTAACTGGTTTTCATAATCTAGATGGGCTTAGATGACCTGGGAACTGAGTGGCTCTACGTGGCCTCTTGGCCAATTTAGGACTGGGACTCCAGCAGGGCTGGATTTGGCCCCCCCGGCTGAGGTTCCCCATTCCTGGTATAGATTGTACTGGGCTAGATGGCCCCATATGCTGACTCAATAAAAGGCAGCTTCTTATGTTCACAAACATGACAACAACTCAATAGGCAACAGAAGGTTACCGATTCTTTGCTGTTGTCTCAGTCTAGGGCTAACTCAGCCCCCGTATTAATATTCCTGTTGGGAAGAGCTTGCATCAAAGCAATTCACACATTAAGCCCTGTCCACACATTATACTTCCTACATTTTCCCCAGCAAAAGCATTATTGCTCCTGTCAGAGACAATAGTCAAACAGGGCAGGAGTCTGCAGCTAATAAAAATAAAAGCCAGTAATGTACCAGGTTTAACACAGGAAGGAGCCATAGTAGTTCCCTCCCCACCCGCCCTCTGTCCTTTTCTGACCTTTATACAAGTAAAAACTCCTGGCAGGACCAGGGCACCCATATACATTCATAGGTCCAGTACACTCAACCAATGTGGCAATTAATCTCAAAAGCAGATGGCAGAATGCTGGAACTCAACCATTTCAAGCAGCTGCATTTCAGAATAAGAAATGATGCATTAGGATAGCAAAAGAGAAGCAGATCCCTGTTTATCCCCTGCAGGTCTCCTCACCAACCACCAGTCAGAGCAGGTAGCTCTTTTCTCTGTGAGACTGGTGCTAAATTAATCATGCGACACCGCAACGCCATTATTTCCTTCTGTCCACACCATAATCATGCGCCCAATAGCTATTATTTTCTCTAATAGCTGCTGTTTTCAGCTCAGTGGATGATGCAGGTGCTAGGTGTGTGATGTGAGTAAAACCGAGTCATCTCTTCAAGCAAAATGTGCCGTCTGAGCCAAGTGTGTCAAGGTGACATTTCAAGTAGGAGGGAGGCTGCGAAAATGCTGGTTGCAATTTGGTTTTCTTCCCTAAATACGATGCTGCACAGGGCTAATGCAACACATTGGGTTGGCTGACTCAGAAGCTGTCATCTAAAACAGGGCAGGGGGGGACACCTCTTTTGGTCCAGGGGCCAGACTGCCCCCGAGATCGGAGATAAGGAGGTTCCTCTCCCCAGGCCAGGGGAAGGGCTTAGGGAGGGGACCCAGAGAGGGCGCTGGATTAGGCCTATGGGCTGATCTTTGCCCTCCCCTGACCTAAAACATCAGACAGAATGGAAGTTACTAAGCAAAGCAGGCTGTGGGAGTGGGAGAGATGACCCTCTGTCATAATACTAGAACCCGGGGTCAACCCATGAAGCTGAATGGTGGGAGATTCAGGACAGATAAAAGGAAGTACTTCTTCAGACAGCACACAGTTAAACTACGGAATTCACTTCCATGTGATGTAGTGAATCAATTAATGCCAATTTGGATGGAATTAAAAGTGGATTGGACGAACTCCTGGAAGATAAGTCTATCAGTGGCTCCTAGTCCTGATGGCTAGATGCTACCAGGATCAGAGGCAGTATGCCCATGTACTCCAACTGCTGGGGAAGATGGGCAGGAGGGTGCTGCTGCACTCATGTCCTGCTTGTGGGGTTCTTGTGGGCAGCTGGTTGGCCACTGTGTGAACAGAATGCTGGACTAGATGGACCCTTGGTCTGATCCAGCACGGGTCTTCCTATGTTCTTCTGAGATGAGATGGCAAGCCTGGCTAGGACCTACTGCCCCCAAGAACTCTCTCCTGTACTGACCATTCCATCTGGTCATTATGCGACATTTTGTTCAAGTTAGTACCTGCATTTGTTTATTTTCCCTATTCCCCTCTCTATCCCTGGTCCTTTTTTCCTTTTGGATCATTTATCTATTAAATTAAAAGCCATTGTTTTGGACTGCTATAAGTGGTCCTCCATCAGGTACTGTATCATAGGAATTCACTGCCACAGAACCAACGGAGCTGAGAAATCAGAAACTCACCTCTTGCTATTCATACTACAATACACGAGTCTCTCAGAGAGTTAAATGCTAGTTTTATTGGCATCTCTTTAATTTTTCAACAGTTATGAAACATCCCCCCCAGGGAGGAAGAGACAGTTCAAACTGAACAAACAGTGACATCCTGTGTAACAGCAAAGGCTAATTCTAAGACTTAATTAAAAGCTATTTTTCCCCCCAGCATCTCCTACCTTCTTTCCCCCACAAAGTAGCTACCTACCAGGATGAGATACAGCCTGCACTCCAGGGCCAGCTCAAAGTGTTTTTCTGCCTGAGGCAGAACAGGAAATGGTGCCCACCATTCCCTGCTCAGTCAAGGTGCCTAGTACCCAAAGCTAGCCAAATTATTCTAGCACATGAGGCAGACAATCCCACAAACACCTCTCTCACCCCTGGCAATACAAATACAATAACAATAAAGTAAGAATTTGCTGCCCCCTCATGACACCCAAAGTCTGCTGCTTCACTCTGCCTAATGGTAGGGCCAGCCCTGCTGCCCTGGGCGACATGCAAGGAAATATAGCTGATTAAGGCAAGCCGCCCCCCCCCCCTCCTGCCCTTGGCCACCCTGGGCAACTACTAACTCTGGCAAAAGATAATTGCAGGAGCCGGTACCAAACATCAAGCCTTTCCCCACCTTACCTGAATGTATTAACGTGGCTAAAAATACTTGAAACTTTAAGGCCTTTCTGGTGGGGAAAACCCTGCAAATTAATTGCTAATCTGTACTACAGGATCTCTAGCAACTTTGGGCCAGTCACTATCTTTTAGCCTACACTGCCTCACAGGGGTGTTGTGAAGATAAAATGGGTGTGGGGGAGAGAAATATACATTGGCCAGAATACCTTGGAAGAAAGGCAGGATAAAAATAAAAATAAATAAATATGCAAAGACATGAATAGAGCATGCGTTTTAAGGGAGCAAAATTACTCATTTTGCTTGGGGCAAACAAGACTTACCCAGAGAAGCCCAAGAAGGGCCCTGCCAGATATCATTGAGTTGCCAATATAGTGCGCCCATGGTTCGTCCCTTCCCGTCGACTATCTCACTTTGGCTGCGACGATAGAACTCTGTTTCGGTCTTTATGCACTGAGCCTGCATAATCTAATTCAGCAACGGGGGGGGGGGGGGGGGCGAGTATCAGTATTGTATTCAATTTTCATATAATTATATAACTGTTTGAATTGTGCGGGAAGGCGTGAGCCATGCTGCCTTGAACATGCGTGCGCCTGAAGGAGAGCGGGGCACTCACTAAAACTCCAGCCCAGTTATAGAAGCTTCCCAAAATAGGCCCTGTGTGGGTGCCGAACCCAGATGTGGGACTGCACAGAGCCACAAAAGAAGAAAGAGTCATGCCACACTCTGTATGCGATAGCATAGATGCAATTTCCTGCACAGCAACTGTGTCATCGCCAGAAAAATGTCCAACATAAAGAAGCTCACACAGATAACTTTGAATTCTCTTGTTCCACCCAAGAATTAACCACTGTGAAATTTGAGCACCTAACCCAATTTTAATTTAAAAAGTGTCCTGAAGCTAAGGGTTGGTACCAGATTCTCTGCTGCACCTGCTGCTGCATATCAGGGCTGGGCAAGCTGTGGTTCTCCAGATGTTTTGGCCTGTATATACAACCATGATTATGTTGTTGTTGCCCTCATCTTCTCGTTCTTCCTTTTTAAGGTCACCTCTAAAATGTTGATAAATACTTACCTGAGTGAGGTAGATTGTCTGTTTGAAGTTCTTGAGGGGGTTTGTTTTCCGAGGCAGCTTAAAATGGAGTGCTGCTTGTTGAAGCATTTGGTCGTTGCCCTCTGCATGGTGCTGCCGATGCAGGGAGAAGTTGCTTGCATAAGACCAGTCCTCCTCAGATGATACCTGTGATGAAACATGGAAGAAATGTTTACATATACAGCAGAGGTGGGCAACTTCAGGTGGTCCAGCAGCCATTTTTGCCCCCAGGAGGGCCCTATGGACCATGTGCCACGGGGCGGCCTAAAATTATTATTAATATTATTTTACAAAAGCATGGCTGTATTAGCACTGCAGAGTGCTAAACAAGCCAAATGTAGCCTGCTTTGAAGCTAAGCTTTACCCTTACAGCACTCCGTAGCACTAATGTAGCCATTACAGTCTTCATGGGTTGTTCACGATTAACAAGCCACTTGTTCACGCAGCTGGGTTCAGACAACACAATAACCCACGGTTCAACAACAACCCACAGTTCAATGACAACCCACACTCAACCCATACTCAACACTTGAGTGTGGGTTATTGTGTTGTCTGAACCCAGCCACTGTCTCTCAGTCTAACCTACCTCACAGGGTTCTTGTGAGGATAAAATGGGAGTCAGGAGAGAACGATGTACATCACCTTCAGCTCATTGAAGGAAAGGTAGAATATCAACGTAAAAAATAAATAAGTGCAAGATGTTGCTATAAGTGCACCCCTAAGGCCTGCAGAAAAGCATTTTGGCCAAGCCTTCCAAGGCTAGGTAAAAGGATACGTTCCTGGGCCTCAAATACAGAACCAATAGGTGACAAGAGACACAATCCCAGGAAATGTGGGCATGCGTAACTTAAGTGCTTTACTGCAGGTTCACATCTCATTTAGTTCAATGAAATCGAAGCACACCTATTGTTCTCTGCATTGTGGCAATTCCTGTCTTCCGATCAAACGTGTTCTTTCATCATATAATGGCACTTCCATTGTTTAGTATATTTCAATTACAGTTTTCCTTCCAGGAAAGGAAATGATCCAAATCAACGCAAGCTTTGAATGCCATAATACACATTTGGAACTTGGTTCTCAGGTTGCTTATGAAATTAAATTCCTTTATTTGCATTGGCCACAGGCCTTAGCATTTGAAATGAAATGTACAAAGATAAAAAACAAAGTTATACTTGACTAAAATTACCTTAATTACATTCTAAAATTTACATTGGATTCAAATGCCAAGATTAGTACATAGTCCTTTACACATAAATAGAATAAATAAAACACTAGACTTCTGCTCAATCAAAAAACTGAGAAATTAGGACTCTGATAAAACAATAATCTTATTTTAATAGCATCTGCTAAAAATTTTGCAGTTTTTGCTGCAACCTGTTTATTTTGATCTGCAAGAAGAAAAGACACAGAAGCAATCACTGACCGCCCTGGAATAGATAACCGTAGTGGAGTAATCACCTATTTCCTTAGATCTTTATAAAAAGTACAAAATAATAATACATGAGCTACTGTTTCAATACTGCCATCTCCACGGGGCATAAGCAGTTTTCCAATGGAATTCTTTTGAATCGGCCCTCTAGTACAGCTGATGGCATATATTCAATCTTGCATAAGCGAAAGCTCATCTGTATTTTAAAGCTGTTAGATTTTGCAAATAAGAAGTCAATGTGTCAAAAAGCCTAGATGGAAAATAGTTATACCATGGACAGAATTTTCTTATAGTGGCCAAATTATTCTGTTGTTCAGTATCATGCAAACACTATCTAATTAAGTCTTCTGCTTTGGTACAGGTAGGCTTATAAAACACTGTACGCAACTACACACCCACATGCATTACTTCAAATAGGCACAGTCCAGCCAGCAATCACATCGATTTAAACAGGAGACAGTTGAGCAATGTGCAGACTTGTCAATAGCCATGTGCTTGGTAAGAAATGCCTCCAGGCAGCCAGACAGGGAAGCTTTACAGAACTTAGTTTTGTTTTTGTCTTTTCAGCCACAAATGACTAACGCAGGTATGCGTGGTCAAGCAGGTGACTAGACATTTTTGCAGGCAAGTACGGTAGCTTCTGTGGGCTTGTTTGCAGAGCTCAGCATCGTGTCATTCTCCTGGAATCAACCCTTAAGGGCAAAGTAGCTGTGAGGCTAAGTGCAGTTTTTTAAAAAATACAACTTGCACCGGTGGTTATATTGCAGAGGCCTGCTTGTTGGGCAGGCAGGAAAAGGCTTCCTCCTGTGTTGGTCCCAAACTCTGGAACGCATGCCATTTGGAGTTGCGACTGGTCCCCACTCACTCAGCATTCAGGAAGGGAGTCAAGGAACATATTTTTAACGTGGCTTTTAAAATGGTTGTGATGGATGTTATGGCTTTTACAATATATTTCCCATCAGAGGGAGAGAAAGCAGCAGTCAGGCACTGCTCCATTGTGCCTGGATCTGTACGAGGCCATCAGAGGGAGAGGAAGCAGCAGTCCTTCCACTGTGTCCATGACCTGCTGAACTTTGCAGCTAAGAATCTACAGCCTAAATTTGCTTTTTTTCCTCCTCCCTCCCAATCCCCTTTCCTTTTGTGTCATGTTTTTAGATTGTAAACCTGTGATCAGGGACTGCCTTAAGAAATATCTTTGTAAGCCACCTTGGGAGCCTTTTTGGCTAAAGGGCAGGGTAAAAATGCTATAAATAAAGTAATAACATTTTACTATGTTTTTATTTGATCATGCCTTTTATTTTCTAAAATTTCTGTAAACAGCCTTGGTTGGCTTCAGAAAGGCGGTATAGAAGTATGATCGGTCAATCAGACATGGTTTTAAATGTATCTTTACATTTAATATACAGGTTTTTTAATATGCAGATTGCACCAGCAATGTGTGTGTGTATTGCGGGGAGGGGTTGATAATGGGATGCAAGCAGACATCTAACCTTTTCCCCCCTTGCTGTGATCCTGAGGAAAATCCCTCCTCTGAAGCTAGCACTTACCTTGGGAGGAAATCCCCCACTGGCACCAAAAGGCCTAGCAATGGCCCTTCGGTATGACAGCTACATGGAGCCACTGCACACGGAAGCAGTTTGCCATTGAATACCAGATGTCGGGGAGAACTATGGCCTTCATGCTCTGTTTCTGGGCTTCCTGGAGGCATCTGGTCAGACATGGTAGGATACGGGATGCTCGACTAAATGGACCTTTGGGCTGATCCCCAACCGTGCGCCCTCCAGATGTGTTGGACTTCAAATCCCACCAGCCCCATCTAATGACCATGCTGGCAGGGGTGATGGGAGTTGCAGTCCAACACATCTGGAGATTGCCAGGTTGGGGAAAGGTTGGTCTGATCCAACAGAGCCCTTCTTATGTTCACAGAATGTCCAAGATGGCGAAAGGAGCAAAGTCAGCTTTTCCTTACCCGTGCCAAGGTACTGAAGGAAGGCCAAGACTGAAAGCCATACTCGGAGGCAAAGCGTGCTCTGGGGTACGTAGTCCAATCCCAGCAGTCGCTTAAGTAGCTGTAGTAATGAGTATCTCCATAATGGGTGTCATAAGGGTTATGGGCTATCCAGCCTTCCTTTGCTGACTCCAAACCATTGGTAGGACTTGAGGTAATAAAAGGACGACCCTTATCCTCCTGGGTTTAACAAAACACAATACAATACCATCAACGGGGCCAAGAGAGATAATAGAGTATTTCCATAAAAACTAGCCAGGCAAACTATAATTTGCAAGCAAAAGCAAAAGCCAGATCCTGAATGGGTGAATCACTGTCTCTTTTCTCACTATGCTGATCATTTCTGCTTTGCTAACACACAAATAAATATCTGTTTCCTGGAATCAGATGTTCCAGTTGCAAGAAACGTATCATTGCATCTCAGCATTCGAAGGAAAGCAATCTGCTCAGAAAAATACTATCTTCAGATTGTGAGACAACTAGTAAGGAAAAGATTATGTATGGCCCATTTATTTTCATATATGGGGAAAAATGCATATTCTTAGTAAAAACATATCTAGTCAATCAACCTATCAGAAAGGAAAACTGATTCAGGGGAAGGACTATCAAGGACCTTCCAGAAAATGGGTTGGATCCAGATTTAGACATGTTTAGAGTAGACCTACTGAAATCAATGGGACTTAAGCTAGACATGACTAACTTGTCCCATTGATTTCAGTGAGTCTACTCAAAGCATAGATCCAACCCAATAAATACACAATTGTTTCCCATCAGTCAGGCACAGCCCAGGTGTCTTCCTCCCCAGGTTGTAGTGATATTGCCTTGTCCCAGCACTTGCTTTAAAAAAAAAACAACACTGAAAATAAGGTGGTATTTCACTCCGGCTAGCTTATTCATTGCTATTGTGCCAAACAGGGGTGGTGCTAGGTACTGAAAAGAACCAGCCAGGGCTCAGGCCCAAAAGACAAAAAAAAAAGGTACACATTTGCATATGCCAATTTACATATACTCTAACGCAGTGATGGCGAACAAATGGCACGTGTGCCACAGCTGGCACGCAGGGACCTCTCTGTGGGCACTCGAGCCATTGGTCGCCAGATCTTTGAAATAAATAAGTTGGTTTTGTGTTGCAGTTTGGGCACTCGGGCTCAAAAAGGTTCGCCATCACTGCTTTAACGTCTGTAAAGAACCCTGTCTGTAAAGGACACCCCTATTTGTGAAAAGGGATGTACGGGCAGGGGAGAGGAAGCCATTTGATTTCAGAAAAAAACCTCAGGCAGAAAGATTCAAGGGGGGGGGAAGCAGGAGGTAAAGCCCATGTGGGCAAAAAGCCAGCTCGCCCAGGGGGATCAGATACAAAAGGGATCATCAGGGGCCCTGCTGTACCTTTATTTCAGCACGTGCCCATGGACAGCAGGTGGTAGAGTAGATGGCCTTGAGATTCGGGGCTCAAAATGAAAGATTCGGGGCTCCAGCCCTAGTGGGCTGCCCCCTAACACCACCTCTGGTGTCAAAGCTCCCCAGAGTCTGTTCCCAGTAGAAAGTTGGCTCTCTCACTTAAAAGAGTGACCTGCTTCAGAGGCCTTCAGAGCTATGGAGACAGTCCCTGTCATGGTCAGATACACCGTCACACCCCCAGGGGTGACTGGATGGCAGTCGCGGGAACAGCTCAAGTGCTGAGCATTGAGTGGGGCCTGGGAGAGAAGCTAGTGGGCCAAATGGGGAAACCACACAGGCCAGATCTGGGCTGTGGGCCGGAGGTTTCCCATTCCTGACCTAAAAGGAAGGGAAAGATTTCCTTTGTTTTCAGAGAAAAGTGGGCTTTTATATCCAGCAGCAAGAGACCCATTTCATACATTGCCAAGAAAAAAAAGTTTCACCTGTGGAGTGGCTCCATTTTACCATCCAGAAGCTCAGATCGCATAGGACTGCTCTAATTCAGATGTGTTGGACTACAACTCCCATCATCCTTAGCCAGCAGGCCAATGAGCATGCACAGCTGGAGGACCTCAGGCTGGGGAAGGCTGCTCTAATCATGTGACATCCCACATTAGGATCAGCAGGTAGGTTGCCCCTTGCCGACGTAGCAAGTAACTATGTGATTTTGGCAAACCCCTGAAAGAAGAGCTTTCATACATTATCGACAGGCCTGTGACAGGCCTGACCATATGCAATGGGCCTTCATCGGATCCCTTGCCTCTCTTAACGATCTGTACAGGAACCGATCCCAATGACTGGGAGAAGAAAAGGGGGCTGCACAGCCCACAGTCTCTTCCTAAGATTTATCAGTGCTCATCATTTCTTGGGAGAGAGAGGACAGATTTCTGATGCTCATTTTTCTCTTCTGATGATAACTATTGCTAACCATCTGTTCAGACAGAGCACCATAGAGGGATGGTGCATGTAAGCATGTCCCCACCCCACCCCCAAAAAATTCCTCCTGTCATTATCAGGCGATCACTCGTGACAATCGAGTAAGATTGTCTTCCAGGATAAAAATTTACAAAAAGGAAATTTTAAAAGGAGGAAATTCTAAAGAAAAACTGTGCAGACTCCAGCGATGGGTCCGTAAGTGACTGTGGAGGCCAATTCTAGATCCACACAGGATCTATCCTCCTGTACAGGTGGCTAAAACAGATTCACAAGCAGAAGCATCATACCTGCTTCTAGATTGCTCTTGCCAGATCAGCAACCCAACCTTTCAACATGCAAAGCTCTCAGCAAACAAGTGTTGATCCACCAACCACTGGCTGAAAGAACTGAGCAAAGGTGTCCAAATGCAGAAGAACAACTTTTGTGTCCCAGAACGTTCTCAAAATTGTGCCTCTGAGGCAAATCGGCATTACGCTCCCGCCCCCCTTTGCAGTTTGTGGATATTTCAAACCCCAAATAATAACCATCTATATTTAGAACAGGCCTGGACAACTTGCGACTCAACAAGCCAAATGCAACCTGCCAGCCATTTATGGAAGCCCACCAGGACATCAATAAACCTCCTGTTGTTGTTGTTGTTGCCTCCCTGCCTGGGATTGCCCAATAAAAAAGAAGAGGGGGAAGAGAGGAGGAGAGGAGTAAAGCAGCTGGCAGGCCACAAATTCTGCTTGGTGGATCACAAACTGTGCAGCCAGGTCTGATTTATTCAAGTTCAATTAGACAGGGGTTTCTCAATAGCAGTTGCATCCCTGTGAGCACTGCGACAAAGTTATCAGGCTGGTGCACAAGGATATGATGAGTTAAGAATAGGTTCCTCTATTCCAATTAGTGGCTTATCCATTATGTTTATTAGAGAGGTGGGGGGAAACTCCTAAAGATGTAGGACTCCGATATCATTTAGGAGATT
This sequence comes from Shinisaurus crocodilurus, assembly GCA_021292165.1. Classification (NCBI taxonomy): domain Eukaryota; kingdom Metazoa; phylum Chordata; class Lepidosauria; order Squamata; family Shinisauridae; genus Shinisaurus; species Shinisaurus crocodilurus. The sequence goes on from CM037876.1 coordinate 32,473,835, forward strand.
GAACTAAGCCAGATAAAAATAACACCATTACTAATGGGTCACATTTTCAGAGAAGGATAATAAGTGAATTCTTTGGAGCAAGGCTTCATCTCCTGTGAGTCTTTTCATGAAGTGTCTAAAGAAACCCTATTATTAATAATAATATTAAATAATTATTAATAATGCTAGTGGTGCTTATGTTTCAAGTACGTTAGTTATATTTCCTTTATGTTGTAAAGTGTGAAGAGGAGACAAGCATCTCCAACTATTCATGGAGTCCTGTCAGGGACACACAGTGGACAAGCACAGCACTAAAGAGCTACAAGCCAAATGCAGCTTCCTAGAACATTTCTACCACCTTTCTTAACTGTTTGGAGAAGTGTGTTGTCTCCCCTTGACACAAGTGTGGGGAACGCATGGCCCTCCAGATGTGGCTGGACTACAATTCCTGTCATTCCTAACCAATGGTCATGCTTGTTGGGGCTGATGGAAGTTGCAGTCCAACAACATTTGGAGGGCCACAAATTGCCCACCCCTGGCTTAGCAGCACTTAGCACAGCAAACACTGGTGTATGCACATCAATTGCATTTTCATCAATTGCATTTTCCCCAAAGCAAGACCTTTTAACTCTATGTAAAAGTCAACCAAAAAAACAGAGAGTATTTTAATACATATGTTACAAAGGGAGACAAAGGTAGGGAGAAAGTGGAAAATGGTCATCAGGGCTGATTTGAGCAGTCAATGGATGCTCAATGAGAACAGATGTTTCTAGATTTTGCCTGGTGGCTCTTTAATGTTAAGGATTTAGCAGCCATATATGCAAACTATCCACTCATTTCCAAACTAGAGAGGAAAATCAGCAATTCAGCAGAACTTAAAGTCTACCAACAAGCTCAGCCCGTCTTAGACTTTGGAAAAATGGTACTTACAGCAAGAACAATTTCTTGGATATTCTTAACATAAAGTGTCACATAATCTTCAGAATAAATGTTCATCTTCGCACGTGGAATGGAGAACCAGTTGGAAGCAATTGCTGCTTCATTTTCATTGTTCCCACTCCACAATATGATAGATGGGTGAGATTTTAGTCGCTTTACCTGAAAAGAAGAGCAGAGCTTCCAATTTCAAACAAAGTACATGGATATAAAAAAATATATGGCCAAAGTCATTTTTATATTAGTAAATGACACCAATATTAAAAAGGGCATGATTTTACCAAATGTTTCAATGCACCTGCAAATTGACATAACTTTAAATGACATTGGCCTTTATGATTTTGAAGTGGCTTCTGTTTTCTAAAGGATCCAGGGAATAAGAAACTAGCCCCAAATGCAGATCAGTTCCTTTGCTTGATGTTAACCTTTATAGCAGCCTTTCCCAACCTGGTTCCCTCCAGGTGTGTTGGACTACAACTTCCATCATTGCCTTCAAGCATGGCTATTGAAGAGCCAGTGTGGCATAGTGGTGAGAGTGTTGGACTGGGACTCGGGAGATCTGGGTTCTAGTCCCCACTCGGCCATGAAACTCACTGGGTGACTTTGGGCCAGTCACTGACTCTCAGCCTAACCTACCTCACAGGGTTGTTGTGAGAATAAAATGGAGAGGAGGAGGATTATGTAAGATGCCTTGGGTTCCTTTCAGGAAAAAAGGTGGGGTATAAATATAAATTAAATAAATAAATAAAATATTGGCCTGCTGGCTAGGGATAATGGGAGCTGTAGTTCAACACATCTGGCACTGGGTTGGGGAAGGCTGCTTTACAGCAAGGATGGGGAACGTATAGCCCTCCAGATGTTGGACCGTATGAGAGATTTCCTCTCCCCAGCACTGCCACCACCTATGGAGGAACTGCTCCTTTACTGGGGAATGCCACCTATGGGTTTTTTTATTTCCAGCAAATGTTTATATTTCAAATTTTCCATAAGCTGCCCCTTTTCCACTACCACCACTTCTGTTATCCCCTAGTAACCGGGTATAAGTGGCTGAGGCATGAGATGGGCACCAACACTAGAGACAAGATGAACTATTAAACAAGTAATTTATTAAAGGGATATTGTGTACATAAGGGCTTACTAATATTTACTTTGGGGTTTTCACAAGACTGCTTAGTGACAATTCTTAAGGACTCAAAAGACACTGTTGAAATTACAAGCCTCTAATGACTTATTTTACCTGAGGCCAAATTCCTTAAACCTCCACCCCAGCCAAATCCACTTGCAACTACATCTAGCTTTTGGGTACAGTCTTCCTCTGACACCAAAGCTCCTCCTGTTGTGTTTCTAGCTGCTTGGACAGTTTCTCAGTTTTTACTGCCTGCTTCTATAACCTTCTTCTGGCAAGATCTTAGGGCAGCTTCCTGGAAGAACACAGCCACCTGCTCCCTACACCTGATCTTCACCAGCCACATATGATTAACCCACAGGAGTTTCAGTCTGTGAAGAAATGCCTGTATATAACTATTGTACTTATGTAATGTTTACTTTGTGTGGTCTCTGTGAGGCTACAATGTATCTGAGTAAGCCTGGGGCCTTGTTTTATTACTGTCAAACGCCTGTGTAGTAGTTGCTCAGTGATGTTCTGAAAGGGGAGAGAGAGAGAGAATCACTTTGGATATTGTAGATGGCTGGATCAGGTAAATTTGATTCTGATTGGCTGGGGATTTTAGCTTGGTGGAAAAGAATGGTAGGGAGTTGACAGTGGATTTAGTTAGTCTGGGGAGAGTGAGAGAGAAGGTCTGCTGGTTGGTGTTGTGGTGTTTTAGAAGGAGTAGGAGAATGCTGAGGGGAAAGTAAATAGAGAAGGCTTGGGTTAAGCTATTCCTCAACATTGGTTATGCTGGCTAAGGCTGTTGAGATCTGCAGTCCAGCAACATCTGGAGGGCTATGTGTTCCCCACCCCTGCTTTAGAGGATTGATTGTTCCTGTACTGGCACATATCTTTCATAGATTTCATAGATAGAGTTGGAAGGAGCCTACAAGGCTATCGAGTCCAACCCCCTGCTCAGTGCAGGAAACTAGAGGAGGGGGTCTCCCATCCAAGTAATAACCAGGCCTGACCCTGCTTAGCTTTCCACGCTCAGACAAGTTGAGCCAGCGTGAGCCACAGGCCTGTATCTTAAACCTGCTGATGCTGAAGCTCATCACTGATAAAGCAAAAAACAATTGAGGCAGCCTTCACCAATCTGGTGTCCTCCAGATTCCAACTTCCATCAGCCCCAGTCAGTATGGCAATGGTCAGGGATGTTGGGAGTTGTAGTCCAGAACATTTGGAGGGTGCCAGGTTGAGGGAGGCTGCTCTAAGGTTTTCATCAGGAGAGTGAACATTTTCAGCTGCAGTAACACAGTACCAGAAATATTGCACAAGCCTCTGACAAGTAGTACAGGCAGTCCCTGGGTTAAGAACGTCCGACTTACAGACAACTCGTACTTACAAACGGATGTCCGGGTTCCCCGGCTCTATGTCGTTTACGTAGAGTATAGCATGGTATACGCAATTTGCGTAAATGCCATATATTATACTACTGTTCCAATGTACGTACAAATGCAACAAAGACATTCTTAAGAACGGAACTCGTTCGTAACCTGGGGACTGCCTGTATTTTCTTTGCCTAAAACAAATAAGAGTTCTCCAGGGAGGGGTGCAAGAGGTGGGGGGGATCCATCATCCCCTTTGTACATTAACAAAACTGTGTTTTGTCTTGCTTCTCTACAGACCTCCATAGAGCCTAGGGGTTATTTCACACATGTGGCTACAAAAACCAATAACCACACATTTCAGAGAGACCCTCAGCCAATTCTAGCTCCTAAGAAGTGTAATTGAATAATACAGACTTTCAAACTCAATCAGTGTTTTCCTCTCCTTTACCGTTAGTGTTCCTGTCCCAGGGCCTGCCTCTACTGGAGGGGGTTTACACCAGTGTTGCTCTTGGACCCCCAGTGAGGCAGCAGAGTAAAGATGGGGGGGGGAGCTTCCCTTCTCCGCAATGTGTTTAATGCACCAGGAATCTTACCAGCTATTCAGTAATACAAAGAGTTCCACTGGGTTGTAGATTCATTACTTGGCAGGTTCTGCAAGTCAGAAGGAGAGTACCGAAAGGTGTACACTCTTTTAGGTGTCCACTTCAGACTCCACAGGTTGACACCTTAAAATGGTGAGGTGTGAAGTGGCCCTAGGACTGGTAAAAATTGCATTTCCTAGCTCCGTTCTTGAAGGAGAAAACAGAAGGGGGAGCTCTCACTGCACCAGCTGAAAAGAACACTGCTTACTCAAGACAGAGAGGCAAAGGGGCAGTTCAGGCATGCTTCTGAAAAACCTAACTTGAAAGTAATTCAAGAAATTCAAGTTAGGCTTATCAGACACAAGTATGATCTCTCCTTCCTCCCCCACTTGTTCTGAAGGAATTACTTCAGAACACAAAACTCAAGCATAAGCATATATTATGGCCCAATTCTATAAGCTTCCATGCTGCAGCTGACATGATCAGGCCTGAAGATTTGCAACCCAAGGCCATCAGAAGAGCAACCGTTAGTGTTCCTGTCCCAGGGCCTGCCTTTGCTGGAGGGGGTTTACACCAGTGTTGCTCTAGGACCTCCAGTGAGGCAGCAGAGTAAAGATGGAGGGGAGCTTCCCTTCTCCACAATGCGTTTAACACACCAGGAATCCTAGCAACTATTCAGGGGTACGAAGAGTTCCACTGGGCTGTAGACTCATTGCTTGGCAGGCTCTGCAAGTCGGAAGGGGAGATGGAGAATAGCAAAAGAGAAAGAAACAAGCAGCAGTGGCATTGGCCAAATCCCAGAGATGGTAATGAAAGAGCCAAGAATGCCCACTCAAAATTATACTGGCATTATACTTTGGAAACCTACGATCAAACTAAAGTGTTCAATCATACAAGTTAAACCAACGAACATTTTTCTGCCATATTTATTAGCATCCAGCATTGTATACAACACCATCAGTTTACAAGGTGCTTCACCAACTAATGTCAACAACAACAAAAAGACAAATCATTGCCCCAAGGAACTTACAAAACAAAATTGAAACAGAAGAACATAGAGGATGGGGAAAGAAGGTAAAGTCAGGAATAAAAGGGGAAGAATATGCCAGATGCATTCACACATACTGAAGATTTGTCTCAGCAGGAGATGAGAATTAAGGGGCTAAAGGTGCAATCCTTTGCATGTTGAGACAGAGAAAAGGCCTACAACTTCCAGCATGCCCCATTGCCCCAGCCAGCCTAGCTGTCTGGGGCATGCTGGCAGTTGCAGGCCTTTTCTCTGTCTAAATATGCATAGGATTGTGCCCTACGCCATTAAGAAGGGGGTGGGAGTTGAAAGAAAAAAGGGAGATGGTACTACATAGGTCAGAGGTGTGCAATTGGTCAAGACTAGTTTGTGTAAATTTAGGACCTTGACTCTACTGGATTGAATACCATACCTGATGAGTAATTTCTGCTCTTACTGAGTCTAAGTAGCTCGGGCCTGTCGGATAAAGGGCACAAGCAAACATGAAGTCCTGCCAAATCTAGAAAATTAAGAGGGGAAAAAACAAAAGAGGTCAACAAAGAGCCAGTTCCCCCATGTAAACAGGAGGAACAAACATATTTTCAAGCTTGTATCACTTCAGACTTGTCTTTTTAACCTGTCTTTTAACCTTTTTAACAACAAAACAGATTACATAGATTTTCTGCCCCCAAAACACACTAATTAATCTAAGCGCACTTACCCGGGATCAAGCCCCATTGAACACAGGGCTTACTTGCACCTAACCAGAGATGTAAAAAATGGCCCAAATATAATTCATAGAAATTAGGTCTTATTCACACAAGCCATGACACCCAAATACGTTGTTAAAATGGTTGCTATCCCCGAATAACAATCTCAACCCAGGCTTCTTTAAAAGAGCTGCAAGCTCTCCACTCCTCAAACACATGGGAGGAAAAGGTGTCCGGGTGAGAGGAGAAAGACCACCCAAGTTACAGGGAGGGTATCCATCCCTCTCACACTTTGTTGCATCCTCCACATAGAAGTCTGTGGGGCGGGGCAGGGCAGGGCAGGGCAGGGGACTATGTAGCCCTCTAAATCTTGTTGTACTACAACTCCCATCAACCCAAACCACTGGCCATGCCAGCTGGAGCTAATGGGAGTTGTAGTCCAACAATATCTGGAGGGCCACAGGTTTCCCACCTCTGCCATGAGGAATCATAGTATCTGATTAAAATGGGGGTTGGGGGGCTTATGTATTTAATTACACAGCCCCTAGCTTTCCTGTCATAAGCAATGAGAAGCACCGGACCATTAGCCAGAAATGTTGTGCCATAAAGTACACAGGGACTGGATTCAGACAAAACAATAACCCACACTCAAGGGTTGAGTATGGGTCGAGAGTGGGTTGACGTTGAACTGCGGGTTGTTGTTGAAATGTGGGTCATCGTGTTGTTTGAACCCAACTGCACTAACAAGCCATGGCTTGTTAACTATGAACAACCCATGAAGAGAACCCAAGGTTTGTTGCTGAGTTGTGAACTGTGAGTTCACCACGGTTTATTATCTCAGCTTGGTTCAGGCAACACGATAACCCACATTTCAACAACCACCCACGGTTCAACGACAATCCACACTCAACTCATGCTCAACCCTTGAGGGTGGGTTATCATGTTGTCTGAACCCAGTCAGTGTAGAAGGTAATGGAGAATTACACACAGAACAGTCAGAACCTAAGTGTAGGTAGGCTAATACGTTTAAAGTTGTTTAATTATATTAAATATCAACAACAGTTTATAAGAATTTTTAAAATGAGTGCCTAGAGCTTGTCAATCCTCCCAGTGCCTTTTTTTTATTGTTACATTTTTCATTGTTACATTTCTATCCCGGCTTTTTTCCTCTTGCAAAGAACCCGAGGCAGCTCATATGGTCCTCCTCCTCTCTGTTTAATCCTCACAACAACCCTGTGAGATAGGTTAGACTGAGAGTCAGGGAGTGGCCCAAAGTCACCCAGTGAGCTTCATGGCTAAGTGGGGACTAGAGCCCGGATCTCCCAAGTCCTAGTCCAGCACTCTAACCACTGCGCCACACCAGCCTTTGCATTCATTGACCGGAATACCGGGAGACAGGAGGAGTTTTCCTTATCAACGGGCAACTGGGTAGAATGGTACCGCCACATTTTTCTTATACTTGCACAAGTAAGAAGGGTTAGAGCAGCCTTCCCCACCTTGATGCCCTCCAGATGTTTTGGACAACTCCCAGCATTCCTGACCACTGGCCATCCTGGCTAAGGCTGATGGGATTTGAAGTCCAACACTTCTGGAAGGCACCAGGTTGGGGAAGGCTAGGTTAGAGGCTTAGTTCCAATGGAAACTGAAAATTAGGGGAATGGGCCTGGCATATCCTCAATAGGAACCCTCCCTCGTGGTTACAGACCTCCATAAGGGAGCAGATATATTGCTCCTTCCCTATACGTGAAGGGTACGGATTGCAGGAGTGTTCTAGGTAGGGAATGGGGAGAAAGCCCCAATGGCTTGGGACACCAAAGATTCCCAAAAACCTGGCATCGGGGTTGCACATACATCATGTCCACGGGGCATTTTGTATTGGGATTACCACCTGCTCCGCCCCCCCACACACTCACAGGATCCCTGTGCCTTTGATATCTAAATGACAGGCAGAAATTCAACCTATGCAGCAGTTCCCAGCATGGAGATGCAACAATTAGAGAAAAAGCATCGCCTGCTGCATTTCCCCTTGCCTTGCAGTTGCTAAAGGCAGAGAAAAGTATTTTTAAACGGTAAATCGACCATTTGATGGCTCCAGCTACATTCTGTTTCCAGAGGGTATTTTGCTGTATGGAGGGGCGGAGGGTGAGAGCAAACAAAATAATTGGAGCTGGAGGATATCCAAAAGGGGAGGGGGGAACTCCTAGCTTCACCTGGCTACATGTTGAATCCGAACTCTGGAACATGTGCTTAAAGGCTGTAACTCAAGGTTATGCAGGTATTATTTCTCTGCCGTTTGAGGCAGGTGCCCCCCTCCTAGCCATGCTTGTGCTTGTACACAACCTGTTTTTAAAAAATAGTGTTCCTCTGGGCTTGAAACTTTCTGTACCAGGACTCAAGCCAAAACATTTTCTTTTCTTTTTTTAAGACTTACCATACTTGCCTTCTCAGATAAGAATGATTGGAAAGAATAGGAAAGTCAAATTGCCTTCTGGTGCCTAGACTACTTTTTAAAGCAGCCTTCCCCAACTTGAGGCCTTCCCGGATATGTTGGACTATAAATCCCAGTACCCACCAGCCAGTATGGCTGGCTGGGGGATAATGGGAGTTGTAGTCCAACACATCTGGGGAGCGCCAAGTAGGAGAAGGCTGCTTTAAATATATGGACCTCGAATGGCTACAGCCCGCCTCTCAAATGGTAGAAAGAAACAGCTGCAAGTTACCATTTGTTATCTCTTATTTTTATTATTGTTGTTGTTGTTGTTATCATTATTAAATTACATTTATATCCTGCCTTTTTTCCTCTTGCAAGGAACCCTAGGTGCCTTACATGGTCCTCCTCCTCTCCATTTTTTCCTCACAACAATCCTGTGAGGTAGGTTAGGCTGAGAGTCAGTGACTGGCCCAAAGTCACCCAATGAGCTTCATGGCCAAGTGCAGACTAGAACCTGGATCTGCCGAGTCCCAGTCCAACACTAACCACTACACCAAACGTGCATTATTTTAGTAATGACGTTGGTTCTAAGAAGATGTTGCAAAATTCTTTAGACATTGTTATGACACACAAAAACAGGAAACACCAATTGCTTCATGTTCCTCTGCTTCCACATTTTGTGCAAAATATTTGTGGGGGAGGGGGGCGGTATGCAGTTCCCAGAGCAGGGAGATGCACAAATTGCCATGCGAGACAAAGGTGTGCTTTCTTTGTCACGAGTGTAGATTCAATAAAACAAAAGGGACTTGGGCTTCTTGTTTCCTTAGCATCTTTGTAATATCCAAAGAGGCTCTAAGTTACCAGAGTGAACCAAGGTCTCACTCGATGTGCGTGGGTGTGAATATCATGCCAAGGTTTACTTAAGGGAAGAAAGTGTGACTAGAAATCATATCTAACTCCCTATTTATTATATATTGATAAATATGTTACCCCCAATTTGCAAATAATACAATTATGCTATGATTTACAGTCTGGGAACTGAACTATACAAGAAGCCAAACTACTCAGAGAGATTAGATACAAGGATAACAGAGCAATTTTGAACCAGTATCTTTCACCCACATTCAGACATAACATCCTGCAAGTTAGCACTCAGGGTGCTTCCATAGATTTCATAGATCATAGAGTTGGAAGGAGCCTACAAGGCTATTGAGTCCAACCCCCTGCTCAATGCAGGAAACTAGAGGAGGGGTCTCCCATCCAAGTAATAACCAGGCCTGACCCTGCTTAGCTTTCCACGCTCAGACAAGCTGAGCCAGCGTAAGCCACAGACCTGTAAATGCAGAAGCTTTCAGTGTGCAGTCACCCTGCCTCATTCACAGAATTTTGCAGAGGTCCAGATGTTGTCACTTTCCATTTGCAACCCTCCCATGTTTTCCCACAGCTTCTTCTGTCTTTTTTCTTGCCACAAAAAAATAGTTAAGGAGGGAAAGATGGAATACACGCACAGTTCCTTTTGATTGGTAGTGGTAGGAGCCATCTGTCTGGAACTGCCCTCAGACTGCTCAGAAATGTCTACAGTTCTATGGTGTGTGTGTGTGTGTGTGTGTGTGTGTGTGCGTGCACGTGCGCTTGTGCATGCGTGCATGTGTGTAGAGTATGTCAGGCCTTACTGCTAGGGTGTTTCAGGTGTTTATTGAAAACATATCTGTTTGCTTTGGATTTCCACCAGCCGTGAGCTATCTTTGTTCCACCACGTGATAATATTGTGTTTGTGTGTGTATATATCGACTTTTTTGTTTGTTTGTTTTAATTCTTTTGTAAACTGCTTCAGGATTGGTTTCAAATGAGAAGCAGTATATAAATATTGTTAATAAATAAATGGTGTGTGTGTGTGTGTGTGTGTGTGTGTGTGTGTGTGTGTGTATCAGAAATTTAGACTTTTCTGAGAAATCTAAGGATGCATACACACACACACACACACACACGCACACAGCAAAGTAAAAATAAACTGAAGACATTGGCTGGAGGGGGGATGCTGCCAATCTAGGCTTGCATCCAGACAACAGTTTCCCCAAGAGAGATTCTAGCACTGAACTAGAAGCGAAGGTAAAAATTGTCAATTGAAAAACCCTGAAGTGCAGAAAGGTCCCTTTACAGAATGATACCAACTAGCATGGGAGATTAGAGGTAGAGTGGATGGCTAGAACAGGGGTGGGCAACATGCAGAGCTCTAGCTGTATGCAGTCCACACCTTTGCCACTGCCAAATCTGCTGCTGAAATTTGGTGGAGTGGCAGGCAAAATGCAGTGATTGCACTTTAAGACAGGGCACGTGAGGATCCTTGTTTTAAAGGAGAACTGTGCTCTAAAATGCCTCAGTTTAAAGAGAAATTGCAGCTTTTTTTGCTGCCGCCACGCCACAACATTTCGACAGCAATTTCAGCAGCAGTGGGGAAAGGTGGAGCCCCCAGTGTGTTCTGGGAGGGGGTAAATTGGCCCCTGGACCTACGGAGGATGCTCACTTTCAAGTAGGAAAGAGCGACACTCAGTGTGGCTTTTGCTGGTAACCTACCAAGCCAGGCACAGAATCAGTGCAGTGCTACAGAGGCAGGTGGCTGTGCAAGCCTGATTCTGCCACAGCAAGGCCCATGAACCCTTGGGCTTATAGCCAAGCCCCCACTTCCACCTATGTCCCTTGATGGCCTATACAGAACCTCCATGTTCAGTGGCAGTATACCACTAACTAGTTCTTGCCAACTAGCAACAGCAGTAGATGGCTATGGGCTCCATAAACTCCTTGAGGGCTTTCCAGAGGCATCTGGTAGGTTGCTGCAGCAAGCCAGATGCTGGACTGGATGGACCTTTCGTTGGATCCAGCAGGATTCTTATGTTCTTCAGTACAAGCTATCGTTTAATACATTGCTCTTTTTAAAAAAGGGGGGGAGTGCGGATTGTCAGGTTTACACGTTATTGCTGATGAGAAAGAACATTTAAAAATATTATTTACAGTTCTATATTATGTGCTAGATTTAGGGTGCAATCCTACACATGTTTAGACAGAAAAAAGTCCTACAATTCCCAGCTGCAATTTGTAGGACTTTTTTTCTGTCTAAACATGCATAGGATTGCGCCCTTAAACACGGCTGCTAATGTGAGTTGCTTTTCTTTTTACCATGATTCCTAGTTCATCGCAGATGTCATAGAACTCGTCTTGCTCATATATGCCTCCTCCCCAAACCCGAAGTGCATTCATGTTGGCATCTGCCGTTGACTGCAAGAGGAGCCTTAACCTGTCAAAAACACAAGCAGGATTCGATTGGAGTGAGCTGCGATTGGAGCAAGACTGCATTACTTTTAGAAAGGTTTAAGGGAACCTACAAGGACTTTGCTGGAAAGTCTGCAATCTATTAAACACAGTGTGTGGCTACCTTTCCTTCATTTTAGTAGGGCTGGCAGCGGGTTCCTGTGTGAGCTGCAATGAAACGAGTGAAACGAAGCAGTAGTGTTTTGCGGATGTGGACATTTTCTAATAGCTGCTTTTTCCCACCCATATCCAAGGGAGAAGCAGCAACAGCTACCATACTGACAGAAAGGAAGGCTCAATGCTCACTTGTGGCGAAGCCAGCCACCTCCTGGCTCACTGATTCAGCTCCCATGAAAGGATCTTTTATTAATTTAGGGCACAATCCTATGCATGTTTAGGCAGAAAAAAAGGCCTAAAACTCCCAGCATGCCCCAGCCAGCCATGCTGGTTGGGGCATACTGGGAGTTTTAGGCCTTTTTTCTGTCTAAACATGCATAGGATTGTGCCTTTGGTATATTTATATGCCACTTTTTACCCAAAGCGGCTCACAATAAACATTAACTTGTCCAAAAGCAACGTTTGAAAGGAAAATAAAATTGGTTACAAAACATATGAATAAAAAAAAAATCAAATATAAAAACAATTCAATATATATAAAAGAAATCCAGTATTGCAATTAAACAAGTGCTGAGCAAAATCAAAATGAACAGGCCCCCAAAACACACACTCACAATGGCCTGGTAACAACAAACCCAGAGTCGGGGTTGTAGTTGAATCGTGGGTTATTGTTATGTGGAAACCCTGTGCTATTTTTGAGGTATGGGTTGTTAACCATGAACAACCCAGGAACAGAATCCATGGTTTGTTGTTGGGCTGTGAACTCTCTAGGTTATTCATGGTTAATAACCCACATTTAAATCATAGTGCAGGGTTTGCACGTAACAACAACCCACGATTCAATGACAACCCATATTCAGCCATGACTTGTTAACCATGAACAACCCATGAAGAGAACTCATGGTTTGTTGCTGGGTTGTGAACTGTGTGTGGGTTGTTCACCATGGTTTGTTATCTCGGCTGGGTTCAGACAACACGATAACCCATGTTTCAGCAACAACCCATGGATCAACGACAACCCACACTCAACCCTTGAGCATGGGTTATCATGTTGTCTGAACCCAGTCACTGACTCTTAGCCTAACCCAGTGTTTCTCAACCTTGGGTCCCCAGATGTTTTTGGCCTACAACTCCCAGCATGCCCCAGCCAGCATAGCTGGCTGGGGCATGCTGGGAGTTGTAGGCCAAAAACATCTGGGGACCCAAGGTTGAGAAACACTGGCCTAACCTTACCTCACAGGGTTTTGTGAGGATAAAAGGGAGAGGAGGAGGACCACATGAACCGCCTTAGGTTCCTTGAAAGAGGAAAAAAAGGCAGGAAATAAATATAATAATAAATAAAATAAATAAAAAGAAAAGGTCGTATAGATTTGTGGGTCAGTTTATACATAGAGCAGAACTGAACATTAATGCTTTTACTCGACTGCAGGACTTATGGTTGCAGATTGGGGGTTGCAGTTTGAACATTTCCCCATTTTAAAAAAGCCTCCCTGCATATATAAAAAAGAACACCTTGGAGCATGCTAAGCTCAACCCTTTTGTCTAGCACTGATGGTTTTCTATGTACAGAGGATTGCTTTATGTGTGGGAGACTACTCAAATATGCAGTCCCTACAACTGCAGTCTGAATGGGACAGTCCAGCAAAAGCGTTACCATTTGAGCCTGATATCTGCATGAAACGGCCCCAAGAGCTTACTGAAAGTCACAGGAAGGTGTGTGGTACAGTCCTCTCACAGGTACACCCATGTCAAAATCTGCCTTTGTGTCGAACATGTGAGGCAGATGGGTAGGCTAGAAGCTTTCTTCCTGGCATGCTAACTTTCCATGTGCAGAGAGGGTTTTTTTGACATGGGGGCTCTTTCAAACAAGTCATCTCCACATGAATTCTCAAGTAGCACAGTCCTGCAAAAGAACTGTACCTGCACAGCTGAAATCAATGCTGATCATTCCTGCTCATCATCAATGGATAAAGGCAAAATCTGTGCATCCATACAGAATGTTTTTTTAAAAAATCCACTCAGACTCACGTTTTAGAGGTGACTCTGTCTTGAAAGGAATCAGCTGGAATCCAATTGGATCCCTTCATAAATATGGGGAGTCCGTTGATCCGGAAATAAAAACTCAAACCAGGCGACCCAGGAATGGGCTCCTCTACAAGTTCTACTGTTCGAAAATAAACCTGGAGAAAATTAAAATTTGGACAGGTTTATAGCAGTTGCAGACTATAAAATGATAGGGAAAAAACCAAACTTCAGCTTCAAGAGCAGTCAGGATGTCCATAATCTCTTTCATATTTTGGTCTTCCCCCACCCCTACATGTAAAATAACAAAGAATGTAATCTGAAGGAGGAGGAGAGTCACTTCCCACTGCAAAAAGCAGTCCTGACTTATACAAATACAAGAAGCCATAATTAATATAAAAATAAACAATATAAACCATAATTGGCACAATAATGCAAATAAAAATAAACACCATAAGAAATAATCTAAAAATGATACAATATTTCCTTAAGTAATTCTTGGGTATGGATCAAACTAAGATCAGTTGGAGAAGGAGCTGAAACTGGAAATTTCTGGAAGATTCTAGTGCCTTTGCTCCATATGCACACGCCTCCAATAGACAACATGTACTAGTGCTGTAAACACCCACACAGCCTGCTTGTGATTACTAAGAGAGAAATCTAATGAAACTACTAGACTGAACGCCGATTGTAATCAAGCTACATTTACAGAAAGCTACAGAAACCCAAGGCCAAATTTAAAAGGGGCCCAAGCCTTTTCAGTAATGCCACTCCTGATCAGAATTAAAGTGAAGGGAAGGAGAAATAGCTGGAAAGAGTAATCAGCTTTGCTATGAAAACAAGGAAGAGTGCGGAATCTTTTTTCTTTGGAAACTTCAGAGGAGAAGCTGGACCACTAAGACATGTTTCCATTTAAGTAAGACAGTCTAGTCAACCAGGTTCCCTTCTGATGTTTTTAGACTAAAACTCCCATCATCTCCAGCCAGCATGGCCAACGGTAAGGCATTATGGAAGTTGCAATCCAAAACATTTTAATGAAACACCTTCACGTTTTGAATGTCAAAGTAGTTGTAATTTGTCTCCCAGTCTGACTGGCCCTGTAGGCACTAGGCAGAGGTGAAAGCTGACTGCCAGGATAAGAATTTCTGCGACCTTCTAACTTCTAGGAGCCTCTGGTTTTAAAGACTGAACACGCTGCCCCCAGGCAGTCTCATGCAGAGAGCACAGTGGAGAGGAGACATGCGCCCAAGGCCCAAATTCCATTTTGGAGAAGCTCTCTGGGCTGCATTCCAGTGGTGGGCGTGGTCAAAAGCAAAAGGGGCAGGGCCAAAAATGCCAGCATATTTTAGCTTAAAGCACTCACTGCCAGTCACTAAGCCTCAGGAGAGGCCTTTCAACCTTTTAGAATGAGGGAAAACGGCACAAAAGCAAGGATACCATCAGACCATTGGTAGTTGGGGGGGGCATTTGGGGAACCCAAGAGGGCTGGATTTGGTCCTTGGTTCTGCACCTCTGCATTAGTCTGTTGTATGCTGTGTTAAGCAGGGGAGTTGGCATACCTTTGAAGACTTCTCAATCTTGTATCCTCCCTCTAGAATGAACGTTGCCGTCATGTTGTATCCAGTCTGGTTTCCATGTCCTCTTGGCCACCAAGTCTCCAGTGCCACGCCCTTTTTTTCCCCACCAAGGAAAAGGAAGAAACATGATGTAAAGGTAAAAAGAGAAGGAAGATCAGCCCACAGTGATCTCCTCCCATTTAAATTATTGCAACATGTTCTTCACGGGGTTGCCCTTGAAGAGTTTTGTAAACGGCAGCTACTGCAAAATGCAGCAGCCAGATAGCTTTCTGGCACATGCTTTGTTGGCCTTATTGTGAGGCATGATGGGAACTGCAGTCCAACAACAACTGGAGGACTGCACCTTCCCTATCCCTTGCCTGGAGAAATGGTGCTTCTCTGCCTTTCCAAATTTTCACCTGTTCCGATCCCTCCAACAGGTCCATCTGGCAATAAATAAAAACTGGGTTTTTTGCACCTGAGGCTGAACTCAAATGAAACATTGAGCAGTAGGATGGCTCTGGAATGGCACTGTTTTCTCCAGGGTTGAGCTCACTCAGAGAAAGATTTTATAGCAGACGCCAGATCTGCAGAACACTGACTGGCTAGCACCTATGCCATCTCAAATCCAGTTTTACAACTTTTAAAAAATTGTACTTTAAAAAAAATAAGTTGGTGGGTGAACTTTAAGTTGCTTAAAAGCAACACTTAACAATTTTTTTAGAAGTAAACAGCCCGCCTGAAGAGTGTGGAGAGGGACATAATGGGAAAATTCTACTTGATATGCTAGAAAGTGCTTAGCTGTATTATGTTATTAAAAATCTAAGGGCATATCTATATGCAGCCTGTCCAGTTTGAGTTTGCACTGCTTACAGTGAACTTGTTTATCACATTACATGCACTTGCTTTCTTCCATATCATTTCCTCCAACTGCAACCTTGGGAGAGCAAATGCCTATCAGACTGGAAGCAAAATGGGGCAACCTGAATTTCTATATATTTGTGGGGGGACTCCCTAAGGTTTGTATCTAATATTAGTCCTAGTTAAAGAGTAGATGCATTGAAATGAATAGGATTAAGATAGCCTAACATTGGATACAACACCGAAGAATGCAGTATATAAATTTGTAAGAGAGCAATCCTATGGTCCCTGGGCGAGCATCCCAGGAACCTTAGGATGGCTCAGAAAATCCCTTCCAAGGTCGGAGACAATGCTCCAATCTCGGAAGGGGGAGACATTCTATGACTGATAAGCTCCCAGGATCTATGGAATGTTAATAGCATAGAGATAAGAAAATTTTTAAAATATCTCATTGTCAGTTTAGCTGAAAAGGGAACTTCTGGGTCCAGGCTGAACACTGAAGAGAGGAACTCTTGTCTTTGCTGCTACACTTTTTGGGAGGAGTGGGGATCGTTGCTGCTTGATCACAATTCTACTAAAATCCTGGGTTTATCCACTATTTTCTATAGGCAGCTCTCACTTCCATCTTTTTCAGGGGGGGGGATGCAAGTTTAGAAATGCTGGAAGGGCAGACTATGTCAGTCTAGCAATCAAGTCTACGGCTGAAGGCAGCTGAGCCATAGGATGTTGAAGTTGTCGATTAAAAGGGGAGGAAAGGGAAATTGAGGGAGGTATGTAGAATTGACTTGCACTGCTAACTGCTTTTAGCAGGGATGGGGAACAAATGTTGCACACCCGGCCAGCCCATCCAGCCTGCAGTTTTTAACAGTTATGGGAGTCTATGGGACTCTCATAAAGACATGCAGCTGCAGAAGATATCTCTCCCTCATGCCACCTCACAGTTGACTAGAACACTGGGGAGGAGGGGGAAGAAACTGCCACATTTAATAGAGAGAGAGAAGGGATGTTTCCCAAGCCCACCTCACCCTGCCAAGCCCGTGTCCTTTGTCAGGTAGGCCCGGACAGGAAAGCCTCCGCCACTGCTGCCTCCTTCACTCTGGTAGCAGGTGGGCAGCCCTTTCACCTCTGAAGCCACACGGATAGCCACTAATGACAGTGGTGAAGCAATGATCCAGGTTGGGCTGGCAGGGGAAGGGAAGGGGCCACAAGACCTCCTCCCTTCTCTGGCCACACACCCCACCTCCGAGGCCTCCGCTTCAGCACTCATGGCAATGCTGTAGCGCCAATCCGGTTGAGGTGACCAAGAAAAACAGAGGAGGCCTTGCACCTCCCTTTTTCCGGCCACCCTCCTGCTCCAAAGCAGTCCAGATCAGCACTTCAGCTGATGAGAATTGCAGAAGATTTGGGAACGTATGTTCCAACCTGCACTTTTATAAGGAAACATGAACATTGCCTATATAATTATGCGAGATGTTTTTCTTAATGATATGCTGACATTTTATAACTATTTATTTATTTATTTATTTATAAATAAATTTATATTTATACCCCGCCTTTTTTTCCTGCAAGGAACCCAAGGCGGCTTACATACCGTATATACTCAAGTATAAGTCGAGTTTTTCAGCACATTTTTTGTGCTGAAAAATGCCCCCTCGACTTATACTTGGGTCAGCGCACTTATACTGGAGGCAATAAGTTTTCCCAGGTTTTTTTGGGTGAAATTAGGGGCCTCGACTTATATTAGGGTCCACTTATACTTGAGTATATACGGGTAATCCTCCTGCTCCTCTCCATTTTGTCCTCACAACAACCCTGTGAGGTAGGTTAGGCTGAGAGTCCGTGACTGGCCCAAAGTCACCCAGTGAGTTTCATGGCTGAGTGGGGACTAGAACCCGGATCTCCCAAATCCCAGTCCAACACTCTCACCACTACGCCACACTGGCTCTAGAATTTATTTCATTTTCTCAAAGTAGTTCATCACACTGCTCAATATGGAGGCCAGGCCTTTCCTTGATGAAGCAATATTTTGGGTAAGTGCACCCTACTGCCTGTTCTGGGGTACAACGCTAGCTTGTCCCCTAGGCAAATGCAAAGGATGCTAAGCAGCGCCAGCTGAACTCTCACATCTCTGCTCATCTCTGGCACATAGTTGCATTCTTCATCTCTGGCTTGGAGACAGGCAATAACAATGGGCCAGGAGGAGCAGTGGAGGAGTATGAACACAGCCCTAGATAGGTGATACAGATAGGAAGGCACAGAGAGGCAATGTTACATCAAGTAAAATCTTTCCAGGTCAAACCTCTCAAGGTGAAAAATTATATGAAAATTAACTGGGCTAAATAGACTTGCCCTTGTCCTATATATAGTAGTGAAAAGAAGGGCCTCTCTGAAATCAGTCATGTGACATCACAGTACATGTAATTCTCCACCAGCTACCCTCTCATTTAAACTTCAAAATATTTCTGCTGCTACTTCCCTCCACTCTTCTACTTTTATTTGCCTCCTTCCCCCTGACCAACAGGGTGTTTGTTTGTTTTTGCTATGATCATTATGTTAAAAACAACCATGTGCAATTTTTGCACTCTAGAGGAGAGAGGGTTCAGGGGGCAACACGGAGGAATATTCTACAGGTGGCATAGCCAGAAACGTTCAGCCGTTGGAGTGTGGGCAAAACCCAGTGAAGACGGGAGTGAAATGGGGCAGAGTATGCAGGGGCAGAAAGTGGCAGGGCTTTCAAGCATTTGGTGCCAGGAAATGGGGAGAAGGGTATTGCTGGGTGAGTGTGGAACAGGCTCACATATGAGCTGGTGAGAAAGGGCTTCTCTGCATGAGGCATTTAACCTGCTGCTTTATAGAGGCTTCTTCTCCCATTTTCTTTGCAGGAGGAAGAGTGCATCCTGTACACAGGTTCCCCCCCCCCCAGGGTTTGTCTTTCTCTGCTTTTCTATATATCCCATTACCCAACCACAAGGTGGCACTGTAGAGTAGTATAGCTGCAGTATAGCGGAATTGCAACAATACACGAGACTTTCATCCTGGTTTGTTATGTATTTCAAATTAAATAGCTGGCTTTCCTCGCTTAACAAAAAGCCATGAAAATGGCTGCAAAACATGGGAGAGGTCCTGGAGGATGACGACATCGTGTAATGGACCCGCAAACTTCCGTGAATTAGGGATCACGAGCACACACTAAATGCCTCATGTAGAGAAGCCCAAAGAGGGTGAGATAAGAGATGGGCAACATCTTGTCTTAGTTCCAGATGACTGCAACCCTTTACCCTCTTCAGCCCCCTGCCCATTGATTTGTATTTCAGAGGTGCCATGTCGGAATGGGGGCAGGCCAGCTCATGTGTCCTCCACTTTCATGTTTTATTATACATACAGAGAGCATAAATCTAGGAGCTATAAGAAGCCACAACAAATGCTGTTAAAAAGCACAGATGTTGTTGTTGTTTTCAAATGTGCATCTCATATACCGGTATCATATAGGTTGACTTGCAAGAAAGTAGATACAAATACCTTGGGGAGAAATTTCCTCTTTTAAAAACCAGGGAAATTCAATTTCCAAAAAAATGGCCAGTTTAAAAGACTAGATTTAAGGCTATCTCATGTTGGTCCAAACTCCAAATAGCGAGGAAATTGGACGCTAAGGCTGATGCCTTAACTGACATGCCCCATGATCAGTGATGATGTTTATTATTTATTTTATTTATTAATTATATTTATATCCCGCCTTTTTTTTCCTGCAAGGAACCCAAGGCAGCTTACATAATCCTCCTGCTCCTCTCCATGTTATCCTCACAACCACCCTGTGAGGTAGGTTAGGCTGAGAGTCAGTGACTGGCCAAGGCCCAAAGTCACCCAGTGAGCTTCATTAGAACCCAGATCTTCATTAGAACCCGACTGGGCATTAGAACCCAGATCTAACACTCTAACCACTACGCCATACTGGTTCTCAAATTGTGACAGAGATTGTCACAACTTACCCTCCATGCACTGACACTTTTCCTTGGTCTTTCAGGCCTAAATCCAGATGGGGAGGATGGAGTGTCTGGGACCAGAAAAAATGTCCCACATTGTCTTGATCCTGTATTGCCTTATGAAACATCTGAGCCTTACTGGATTGGTATTCTCCACACACTATTCTCTTCCACCCCAGCTACACAGCAATGAAATGCTCAGGTTGAGGCAGGCAGCCCTGATCCTAAGCCTTTTAGTATTACATAGCACTGTGAAGGAAGGGTTCTGGAGAGCTGGGCAGGAGCAGGGAGAGGGGGTCCTCTGTAAGACACAAACTGTGCTACAAGGCTGCGTGATCCAAGCTGGCTGGAGTCATGAATAAAAGCCCTTCTGTTAGGGGGCTGAAGGTGCATCATTACTATGATCATCAGCACTCATTTTACAGCATTTGAATGTGGAACGTTCATTGTGCTCTTGATATCATTTGTCCCGATGTGCTGTGCAAAAGGTATGTGCTCTTGCAAAGCTCCCATTCATTTCAGTGGAGCCTGCATGGGAGAGGTTCCTAGTGAACCTCACTGCGCACACAAGCCCTTATTGTATCTAAGGATCAACCCACCTCATTTTATCAGTGTAATACATGAAAATAATATAAGTGACTTGAGTTATATGATCCCAGTTGACAAGCTTATTTTGGACAACAGCAATAGCTCTGTTCATGTAAAATAAATATGGATGCAGTAATTTTATGAATTAACTGGCTAAAGGTAATAAGAATGCACAGACATCCAAATGGGAGGATCAGTGTTGAACATACGAATGTTAAAGTGCCTGAGTATTTCACAATGAGCAAGGAAGGAGAAAACAGTTTAACAATAGGATTTGTCATGCCTGTTACTAAAGCATGATTATATAGCTTAGCCACTAATGTTCCACCTTCCATTATCTGGAATTACGTCAACCAGTAGCATGTAAATGCCCATGGATTCCTAGTACAGAGACCCAGGAATTATTAATATGTACCTTCCACTGTGTTATGTAAAACAGAGAATTGCTTTAGAAGCAAAGGCACTGCTGGAGTGTATTCATTGGCTGCTAGTGATGTCATATCCCTGCTCACTCATTTGCTATTTTTTAGCTGGAAAACACTATGTGCACTCAATTTTGGTGGTGGGAACAGGGGGGGGTTTACACATTTTAAGAGGGCTACAGTTAGCTCAAGCAGTCTCATCTTTGGAACGCTGCCCAGAGATTAATTCTGCTGTTTCAAACTACATTTCCTATGGTTTAATATACAGAATGCAACCCAGTGGCATGAATTATGGGCACAGATTGCCTTTGACATATAAAAGCACACCTCTGAGGGCTCTGTATGCATCAAGTGATCAGAGGAGACGATGCACCAATGGACAGGCAAGCTGGAAACAACAAAAACTGTTTCTATGACCATGCAGCCTATCTGCCACTGCTCGTGAATGGTTTTGAACTTGAATGGGAGATGCGGGTTCCAGTCCCATTGCTTATTACGGTAAGTTAACTGGTTTCTCCTGTTCCCTTTCTTCTTTCCAATCCTAATGCATCACACCTAATCGCCAAGCTGCCACTGCAGGCAAGAAATTGCCTGCTTTGACTTCTTAGCGTGGCTTCCAAAGACTCAGCCTTCTGCCTCCAAACCTTTCCATTCCATTTCGTTTTCTAGTGATGGGTGAACTTACCCTGAGTGAATTCATTATTTACTCAGAAAGTAATGAATTCGTCCATGTAATATCGGACGACAGTTCCCCTTTAATACAAACTCATCCCGTGTATACGAGTTTTTGCGCAAGCTGCACCTTGCGAGCTGTAATTTGGCATCGCATAATGCAGCATCATGTGTCACCGCATTATTATGCCCCCTTTCTGATTGGTTGTTTTCACATGGCTTGCCTGCATGAGCGTGATCCCTCCTTGCTATTGCTGATCACTGGTATGAAGATGGACCCCGCAGAGTCC
Organism: Shinisaurus crocodilurus; assembly: GCA_021292165.1. Classification (NCBI taxonomy): domain Eukaryota; kingdom Metazoa; phylum Chordata; class Lepidosauria; order Squamata; family Shinisauridae; genus Shinisaurus; species Shinisaurus crocodilurus. The sequence continues at coordinate 32,495,773 of CM037876.1, forward strand.
TGCTCCTCCTCGCAGATTCAGAGCTGCGGTGGTGGCAACACCAAGGGAAGCAGCTAAGGAGACTGCTTCAAGTAGGTTTTGGCGGTGGGAGGTCTAAGTGGTAGGATGACTGAAAATTTGGGAGTGGGGAGAAATCTCTGTACTATTTTACTGACCATGCCCCAAAGCTCACAATCAATTCCGAACACAATAGCAAATTCATCATACATTGATCCAGGCTCACTACAAAGGTGAGCATTACGGACAGATGAGTTCCAACCAACAAGCTGACTAATTACAAAATTTGGTGGCATCACTAGTTCTTTCCATTCTGCAGATGACCTGTCCTTGGCATTGTGTTCTGAAAAATAATGGTGATGTTTAATGCTGGCTGATTGATGATGACATCATTGTACGTCAGGAGCAGGACTTCAACTTGCATTTCACAACTACTGTTATCAACCCTGTCAATTGGGTCAGAGTTGAGAGGCATAGCAGAACGGGCTGCTGTTCCCCATCACAAAAACTTTCACCGGCCACAGAGCAGGGGAGAGAATGGGTGGAACATAAGGATACTTGTATCTCCTAAGGATATGAGGTTTATTAAGCACAGAGAAGCAGGCCACAGAATCAGTACAAAAAGAAAAGTGAAAGCATCAAGAGACTCAATGTATGTTCAGGCTTGACAATGGATACTTATTTGGTCACCTATGTCAAGAAGAATCTTGCCCAGGCAACCAAACAGGGAAGCGTTTATAAATTAGAAGATTTCTGGTTTTCCACACACAAACAAACATCTGTTTCAGGTTGTGTTTTCTCAGCCACATGAGACATGGATCTGTGCTGATTCAAATCAGGAGACCTGGATTCAAATCCACATTCAGCTATGAAGTCCTCTGGGTGACCTTGATCCAGCCACTATCTCTCAGCTGTAATTTTTCCAGTGAGCTGGGTGCGCATGTGGGACCTCAGATGCCTGAACACATACACTGCACATGCGCAGGGACAATTCCATTGCCTTCTAAGACACAGGGAATGCACTGTTTATTAATGGGGATTCTCTACTGGGTGCACAGCACATTTCTGATATTAAAAAAATAACAGATGATTCCCTAAGCACATGATGCTGCTGTATGTGCATCAAAGCCTCACAGAGATGGAAGGGAAACCCTTGTAAAAGACTAATGTCAGCTCCAGCTCTGTGATATCAGTGGGACACGGCCCTGGGGGCAAGAAAAGGATGGATGCTCCAAGGAAGAGGCAATAAAGGCCGGTTGCCTGGAGGAGAAGGAGGAATCCCATTGTTGCTGCCTAAAATCCTTAAGACTCCAGATTCAAGACCCATTCCAGATTGGAGTCCTCCTATCAGCTAAATAAATGCATCTTTAGACACTTGGTAGCCTCTTCACACAAGCTTGCTCAACTTAACAGCAAAGTTCAGGTATTACAAGTTTACACGGGAAGATTAGCACTTAAGACAGCAAGTGGAATATTCTCCAGTGCTGTTGGCACAAGCCTACAACACAGATTTGGAAAGGAAACATTTAGCATCATTAAGAGAAAGATGATTAAGGGACTAAGTTTTCTCTGCCAACAGAAACATAAAACAAGGAAATAAATCATTTCAATAGCACTTATATTCTGGTTCTCAGTTCAACTGATGTTTTCATGAGTTACTCAGTAATGCAGATGTTTTCACATTTGCGAGCACTGTTATCAAAGGGAAAGACTGCTGAATACAAGCTGTTTGTATTCAGGCCTTACTCTGGGAAGTGATTCCTGGCCATGTAACAATTCCCCCCACCCTCACACAGTATTGCCCTGTATGCAATCCTAAGCATCCAACAAGACAAACATTGTGGTGTAGTGGTTAGAGAGGTCTTCTCCAACATGGTGCCCTCTTGATGTTCTGGACTGCAACTCCCATAATTCCTGACCATTGGCCCTGCTGGCTGGTGCAGATGGGAGTTGTAGTTGAAAACATCTGGTTGGAGAAGGCTGGGTTAGAGCATCAAACTAGGACGTGGGAGACCTGGATTCAAATCCACATTCAGCTATGAAGTCCTCTGGGTGACCTTGATCCAGCCACTATCTCTCAGCTTAATCCACACCACAGGATTGTTGCAATATAAAATGGAGTGAGGAGGATGCATGTCACCCTGAGCTCCTTGGTGGAAGGGCAGGATAAAAATGAACAAAAAACCCAACAAATTTTAATGTAAGGCAAAATTGTTCATTACAATCTAAAACTGTAATGAACGTATCTATCTATTCAGCTCTTTAAGTCACGAACTACCCAATGTACTTTCATACCTGATCAGGCCCAGTCGGGAAGAAAAGCATTTGCATTATTACTGAAAATAAAACATCTGGGTCTCTTTGTGGAAATGTGGCACAAAAACAATGCACGGTAAATATTCATAATGCAAAGTGGTCTGTGGTGCCATCGGGGAAACATGGCAGATATCTTAAGCAGATATCTTAAGCAGATATTTCTGCATCACCTTCCAAAAACTCCTTAAGAAGACTTATCAAGCAAAGAAAAGCACGCAATGCAATCAGTACAAAAAGGGGGGTAGAAACATTAACAGACTTATGGATACTTATTTGGTTACCTATGGTGAGAAAAATCTTGCCCAGGCAACCAAACAGGAAAATTGTATAAATTAGAAGAGTGCTGGTTCTCCACACAACCCACCTTTTCAGACCATTGATGTGCAACAGGTGAATACTACAGGTTATGATCAAGTCAAAAATTGGCACTTTGAGGTCAATAAGGGAAGGGATATAAGCACATATTGAACTCTTCCAGTGAAAACCTTTGAATTTAAAATTGCTTAACCTTGCCAGGATTGTGCACATAGTTCTATATGAGCATGCAAGATAGTAATAAAAAATGTGTTGCCTAATAAACTTTACGCTCTTTAGCAAGGACCAGTACAGTGCATTGATTTCCAAGCCAGAGGAAAAAGTTTTGCAGGCCCTCACCTTGCTGATGTTTATGAGCAGCGCAATCCTGCCTTCCCCAGGATGAAGCTGCACAGCGAGCGTCTGCTGTGTCTGCAGCTCGGGGATGCTCACTGTCACCAGACCAGCAACTAACTTTGAGCTGACAACGTCAAAATCCGGCTCTATTTCGAGACTCCACTGCCGAACGTTTTGTGCTGAACAAAACAAAAACAAGGAAGGTAGATGGGATATGGGGCTTATTTTGTGCACGCCTTTACTCACCTGTAATACAGAATGATATGTTGTCTGTCTTCACCCTTGGGGAGATCCGGGTTCAAATCCCCACCCAACCGTGAAGCTTACAGGGTGACCACAGGGAAGACGTGATCTCTCAGCCTAAGTGACTTCACACATTTGTGAGGATAAAATTGTTTCAGTTACTTTTTTAAACAGCGATTCATCTCCCGCCTTGAGCTCTTTGGAGGAAAGGTGAGATATACATGGGGTAGCTACAATCAGAAGCCATTTCCATAATCGCAACAACTTGCTTCCAATTACTACAATCACAGGAGCTCCTGTAGCTGAAAATGTGTGATTACTTTTACAATATCTAGTTTCTTCTTCTAAGCAACAGCCACAAGGGGGCTCAGGATCAGAGCACACACGGCCTTCTCCCCCCCCCCCCCATGATCCCACTGAATCCACCCCAAAGCTGCTATTAGCTTGTCAGGCCACCAGACGACCCGAGCTCAGGGAAGACCTCTCCGGGGGACATGTGGGATTCCACAGCAAATTGCACTCCTACAGATGACATGACACAACCTCCTGAGGAGCCCTGCCTGGGGGCCCTGAAGAACCCCTTTGGCCCCATTCTGAGCCCTGCCTTGGCTCTGAATCTCCTCCCTCATCCTGTGGCTCTCCAGAGCACCAGCAGATCAAATGGAAGACTCACCGTCGTCATTGCCGGAGCACCCACCTGGCTCTGCCAGAAGACCTTTTTGCCCAGGGCATACACAGGAGGAGGGGAAAGTCCCAGCTGGAGGCAGCGGATGGGTTCGCACAAGACGCCAAGCCACGGTGGCTACAGCAAACCCTAGAACAAGCCATGGCATCGAAGGGTGGCTTCGAAGCCATGGCTAAGAAACACTGACTGGGTTCGCACAACACTCTAAGCCACGATAGATGGGATACAGTGCTAGCCACCGTGGCTTGGGGTGTTGTGCAAACCTAGTCAGTGTTTCTTAGCCATGGCTTCGAAGCCACTCTTCGACCCCATGGCTTGTTCTAGGGTTTACTGTAGCCACCGTGGCTTAGCATGTTGTGTGAACCCAGTCAGTGAGCAGGTTCAGATGATCACTGCAGCCCACCATGGGTTATTTAAGCCATGCTGGGTTGCAGCACGTGCTGGCAGCCTTTTTGAATAGTCAACCTACGGCGGATGGTTGCCATGATTTGCCGTGTCATCTGAACCCGGGTTGTTGCAGTAGGAAGGAACCCTCAAATAACCCATGGTCTGTTGTAGAATTATGCTGTTTAAAGTTTCATTTATTTAGAGCAGCCTTCCCTGACCTGGTGCTCTCCAGATGTGTTGACTATACTTCCCATCATCTGCAGCCAGCACTCCCATTGGCCATGCAGGCTGGGGATGGTGGGAGTTGTAGTCCAACATAACTGAAGGACACCAGTCTGGGGAAGGCTGAATTAGAGTCACCGACACAAAATTAACCATAGTAAGACCAGCTTTAGATTGCCACCCCTCTCTCAAAACACACACACACACACACTAGAAAATATCTTAGGATAAAGTAGCCATTTTATGATAACAAAGCCTCGGGAGAAACGAAAGAGCTATGGTGACTTATGAAGAGAGTTTCCCTCCATCTGCTATATTTGCTTTTATTCAGTCTATGTATTGAACGCAGCTGTTTTGAGGAAAGATCACAATTTCTGGAGAGCATAGCCACTTCTGTATGCCGAACAAATGCTGCATTCAGAGAAAATGCGTGAAATTCCTCTCCGCTGTAGGCCTATGAAGTGAGGGAATGAATCGACCCCATTGTGTCTGGATTTGGTGGGGCCGATGGTTGTTTCTCTTTGGCCACTCAAGTGTGCGGGACTCATCAGCATGCTAATAACTGGGAAGGTTCCCTGCAGTACCTCAAAGAGTCCTCCAGCTCAGAGAATAACTCATTCACGGAGCATTCCCAGAAAAGGGTTTGTTCAGCCCTCTGACTATGCTTGAACAAACTACCTGTCCCTTGCCAAAACTTCGCTAAATCCTGTGTATCGGTAAATGCAGGAAGCCAACTCCCCCTTTTTTACTGCCCGAGTGGCCACACTGCTTTAAGAACTACAGCAGCTGCCTGCTTCTGTTTGCCCTCTTCCTCCAGAGTAAACGCAACCATGAAAGGAGGACAACAAAGAAATCCATAGCTCCTCGGTTTGCCCTGCCTTAGCTGGTAAAGCCACAAACTGCTACTCCTTAGATATGGTTAAAGTTCGACACTCACCACCTCACCCAAACCTACTAATTGAAGTGGTAAGCCTGATCTTACACGTGCAGCAGAATGAGGGGAGAGAATACCGAGGTGATAGAGTCCGCCCACACCGCTTCATACTGCAGGTTGGCAATCCCAGTTTTGAAACTTTGCTTACATCAAAACACTTGCAAGTGGAAAACCAGCTGGCAATTCTTGTCTCCTTGATGTGCTAGTTTTCTGTGTGCAAGGATTTATTTATTTATTTATTTATGACTGTAAGCCGACTTGAGTGCCACTTGGCTTGGTAGAAAGGCGGGGTACAAGTCTTCTCTCTTCCCTTCAACCCAGGCATTTGATGGCACCTGATGGCACTTAAGGGTGTTTTATGGCGTGACGGGGCATTTGTGTCAGCTGCTTTTGACAGATCTAGTTGTACTGGAATCGTTTTGCCTGTTGAATTGTTTTTAAATTCTGTATACTGCAAAATTTTTATGCTGTTTTTATGTTATTTTATTGTATTGTGTTTTGTAAATTGTTGTGAACCGTCCAGAGAGCTTCAGCTCTTGGGCGGTATAGAAATTAAATAAATAATAATAACACCACCACAAATCAAATAAATGAATAAATAAATGTCTTTTATGTGGAGGAACATTCAATACTAGAATTCCCCCTTCTATAGTCACTTCTACCACCTCACTTTCCTGCATGTTGCAGACAGGCCTGGGTATTACCGGCATCTGAGATTCCCGGTCAACCTCTTCTAGAAAAATCAGTGGGCCACTGGGAAACACATCATTAAGTGTCCTTGCTTGGCTACGGGCACTGCCCTAGCCTCTCATCCCTTCACATAGCTGCCGCCACCATCCACTGTGGAGCCATCACATCGTCTACTGATACTGTCCCAAATTCAGGTGTTGATCAAGAAGAATTATGCAGGGATAGGGATCAGGGCAGGGATGGGGAATCTCGAGCCTATGAGCCAAATCTGGCCCACCAGGACACCACATCCATCCCACCACCTCTGCTGCCAGGCCATGTCCCCACATGCACTTTTTCTGCAGTGATCTGGTGATGGAGGAAGAGATCCAGCCTCCCTCTCCATCACCAGATTGGTTGCATGCCTCTCTGTGCATGGAGAAAGAGTTTTGAATAGAGGCAGAGGAAATTGGAGGGCAGATGGGGAGAGGAGAGATGTGGCTGAAGCATGGGGGGAGCAGGGGACACACACCTGAAAACAATGTAAGCCTGGCAGGAAAGAAGGGCTTTGGCATGCCCACTTCTGGAATGCGACCCCCATCAGGTTATGAAGAAACAAATGTGGCCCTCAGTCTAAAAAAGGGTTCCACGTCCCTGAAACAGAGGGCAAGAAGATGAAGGGAAGAACGGAGAAGTTCCCCCTCCATCTCCTCTGGAGCTCTGGCAAAGATATGACTGGATCTTTGGGAAAGATAGGGAGTCATCCCTTTTTGTGCCATTGTCTCTTCTGATCCTGCCAGATAGGGGAGGAAGGGAAGAACACAGGGGCATCCCTCCATCTTTCCCAGTGCCCATGTGGCTTGTAATTATCTTCCCCAATAGAATTTCCTAGGAGAATGGAACTATATTTTTGGTAGCAATCAGATCGAAAGGACTGGCCAATTATTTGTTGTTCTGCCCCTTGTATCTGGACCCTAGGGAAAAGTTCTTGCCATATATTCTTCAGCCATATATTGATCAACCTCCCCAGAATCTGATGGTGAAATTATTGGCTCACAGTCAACTATACATCACCCTTACGATAGCCCTACTTGCTGTGGCAGCCAAGAGGTTACGCTCCAGGGTGTTTTTTTTGGGTTTTTTTTAAATCAGTATCTCTAATATACAAATCCAGGACTCCATTTTTGCCCTCTTTGAGCGCATGGATTATGGCAGTAAGGCCTTACGCAGCTCACCCCAACCTGGGTACCCTCCAGATGTTTTGGCCTACAACTCCCATTATCCCTGGCCATTGGCCATGCTTTCTGGGGCTGAGTTGTAGTCCAAAACATCTGAGGGCACCCAGTTGTGGAAGGCTAACTTAATGGCTTGACATCAACCCTGTATTTTATCTAATAACATTATCTTATAGATCACAGAGTTGGAAGGAGCCTACAAGCTATCGAGTCCAACCCCCTGCACAATGCAGGAAACTAGAGGAGGGGTCTCCCATCCAAGTAATAACCAGGCCGGACCCTGCTTGTACAATGGTGATATACAATCGTGTTTTATAGAAGTTTATCTCATTGTAATGGCCTTTGATTATATAGAAGGAAGATTACTTACACTATCTTTCCCCAATATCTATGCTTTGGGAGTGAGAGACATGGCAAAGAATCGCCAGGCAAGAATCAGGGGGGGTACAGGGGAGAAAGAGGGTCACAAAAGCTCCATTCAGGCATTCTGTTACACTCAGTGAACAGGTGCATGCAGGGAGGGACAACAGGGCCATGATGTTTGATGCCGCCTCCACTGTCACATCCCTCCTCTGGCCACACATTGGGGGAAAGGTCTGCAATGGGGAAGCCTGCCATGCTCAGCCCTCCCTATGGTCTAGAACAGGGGTCCCAACCCCCGGTCGGCGGACCGGGACCGGTCTGTGACCTGTTAGGAACCGGGCCGCGGGCCGTGAGCACCCTACCTGGCTCTTGGGGTGCTGGGAGCAGTAAATAGGATAAAAGCGTTTTAAGATCACTTGCTTACCTGTATGCAATTTTAAAGTTTTAGTGGAATGATTTTTAAGTTGTAAGGTGCCAAAAAGGTTGGGGACCGCTGCCCAGATGGGACCGTCTAGTTGCAGGAAAACAAGCTCAGGGCTCCCACTGATTATGCATTATGCTGAGTTGCATAATTCTTTCATTATATATTACAATGTTATAATAATAGAAATAAAGTTTACAATAAATGTTATGTGCTTGAATCATCCCAAGACCATCCCCCCCCCCCCCGGGTCAGTGGAAAAATTGCCTTCCACGAAACCGGTCCCTGGTGCCAAAAAGGTTGGGGACCGCTGGTCTAGAACCCTGAGCAAATCAAGAATTAAACCATCATGTCTGGGAGAAACATCTGAAGTGGGCTACACACAAGGCTTTATTGTGTGTTGGTGTTGTTTTTAAAGTGCAACAAGTTAGATATTGATAGATACTGATTATTCCAAATAGCCCAATAGATACTGATTATTCCAAAATATTGGGTCACCTGGATTAAAAGTTTGAATTACTCAAAATGACATGGGATTTCCATGAATAATTTAAAGACCCAGTTGTTCATTATCCCAAGTTCTTTTCTCTTTCTTTCTTTCCTTCTTTCCTTATAAATAAGTTCAGCCTCTAGGCTGTGCTCCAAAAACATCCACAGCTGACTGAACGGAAACTGTATCTGGCTGCATACCTGGCTACCAACAGGTGGAGTTGGAAGTCTACATACTGAGTGCCTCATGACTCTACAGTGGCGTTCCATGGAAATTCCAGTTGCATTAATTCTGGCAGAAGGCTGGAGCTATTCCCAGAAGCTTTAAAAGCCAACTTCTGTTCACTCTTATCCGTGTACAAAAGTACCTAATTTAGTAATACTTAGGGGCACGATCCACCCAAAGTTAAGCACTTTTAAGTTCTCTGTGGACTTCAGTGGAAGAGACTGAAGCACATGCTTAGTTTTCCCATTTAAAACCACTGGGATGTATAAAGCGCTTAACTTGGGCTGGATTGTGCCTTAGAATGTATGTAGCGCATCTTCACACAAGTCATTATTAAATCTGCTCATTACAAATGGGGGACCAGCAGTTCAGTGGCAGAGTTCATGCTTTGCATGCCGAAGGTCCTGGGTTCAAATCCCAACCTCTCCAAGTAGGGCTGGGAAATGAAAACTCATCTCAACCACAACAACCTCACAAGAGCACCGGTGAAGGGGAGCACCCCATCAGCTTTCTGAATTGAACTGGGTCTGTGCGCGATAGGTTAGGACAGCCTTCCCCAACCTGGTGCCCTCCAGATGTGCTAGATTACATCTTCCATCATCCCCAGCCAGAATGGCCATTGTGCAATGGCTATGCTGGCCGGGGTTGGTGGGAGTTGTAGTCAGACACATCTGGAGGGGGCCCCAGGTCGGGGAAGGCTGGATTAGGATACTTCACATTAGGAGAAACTGCTTGTCCATTCCAGTGCAAGCCAGAAGGCAAACAAGTGATTACCAGCGCCAGAAACCGGTTAGATGGCTTTGGGGCAAGCACAGAACAGGAAGTCCTATCAAATTACTGTTGAAGATAAGCCCTCCTCATGCAGCTGTCCCCCCCCCCCCGCCTCTGTTTTTGCTACAAACCCTTAAAAATCAATCCTGGAAGAAAATCAGGGATACGGAAGAAGGGACAGGAGGTGAGCCTTTTTTAAAAAAAAACAACAACCCAGCAGTGCCTATTTTAGAAATGTACACACCGCATGTCTTGAACGTCAAGGACAAAGGGGGGTGCAGGAGAGGCGGCAAAGCCTCTGATCTGCCCTCCGTTCCACAGGGATGAAAAAAGAAAGCCACAGCAGGCGCAGTGGCGAGAGTGCTGGACTGGGAATCGGGAGTTCCGGGTCCTAGTCCCCACTCGGTTGTGAAACTCAAGGGGTGACTTTGGGCCAGACTCTCAGCCTAGCCTACCTCACAGGGTTGTCGTAAGGATAAAAGGGAGGGGAGGAGAGCTACGTAAGCCGCCTTGGGTTGCTTGCAAGAGGGAAAAAGGTAGGATATCAACATAATAAATAAATAAGAGGAAGGGGTGCTTAGCTCCCATCCTCTCGGAACACAGCTCAGCTAAGACCCTGCCCCTGCCACCATGGTCCATCTAGCTCAGTAGTGTGGGCATGACTGACAGCAGGGTTTCAGGCAGGGGTCTTTCCCAGCCCTGCCTGCAGATGCGGGCGATTGAACCAGAGACCTTTTGCATGCAAAGCATATGAACTAACACTGAGCCGCAGCCCTTCAGCAGTTTTGCCGTGGGCAGCCAGTCTTCATTCCCGGAATCCCACAGGCGCTTGGAGTGACCATGCAAAATGACATCCTTCTGCTTCAGATCGATGACTTCAGATTATGACTACTACTGCCTGGCTCCCTGGATTCTACATTTATTAAGAGCTGATTCATACAGCTCCTTGCACTTACAGTGACCTTTGTTTCCAACCAGGTTTAAAACACTCGGATGGTATGCTGGTCTTATCAGGGTGGTTTGTTACGAGCACAGGATCGGGAAAGGCTTTGCTGAATGAGTTCCTGGGGAAGGAACTTTCAGGAGGGCAGGGAGATGACCTGACCAAACCCGCCCCCTCCACACACACACACACACAGTCATAAGAAGAAACATGACAGAAGGTACAAAGCAGTGGAGCTGGAAATAAAATATTAGAACATAAGAAGAGCCGTGCTGGATCAGACAAAGGGTCCATCTAGTCCAGTATTCTGTTCACACAGCTGCCCACAGGAAACCCACAAGCAGGACGTGAGTGCCACAGCACCATCCTGCCCATGTTCCCCAGCAATTGGTGTAGATAAGCATATTGGAGGTAGCATGTACCCATCAGGACTAGGAGCCATTGATAGCCTTCTCCTCCATGAATTTGTTCAATCCCTTTTTAAAGCCATCCAAATTGGTGGCCATCACTACATCTTGTGGAAGTGAATTCCATAGTTTTAACTATGTGCTGTGTGAAGAACTTCCTTTTATCTATCCTGAATCTCCCACCAATCACCTTCATGGAATGACCCCAGCAGGTTCTAGTATTATGAGAGAGGGAGAAAAATGTCTCCCTGTCCACTTTCTCCACACCAAGTATAATTTTGTACACCTCTATCATGTCTCCCCTTACTCGCCTCTTTTCTAAGCTAAACAATCCCGGCTGCTGTAACTTTTCCTCATAGGGGAGTTGCTCCAGCCCCTTGATAATTCTAGTTGCCCTTTTCTGCACTTCTTCCAGTATGGAGAGAGTAGATGCACTTCTGTGTAACAGAAGGACTGAGAGGGGATGTTAATGAGGGCAAAGACCCAGTCTGGGAGCACTTGATACAGTAATAGACTGAACTTCAGTGGATGTGGACTTGAACAATTACCTGTTTACTGCCCCCCACACCACCATGTAAGAGTAGTATATAATAAATAAAAATGCAATTTAAAAAAAATGAAATGGGGAGGACAAGTATATTCTGGAAGAGAGTGCTACAGAGCTTTAAAAGAAAGGACTGGAATGACTTTCTCCATGACAAGGAGCCATTCTAGCCAGGGTGGGCAACTTGTGGCCCTCTGGATGTTTTCACCTACAACTCCCACCTGCCCTAGACAGCACGATGGGAGTTGTAAGCGAAACAGTCGGATGCCCACAAGTTACCTACCCCTGTAGTAGCGGGGTGCAAGAAATAGGCTGATGTGATCCCAGCAGTGAGGGAGAGCAATATGTTTTGCAGAGGATTTCTGAACTAACGGGAGTGAAGAGATAAGATTCCTCTGCCACTTACTGAGGTTAGTCCAGAGTGTTATTTATCTACGGTTGTACCACTGAATAAAAAAATTGTGAGCCTTCAAAACCATCACCTGTCAAAACTAAATTGTTAGGATTCCCCCAGAATCTAAATTCCATTTTTTTCCAAATTCACTCTAGAGTTAAGGTGGCAAGACTTACCGTAGTGAGGAGTCACAGAGAAATAGACCAGGTGACAAACATTATATGCTTCAATTCTAACATCTTTCCAAATTCCCTGGGTGGGAAAAGAGGGGCCCCAGTCCCAGCTAAATGAACACTGCTCCTGCAATTAATTAGACACATGCGTCAGAGGTTGCTTCACAGAGCGGTTACTTACCCAGGGGGTTGGGGGCAGGGGAAAATACGCTGAAAGTAATACAGAGTTCTGGCATGCATAGTAGCGGGATTCATTTAGGTTTTTAGTCTCCAAAGGACAGGCAGCCACAAAAATAAAAGTCTTAAATATATAACAGACAGAAATAGCTAAGCCAATTTTCAGCATTCTGTAACACTCCAGTGCAGTGGTTCCAAGCTTTTTTGCATGCAGAAAATCCATTCTGTATTGATACCTGCTGAAGGACACCACAGCATCTGTCACAGAACCCCTGCGAGCTGCACAGGAATCCGAGTTTCTGTATGCCACCCAAAGTATATTATGGGGCAGCTTTATATAAATGTACCAAGCAAGCAAATAGATCAGTAGTTCTCCAACCTTGGGCCCCAAGATGTTTTTGGCCTACAACTCCCAGCATGCCCCAGCCAGCATAGCTGGCTGGGGCATGCTGGGAGTTGTAGGCCAAAAACATCTGGGGACCCAAGGTTGGAGAACACTGAAATAGATGGATGGGTAGGCTCTAACTGTACCCCAGAACTAGCAGTAATGACACTGTGCTAGCGCAAACCAACAGCTGCACAACACAACTAGCGTTTGCTAGGGCAATGGGGGAAAGTGGTCGTTCACTACTGAAATTTAGTGGCAAATCGCCACTTTTCCCCATTAGCCTAGCAAGCATCATTACCGCTAGTGCTGGGGCACAACTGAATCGTACCCACAGATGATAGACAGACCTGGCATTAGCCAGGTCTATGAACCCCCCTTTGCCTCACATCAACCGAGAGACCATCCTATAGACAGGAGTTGGAAAAAGGTACATCTGGATCTACTGGCAGATTTCTCTGTGCAAGGATTTCTGACTTCCAATTTTTCCACAATAGCAATGACAAAATGTCTCCCACTCTAAATTATACTGCTGAAATGAAGAAAGTTTGGGATAACCAAGCATGGATTTTTGTGCAGAAAATGTGAGCAAACATATTTTGTGCAGAACTGGATGCTTGAGCCAAGGTGCCAAGCTAACATCAGTGAACTGCACAAAATACAAGTGCCCAGAGAGCCAGCATATCTGAGGTCCTCTGTAATACAACCAAAAAATACAAAACACAGGATGTTCAATGTTTGGGCTTAGGAGGGGAAGGACACAGGCCTAGTCCCTACCCCAATGGTGTTGCCACGAAAGACAATGTGGTGTAGTGGCTGAAGCACTGAGCTATATTAGAGTTCAAATCTCCTTTCAGTTGTGAAATTCATCCAGTGACCTTGCAGCAGCCACTTTCCCTCAGCCTAACCTGCTTCATATGTTGCGAGGACAGTGGGATTGGGATAACCCATATCCATATACACCACCCTGAGCTCATTGGACGAAGGGTGGGATACTACTAATACTACTGCTAATACTAATACTACTAATACTTATTTGTTATTATTCTCCTTCCATGTATCTGAGTGGTTGCTCTTCATTCCTACTAGTAACATTAAAGCTCTATGTTTGGGGCCATTGCCGTGGTGATCTGCCCTCCACCTCTGACATGTATCCTGCTGGGTGGGTTTATGCGCACAGTATGCAAATCCTTCCCTTACACATAGCCTGCATATAGATAGATAGATAGATAGATAGATAGATAGATATTATGCCTAGTATATATGCACGCTGCTAGTATTAGAATAAGACTTACCACCTCCAATTGGCAAATGCTTATAAGAAGCACAAGTCACTCACACTTCTCATAGAATTTCTGAAATGCAGAATGCTGCAGGCCACAAGATTCAGAGGTTATTCACAGCTCTCAGTGGGCAAGCAAGATCTATGAGTCCCCCCACATCAGATTAGGGTTGATTCATACACTAACTTTTCTCCTACACTGAAAGCACTTCCAGGTATGGAATACCACAAAATTAAGGCATAGAACGTAGTGTGTGACAATACACACACACACACTACTTCACAGCATGTGCACGGCTGTGTGTCACATGTGAGGATTGACCTGCAGTTTCCACATTATTTCCTACACAGGAAAGTTTGGGGAGCTTGTCAAGCGCTTGACAGGATCAGAAACTATAATGCTTCAGGCTTCTGTTGACTCCACATGTCACCATGCACTGGGAAAAGAGAAATTATCCGAGCACACCACTGAGGCCTGTTCAGATCTCTTTCAACCACAGTTCCTTAACTGCAGGCCCCTTATACATAGCCATATACCAGAGACAGGACCTCTGAGACGCTTTTCTGTGGCTTCATCCCACATTGCTGCAGTAACATTTGGAAATAAAGAATTGCTTTGATCTCCACCCAATCAACTCCATGCTGGGAGGACAACAGTAACGTGGGAAAGGCCCACATTTCTGGTTCCTACCCATGCGGCTCCAGCTTCTGAGCACAACCACAGTAGCATGGGATGAAGCCCCAGAAAAGCAGCCCCTGCATGACTGGATAATGTCTGAAGGGATCCCACACAGAATCAAGATCATCGTGCAGTAAGTCCAACATATTTAGCAGCAGTAGCTTGACTTTCAAAGAGTTGATGGAAATGATATCCAAACTATGCAAAGAGCACGTGACTAAACTATGCAAGTTAGCTTCAGTTCATGCAAAGATGTCCAAGGCAAAACAAGTTGTTGACCACAGCTTGGAGATGTGTCTCGACTTGACCTTAAGAACTCCCCACCCCGGAGTGTGCATACAATAGATCTCGCTAAAGTTTTGCATAGTGACCTACAGATCTAAATTTATAATCCTAATAACTGGCAGCTGAGCCATACTAATTTTGGCAACCCACCCTGCGTTTGCCTAGCTTGTTCCCTGTATCCCAGGGAATCAGCTTGCCTGCCAGTGTATCAAATTACAAGGAGTGAGAAGCAGACGCAGTGCTTATTTCTAGTTTATTAACAGCAGAGGCAACCATTTCTTAGAAAACAGCCCCCACAGTATTTTTTACTTGACTGCTTCTGCTGATGGGATTGCCAAGCTTCAAATCTGTATAAGCAATTATTATGATGACACAAGGGCAACAATCTCAGACCCGATTCACAGATTTCAGGGTACTAAGTCTGCACACGGTAACTCTGGCATGCTCTCCATGGGAAAACGAAGTGATGAAGTTACTATGTGCAGACTTTACAACCTCAAAAATAAAAAGCATGAATTGAGCTTTCAAGTGCTATAAGGAAAAAAGTTTCCAGTATGAAACCTTAGAAATTTTTCCAATATGAAATCTTAGAAATTTGTTAATGAGATTCTCACAAAGTGAAGTCATTTCACTTCACTTTTGACACACCCCATTCTAGAACTCATCCCTTGTTGTATTTCCTATGTCTGTGAGCTACAAACCTGGGTTTTTCATTCATTTACTCTTAATAAATTATTAATTTGCACACTTGCACATGTGCGCCCATACAAAGGGGAGGGGAGGATGCAGAGTGCACATTTCAGCCACCACTGATGAGCAGGTCAGGGCTGCATAGTGCCAGCACCCTGGGCAGTGGGGCCACCTGCCCTCAGCATGGTCAAAATGATGTCAAATCTAGATGTTAATGCGCACTCCCCAGGCATTTAGTTGAAGTGTCTCCACAGTGCATCCCTAACATGCCTCCTCTCTTCATTGCCACCACAACATCATGCACTACTAAGCCAAACAGATTTTCTCAAATGTTTTAAGAACATACGAAAAACCACGCTGGATCAGACCAAGGGTCTATCCAGTCCAGCATTCTGTTCACACAGTGGCCAACCAGCTGCCTGTGGGAAACCTACAAGTATGATATGACTGCAATAACACCCAAGTTTTGAACTTTGATTCCACTTCTGAACTTTGTGACTCTGAGTAAGGGCTGTAGCTGAGTGGCAGAGCACATGCTTTGTAGTCAGAAGGTCTCAAGTCCAATCCCAGCATCTCCAGGTAGGGTTTGGGAACCCCCCCCCCCGTCTGAAACAGTCAGTGTAGGCCACCCTTGCCCAACCTGGTGCCCTCCAGATATTTTAGCCTACAACTCCCATCAGCCCCAGCTAGCATAACCAATGGTCAGGGCTGATGGGAGTTGTAGTCCAAAACATCTGGTGGGCACCAAGTTGTGAGACAGCTGGTGTAGGCAATACTGAACTAGATAGCCCAATAGTCTGACTTGGTATAAGGCAGGTTTCTATGTTTCTATGGACATCCTCTACCTTGTGCTCCCCCACAACTGACTGAAATACTGTTCCACAGGTGAGGCAGAGATTTTCACGCACAGTTGAAGTCTCCTGCTTCTGCATGCAAAAATTGGAGTACTAATCCAACCCTGACATTAGAAGAGGAATAAAACGGGTCATCTTTGAGGAGCCCTTTACACGTGAGCAGAGTGCCCCGAGAATGGCTTTTCAGTGGGTCCATCCTTTAGTGCTTGGAGCAGCGCTTAGAAGGACCAGAAACACCTGAGCAGGGCCAACCACACGGAGTCTTAACACGGAATCAGAACCACTACCGGGAGGGAAGATGCAGGCTTTGTGTTAAGGACCTGCATAACTTGCCCCCACACACACACAGAGTCACAGACCTTTAAATGTTACTGTCATGCCATGGGATGAACCCAGCCAAAAGCAGGTGTAACAGTTAAAAGGCACCTGGCCTGTTCCTAACACTACATATACAAAGGCCTCATTAGAACAAAGCAGCCACTCTTTCTGTGCTTCCTTCTTCCCAAACCAGATTGGGATGATGGGGCAGTGGGAATACGGTCACTCCTAAACATCCGATGTGAATCAGTAAGGATCCCATACCTTTCCTACCCAGATCTTGGCGGCTGGGGGGTGGGGAGAAAGGCTCCACTTGCCTCAGAATCCTACCTTCCCTAGAATACATGAACAAAACCCCACACCTTTGAAGTGTCCTGTGGCCCAAGAGAGTCTATCCTTGCCACCCCGTTTGAGAACTATGCACTAAGCACATGGTCTCCATTCATCACATCATATTTGACACTTAGTGACACCCTTTTATTTGTCAGTCAGTCCCATGAATGTATGAATGATTCTGCCGTATACAGAATCAGACGATTGGTCCATCTAGCCCAGTATTGCTTGCTCTGACTGGCTGTGACTCGCCAGGGACTCGGGTAGAGGTCTTTCCTGTCACCTGCTACATGACCCTTTTGACTGGAGAAGCTGAGGATCGAGCCTGGGACCTTCTGTATGCAAAACATGTGATCCTCAGATGAGCAATGGACATTCTCGCATGCGTCCTGACCTGAACTGCTTGCAGGAAGGAATCAGAGAAATGTGATGAGGGAGAGGGGGGAATAGAGAAGAATCCACTTTAAGGAAACATCTTGCGTCAGTATTCAAGTATGACTACATAATTTCTTGAAGGATCAAACTCTCTCTTAAAAAGGTAGTTTCCATAAAAACATAACAGCCTAGCATGGTGTAAAAACCACTCTCCCAGAATCTTCTGTTCTAAAAATAGGACTACAGCTGTTCAAGTTGTTTTCACCCACGCACCAATTTCTAATCAACACAGGAGAAAACAAGATACAGCTTCTAGAGCAGAAAGATGACCCCACAATGTTTTAATTAACTGTTGTACAAAAACAGCTCTTTTCACAGCTTACTTGCAGCAGTTACCTTAGAAAGGGAACATGCACAACCAAGATCCTTTGCATTGTGTTTTTAATTACCATGTTTTCTCCTTCTGCCTGATGATAGAGGCCATCACTACCAAGAGACATGGGATCACTGAAGAGAGAAGATACTGAACTAGTGAGGTTCTCTTCACTGTAAAAACATCACAATAGCAGATGTGTCTTCTTACTCCAAGGCAGAAATTCCTAAACACACTTATTAGGGAGAGCACCATTAAACACAGTGGGACTTACTTCCAAGTAAACATGCATAGGATGGTTCTGTCTCATGTTCTCAGGGATCAAATACACTGGCAGTGCTTATTAAGTTTCTGGCTTTCATTACTGTGGTGCGTAAAAATTTTTTAGAACTATCCTCCAATAGGCCCAAACACACCCAAGCCCCTCTTCGTAGCAGCTTAATGAGACGTGGCTTCTTATGAGCAAATGCTTCCCAGAAACTGTCAGAGCTGCACAATGTAAGTAGCTCAGCACATGAGTAACAACAAACACACACAAAGCTGCTTGGCTAAGATGCTTACAACAACGCTGCCAGTGTACTCTGGCACTTCTCAAAGCTAGCACTGGTCTCTCTTCTTTGCTAAACTCCCTTGCTGGACACAAATAAGGCCCAATCCACCTGGAACTCCTCCTGTGAAATGAACAGGAGTTACTCTTCATTCTTCTCACTCAGTTCTATCCATTTCAATGAGGCTGGCCTGGGACAGTTTTCCTGTGGGTTGTGCTTAGATCAATTATCTTGTTCTCTAGCTGCCAGTCTCTTTGTTACTATTTCCGCATAAATGGCCTTTTTCTTTTCTTTTCTTCACATTGTTAAAGTCCTGTTTTGTCCTCCAATATTTCTCAATAAAGTTCAAAGCTTGATCCTTGAGAAGAGGAATGTTGTGATATTTATCATGCAATGAATACATACACACACACACACACACACACACATATATACACACACACACACACAGTAATACCTTGGATTGCAAGTAACTTGGTCTGAGAGCGTTTTGCAAGACAAGCAATTTTTTTATATAAATTTTGACTAGATAAACAAGCAACGTCTTGCAATACAAGTGGTGTAGGAATGCAACTGCTCGCCTCGAGTGGGAGTAGCGGGCCGAAATCGGCCCCGCTCATGCCCGCCAGACTCACTTTGATATAACAGTGTTTTGGATTACAAGTATGGTTCCGGAACGATTTATGCTTGCAATCCAAGGTATTACTGTATATATATATATATATATATATAAAGAGTTAACATGGCTCCACATGAACCTATGGCGAGAACAGGAGAACAGCCTTTGGTACGCTTGCTCCAATTCTATGGAACTCCTTGCCTCTGGAGGTCAGGCAGGCTCTGACACTGACTGGGTTTGCACGACGCAACAACCCACTGTGGCTTAGAAACTCTGCTGCTGCCTGCCGCCACAGTGGGCAGCGGAAATCGCTGCTACCTGCCAACGAGTAGGCGACACCAATCACTGCTCCCGCACTCCTCCCCACCAAGCCACGCCCCGATGCTGGGGCATGATGTGGCGGCAAGGAGCAGCAGAGGCACAATCGCTGCCGCCGACTCACGAGCAGGCGGCACCAATCGTGGCTCCCTTGTTCCCCGCCCCACTACAAGTGCTGCGGAGTTAGGGAGGGGGGAAACCTCGATGCTCTCGTGGGGTCCCCTGGGATACCCACGGGAGGACCGAGGGGGGGGGTTGGGGGAGGACCCACAATGTGCCCGATAGTCTGTTGAGCACATTGTGGGCTCTCAGGCAGACAACCCACACTGCGTAGCTTGTGCTGCCGTGTGGGTTGTCATGTCGTGTGTGTTGGGTTTTGCATAGGCAGAACGAGATTACCACCTGACATCGAGATTATCACCTGACCTGGTGGGTGTCTCTTGAGTTCAAGTATACAAGGTCTCTGGTCATGAGACATAGTCTCGAGGTGATATGACTCAGCAACCTTGAACAGTTTTGGGATCAACATGTTGATGAATAGGTTGTACAACTGGGGTGAGTAATATCCTATTTATAGGTGCAGGGTCTGCGGTATAAAGCTAGCACACTTGCTGATAGCTTCACTTGTTCCTACTCTCTCTTCCACTTGCTGTCTTGCTCGTCTCGACTCGACATGTCTCTTGGACTTCACTTCATCTAGCCTTACCACTGGGGTATTGGATTTGTATCTGCAATGATGTAGTGAGTAGAGATGCATTGATTGCCTTAATCCCATGTAATTGGGTCTTACAAATAAACTCTTTAATCTTTATTAACTGCTGTTATCTCCTCCTTCCGCCTGCGTGACTGGGACTGAGGGTCATTAGCTAGGGGAGCTTTTGAACCCGGGTCAGTCCAGCTCTCACATCTGGTTATGGGCCCAGATTAGGATCTGATGGTTATCTCAGATGGGCAGATAAGCCCACAGAGACGCAGTTCGGAGAAATTCAGCAGTTATAGGGTTAAGAGAAATGTTTACTATTTGTAAGAACGGTTTGTAAACAAACCGGGGAAGGCAATGTTGCTAGAGCTGATAACAGCGGCTTGGAATGCAGCACAACTGAAAAATGCAAGACAGAGAGAAGGAGGATTTTTCGTTTTGAAAGCAGCTGGAACGGAGGTGCCAGGCTTGGCAAATTCCAAGGCTACAGACTGTGAAAAGAAGCTGAAACGTGGGTGCCGGTTCGGGCAGCTACTAGGCTGAAAAGTGAACAACGCTGGACACAAGGATTTCGTTTTCCACAGCTTGCTGGAGTGATTATCAAGGAGCTGTATCGGGCAAGGAAATAATCTTCAGGAGGCTCTGTGTCTTCTCATTTGAGTCAAGGCTACAGCAGGAGGATCATATTTCTTTTACAGTTTGCTTCACTCAGCAGCGGATCAGCTATCTTTTGCATTGTATCAACAAGTGGCTTGGATTACAAATGCGTGGATTACGTCTGACGTGGGTAAAGCGTCTGGAGCGTCATGTCGCAGCAAAGTCACGTGTGACAGGAACGTATCTCGGAAAACCTGATACCACACGGGAGGCTGTATCAAACCAGCGGAGGCGTGGTTTTAAAACAGCAGAGAAAAACAGCGCGGCAGTTTTGAACAGAGAAAGCTGTGCTTAAAATGTGAAGCTGTTCTTCATTTTTCTTCGTGTGGGATCACAGAAGGAAGGAGCTTGAAATCAGCAGGGGTGCTGCTGATGGGAAAAACTTTGTGTTTTAACCCAGGACATAACAAAATGGACATTATTTTGTTTGAGCAGAAACAGTGGATTGTTTAAACGAAGCTTTCTGTGTTGGACATGAATAAACAGGAAGAGGACTATGCAAATGGTCAGAGGTTTAACAGTCATGTTTTTGAAACTGTATTTCTTGAAAGTTTGATAACTTGGATTCAAGAAAGTGTAATATATGCTCTTGAAATGTCAGGAAATGTACTGAATGTATATATGACTTGAGTATATTGTGGATCTTTCTGTAGCAAAATGTAAACTACTGAATAATTAGTAGGTATGTTTATATGGCAAAGCTAAGAGATGGATTATTTCTTTCATACTGTAATGGTGTAATAAAGAAATGGAAAGTTGTACTGTTGCAACTATAAAAAGGTTAAATGCTTATATGTATGACATGTACATGCATGCATATCACATTAATGTTTGATCATTTAGATTCACAGGCTTGTGAAAGAAAATGCAAACTGTGTTGTGGGGAAAGCATTGGGAAATTGTAATTTTCACATGAAAGGTAATTTTGTGCACATAAACAAGGGATGCTAGCTTCAACAGGTAAACTGGAAGGCAAGCTGTAAAACCAGTTCATTTCATTTAAATTTGTTCTTGGTGATCTTGTGGGTACTCTGATGGTTTTTAGAGGAGAAGCACGTTATTTCATGATGTTAATTGATCAATACACGAGGTACAGGTTGTGTACATGTTAGATAGCAAGCTGGAGTATTGAACAAAGTCAAGGTGTTTTGTGCTTGAGGTGGGAAACAAGCATATTACCCATGTTACCTATTTCTTTTAAGATATGGGGGAAGTTCAATTCAGTGCATGTTTTGATGACTTTCTAACAGGATGTGATATTGAACACATGGATTGTGTAGAAGAGTAAACAAACACTCAGAAGAGGTGATACTAATTTGGATAATGAGATTTGGGTAGAAGCTCTTAAATGTTTTGATTATGTACATGATAGAAGTTTTAGTTCTGTGCTGAACTGTACATCTTATAGAAAGTAGTGTAAAAGGAAGAATCTTCTGGAGAAACATTTCAGGATCTTGGATCTGATATGTAGGTACATACACCTCAAAGTTAGAAGAAATCTGTAAGGGAGCTTACATGAGATTTTTCTAGAAATGAGAATATTGTGTTTCACATGAATAACACTTGGATAGTGAGATTATCTAGAAGTGTTTAGTATAATGCTGAATGAAAAGGTGAGATCATTTTTCAAAATTAATTCTGTTAATGCAGGAGATGCATCAAGTTCAGAGTCAGAATAGAAAAGCATTTGCTGAAAGACAGTCAGGTAAATTTGACAAACTTTGATACACATTTGGTTTAGTGGAGACTAAACAAATGAGTGTTCATCATTGGTGCAAATTTATTGGAACAGGAACCTGATAACTGATGAGGTAAAGGAACAGGTGAGTCAAACAACCTGTGAGATATCAGGATGAATTTGCAGGAAAAGCCATTTGAAACTTCAAAATTTCAAAGAGGTGAAAAATTGTCTGTTAAGGAAGCTGAACCATAGCTTCAGGCTATGCAAGCTGAGTTGAATTCTTTGGATAAAGAACAAAACATGGAAACTGGTGAAACAAACAGCAGTTCATGGAACTCATTGTTACCAGATAGATTTTTTAAGTGAAAACCAACCAGATTGGAAAAGGTTATATGACAAATAGCAAGATTGGTTGCTTGTGATTTTTGCTCAAGTTAAAAGGAGCAGGATAATCATGAGATGAGTGCAACAACAATTTGCTTTGGAAACAGTTAGACTGATGTTTAAGAATGTGGAAAAAATGTATGGATATTTCACAGTGGAAATATTGGAACATAAGCATTTTAAATGAGAGGAAGTCTTTGGAAAACTGTCTGTGAGATTTTCTGTAGGAAAGCTAGAAATCAGCTGAAGGCTGGAATTCTGTTTTGAACTCAAACATTGCTGAATTGAGATTTGCACAGAGAGGCAGATCAATGTTTGTTTGTTAAACAAGAGGAACAAGGACAGAGACTGTATGTACTTTGTTTAATTGGATGATCTATTGTTTTTTCTGGACAGATAAAAGCAATATGATATAATTGATCCAGGGTTTGGAATTTCATTGAAATGAAACTACTTGGTGGTGGATCAACTGTTTATTTGTAAATAGAAGTTGAGGGAGAACCAAGAGGGCAGTATCTTACTGCAATAAACCAGAGAAATATCATGGATGTGATTGAGAATTTTGGAGATTGTTAACTCAGTGAGAGACTCCAAATAATTGAGGATTTTCAAGCACATGCTGATGGAAAAGCAGTTTGAATGCTACACAGAAGCATTGGGCTGTTGAGCTTTACTGTACAAGCAACAAGGCCAGATATTGCTGTCAGTGTAATAGGCAGACTGTTAGACCAACAGGACATGCTTGGAGAGCTCTGAAAAGGAGCTGAGTGTTATCTGGAAGGAAACATCACACTTCAGACTAAGAGTTACAAGTCAGAGCACAGGTGGTTTACAGATTCACAGAAATGCCAGTTGTGGTTGTGATAGTAAGAACAACAAGAACACACCTGAAGTTTGTTATTTTTATAACCATACTTTGTTTGATTGATTTTGTAGAAACAATCATTTAAAAGTTAGAGTTCAACTGAAGCTGAACTGAATGCATTGTATTATGTATTGTGCTATTATGCTATTGTAAAGCTTGAATAGTGAATGCATGTGTTTAAATAGTTTAAATTATAAAAATGTTTAAATGATGCTGGGATTGATGTGAAAAACCTATAACAGTTTTTTCAGGAAACCAAGGCAGGATTGCTATGCTGCAGGCAGATAGCAATACACAACGTTTTGGGTTTGCAAATAAAACTGTGTTATGAGGAGGGATACATCAGAAGTGATTTGATGGTGGTTCAAATTTCTGGCAGGTAAAGTCATTCCTGCAAAAGTTTTTTTTATCAAAGTTCATAGATGAAGGAACAGCATCAGATGTCAACAAAGCTGTTGCTGTTGTATGAGGTAAATGACCACGTTCTGCGCAAATGCAAAAGCAGGGGGATGTTGGGTTTTGCATAGGCAGAACGAGATTATCACCTGACCTGGTGGGTGTCTCTTGAGTTCAAGTATACAAGGTCTCTGGTCATGAGACATAGTCTCGAGGTGATATGACTCAGCAACCTTGAACAGTTTTGGGATCAACATGTTGATGAATAGGTTGTACAACTGGGGTGAGTAATATCCTATTTATAGGTGCAGGGTCTGCGGTATAAAGCTAGCACACTTGCTGATAGCTTCACTTGTTCCTACTCTCTCTTCCACTTGCTGTCTTGCTCGTCTCGACTCGACATGTCTCTTGGACTTCACTTTATCTAGCCTTACCACTGGGGTATTGGATTTGTATCTGCAATGATGTAGTGAGTAGAGATGCATTGATTGCCTTAATCCCATGTAATTGGGTCTTACAAATAAACTCTTTAATCTTTATTAACTGCTGTTATCTCCTCCTTCCGCCTGCGTGACTGGGACTAAGGGTCATTACATAGGGGAGCTTTTGAACCTGGGTCAGTCCAGCTCTCACAGTGTGAACCCACCCACTGTGCTGTTTTCAGCACCTGCTGAAGACATCTTTGTTCCGAGAAGCCTTCCGTGCTGACCAGCCACGGTTTTAAAGTTATCCTGTTTTTAATGCACTGATTTTATTCTTTTATCTGTTCTATCTTTTTATTGTCCGGAATCGTTCTAGATATGGAGTGGTATACAAATGCTGTAAATAAATAAATAATAAAGAGTTCATCATATTTTTTTAAAGGGGCATAGCCCAACTGACAAAGTTTCAGGATTCATTTGCTTTTATCAACATTATTTCTAAACTGGACTCAGAGGTATCATGCACACATACAAAGTACAATTACCTTTCTTATGAAATTAACATGACACTGTCCTTTCTGTACAGGGGGAGGGCATTCAGGAGGCACACTGTATGCTTGGTGAATTTTACTCTGCTCTTCGGCATACCAAATTGCAGATAAAAAATGAACCTCAATCACATTGATCTCCTTGATCACATCAGTAATATCAAAGCTCTGCATCAGGGACAGAAAAAACAACAACACAGTATTATAGACACAACATATTAATCACTGTGACATACAGCATCTGCCATGCATTGATTCAGTTCTCTAGGCTCCTAGGAACTGCTAAAACAGACTGGTTGCCTGTTCGGTAGTCCAAACTGGAGGTTGAAGACAGCCGTAGGCAAATCAAATCCCTTTGCCCTTTTCCCAGTTGCAGAAACCCTTCTAAAAAAATTCCAACACTCACGTATCTGTTGAACATGTTGTCCGTCCTCCCAACAGTGGCGTTATTGACCACAATCTGTGCTACTGTATCCACTCCCTCAAACACCAAACTCACTTTTTGCCACATGCTGCAGAAAGAGAATGGAAGAATGCAAGATTATCAGGGTGCCCACAGTGCATCAATGATCTGGTGCAGATGTAATGACGACCGTTTGAAAACCCAAAGCCAGCACCAGAAACATGAATTTCCTGCCTCTTCCTTCTATCCTCTCTCACATGAATTCCCTCCTCCCTTCCCTTGTCTGCTTTAATCATGTTTGAGCATTTGTTCTAAATTGACACGTTACCCATGGTTAATGCCAACCAAGATTCCCAGTAGCATCAGACTTGGAAACCAAGCTCTGAAGTGGATTTGCAAATTCTGGTGTCAAGATAGGAGTCGTGGTTAGCAATAAGTATGGTAAATGTGCAGCATAAGTGCAGATGTAACACAAAACTATGGTTAAGGCATACAAGGGAAGGGAAGGGAGAGGGGTTCCACCAGAGGAGGGAGCACACACTCCTGAGCCTGGCTTCCAATTTGTAAACCATGGTTTGTAGGGACCCAGTATAACGTGTACTCCAAGTCACTAAATCCACATCATCAAATGACTTGAGAAACATCCATTTCTAGTCTACTCCAAAAAAATATTGATGTAATTCAGGAGAAGGCAGAAGGCAGATCAGGATCTACTGGTAGGATCTGCTGGTAGATTTTTGGGTGATTTTCAGAAGATTGGCAAGAGTTTCTGACTCCATATTGTTTAACAATAGCAAAAAACCAAAGGACATCTTTAAAAATTAACTAGGCTGTTGAAATTATATAGCTTGAGGAGAGACTAGAGGTGGTCTTCCGTTAGAAGGGACTGTGAGCTCAGTTCTGGTACTGAAAAAAAATTCCTGGGCGGAGCGTGTGCTCAGCCCTCTGTTCTTTCATTCTAAGCCACTACAGTAATACCTTGGATTGCAAGTAACTTGGTTTGAGAGCGTTTTGCAAGACAAGCAAATTTTTAAATATTTATTTAATTTTTTTTTACTTGATATACAAGCAACGTCTTGCAATACAAGTACTGTAGTACGGCTTAAATAAAAAAATCTCTGTACAAATTTTTTTGGGGGGATTTCATTTTGATATGAGTGTTTTGGATTACAAGCACGTTTCCGGAACGAATTATGTTCTCAATCCAAGGCATGACTGTATTTTGCACTTGGGTCTGGTTGGTAGACCTCAGGGGTCAAAGTAGATCCCACAATAATGAGGTCTGTACACCACTGATGTAACTATATCACCTCTGAAAGTGATGACCTACTGTACATGGATTTGCAAGAATGTTCAGCTCAGCCATTCAAACAGGCATTAGGTATTTCGTTGTATATATATCTGTTCTATTGCTGTGTTTCGATAGTGGGCAATTTGGACAGCATTTTTTAATTAATAGAATAGAGATCTGAAACCTAGTACTATTAAAATGCACTGAATCAGCCTTCCCCAACCTGACGCCATCTAGATGGACAGGACTACAAGTCCCATCATCCCTAGCCAATAGGCACTGGCTGGTGGGAGTTGTAGTCCAATGCACCGAGAGAGTGCCAGGTTAGGGAAGGCTGTTCTAAGTGAAGCCTTATAGTCCCTTCATTGCAAGCAGGTTACTTACCAAGGTCTTTTGAAACCATGGTTAGGAGCAATTTTGAAAAGCATAGTTTGAGCTAGTCATGGTTAGCAAAAAATGTCAGTGTATGTAATGCTGTACCATGGTTAGCTTAAAAAATGAGAGGGAGGAATTCATGCAAGTGGAAAGGAGCATGTGAGCCTGCAAGGTGCTCCCAGTCTTGATCTCTTATGGTTAGATTGGGCAGTATTTATGTCTACACTGGGCCATAGATAATCCCTCAAGTTTAATAAGCATAAGTAGAGAGCTACCACAGACAGTGCAGTTGTACAGATCTCTACTCAGAGGTAAGCCCTATTGAGTTCAGTGGTACTTATACCAAAGTAAGTGTGTGCAGGATTTCAGCCTAAGTCTTAGTATTTTTAAGTTCTGATATTCTCATACCTGGCATCGAAAGGCATTTTGAATTTTCTGCTATATGTCCAGTTATCCAGGGAGATCCATTTGTAGGCCAGGTCATTAAATCTATAATAAGGATCCTATTATTGATTGAGCACATGAAAGAAGCAGAAAAATAAAACCTGCTTATTAAAAGGCAGCAATGTCACAAATTATACAAAAACATTGCAAAGGGCATTAGGGTTAGGAAAATACAAATGACCACCAACAAAGAAATATAAGAGCCAATAGCAAGCATGACTCCGCACTGCCACCTCCTTGGAAGTGCTTCCAATAAAGCATTCATCGGATGACAAGGTTCACAAACTTATGGGTTACTTATACATTTATTAAAGTTTATTTTTATATTGCTTTTCAGCCCATGGACTTCCAAAGCAGTGAACAATACAATAAAAATCACAGAACAATAAAACAGTAATTCAAAACCATCAATCAAAATCAACAGTATATAAAACAGCAAAACCACAAAATCAGGCAATGAACATGGCAACCCCAGTTCTCAGGAAAAGCAATGTAGAAAACCTAGGTACCCTTAAGATGTGCTGAACTACAACCCTCATTCATCACCCCCATGCTGGCTGGGGGTGATGGGAGTTGAAATCCAACAGATCTGGAGGAAACCAGGTTGGGGAAGGCAAGAACTCAAGTGTCACATGTACCAGAAGACATTACATCCAGTAGAAGGGCCACTGGAGGCCCAAGGGATCAATCGACTGGCTTCCCTTCCAGCCCCCTGCATCGCCTCCAATCCAAAGGATGCTCTCTCCCTTATAATCACAACTCAACCGCTTTCTCCAGAGTGAGCCGAAAGGCAGGCAAAAGGGCTCATTAAACCACCACCTAATATGAGCTTTGGCAGAGTGCTCCCATTATGCACCACAGCTGCCAAGTCCTATACGTGAGCCAAGTCTCAGAGGAACAGGAGTGAGCAGCTCCCAGCTAAAGCCTCAGTTGCAGTTCATGCTATGGCAGAAGAGATTACTGAGTCCTCACCCCGTACACTGGCTTGGCTGCCTATTCTGTGGATGACATCTGTCTAGATAAGGGTCCTTTCCTCACGTTAAAAATGTGGTCCAAACACAGCAGCTGTAATATTAGAAATAGGCTTTATAAGGCTTGTACACAGCTTGTCGAATCATGCCTGTGAAATGGCTCTGCGTGTCTACGGAATTTCTGCTACATTTGTCTCTCTTCCCAACCCCCACCACCACATTATTCTCTTGGATGCCTCTTAAAAAGAGGACTCAAGAAAGCAAGTATTAAATCATCAAGAATGAATTCCCTTATCAAAGCCTAAAGTCAAGGCATTAATAAGGCAAATCCTTGGGGAAGACACACTCTGTTGACCCCGGGGTTTTATCCTCATTAAGCCAGTGTTTGAAATGAGAAGACTGGGTTTCTTTGTAGGCAAGCCCAGTACGATGTTTCCCTCACAGCATTTCAGGAAGAAAATCTACCATTTGCATGAGGAGGAGCAGCAGCAGAGAATACCTCCAGCCAACTCATATATGTGAGAGTGTGATGCATATTTTAGTGTGCCAGTGCTAAATATAAACTCCTAGTGGGAATATTTAGCACTACTTAAGGAAATAAGGAGGCCCAATCATTCTCCACAGTGTGTGTGTGTGTGTGTGTGTCAGAGATATTTTCAGAGTGACTGAAGTATCATCTGCATAGAAGGTTAATATTTAACCATGTTAGATGCTTCAGTTTCATATTTATTTCGTAAAATACTTCAGCAGTTTCATCCCCTACCTGCTTTGCCCAGACTGTTCACAGGGGCATGGGGATTTGCGTATATACCAATCTTGATTTTTGAAGGTTAAAGACAAAATCTTTTTGATACTGCCAACCTGAAAGAATCACTAGTGAACCATGAGAAATATATTAAATGCCCACTTTTAGAACATCTGTTGAAAAGCAGGCTATAATTTTGCCAAAGTGGGGGGGATCTTAAAGGCTCCTGTGAGACTCTGGGCAGGCCTCTGGTGAAGCAACCTCTATGGGTGGGTGAATACTGCTGTCTCTCTGTATCAGGAATGATTGCTCCACCCAATCCCCATTCAACACACAGACAGACCAGAATTAACTGCCCTCAGCGGTCTCTTACTACATCTCTGCTCTGGGTATGCTTCCTTCCACCGGTCACATCACCGGTAGGGAACTGCTTTCAGCCCGAGGGCTGAATTCAATTTCGGAGAAGCTCTTGGGGACCACATTCTATGGGTGGGCGTGATGGCAGAGCGCAAAAGCACCAGACTTCTCTCAGACAAACACACGCACACACAGGACTTGTTTTCTAAAGAAGATGCTTTTTAAAAGATAAACAACTGTAACATATGGTTACTCAGGTACTAAAGTTTGATGGTTACAGTGGTGCAGTTTCTTAAATGTTACTCATTCAATTCTTTGAGGTAAGGAAAACACACAGGTCAATCCTCCTTCATTGCTAAACCCAGCAAGCCAGTTAAGTCAGTTAACACTAGACTAGTCTAACTATCAGAGGAATGTCAGAATGGAATTCAAACCTGTTGCTAGGCAACGTCCAGCATTCCCTCCCCTGATTCAATCAAGTGGTTCAGTCCACTGAGCCTTGCCCCCTGCCCTTCAACCAGACTATACAAGTCTGCCTTTAACCCTTTAATGGGCCGTTGACTTATTTAAAAACCCTCCCTGCAGAGTTTACAACTTCTCATTGCATATACCAACAGGGCGGGGCTGGAGGCAAAGGCGGGGGGGGGATACAAAACATACCAGCATATTGTAGCTAAAGGGAACAATCTTGGCGGCCCTAGATGGTGTCTGAGGGGCCACAGAATAATTCAGATTCCCAGATCTGAGGTTGGAGACAGTGCTCTGACCTCGGAGATGGGAATCGGAGCTCCCCCCCTCCCCCACTCCTCGCAGTCAGTGTGGAAAGAACCGTGACAACTGCTCTCTGAGGTCGGGAATACAACCTCCGAGATGGGTAAAAGGGGGCATTTTGGGGGGCGGGGAGGAGAGGAGACTGGACAGGCCACGATACAAGGTATCCTACAGCCTCTTTCCTCCCACCCTCTAAGACACTCAGGCTAGACAGGAGGAAAAGCCCACTTAGTGGAAAATGCAGGTGTAGCGGACGAGACCCCTTACTCCAAAGCCCACACCCTCAATGTGTACTTCGCTCTCACCAAGTGCCCCCTTGTATGGGTCACTTCAGACTTGAAGCTGTCTTCTTAAACTGCTTTAGCCGATTATGTGTCTTAGGTCTTATATGTAGCTGTTCACCCACGTTTGTTTGTCTTTATTAAGAGCCGTTTGTTTTATTTGATTACTTGAAGCAGGGTGCCCCTCCGTTAATTCACTTCTTACTTTCCTGTCACCAGTCAGACTCTGGAGAATTAGAACTTTGAATAAAAAGATTGATTTATTGTTCTAACAAAGTCTCAAAACTGATATTCAACTCAGCCAGAGATAACTTGGATTTTCAACAGTTACTTCAAACTTGTTCTTTGCTTAGATTCAGGTTAAAGGCAGGCAGATGTTATACAGTGCTCTTTGTATCAATTTGGCTTGGTTACTTGAAAGTACAGTATCAGACCAGGGAACTTAACTGTCCCTCACCCTAGTCCAGAGTTTCTCCTTCCTCAGACAGAAGGTCCTTCACTCCCTAAGTAGAGACTCCTGTGAATTGTTCTACACTAACACCTTCACGTTTGCTTTCTCACAACTTAGTACTAGATTTCCTGCCTGAACTCTTCTCTTCGGTACCACCTTTCCCTGCCTACTCTACTAACCTTCCACTCCCTCTCTCACTCCAACCCACTCTCTTCCCCAACTGACAACCAACTTCCTTTAACTGTCAACTCCCTGGGGTTCTATGCTCTCCTTCAACCAATCAGAGCCTCTGGAATGTCCAGGTTAGCCCCTCCCCGGGCTTCTGCCTGTCACTCCGCCACAGCAGGGCAGGAGGACAGGGAAGTGAAGATCACCTCTGCTGCTCCTCCTGCTCTGCATAGGATGCCCGTAAGCCTCCAAGTTCAGGGACTTATGGGCATCCTGATAGGATTGCACCTGTAACTAAGCTTTAGGAGAGGCATTTCAACCTTTTAGAAAGGGGAGGGGGGAATTGCACAGAAGCTAGGAAACCACCAAACAATTGGTGTTGAAGGGAAAGGCACTGGGGCCAGGGAAAGGGGGCATGGCCATCTGGGAAATTCCCGGAGGGCTGGATTTGGCCCCTGGGCCTGAGGTTCCCCAGCCCTGCTTTACATGTATTAAGAGGAAAGAATGTAATTGTTTCCCAATTTTAACTCAGAAAAGTAGTATGCCTCAGCTATGATAACCCATACCCAAGGGTTGAGTGTGCGTTGCCGTTGAACCGTGGGTTGTTGTTGAAATGTGGGTTGTTGTGTGTCTGAACCCAGCCGAGATAACAAACCATGGTGAACAACCCACAGTTTACAACCCAACAACAAACCATGGGTCATTCGTGGTTAACAAGCCATGGCTTGTTAGTGCAGCTGGGTTCAGACAACAAGATAACCCATGTTTCAACAACAACCCACAGTTCAAGCACAACCCACACTCAACCCATACTCAACCCTTGTCTGAACTCAGTCAGAATCAGCAAGTTGATAAGAACCGAATGGCTATCTAGTCTAGGCCATGTAGTCCATGCCCATAGATAAAAGATACCATGGAGCTCATACCAGTTACCATATTACCACACACTACCAGTTGAATGGTGGAAGATTCAGGACAGACAAAGGGAAGTACATCTTCAGGCAGCATAGTGAAATCTTTGGATTTGCCAACACAAAATGTGGGGATGGCCACCGACCTAGATGGCTTTAAAGGGGGTTAACTATTATATTTTATTGTATTGTTATGTTGTATTATTTTGATTGTACATCGCCCAGGGTGGCTGGGTGACCGGCCAGATGGGCGATTAATAAATATAAGAAATAAAATAAATAAATAGTTCTGAAGCATAAGGTATACTTCCTTTAGTTTTAGATGCCCATATTTCTTGTAGCAGGAACCATCTTCAAGGAGAGAGAAGGGGAAAGTGTCTCTTCTAAAATGGTGGCCATTGTCCACAGCTTTTGTAAGAATTTGTATTAAAAATAATACATTTTTAAAAAGAAAAACCCACTGCCGGAACACTTTTACTCAAAAGTTAAAAAAAGAAAGAAAGAAAAAGACTGATTGAGTTATATTAATGATTAATCAATTAAAGTTGCAGTCCTACTTAAGATGGTGTGTTTGGGTGTGCCAGCTCCTCCTCCCCATAGCTCAAACTGGGATGGGTGACCTCTCTGTTCAGGCTTTCACAAGACATATCCAATTTGCTGAGTCCTGACCAGAAGCACTTCTGCTCTGGCTTGGGGGATGTTTAATGTTCGGACGATCTCATGAGCCCATAACCCACAGGGTGAACACCAAAGTAACAGTTCACAGGCTTAAGGAATATTGCCCTGTTCCTACTCTCAGCTCCAAATCTCTCTGCCAGTTCTGGTTTTCCCATTATTATTATTATTATTATTATTATTATTATTATTAGCCAGTGTGGTGTAGTGGTGAGAGTTCTGGACTAGGACTCAGGAGATCCGGGTTCTAGTCCCTGCTCGGCCATGAAACTCACTGGGTGACTTTGGGCCAGTCACTGACTCTCAGCCTAACCTACCTCACAGGGTTGTTGTGAAGATAAGATGGAGAGGAGGAGGAGGATTATATAAGCCTCCTTGGGTTCCTTGCAGGAAAAAAGGCGGGGTATAAATATAATAAATAAAATATTATATTATTATCATCATCATCATCATCATCATCATCATCATCATTTCTATACTGCCCAATAGCCAAAGCTCTCAGCATAGTCAACAACAATTCATACAATACAATAAAACAAAATACAATACAAAATACAATAAAAACAGCACAAAATTTCAAACAGAATTTAAAACCATTTGAACAATTAAAACAAGTTAAATGCAACTAGACCTGTTAAAAGAAGAAGAAAACAGCTGACATGATGACATAAGCCCCACATATGCCATTAAAGCCATTAAATACCTCGGCATAAGGGGAGCCTGGCCAGGCTGGTAAGACCCCTAGCTCACCAATCTCCATAAAGAAGATGTTGACCTGGCATGCATGTACCCCAAGTTTAAGCTGAGTCATACACATGAATGAAAGGCTGGCCAAGCAGCCAAGTCCCTTGTCTCAAAGCTCAGCTACCCCAGTTATGGGGAATATGGCCAGGCTGCTAACACCCCAAGCTAGAGTACATATCTGAGAGACTGGTCCCTGTAGCCTAGAAGTATTAGAATATACAGAAGACTATCAACCATCTGTTTCCTGCTATGCTGCAGCCTGTGCATGAAATCTGTATAAATTATGCAAATACAGCATGATTTGCATCAGCACTTGTTTTGCATAATTTATTCTGCAGTTTGTTGTGCATAATTATTCTGCAGTTTGTTTTGCATAATTTATTCTCCCTCTGCAAGTCACACGGAGAGGTAAGGGGGCATGCAAGGGTACAAAAGCCCTGCTTTATGACCACTAGAAAACTTATTCAGTGACTTATTTCTGAGTGTTCAAGTACATCAGGGTGGGCAACATGGTGCCCATGGGCACCAATGTGCCGCAGACACTTTTCTTGGCATCTGTCAAGGTGTCCTATTTACTCCCATTTACAAAAAAAAATAACAACACATTTTCTTACCGGCAGGCTGGGATGGCTGTGAAATAGGTTTCTGTTTGTGCTAAAAACTGTGGATTCAAAGGAGTTGACTCAGGCTCGGACCCCACCTCTGCCTTATATTCAGTCTTTTAGACAGCCATTTTGTGGTGGTGCCCAAGAAAGTTTCTCAACTTGCCAAATGTGCCCTCAACCCAAAAAGGTTGCCTACTCCTGACCTACATGTCTTGAAGCATTCTGTTTGCAACCAGAAGTACCAGGAATCTGCTATTAAAAACAAATAAAGACCTCAAGAAGCTTAATTCTGAAATCAATACGTTTTTCCAGTTTTTCTGAATCCCCGCCATATTATAGCACGCATACAACTGCAGCTTCAACAGTTGGGGAGGAGGACAGAATAATCACTAGCCTATTTAACCTACCACAGCTGGTCCAAGTCATAATTCGGCACAGCCATGGAAACTGAATGTTTACATTGGGAATATGGATTCTAGTCAGAATTGGGGCACACCAGTGAAAAGAATATGCCAGTTTGTGTCTCATAGGCACAAAAATGAGGTAGGTAACTTTTGTCCTAAATATTCATATTCTTCATAAAAATATTTTTTTTAGAAAATCTGGCACACAGAAAACTAGGGTATCAGCGAAGAGGCTTTTCTAGAAGCAGGGCCAGCCCTACCATTAGGCAAAGTGAAACACCTGCTTCAGGCAGCAGATGCTGGGGGGAGGGAACAGCAGCAAGATGTTGGCACTCCCTAAGCTAGTCTGCTACCCTCAGCTAGTCCTGCCTGGCTGGGGCATGCTGGGAGTTGTAGGCCAAAAACATCTGGGGACCCACAGGTTGGAGAACACTGGTCTAGACGGCCATAGGATAATTCAGTGTCCCAGCTCCACCTCGGAAAAGCACTCTTGAGGTTGGAGCTGGGGCTGCGGCTTTGGAGCACCCTCCCTCTGCCCTTGCAGCCGACGCAGTTCTTTCCATGCCGGCTGCGGATCCGAAGATGGAAGGCCTGAGTTTGGAGCTGGCGCTGTGGGGTGCAGGGAGGGAAGAACCAAGGCACCACCGTCCTAAGAGGAATCCTGGCGGTGCCTCTGCGAGCCGGTATAAAACACTTAGGCAGCCAAAATCGGCTGTCTAAGTGTTTTGGAAGGCCCTCAATAGTATGCCAGTAATCTTCCTGCGTTCGGAGGGCTACAGAGCCTCTTTGGATTGCACTGCCCGTCGTCATTCTCATCTGGATGATTATTCAGATATACAGATTGCTTATATGAATTATATGCTTATATGAATTATATTCCAAATATGAGTGCTGAATTTCCGTCAATGTTACTGTGAACTGGCACTGTCTTTTTATTATTTCTTTTTCTGTTATATCTGCAAATTTAAAAAAAAATCAAAAAAGAAAGAAACCCACTTCTTTTGTGTTTTAGCATCAAGTGTGAAAATGGTAAAAAGGCGCCCAGCTTTCATGTGACAACTTTGGGAGGCTATAATCAATCATCATTAGATGAAGGCGAGAGAAATACACACATACACAAGTTAACAACCCACGTCCACTGCAGCTCTGCTAACCATCCCTGCAGGCGGTGGGTTTTTGCTCGGCCGCTAAGCGACTGACTTTGGAACCAGCATAGCTCAGGCTGGCTGGCTGCCATAATAATACTGTACCTGGATGAGACCTTGTTGGAGCAAGGCGGTGTGCACACACCCAGGGACATCCCCGCGGAGCACCAGCGAGCCGTTCCCATTGCTCAACAGCCAGCTTCCCCGCAAACTATGTTCCTCTGCCGCCGCCGCCGGGCTTAGGGGGGCGGGATCCCCCGTCGAACCACTCCTCTGCAAGGCGACCAGGAGCAGGAACACGAGCCAAACATCTCTCCTTCGCATCCTCGACGTCTACCAGCTAAAGCGGAGACCAGGCGGGAGCTATGGGGATATTAAAGCTCCATTGTGCGTGTATTGGAGGCGTTGGGGAGGGGGACTAGTAGTAGCGGCTGTGGTGGTGAAGGGGGACGAAAGAGGAAGGCGCCCCAGCAGTTGGAAAACTCAGCCCAGGACCATCACACACAACTTTTCTGACCTTGCCCCCGCCAAGCTGCCGGCTGCTCGTTGGCCACAATCAAGATGAGAGTCTCCGGGTGGGTGGGGCTCTCCTGCGCCTTCGCTCTCGGCGCAGAGGGAGAAATACGCCTGCGTGCATCAGGCGCTTCCTTACTCTCTCGTTCTCTCTGTGTATGGTTGGTAGATTGACAGATGATTGACTGATAGATAATAGTCCACAAAGGTTTATGCCGGAATAGAGGGCACAATCCTATGCAGGATGCTTAGACGGGGGGGGGGGGGAGTCCTACAACTCCCAGCATGCATCAGACTGCTTCGCTGGCTGGGGCATGCTGGGAATTGTAGGACTTCCCCCCCCCGGTCTAAGCATATAGGATTGTGCCCTAAATGTGTCAGTCTTTAATGTGGCACGCGACTCTCTGTTTTTCGCTGCAACAGACTAACACGGCCATCCTCAGGACATTGTGACGACGGCGGGATCGGATGTCCTTCCCAGCACGTATCCCCCTGAGCGTCTGTCTCAGCGGAAGGAAGGAATCAGCGGCGCTGCATCTTCCATCTTGTCGAGAGGCAAATCGGGTGATTTCCATCATCCTTTCGTTTCCCTAATAAGCTCGGGTCTTTCTGTTCCGCCCTCCCCACTCCACCCCACCCCACCCCACCCTCATAATTATCATCGAACGCGGCAACCCTTTCTGGGCAAAGCCTCTTTCAGCTCCAAGTAGCTCCTGCCACTCTCCACCTTGCCAGCCCTTTTGATCTTCAGCCAAGGGTATGGTCTTCTTTTCCCCCCGAGCCACCCACCACCACCTGGCCTCATCTCGCCTGCTCCTGTGGCCCGTTGTGATTGCCTTTTTAATCCGCCCCTTCGCTGCTCATTTCAATCGGCGGGTCCTTGGATTCATCTTCTGCCTTGTCTTGTTTGTGACCAAAAAAAAATGTTTTACATGCTGCTCAGAGCTGTAATGTACTTTTGAGTTCCATCTAAGATTTAGCTGATGCTCTCTTGCTGTAGCTAGCTTCTCCATTTTCTGACAGAGGAGATTTACGTCTTTGGCTGTGAAAATACATTCCTTTAGGTTTGCCCACTCATTCAAGCCAATCCTGTTGTCCTTCAGTAGCTCCTCCTGGTGCTCTGACACATTTTCTCTCCTATAACCAACTCCACCTCCATGCCCCTTCCTGATCAGCAAAAATTATATTTCAATAATAAAGAACACTCCAAGATTATGTGTGATCTGTGAAGCTGGTAGAGATAAATAAGGAACATCTCTCAAAATTAGGGCTGTCAACCAATTGCAGAATGCTTTATTAATCACTTGCCTGCCTATTGATTCATGTTTATTAATTTTTTGGGGGATCATGTTTATTAATTTTTTTGGAGAGAGAGAGAATAGATTCCAGATTTTCTTTCTCACATAGGTGTTAACATAGCAAAGCCAGGAAGGTGGTAGTGAATAGTGATGGCCACCAATTTGGATAGCTTTAAAAGGGGATTGGACAAATTCATGGAGGAGAAGGCTATCAATGGCTCCTAGTCCTGATAGCTATATTCCACCTCCAAGATCAGAGGCAGTATGCCTATGCACTCCAGTTGCTGGGGAGCATGGGTGGGAGGGTGCTGTTGCACTAATGTCCTGCTTGTGGGACCCCTTGGGTAGCTGGTTGGCCACTGTGTGAACAGAATGCTGGACTAGATGGACCCTTGGTCTGAGCTAGCACAGCTCATTGCCAATGATTGCTGGGTATTGTGAATGCTCACTGTGCTAATCTTGTATACATTGCAGCTTTGTATACACATGCTTTATCTCTTGTATTTTATGGGCTTTGGCCCTTGCTGTTTACAAGCAGTTTCTCTGTGTGTGCCAACTGAGAATAATACTTCTATGCATCTGTTGAAGTGGGCCCCTAGTGCACTAAAATTTATTCCATGGCAAATCTGCTAAGCTTTAAGTTGCTGTAAAGACTCTTTTCATGTGTTTGCTGTACAAACCATTCCTTTCTATAACTTGTAACAAGGGATCAGCAAGGGTTGAAGGACCAGCAATTCGGTATCACCTTTTAACTCCCTCTACCAGAGTGTGGGTAGCCATGAGGGATTTGGCAGTGCCCTCTCTTTATTAAGCATCTTAGCCATTCACTCCATGAACTGATTTTATACATTCAGCAGAAACTTGAGGGTTAACATTTTCCCTCACATTTCTTGTTCAGACATAAAAGGCATTTTTGTTTTATGGTGGAGGAGCACTCTCCTGCAGCCCAAAGTGGTACAGAGCTTATTGCATAGGGTATGCATTTTAAATGCCTATTGCATAGATGGAACTGAGCCAGTGTGGTATAGCAGTGAGAGTGTTGGACTGGGACTCGTGCCAGCAGTACCAGATCATGTAAATAGGAGAGAGCTACTTCTTAATCTATACAAGTTAGTTTTTATTTATTTACATTTATTTACATTTATTTATCGCCCATCTGGCCAGCAACCGTTGTTTGTGAGATATACAGAGTATATCACAAAATGGCTACCATCGGGGGCTTGCCCATTCATAAAATGGCACCATAGTGGGCATGGCCAATCACTAAACATTCATTTCCCAGAAGACAAACTGCTGAAAGTAAAAGAAACGCAACTAGGCCAAGAATCTAAGTACAAGGCAGAAGTGGTGTTGGTGGGTGTTGGTACTGGAGGGTAGCCCTTCACTTTGCTGCATGCCAGAATGCCCAGTTAAAAAATAATTTAAAAATTATAACCCACCGCTATACTAGGTTCATCATCTAAGGTCCTCCTCCAGGTGCCTTCTCCAAGGGAAGCTCAGAAGGCAGCAACAAGGGAGAGGGCCTTCTCAGTGGTGCCCCCCCCCCCGCAATTGTGGAATGATCTTCCCGATGAGGCCCGCCTGGTGCCAGGTTAAGACCTCCTTCTCTCAGGCATTTGGCAGCAAATGAGGTTTTAATCAGGTCTTGAATTTTTTCTTGATCATTTAAAATTGTGTGTATGTATATATATACATATGTGTGTGTGTGTGTGTGTGTGTGTGTGTGTTGTATGTTTATATGTTTGCATGTATATGGTTTTTATAATGTATTTCTAAAGTTTTAATCATTGTAAACTGCCCAGAGAGCTTCAGCTATTGGGCAGTATAGAAATGTAATAAATGAAATAAAATTACAAAATAAAATCAAGATGGGCAGAGAGCCTGGCAGGCACAGGCAACATGTCGGAGACCCCAGACTCAGCAGCCTGAAGCAGGTAAAAGGCTATCTGACGCTAAGAGTGGGGATAGAGCTGCACTATAAGCAGAAAGGCCCATATGCAAGGAGCAGGGTCATTAGTGTATTTTTGTATGTAATTTAACTTCCCATCTACAGGGAAAGGGCCACTTCCGCAGTTACACTTCATTCTATAACAGGGCTCTCGAACCTTGGGTCCCCAGATGTTGCTGGCCTACAGCTCCCAGCATGCTGGGAGCTGTAGGCCAGCAACATCTGGGGACCCAAGGTTGGACAGCCTTGTTCTATAAGTTATTCATCTGAATATTTTCCATTACACATATCCATTGCAGAAACTCAAAACAGGCTCTGCTCGTTCACATTTACTGTGCTTTGAGGAAAGAATATGTCATCAGTTCAGAAGGCAGAGGTCTTATCCCAACACAATGGATTCCTGCACTGAGCAGGGGGTTGGACTCAATGGCCTTGTTTGTAGGCCCCTTCCAACTCTTAATTTTCTATGATTCTACAACCTTATCAGACAGAAAACCACTCTTCCTGTGAATCGTGACTATATAGAGCTAGTGCTCTTTGGGAGCTTATGTTGAGAGCCAGTGTGGTGTAGTGGTGAGAGTGTTGGACAAGGACCTGGGAGATCCTGGTTCTAGTCCCCGCTCGGCCATGAAACTCACTGGGTGACTTTGGGCCAGTCACTGACTCTCAGCCTAACCTACCTCACAGGGTTGTTGTGAGGATAAAATGGAGGATTATGTAAGCTGCCTTGGGTTCCTTGCAGGAAAAAAGGCAGGGTATAAATATAATAAAGAAACCTTAGAAAGATTAAATAGCATTAAAATTAACCCCTTTCAAGGTGAACAAATACACTTTAAAAAGCTTCAAAGCGGACACTTGCAGCTATTAACTTGAATTTCAGCACATAGTTAAACTGTGGAATTCGCTACCACAAGATGTTGTGATGGCCACCAGTCTGGATGCTTATGTATACCAGTTACTGGGGAACATGAGCAGGAGCATGCTATTGCACTCATGTCCTACTTTTGAAGTGTCCCACAGGCAGCTGGTTAGCCACTGTGTGAACAGAATGCTGGACTAGATAGGCCCTTGGTCTGATCCAGTATGGCTCTGTCCTCTTTAAAGCACATAAGATGTCATCAGTTCAGTAGGCTTATTATTCCAGCACAGCCTTATCAGACCGAAAACTCCTCCTGTGAGTCATAACTGTATATAGCCAGTGCTTTGGGGGAGCTTATGTTGAATCAGCCTTATAAAGGTTAAATAGTATTAAAATTATCCCCCTTTCAAGGTGAACTAGTATACTTTTTTAAAAGCCTCAGAGCTGACATTGGCAGCTATTAACGCCGCTTTCCATCCTCAGCCCAGATTTCTGCGGCCTCGGAATTTATTATCAATTTCAGGTGAAGGAGACTCCTCTTAACATGTACATTTGGGCTGTGGAAAAACTAAAAAGGGTTGGAGTCTCCTTTTTCAAACCATACAGTACTTACTGGGAAGACTTCCTTTAGCGACGTGGCTCAGAATGAAACATAAGCAGCATTCACAGTCACAAGCATTGCCTGTTTTTCAGTTCAGCCTGGGTGGATGGACTATACCCACCAAATTGCTGCCCTACCTGTGTGGCAATTTGTCCTTGGAGCAACTGATTCAAACATACATTTCATTCATATGACCGCTGCTCCTCCACAGACCTACGGGGAAAAAAGCCTCAACTTGCTGCTGTGTGAATCAGCTCAGGAAAATGCTAGGATGCTTATTCAAAAACAAAGCGTAATTTTTTTACCCACTGGCTTCTTACTGGCATGTCCTTATCGCTGCAAAATTTGCAGTTGAACAGCAGTAGTTTGGTATTAAATTACTGCCAGAAGAGCCAGCAGTACTTTACTGCTGTTTCCCCTGGGAAGCTTAAAAGTGTGGATAGTTCTGAACAACCACTGCTGTCCTCCTGGGCAAAATAGATGGGTTGAGTGCCCACCTTTTACTCAGTGGAAGCAAATGGATGGCAGTAATTATTTTCCCCCAGCATGGAAGTCAGACAAAGAATAGCACTACTTTAATGTCCACTGACAAATCTTTGTGAACAGGATGGAAGTGGATTGCTTTGCTGCTGAACTAACATGTAGCCTTA
Organism: Shinisaurus crocodilurus; assembly: GCA_021292165.1. Classification (NCBI taxonomy): domain Eukaryota; kingdom Metazoa; phylum Chordata; class Lepidosauria; order Squamata; family Shinisauridae; genus Shinisaurus; species Shinisaurus crocodilurus. Next base: position 32,537,342 of record CM037876.1, read on the forward strand.
CAAACACTGGGAGAGAGCTGCTGGTGAATGTAACACCATCCTACTGCAGTATTCCACAAATCCATTATTACCCTGCTCAAGCACAATCATTGCCATAGGGTGGAGAATTTAGGTCCCGAGGAACCTCAGCTTAAAAAATCAAGGTAGAGATTTGATACCCACCTGACCTCAGTTACCCATACACTAGTTACCTCCAAGTTGGATTTCTATAATATGCTTTATGTGGGGCTGTCTTTGGACACAGTTCAGAAACTTCAACTCATGCAGAATACAGTGGCCTGGATGTTGGAGGGGGCCAGAAAGTCAAAGCATGCAGCACAGAATTTGTATTGGTTACCACACCTACCAGTACATTTCCATGCCCAACTCACAGCACTGGTGCTGCCCTTTAAGGCCCTTAACTGATCCTAACCTTTTATCTAAAGGGCCATATGACCTGCCTCTTCACTAAGTTTCAGATGTCCTGCTTGTCTGTCCACTGATAAGATCAGTTAGATTGCTGGGTATGGGAGACAATGCCTTCTTGGTTGTGGCCAGTGGTTATGGAGCTCCCTTCCTAATGAATTACATGTAGCACCTTTAGTGTAGGCTTTCAAGCAGGCCTTAAAAACATCTCTTCCAGGCTGCCTTTCCTAAATGTTTTCAGTTATGGCGCTGAGCTGTTTTTAAAATTTTTGAAATCTTAAAAGTTACAGCAGATTATGAAGCCTGGGCTGCTTTGTGATCATTTATAACACCTGATGATGGGTCAACCTTATCTATGTATCGGCTCCAGGTTTTTGAGGGCCCTTGAGCAAGGCCCCCTCATTCAGGGAGTCTACCTCAGGGGGCCAAATCCAGCCACCGCTGGCCGGGGACTCCCCAGATTGCCCCACCCCTTTCACCACCCACCCTTTGGTGGTTCCCCGGCTTTTGTGCAGTCCCCCCCCCCCAAAGATTGAAATGCCTCTCCTAAGGCTTAGTGGCAGTAAGAGCTTTAAGGCAAAATATGTCAATGTTCTTGGTATTTTGGCCCTGCCCATTTTGAAGTATTTGAGTATTTTGGCCTTACCACTGGAATGTGGCCACCAAGAACTTCTCCGAAATGGAATTCAACCCTTGGGCTGAAGGAGGTTCTGCACCCCTGGTTCCTACTCACCACCAATGTCACCAGCTGCTCTTGCTCCTCACCCTCTTTCTCATCATTGCTACTACAGTACTTGCTTGCTTGACAGGCAAAGAGCCAGTGAGCAAATAGGCAGTGGCATCTACTGCTCCGCTTCTTCACCACCTGGGGCCAGAACGAGAGGCAGGTAGATAAGCAGGCAACAATGGTGAAGAAGAGGAGGAACACATCCAGGGCACTCTTGTCATCGGGCCTCTGCTGGGGTGCAGGCCCTTGGCAGGTGTCCGACCATGCCTATCTTTGATGTTGGGCCTGATGGTCTTTATTGTGTACACCACTTTATAAGAACATAGTCCTGGTAGGTGGCCTAGATAGGCAGGTAAAAAAGATATGGAGGGAAGGAGCTGACAACACATGTTCATCAACCACAGAGCAAGCACAGCTTTGTAGCCAAAATGAGATGTAGATCAATGAACCAAATACTCGCTCAACTGTCTGTCTCTTCCTCCCTCCCCCCCTGGTTATAAGCAGACTGTTACCATTTTTTAAGTAGTTTGTTTTTGGAGTATATTTTTTAAGTGTCACATATTTATCCTTTCATTCATCATTGTATTAAGAAAAACAGAGAAGCAAAATTGTTGTGGAGGCTGCAGGCATATCTTCATATCATATCAGGGGGGGCAGGGGAGCCAGTCTGCGCAGTGCACAGCCAGCTTCTGCTTCAGTCAAGCAGTCAAGAGGAACATTTGGATTGACTGAAATGAGGGCGTTTCCAGGGCAGCCTCACTGCCCTAAAAAATAACATCTGTCTTCATCCTTACATTTCTAGCACATATGGCTGCCATAGAAACACTAGAACAGGTATGGACAATGCTTGAATTTCCACTGGTCAATTCCAAGAATTTCACACAATGCACAATTGGTCATTGCCACATAAAGTGCTGATGGCCACTAGCCTGGATGCCTTTAAAATGGGTTTGGGCAAGCTAATTAAGAATAGATTTTTCGATGGATATTAGTTCTGATGGCTAAATAGAATCTCCATGTTTGGAGGCCACCAAAGGCCAGTTGTTGAAGAGCAACAGTGAAAGCGTGCCATGCCGGCTGACTTCCTGGAAGCATCTGGGTGATCATTGAGAACAGAACACTGGATTAGTTGGAGCTTTGATCTGATCAAGTAGGGCGTACATTCTTAATTAGAATGACCTTGCTTCCCCAACAGTTTCCACATTCATCAGGTTCTGTAGTAATATATTATATATATATATATATATATATATGAAGTCCTGACTGAGTGACTCATCAATGCCCAGCTCAAACCGTTTAGTCTAGGAACGTGAAATTTTGAACATTGTTTTTATGATGTAGACACCCACTAAGGAAGGATTTTTGGAAATCCGTCCCTAAGGGGGTGAAAAAAGGTGGCAAAATTGCCCCTCTCTCATATCTCCTATGGGCAAAACAGGGGAGCAGTTATGCAAATTGGCCTCACCTCATAATTGCTGCAGGAGCCAATAGGAGCAGTTATGCAAATAGCCCATACAACACTTAGAATGTTTGTATGAATTCCTGCAGGGGCCAATAGGGGTGGGTATGCAAATCTCCCCTAGGCCATTTAGAATGTTCTCTGAGGGGGAGAAAAGGGAGGGAAACTTTTTAAATGACTGAATTACTTGTGTGGGGCGTCGTCACATAGGCTCCATCACGTTTTGACAGATCTACCCCAAACTTGGCGCGGTCACTCATCACCTGTAGACTCTCAGGATTAACCTGATTTTTTCTTTAGGATCAGATATTTCTGTCAGAAAAGTTTTCTGTTGCCAGCACCCAGCCGAAACATTACACTTTCAGTCAGAGACACTGTATCTTCTCCATTGTACCAAATCCTAAAATCCACGCGAGCACAGCCGCGGGCAACAGCTAGTTCACAATAATAATAATAATCCACATTTTATCCAGGGAAATCAGATGCCAAGGTTGGGCTGTATCCAATGTTAGTCCTACTTAGAGTAGACCCATTGAAATGAATGAGATAGAAGTTAGACTAACATTCGATACAGCCCATAGTCACCAAACATGCAACAACTAAGGTTGCCACTTATGGACAGTCTACCTAAGGCTAGATAAACTGGAGATAAATTGGAGTTCAATTTGGTCCCCAATAATGGCTTCCAGTGCCAAGGATATTTCCCCATTATGCACCACAATATGCCTTCTTCCATGCAAGTAGGGCACAAGGAGTTCTTTAACTCCCTGCCCCCAACATTATGTGAGGATAATGTCCCCTGGCAGCTTCTTTTCCTTATTCATCTCAGCTGATCATTACCACTTGCCTATTTCTTGGCTCACACAGGAGAGCGAGAGGGGCACAAAAAGGTTACAGTTTGTGTGGGGGTTGATGGTGGTGTTAAAAGTCCCTTTGCACAGGGGCTGATGGACAGAGCCAATGATGCTGACCCTTCAACCTTTGCTCAGTCGAAAATAAAGGTTGCAATAAAAATAAATTACCAATCACAGATCTACCCAGTCAGCATGGCAGCAAAGTGAAAAGGAAATCTAGGGGCTTAGTGAGACCACAGTGTCCTCGTGAATCATGGAGGCGCATCATTGTAACTAACAAGTACAGACTTGAAAATAGGTTGCTAACAGTTAACGGTCATTATGCTCTCTCATAGACAGCATACTCTGCCCACCCACTGATCTTGCTTTGCATAGGAGCCACAGTGCAGTGAATGGCAAAGGCTCCTGAGAAAGGTGGCTGTGAACAGTCTGGTTAGAAACATAAGAAGCCACCTGATACCAAGTCAGATCATCAGTCCATCTAGCCCAGTACTGGCAACAATGATTGGCAGCGGCTCTACAGGTTTCAGGCAGGACCCTTTCCCAGCCCTACCTAAAGATGCCGGGGATCAAACCTGGAACCTTTGGCATTAAAAGAAAGCATATGTTCTACGACTGAACTATGGTTCTGGCTGCTGAGCTGGAGGCGACTTGTTCTAGTCCAGCTGGGGCCAAGATAGTGGTTCTTCTGGAAAATTTTGGGGAAGGAACACAATTGAGAGGTAGAATGGAGATTGGAGAAGGTTCCAGGTTCAATCCCTGACATGACATCCCCTAGTTAAGACAAGGATCAGGTAGCAGCTGATGTGAATGACTTCTGGCTGAGAACCTGGGGAGTGGCTGCCAATGAGAGCAGATAATACTGGGCTAGCTGACCTGGCATTAGGCAGCTTTTCCTGGCCCAGTTATATGACATCTACTGCTATTTATTGAGTTGTTCCTTATGAGAAATAAGTTGATACACCAAAAAAAATAAAAAATGAGCTCTTTTCATAATAGGACTTATGATCGGAGCTCTTGAAATACAAATTGAAAAAAACATTATAAAAGTACAGCAACCATAGCAACAACTTCCTCTTGCTAACAAACTGGTTAAAAATACCAGCCAGGTTGCAAATTTAGCAGGGACCAAGACACTGATATTGACTGGGTTCAGACATGATAACCCACGGTCAAGGGTTGAGTGTGGGTTGTTGTTGAACTGTGGGTTAACATGATGTCTGAACCCAGCTGCGCTAACAACCCATAGCTTGTTAATCACGAACAGCCCATGAAGAGAACCCATAGTTGGGTTGTGAACTGTGGGTTGTTCACCATGGTTTATCTTGGCTGGCTTCACACAACACAATAACCCATGGTTGAACAACAACCCATGGTTCAATGACAACCAACACTCAACCCATACTCAACCCTTGAGTGTGGGTTATTGTGTTATCTGAACCGTCATAATAAGCATGTTCCATCCTTACAACATATCCCATATATACCAACCTGAACTTTAAGACCTTCTTCTGAGGTCTTATTCCAAGTGCCCCCTTACGAAATGAAAAGCAAGTAACAACCAGGGAGTGCATTTTTGGTGGTAGTACCCCAGTTATGAAACAATCTTCCCAGAGTGGTTGGCATGGCACCACCATCCCTGTGGTCTTCTTGGCACCAGGTAAAGATCTTATGGTTCAACCAGGCCCTTTAAATAACTCATGTATTCTGGACTTCTTGAGTTTTAACATGTGTTTAAATTTGGGGGGTGCTATGAGCTTCGCTTTTTGCTGTATTTTATGTTGCTATTGATTTTACGGTTTTATGTTCTATTTTGTATCTAAACTGTTTTTATTTATAAGCCAGCCAGGAAACTTTACATTACGGGGCGACAGACAAAATATTGTAAACAAAATATCCTGTCAGGACTATAGGGCAGAGTCCACATTTGCACAAAATTGCAGCACTGACATTAACTCGTCAGGAGACTCGGCATTGCAGCGATCGTTGCAATTCTAAGAGCCTGCTTAGATGCAATCTTCTGCAAGCGGAAAGTAGAACAGGCTTCAATGTTCATTTGCATACTGCTACCCAGAATCCTTTTCTGACTCACAGCTATTTCAGCACTCACACGAGACTATAATACTGGTTGTTTTGTTTTTCCTGATCAGTAAGCCTAGCAATAATTGAGCATGGTTTTGCTTCTTTCCCATATTATTCTAATGACTGTAATCCAGGAACAAGCAGAATTAAAAGAGCATGGTATTGGATACCTAGTCCCATTGCTGTGCTTTTAATGCAAGAACCAAACCAGCTGATGAAAGTAGTTCATAAATAAAGCTTGCCTCACTTGATTTTGAAACTGAAGACTCTCGCACAGGAAGTGGTGGTTCGTGCTGTTTCCCCAAAAGAGCATTTCACAAAAACTAAGGTAGCAGCAAGAAGTTAGAGCTGTAAGGCCAAACACACACCACTTTATCCATCACCTTTCTCCATGACAGGATTACGGTATCCCCATTTTAAGCAATTTGCACACATTACACAGCAACAAACTTAGGTTTGCAACCATGCACAGCCAGTGGCAAAGGTAGGCATGGTTGGACACTTGTCAAGGACCCAACCCCAGAAAGCTGCCGCTAAAAAGTCTCCTGGACTTGCTCCTCCCCTTCACCATTGCAACCTGCTTTTGTTTTAGCCGAGGCAATGGTGGTGGTGGTGGATGGTGAGTAGATGCCACTGCCTACTTGCTCACTGACTTCCTGTCTGTCAAGCAAGTATGTGGTAGCAATTATGAGAAAGGGGAGGAGCAGCAATAGCAACTGGTGACAATGGCTTGTGAGAAGATAGACTCACTGAGGGAGGGGGCCCATGGCTCCTGAAAAACCTGTAGTCGGCACTGCACCATGCATGCACTTAACAGGAAAATATATCCAGTCTCAATTATCTGACAAGTGGAACTGAATGATGACTGTTATTTATTCAATTGTGAGTCACCTTAGAGCCAAAGCTCTCAGGGAAGCATACATAAACACAAAATAAAGCACATATTGTCAAACATCTACTGTCACATTCACACATCACACTTTAAGTGTAAATATGCCCCCACCCACCCCAAAAAGATGTAAACCTAAAATTATGATGTGTGAAGAGGCCATAAGTCATATCTACAACTAGGATTGCATAGCAGACTTGGTTCTGTGACAGAAAGGAAGCAAGTGAAACTTTCCTCATCACGTTTCCATGTCAAAAAAGCTACACCACTTGAACATCCACTAATTATAGCCAGCAAGAACAGAGGCAGCACTCCTATCAACATGCACCAAACCAACCACAGATTACCCTGATCTCCTTAACTGCAGTAGGACACATAGAGCAAGACTAAACAGTAGCCAGGACAGTTTAACACAATCCAGACACTCTTCCTAAGTGAGGTAAAATACATACCATTGGAACAGCAAAAAGCCAGCAAGGCAACTGCCCTAGCAATTAAGTCATTCAGAGTGGCTGAAGGGTAGAACTTCAAATGTGAATGAAGATCCACCCACAGGCTCCTTCTTAGTCTTATTGGCACAATTCTTTTAAAGTAGTGAGAACTCTGATGCGTATATTTTTATGTGAAATGTGTATCATAGGTGGAAATTATCTATTTTCAGAGCAAATGTGAACAGCAAAAAATAGTGCTTAAACCTCAGGCCAGCTCTAAGTCCACCATTTCCACTCTACTTACAGACTGAAGTTTTCTAGCATTTTGGGGAAATACAATTTTCTCCCTCACATACTCTAGTAGGCCATCATAACACAAACCCAACATTTCCCTTAACCATTTGGCTTTGTATCCATGGCTTAAATTTGGATCAAGGATTACGAGGGTTTCCCCAGAAAAACTAAGACTGGTTTTTAGTGCCAATAATGGAACATGTGAAGATATAGAAGAGGCACCTTTGACCATATGCAAAATTCTTCGATCATCCTACTTTGTGGATAAAGGGTGTTCATATCCCTCTGGGATGACGGAGCAAGGCACCCAGACACACTTGAACCCTGCCATCTGTCTTTTCAGAGCTCAAATGCCAACTACATCTTCTCTCACCACGTAGCAACTTACAGGAGGGTGCAATGTGCTACATAGTGTAGAAATTTCTTTTAAATACAATTTCCCTACAAAATGAGTAGCTCCACAACTCTGCTTTTCACAAAAAATTGGTTAAAAATTGGTTATTCCTCAAGTGCAAAAAAAAAAAAAAAAGTGACAAAATCAAAGTGGCCGTTTATTTTTGTGCAGGCACTTTTGTGTAGCTTTCAGTATTTGCATTTTCTGTGCCTCCTTGTGGTGTTGGTCTTGATTATTCCTTATTGCTTAGGGACTAGAGCAGAACATGAAGGATTTTTTTTTTACATAGACAAGGATTTGTGGTGGGTGCTAGAATGGGCCCCCATGCTCCTCCCCCTATAGGGTTATTTTCAGAATTGTCTGTTTCCTCCCACACAAAATGTTTACACTACAGTTCAGGATTGCAATGCAGCTTCAGACTTGCATATGAAGGAAGTTCTTCCTTGGTGTGGAGTGTATTCCTCAAGATCTTATGATACAGCTCTGGTGGCTGATGTTCTTTCCACTGCATATGGAAAATGTTGAGGGCTTTCAAATCCTTCTGAAAACTAAAAAAAAGTGACCAATCCTATACGTACATTTGAAAGATCAAGGGAAGGAGACTGACTGAACAACAACAAAATGTAGAAGCTTTTGGGATTTTTTAATTCTTCATTAGTAGGCACTTAATTCAAGAAATAAATAAAAGTCAACATTAGCATGGTAAGTAATCCCTCAATTGCACCCTCCTAAACTCACCCCCAAGTCTCCAGTGTCACTGGAGTAACATTGGAAGCTACCACAGAGGAGCAGCCACACCACTCCTGTAATGCAAGGACAGGAGACTACCATAAATATTAGAAATTATCTGACCATCAGGGTAAGATTAGAATTCTTGTGTAATGGGGCACAACACTATATACAGTTAATTCCAAATGCCCATAATAATCAAACTGATCAGCTAATAGTTAATGTTCAGGAGCTAGTTAATAGGGTGATAATCAACTTTTAAGATTATCCCAAGTAAATTATTCTACTACAGGATGGTGACAGATTGCTTTCTCTTTGTTACTGCAATAAAAGGTTACCCCACTCATGAAAGCAGCATGGCTCTGAAGGTAATTTAGCTACCTCTATGAAAAGGATGTTGGACTCTGCCCAAGTTATTTCTAGGAAATAGGAGAACAAGCAATACAGCGGATGAACCAAGCCCTGCAAAGTTATGTAAACAAAATGGTTGTTTCTTTTTGAAGTAGAGGGGCAAGACTTTCTGAATATCCAACTTACCTGTCATCGCAAGCAACAGCTTTGCCTGTCATCAAACTGTTACACACAAAAGAAGTCCTACTTCCCTCCTGTCAAGATGGTAACCCTAATGATACGCAGCATGTTGGTCACTGGATATAACCAGGAGAACTGAAGTGTAAAAAGAGCCAATGTGTTGCAATGGAACCACCTAAATTCAAAACCCTACTCTTATGATGTTGCCTAGATCAGGAAGTCTCAAACTGTGGCTTGCAAAAAGGCCATTCAGGTGATACATGGCAAGGTTACATAATAGCTGAGTATCTGTACTTAGCCCTCCGCTTGATTATTATTTTTCTGACAATGGAGACAGAGGCCATTTTGACCAAGGCTGGATTATCAAACAGGCTAACAAGACCCAGCCCTAGGGTTTGTGATTGTCATAATACATTGCTGGTTTTGATGATGCTAATGTTGAAGAGTTATTAGAACAACAGCTGTGCTTTTGTTTCTAGAACAGACCCCCAGCAATTTTCAATTAGTCCATACAGAAAACACATGTGCTGAGAACTGCTGACTTATCTATTGTGCAACTCCCCATTTACAGAACCCTGAGCTCTTCAGATAGCAAGCAGGACAGACATATGAGACACAGACAGCTTCATCACCAATGCTTATCTAAATATTACCAGAGTTTTTTAGTTTTTTCATTCATGAAACTGAGGTCAGGTCTACATATGCAGGAGAATGAGGTAGTAGAGTGGACTATATCACAGCTGGTTGTAAGTGGAGAAGGGCTTTGAAAAAACTAAGAAAAGATTAGCAGATCAGAGAAATTCTAAAACAGCCTGCTTCCTGCATGCTAATTTTCTACTTCCAGGGAGGTGGTGGTGGTTTTAAAACATAGTGGTGGACTCAAAACTATCATCGGCACCTACACTGTTGAATGCATACACCAGGACTAAGAAACAATGCCTATATTGGTTACGTCCATAATACCAATAGAAGCCTGAACCATTATTCCTTTTGTCTTTAAAAGGAAGAGCGACAACAGCACAGCTACTTGGAACTGCTGCTAGAAGATGCGGGATGACCTTGGTATAGATGTCTTGTTTTTCTACAATCAATGCAGTGGACAACGCAGAACAGACGCAACAGTGCTATCACTAGATTAAAGGCTCAGATGCCATTTGGAATCAAATGGATCTGAACCATTCCTATTTAAAAAATAAGGTGTTGAAAGTATTCCAAGGCGAATGTAGCTTTAAACAGCAATGAAGCTTGTAGAATGCAGGTTAAGAACTCCATACAGAAAAATCTCTGAATACACATCTGGTTAGTAAAAATACAAGGATTAGGTAATGGGCAATACCTCCTCCTAGGTGGATAAAGTGTAGTCAAGCCAGCAGCAGTGAACTACTTGAACCTAGTAACTTCTCCACACTGCCATCTGATCACAAGAAGTTGGAACAAAGTCAGGGAACACCTGAAATTGTCCCTCAAGAAGTCTAAACCTCCGGGAGTCATTGGATACAACAGATTAATTTAATGCTATTTTGAAGATAGGCACCCGTGCACAACAGCACTTAACTTGCTTCCATCTTTTCATTCTGGCCCTCACCGTGACATCAACTGCATTAGGAAACTGCACTTTATGAAGAGTTTAGGATTGGTTACTCTGCTATATTGACTGCTCATATATGTTGCCTATAGCCAGCTTATGAATTCAAAGCTTCATTTACTTCCCATTTCAAGCCTTTGGAGCTGCAGCAAATAGGTTGTGTTAGACTAGTATAGGCTAAGTCATAGAGTTAAGAAGGGTTGCAGTTCTAAAAATTCTAACACTTATGCAAATACATTTATGCAAACTTGCACAATGCAAGGATTAGCTACATGCAATGATTGTGCATGTTTAGATTTTTTTTGCCTGTGGAAGGAAAGCTAAAAGCCTTGGTCAAACTAAGACAAATTACATGATAAACCAGTTTTACTAGACATAGAAGCATGGAAATCATTTCACTACCAAACCGTGACATTGGTTCCCTAACTAGTTTTGCATCAAATTTCTGCATGATAGTTGATAAGCAAATTTCAAGTGTAGTTTTAGAAACTAGTCTCTCAGATAATAGCAATTCTGTATTTTCAAAGTAGTGTTACATAATCATGGGAAAATGTGCACTGGATCAAAAGCCAATACGTAACTAATGGTATGATCCTAGAATAGTCTCCTCTCAACTTTACACATCAGTCATAAACTTCTAGATTGTAAACAAGGGCTGGGACTGTCTTGTTATTGAACTATAAGCTGCTTTTGTCTGAAGAGTGGGGTAAAAATGCTTTAGATAAATAATCTATTTATATGGGAGGTCCTTTCACTGGAATTTACTTTGTGTGTTTAGAATGGCTACCACATATAATCCAGCTGAAGTGGAACACTTTCAAGTCCCATTGATCTCAACAGGAGAATGAAGTGCATGCTTAAACTTCTCAGTTAAGATCAGGGAAACAATTTTAGTTTTGGTTGAATCATTCCAATGTTTTAATAGTTAGTAGTTCATATAACAGTGCTGTGCTTGTCTGTGCTAGGAAAGCAGCTGGTTGCAAATTGAACAGAGAAGACTGAACAAGTAACTGGCCCTAATACTGCAAGTAATACCCCTTTTTCCCCAAAGGCTTTTTAAAAATTGCCCAGCAGTGACAAACTTACCCTGGACACGCCCAAAAGGTAGGTTTTCACCATATTTTAAAGTTGAAACAAACCATGGCCAGACTACATATTCCACTTTTATAAAAGTTACAGTTTAACATTTATTTTACATCTAGGTTTCCACAATTATGTGGAGACAAGAAATTCGGATGCACAGAACTATAAGCAGTGCCAAAAGTGGAGCTAGAAGTCACAGAAGCACAAACTGATAGTACAGGACTGGAATATGCTGAGCCATAGACAACGATAGAGACAAAACCATGAGTTTAGGAAGAAGAGAGAAAGGTAAGCTACCTTATCAACAAGATCAAGAAGAGTGGCACAAGACAGTGCTTCTCAAAACAAAAAACCCAGTAGCAATGACTTTATTCATTCATTTTAGTCACCAGAAATAAGTGGCCACTGCAGCAAAAATGTTCATTAATGTAAGTGGCAGCATGGTAGTCCTTTGATGGAAAGCAAACATCCCACATAGAAAAGTCACTTCAACACAACCTCATGACAATTCCCACATCAAAACAGTACTTTATTTTGCAATTTTTGCCTCATTACTCCCACATAAAGATCTTTCAGCTGTCAAGTGTACAAGGTGAAGAAAAGCTTCTCAGTCAACAAGCTGGGTGCATCTGGAAAGGTCTCCACAATACACCAGTACATATATCAGCTGGGTCCCAAGTCCATATTTGAACTCTTGGCTCCCAGTACCTTGTGTAGCACACTAAAGTCTACACTACTAGATTAGCTTATTAGTTCTGCATACTCCAGGGCTGATCAATGTGTCAACCTGAACACAGACCAAGTATTATAACTGAACATGGCAAAAGGTTCACTCTACTAACTTCACTTCATTATTTGATGTCAAACAATGAGGCAAATCCCAACAAGTATATACAAAAACCACCTTTGCTTTTACAAAAGATTGTGTTTCCCATATTGATTAATCCAGGCAGCTAACTCATTGGTTTATGTAACTTTATTGAAGAAAATAAAATCAATTACTAGGAGAGCTATTAGTTGATCACTCATCCATTGACAACTTGCATCATTTATTCAGTGCTATATTAAACTGTTGTGGAAGATAGATTAACTAATAGCTCCAAGCATCCTAACAAAATTTAAATGAGTTACAAAAATGTTCCGAGACCCTATTTTGGAATACATGGGATGTTGGACTTCCAATTTCCATTCTCTGTAGAACAAGAACTGGTCATTCCTTTATTGACATGCATAAGATACATCACGTGTTCTGTTCTGCTGATGCTACAGGTTCTGTACCAATTCTCCAGCCATACCAGTTATGAGCACAAGTATGTCATGAAACCTCAGTCTCTAACACTGGAAGGTTTTAAAAAAAGATGGATGATGCTACAGCAATGTTATTTCCTGTGATGTGAGCAATCTGAACATCCATCTCCCCTCCCTTTGGGTGATATCTTCAGTAGAACTGTTAGAGCAGTGAGGAATGATTTCAATCTCATAACCAAGTTAGAGTGAAGACATTGGCCACAACACACATGCTCCATTTAAAGAATTCAGAATCTTGGGCAATTGTTCTTGTATAACTACTTTACAGATTCTAAAAAGCAGTTATTGTCCAAAGCTGGAAGAGCTAAAGTCTTCTCAGATGAGCATGTGCATGAATGGATAGAGGTAAATTAAAAAAAAAAAAAGATGAGGTCTGACAGGGGAGCAGCCGGATAAGAAAATCAAAAAGGAACAGTAATTTAAAGTTTATTCCAGCTATAATGCAGGTTATTCTGACTTAAGGTAGCATCACATGGCATACTTCTGAGTCCATTCCCGAGATATTCTGTTGTACCTGTAAAAGGAAAATATGTTAAGCAAAATCAGCAAAAACACAATTGGCAATAAAAAAAATTAAGGGATTTCCACATATTAAAGTCACTTTCAATTTCCCAGGAACATGCTCATATACACCACCATTAGCAAAGAACTAGATATATTCAAATGAAACCTAGAAACATAAGCTTTTGAAGCAGAAACCACATTCAGATCCAACAGGGAGAAAACTCAAAAGCATAGCGAAGAGAAGTACTTGTTGCTGCTGTAGAGAATCTACTTCAGATCTGATACTATAGAGCAATTGGCTAGTTTCATATACAGTAATACCTTGGATTGCAAGTAACTTGGTTTGAGAGTGTTTTGCAAGACAAGCACATTTTAAAATATTTAATTTTTTTTTACTTGATATACAAGCAATGTCTTGCAATACAAGTACAGTCATGCCTTGGATTGAGAGCATAATTCGTTCCGGAAACGTGCTTGTAATCCAAAACACTCTTATATCAAAACGAAATTCCTCAAAATAAATTTGTACAGAGATTTTTAATTTAAGCCGTACTACAGTACTTGTACTTGTATTGCAAGACGTCACTTGTATATCAAGCCAATTTTTTTAAAATAAATATTTAAAAATTTGCTTGTCTTGCAAAACGCTCTCAAACCAAGTTACTTGCAATCCAAGGTATTACTGTACTGTAGTACGGATTAAATTAAAAATCTCTGTACAAATTTTTTGGGGGGGATTTCGTTTTGATATAAGAGTGTTTTGGATTACAAGCACGTTTCTGGAACGAATTATGCTCTCAATCCAAGGCATGACTGTATCTAGAAATGCTTGAATTTCTATCTCCAAACAAAGCAGACCAGTTTATTAAAAAATGGCAATATAAGAAATTAGAATTCCTGACATAGCATCCCTACACTTCCATTTTTTATCTAATCCAAAGCAATCCAAATAGCACAAACCAAGAAATATAACTTGCACCAACTCCAACAATCTACAAATCTGGCCCTGTGAACAGCTATGATTCAAGCCAACTACCTTGAAATATCCCCACCCTAACATACTAGTACTTTTAGCATTGTTCTTGACCACTGAACTAGACTGCTAGAGGACTGTGGGCAAAGCACATATGGCATTTTTTATCCAGCATACAATTATAAGTACTGCATATTAGAATAATGTGCAAGTAGAGGTGGATATTCAGTTATGTTATGGCAGGTAACACAAAAACTCCAAACTTTTTCAAACAGCACAAACAAGCCCTTTAACACTAAATATAGCCAGCCCCTCTAAAAAAAACAGGGATATTGAGAGCTGCACAGTACTCCACTGAAACAGTGTCGGTGCTATATTTACATGCTCAGTTATTATGTTAGTGTCTACTTATACATGCCTAGTAGGTTTTGTACTTCATGAATTCTGAATTTCATCTGCTCAACAATCTGGATTAATGACCAAAGACATCTTCTCTCTGAAGTACCACCAAAAATACTTACCAGAAAGTTCGAGAACCAAGATAGATCTAGAAAACCTTCTCTTCTATTTGGCTATACTTGTTTTCCATGCAAAAATAGGTTTCTCACTCTGAATACAGATCAAGCAGTTAAATGTTGTATTTCAGTAACTGGTACATTCTTTTATTCGTTAGTTAATCCAGTGCCTTAAAGCATGCTGCACTCAAGTGCAGAAGTCCTCACATCATTAACGCACCATGAAGTGCAGAGGGGGTCTTACCCTACAGCATAGCGTATTTCTCTGTCCACTCTCTTGCTAACCTATTGTACCTAATTGGATAAGTATATTTAGTAACGAAGACAAGCCAATAGATCCCTCTTAAGTCTACCTGGGCAAGATTTAATTGCAAACTTGAAGCAGAAAGCAGTTCTAAAACTAATGGGTAGTTTTGATGCAACCACAGTTAAGCCCAAAACAGAAGGCAATAATTAAATCATGAGAGTAGCCAATAGCTTGTGCTCCGCCCCCCACATCCCCCTCAAATCTAGTTATGTTGTTGTTTTTAAACTGTTCCATGACAATCTTATAAGAGGAACATAAACATTTTGGTCAGTGTTAAACTCTAATTTCCATTCTAGCACTCTCCTGGAGCCTTCTGGATATAAAAACCAGAACATTTTACCTAAGTCAGTCTCCAATTCTAGAAGAGCAGAAGTGACTCAACTGTTCTCTAACCACCATCTCTCCACTAAAGCAGTCTTTCCAAGGGAGCTATACTTACTTGTCTCTGTCTGTTTTATAGATACGTGCAATCTCTGGCACTAGGGGATCATCTGGATTTGGGTCACATAGCAGTGAACAAATGGATAAGAGAACTGCAACAAAAAGTAGCATTTACAGAGAGATCTGAGAGAAAGGACTGTAAATCATTCAACAAAAGACAAGTTACGGTAGTTATGTTTCTTCATGTGTATGTAGAACAAGTCCATATACTTTATCGCAAAAGGGTTGGCTATAGGTTGAAAGGGCTTGACTAGGTTGGCTGCAATGACAACTACATGCTTACTGAAAGCCAGTTTTTTAATACAAAACTGATCTTTCCTTTGCTGATAATTACAAAACACAAATATCCTAGATTTTCAGTTACCGGTAGTTTGAAGACTTTTCCTAGGGTTATCAGTTCTAACAGCCATATTGTCTTCATTCCTCTTGGCCTGTTCAACACTTTGAACACCACTCCACACAACATAGTACGTGGTTAGATTAATCCAAGTCCAGATATAAAGCTTACTGCTCCTTACCAAGAATCATAATTCTCTATGTAGATTCCCCTTTAGCCAAAGCACTGTTGATGGCTTTTTCTAGGAAGCCTCACTTGTCAGTAAGACAGAGATATACCAATGAAGCAAGTATTGAATAATATCTCTCTATTAAAAAAAAAACTTTTGAAATTATCAGTATTGGCTTGCTAGCAACTGGTTGAATATTGTGAAGGGCTTTAAAGTCACATGTAAGTGCCCCTCAACTTCAGCGTCATCACTTTAATACCTTACAGTTTCATATGCTGAAATGTTTGTGTATTTTAAGCTAGTTTCTCTCTAAAATCAATTAAAACCCAATATCTAAAACAGCACATAGTTATATACTGCAAATTTCAGTAGCCATGACATGAATGAGAATTGAAGGCAAAACACTCAAATATCTAGGGGCAGAGCGAATAACCTTTTTCATGTTGCCTCTTTCGATAAAAGATTTAAAATATGCAAGACTTTTATGAAACCAATTATGGTACTTCTGCCCAAATACTCTGCTTACCTTTAGAAATAGTTAAAGCAGGAGACCACTGTGACCTTAGAATGTCGAGACAAATGCTGCCATTACTGTTAATATTTGGATGATAAATTCTTGTTGTAAATGCAACCTAAAAGAAACATACATCAGTCTGCAGTTAGCATGCATGTCCTTTTAACTGGATTAAAGGTGCCACTTGTCAAAATGTTCAGAGTATACACAAGGCTACTTATTGAAGCTAAGGGGAAAAAGTTGTCCACATGTTAAATCTTCATCTGCGAACTGGTCTGGTGTTTCTAGGGTTAAATGCTTACATTTCAGTCATGTGGAACACAACTAATATGTGTATGTATACACACAAAGTCTGAATATTTACAACTGATGTACCGTATTTTTCGCTCCATAAGACGCACTTTACCCCCCAAAAAAACTAGGTGGAAATGTCTGTGCGTCCTATGCAGTGAATATAGTAAAAAAAAAATTTTACTTTTTTTTTTTTAACTTTCCTCTGCTGGTCCGGAAGAGCGGAGGACTCCTGGGTGGGGCGGGGGAAGCCCCCGCCTCTCAGCTGTTTTTTTTTTTTTTTTTTTTTTTAATTTGTACCATACAGTAAGTGCGTCTTATGGTCCGGTGCGTCTTATGGAGCGAAAAATACGGTATATGTTCAGAGTGATATGCAAAGGTGAGGGGCATGTTTATGGCAACCTGCCAGAGAACAAGTAGTGTCATTTCATATATTCACTGTGAATAAACGTCAAATCTGACAAGAGCTACCGTATTTTTCGCTCCATAAGACGCACTCCCCCCCCCCCCCCAAAAACTAGGTGGAAATGTCTATGTGTCCTATGGAGTGAATACCGTAAAATATATATATATATATATATATATATATATATATATATATATATATTTTAACTTTCCTCTGCTGGTCCAGAGCGGAGGACTCCTGGGCAAGGCGGGGGAAGCCCCCGCCAAACAGCTGATTCCCGCCGAACAGGTGATTCCCGCCGAACAGCTGTTTGTTTTTTTTTGTTTTGTTTTTTTACTTTCCTCTGCTGGTCCGGAGCGGAAGACTCCTGGGCAGGGCGGGGGAAGCCCCCGCCAAACAGCTGATTCCCGCGGAACAGCTGATTTAATTTTACTTTTTTTTTTTTAACTTTCCTCTGCTGGTCCGGAAGAGCGGAGGACTCCTGGGTGGGGCGGGGGAAGCCCCCGCCTCTCAGCTGTTTTTTTTTTTTTTTTTTTTTTAATTTGTACCATACAGTAAGTGCGTCTTATGGTCCGGTGCGTCTTATGGAGCGAAAAATACGGTATATGTTCAGAGTGATATGCAAAGGTGAGGGGCATGTTTATGGCAACCTGCCAGAGAACAAGTAGTGTCATTTCATATATTCACTGTGAATAAACGTCAAATCTGACAAGAGCTACCGTATTTTTCGCTCCATAAGACGCACTCCCCCCCCCCCCCCAAAAACTAGGTGGAAATGTCTATGTGTCCTATGGAGTGAATACCATAAAATATATATATATATATATATATATATATATATATATTTATTTTAACTTTCCTCTGCTGGTCCAGAGCGGAGGACTCCTGGGCAAGGCGGGGGAAGCCCCCGCCAAACAGCTGATTCCCGCCGAACAGGTGATTCCCGCCGAACAGCTGTTTGTTTTTTTTTGTTTTGTTTTTTTACTTTCCTCTGCTGGTCCGGAGCGGAAGACTCCTGGGCAGGGCGGGGGAAGCCCCCGCCAAACAGCTGATTCCCGCGGAACAGCTGATTTAATTTTTTTTTTTTTTTTTAACTTTCCTCTGCTGGTCCGGAAGAGCGGAGGACTCCTGGGTGGGGCGGGGGAAGCCCCCGCCTCTCAGCTGTTTTTTTTTTTTAAAAAAATTTTCCCTTTGTACCATACAGTAAGTGCGTCTTATGGTCCGGTGCGTCTTATGGAGCGAAAAATACGGTATATGTTCAGAGTGATATGCAAAGGTGAGGGGCATGTTTATGGCAACCTGCCAGAGAACAAGTAGTGTCATTTCATATATTCACTGTGAATAAACGTCAAATCTGACAAGAGCTACCGTATTTTTCGCTCCATAAGACGCACTCCCCCCCCCCAAAAAACCTAGGTGGAAATGTCTGGTGTGTCCTATGGAGTGAATACCATAAAATATATATATATATATATATATATATATATATTTATTTTTAACTTTCCTCTGCTGGTCCAGAGCGGAGGACTCCTGGGCAAGGCGGGGGAAGCCCCCGCCAACAGCTGATTCCCGCCGAACAGGTGATTCCCGCCGAACAGCTGTTTGTTTTTTTTTGTTTTGTTTTTTTACTTTCCTCTGCTGGTCCGGAGCGGAAGACTCCTGGGCAGGGCGGGGGAAGCCCCCGCCAAACAGCTGATTCCCGCGGAACAGCTGATTTAATTTTATTTTTTTTTTTAACTTTCCTCTGCTGGTCCGGAAGAGCGGAGGACTCCTGGGCAGGGCGGGGGAAGCCCCCACCTCTCAGCTGATTCCCCGTGGAACAGCTGATTTTTAAAAAAATAAAATAATTATTATTATTTTATTTTTATTTTTTTACTTTCCTCTTCTGGTCCGGAAGAGCGGAGGACTCCTGGGCAGGGTGGGGGAAGCCCCCGCCTCTCAGCTGATTCCCCACGGAACAGCTGATTTTTTTTAAAAAAAAAAATATTATTATTATTATTATTATTATTATTATTATTATTATTATTATGTTATTATTATTTTATTTTATTTTTACTTTCCTCTGGTAGTCCGGAAGAGCGGGGGACTCCTGGGCATGGCGGGGGAAGCCCCCGCCTCTCAGCTGATTCCCTGTGCAACAGTTGATTTTTAAAAAAATAAAATTATTATTATTTTATTTTATTTTTATTTTTTTACTTTCCTCTTCTGGTCCGGAAGAGCGGAGGACTCCTGGGCAGGGTGGGGGAAGCCCCCGCCTCTCAGCTGATTCCCCACGGAACAGCTGATTTTTAAAAAAATAAAATTATTATTATTATTTTATTTTATTTTTATTTTTTTACTTTCCTCTGCTGGTCTGGAGCGGAAGACTCCTGGGCAGGGCGGGGGAAGCCCCCGCCAAACAGCTGATTCCCGCGGAACAGCTGATTTAATTTTTATTTTTTTTTTAACTTTCCTCTGCTGGTCCGGAAGAGCGGAGGACTCCTGGGCAGGGCGGGGGAAGCCCCCACCTCTCAGCTGATTCCCCGTGGAACAGCTGATTTTTAAAAAAATAAAATTATTATTATTATTTTATTTTATTTTTATTTTTTTACTTTCCTCTTCTGGTCCGGAAGAGCGGAGGACTCCTGGGCAGGGTGGGGGAAGCCCCCGCCTCTCAGCTGATTCCCCACGGAACAGCTGATTTTTTTTAAAAAAAAAAATATTATTATTATTATTATTATTATTATTATTATTATGTTATTATTATTTTATTTTATTTTTACTTTCCTCTGGTAGTCCGGAAGAGCGGGGGACTCCTGGGCATGGCGGGGGAAGCCCCCGCCTCTCAGCTGATTCCCTGTGGAACAGTTGATTTTTAAAAAAATAAAATTATTATTATTATTTTATTTTATTTTTATTTTTTTACTTTCCTCTTCTGGTCCGGAAGAGCGGAGGACTCCTGGGCAGGGTGGGGGAAGCCCCCGCCTCTCAGCTGATTCCCCATGGAACAGCTGATTTTTAAATAATAATAATAATAATAATAATAATAATAATAATAATAATAATAATAATTATTATTATTATTATTATTATTATTATTATTATTATTATTATTAATAATTTTTTAATTATTTTATTTTTATTTTACTGTCTTTTGCTGGTCCGGAAGAGCGGAGGCCTCCTGGGCAAGGTGCCTCTCAGCTGATTCCCCACGGAACAGCTGATTTTTAAAAAAAAAAATTGGGGGGGGTACCATATTAAGTGCGTCTTATGGTCCGGTGCGCCTTATGGAGCGAAAAATGCGGTATATTATTACCTCATTCTTTTGCTACCTGAAATCCTTAGAACAGTGATTCCCTAATTTTTTATACCTGGGGTACAGCTTTGTTTTCTAAATTGAAAACAGTCACATGACTCTTACCATCTCCCAGAACAGACAGGTATCTTTCTTCCAACAGTAGCCCACTCTTGCCTAACCTTTTCTGGGAGTAATAGTGACTGATTGAAGGGAATTGCAGAAGCATGAGTAGTCTGCTGTACAATGTGGGGGTCGAAAGACAAGCTGAAGCACCTTTGGTGCACAGAACTAGTTGTATAGTGTTAAAGGTTTTCATACTTCGGTTTTATAAAGTAAGTCATAAAGGGCAGCATCCAATGCAACACTACCAGAGAAACTTGCAGCGCCAGCCAATGGTATTAGTGTTGCAGCAGAGATAATAGATTCATAGATCATAGAGTTGGATGGAGCCTACAATTCTAACGAGTCCAACCCCCTGCTCAATGACGGAAACTAGAGGAGGGGTCTCCCTCCAAGTAATAACCAGGCTTGACCCTGCACACTGGATACTGCTCCAACAAACATTATGGTAGCTGGTTGAAGAAGCTTTCAATAATTGCTGGATAAACAAAAAAGCTTCACATAATTACCCCCATTTTTGTAAATTGAGCCAAGTAAGATTTATACAGACTATGAGTCTGCATTATTTGAATTGTGAGATCTCTTTTAACAACATTTGAATATTAGGCATTCAAAGGGACATGGGCATGATTAGCATGCAAACCAGAGATTTGGTTGCTGGTTTTTGCCAAAGAGCCTTACCTCTTAGGCAGCAAGTGCTGCAGCAAAAATAGCACAACCGTGTTCCTTTTAGATCACAGCCTAGTACTCACCTGTCCACAAAGAGGTTCAATATTTTAAGAAGTAAAAGCTTCCTCCAAAATTATACTTGCCTTAGGTGGTTTGAAGGGGTAGTCTGTAGGAAAGTGAATTGTCAGGAAGAAAACACCTCCTTGATATGGACTGTCATTCTGTTGGGAGAAAGAAATTCAGAATCAAGTCAACTTAGGAATTTTAGCAGGAACAATTGAATTCAGAATAAGTATATTAGGACCAACTTCTTGCAGACTAAATATTAGCCAACTATAAGGAAAGTTATCTGCAACAAGAGGCTTAGTATGCAACACTTAAAGCTCAGTTTCACAAGTCTACCAGGGGAGTACATATGGCAATAGATTTCATAGAAATACACAAACTTCAACCTTTTCTGTCTGTTCAGGAGATCTGGAAATTTCAAATAATATTTTTATATACCTACTGACATAAAACTAGAAAGGCGTGCAGCACCATTTATGGAACACACTCCCCCTAGAAAGGCTTGGAAGGCACCAACACAGATTTCTTTCAAGCATCAACTGAAAACCCAATTACTCTCCCAGGCTTTGACATTTTTGGCATTTTAAATCTTGCCAATGGCTCTGTTTATCTGTTAGTTATTTTATTATGTGGCTTTATCATTATTTTTTTAATTATGTAAAATGCTCTGGAACCTATCTTGGTGGAGGGCAGTATAGAAGTGTTTTAAGTGTGGCGTAGTGGTGAGAGTGTTGGACTGGGACTCGGGAGATCCGGGTTTTAGTCCCCACTCGGCCATGAAACCCACTCGGCCATGAAACTCACTGGGTGACTTTGGGCCAGTCACTGCCTCTCAGCCTAGCCCAGTGAAGGCGAACCTATGGCACGGGTGCCACAGCTGGCACTCAGGGACCTCTCTGTGGGCACTCGAGCCATTGCTCACCAGATCACGAAAAGACCATCCCTTTCTGCAAAACACTAATGATCTTGTTCTTTCTCACAGTGTGGAACAGAATGATTTTATTCTAGAATTCCTGTTACACAATTCTTTTCTACATTGTTATCACATTTAAAAGATTTTGAAGAATGATGCACAGAGCATGGCTTGGATGTAAAGCCCTAACAGTTGACCCAAGTGCTGCATGTGTTGCTCTCAAACTAACGGAGTATGAGCCAAGGTTTGACAAATTATCAGCATGCATGCAATAGCAAAAATCACATTAATTGTGCAAAAGCATGCCCAATGCAAACTTTTACCTAATGCAGTGTTTGCAGTCCAAGACATAAAGTGTTTTAAATGTGTTAAGCATGTTTAGTTTTCTTGTTTATCTTGCTCATCCTAGTACAGGTTGACTTTTACTTTTACTAATCTGACACCTGTAGAAGCAGGGAAAGGACCCGGGGTAAAGCTTGCCCCATACAATTTCAGTCTGGCATATAATCATATTACAAGTTGAGAATCCCTTATCCAAAAATAAATGTGCCTAATTATTTTAAAAGTTTGTATAAATTCCCTTCAGGCTATGTGTACAATGTAGTACTATAATAATTTTTTGAGTTGATTTTTTTCCCGACAAAAAACTGTTTGTATCATTGAAAGCTCTGTTATTGTGTTTTTCTTTTAAGACAAAAGATGTTAATTAGTTCGGACAACTGTATGAGTTGTTTTTCTAAAACTAAAACCTCGGTATTCAGGTTTAATTGCAGTGTTGGCACTTTGAAATAAATAAGTTGGTTTTGTGTTGCAGTTTGGGCACTCGGGCTCAAAAAGGTTTGCCATCACTGGCCTAGCCTATCTCACAGGGTTGTTGTGAGGTTAAAATGGAGAGGAGGGTTATGTAAGCCGCCTTGAGTTCCTTGCAGGAAAAAAGGCGGGGTATAAACGTAATACATAAATAAATAAGGTAAAATAATAATAAAGTAAATATTTATCTATTGGATACAATCTGAGGGAGAGGTGGTGTCTACAGAGTTTCTGTACTTTCAGGACAGATACAGGAATATTCAAAACAAACACTCAAGATATTGGTGAGCTTCTTAGCTCCCCAGAATGAGAAACACAGAGAAATAATTTCACAGTTAGCTGGTCCAATACTGTACACAAGGTTTCACAATATACAGTATTTTTCCATGTATAAGACTATATTTTTTCCTAAAATTGTTAGACTAAAAATTGAGGGTCGTCTTATACACGGAAGTAAGCCAAGGAGAGAACCGCGCAGTTGCGAAACTGCCCAGTGGGGGGGCGTCTTATACATGGGGGCGTCTTATACACGGAAAAATACGGTAGCCTTCTTACTCCAATATGTTCAGAACAGAGAGAATGGAACAGAGAGAGCCCTTCTAGAAGTAGAATTTCAAACACCTCAGTTTAGAATTAACATTCATAAAGTTGCAATACTTACAGGACCCATAATTGTGGCTTGCCAATGAAACACTGGGGGGGAGAGGGGAAAAAAGAAAAAAGTCAGGGTTTTAAAAATGTTTCCCCCCACAAGAGAAACGTATAGGTCACATTGGTCGCCACCCCCCCCCCCAGGCCAGAATACATCAGAGGGTATGGTCACACCTAGTGAAATCATAGCCCACGCATTTTAGCGCATTTCTCCATACACTGAGTTCCATGCTGCTCTCAGCCCAAGAAAGGGACTTAGCCAGCACTAAAACGAGCAGCTGCCCCAGTGCTGGCCCACATCACTGGCTTTGCACATGGGGGCACCATGCGAAGCAACTTGGCCAGTGCTAGGAAAATCTGCTGCTCTTCTTGGCACTAGCCAAGTCCTCCAGCCACCTCCCTGCTGTTATCTCAGATCTGAGATAACAGTGGGGATTCCTCCAGGGGGTGGAGCTTATAGGCCAAGCCCCATCCCCTGGAGGAGCCCATGGCTTCAAGGGTCAGACTGGGGAGCCCAGCAGGCTGGATTAGGCCTGCAGGTTCTGCACCCCTGGGTTTAGTAAATCCAAAGTTACTTGTCAATTACTTACTGTCATCTCCAACAGGGCCTGCAGAACACTGAGCTGGTGGGTCACGGGCCAAGTCACTAAGCTCCTAAAACAAGAAATAATACTGTCAGAGTATGCCACATTTCTATGCCTTGCACCTCCAAAGTGACAACAGAGAAGGATGCTTTTGCACAAAAAGTATTGTAATTCATGTGTGAAGCAGAGAGACCACAAAGAAGAATGTCCTTTTACAGAATTAATGGCGGCAGAGCACAGATATTATAAACATTTGTAGCTTGACTGCTTAGCACTCATGAGTCAAGGGAAACCTCACTGTGGAAAGCTTGTTGGGGCACTTTTATACAGCCAAGCCATAAAGGTAGTATAATGCTGCTATGCTGGAATCAGTGTGAAAAGGGAAATATTGCCAGGTTGTGGGTAGGCACTGCTACCAAGACATCAGTCGAAAATCTGATGGACAAGCTTCAGTGACATGATCACAACCACCTTGCCATCTAGCAATGTTTCCCATCTTTACCTCAATCAGTTCATCAAATCTACACAGGGGCTCAGAAGGAGCAACACCTTAATTTGGAAGCCCTCCAAGAATTCTTAGCTCATGGCTGTACATGGCGGCTTACAGAGCACAAGCAAGTCATGGGGACTTGTAACACGAACTTTCAGAAGTTACTCCTGGCTTAATTACTTCCACTAACACTAGCAAATACACCACTAGCAAATAATTCCACTTGCTTTTATATGTAGAGCTATAATACTTGTGTGTTCACTGTATTTGTGATTAGAAATGCATTTAGCAAGTAGTATGTTACACCAAAGGAATCTATGAGTCCAGTAGTTCAACGCTTCCTTGAAGAAAACTGGGTACTAGAAAAGCAAGATTTGCCTCTCTTAAAAGAGCACTTTAGCTTCTACCTCATGGGTGGGCAACTGTGGGAGGTCCAGGGACCATTTTCAGCCCTTGGTGGGCTGCACTCCAAAGGGTATTTTTCACCCCCCAAAATAAAAATACCAGCTTGCTGCCAAAATTTGGCATCAACCTGCAAGCTAAATTTTATCCTTTGGGTGCTCCATAGCAGCTACAAAATGCGATTTTTTTTCATTAAAAAATATTTTTTTTAATCTCTGGGTGTGCAGTGGGAGGGTCACATAAAGTCCATGTGTTACCCACCCCTGCTCTACTTAAAAGTAAAAAAATCCAAATACCAATTTCCTCAATATTCTGTATTTTACGATCTCTTGTCATATGTTATGTTTGGGGCCTTTAAGAGTAGTCTTATGTAAAGACTGGAGCCTATGATATCTGCCACAATTTAGATTCCTTCTCAGAACATTAGTGTAACATGGGGTTGACAATGTCTGAGGGTCAGGGGGCTGCAGTGCCACCACCTGAAGCTACACCTCTCCCGCCTCCAAAACTGCCACCAAAATGGCAGCCCCCCACCTATCCAAATGGTGGTTATCAAAGGAAACATGGTGTCAGGGAACACATGTCTTGCTTACAAGCAGAATCATGCTCCTGGGGCCTCCCAGGAGCACAACTCTGATTCCAAGCAAGGTGTACACTCCCCATGTGTCTTGCTTCCTTCCAAAATCGCTTTTTTTTTTTTTTTTTTTTTTGCTACCTCCACAATGGCAAATTTGGCAGGGGGTCTGGGCTGCATGCAGCCCACATGTTGCTGACTCATGGTATAGTGTAACAACCCAAGGAAATGGTATGTCGGCTTTACTATAGATAAAACTTCCATTAAGCACTAATAATAGTCTTGCTACAGATCACATATTACAAAACAGAGAATCCAATTAATTGGATCAGCATTTTGTTGTTTCATTCATAACACTGAACAGATCTCACCACAAATCCATAATCCACAATACTCAGTCTTTTAGCCAAGCCTGGCAATTAAGTCCACAAACCTTATGGGCCAAGAATAATTTACGAGGGTTGTTTGCTTTTTTTTTACAAGTTCATTTGTCCACACACATTTATTTTTCACCCTTTAGTAATGCTCTAAGGGCTAACAGTGAAACAGAGAGGCAGCTTTTAAGATTATATTATCTAATGCTTAAGGCGGCTTAGGAAAATAAAAAGGACTTTGCCTGGCATTGAGAAGACAGAGTGGATGCCAGGGGAACCTCTCTGGGGAGATGGCTCCAAGGATGGATACCACAGCCAAAAAGGCCTTATCCCTGATCACTACCCAGCTAAGTTCAAAAGGCAGGAGCATCTAAAGAAGGGCCTTTCGACAGAAATCTCAATGCACAGACAAGTACATGTGGGAACATACAACCCTTCAAGCACTCAAGACCCCAAGCTATACAGGGCTTTAAATAGACCAGAAAACAATGTGGGTTTTTGGAACCGGCATGATATGTTCCCTAGGACCACTCTAAGTTAGCAGACTAACAGCTGAATTGTGAACCAGCTGAAGTCTTCAAAGTCTTGTATAGCACATACTCTAATCTGGAGGTCATGGATAACTCAAGCGAGGCAAGCTGTCCAGGAGAAGTCACAGTTGGCGCACATCTTAAGCTGGTAACATGTACTACAAAGCCACAAAAGCAACCAGAGCCTCCAGTGATCAAGCTATATCAATTAGCACCCCCAAACATGAACTTGCAACTTCAGAGAAAGTGCAACCATGTCCAAGAGAGGTATACCTCCACATTCCTGGGCAAACAAACAAAAAACCACCCATCAACATCACTTCAATCTTGTCAACCCCAATTCAGCTTATTATTGAAACTAGGCAAGAATTCAACACTTCCACTGCCTCACCTGAATCAGATGAGAAGCAGACCTAGGTATCAGTGCACTGATTCCACCTTACTCCAGATTACTTCAGTTAGCTGTTTCATGTAGATGATGAATAGGAAGGGGGGGAAGGGAA
Source organism: Shinisaurus crocodilurus (assembly GCA_021292165.1). Lineage (NCBI taxonomy): Eukaryota > Metazoa > Chordata > Lepidosauria > Squamata > Shinisauridae > Shinisaurus > Shinisaurus crocodilurus. Next base: position 32,564,533 of record CM037876.1, read on the forward strand.
ACCACACAAGAAGGAACCCATAACATAAAAGTCATAATGCTAGCAGCAGCCTTCAGCCACCACCTTCTGGATGTAGTCCCTCAGATAGCCACTGTAACACTGTGTTGCACAACCCAGATGGTTAATGGTATCAGAGCCAGCAAAAGGTCCAGGAGAATTAGCAGGGTTGCATTCTCACTGTCATTCTCCTGGCATAGTTCATCCATCAAGGACAACCAAGACTGTTTGTGAGCCAAAACCAGACAAAGGAAACCAGTCAATAAGTCTCATCCAAGAGAGCCACCACCCACTTGAGCACCTTGCCCAAGAAAAGGATATTTGTAAGTGTGAAGGATCGCCACAGGTCCTTTTCCACGAGTCTGAGAGCTAAGCGGTTAATCAGAAGGTTCAAAAACTCCGTTTCGCGCTCCCTGGGTTAAATCAGCACAAACGCACTGGATTACGCACTAAGTCAGAACACCGTAGAGTGAAACTGACAATTGTTTACAGAAGTTTAATGGACCAAAAAGTCGAGGGAATGTCATCCACAATGAAGGAAATGAGGCTTGCAAAGACACAGGCAGAACCTATCAAACAAAAAAGAACCTACACCTAGACTTATCTAACATTGGAGAATCTACTCTAGCCTATCGCTATTCATTCAGCCGGACTTACGATCAGTACCCAGACGACCTGCTTGGGGGTTGAGCTTCCCGGGTTTGCCTGAGCTGACAACCCGCTCCGTGCAGCCTTGCACCCTGTTCCCAACAACCTCAACGGAGCCGGGGTTGCTCTTTTACACCCTCCCTCACCCCCTCCTCTCCTCACGGGTACTTGGGGGTATTTTGGCAGCTCTTTGAGACTGCTTATTTATATTTATTTATTTATTATATTTATACCCCGCCTTTTTTCCTGCAAGGAACCTAAGGCAGCTTACATAATCCTCTTCCTCCTCCCTCAATTTTATCCTCACAACAACCCTGTGAGGTAGGTTAGGGGGAAGACCACTGAGGTAAATGCAAATGCGTTCCGGACTTGACAACTTACTTGGGCAAGACTATCTAGATGCAAATGCCCACCCAGGACTGAGCTTCTCTGCCTTGGGCAGATTATGCAGGTGGCTGGGGGGGGGGGGGCGCAAAGTGTGTGTCTGGTCAGGCTCTCTCTCCACAGTAAGTATCTACCACCTGAATATGGGAGATTCACTCTTGAGGGTTTTCTTCCTTCCCTCCAAATACTAGGTACCACCACCCAATTGGCCTTTTTAAAAAAAACCTCGTGCATCACCCAAGATTAATCTCCAGTTTTGCGAATATAAAGACTGCAATGTTAATCTTTACTTTTGCTCTCTGCCTATCAAGGAACCTGTGTGTTTTGACAAAGACTGGAGACAAATCCAAATAACTACTCAGTTTTATTTTCTCAAAAACAGGGCAGTCAGCCATTACCTGTTTATCCAAACAATCCTAGATGTAACCTGAAACCTACATGACACCTAGCAGAGTATAATCCATGTAAGCCTGCAACTCTTCCTCCACTCATCTTAAGACTCTGACCATGCAGACTTCAACCTCATCAGCGTTTTTTTCTCCTCACCCCACCTGCTTTTTATAACATGTTGCCCATTAGAAATCTTGAAAGTTTGCTGACAATTTTGTGCATATTTAGTTGTCCTAATAAAAGTATCCCCTTGAGTTGATTTTAGAATTCATGTTAATCATGTGCCTTCTGTAAACACTTCCAAGAGACAGTTATTCAGTACAGAAATGATTTACATGCACATCTTGGCCTGTATAGAATTAGATGTATACCCCTCCAATAAAGAAGGACAGGTTGCTTACCTGTAACTGTAGTTCTTCGAGTGGTCATCTGTGCAGTCACACATATGGGCTCTGCGCCTGCGCTGAGCTTCCTTCGGAAATTCTTTAGCTGAGGCGAACTGGGCGGGAGCCCCTCCCGCATCGTGCCTGCTCCTCAGCACGGCTCCCGCCCATTCCCTCAGTTCCCTGAGACCGCCTATTGCGGCCCCATGAACCGAGAGATACACGTTGGTGTAACCCCTGTTTGTCATGGGATTACACTAAATAACATATTCATAACATAATGAACTGGAGCGACGCACCCAGTCTCCACTGGCAGGTCCATCGAAATCGATAATGACGCCGAGCGGGGACGGATGGGTGGGTTGTGTGACTGCACAGATGACCACTCGAAGAACTACAGTTACAGGTAAGCAACCTGTCCTTCTTCTTCGTGGTCTCTGTGCATCACACATATGGGCAGAGTAACAAGCTGACTTACCGGTGGCGGGACGGCGGCCCACATCACTGCAACACCGAGAGGACTGCCCGGCCAAAGGCGTTTGCTTCCCGAGCTCGAAGGTCAAGTCTATAATGTCTTATGAATGTCGATGGCGTGGACCAGGTGGCTGCTCTACATAGCTCTGGTAGAGGGATGCCTTTTCCAAACGCCACGGACGTAGACTGCGCTCGGGTTGAGTGTGCTCTCACTGAACCAGGCAACTCTTTGTGCGCTATCTGGTATGCGAGAGTAATTGTTTCTACAATCCATTTTGAAAATCTTTGTCTGGACACAGGCTGACCTTTTGATTTGCCGCCATAACAGACGAATAGCTGCGATGTTTGCCTGAACGTGGCAGTTCGATCTTTGTAAAAAGCCAGGGCACGTCGCACATCTAGTGCATGCATCTTCCTCTCCAAGTCGGTAGTTGGGTTTGGGAAGTATGCTGGAAGGACTATGTCTTGGTTGGTATGGAATTCAGACACCACTTTTGGGACAAAAGAAGAATCAGGCCTGACAATTACTTTGTCTTTATGGAAGACCATATAGGGAGAGTCTTCTCTTAGTGCACAGAGTTCACTTGACCTTCTTGCTGACGTGATGGCGACCAGGAAAGCTGTTTTCCATGTCAGCAAGCGGTGGTCTATGGTGGCAAGCGGTTCAAATGGCTTCTGCTGGAGAGCACGCAACACTAGTGGTAAGTCCCAGCCCGGTATCAAGTTTTTGACTGGAGGGATGATGTTTCGCAGGCCTTTCAGGAACTGCTTTATTAACGGGTGAGTGAAGACTGTTCCTGTGGTGGTATAAGGTCTATTGGTTGAAATTGCTGCCAGATACACTCTTATTGACGATAATTTTAAGCCTCTCAGCATCAGTGTGTGCAAGTACTCTAAAATTGTTTGAATTGGGCAAGTTTTTGGGTCCTGCCCCAACTGGGTCACAAAATTCGTAAAACCTATCCACTTTCTAGCATAAGACGCCCTTGTAGATGGCTTGCGGGCAGCTTGCAAGATACTACGGATGGCTATCGGCATGTTTTGTACCATCAGTGTCGAATCCTCCATGCCATGAGGGAGAGGCTCTTTAGGTCCGGGTGCTGAATCTTGCCTTGTGCTTGCGTTAGCAGCGTTGGGATGATTGGAAGCGACCGGTATTCCCCTCTGGAGAGGTGCAGAAGTTGAGGGAACCACGGCTGCCTGGGCCACCACGGCGCTATCAAGATGCAGTCCGTCCTGTCGGTCCAGACTCTCGAGACGACCCGTGTCAACAGAGGGAGAGGTGGGAAGATGTAGAATAGACGCCCCGACCACTGCATCATAAAGGCGTCTGTAATGGAGTCTGGATCCGACGCTGCTCTGCTGCAGAAAAGGCGGCATGCAGTGTTCTCCGAGGTGGCAAAAAGGTCTACTTGTGGATGACCCCAGATTGAGAAGATCCAATGGCGTATCTCTGGATCCAGCTGCCACTCGTGGGATTGCAATGACACTCTGCTGAGTGTGTCTGCCAATGTGTTGTCTTTGCCCGCGATGTGAATCGCCACGAGGGAGATGGATCTTCGAATTGTCCAATTGTAAATTCTGAGGGTCAGCCTCGACAATCTCAACGACCGCGTTCCCCCTTGTTTGTTGAGGTAGGCAACGGCGGTCGTGTTGTCTGTCACTACCTGGATGTGTTGATTGTGCAGGTGTGACTCCAGTGCCTTCATGGCCTTCCACACTGCTAACAGTTCTAGCATGTTGATATGCATTTTGCGCTCTATAGGATTCCAAGTGCCCTGAGCTGTGTGTCCTGTACAGTGCGCTCCCCAGCCCAGGAGGGAGGCATCCGTTGTCAGAATCTTTGTTGGTTTCAACGGATGAAATGGTACACCTTGTACAAGATTTCTTCTGTCTGACCACCATAGGAGTGTCGCTTTGATGCTCCTTGGAATGGAGAGGCGAACCGAAGGACACTGTCTTTGAGGATTGTATGTACGGATAAACCAGTTTTGGACAGTCCTCATGTGTAGACGCGCATAACACACAACCTGCACTGTTGATGCCATGTGCCCAAGAAGGCGTTGGATCGTCCTTGCTGAGCTGGTTGTGGCGCGATATACTGATTTGGCAATGGAGAGTACCTTCTCCACTCTGTCTAGGGGTAAGTACGCTCGCTCGTGAACAGAGTCCAGTAGCGCTCCTATAAACTGAATTTTTTTGGTAGGAGTTAGTATTGATTTTTTGGCGTTGAGACACAAGCCTAGTTCTTCGAGCAGGTTCAGTGTTGTGCGAAGAGCTGACTTTAGGCGAAGTCTTGACGAGTCCACGACCAGCCAATCGTCGAGATACGGGAAGATCCGAATCCCCCTGGCATGTAGATTCGCACAGACTGCCGCCATGCACTTTGTGAACACCCTTGGAGCGGTGGAGAGGCCGAAGGGAAGAACCACAAATTGGTACGCCTCGTCTCCTATTTTGAACCGCAGGTACCTCCGACTGTCTTGATGAATGGCGATGTGAAAGTATGCATCTTGCAAATCTATCGACGCGAACCAATCCATCTTGCGAAGTAGAGGCAGTATCGACTGGATGGTGACCATTCTGAACTTCTTTGCTGTTATGAAGAAGTTGACAAGTCGGAGGTCTAGGATCGGTCGAAGTCCTCCTCCCTTCTTCGACACTGTGAAGTACCGAGAATAGAGCCCCTCCTGGAGGCGACGTGGGTGGACAGGCTGGATGGCGCCCTTCTGCAACAGAGCGTCCACCTCCTCCAACAATGGTGGAGTGGGCTGTGTGGTACTGATGCCGAGGAAAGGGGGGAGGACGTCGAACTCGATCTGGTACCCGTGCTGGATGATTTTGAGGACCCAGCGGTCCGTCGTGATGGTGCGCCACGACGGGAGGTATGCGGCAAGTCTGTCTGTGTAGGACACTATTTGCTTTGGCTCTAATGTCATGTCCTTTGGGTTTGCCAAATTTGGTGGTTTTGTCACGTCCAGTATATTTGTCATAGCCAGTTTGTTTGTCAAGTCCAGTTGATATTCCTTTTTGGGTATGGCGGAGGAGTCAAAGGCGACGTTTGCCTGCTGCCCCAGTCCTCCTAGTACCCCGGTACCTCGTGTGTTGGAAAGGTCTCCTTGCTCCAGCAGTCTGTCTGTCCTGAGAACGTGTGTCTTGTCCTCTTTGGTGGTACCTTGGTCGGAAAGGAGTTGAAGGAGCAGAGAACCTGGTCCACTGCCGCGGTTTGAATTGTTTTTGCCGCGGTAGGTTCCCAAGACCCATCTTTTGTGCAGATACTTTGGCCTTTTGAGCGGTATCTAATGAGTCGTCCGTTTTCTCATTAAAGAGACCCTCACCATCAAATGAGAGGTTCTCTATTCTGGCCTTGACATCATTATTTAGCGTTGTTGACCGGAGCCATGCATGGCGTCTCAAGGCGACGGCACCAATGAGGGACCTTGCATGGCAGTCTGTCTGATGCCTCGCATTGTTCATTTGCATCGTCGAGATGCTCATAGCCTCCGCTTGTAGCGTCCGTGCTAGGTCCCTCCTCTCTGTTGGCAGGTCGTCACAAATGTTTCCCAACTTCTCTATTAAGAAGTGCTGGTAGCGCGCCATGATCGCCTGGTAGTTGCTAACCTTTAACCCCAGGGAACCGGACGCGTAAATACGCCTGCCACAGGTATCCAACTTCTTCCCCTCCTGGTCTGTAGGGGTAGAGTGTTGCTTAGAGGACGAAGACTGGGCTGATTCCACAATGATGGAATTTGGTGCTGGGTGCGAAAATAGGAATTTTACCCCTTCCGGTTGCACTTTGTAGAGCGACTCCAGTCTCTTGCCCACTGGTGGAATTGCCGTTGGGGTCTTCCACGTGTTCTTCACAGTTTTTAATAAGTAGGGCAAATATGGGACCAGCGTGGGAGATGTCTGTGTGGCCAGGATGAAACTGTATACTGGGTCTTCCATCTCTGGCTCTTCAGTTTGTGTCTCGATCCCCAGTGCCGCGGTCATCCTCATAATGTGATCAGAGAAAGTACCCAAGTCCTCTGTTGGGGAAGTGGACGTTTGGGCTTCTACTTGCAGATCAGGAGAGGTATCGGGCAGGCCTGACAACTCAGAATCACTTTCTGAATAAGGCATGTCTGAAGAGGATTCCGCTGGTGGTGCTTTTGTTTTAGCAGTGGCACTTAAGTGCTTTGTCTTTGCCACTGATTTTCCTGGGTTTTTTGCTGGGGCTGGACTTGTACGGCGTCGATCGCGACGTTCGACATCGAGCGGGCTTCGGTGTCGAGGCGAGCGCTCGGTGTCGGTAGATCGGCGGCGAGATCGAGACCGACGATCGATGTCGACGGAACTCTCCCTGCGGCGATGGCGGCGTTCGATCTCGAGAGGGCTGCGGTGACGTCGGGACCGATCATGGGATCGACGGTATCGAGATCGAGAGCTGTGGTCGTCATCGAAAGAGCTGCTTCGATCTCGACGGCGGCGGACGACATCGGGAGAGCTACGGTGTTGTCGAGATCGAGATCGAGATCGATCGCGTCGGTCCCTTCCTGCATCGATGTCGGCGCTTTCTCTCTCCCTTCGGTCCCGAGGAGGAGTGTGGCGCTGCTGGCGGCGTACATCGTCCCTTCGATAAGTACGCGCATATCGATGCGAAGAGGAGCGCGAAGACGAAGACATCGATCTCGAGAGGGACCTCCCGCTTCGGTGTCGAGGAGGTGTCGACGAGACGGAACGCCGTGGCGGGCGTGCGCTCTCTGTTCTCGGAGACTGTTGGGACCGGCGTTGGGGATTCTAATATCTCCCCGTCCGAAATAGACACGACATGCACCGAAGATCCCTTGGATTTCTGGGGAGACGGAGGTGCAGAGGTCTGTCCCTTGCCTGTCGATGGCAATTTTGATCGGTGAGACGAGCTCGAAGCTGGTCTCTCGATCCTCTCCGGTGATGCCGACACCGCGCGGCTCCCTGTCGAATGGGCGGGAGTTGCAGGCTTTGAGAGAGGTCGGCCATGTTTTGGGCTTTTTGCCTTGGCGACATCTCTTTCCTTCCCTTCCTCCCTAGAGCGTTTTTTAGCTTTCTTGCTCTTTTGCTGGGAGGTGGTTTCTCCTTGGGCTTCAGACTGAGGCGTAGCCACCTTAGATGTGGTTGCCCGAGGCATAGAGGGGCCTGCTGCAGATAGTGTCTGCTGCCAGAGAGAGGTCTTTAGCTTTAAGGCCCTCTGTTTCCTCGTAGGCTTCGTAAAGGCCTGGCAATGCTTGCATTTTTCTACAATATGCTCTTGGCCCAAGCAAATAAGGCATAGAGAATGCCCATCAGCCGGAGGCAATTTAGCCTTACAGCCAGAGCACTTCCTAAAGGGGGCTTTAAGAGCCATTCTAAAGAAGAGGAAAAACTTTGAAAGGAGATTAGGCCGAAGAAAAGGTATAGGACAATAGAACAACGAGGATAATTTTTTTTTTTTTTTTTTTTTTATAGGACAAAGAGTGGAGGAGAAAGGAGTAAAGTTGTGAGGAAAAAGTAGAGGAAAAAATACTATTTTTTCTATACTCAGCCGAAGAAGAATGGAGAACCTCGAAGAAAGACTATAGCAATAGGCGGTCGAAGAGGAACTGAGGGAATGGGCGGGAGCCGTGCTGAGGAGCAGGCACGATGGGGGAGGGGCTCCCGCCCAGTTCGCCTCAGCTAAAGAATTTCCGAAGGAAGCTCAGCGCAGGCGCAGAGCCCATATGTGTGATGCACAGAGACCACGAAGAAGAACTATAGTTTTGGTATCTCAGTTAGTATCTTGAGTTTAGACACCACTCCAAAATATATGTACTGTAAAAGACTGCCACAAAACAAATTAATTTTAATTTTGGGGATGTGTGCTGGTTAAAAGTTAAAAAAATTATAAAGTATTAATTTAAGCAGAATTGTAAATTTCTAATTTCTGCCTTCTGCAGTTCACAAACCAGAAGGTTGATATTTTGTTTCAAGACTTATTCTGTGCTACAAAAACACACAAATTTCAGAAAATTAACTGCTGATATGAAAGTTGGTTCCTGGGCAAAAACTACTTCCAACAGGGACATTAGGGGGGCAATATACACATATATATAATCTTTAGTCAAGCAGCAGCCACATAAGATTATAGGAAATCTACATATATATTTCTATAGCTACAAGCGACTTCATTTGTCTGAGAGATGTGGACTGTGAGAGGCTACTTTAGGCTACCAAGGTCTGTACTCACTTACGGTAGTTCTCGCCCTCCGCTGCCAATAAACAACATGCCTCCACATACTATCAAACTGCCTTTGCCAATTCCCTGAGTTTTCATAAGCGGTTTGCCATAAATTGGGGGGGGGGGGGGGTTGGCAGAACCAACAATATTTGCATCCTAGCCATGGTATATGATTTCCTGAATATTGCCAGTTACTGGGCAGTTAGCTGTATGCAAGAAGTCATACTGTCCAACCAGTAAGTTGCAGCTATATACCTCCCCTACAAGTGCTGTCAATTTTACTTACCAACACTCTTTACCAATGAGAACTGAAATAGGTTGTACTAATTTTCTTTCGGTGCATGAAATAAGCAGAAATTTAGACAGCCCTAACCAGCATACAAGTTTGTATTAAATATGCTTTGAAGAAAGTTCTAATACACTTACGTATATCTGTGTATAACCACCCTGAACTTATTACCAAAGGTGAGAAACTTACAATTACATAACCATGTTCTAACTTAACATTTGGAAAGAATGATAAGTTGTACTCCCAATCTGAACTGGTTAGCCTATTTCTAAATACCACATTAATACCAATTAGCTAATGACAAATACTCCACTAAGTGCAGAGTTAAAGCATAACAAAGTCAAGAACAATATCAAGTTTCTTTCTACATAACATATCAGTTCAGCCTTACAGGCATACTTCCCGTGTATATCCTCCATAGCACAGCCTTAATTCCACTGTCTCAAGAGAAACACCCAGGAGAAACACCCAGGAGAGTCAACTCCTTCATCCCTGCACTGGTGTGCATGCACACCGGGGTTAAACTAGGAAAAGCATGGGGATAGTGATGATGAAGTAACATGGGCAAGCAAAGAGTGGGTGGCCAGCCTTTGTGCAATTACATTGCTGTCTTAATAGCATGAATTTTAAATATAAAAAACCCGCCCAAGAGTACCACAGTACTGATATGTTAATGAATGCTTGAACCAGAATGTTTGCTCTGACAGAGGCCTTTGGACCATGGATGCAACATTCTACGCTCCTATATAGCTTCCATTAAATCCTGTCCACATATTCCTGAGACTCACTTTCCCTACTGAGCCGTCTTCATGCCAGAATGCATGAATGTGCATTAAGGGAAAAAAGATGCCTTCCAAGACACAATTTGAACAAGTCAAAGAGCAATGCTATTACAGTCATGCCTTGGATTGAGAGCATAATTCGTTCCGGAAACGTGCTTGTAATCCAAAACACTCTTATATCAAAACGAAACTGCCCCCCCAAAAATTGTACAGAGTGTCAAGGTTCCGCTACTGCAGGGACCCCTTGATCTGCCTTTGGAAGATCTCTGCCTCTTCCCAAAGCCTCTCCCTCTCTAGGAGATCAAATCCTTTGCCTGCTTCTAGTAACATGAGTGTAGGCTTTAGACGTGGTGAATAAGTCACTCCAACAAACCAGGGTACACAACAAACTTTACTTATTATATTTGGGTATTTACTTAATAGAGTGGTTATAATTCAAAAGCAAGTATGATAAAATAAAACAAACAAACAAACAATGCAAGGTTCTCTAGCTTAACTTCAGACTACCGTATATACTCGACTTTAAGTCTAGTTTTTCAGCACATTTTTTGTGCTGAAAAATGCCCCCTAGACTTATACGTGGGTCAGCGGCCCCCCAGGACCCCCGCCGCCACCGCAAGGGACCGCCAGGCACCCCCCTCCTGTTGGGTTTTGCATAGGCAGAACGAGATTACCACCTGACATCGAGATTATCACCTGACCTGGTGGGTGTTACTTGAGTTCAAGTATACAAGGTCTTTGGTCACGAGACATAGTCTCGAGGTGATATGACTCAGCAGGTTTGGGATCAACATGTTGATGAATAGGTTGTACAACTGGGGTGAGTAATATGCTATTTATAGGTGCAAGGTATAAAGCTGACACACTTGCTGATAGCTTCCGTCATTCTTCACTTGCTTGCTGTCTCTCGTCTTGACTCGACATGTTTCTTGGACTTCACTTCATCTAGCCTTACCACTGGGGTATAGGATTTAAGTCTGCAAGGTATAAAGCTGACACACTTGCTGATAGCTTCCGTCATTCTTCACTTGCTTGCTGTCTCTCGTCTTGACTCGACATGTTTCTTGGACTTCACTTCATCTAGCCTTACCACTGGGGTATAGGATTTAAGTCTGCAATGATGTAGTGAGTAGAGATGCATTGATTGCCTTAATCCCATGTAATTGGGTCTTACAAATAAACTCTTTAATCTTTATTAACTGCTGTTATCTCCTCCTTCCGCCTGCGTGACTGGGACTGAGGGTCATTGGCTAGGGGAGCTTTTGAACCCGGGTCAGTCCAGCTCTCACACCTCCACCCCCAGGACCCCTGCCGCCACCCCCAGACACCCCACCCCCACCCCCGTACCTGCACCCGCCGCCGCCGAAGCCCCTTCCCGCGTCGAAGCTGCGCCGCGCCGCAGCCCCCCCAAGACACCCCCATGCTACCCCCAGACACCCCCCGTCACCGTACCTGCTCCGGCCGCCGAAGCCCCACTTCGGAAGGGGAGGGGCGCGAGCGATCCTCTTCCCGCCCGAACCTACGGTACGTTTGAATCGCGGAGGCCCCTTGAGAAAGCGCCTTTTGCGGCCGGCCGGTTGGCCGGCCGGCTGGGGCCAGCTCGGAGCGCGGTGCCATCGCGCTGGGGGAGGGCGCACGGAGGCCCCCTCTCCGCCGCTCTCCACCAGATCCAGGGGGGCGCCTGAAGTTTCCTTCCCCCTCCGCCTGCAGCTGCCGAGGCCCCTCCCCCCCCGAAGTCCCGCCGCGCCACAGCCTCCCTGCCGCCGAGGCCCCTCCCCCCGAAGTCCCGCCGCGCCGAAGCCCCCCCAGACACCCCCAAACGCCACCCCAGACACCCCCCAGTCACCCTACCTGCACCCGCCGCCTCCGAAGCCCGAGAAAAGCCGCGCCGCGCCGAAGCCTCCCTGCCGCTGTAGCTCCTCCCCCGCCGAAGCCCCCCCAGACACCCCCATGCCACCCCCCAGACACTCCAGACACTCCCCCCACCACCCCCAGACACTCCCCCACCTCCTACCTGGTCTTGCACGCTGCCTCCCTGTTCCTGCGCCGGAGCCACTGCTGAGCACGAGACGGGAAGTGAGGAGAGGGGTCAAAAAGGAGCCAGCTGGCATCAACATACCGGTAGGTATGGTACCGTATTTCTCCTATAGTAACCCCTCCCCCTAATTTAAAATACAGAAAAGTGAGTCAATGTGTAGAGCAGTGTTCTCCAACCTTGGGTCCCCAGATGTTTTTGGCCTACAACTCCCAGCATGCCCCAGCCAGTGTAGCTGGCTGGGGCATGCTGGGAGTTGTAGGCCAAAAACATCTGGGGACTCAAGGATGGAGAACACTGGTGTAGAGTGTTTGCTTTAGAGTGTAGAGTGTAGTGTGTTTGCTGTTAATGTGAACTGTTTTCATGCAGACAAATATTTTCATCTTCATTGCATGAAACCAGCATTTTCTCTATTTAGCTGAGCTATTACCGCAATTGATGCTAACTGGGATTTTAAATTACGGTACCATAATTATGGTACGTAGTGGTGAGGAAGAAAATATTGTTACCCTGCTGAGATTAATTTACCGTATATGACACATCACACACATGTTCATTGTGCTCATGAGTAAAATAAACTACCGTATGCCGCTTTGGTTTTATTTTTTATCCTGTTAGAAATGGATCCCAATATCAGTGCCGTTACTTCTAATCCTGGACCAATACAAAAACCAAAAAAAAAACGCAGGTCATACGAAGCTGGTTTCAAACTTATGGTTGTGTCAAGAGCAGAAGAAAGCAATAACAGTATTGCAGGTAGGGAATTTTGTGTTGACGAAAAGCAAGTAAGGGATTGGCGGAAAATGAAAGCTGACTTGGAAAAGATGCCAAAGTCAAAAAAACCTCGACGTGGTTTAACGACTTCATATGGGGCTCTAGAGACTGAATTGCATAAGTGGGTTATGGAGTGTCTTCAAAATGGTTACTGTGTAACACGCATGGGAATTCGCTTACGTGCCCTTCAACTGGCTAAAGATGACAAATTTAAAGCACCAGGCATTGAAAATTTTGTTGCATCAGCAGGATGGTGTACCCGCTTCATGAATAGGTTTGCCCTATGCTTGCGGCAAAGAACAAAGATTTCTCAGAAGTTGCCAAAAGACCTTGATGAAAAAGTGATGTCATTCCATTCATTCATCTTAAAACAAAGAAGGATCCATAACTATGACCTGGGAGATATTGGGAATATGGATGAAACACCTATGACCTTTGATCTTCCAAGCAACAGAACTGTGGCAAGTTTGGGAGAAAAAAGTATTTTACTAAGAACCACAGGAAATGAAAAAAACCATTTCACAGTCATTCTGTCATGTTTGGCTAATGGAACTAAGCTGCGGCCTGTCATTATTTTTAAAAGAAAGACCTTGCCTAAGAAGGTCAAATTCCCACCACGAATTACAGTGCGTGCACATATTAAAGGCTGGATGGATGAAGACGGAACAAAGAAATGGCTGGAAGAAATTTGGAACGGACGACCAGGAGCAGCCTTAAAAAAAAAAACCATCATTGCTAGTTTGGGATATGTTCAGAGCCCACACATCTGATGGCATAAAAAAATGGGCAAAGTCTTCTCAAGCTACTTTGGCCGTTATTCCAGGTGGGCTTACATCTGTATTGCAGCCCCTAGATGTGTGTTTAAATAAACCTTTCAAAGACCGTGTGCGAAAGATGTGGCATGAATGGATGTCATCTGGTCAAGCTCAACTGACAAAAGTTGGAAATCTGAAGAAGCCAGACATAGAATTGATAGCACAGTGGGTCCATGATGCATGGGAACAGATTCCAGAGGACATGGTGCAACGCACCTTCAAGAAATGTGGCATTAGTAATGCTATGGATGGCAGTGAAGACAGCACTTTGTATGAGAACGACAGCAGTGATGGTGATGACTGTGAACTCAGTGATGATGACAATGTCTATGCTGATCACCTCACACCAGCTGAAGTTGAAGCTCTGTTTGCAGATACAGATGATGAGAACTCCAGTTTTGAAGGATTTTAGCTATTGTGTTTTAGCTTGGTTGCTGATTGAGCTAAGGTTGTTGTACGTACCAAAGTTACGGTATTTTTGATACCATATTGTATTTGTTGACCCCCTTTTCCACTTACAGAGCTAGTTTACTGTTTTTCTTTGAAATAAATATCTAAAAACATTTAACCTACTGATGCCTCATTTTATTGGTACCGGTATCTACCGCATCTTTATTTTTTTAATTTATCAGTAGCTGCTGCATTTCCCACCCTAGACTTATACCGGAGGCAATAAGTTTTCCCAGTTTTGGGGGGTGAAATTAGGGGCCACGACTTATGTTAGGGCCGACTTAAAGTCGAGTATATACGGGTACCTATCTCCTCTGCAGCCAGTCTCTCTCTCCTTCTCTCTCTGCTGTCTCTGCTGCTAGCTCTCTCTGCTGCTAGCTCTCTCTGCAGTCTGCTGACCACACCCCACACATATATAGCCTTCCCAGGAATGGAAGGTTATAATCATGTGACTTTGATCAGGAGATTAATTCTTAACTTCTATTGGGTACTAAAACTCTCAAACTCCCCCTCCCATCCTGAAGTGTTTGGGCCTTCAGGCTTCAACTAATCCAAGGAAGTGTTTGGGCCTTCAGGCTTCAGCAAACTTAAGCCTGAGTAGGCCTCAATCCATCACATCTTCCCCCACTTCTCCTCAAGTGGAACAATTTCCCTTTCACAGAAGAGAATTGTGAAACGTTAACCTACACCAAAGGCAACTGTTTTTTTGGTTATTTCCTAGACCAGTGATGGCAAACCTCTTTGAGCCCGAGTGCCCAAACTGCAACACAAAACCTACCTATTTATTTCAAAGTGCCAACACTGCAATTAAACCTGAATACTGGGGGTTTAGTTTAGTAAAAACAACTCATACAGTTGTCTGAACTAATTAACATCTTTTGTCTTAAAAGAAAAACACAATAACAGGGCTTTCAATGATACAGTTTTTTATTGAAAAAAAATCAACTCAAATTTTTAAAATAGTACTACATTGTACACATAGCCTGAAGGTAATTTAGATACACTTTTTAAATAATTAGGCGCATGTATTTTTGGATAAGGGATTCTCAACTTGTAATATGATTATATGCCAGACTGAAATTGTATGGGGCAAGCTTTACTCTGGGTCCTTTCCCTGCTTCTACAGGTGTCGGATTAGTAAAAGTAAAAGTCAACCTGTACTAGGATGAGCAAGATAAACAAGAAAACTAAAAGTGCTTAACACATTTTAAACAACCTTTATTCTTGGGACTACAAACACTGCATTAGGTAAAAGTTTGCATTGGGCATGCAATTTTTCAGGCTGTAGAAAGTTTATAGTTCTTATTTATGCTAAAAATGATTAGTGGTTTATAATTCATGTATAAATAAATGTAAATAAACAGGGGAGGAAGGGAAGGAATCTGGAGGGGAAAGGAGAAGACTTCAAGTGTTTGGGGGAAAGAGGGGGGAGATTGTGATGAAGCCAGGGAGAATGTGGGGAAAGGAGAAGAAGGTGCTGGCTAGGAGGGAATGAAGCAGCTGGGGGGCAAGAATGAGGCGGCTGGATGGGAACGCGCGCGCGGCAGGGATGTAATACGAGCCTTACCTGGGCTCGATGTTCTCCTCCGATTGTTCCTGCGGCGGCCCGATCTCACTCTTCTGAGCGGCGTGGAGCGTTCTCCGCGCCGCTCAAGTTGCTGCTGCTGCCGCCGCCCATCGCTCTTCTGAGCAGCGCGGAGCATTCTCCGCGCCGCTCAAGCTGCTGCTGCTGCTCCCACCGCTGCCCGTCACTCTTCTGAGTGGCGCAGAGCGTTCTCCGCGCTGCTGAAGCCGCCGCCTCCGCCTCTGGACCCGCCGTCGCCGCCCGTTGCGTTATGTCCTGCGCGCTGGATCCCCGCGCTCTGTTTTTGGCGGGGGGGAACCAGGACAACAGGGCTTAAACAGCCCTGTTGCCCTGGTTCCCCCCCCCCGCCAAAAACAGAGCGCGGGTATCCAGCGCGCAGGACATGATGCGACGGGCGGCGGAGCCGGCATGCAGGACATGACGCGACGGGCGGTGGCGGGTCCAGTGCGGCCGGCGCGGAGGCAGTAGGTAGGCCCGTCAGCCCCGCCCACCGCATCACGGCCTGAGCCCTGGCGCGCAGCATGACGCTGCCTCACGCCGCCGCTGGGGAGTGTTGGCGCCAGGCGGTGACTCTCCTGGTGACCTATGGCTCACGTGTCAGCAGAGTGGTCCACACGTGCCACCTGTGGCACGCGTGCCATAGGTTCGCCATCACTGTCCTAGACAAAGCATCAGCTATCACATTCTCCTTCCCAGGCACATGTTCAATGTTCATTTGAAATTCCTGCAACTTCCAAGACCATCTCTGAAGCTTGGAGTTGGTATTCTGCATTGTTTGTATCCATTGTAAGGCATGATGATCAGTCCATAAAGTAAATTCTTGCCCAAAAACATAAGGCTTGAGCTTGTCCAGAGCCCACACTACTGCCAGACATTCCTTTTGGATCGTAGACAGGTTTCTCTCCCTGGGTAAGAGCTTCCTACTCAGGTAGGCTACTGGATGTTTAACAGAGTCATAGTCTTGTAACAATACTGCACCTATGCCAGTCTCAGAGGCATCAGTAGCCACAATAAAGGTTTTTTCAAAGTCAGGTGCTCTTAACACAGGCCTTGAGCTTAAAATGTCCTTTAGTCTATCAAAAGCTCTCTGACATTCATCAGTCCACACAATTTTGTCAGGTTTACATTTCTGGGTTAAATCAGTCAAAGGTCCAGCAATTTCACCAAAATGGGGAACAAATCTCCTGTAATACCCAGCAAATCCAAGAAGGACCTGACCTGTTCTTGGTTTGTAGGTATGTCCCAGGGTCGATAGCTTCAACCTTGTTCCCATAATGGGTGTGATATACCATTTCCAACCCTGTGCCCTAAGTATACTACCTCTGGCACCATTCTGCCACCTGTAAAACTACGTCCTCTCATAGCGTGCTTCATCATATTGACATGTAACTACCGTGGGTCTTGTTTTCACATATTTTCTTTAACCACCCCATAGGTTAAATCATCATTTTCCGCTCTGACGGTGTAGGGGGCCTTCCCAAGCGCCTAAGCTTGTCTTTGCCAGAGGAAAGAAATCATACCACCTTAACCCCTACCCCCCGCAAATCTCTGAGCGTGCCTTTGTCTACACAAACTTTGCAACCTCTTGGGCTTTGTTACATTTGTTAACTATTTTACAGAGTGATTAGGTTTGTTACTAAGTTTTAACACATAACCACCACGAGTGTTTTGTTTTTCTACGAGTTTACCTTCCCAGTTTTCCCTCAGGAGATCAAGAGGGCCTCCCACTCTTCTGCCATACAACAGCTCGAAAGGTGAGAATCCCGTTGATTCCTGTGGAACTTCCCTGTAGGCAAAGAGTAGGTGTTGCAGTTTGTCATCCCAGTCATTTGGGTGTGTGTTTACATAAGCCCTAATCATTCCTTTGAGTGTGGCGTTAAATCTTTCCACCATTCCATTGCATTGAGGGTGATAAGGAGTGGTTTTCAAGTGTTTTACCCCACAACACTTCCACAGACACTCCATTATCTCGGAGAGGAAATTTGACCCCACAATCTGTTAAGATTTCAGAGGGAAATCCAGTTCTGCAAAATATAGTTAGCAAAGCCTCAGCTACAGATGGAGCATCTATAGAGGCTACAGCTTCTGGGTATCTTGTGGCAAAATCCACCACGGTGAGGATGTACTTTTTTCCCTTGCGGGTGGGTTTAGTGAAAGGCCCTACAATATCCATGCCCACCCTAAAGAAAGCTTCTCCTATAATAGGCAGAGGCTGCAAAGGGGCTTTACTGTGATGCCCTGCCTTCCCCACACGCTGACAGGTTTCACAAGACCTGCAGTACTCTGCTACTTGCTTAGCAATTCCAGGCCAAAAGAAGTTTGCCATGAGCCTTTGTTTAGTCTTGTTTTTCCCCAAGTGCCCTGCGCATGGCACATCATGGGCTAGTTCTAGCAACCTTAGCCGGAATTGGTTAGGTACTACCAGTTGCTTTAGTGGTTCCCAGGTTAACTCTTGGGTTTTTGGTAACCACAGCCTATACAACAATCCTTTCTCCCAAATAATCTGCTCCCTTCTTTCCTCAGAGAAGGGCCTCTCTTGAGGGAGAGCAACTCTAAACTAGGCTCTAAACTAGGATCGCTGAGGACTCCCTGCTTGAATTCCTCTACTCCTCTTAAATCAGGAAAAGGGGTTTCTACTAGCGCCTTTTCCTCTACAGAACCACCTGCCTCGGTTGTTTCACTGGCTTTCAGGTCTACAGGTTGCATGGAGGCTTGTTCTGTTGTTTCGGTTTGGGGAGGGTCTGGGGTTGGTTTTGGACCTTCCGGAATCACTGTGGGTTGTACCTCTAGTACCTTTTCTTTTACCCCATCAGCTTTTACCTGGTCCTGTCTTGAAGTTTCCTCCCTTTCCTTTTGGTTGCGGGTTACCACACATATTTGAGCTTCTGGGCCCATTATATCCTTTCCCACAATGATAGGGGAAAATTGGGTTGGAGGTTCCATCACCCCAGCTTCATACAGACCCCTCCATCCCCTCCATTCTATGGATAACCTTGCTACTGGGACTTCAAAGGAGGGACCATTCACTCCCTGGATCTCAATAGACATTCCTGGTACCAAATCTTCAGGTGTCACCAAATCTGCTCGGATCAGAGAAACATCAGCTCCAGAATCCAACATTGCCATAATGGTCTTATCCTTTACATAAACAGGTTCTTTAAACTGATTATTAACCTCTTCCCTGTTGGTGATCACAAATCCACAATTATAAGGTTTTTTTATGCTTGCTACACCTTGTGGCTTGGTTTGTTCGGGTTTAGGACTACCTAGGTTAGCTGGTGGTATTGATTGTAACTTGGGGCAGCTATTCCTGAGGTGGCCCGTCTGACCACACGAATAACAGGCACAGTCTCTGGGGTGAGAAGGATCCAAAGGAGGTTTTTTGAACTCCTTTTTACTTGGGGCTTCCCATTTCCCCCCTTTCTTCTCAGACTCAATCCTGGGGCCTAACCCTTCCCGGTTTTCAATCAGTTTGTCAGCCATTTCTGCAGCTTGGTTTACAGTTTCAGGATCTTTATCCTTAACCTTCAGTTTTATTTCTCTGGGCAACCGAAAATAAAACTGATCCAGAGCCATAAGCTCTAGCACCTTTTCCCTGTTGTCAGCTTTTGCTTCATCTACCCATTTTAATAGCAGGTTTTTAATTTTTGTTGCAAACTCTACCATAGATTTACCAGGTTGAGGTGTTAACCCTCTGAACTTTTTCCTAAAGTGCTCAGGGCCTAACCTGAACCTTTTATACAGTTTCTTTGAATTGAGCATAGGAAACAGCCTCCCCCTCTGGCATGCTATTATAAATCTCTGCCAGCTCCCCTTTGATTAAATTAGGCACAAACTTCATGTAGTCACCCTCCTGCAGTCCCCACTTCTGTGCTGCCCTTTCAAAAGTGGTCAGGAACACTTGTGGGTCTTCTCCTGGGGTGTATGCTGTGAAGTCCTTAGGGGTAACTCTGACAGGCTGCTCCTGTTTCAATTGCATCACCCTTTCCTCGTGTCTGCGTTGTTCTTCCTGGGCCTTAAGTTGCTCCTGCCGCGCCTTTTCCTCGTGTCTGCGTTGTTCCTCTTGGGCTTGAAGTTTCTCCTGGTGCAGCTTTTCCTCATGTCTGCGTTGTTCTTCCTGGGCTTTAAGTTGCTCCTGCTGCAGCCGAATTCGTTCCCACTCTAACCGGGTCTCTTCTTCCTTCTGCTTTGCCACTAGCCGCAGTTCCTGTTCATGGAGCTCCCATTCTTTTGTTTGGGGTCCTGCTACACTAGGGCTAGAGGGTGCAGCTCCTTCTATTGCCGCCTGGGAGATCAGCATAACTTTCAGTTCTTCTGCTGTTTTCTCCTCCCACTGGCAAATTGTCCTTTTTACACTGCTCAATCAGGGCAGTTTTGTTCATAGAGAGGTATTGGCTCATCTTAATTGCCTCACTGTGTCCCTATTCCGCAGTCCTGAAGTTAAAACATACACTGCTTTTGCCAGCTCTATTAGTAAAAAACCCAATCACTGTTTGGAGTGCTTAGTCTCACCGTCAGGATCGCTCCGCTGCCACCATCTGTCAAGGTTCCGCTACTGCAGGGACCCCTTGATCTGCCTTTGGAAGATCTCTGCCTCTTCCCAAAGCCTCTCCCTCTCTAGGAGATCAAATCCTTTGCCTGCTTCCAGTAACGTGAGTGTAGGCTTTAGACGTGGTGAATAAGTCACTCCAACAAACCAGGGTACACAACAAACTTTACTTTGTTTGTATATGTACTTTGTATACAAAGTATACAATGTACTTTGTATATTTTGTACTCAAAATATATTTGGGTATTTACTTAATAGAGTGGTTATAATTCAAAAGCAAGTATGATAAAATAAAACAAACAAACAATCCAAGGTTCTCTAGCTTAACTTCAGACTACCTATCTCCTCTGCAGCCAGTCTCTCTCTCCTTCTCTCTCTGCTGCTAGCTCTCTCTGCAGACTGCTGACCACACCCCACACATATATAGCCTTCCCAGGAATGGAAGGTTATAATCATGTGACTTTGATCAGGAGATTAATTCTTAACTTCTATTGGGTACTAAAACTCTCAAACTCCCCCTCCCATCCTGAAGTGTTTGGGCCTTCAGGCTTCAGCAAACTTAAGCCTGAGTAGGCCTCAATCCATCACACAGAGATTTTTAATTTAAGCCGTACTACAGTACTTGTATTGCAAGACGTCGCTTGTATATCAAGTAAAAAAAATTAAATAAATATTTAAAAATTTGCTTGTCTTGCAAAACGCTCTCAAACCAAGTTACTTGCAATCCAAGGTATTACTGTACTAAGTTCTTGCTCCCTGGTTAACAGAAAAGCTTTCCTGAGTGTTTCACATTCTGAAGACATGGTTTCTGAAACTTTTTAACTTGGGATCCCCTTCTAAAATTAATCTTCTGCCCCACTCCTCCAAACCCAAATCATCTGGTCCACAGATGTGCACAGATTTCTGCATGTCCTCACATGCGCAAGGATCTGCAGAATGGATACTAATCTCAACAGCTGCAACTGAAAAGGAATAGAAAAGTTCTCCAACCCAGAAACCATGTACAGGAAACCAGAACAAAGTAGTAGCTCTTCCTATAAGAGTGGGGCAGTGAGGGTTCAAGTTACCTCACACAAACCAGTGTGGAACCATGAGGTGCCTCTGTCAGGGCATTCAACCCATCAAAGTATTGGCTGGTACAGGACAACTGTTACCACCTACTTTAGGATCCTACCCCTTCCTGGAAATATGTGACTCCCCCTCCCCTGTGGGGGTGGGATCCACAGTTTGAGAACCAGTGTTGGAGGCAATTCAGTCCTTCCACTTCATTTTTAGAACACAAATCGTACAGCTTTTGTAATAACCAACATGCTCCAATCTTTACAACAGCAATGATGACAGAACTTTGGATTTAACAGCAGTTTTCTTTTCCAAGAATAATTACAACCAAGATTATATCTACTGCAATTACCTCCACATTACACTACCCTATTAAGAGAGCTCTCAACTTAGGCACACTATGTTGTGCTAACACACTGAGCTCCTGAATGCATGTTTAGCTCCTATCCCAAGATCATGTTGCTGAAGTGACAGAGGAAGGAAGGGAAAAGGGTGCTCTAGTAGTAGTAACTAAACCAATTACTGCTGTTTGCATTGCAAGGCAAGTTAGGAGCAGGAATAACTAGACTTGGATGAGTCTGCATTACCTAACCCTCCAAGTAGCAATTAACAATGGGGAAGTACAGAAGAATATATATATGAAGCTGCCTTATACAAAGTCAGACCATTCAGGCCTGTACTATATCCCGGTAGGGGCATTCCAAGTCCTGGATCAGATATTCTTTTAACTGGAAATGCTGGGGGAGTGGACAGGAACCTTATGCAGGTAAGCATATTCCATACTCCTAAGCTATGGCCTCCACTCTGGAGTGCTATACAGTAAGCACTATGTTTCATCTACACTCCAGGATCACATAACCCCTCCTTCACCTGTACACTTTAAGACAGGTGAAAGACATGAGAAGGGACATCTTGTTAAGGCACTGTACTGAGCCACTGTATAAACTCCGGCCTGAGTTTTAAAAATTTGCTTCATAAGATTACATTCCTACAGGACTGGTGGGCAGAGTGCTCTCTTTTAGTTCAGTTTCTTACGACCACGGGTCATGATAAAAATGTCATTAAAAGTTAAGTATATTCTGCTCTTCCTTCAAACAGCTCAAGTATCATTTCAAACTAAGGACTTTGCCTGGAAACTCACTATCTGGCATTGGCTAAGTATGATTAAGCTTCAAAGATCAATACAGTCATGCCTTGGATTGAGAGCATAATTCCTTCCGGAAACATGCTTGTAATCCAAAACACTCTTATATCAAAACGGAATACCCCCAAAAAATTTGTACAGAGATTTTTAATTTAAGCCGTGCTACAGTACTTGTATTGCAAGACGCTGCTTGTATATCAAGTAAAAAAAAATTAAATAAATATTTAAACATTTGCTTGTCTTGCAAAACGCTCTCAAACCAAGTTACTTGTAATCCAAGGTATTACTGTACTGGCATGATAGTTTTATTCCAAAATAAAGTGTGTTCAGGAGAACTTACTACTAATAAGCTAGGTAACAACTGGTGACGTGTATATACATTTCAATAGGTGTATATACATTTCAATAGGTGTGTAGAATTGTCAACAGCATGGATGATTAATGTCATTAAAGCTAGTTTCACTGGAGGCTACAAGACTACTCATCCCATTATCCAAGTATTTGCTCATTCCACTATCCTTAACAGCCACAAGGATTTTTGCTTTAGTTTACTCAGGATTACTGTACTCCACCCCCTAACTCAGTAGTTATTAAAGTGTACAGCACAGCACTGCAGGGAGGGATAGCATCCAAAAGGAGGTGGAGGTGGCTGCAGCAGCTTCCATACCAAGATCTGGGTGGCTTGAGCACCCCTAATGAGAAACCTCATTCGACAGACACGTGAAGGATGACTCCCTCACACCACTTCCTGTATATGACTTGAAGAGGGGGTCAGAGAAATACTGCTCTATTCCTTTTCTAATGTCAGTTTTGATATTAGTATCCCAATCCCTATGTCCTTCAGTGCAGCAGTAGGCTGTATGTACTACAGCCGCCTGTAGAACAGATGATATGGTCCTGGAATCTGGGGGTTGGGTAGAAGGTAGAATAATTTTAGAAGCAGGTACCAAGTTGAAAAAGTTTAGGAAACACTGTTCTAACCTGCTGTTACTGGTCTCATCCTTAGAAATGAAGACAGATTCACTTTCAAGAGGATTTTAACCAATTGAAAGAATAATTGATTTCTGTAGATAGCTTAGCAAAGTGACTTCTAAGAAACAATGTTTTCCAATGTAAATATAGGAAGAATTATATTTTCCCAATTAATGGACAAAGATAAGATTTCATGAGGTCCACCGAAGTAATACTAGTAAAAGTACTTTTGAAACATGATTTTGATGTCCTTGCAAGGTTTCATGAGAGCACAAAAAAAAGGTTTAAGACCTAGGTATGCCAATACAGTACCTACACTCAACAGCAGCTTGAAACATTCTAATCACATTTCCTTGTTCAGTCTAAATCAGAAATGAAACACTTCATTGTACATATAGCACTTAGTTTACAGTTTAACACTTTTTGCTCAGGTTTACAGGTTTTTGTTCTTCATGCAAAGAATTCATAATTCCAACCCAAACATTGCATACAATTATTAATTTTGTACTAGTTTAAATACGTACACAATACAGCTGGTGCAATAGATTCAACATATTGCCATACAGATTTTGTGTATATATTTTTGGGAAATGTTCAACTATGATGACTACAAACTTGTTCTATGATCTCTTGGCAAGGGTCTGTAAGTTTGCTCACTCTTTCCAGAATTCCTCTATGGAACCCTCTTCCCACACTGGGAAGGCGTTAGGACAGGGCTCTCCAAACTTGGGTCCTCAGATGTTGCTGGACTACAGCTCCCAGAATCCCTTGCCATTAGCCATGCTGGCTGGGTATGCTGGGAGCTGTAGGCCAGCAACATCTGGGGACCCAAGGTTGGAGAGCCCTGAGTTAGGGGCTAATCCATGGCATTCTGTACTCCAAGCACTTCAGAAGCACAATGTAACACTACTGTACTCCAGCTTGCCTTCCAAGCACCTCTGGTGGCAAACACAAGACCCACCCACCCTTTCCTGCAAGGGTCAGGGTCTTGGTAGCCAACTAGAATTTGTGGTTGCTAATTCTTAGCCAAAATGTGTAGACCATTCTTTCCAAAGTGTACTAGCTCGCACTTTAGTAAAGAAAGTTTAAGGAAGAGGCCTGATTTTAAGCGCTAAGTATGAACCCACTCACTGCCACAAAGCCATCTGGAAAGCTTATAAGACCCAAGTGTCATGATTAATAAGTGAGATGTATTTTTCTAATTAAAGTTGGCATATCTGAGTGCTGGAGGCAGTTTTCTTGCTTAGAACCATCACAATTCTGCTATTTCAAACTCAATCTGTTTTCAAAAACAGTATTAACCTGTATACACTAGGCTTGCAAATAATCACTTGCCAGATCAGCTGTGATAAATTACTACTATATTCAAGCAATTTGTCATAGAAGCTTTTCAAATTATTTTTAAGAGTGTAGGCAGATAGTAAAAATTCATGGGCTAGTAACTGCAAAGTAGAATTACATTTATTTATTATATTTATATCCCACCTTTTTTCCTGCAAGGAACCCAAGGCAGCTTACATAATCCTCCTCTCCATTTTATCCTCACAACAACCCTGTGAGGTAGGATAGCAAGATTCAAAATACTCAATATATGATCAATGATTATTACAACTCTATGATTTCTTTGCTTTCAGAATTACTAGAACCCTTAAAATCTGCATTATTTGTTTTAAGGTTTTATCAAGGTATTACAAAACTTGAAATTCGGCATAATTCAGTAGTAGAGCACCTGCTTTGCATGCAAAACATCAGTTTTAATTCCCACATCTCCATGTAAAAGACCCCTATCTGAAACCTTAGAGAGCCGCTGCCAGTCAGTGAGATAATACTGAAATAGATGGTCTGACTCTAAGGCAGCTTATGTTCCCGTAGTTGTAGTGGCCGGTACTTTTTTCTCCTAATACAGGGGTTCTCAGGGGGGGGAATTCCCCCCAGGGGGGAATTTAGGGTTGGGGGGGGATTTGGACCACAGACTCAAACTGTTGGAATACTCATCTTTTTACAAATTACAATTCTATAGATTGTACATACGGTAATCTACAGGACATCACATCACACCTTAATGTATGGCACAGATTAAGTCAGACAATCTTGGAAAGGGGGGAATGACATTCTGACATATAGTGAAAAGGGTGCATGGGGCAAAAAATGGTTGAGAACCACAGTCCTAACAGAACATTTTTCCATTTTAGCTATAAGGATTTACTTAGCAACCATATTCAGCTAGTGAGCAGTATGTAGACTGCTGAACAATAGGCAGTACAACACTCTCATCAGCATTGTGTTCAAGTTCGAACCATAACAAATTATACAACCAAGAAAGCAATGAGCATTAGTAAGATCACACTCAGGAGTTAGGTTCATGGCAGAATAGGACTAACTCAACTATTAACAGGCATCTAAGCAAACATGAAAGACTATTTTTCAGAATTAAGAAGAGTTATCCAGGAAAGTATGAACACAACCACTTATCCAAATAAAGCGACACGATCACATACTACAGGCGAAAGACTGCATGTTTGGTTTGGTAGTTTTCTATATGGGAGTTTCTGAACAGGAAAGCCACTCAGAGAACACTTTCCTAATGTGCTGGCTTTCAATCAACATGGAAATTTTGATGTGAGACGAGCATTCAAATGTGCAATAACCAACTGCAAACTGATTTGATTCACTTCCAGAAATGTTGCTCTGTGTGTGTACTTGAGTCCCAAGACCAACATTACTGTAGGTCAGGGTGGGCAACATATAGCCCATGTGTGTCCATGTCTCCCCGGCCCCTGGCTATTTTTCCAGGAGGTGCCTGGCCCTGCTGCTAAATTTGCTGCCAGAGTGGTGGCAAAACAAGGCAGTGATTTTTGGAAGAAAACAACGCACAGAGAGCACACTTCTTGTTTAGAAGCAGAATCACACTCCTGGAAGCATCCCAGAAGTGTGATTCTACTTGTAAACAAGATGCACACTCCCTACACGCCTTGTTTCCTTCTAAATTTATAGCCAAATTTGTTGCTGTTGCAGCAGCAGGAGCAATTTCGGCAGCAGGGGTAGCCCACCCAACCCGCAGAAATTGCTCATGCCTGCTGTTGTGTGGTATACATAGAAAACACAAGGGGGTAAAAAAACCCGGCATGTTTGGATGGACATACCTGAAGGCAAGGGGGGGAAAGCCTGGCACATCATGCAATGCCAACAGGAAAGCAGTTGCTGGAGTGGCATGCAGGACAGCTCAAGGTAACAAAGAATGAAGATAGTTGAATGCATAGTTAGTGGTGACATGGCAATTTGCCATTTAAGAAGATACTGATCATCATGCTATCTACTTGAAAAACAAACATTCCAATCATCTCAAAAAAGCTAATGAATATAATGACTTTAAAGAAGAGACAGAAATTGCACCAGTTTTCTTTCAATACCACTGAGGGGTGGGAACATTTATGCATCCTGCTAGACTATAACTCTACAGTCATGCCTTGGATTGAGAGCATAATTCGTTCCGGAAACGTGCTTGTAATCCAAAACACTCTTATATCAAAACGAAATTCTCCCCAAAAAAATTTGTACAGAGATTTTTAATTTAAGCCATACTACAGTACTTGTATTGCAAGACGCCACTTGTATATCAAGTAAAAAATAAATAAATAAATAAATATTTAAAAATTTGCTTGTCTTGCAAAACGCTCTCAAACCAAGTTACTTGCAATCCAAGGTATTACTGTACTTTCCTTTCTCCATGATTTAACCAATATAACAAGGAGAGCAGTCAATGAGGTATCTAAACTTTATCCCATCAGGCCAAAGTTTGCATCAGGGTAAACAGGATTCTCAGTTCCTATAAGTTTCAGAGATTCTATGTCATATTTAATTGGACCCAGCTAACTGGACCTAGATGCATAACCAAACAGTAAGGCTAACAAGGGTATTTTAGTTGCTAAACATGCGGTCCTCAGGCAATGGATGTCCCCACCAAATAGATGAGATGTGGGTCAAAGAAATGAGCCTCAGAGCAGTCCGCATACATGGTGAAGAAATTGGGAAGAATTTGCAAGTGCGGGGGGGGGGGATTCTTGGAGATGTACATGGACTAGAAGCCACTTGGTTCACACAAGAAGGGGATGTCAATTGTGTTAAATATACAGATGTCGATTAGGGGGGAAATCCATCATACAGGCAGTTCAGAAAGGTTAATGATGGACCAACACCTGACTGAAAGGATCTTACCAAAGAGTCATGTCTTGTTCAATTAAGCAAACAGCAGCAGTTGAATCGAAGGCTATTAAAGGTGTGATTTTAGAGTAATTTCCCCCCAAAAAAACCAGAGTTAACTGAAGTTTCTCTGAGATTTCAATTGATACACATTTGAAGTATCTGGGAACACAAAACCTCCAATCCAGCTAGGAAAAAGTAATTCTGTAGGGGTCATTCATGAAATGAATCATGGATGACACTTATACATTTTAAGTTTTAAAGATAAGACACTTCAGAAGACAGAATTCAAGAGGATAATCAAGAGATACAAAATGAAATTTAATAAGGAACAGAGATAATGGTCAAGCATAAACATAACTGGCTACGCATAATGTGGTATAGCAGTTATAATACTGGACTAGGGCTGGGGAGACAGTGGCTCAAGTCAATACTCAACCATTAAATTAACTGGCTGACTTTGGACCAGTCACTCCCTTTCACTATAACCTACTTCACAGGTATTTTTGAAAGGATAAAATGGAGGGAGACACATAGGCCCGGTTCAGATGCAATGACATGACATGGGTTGTTTAACCCATAAGGTTGTTAGGGGCATGCAGGACGAGTGAGCTGCCTCCCAATTGCTCCTGCTTAGTTTCTGAATTACAAAACAACCCAGGAAATGCTCCCATTCGTGGGTTGTGCTCCATGACATGCAAACCCAGAACTCTGGGTTGCTGAGGGAGAAACAATGCAGAGTTTTTATTTATTTATTTATTACATGTATTTATACCCCGCCTTTTTTCCTACAAGGAACTCAAGGTGGCTTACATAATCCTCCTCCTCCTCTCCATTTTATCCTCACAACAACCCCGTGAGGTAGGTTATGCTGAGAGGCAGTGACTGGCCCAAAGTCACCCAGTGAGTTTCATGGCCAAGCGGGGACTAGAACCCAGATCTCCCGAGTCCCAGTCCAACAATCTAACCAGTACGCCACACTGGCTCTCGTAGTGATTTACCCCGTGATTTGCTATTGGGTTAAAACCCTTGAGTGGCTTCTCCCTCAACACCCGAGTTCTGGGTTCACACATCATGGAGCACAACCCAGGAATGGGTTGTTTTGTAATATAGAAACTCAGCAGATGCAGCGAGTGATCAGGAGGCTGCTTTCTCCTGCACAGCCCCAAATAACCATGTGTTCTTTAACCCATGGTTGGTCATTATGCATGACCTGAGTCACACACTGCCTTGAGCTCCTTGAAGGAAGGGTGAGATAAAAATGAAATAAATATCAAGCAAGTTTTGGTAAAGGAAGCAGGCCAAGTATTGAACATTTCTTCAAGTATTAAAGTTTTAACATCTTGGCTTGGACAGATTTTATTCAGATTACTTGAAGAAACCTCTGAACAGTTTCATTTTCTATTTTAGTTCATGACTTTCAAATACTATTTTCTTTCACAGTACAAAGCCTTACGATGGGGCAGACCAACACACACAGTGAAATTCTAGTACTTTAAAAAAAAACTTGTTTAACTCACTTAAACTGGGGAAATGGAGATAAGCCAAACATATATCATAATCAATACTAAAAAAAAAATTAATTTCATTCCACACTGAAGGTCCATAAGTATGATAAAGACCAGTCCCACATGTGTCCTCCCATTATTTTGGCTGCATTAACTCAAGAATGACAGTTATCCAAGTTATCCAAAGGATTCTTTTTAGTTAAATACATATTTTACAATAGGATGCAATTTTATAAATCCTCAACCTATCAATTTGTAGGTTATCTCAAGGATTCCTCTCAAGCTATAAAGCTGACAACTGTTTACTTCTATGCTCCAAAGTTACTGCTTTACTTAGATGTACGGTAACATACGGTATACCTTAGACATGAAGACAATTTAAATCCATAATGAATTAGTTGTTTAGCAGTAGGAAGAACGCTTGGCCTAAGATTGTATATTCAAGATGTAGGTGTGCCAAGTAAGTGTAAGTCAGCTATTGATAACTGAATTGAAGGGTTTTTAGTCAAATATGGAAATTTATCTCTAAGATTTCCACTACATATTGTATTTTAGGTGTTCCAATATTCATTAAAATAACTGCAAGAAAAGCTATGCATTTGTTTTAAAATAGCAAGATTAAAAGAGGTATTTAAATAAAAAATAGGTATTGAACAAGGTATGCAAGTTTACTACTTGAAACTGAAATATCCTTACTAGTTCACAATACTCTACTTAGTGTAAGTAAGGTCTCTTAACCCAATTCACATTTTGATTTCTTGTTTTGGCCACAAGTTCTATACTGAGCTATTGAAAAGTTTCAGATTACATTTTTCCATGCAATTTCTTAGTTAAATGACAAATAAGTCATGCCACTAATCAAAATGTAGATTCATCACACTTTGGGAAGACTTGGTAGAAGGGGGACATGAGCTCTCACGATTGGTTCATAGGAGTTCAAGAACAGTACAGATATATGGATTTAAGTCAACATTGCGTAAGAATAAATTACCCGTTAATTGTATTAAAGTGATCAGTGTCCCAACTCAAGACTATAGACTTTGGTTCTTGAGAGTTTATTCTTATCTGTAGCATCTGAACTTCAAAAGCTATGGGTTGGATTCAGACTTAGTCATACTTGGGAGTAGATCCACTAAAATCAATGGGACTTAAGTTACTGATGACTAACTTAAATCCCATTTTGATGTGTCCACTCTTAAGTATGACTAAGTCAGGATCCAGCCCTGAGATGCCACTCCACAAGTGCAACACTTTATACCATACCCTACCTTCAGAATAAGTCTAAAGGGAATACCAGTACAATCAGTACCTAGTTTGCAACATTCTTTAGTGAGCCTATTTTACTTCCACACACAGAGCTAATAGGCAAAGCACTTAAGAATCAGGCTACTAAACATTTTGCCTCTATATTGTTGACAAAACTAATTAAAGCTGGGCGACTCCCTTAAGAGTTGTTATGCTCTACTGCAGGGGAAACAAGTATGAGAGCAAGTTTACCAGAAGCTATTATTAAAATCTGATTTAATATTAATTATGCCTAAACACACCAGCAGTGGAAGTGGGAAGTTAAAGGCTGTATTTTTGTTTAGCACCTACACTAGATCCTCAGCAAATACACTTGTGGCAAAGGTGCCCCACTATTCACTTAATTCAAACGCTTTACCTATAATTGTAACCAGCTTGGGTTGCTTTTTAAAAAAAATAAATGTTAGAGTCCGGAACTTTTGAACAACTATGATTTCTGACTGAAGCAGGCATCTGTCACGTTTCCAAGATCCAAGCAGCTTATAATACTTCCTTCAACACTGACCCCTCGGTTTTCAAGAAACGTCACCAGCAAAACTAGGATGGGTGACGAAGTTACCTAAAACCGCACCCTCTGCCAGAACAAGCAAGCCCTTCCACTCGAAATACGGGCCGACTTCCTTCTGCACGACACTCATTTCAAATTAGCAAGTTACTCCACCCTCCTTCTAGATTGTGCAAGAACGAAATTCTCGATGCATCACACACGGCCGCCACCACATACTTCCGCTCCTTGTCAAGAACGGAGGCAAAAGACGTATATTCCGCATTTAACAAAAGGGGCCAGGGTGACGGGGACCGCGAACAGGGCACGACCGATCGGCAGCTGCCGCTGAGGTGGCCGAGAATGTGGATATGCGCGTGTGTGTGCGCGCGCGCGCGTGTGTGTGTGTGTCAGTCATGGTATCGCTGAAGCTGGCGAGAAGAGCGAGAGAGAAAGAGATCTCAGGGAAGCGCCTGAACTAGGCAAACCCGCCGCCATCTTACAATGCGGGAAAGAAGTTCCCGGCCAGCAAACAGAACCCGACTGATGGGGGGGGGGGGCGGATTCCACACGTATACCCCCCACACACACACACACACACCACGGGGCTGGTTTAATGTACACTTCCCTACTCTTTAACCTCCCTCCCCCACACGCCGGGCCCGATTTGAAGCCCGGTTCGTAAACAGCGAGCATAGCAGGGCTTTGTAAAGACAACAATACCAGGTTCGAAGAGATCGCCTTCATCATCACGAGGGCCGAGCTGACATGTACGAGTAGGGATACACTCGAGCCCCACCACCACGGACGGCCACGACTCCCCCCACCCACAACAGCCCCAAAGGCCTACCCGGAGGACTGAGGCAGAAAGGCAGCTTCCCCTTAACAGGGCCCAACCGGGGAGGGCAGGGCGAAGCTGAGGGAAATCCTATTACCCCTTTCCCACCATACCACCCATCCTCCATTTATCACCTCTACCCAGCCAGCGCCGCTACCAAATCCCCTGAAGCGGCGAAGGCGGAAGTCCCAGAGGAGGGGGAGCTTCTCCGCCACGGCTCTCGAGTCCGTTCTCACGCCTGTAAAGCCGGCAGAGGCTGCCCCGCCTCGGCGGCCCGGCTCGCTCACCTTGTTGATGCGTTTCAGCGCCATCCTGTCTTCCGCGAGGGGCGAGTGTCGCTGTGTGGTGCCTGTGGTGGTGGTGGCCGCCGCGGCCGGGGGTTGCGATAGCTGCTCCTCCTTCGCCGCCGCCTCGTCGGGCCTGTCTGCGCCGCTGCTGCCGCACTCCCTCCCTGCGGGTGGGGGATGGAGCCGCTCGCTCACTCGCTGCCTGCGTTTCTCCTTCCTCCGGAAACAGCCGGGGGCGCCCGCCCGCACCGAACACCAGCCGCGACGTCACCGGTGCCGCCGCCGCCGCCACCTCCTCGGTCGCTCCTTCGGTTTCCTCACCCGGTGGCTCCGGCCCGACTTGTCCGGCAAAAGAAGACGAGGGAGGCCGCGACAACCTAGTCAGGACGGGAAAGGGAGACGAGCGTAGTTAAGCTCAGGCGCTGCCGCCGCCGCCGCCGATGGCGAGGCCAAAGAAAGGGGTGGGGCTAAATATAGGCCCCGCCTCCTCCGCCACCGCCCTCCCTCCTGGGGGCGAAGGCGGACTCAGGACGGAGAGCCGCGTGAGGCCCCACCCCTCGAGGCGCTTCCGATTGGATGAGGCCGGCAACGCTTAACTGTCGAGAGAGGAAGGGAGGCCGCGCGCTTATTCGGGGAGAGAAATGGGGGGGGGGGGAGAGAAGACCGTAGGATTGGCGCACGCACGCTTCCTGGTGTTTGTTTCTTCCCTCCCCGCAGTTAGGCGAGAAGGGCGGAAAACGCAATATCTCGGCTTAAGCTCTCGCGAGATGAGGCGCGCGTGTCCGTAAAAAAAAGCCCACTCGTGTTCGGCTTCGGCTATTACGAGGGCGGTGTAGTGTGCTCGCGCGCGCGTTCTCGATCTCCGGTCTCTCTCTTCCCCCCGCCTTCAGCGGAAAAAGCCATCTCTTTTTTAAAAAAATAATAAAAATCCCCCCTCCCTATCTCCGTGCAGGAAAAGAGAGTCTTGTCTTTTAATAGCTCTGACGGGCACTTACAGCTTGTCTCTACCGCTGTTCGAGTCCTGGATACGGCGCGTGCGCGCTCAAGGCAGCCGCCAGCAGTTCCTCACCTCGGTCCTTTTTTCATCCCACCCCCACTTTCGGGACCGCGCATTCGCCAAATGGCCGTCGCGACCGGATCTATTTATCATGAAAGCTGCTGTGCTTGTATCCCTCCGCGCAGCCGTGTTATCATTCTCTCGCGCTGTATGGCCTACAAGAAACGTTTCCAGGGGAGTCTGCGCACTAACTGGCCCCTGTACTTGATATGGGGCATCCTTACATCGTGATGCTGAGTGCGTTCACGGAAGGAAATCCCAATGAGACTTCCCCGGTTGTGTGTTCAGGCTTGTAAGCCTGGGATATGCACACAAGCCCTTGGCCAGGGTCAAGGCTGCCTCATAAGAACAGGAAATCGTTTTTTTCTAGCCCTGACTTAAGCACATGAACTTGGAAATGAGTCCCCTTGAACTTGGGACTTACTTCCGAGGAAACGTGTAGGTTTGGGCCGTAAGTGTACTTGAGATGGCCACCCTATGTGTGCACTTTTGTCGCAAGTAGACTACTCAGCGGCATGCAGACAGCAGTATTTCCGAGGGGGGGATAAAATGGGTGTTAATAGATGTATTATTATTTTTTAAGTGGTGGGGTGAGCTGCCCAAATCCCAAAATACAATCTACTCAGTGGAGTTTATTGGTTAACCAAAAAAGTTTAACTGCTGAATTCTAAAAACTGAATTCCTCACATTTCTTCTTGCCAGGGCCAGCACTACCATTAGGCACAGGGAGGCAACTGATTCTGGTGGCAGATGCTGCGTGGCAGCAATGGCAGTCCCACAGCTAGTCCTCCTAAGCCCCCTGGCTATTCCCCTCTCCTGGTCTTGCAAGACCTTGCTCGTTTATCAAGTCAAAAATTTAAAAAAATTTTTGCTTGTCTTGCAAAACGCTCTCAGACCAAGTTACTTGCAGTCCAAGGTATTACTGTACGGGGCAGGTTCGCATGATCACGGAGGGGGGGAAGCCACGGTGGCTTATTTTTGCTCCCCGTCTCTGCCAGTCACGAGTTGCCTAATTGGCATAACTACCCTTGCTGGGCACAGGTTGTCATGATGTCCAAACCCGGTGAGGGTGGTTGGTTGGGGTGCTTGACACACCACCATGAAACCTTAGAAGAAACCATGTGAACCCAGTCACAGAAGCTGACTGGACTGGAAGTTGTCTCTTATTTCAACACTGGCTACAGGATACTGTCCTTCACCACAACTGAAGGCAGCAGGCTAGTTTAGCAGGTGCAGAATAGGCTCTGCGGGGCACACACAACTCTGTAAGAAGCACGGCAGGCCCAAGATATTTTGCTGCTGTAGGCAAAGGATAAGATGGTGCCCCAAAATACACATACAGTAAAACCTTGGATTGCAAGCATAATTCGTTCTGGAACCGTGCTTGTAATCCAAAACACTCTTATATCAAAGTGAGTCTCTGGCGGGCGTGAGCGGGGCCGATTTCAGCCCGCTACGCTCGCTCAAGGCGAGCGGTTACATCCCTAGAGCCTTACCACCAGCTTCTAATTACCATTTCTGACAATATCACTCCTAAGTTTCCCCTCACTTCTGAATTATTCTAAGAAAATGCCTGGCCAAAAACAGTCATATCAGGCACAAAAGGGACAGAGCTCCTTGGACTTGCTCTCACACTGCCAGCTCCGCAGAGCAGTTCCCTACCCACTCAGATACAGCAGCAGACAGGAATGAATACCTTCACTTGTTGCAAAACTGTCATGGAGCTTGCAAGGACGTTGAAGCCTGCCTGGAGCAAGTAGGTGAACAACCCCACAGAGGAAACTGCTGGTGTTGTCATGGCCCGTAGGGATGGGGGAGAAATTCATTCAGTTCACATTTTAAAAAGAAGTTTTCCAGTAAACAGTATGTACAAAGGTGCATATATCAGGGGAAACAATGTTCCAAAATGCATTATATTAGGAAACGTGCTTGCAAAAAACTGTGTCCATTAGGCAAAAATGCATATAAAAATCCATGTATTACGATAAAAGTGCACAATAAGTGTTTATGAATTTTCATACAAATATTTTAAAAAATCTCAATGTTCAGGACTTAAGATTGGAGAAATTCTCAAAGTTGACAGATTCGTCCAGCCCTAGTCATGGGATAGGGCTTTCCTCATGGCCTGCACATAACTGGGTGTGAAATGGTTGCTTAGCCAGTAGTTGCCAAAGGTAGTACCAGATTTGGACTAGATTTGGGCAAAGCTGTCCATTTCACTATCTCCCACATTCCATTTTTAATATCTCAATTTCTTTCCATCTCGTTTATGAAGAAATTAGCCTGTCTTATCAAGAACTGAAGAAAAATTCTCACTCATCTGCACTGGCCAAATTCAATAGCTCCATCTATTCCAAGCATGGAGAAGACCATGTTGTGCCTGCCTGCCATGTAGCTATTAAAGATTAGAAGCCTATAAGTAAAAAAGAGGTGGCAACCCTCATTCAACACCAAAAACATGGTTGAATACACAGGGATTCAAACCTAAGAGTTAAGCACTCAAAGGCCTAGGCCTGGATAGATAAATCTGTCAGTTTTACTTTCTCCCGCATTCAAAAATTTAAGATTCCAAGCTCTTTCCATCCCATTTATAAAGAAATGTGTGAATTTTGGTATGTTCTTATCAAACTTGAACCAAACAAAATTCTCAGCCATCCATTCCCTGAACCTGGATATCCAGTAGGTCTTTGTGAGGGAGTGAGAGAGAAGGAGTGCTGCTACCTGAGTGCCTACTGAGAGCTCATGCCTCGGCTCACCCTTCCCTTGGATGAACATACTCACCCCTTAGGGGTTTCTGTGTGCGCAGGAACAGCTTGTTCAGCTGCATGTATCAGGGTTGTGATCCTGCAAGGCAAAAGTGTTCGTGAATGGCCTTTACCAACCGAGAATTTGGCTTGCATATAGGGGTCGGTACCTTCCCTGGGATGAAATACATGGGTCCCTGCTGTTGTGGAAAAAGATTGTTAACAGCAACACAGTTCAGACAAGACATTGTATCTGCATGTGGCAAAAGGAGTGATACGGAGACAGTTGCAGCAAATCTGATGTTCTGCTTACATTAGCTGTCATGGTTGCTGCACACCTGGCATTCTGCTTGCAAAGCTTGGCTTCTACCCTCCCTATTGCCCCTCAGCAGACATATCTTGAGCATAGGGTTGCTCTGGATGGCTTATAACATCAGAGACCCATGTGTGCTACAGCCAATCAAAAAGTGTTTCAGTTATTCAGACTTGAGTTGTATTAGGTGGAAGAGGGGATCTAACCCAGGAAGGCTACAGAATTTGCAGAAAGTATTTGAATACCAATTTAAGAAGATGAAATGGCATGTGCAAAATGGCGACAAGATTTGAATATACATCTCAAACTAGCGTTCTGGAACCACTTGGCCATATCACATAGGAGGCACTATGGATGGAATTTTATAGCCAAGATGGAGATAGGTTGACCTAAACGTTACTCTTAACATAGGGATGCTACTTAAAACAGCCTTCCTGAGCTAAGTAATCCCTGCCTAATTATAATTATTAGTAAAATATGTCATGCGATGGTAGTAAAGTATGTTACACGATGGTAAAGTATGCCTACCTCATACTTTACCATCTTCATGTCAAGAACCAACCCTCTAGCAGCCCCCAATAATATCCAGTGGAGGTGTGACAGTGGTTTGTGCAATTTATGTGGCAAACAATCTAAATGCTATGTCTTAACTGTTCCACGAATGTGCTGTGTGCTCTATAGAAGAGGAGATTGGAGGTGACAGGATACATCCAAAGGAATGTCGTCCTCATAATTCAGCAGCATAGCAGGTGAGTGCACCATAGCACCATAGCAGGTGAGAGTTGTGCTAGCAAAGGACACTCCATTCCTTGTATCTGACATGATTAATGCACTGTCAACTACTACTACACAAAGGAATGATGTAGCCAGAAATCTATCCACCAGACCTGGACATTGCCACCCAATTAATCATGTACATGAGTGAGAGACCTGGAAGTACCGGTAGCCATTCCTCTCTTGTGACTTGAGATGTCATCTTGCAGGAATGTGGTCAATTGCTTTAATTTCTTGATTACTGCTCATCTACAAAATAACGTGCGGATTTGTGTAACAATGACACCTTGCAGTGTCAAAGCATCCAGGGAGAGCTTGAGGATATCATAGGTAAATTTATTATAACATTGGAAATGATAGCCTGAGGCTAAGACATCTCATTGCTGCATTTTTGTTTTCTCACTTCCTGTTTAGAGCTGAACTTGCATAAATGGGAAATTTGTCAAGATTTCAAAATTTGACCTTTTGAATGTTGAGCGTTTTCAACTCTTAAATTGTCTTAACTTTTTGTTGGCTAAATTTTAAGTGAACGATGTTGAACATCCTTGCTAAATTTAGTTCAAAACAGAACCCACCATCACCATCAAAATAGGTTTAGGGTGCAATCCTATGCATGCTTAGACAGAAATAAGTCCAGCATTATGGCTGAGGAATGCTGGAAGTTGTAGGACTTTTCTCTGTCTAAACATGCATAGGATTATGCCCTTAATCTTTGACTGATGAAACTAATTCCTTCAGGTTTTTCTGACAGTGCCCTTGCTGTTGGTTTTCTTTCTATAGCAAATCCTTGTGATTCCACCTTTGGACTGGCCTTCTGATAAAAATCCTTTTCTTTACCACTGTGGTCTTTTTCATCCATTGTGCCTGTTTTAGCTCTGTGCTTAGCTACAGGAATAAAGAACTGAACACACATGCTATTGCAGAATAATAGGAGGGTCAAAGGACCAGGGAGAGGACAATATAAAGAGAACAACAAGAATTCCAAAATGAGCAATAAACTATAGCTTCCCAAAGTAGAATGTACCTCATTTTTACTTGCAGCATTAGGTTTTTCATTTATTAAATGGCATGGCCTATTAAATCAATCAGATATTGTATTACAATACAATCTCAACTGCTTTAATCATATATATATATATATATACACACACACACACACACACACACACATTTTAATAGATACAAGTAAAGAAAAACAAGAAGTGAAATTTGTAGTTCTCTTTTGTCTTTACCATAAGTATCTTAAGACATCACAACTATACATCAGCTAAGGTCTCAGTCCTATCGATTGCGCACACCGTTCGCGAAAGCCCTTGAACTTGGAGGCTTCCAGGTTTCCTATGCCAGCAGAGTGGGAGAAACAGCGGAGGTGATCATCTCCCAGTCCTCCGATCTCCTGTATTTTCACTGGATTGGCTTTTCAGCCCATATAACAAGGGCGCTTCAGAGGGAGAGGGAAGGATGCTGGAAGAGGCTCAGAATAACTCATATCCTGGCCTCACCGATCTCCTCCCCTCCCCGCCCACCAGAACAGAACGCCCCCTTTCCTGAGGCTCCAAGGTCAGATTTCCAACCTCGGAGAGGCAGCCTCCACACCATCTGCAAGGGGGAGGGGTCTGGGGTCAGATCTCCAACTTCCCTTCCGAGGTTGGAGTGCTGTCTCCGACCTTGGAAGGGTTTTATGAGCCATCTTATGGTCCCTGGGACGCTCTCCCAGGGACCACATGACTGCTCTCTAAGAAGCTAATAATAAAACTTTAAGGCCACAATCCAGACAAAATTAATGCACTTTACATACTACTGATTTCATTGGGAGGGTTGTGTGTGGTTATTTTATTACAAATTTATTGGGGCATCCAATTTTCATAAGGATAGTCCAGAGAGCTGTACGGTCTACAGTATCAAAGGCCTTAGCCAAATCAATAAATGCCATATAAAGGGGTTGATTTTGCTCCCTGGCATTTTTCTTGGAGCTGACGTGCAGTAAAAATCATGTCTACTGTCCCTCTAGAGGGGCGGAAACCATATTGAGTCTCAGGGAGGATCTCTTCTGAAATAGATAGAAGATGGTTTGCGAGAATCCTAGCAAATATTTTACCTGCGGTAGCTAAGAGACAAATGCCCCGATAGTTTCCACAGTCTGTTCTATCACCCTTCTTAAAGAGGGTGATAATTATGGCATCCCTGAAGTCTTCTGGGATCTCTTCTCTTATCCAGATTTTTTCGATGAGTTTATGAAGATGTTGTACAAGTTCGGGGGGCCCTTCTTTAAAGATTTCAGCAGGAATCCCATCTGGTCCATTAGCTTTGTTGTTCTTCTTTTGATTAATGGCTTTTTTTACTTCATCCAAAGTGGGGAGTATTGCAAGTTCCTCTCTAATTTGTTTTTGTGGGATTTGCAAGAAAATCTCTTTATCCACCTTAGATTTATGATTTAAAAGGTCATAATAATGCTCTTTCCAACGCAGTGCAATAGATTCTTTGTCTTTTAAGAGTTTGGTGCCATCTTTTGATTGTAAAGGGTTTGTATCATAGGTTTTTGGTACTTCTCCATGACAACATGACGGCAACGGTTTTGGACAACAACGGCTCTCATGGTGCTCCATTTAAAGTGGGATCAGGTGTTAAACAGGGATGTGTTATCGCCCCAACATTATTTGCTATTTTCATCACCATGATTTTACATCTTGTCGAGGGGAAACTTCCCACTGGTGTGGGAATTATATATCGAACTGATGGAAAGCTTTTTAATCTCAGCAGGCTGAAAGCAAAAAGTAAGGTAATTACAACCTCCATTGTGGAACTTCAGTATGCTGATGATAATGTGGTCTCCGCACATTCAGAGGATGATCTCCAAACTATCCTAAATGCTTTTGCAGAAGCATACGAAAAACTTGGTCTCTCACTTAACATCAAAAAACCCAAAGTGCTTCATCAGCAAGTGAAAGCTAACCCCTTGGTGATGCCATCTTCTTCTTTATCCCAGTTTGCAGGACACTGAATAATGGGCTCAAGTTACAGGAACCTAGATTCCTACCTAAACATCAGGAAAAATTTCCTGACTGTTAGAGCAATAAGACAATGGAATCAACTACCTATGGAGGTGGTGGGCTCTCCCAGTCTGGAGGCATTCAAGGTGCAACTGGACAATCATCTTCAGGGATGCTTTGACCTGGATTCCTGCACTGAGCAGGGGGTTGGACTCGATGGCCTTGTAGGCCCCTTCCAACTCTACTTTTCTATGATTCTATTATTCTATGATCTATTCAGCTTGGCGGGACAATACTGGAAAATGTTGATCATTTTCTCTGTCTTGGCAGCTATCTTTCTGTTACAGCTAACATCGACAGTGAAATCCAGCATC
This sequence comes from Shinisaurus crocodilurus, assembly GCA_021292165.1. Classification (NCBI taxonomy): domain Eukaryota; kingdom Metazoa; phylum Chordata; class Lepidosauria; order Squamata; family Shinisauridae; genus Shinisaurus; species Shinisaurus crocodilurus. Next base: position 32,604,348 of record CM037876.1, read on the forward strand.
GTTTGAGCTCCGCAAGTGCCACGTTTTCTCGAATGAAACACAGAGTGTTCGAGGATCGGGATATTTGTAAGAAGATCAAAACACTGGTTTATGAAGCCATTGTATTACCAACTTTATTGTATGCCTGTGAAACATGGACTATCTATAAACGTCACTTCCACCTCCATGAAAGATTTCATCAACGTTGCCTCCGGAAAATCCTGCAAATTACTTGGGAAGAGAGGCGAACAAATGTCAGTGTACTGGAAGAAGCAAAGACTACTAGCGTTGAAAAAATGATCCTTCAACGCCAACTTCAGTGGACCGGTCATGTTGTTCGAATGCCTGACTGCCACCTCCCAAAGCAGTTATTTTATTCCCAACCCAAGGATGGAAAGTGGAATATCGGTGGTCAATATAAGAAGTTTAAAGATGTTCATAAGGCTAATCTAAAAAAATGCAATATAAACATCGAAAACTGGGAAGCTCTGGCCCATGAATGATCTAAATGGAGGTTGGCCTTTCACAAACGTTCCATAGACTTTGAAGAAGTGCAAGGTGAAAGGGAGAAACGTGCTAAACGAAAAGCACATCAAACGAATCCTTTACAGAACCATCTTCCATCTGGTAACCTGTGTCCTCACTGTGGGAAGCAGTGTGGATCTAGAATTGGCCTCCACAGTCACTTACGGACCCATCGCTAGAGTCTGCACAATCCTCTTTAGAATTTCCTCCTTTTATCCTGGAAGACAATCTTACTCGGTCACGAGTGATCGCCTGATGATGATGATTTATTTTATTTATTTCATTTGTATTGTGCCTTTTTTCCTCCTCTAAGGAAGCCAAGGCAGCTTACATGATCTTCCTCTTCTCCATTTTATCCTCACAACCCTGTGAGGTAGATTAGGCTGAGAGTAAGTGACTGGCCCAGAGTCACCCAGTGAGCTTCATGGCTAAGTCGGGACTAGAATCCAGATCTCCAGTCCAACATTCTCACAACTACACCACACTGGCTAAATGGGACTTAAACCTTCTTAACAGGATTGTGACTCAAATAGATAGCCAATATCCCAACTGTTTTAATCTAAACCAGCCTTCTCCAGCCTAGTGCCCTGAAGATGGTTGAATGACAACCCCCATCATCCCCCAGACATGATGGCCGTCCATTATGTGCTCCCAGGAGCACAATTCTGCTTGCAAACAAGGCACACGCTCCCTGCGGGTCTTGTTCTTTTGCAACATCGTGACGTTTTTTGCTGCTGCTCTGACAAGTTCAATGGCAATTTCAGTGGGGGTGAGGTGCAGCTCCCAGTGGGATCCAGGAATGGACAATGCGGCCCCTGGGCACCAGAAGGTGCTCACCCCTGCTCTAGAGACGAGCGACACAGAATGTTATCTGGAGTCTCTGTGAATCGAGGGGTTCGCAGCAAAGAACTGGAAGACAAAACAAGGGCAAGCAGGAGGTAACACAGAAGGTGCTAGAAACTGGTGCCTGCCAAATTTAGCCAGTCCCAGTTGTAATGTATTCTCCTTTGGCCACAGTGACCTTGCATAAGCAGGCATGGGAGCCAAATGCAGTCCTCCTGGGGTCTCAGTGGCTCTCTGGGGTTCTCCAGAGGGCCACGCCCCCTTCCCTGGCTCCACCCCATGTCCCCCAACCACAGATTGTTTGGTGGTCTCCTTACATTTGTGCAGCTTTCCCCCCCCCCTTCTAAAATGCCTCTCCTGGATTACTCACAGTAGGAGCCTTAAACTGCAATATGTTGGTGTTCTTTGTGTTTTCGGCCAGCACCCCCTTTGCCTTCAGCCCTGCCCACCACTGGAATGTGGTGTCCAAGAGCTTCTCCGAAATTGAATTCAGCCCTCAGGCTGCAAGAGGTTCCCCACACTGGACTAGCCTCTGCATTTTGTCTGCAGCTAGAGACAAGCCTCTGTCTGCTCTCTCCCCCCAATCTTGCAATCCTCCTCTCCTTTCTTTTCTTTTCTTAAGAACATAAGAAGGGCCATCCTGAATCAGATCAAGGTTCATCCAGTTGTTCACACAGTGGCCAACCAGCTGCCTGTGGGAAACCCATAAGTAATTCTCTCCTAGAAAGAATCCCGATTTGCCTGACCCTGATTTTTACAACTCCCTTGGAACCCTAACCCAGCCCAATTAGGTCCAGATTCACCATGCATATTCATGACCTAGCCTTCTATGTGCAGCAACCCTTGATCCAGACACTGAGCAGGCCTTTAAGCTAATTCCTACACCTTGAGGCCTGTTCATGGATGCCTATGCTATTCACTTGGTTTTCTGCCTTATATGTTTAGTATGCTTAATTGTTCATTGTATATGAACTGGTTACTTCCTTATTGGAGTTCATATAGTGCCTATTACCAACCAATTAGCTAATTTCTAATGTGATCGAGTATATTTTTTATTCCTGTGTGATAAATAAACCAACCCCCTTTTGGCTTAAACATGTGTGCACCATTCAGACAAATTTGTCAAGACACACTACTACCAAGGTTAAAAGTTCCTTCATATGTGTGCATCTCAGAGTATGTATACTTATACACATGTCTGGAGAGGGCACTCATTAACAGGGAGGGAGCCCTGGGTCCTATGCATGGGGGGACTGAGAGAGAGGGAAGAGGGCATGTCACAGGTGACGTGAGCCACCCAGGAGACTACAAAGACCACATGAGTCTCTCTTCTGTCTCCTCCTTTGGCTGCATAGTTAGTCTGTTGCTTTCTAGAGTACTTGCCTTGGGATCAAGATTTGTTGGGATACTTGGTGGGATACTCAAAAGGTAGGCTTTGATTTGATCATCACAACATCTTCCAGGGATGGGAATAAAATCCATATTTCTCGTTTCCCACTGCAGCCCTCTTTCTCACTGAGTTACCATCCAGATCACAGAATCGCCTATTGTGACTTCACGCTTGGAACATCCGTGCAGTGCCAGCTCCAGCTTTCTTAGGCTCCTTGGACAAGACACCATCTACCTTTTCATCACAATTGTCACCAGCTGATGTTGCTCCTCATCCTTTTTCTCATAATTGTGACTACTTGCTTGCTTGCTTGCCAGGCATAAAGTCAGTGGCATCTGCTGCTCCTCCTTCTCACCACCACCATTGTCTGTGCCAGACCAAGAGGCAGATGAACAAGCAGGTTGCAATGGTGAAGAGGAAGAGCAAGCCCAGGGGCTCTTGTCAGTGGACCCCTACTGAGGTGTGGGCCCTTGGCAGGCAGGTGTCCAACCATACCTACATTTGATGCCAGCCCTGCTGCATCCATACTTCCTTGTCCTTGTACTCCATGTCCATCTTCCTTGCAAAAAAGGCTGTTTTCTTCTCTCAGATACCAATACAGACATATTGCATGAAGTTTTAGGATTGCTGGCTGTGAGGAATTATTGGTACCACAACAACAGGACTCAAAGTATTCTCCTGGGAAGGTTCTATATTCAAGCCACTGGGCTATGGAAGTTTGTGATAGTGAACATACTGAGGACTACACCTTGCAGCCCGTTTGTGCATTGCATGTGAGAGAGGACATGGATTGGCTAACATGATGTGTCATCACAGTGTTTCTGCCTTTGCCACATATTGATTGGTACCTCCCAGGCATGGCTAATGTGTGACTGTCACTAGAGAATGACATTGTGATTGGTAGCTGGTAATATAGTTGCCAGGGACTCTGTGGGTATAGATTTGTTGCTATGTTTGGTCTTTTTCTTTTCTTTTCTCCCTACTGCTATTGAGCTTTGTTCCTGGGGAAACAGAAGATCATGACAATGTTATGCTGGTGATGCAGTCCTGGCATAAGAGCAGTTGTCATACCTGGACCATAGGATTGGTCTGTAACCATGGTTCCCATTCATAAATCTCTAAAGAAGAAATAAGGGGGGGGACCCCTCGATATTTGTTTTTCTGATATCAGCATCAGCGCTGCAAGTTTTAATTGGTTTAATCAGTGGTGTTGAGAAGTAAAGGGCACACTTTTTATTTTTTGATGTTATTATTTTGATGTATTCCTGTAATAGGGAACAAAAAAATGAACTATTCGAAATGGCTTTTCCTTCAAATAAGTGGTAGCAGTCATTTATTAAATTGCATATTACAGTTCCTTCAGACACACACAAAAGCATCTATATAGAGGATTATGTACAGCTCAAGCATTTGGGGCACAATCCACCACATTACACAGGGTGGATTGGGCCCTTTGTTTTCAGGTCTAAGGTTGCAACCTTTAAACCACTTAACTGGAAGTAAAATCAGTGCGGGACATACTTCCAAGTAAATGTGTTTAGGGCTGAGGTGTAAAAAGAATATAAAGTTGGATGCAAACTTTTAGAAGAGAGGGGCAGTAGATGCTTCTTGTATATGTCCATGTTTTATCTACAGATGTTTTCAGTTTATTTCAATTTAGTATTAAAATTGGCTATAATGTTGCTTTTCTTAGTGAAGCTTAAAAACGGAACAATGATACACATCACTGCACATGGGAGTTACTAAGATATTTATAATCACACCACCTGCTGGCAGTTCTTTACTGATACAACATAATGATCTGGGCTTCAGCATAGAACAAATAGCTGCTTCTGCTCCCTTCGCTACATTTCTAGCTTAGTGCAAAGGCACATGGCCATGAGCAGTGGGAGCTACTGCACGGACATGCCAGTATTAGTTAGTTACCTCTGCAGAGATTATTATCTGAGACAGAATGCTGGGCTGGATGGACTTTTGGTCTGACCCAGCATGGCAGTTCTTAGGGTGCCTAATACAAAATTCTGGTGAAGTATATGGCGTTAGAAGGATGGAGAGAAAATACATATGAATTGTTCCATCTAGTCTCATTCTATCACATACATACACCACAACTATGCAAATTTTGAAATTTCAGCCTGGCAATTCTCTTTTAGCAATGAGTTCTGACCACAAATAAGCCGTATGAAATCACAGCACAAATAAACCATATGAAATCACAGCACAGGATTAACCCTTGCAGGAGGGCTTTTTCTGCTGTGGCACCCTGGTTGTGGAATAAACTTCCAAAAGAGGCTTGCATGGCACCTACGTTGTGCTCTTTCTGGCACCAGGTGAAGGTTTTCTTATTTTCCCAGGAATTTTAGTCTTTTAGTCTCTGTTGTTTTAAATATTTTACTGTATTCTAAATCTCTGTACTGTTGCTAGATTTTATTTTGACTTTTACTCCTATTTTAGACTGTATTTTTAAATGTTTATACTGTATTTTATGTTGTATTTTGTGGTTTTAATTGTTGTGAACCGCCCAGAGAGCTTCGGCTGTTGGGTAGTACAGAGATGTAATAAATAAATAAGTCCTGTTGTCTCCAGTGTGGTGCCCATGGGCACCAATGTGCCCGCAGACACCTCTCTTGGCACCCAAGAGGTTCCCTGTCCCTCCTGATGTTTATATTATCTTAAGATTTTTGTTTGATTAAAAAAATAATTTAAAATTAATTAAATACTGCCTTCCACCACTATCTTTATTTGAGTCCAAAAGACTGGTTTTGTGTTTTGCAGTTCAGACCCCCCCCCCCAATGCCTTGTACTTAGGTCCTTGGGAAAGTTACTTTTGTTTTAGTCTCACCAGTTTGGTTTCTGGGAAATGAGTGTTTTGTGACTGTCCATGCCCACTATGGCAACCAACCATTTTATGAATGAACAAGCCCCCGGTAGCAATTTTGTAACAGTGCCCATGACACGCCCTCAAAATTCCAAATGTGCCCACCGCCCCAAAAAGTTTGTGGAACCCTGGGCTAACTGCTCTGTCTGGCATGTTTGCTGAATTCATAGGTAAAATCCAACATGAATCCTAGAGTCAACCCATTGAAATGAATGGAACTTTGGTTAGCCATGACTGCAAAGTTTGCAGGGATGTGGCAATCATGCAAAGTCTTTCTCTTGTACTTTCTCTTTATATAAAGCTGCATTATATTGAGCCAGACCATTTGGTGCAGTACCGTTGACTCTACCAGGCAGCACTTCTCTCTTTTCATAGATTTCATAGATGATAGAGTTGGAAGGAGCCTACAAGGCTATCAAGTCCAACCCCCTGCTCAATGCAGGAAACTAGAGGAGGGGTCTGCCATCCAATAACCAGGCTTGACCCTGCTTAGCTTTCCACGCTCAGACAAGCTGAGCCAGTGTAAGCCACAGGCCTGATTCTAGCCCTGCAACCCGGGATCCTTTTAGCTGGTGATGCTAGGGGTTAAACCAGGGACCTTCTGCATGCAAAGCTTGTGCTCTATCATTTAGCTATGGCTCCTCCCCTCTTGATGATACGGAACTAAATATCTTTGCATCAGTTCTTCCAGTACATGGGGCTAATCCGTAAGGCATGTGTCACGTATCAAGGGTAGGGGGGATCATAAAGGTGTGACAAAGGAGAGCTATGGTATTGACTAAAATGGGGCAAATGGGATAACACTGGAACATAGGGGTTAAAAAGACCTTGAGATATGTGGCATACTTTATGGGCAGTCTCAAGAAGCCTCCCTTATTCAGGCATAGCACCCCAATTTGTAATACACAAAAAACAATAGCATGTGAATTTCCCTTTAGCTCAGGGGTGGGCAACTTGAGGCCCTCCAGATGTTTTAGCATACAACTCCCACAATCCCTCACCATTGGCTAGGCTGGCTAGGGCTGATGGGAGCTGTAGGCTCAAACATCTGGACAGCCACAAGTCACTCACTCTAGCTTTAGTTACTCAAAAGTTCCAGAATCCACTTTGCTGAAGCTAAGTAGGTCTTAAGTCTGGTCAGTGCCTGGATGGGAGAACACCTGGGAACCCCATGTATACTACCTCGAATTCCATGATGAATATAAATGCACGTTGATGATGATGATGATGATGATGATGATGAGGATGAGAGCAGGAAGTTAACACTGCTCTTCAGAATCTCAGTCCTGTACACTTTCTATTTGATTTCAAAATTCTACTCTGACGTTCCATTAACAACTTCTTTTCTTCAATAAGCCCTTTAGTTTAATATAGGCCAGGACTTCGTCACTAACATCTATTGATGTCTATGTAGTGAATGGAAAAGCAATAAAAAAAAAACACTCCTCTTCTGCTCAGCATGTTTAGTGCGTCTGTTCCCGTGCTGAGAGAAGCTCAGATCAAAGGCAACTCAGCAAGACTCGGTAGCATCAGAGATATATTCTAAGTGCTTTCAGCCATAGGCAGAATCAAGAAGAGTCAGTAAACAAGCAGAAAATTCAGATGCAGAATAATATTGATATGAATGGGAGCTTTGCTTGAATCCAAACTGCACCCACCATTCAGATCTTCTGGGTTGTCCTCCCAAAATAAATTTAAGAGCAAGCTTGATGAGATCTGGTGGAGAGGATGTACTTAGTTGTTCTTGTTTTTCCCAGAGCATTTGGACATTTTAGTTTAATGAGAAGATATTTTTCCAGTCTTTTTTTAAAAAAATGTTCAAACAGCCCCATTCTATGAGGGTGCCCATCCTATGAGGGTGCTCCAAACCTGGATGATTATGGGCATCCAATTGAGTGTGGGAGGAGCGTGGTGGATAGGATTGCCACCACACTCCACTTGCCCTCAAAAACATTTAGACTGCTGATTTTGGCCATCTAAATGTTTTACTTCTCCTCGTGAGGAGGAGAGGCTGAGGCACCGCCTGGATTCTGTGGAAGCCGGTGGTGCCTTGCTCCTCCCATCCCCGGGAACACTGTCCCACACGCACCAGAACCGAAGTTGGTCTTCCAGCTTTGGTTCCCAGCAGGTGCAGAAAGAACCATGCCAGCTGCAAGGTGGTGAGGAGTGTACTCTGCGCTCGGACTCCCCACTGTGACCTCAGAAGGGATTTGCGAGGTAGCAGTGGGGAGTCCAACTTCTTCTATGGACACACACACCCCGGACAAGGTCGGAGGGCCATAGGATTGTGCCCAGAAACAGGCAGAATCGTTTTAAAATGCAGAATTAGGAATGAGGATCAGGAACACAAAGACTTTAAGGTGGGATGAGGGAATGCTTTCAAACATTTCAGCTTTAGGGTGTAAATCAGGTGTGCAACTTGTAGTCCTCCAGAGGTTTTGGCCTACAACTGCCATCAGCCCTAGCCAGCATAACAAATGGTGATGGATGATGTGAGTTGTAGGGTAAAACATCTGGAGGGCAACAAGTTGACCACCCCTGGAATGGATCCTTTAATGCAGAAGTGGGAAATCTGTGGACCTCCAGATGTTGTTGGCCATCAGTCCTAGCTAGCATAGCTAATGGTGAGGGATGATGGGAGATGCAGTTCAACATCTGTAGGGCTACACATTCCCCATCTCAGCTGTAATGGTTACACCCTTTTACACTAGATATTTTGAAATCCGGAAATGCAGAGCTTTCTTTCAGTAGCAGAATAATATATTACTATCATTATTTTATTAATAATAAATTATAATTATATGATGATGATGATGATGATGATGATGATGATGACGACGACGACGGTGACTGGCCCAAGCTTGCCCAGTGAGTTTAATGGCCGAGTGGGGATTTGAACCTGGCTCACCCCAATCATAGTTTAACAATCAGACCACTGCACCACCACCAAATATGGGTAGTGGGGAGCATAGAAAAAGCAAAGTACCGTACTTTTGTTGGGCAAACTCTGCCCCACATGCTAGATTTCTGAAACAGAAAATAACAATGTATGAATTACATTAATGCTCCCATCCTAAACATGTTTTCTTGGAAGTAAGCCCTACTGAGGCTTGTTTGTTTTTGATGAAGTTAACTTTCAAGGAAGCGTTGTTGGGATTTATTTTATTTATTTCATTTCTATATTGCCCAATAGCCAAAGCTCTCCGGATAGTTTACAACAGTGCCTAAAACAAGGCCATGATACAATAAAACAGCCATAAAATTATTCCACAGTACAGAATTTAAAAACGGTTTAAGAAATTTAAAAACAATTTGGCAGCAAATAACGATATTTAATACAGAATAGACCTATTAAAAACACCTGACATGCCAGTGTGGCGTAGTGGTGAGAGTGTTGGACTGGGACTCGGCAGATCCGGGTTCTAGTCCCCGCTCGGCCATGAAACTCACTGGGTGACTTTGGGCCAGTCACTGACTCTCAGCCTAACCTACCTCACAGGGTTGTTGTGAGGATAAAGTAGAGAGGAGGAGGAGGATAATGTAAGCCGCCTTGGGTTCCTTGAAGGAAAAAAGGTGGGGTATAAATATAATAAATAAATAAAATGCGTGCCTCCATCAAGCCATTAAAATAACCCTAGATGTCCTTAAACACCTCAGCACAGAGGACAGTCTTAAGCTGGTGCTGAAAGGACGACAAAGTTGGCACCAGGCTGGCCTCAGTGGGGGACCATTCCACAGTTGGGGGGCCGCCACTGAGAAGGCCCTCCCCTCTTGTTGCCGCCCGCCTGAAGAAGGCCTCAGCTGTTGAACATATTGTCTGGGTAGATTGTGTTTGGGAAAGGCATTCCATCAAGTATTGCGGTCCCAAGTTGTATAAAGATTAAGGATTGCAGCCTTATTTTAATTTCCAGTTTATGGTTGTTATAATTTTGTGGAAAGTGCCTCTCTTTCAAGTAGCCACAGGGGTCCAGCAATGGGGGGGAGAATTGCCCCCTGTGACACCCACTATCAGTGCAGCAGTGGAGCCAGGGCTTGCAGGGACTCAGTGTCCAAACTTGTTTATTAGCAGGGCCCCTGCCTTCATCTGCTATCCCCCTCAGAATTCCCTGTTCCCTCTGAGTTTAGCTGCAATCGTCACAGTAGCTGGGCAGAGGAGGGGGAATTAATTTTCCCAACAATATATTTTTCCTTGTTGTAATGCAAAGTATTTTGGGCTTGCTTGCTCTTGAACAGGCAATTAAGACCCATTCACTTTACAAAAGACCCTAGGAGATGAAAACTCATAGAACTGCTTGATATGGATAGACAGCAGCTGCCTGCAATTTTGGACTCTCTTTAGGGGCACGGTGATGGGGACTGTCACAATGATCACCTGCACTTCAAAATTTACCACTACAGCACTGCCCGGGGCTGGCATCAAAGGTGGGAATGGTCGGGCACCCGCCAAGGGCCCACACCCCAGCAGGGGCCCACTGACAATAACTCCAGGAGCAACTAGAGTTGCTTCTCCTCTTCACCATTGCAACCTGCTTGTTCACGTGCCTCTTGCTCTGACCCAGACAATAGGAGCAGTACAGGCCACGCATGGCCTCCTTGCTCACTGGCTTCCTGCCTGTCAAGCAAACAAGTGGTAGCAATTATACCAAAGATGAGGAGGAGGAGGAGGAGGAGGAGCAAGAGCAGCTGGTGACAATGGCGATGAGAAGGCAGACGCGCTGAGGGAAGGGCGACCCACTGAGGGTGTCTTGCCCAAGGGCCCTCAGAAGCTGGAGCCAGCTCTGCCATTACGCTTTCTTTCTGCGCGCACATTTGCAGAACTTTAAAAAAGCTGCCCTCCGTAGGACGTGCAGTTTCTGCATCACTAATTGCAAGACGCTGTTGAGGAACAACCCATCATCCCTGTTTCTGTCGTCCGTCCGTCTGTCTGTACGACCGTCCCTCGCCAGGGTGGGTGGGTGGGGGGGCTGGCTTGGAACGCCGAACGCCCCCTAAGCTTCCGCGCTTTCAGGAGGCCGGACCAGGCTGCAGCCAAGTTGAGCCAACCCCATCCTCTGCTGCTGCTGCTGCTGCTGCTCTTTTTCCGTGCCGAGCTCCCTTCATCCACATCACTCGTCATGTGCGCGCATGCTCGGTGGCGCGAAAGGACGGTACTTCTCCTGTGTGGGAGGGAAAGGGGAAAGGGCAAAGTCGAGGCGGGCATGCAAGTGAGGAGCGAGAGGTAGCCGCGCAGCGCCCCCTTTCCCCGCGTCCCCTTTCTGGTGCCTCCTCGCCAGCAGTGCCCCGCGCGCCATGGTGTTGGACAGCTTGGCCCGCATCATTAAAGTGCAGCTGCCTGCCTACCTCAAGCGCCTGCCGCTGCCGGAGAGTATCGGCGGCTTCTTCAGGCTGACAGGTTAGGGGGCAGGATTATTATTTGGGGGGGGGGGGAGACTGGAGGGGGTTGGGGAGGCGCTCTCTTCAAACTTCCTTGTGTGCAGCAGTAGTCAGCCCTCTTCGCCTCCCTCTCAGCACCGTCTTCTGGAGCCGGGGGGGGGGGGGAATGAGGCAAACTTAATTTCCTGAATTAAATAGGCTCCATCCGCTCGGCCTTGAGTTCTATAGGACCGACGCCCAGGGAAATGGGTTATTAGGATTGCAGCCTAAATAGTTCATATGTCCTTAAAGTTTTCTCGAGCTTCTGATTCCAGTGCTCCAAAGCACAGAAATAACCCCCCTTGTGTTCAGTGGGATTTAAGCCCAGGTATGGGTTTAGGATTGCAGTTTAAATAATTCGTTTGTTGTTTTTAAAAGCTTTCTGCAGATTCCAGAGCTCCAAAGCATCTCTTATGTAATAGTGCAACCCTATCACACTTACGTATCTGGGAGTAAAGCACACTGAATATAACGGGACTTACTTCCAGGTAAACATAGGATTTTCACACACAGGCTCCCCATTCATCTTTCCCTCTGAAGAGGAATCCTAGTTTATATCCGTTCTGTTTCTTCATTCTTCCAAGCTACATACCCTTCCATTCCTTCTTCATCAGACTTCTCTCCCCACCAGGTGTTTTGCTCTTCTGTCACCTCAGCTGCTTTCTAACTGAAGACCTTTTCATTATCCTGCTGTTTGTTTGCAGGTGTGAATGTGTCTTATGTGGGATAGAAAACAGAAGAGATCTGTTTCTAATACACATTAATAGATGCAGGAGATGTAAAAGGACAGTTTACATGAAAGTAAGTCCTATTGGTCAATAGACCTTACTCTTAACTAAGGCTGCAACCCTATTCAAAGTTAGGCACACCGTGATTTCTATGGCTCATTTAACTCTATATAAGGCTGTGCCGCTGCATAGGAACACAGGACTGAGTCAGACCATTCATTGATCAAGCCCAGTATTGTTGACACTGACCACCATTTCAGGCAGGATTCTTTCCTAGCTCTACCTGGAGATACCAGGGATTGAACCTGGGAGCTTCTGCATGCAAAGCAGTTGCTCTACCACTGAGCTGGTGCACATATGCATCGCATTATAGCCTTCATATCCTGTATGAAAATGCCCTCAGCGTGTGCATATGATATAGTTTAATTGAAAATAACAGCCCCTTGAACCTTTTTATCTATCCTGTTGTGCTCACGATCGTGGAACATAATCATGGATTGTTTTCACCCTTTCAATGCATGCTTATTAGCAAAGTCGGGCAAATAACACAGGAAATCTGGAAGTGTGTATGTTGTATTTTATATTGCTTTTGATTTTATGGTTTTATGTTCTATTTTGTATCTAAATGGTTTTGATTGTTTATTATAAGCTGCGCAGATAACTTCGTTATAGGGTGGCATGCAAATATTGTAAATAAATAATAATTGGTACTGTTGCACAACTGACCTTCAATGGAAACATATCCAAAATTAAAATCCAATATAAAGTTAACTCTATATAATATACCGTACTCTAACTGCTCTTTCATTCTTACAACAGTGTGATTTGTGCTAAATACGTCTCCCCATGCCCTTTCAGTGCATGTTTTATTTATTTATTTTTTATTTATTAATTTCATTTTTATACCGCCCAATAGCCGAAGCTCTCTGGGCGGTTTACAGCAATTAACAAGACAGTCCCTGCCCACAGGCTTACAATCTAAAAAGACAGGACACAAGGAAAAAGGAATGGGGAGAGAAGAAGGGTTTATGTGTGAAGCAGTGTTTCAGATATACAGTCATGCCTTGGATTGAGAGCATAATTTGTTCCGGAAACGTGCTTGTAATCCAAAATACTCTTATATCAAAACGAAATTTCAAAAAAAAATAATTGTACAGAGATTTTTAATTTAAGCCATACTACAGTACTTGTATTGCAAGACGTCGCTTGTATATCAAGTCAATTTTTTAAAATAAATATTTAAAAATTTGCTTGTCTTGCAAAACGCTCTCAAACCAAGTTACTTGCAATCCAAGGTATTACTGTATATCATTGATTGTCAATACAGACCAGTGGATGCGGTTATTATATCTATCACTGTCAATGTGCTTTGCACTTTACAGAGTACAAGATGACAGAGCCCTGCCCTGAGGATTTTACAGTCTAAAATATGACACACCGTAAACAATAGTGGATAGGGAAAGAATGGGTGATTATTTCAATTAAAAATGTTAATGTGCAGTTACAGTAGGGCACAGAGGCACTGCCAGGTTTGAAGGGGCCTTGGCAAGACGCTTTCTGGGAGAGGGTCCCACTGGCCAGCCTCTCCCTGCCACCATGCCAATCCTCCTTTTTTAAACTAGGAGTGGGGGCTTGGCTTAGCTCTTCTCTTCCTCCCAGCCTGCAGCTCCGTGGCAGTACCATTTTAAATTAAAGGGTTTTTTTTCTTGGTTAACTTTGGTTAAACTCGCTGTTACTCAATCAGACACCTCCTTTGTGGGAATGCAACCAATGAGGGCACCAGAGGGGCAAAGGAGCAGACTTTTCCTTGCTCTGGTGCCCTCATTGGTCATACCCCCACCCCCCAAAAGGCAGTGCTTGATTGATTCAGGTCGCTGCTACTCAAAAATTAAAAAAGAAAAAAATATTTCATTTAAAATGGAGTGCCACAAGGCTGCAGCCTTGACCAGCCAGCTACTGCAGTGCTTCCTTTTAGTAGTGGGTCAGCAGGAGGAGGAGCTGCCGCCACTTGTCAGGGGGTCATTTGGGTGCCCTTCTGGACTGTGGGGCCTCAGACATGAGCCCCATGGACTGGGCCTGATGGTGCCACCGTGAGGGCATGGGAACTAGGGGGTTGTGCCAAAGACTTATTGGAAAAGGTGGATTTTGAGGAAGGTTTGAAGTATGAGAAAGTGCTACCAGCACACAGGTTATCTGGGACACTGTTCCATGCATATGGGGGCAGCAAGGAAGAAAGGGTGGAGTCTTTTGAGGGAGCAGGAGACCTTTGGACAGCCTGAGGGTGCTGGAGCTGGAGGAACAAAGGTAACAAGCACAGATGTATTGGGATACAAAGGTATAGAGATTAGGGGGCAAAGCTATGGAAGGATTTGGGGTAAGGATAAAGGGCTTCTACTGGAATCAGGAGGAGACAGGAAGCCAGTGTAGGGATTTAAGGAGGGGTGTCATGCAATCAAAGGTGACCAGAGAGGTGAATGATTTTGACACCAGTCTGCTGGGCAGAGTTAGTAATTCATTTATTTGTTCATTAAGAAGAAATTCTTTAATACTTTATACACTATGGACTTTGTCCCCAAGTTACTTAGCCTAAAAGCCATGTCACTTTTTACAGTTTTCCTGTATGCAACCCAGACAGGAAAAATGTAATGATTGCTTTTACCTGTGTTTTGCTGGTTGGATGCACTCTCAAAAGCCACATAACATGCAGCAAACATGTACCTGTGCAATTATCACATAGAGTGGCCTTAAAGAATGAGTGAAAAATGCTAAAGGAAATGAGCCTGTACAACGGAGCTGTTCACACGTAATGGCACCATTTCATGACAGATCATGGGTTAATTAACCCACGATTTAAAGGGATGTGAGTTGAGCACAAGCCGCTTCCAGTTGCAGCAACAAACTACAAATGCCCCATTCATAGGTTGTTAGTGTGATGTCCAAACCCAGACACTTTGGGTTATTCGTGGGTTAAACAACCCAAAGATAAGCTAAAAACAAAGCATAGGTTTACTTTGGGTTGTTTAACTCACAAACAGCCCAAAGTTCCCAGGTTTGGACATCACACTAACAACCTACAAATGGTGGTGAGTTCGTAGGTTGTTGCTGGAAACCAGAAGCTGCTTCCATGCAGTGTTTTTCCTCACAAATCTTGGGTTAATTAACTCACGACTTGCTGACAAATGCCACGATTATGTGCGAACCAGGTCATTCTCTTGGCAAAGCATCAGTGTGCTGCTTATAGTCATACTGATTCCAAAGAGAGATAGACATAAAATTATATTTTGAATTGGCCCCAAAAGGGTAGAGTGTGCACTTTGTATGGGCATTTTCTGGCCTTTCCAGTTACTGATCTCAGGTGAAGGATTGGGAAAGACCTCCTCTGCCTTAGAGAGCTGCTACTGGATGGAGTATCCAGTTCTGAGTCTTGTAGATAAAGACCTACACTTTACAGAGAAGCTGTGGGGTTCAAAATGGTGCAACACTTAAAAAACAACTAATTGTAGTTAAATGTGGGTTGTTTAACCCATGAATAACTCATAGTGCCTAGGTTTGCACATCTCCAAACAACCTCCTTTTCTTGTTAGCAGAGAGAAGATTCCTCCACTCCCCCCTCCCTGCACATTGGTCTTTCCTGATGTATATTTGTGTGTTGATAATTTTTTTTGCTGCTAAAGCTTCCCTAAATAGGTGGTGCATTTGTGAGTCGGAGCTATTTTTCTAGATGTGGCCGTAGTGGTGAGAGTGTTGGACTGGGACTTGGAAGATCCAGGTTCTAGTCCCCGCTTGGCCATGAAACTCACTGGGTGACTTTAGGCCAGTCACTGACTCTCAGCCTAACCTACCTCACAGGGTTGTTGTAAGCCGCCTTGGGTTCCTTGCAGGAAAAAAGGTGGGGTATAAATATAATAAATAAAGAAATAAATCAACCAACCAACCAACACAGACAGCATTTCTATTATCTCTGATTTTATTTTTTTACTATTTTCATCTCCCCTCTAGCTATGGACAATTTGCAGGTTGAACTGGCTGATAAATCTAAAGGTTTTAGAGGATAAATAGACTTCAGCTTGCATGAATACCGTATAACAGCTGTGTAGGCTGTTGTAAATAAATAAATAAGACTGCCAGCTACAGTGAAGAGGCCAAACCTGCCTGCTCTCCCCCACAGAACAAATCATTTCACATGGAGAGCACCAGCCAGTCCTGTGGAACTGCATGAAACAAGGAAGAGGCAGAGCACAGCCACACTGGGGCTACTGTACAGGGCTACTGGGGTCAAAAACCAGTTAGTTGGGATAGTCACAGTTTGAAGCCTGCAAGGAGAAAGGGCCTTGAATAAAAAAAGGAATGTTGTTTTGCATGCAGTTCCTGAGTGTAGCCTCAGAATAATGGCTGTAACCTGTCGCTTTGTAAAGCATGGGAGAGCTTTGCTTAGCAAGTTTAACCAGAGCCGGGGCCTGGGGGGAGCAACCTCAGATCTATCTTTTTCTTTATTGACTCATTTGTCCCTCCCTAACTCACTCACCACTCTTCAGCTCTTGAGCTAACCCTTGCTTTAGGCTTGGCAAATCATCACTGGCCCCTTGCTTCCCTGGATGACTGCCAGACCTCTCCAGAACCTTGTGAGATGGCTTGTGCTAATATAGGGAGGTGTCCCTGGTCATGATGACAAGGACAGCCTCTGTTCCATCATTGAGGTCTGCAGCCATGCCAGAATGTATCCCCCTTGCCCTAGCCTTAGGACCAATATTCAGCCTCGTGCCAATCCCAATGACGTCAGAAGAGAGTCTGCCCATTGCAAGGGCAACTGGATCAATATGCCTCCACTCTTGCCCCCGTGTGGCTGTGCTCTGCCTCTTCCTTGTTTCATGCAGTTCCACAGGACTGGCTGGTGCTCTCCATGTGAAATGATTTGTTCTGTGGGGGAGAGCAGGCAGGTTTGGCCTCTTCACTGTAGCTGGCAGTCTTATTTATTTATTTACAACATTTATATACCTTTCCACATCTAAACAGATTCCAGAGCAGTGAACAATGAAAAGATGAAAAGAATAAAACACTGTATTAAAGCAGAATATCAGTAAAAAAAAGAAACAGTGACTGATGATCAGCCAAGGAGAGCTTCCTGAAATAAAGATGTTTTCAGAAGGCACTGGAAACAACACAATGTTGGTGCCTGCCTGACCTCCAGAGGCAGGGAGTTCCAGAGGAATGGAACCAACACACTGAAGGCTGTTCTCTGCGTGGACTCCAGTCAGGCCATAGGTCCATGCGGAACCACCAGTGACCTCAGTGACTGGGCTGGTTGATAAGGGAGAAGGTGCACTCTCAAGTATTCTGGTCCCAAGTTATTGTAGCTTGCAGCCTTGTGGCTCATTCCTCTCCAGTGGTGGTAGGATCGGCAGCAAAGGTGTTGCTACCAGGGTGGAAAGAGGAGTGAGTCCTTGGGCAGCTTGTTGCAGGGAGGAGGAGGAGGAAGAAAAGGGGGGACATGATAGAGTAGAGGACCTACCATAGGTCTCTTACCACCAAACTGGACCTTGAGCATGGATCAGTAGCTAATAGGCAGCCAATACCTATTGCTCTGATGTTTTCCAGGTTTTCTTAAATGGAAACTGAGTTCAGGGGCACGACAAAAGTCTAGGGCCTCTCACCTACACTGTATAGGAACTTAGGAATGAACTTGCAGACAAAATTAGACTTAATCCCAAAGCGCACAGAAAAGCATTTGAATATCTTGAGTTTTGTTCTTTTGCACCAGTAACCATCAGAAAGTGATGGTTACTGGTCCGGGAGCAGTGCAATCCTGTGTATGTCTACTTGGAAGTAAGTCCCTTTGTGTTCAGTGGGGCTTTCTCCAAGATAAATGTGCACAGGACTGCAGCCTTAGGCTGCACACTTACTAGGAAGTAAGCAAGCTATTGAGTTCCATGCCTTACTTCTGAGTGAACATACTTAAGGTTGCTTTTCTTTGTGAATGTCAATAAAATCAGTAAAATACAGCTTGGAAAGTAGCATCTTACATCCATGGTTCACATAGACACAAGCTTATGATCTGTTTGCCTGAGGAATTTGATAGTGATCTGTTTTCACACCATTTCTTTTTTCTTCTTTTTTAATACCGCCATGCTTAGACAGTAGTGCTGGATTTTAACAAAAGAAAGTTCTGACATCCGCAAAAGAATGTCATTTCCTCTGAATGCTGAGTCCTTGTGGATGGAATGTGAAGAGATAGGAAATCAACAATATACAGATAATTTTGCATTGCATTACATTGCACTCTTCTTTCAGTTCCTGTTCTTTTTGTCAGTAATTCTGCTGAAATGTACACTACAATCTCACGATGACTCTGCTTTTTATATTGGTATAATTGATTAAACTGGTGGTGTTACAGCTAGACAGCTTTTATCTGTTATTTGCAGAGTGCCTGCGACTTGAGACGGAGAACCATATCTAGCTCTCTCTGAAAATGTTATTAGAAGTGCTGACACTTGGTGGGGAAAACATAAAAATTAAGGTTGCAGTCTAGCCATCTTATTTGCATTCACCTAAGATGTGAAGAACACAAGAACTGACTTGCTGGGTCAGGCAAAAGGTTAATTTAGGTTGCAGTCCTATACTCTCTTAACTGGGAGCAAGACACATTGAATTCAATGGGACCTCCATTGGAGTAGACAGGTATAGGATTGCACTGTTAGTCTGGGATTCTGTGTCTAACACTGGGCAGCCAGGCGACCCCAGGAAGTTTCAAATCAGGGCCTATTGGTGATAGCTATTGTTTGAACCCACATCTGGGAGCTGAAGACTGCTTTGGAACATTGAAGCTCTTCTTTATTATGCTAATAGCTTAAATAAATACAGACAGTCCCCGAGTTAAGAACGTCCGACTTAAAGACAACCCATACTTAAGAATGGACTTCTGGGTTCTCCTGTGCTATGTCGTTTACGTAGAGTACATAGCGTAGTATACTATGCAATTTGCGTAATTTACGCAATTTGTGTAAATGCCAGTTTTAATGTATAGAACGCTATGCTGTTCCGACTTACATACAAATT
Organism: Shinisaurus crocodilurus; assembly: GCA_021292165.1. Classification (NCBI taxonomy): domain Eukaryota; kingdom Metazoa; phylum Chordata; class Lepidosauria; order Squamata; family Shinisauridae; genus Shinisaurus; species Shinisaurus crocodilurus. Next base: position 32,623,156 of record CM037876.1, read on the forward strand.
CGACTTAAAGACATTCTTAAGAACAGAACTCGTTCGTAATCTGGGGACTGCCTGTATATCCTTAAAACATGTCTAATCCTTTTTCTTTCAATTACCTATGCTAGTGGCCACCATAACACCCTGTGGTAATGATATTTCCTTTAGTTTGTTCTGCATCATAGTTCCAATCATTTTACTCCCATATACATTTAATTTTACTCCTGCATGTAGTTCACTGAAGTTCAGCAGCCCTTTAATATCTAGTAAGGCTATATGATCTTCCTCAGTAACCCATGCAGCCTTCTTTTTACTTGCATCCATTCGTGCCTCTCTGACATGTGTTAGTCTTTCAGCTTCCATAATAAAGTAGCCACATACCTATTGTCCAGAAAGAGGAAATGCGCCACCAAAAAGAGGACAAGAGAGGACAGATTTGCATAAAATTTGCATGTGCTAATTTATATGTACGGATGCAAATTGAGAAATAATTACTCTGATGTAAATAGAAATGCAATACATCTCACCATAGCGGGAAGATTGTGACCAGGTGACCTGTATGCCTGCTCCGTTTGCTGTCCAAGTGCTGTTGATGGGCAACTTCAAGGCCCCTGCTCTCTCTTCCTATGGTTCTTTATCTTTAAACTGGACTTGGACTGAACAGCCCTTCAAATAGAGGACACCTTTAAATAGAGGACTTTCCTCTGTAAAGTAGGACACATGGCCACCCTATACAGTGTTGGCGCATATTGCATAACTTCCAAATTGTGAGTCACAGAAGCTTTGTGACCCACTGCTGGGATATCAGCGATATATATTGGGAATAAAGTATAAAACCAAGATCTAAATGCTTAGGTTTTGCAGATTAGGAGGTGGGACCATCTACTGAATCACCCAGACAGCCTTGGCTATTGGGTGGTATAGAAACGTAATAAATAAATAAAATAGTGGCTCCTCTTACCAAAGTTCAATTGATACGGTACTGTCACTGCAGTTTCCATAGACCTGTTAAAAACACATGCCCATGGTTTCCATAACGGGTCCCCAACCTTTTTGGACCTGTGAACACATTTGGGAATTTAAGAAACTGCTGTGGGTGCCCCTACAAAATGGCTCCCATGGAGGATGTGGCTACTCATATAATGGCTGCCATGGGGCCGAGCTAGTCAAAAGAGATGTGTGTGTGTGAGAAATGGTGAGGCTAGAGGGTGGGAGGGGAGGAAAATAGCAAGGTAAAGGGATAGAGGAGAAAGAAAGAGCAAGGCTAGAGGCATGGAGTGGGAGAAATAGCGAGGTAAGGAAGTGTGGGAAATACTGTAGCGAGGCTAGAAGCTGGGAGTGGAGAGAAACTGTAAGATAAAGGGGCGAGTGGGAGAGAAAGAACAAGGCTAGGAATATTATTATTTTTTAGGAATATATTTTTATTATAAATAAATCATACTACTAAAAACAATATCATTTACAACCCACCGCGAAAATGCATTACAAATTCGCCACCAATATTTCAAGATTTTCTAACTAATCATCATCATCAGGCGATCACTCGTGACCGAGTAAGATTGTCTTCCGGGATAAAAGGAGGAAATTCTAAAGAAGATTGTGTAGACTCTAGCGATGGGTCCGTAAGTGACTGTGGAGGCCAATTCTAGATCCACACAGCTTCCCACAGTGAGGACACAGGTTACCAGATAGAAGATGGTCCTGTAAAGGATTCATTTGACGTGCTTTTCGCTTAGCACGTTTCTCCCTTTCACCTTGCATTCGGGCTTCTTCAAAGTCCATGGAACCTTTGTGAAAGGCCAACCTCCATTTAGATCGTTCATGGGCCAGAGCTTCCCAGTTTTCGATGTTTATATTGCATTTTTTTAGATTAGCCTTATGAACATCTTTAAACCTCTTATATTGACCACCGATATTCCGCTTTCCATCCTTGAGTTGGGAGTAAAGTAACTGCTTTTGGAGACGGCAGTCAGGCATTCGAACAACATGACCGGTCCACTGAAGTTGGCGTTGAAGGATCATTTTTTCAACGCTAGTAGTCCTTTGCTTCTTCCAGTACACTGACATTTGTTCGCCTATCTTCCCAAGTAATTTGCAGGATTTTCCGGAGGCAACGTTGATGAAACCTTTCAAGGAGGTGGAAGTGACGTTTATAGATAGTCCATGTTTCACAGGCATACAATAAAGTTGGTAGTACAATGGCTTCATAAACCAGTGTTTTGGTCTTCTTACAAATATCCCGATCCTCGAACACTCTATGTTTCATTCGAGAAAATGCGGCACTTGCGGAGCTCAGACGATGCTGGATTTCACTGTCGATGTTAGCTGTAACAGAAAGATAGCTGCCAAGATAGAGAAAATGATCAACATTTTCCAGTATTGTCCCGCCAAGCTGGATAGATGGCATCACCAAAGGATTGGCTTGCACTTGCTGATGAAGCACTTTGGTTTTTTTGATGTTAAGTGAGAGACCAAGTTTTTCGTATGCTTCTGCAAAAGCATTTAGGATAGTTTGGAGATCATCCTCTGAATGTGCAGAGACCACATTATCATCAGCATACTGAAGTTCCACAACGGAGGTTGTAATTACCTTACTTTTTGCTTTCAGCCTGCTGAGATTAAAAAGCTTTCCATCTGTTCGATATATAATTCCCACACCGGTGGGAAGTTTCCCCTTGACAAGATGTAAAACCATGGCGATGAAAATGGCAAATAATGTTGGGGCGATAACACATCCCTGTTTAACACCTGATCCTAACTTAAATGGAGCACCATGAGAGCCGTTGTTGTCCAAAACCGTTGCCGTCATGTTGTCATGGAGAAGTCGCAAGATATTCACAAATTTATTGGGGCATCCAATTTTCATAAGGATAGTCCAGAGAGCTGTACGGTCTACAGTATCAAAGGCCTTAGCCAAATCGATAAATGCCATATAAAGGGGTTGATTTTGCTCCCGGTATTTTTCTTGGAGCTGACGTGCAGTAAAAATCATGTCTACTGTCCCTCTAGAGGGGCGGAAACCATATTGAGTTTCAGGGAGGATCTCTTCTGAAATAGATAGAAGACGGTTTGCGAGAATCCTAGCAAATATTTTACCTGCGGTTGCTAAGAGAGAAATGCCCCGATAGTTTCCACAGTCTGTTCTATCACCCTTCTTAAAGAGGGTGATAATTATGGCATCCCTGAAGTCTTCTGGGATCTCTTCTCTTATCCAGATTTTTTTGATGAGTTTATGAAGATGTTGTACAAGTTCGGGGCCCCCTTCTTTAAAGATTTCAGCAGGAATCCCATCTGGTCCACTAGCTTTGTTGTTCTTCATTTGATTAATGGCTTTTTTTACTTCATCCAAAGTGGGGAGTATTGCAAGTTCCTCTTTAATTTGTTTTTGCGGGATTTGCGAAAAAATCTCATTATCCACCTTAGATTTACGATTTAAAAGGTCATAATAATGCTCTTTCCAACGCAGTGCAATAGACTCTTTGTCTTTTAAGAGTTTGGTGCCATCTTTTGATTGTAAAGGGTTTGTACCATAGGTTTTTGGTCCATAAATGGCCCTTGTGGCCTTAAAAAAGCCCCGTGCATCATGAGATTCTGCAAGTTGTTGAATTTCTTCAGCTTTCTTTTTCCACCAAGCGTTCTTAAGTTCTCTTGGTCTTCTTTGGGCCTCAGCCTTTGCGCTAGCATAGGTTTTTTTCTTGGCAGCGCAGTTAGTATCATTTTGCCATATTTGGAAGGCTTTCCTTTTTTGGTCAATTATATATTTAATCTCATTATCATTTTCATCAAACCAATCCTGATGTTTCTTAGTTTCATATCCAATAGTTTGTTCACAAGCTGCAGTAATGGTGGTTTTCAGCTTAGACCAATGGTCCTCAATGTTGTCAGGAGGTTCCGTAGGTAGATGTTCCTTAAGAAGTGATTGAAGACGAGTTTGCTTAATAGGATCTTGAAGGACTTGGATGTTCATTTTACGCCTTGGTTTCCTTCCTTGAAGCCTACGTTGGGGAGCAATGTTGATAACCATTGTGGACCGGATTAGTCGGTGGTCTGTCCAGCAGTCGTCGGCACTCACCATGGCCCTAGTAAGAAGTACATCGCGGCGATCTCTAACACGGACAATTACATAATCCAGAAGATGCCAATGCTTTGACCGTGGGTGCTGCCATGATGTTTTAAACTTATTCTTTTGTCGAAAGAGCGTGTTTGTAATAGTGAGATTATGCTCTGCACATATAGACAAAAGTAAGAGTCCGTTCGGGTTGCTATTACCAACTCCGTCTTTTCCAATAGTTTCTGGCCATAAATCAAAGTCACGCCCGACTCTTGCGTTAAAATCGCCCAGGAGGATAATTTTATCCTCCTTAGGTATCTCTGACAGGAGGGTGTCCAACTGGCTGTAAAAACTTTCCTTGATGTCATCATCAGCATCTAATGTTGGTGCATAAGCGCTCAAAATAGTTACCTGTTGGTTATTGGCGAGCTTTAATCGAAGAGTTATCAGGCGTTCGTTAATGCCAGTAGGAACTTCTGACAAAGAGTTCACTAGCTCATTTTTGATGGCAAAGCCTACACCATGTATTCGTCGGTCCTGCTCAGGTAGTCCTTTCCAGAAGAAGGTATAACCTCCTTTTTCTTCTTTCAGCTGTCCCTCTCCTGCCCTTCGAGTTTCTTGAAGTGCTGCTATGTCAATTTTAAACCGTCTCAGCTCCCTTGCAATAATATTCACTTAATTTCTAATCTACGTTTGAGGTCTTTCAGTGTCCACCAGTCTGTCACATAATTGGTAGTGCAGATTCCTCCATCCATGGTCAGCGTTTCTTTCACCTTATCAGAGGCAGTCTTTCTTTCTCATACTGATTGCTTTGATTCTATTTTGGCTAGGGGCTAGGAAGGAAGAGAAAGAAGAAAGCTAGGGAAGGGGAAGGGAGAGAAATAGTGAAGAAAGGGGTTGAGCAGAGAAAAATAGCAAGGCTAGAGGCTGGGAGTGGAGAGAGAGAGCAAAGGGGAAAGGTCTGTGTGGATGGAAGAAGATTGGGTAGGGCCAGGAAGCAACTCTTTCCTTCTCTTCTTGCCCGCTGAGCAGCTGATCAGCAGCAGGTTCAGGAACAGGAAGGAAAACCTGTGCTGTAACGTTTTTCATGGTTTTTTTAAAAATTAAAAATAAATTTTTGAAGGTGGCAGGGAGTGGAGAGCTTTGCCGCATTGGAGGCCCCTGCAGGCGCTGCATTGGGGACTCCTGGTTCACATCTATAAGAGCCTTGATTTATTTTTGGCATCGTGTTGGAGAACTGCAGAAACGTGTTGCATAGTTATCACTACCCGTGCAGGCCTGTGGCTCATGCTGGCTCAGCTTGTCTGAGTGTGGAAAGCTAAGCAGGGTCAGGCCTGGTTATTACTTGGATGGGAGACTCCTCCTCTTGTTTCTTGCACTGAGCAGGGGGTTGGACTCGATAGCCTTGTAGGCTCCTTCCAACTCTATGATCTATGAAATCCACCCCCTCTCCATTTTCTGAAGTTGCAGTCCGCACACCACTTACTCTACAGTAATGTCACTGAAGTCTATAGTACTACTCTTGTGAAGTGGTTTGAGGATAGTACTCAGAGCTAACTAGCAACAGTCTCAAATTGGAAGGACAAACAAACATTCTCCCTGTAAACTTTGGGGAGAATGTACTTTCAGGAAGTAACTTTCAAATTTGCATAACACCTGGACTTGAAATAGGATTGCTTTTTATTCTAGTCTGTTGTAGGTTCTCACATTAATCATTCACTTCTATGAACCTGGCCAGGAAGGACTAGTTTGCAACTATACACTCACTAGATAATGGTTTCCTTTGTTTTCTGTATTCCCTCCATGCTATGAATGTGTTCTTGAACGTTTCCATGTTAGCCATTGTCCAACAATCTTTTCCTTTTAATGCCCTGTTGGTTCAGTTCTGTTCTTTCCTTGGAGTTCGTCTTTATTCTATTGCCTCTATTATCTTGTTGGGTAAATTATATGAACTTAAAATTTGGATCACGTAACTAGTGTCCAATGCTCTTGGTTTTTATTTTGCATATAATGATATCATGGGATGGAAAGGGAATTGCCTCATCTGTCCAGTTTATGGCTATGCTCTGTATGTTAATTATCTTTTCATAGATTTCATAGATCATAGAGTTGGAAGGAGCCTACAAGGCTATTGAGTCCAACCCCCTGCTCAATGCAGGAAACTAGAGGAGGGGTCCCCCATCCAAGTAATAACCAGGCCTGACCCTGCTTAGCTTTCCACGCTCAGACAAGCTGAGCCAGCATAAGCCACTCAGAGGCAATTACATTTCTTTCTCTGGTTTATTTTTGTGTTTTAAGACCCTACTTATCTGCACAAAGCAATTAGAGAGTGGTTAATGTTTGTCACCTGAAGGAAAAACCAGTATCCCTTTACCTAGCTAAGGTAACAATAGAGCAGGGGTCCCCAACTTTTTTGGGTCTGTGGGCACATTTGGAATTTTGACAGTGCTGTGAGCACTCTCACACAATGGCTGCCATGGGAGCTTGCCCATTCACAAAATAGCTGCCATGGTAAGTGTGGCCAGTCGCAACCAGAAGATTAAAAGAAAAGTAACTTGCTCAGGAACCTAAGTGCAAGGCAGAGGTGGGGGCTGAGCGCCAGAACACAAAACCATTCTTTTGAACCCACAGTTTACTTCTTTGACAACCATTTCACAGAAAGCAAACTGATGAGGCTCAGAGACTTAGCTAAGAATGCCACATGGGGCCCCGAGGCATTCTGTGAAATAAAGATGGCTCTGAAGGCTGGAACTTCATTTTGCAGCATTTCATCCTTCCAGTTAAAAATTAAAAATATATATCTAAAAAATAAAATGAACATCAAGAGGAGCCGGGAGCCAAGAGAGGTGGACCCATGGGCCTCATATTGGAGACCCCAGCAATAGAGCCTAACTAAGATAAAGGAAGTTCTCACAGTGCAGCACCCTGCTTTGTCTAGCCTTTGTTTGGTTATTTAACCAAGAAGGAGAAAATACGTACAGCATGGATCATCTGAGGCAGCTGTATGTCATTCCTGCTCTACAATCTTTAGAGTAGAACAGGGACATGGTCTGAACGTACATGCAGCAGCAACCTAGCTAAGCAGGTATGTGTCTGGTCAGTGCTTTGATGGGAGATGGCGTAGGAACCTCAGGCATGCCACCTTGAAGAAAAGCAGGCCAGAAATGTAGCGAAGTATTTTTTTACAAAATTGTGTGTAAGGTTCAGTGAGCCTTTGCTTCTTGAGTATATTATATTAATTTTATTTATTATTCATTTATTATATTTATGCCCCGCCTTTTTTCCTGCAAGGAACTCAAGGCGGCTTACATCCTCCTCCTCCTCGCCATTTTATCCTCACAACAACCCTGTGAGGTAGGTTAGGCTGAGAGGCAGTGACTGGCCCAAAGTCACCCAGTGAGTTTCATGGCCGAGCGGGGACTAGAACCCAGATCTCCCAAGTCCCAGTCCAACACTCTCATACATCCACTCATACATCCACTCTCATACATCCACATACAACACTCTCACCACTACACCACACTGGCTCTCTTATTAATGTCTTAAAAAGTAGGATGTGCACTGGTCCGCATGAATACATGGGGCAATGTTACTGACCAATAGCTGCTTCTTCCTGTGTGAAAACTCAAGGTTTTTGTTTTTACTTTGACAGATATAGTAATATTAGAAAAGAAGTATTTAGACCCTCATTGTTGTGTTCTGGGAAAAAATATCATAGCTATATTTGCCATAGTATTCTTTTAAAATTGTTTTTCTTGCATTACATTAAGATTGCATTAAGGCATATCTTTCAATTCAGAGACCAATGAAACTGTAGCAAGTGAATAAATCTGACGCTGGAAAAAACTTTCATGATGATATATGCTCTCATAATGTGTTTCAAGAGAGCTATAAGTTATAAAGTGGAGTTGAAAATGATCTATCAGCTTTCATATGTACCTCTGCTGTTGAGCTATTCAGGGTTTTTAAAAAGCTACATACTTTTCCTTCTATTTGGTCTTTCCTTCCTTTTCCTTCGGCTATATTGTATAAGATATACCTATTATATACTGGAGGGGCTCTTAAAGAGGCAAAATATCTTTAAGGAGCTGATCAAGGTGTCCTGGTACAGGTGGAACCTTGACACATCCCAAGTAGGATTGCACCCTTAATGTACCTTTTTGTACCAGGCAAATATATACTAAGCTTGAGTTTCGTAACCATCTTGAGCTTCCTTACAATGCAGTTGTATGTTAACTCAGAAGTAAGCCCCATTGAGTTCATTGAGATATTCCCAGGAAAGTGTGTATAGGATTGTAGCCATAGCAAATCTGGAAGGAAGCCTCCAATCTTGGAGGCTTCTGTGCATCCAATGGCATGCCAGGCTGCTGCCAGCAGGGCAGGCAGGAGGAGCAACGGAGGCAATTTTCGTCTCTCTGTCCTTTTAATCTTTCCCACTCTAGATGGGCCTTTGAGTCTAGAGAGGGCAGCACTGGGTTAGGGCTGGAAAGGCCATAGGATTTCTTGTATCCTAGCCTCTCTTCTCCCCTCCCCACCCACTGGAATGGCCCTTTTCCCCCCTCCCTCTGAGGCCACATTTGCGGGTTTGGAAAGCAGCCAGCGTGGTTCTTTCTGCAGTTTCTGCAAAGGGGCAGGGGATCAGAATTCATCTACGACCTTGGGAGGGGGACTTCCAACAATCCTATGGTACCTTGGATGCTCGCCTAGAGACCATAGGATTTCTCTCTTACTCACATAAATTGTAATTAGTTTTTTTCTTTTATATAGGTATAATAATAATAATGATAATGATAATGATAATAATAGAAATCTTATCCTTCAAAACTGTATAAACAGGAAATGTGCATGCGGGTGGATAAAGGTTTATGGTCTAAATAGCAATGCGGAATTAATATTCTGCTTTGGTGTTCTCAAAGTGCAGTTCATTAGAACTTCTTGGAATTTCATACAGAGATAAGAGATGCTGTGGGATCTGATGAGTGAGTGGATGTATGAGCAACTGCAAGTCCTGCCTGTGTCTAAAATAAAAATTGAGAAAGACTTTACACACATATCTACTTGAGTACAAAGAGCGTATTATGAGAACCATGGTGGTTTTCCTAGTTTTTTGGTCTTTGTTTCATCTACAAAAATGCTTGGAAGTATGCATGATGCAGGGAGGCTGTTCAAAGGACTTAACATTCAAAAGCCTCTGTGCTCTTGACAGTTTTCTGTGGCTTCGGTGTTCTCAAAATCTGTCAGAGAATCCTTGCTTAGTCAGGAAAACAGCTGTTTGAAAGCCCTTGAGCTGTCAATGCAGTACTCATTTTTTGTCCTTGGCCTGTGAACGAGCAGATCAAATCAAAGAGAAACACAAGGATGCTTTGCCTGCTATAATATTCCCTAGGAAGCTAAATGCTTATGAAAAAATATAGGGTGGCCATAGTGATAAATATACCCCCGTAGTGATAAAGTAAAGACTGGCAGGGGGGTGGGCGGATAGCTTCCCAATGGGGAAGGGGATGAAAGCTTGCCTCTTTCTTCACATTTGCTCTCTCACTTTAGGAACTACTGCTATAGCTTACAACTTGGCTGCCTTTGAATAAACTTCCATGGAAACTGCAAATGGTCTTTGACCTCATTCAGGTCAGCTTGACTGACCATTTGGACTGACCATTCTGCAGTATTAAGAGATTTCTATTTATGACTTTTAAAAAAAAGTTTTAGAAAGGTAAGCTCACCCCCACACCCAAAGGAAGAGAATATTTCAGACTTCAAGCACTTAGTCCTAGAAAAGCTACAGAGCTGAAATCCATGGAAACCTAGAGTATGGAGGAATACACAACTCTAGCAAATATATCAACTCCTAAAGGCAATAGTTCAATGACTGAGCACATGCTTTGCATGCAAAAGGTCCTAGATTCAATCCCCAACATCTCTAGGTAGGGCTGGGAAAGACTCCTGTCTGAAACCCTGGAGAGCCACTGCCAATCAGTGTTGATAATACTGAGCCAGATGGACGAATGGTTTGACTTGGTATAAGGCAGCTTCCTATAAATAAGTATAATATAATAATGGTGTTATTTTGTAGGTAAAGAAGAACCAAAGGCCCAATATTTGAGCAGCATCTCTTGCATAAGCCTTGCTGAACAATTCCCATTTATTTCAGCACACCGCATGTTCCTGGGGGATTGTGTCCCCAGCTTTTAATTGTGCACTGATCAATTAATATCTGATCGATATCTATATTTTACTACGGTACTTTGTTGTGGTGTCTATGTGGGAAGAAGTGTGTGCTTGTGCTGGGTGGTTTAAAAAAAATGCTTTGGGTGTGTTTCAGTGGGTGTATCTCAGGGAAGCATAGTATTCCTGAGAAACAATTATGCAGTGTAGTAGCTGAAGTTACCATACAATGAAAGGTGGACATCAGGTGGATAAGTAACCCAAAGCAAACATAGCTATGTTGCTCTTTATTTACTGACAATACACTGAAACCATTCTGGTGCCTTCCCTGAACAACAACTGACCCACTGTGAAATAGGCCTGATGAGTCCATGTTGAACCAATCTAGAACTACTTCTGGGCCAGCTGAACGTACCCAAAGTATACCTCTTGGATTTGTGGATTAAACTAATGTAACTTTTCTAGTCTGTGGTCCAGTCTTGTCCTCATTTATAGCTGTTACATAATACCATTATTCTTAGCTCCAACTGTAGATTACACACTATTGCCTGTCTTCAATGTGAAGTATATCTATATCATAAGCATTTTTGCAACACTGTGCCATAAAAACTGTAGCCAGGGAAGTGTTCAATAGCTGCCTACAGAGAAATAATAAAAATGTACACTCATAGAAAAATGCTGGCAAATATGGAAAATTCCATATACTCTTAGGGTGAAGACAAGAGTAACACTTTGTGTGGTAGAAGTAGTGTGAACATGTGTACTGCACTGAAAACAGTTTTATTGTAATAAATTAAGCCATGCTTCCAGAGACCACATACCGAACCCACAGATGACAGAACTATTTAACAGTACATCTCTCCTTTATACTTTATTTTGTATTTCTATACAGTTCACCCCCTCAACCGTTTAGAGACTGCAGAATCTCAACTGGAGCCAATGTTGTAAAGTGATTAGAGTGTTGGACTGGGACTCTGGAGATCCGGGTTCTAGTCCCCACTTGACCATGAAGCTTCCAGGGTGACTTTGGGCCAGTCACTGGCTCTCAACTAAACTTACCTCACAGGGTTATTGTGAGGATAAAATGGAGAAGAGGAGGACTATGTACACTGCCTTGGGTTCCTTGCGAAAGGAAAAAAAGTGGAATATAAATGTAATTTTTTTAAAAAAAATAAGCTGCTCTTCCATATGTTGATAATATGAGTAGCCTTCAAATGGACAGGCAGTGGCATTTATATGTTTCAGTGTGATTGCAGTCAAGGCAAAAGTACGGTATAACATACCAACTCTTAGCCTTGGGAAGTCAGGCAAGGCAAGACTTGCCATCACCACACTATCACTACAGCTGGTGTAGAATGCTGTCCGTGTCATTTTCTTCCTAGTGTGGAAATGAAGAACCTGAGTCCATGTTACAAACATAACACTGAGTGACCTCTGAATGATGACTTACTCTTGACATAGCCTTATGACAGGGGTGTTGAACCTCTTTCAGCCCAAGAGCCAAATTCCATTTCGGAGAAGCTCTTGGGGGCTGCATTCCACTGGTGGGCGAGGCCAAAGGCAAAAGGGTTGGGACCAAAAATACAGCATAGTTGAACTTAACATTCTTACTGTCAGTAACTAAGCCTTAGGAGAGGCATTTCAGTATTTTAGAATGGGGGGAACTGGCACAAAAGCCGGGAGACCACGAAATGATTGGTGGTTGGGGGAAAGGAGGTGGGGCCAGGGGAAGGGGCATGGCCATCTTGGGAGCCCTGGAGAGCCAGATTGGATCTCCAGGTGGGCCAGATTTGACCCCTAGGCCTGAAGTTCTGCACCCCTGCCTTGTGATATACCACTGGCTATCTCATTGTACTAGTACTTGGCATGGAAAGTTTTCATACCAGTGTATTACTTTTGGGAGGCACCAGGAACTGGAACAATGTGACGTCTGACACTTCATGTTAAGGCTACCATGGGTGCAAGTTGTCATGCAGAGGACATGTCTATCAGTCTCTACAAGAGGTTTGTGAGTTGTTCTTAGAACAAAAGCACTAAATAATGAGGTGCTATGCTGAAAGTAGCCAATGCTGGAAACTATTTATATGTGTGTGGTATGTGTTCAGTTTCAGAATGGCTGCGGTTATTGCCTTTCCTGGGTGTCCTTGCTCTGCTCGGATACCTTGCTATTCGCCCATTCCTTCCCAAGAAGAAGCAGCAGAAGGATAGCTTGATTAATCTCAAGATCCAGAAGGAAAATCCCAAAGTAGTGAATGAAATCAACATTGAGGACCTGTGTCACACTAAGGCAGTCTACTGCAGATGTTGGCGCTCAAAAACGGTGAGTCATTTTATTCCTTCACTGTGTGGCTTTAAGGTTCTCTTTCTGTTACTGCTTTGCATGTATTACTAGTTTACTTCTCTTGTCACAATCTTGCAGGATTTCTCACAGACTGTCATTTTCTCTACCCTGGAGAGATTAGTTCCCATGTTACTTTGGTCACAAAATTTGCATGTCATGCACATAGATTATCTGCATGTCCAAATCTGTTCTGTAACTAGATAAGATGTTTTGTGGAGCTGTCCATAGTATTCTTTCGGGATATGGTTCCAGGACTTTTGGAATAAGAAAGAATGCTTCTTACAGAAGATGTCAATTGTATGGACTTCCAGAGTATCTACTATGGCTAAGCCAAACTCTGGTTTGTGCTAACCATGGTTTAGAACCCAAAACATCAGGGCTGGCACAAGACATTTTGCTGTCTGAAGCAAAGAACAAGATGCCGCTCCCATGTACAAAAGCCAACTGGACTGGCAGTTGAATGTTTCTTCAACATTAGCTATGAGACAGACAGCATCATCCACTGCACCTGAAGGCAGCAGCCTAGCTTATGGGGGGACAGGGCAGGCTGCATGGAACACAGCTCTCTCCTCCAACACCTTGCTACTGCCCTCCACCCCCCAGCATCTGCTGTCTGAGGTGACTGACTGCCTGACTCTACCTAATGGTAGGGCTGGCCCTGCAAACCATGGTTTAGAGCTGTTTGTCTGCTTTCATTTACCATCTGCTGTGCTCTTGCATCTCCAGGTGTGGTGGTCTCTGGGGATGAGCAACAGCTGCAACTGTGATCTGTCAGTTTGTCAGACCATAGCTAGCATAAAACATGTTTTGCAAACTTCAGACGGCTGAATAATAGGCCCTGAATAGCAACAGACTCTGGGGAGACTGCCAATGGCACCTTTTGAGGCTGAACCAAAACCCCATTTCGCTAGAGCCAAAGCTCTTAACGCTCCATAGGGATCCATGGTAACCAGGTTTGTATGAGCTTCAGCTACAGGTGACAGATGGTGGCCTGTCCAGTGGTTCATAACAGTGATTTGGATGGAGCAAGTACAGATAATATTTTAAAACACGTAGTGTCTCATTTGGTGTCTCTGGACATCCCTCAAACTGGATACTTTTCTGTCCAGTTAAGCTGGAGGTTGCCATCCAATTCTGGCTTTGTATTCTAGTTGGTAAAGCTTTTCTTAATCATAAGTACAGTCCTACAAGCAGTACAAAAATTAATCTGACCTACTCCCCCCACCCTTTGTCTTTCTTTTCAGTTCCCTGTCTGTGATGGCTCTCACAACAAGCACAATGAGTCAACAGGAGATAATGTGGGTCCATTAATACTCAAGAAGAAAGAAGTCTAGCAACCCCCTAACCTAAACCATGACTGAAGGGAAATTACTTATACCCTTATGTCGTAGTGCTTTAAGTCTATTAATTGCTGTAGACTTGAGTTTGGATATCTTTTAGGTTACCTTGGATTTATAGACTGTGTTAGACATGTGGTGATATTTTGTATGGTCTGAAAAATCATGTCTAATATAACAAAAACAACCCCCCCCACACATAAATATAAGTGAAAATAAGTGTTTTATGGTCCTGTAATAAAAAGTTAGACCAATCTTGAAGGGCATATATGTGTGTCTGCTGTTCTTACAGGCACACTTACACTACAGATTTAAACAGGTTTAAAAACCAGTTTAACTGCTATGACCTCCACCAAAGAACTCTGGGAACTGCAGTTTTTGAGGCTGCTGAGAATTTCTATTTCTTTTAACATCATAGTCACAATCATGGTTCTTTCACAAATGAACAGCCTTGACTTAAATGGTTTAAGATGTCTGCGGATAGTAAATCCAGTGTTTTCCTGAAATATCATGCTCAGTTTGAACAGATGAACAGATGAAAATTGAGTATGGTGTGTGTGTGTGTGTGTGTGTGTGTGTGATAGCTCCTGACAGAACTACTAGTCTCAGAGATCCTTGATTGAGAATATTTAACAAACTTCCAAATGGGTTTACATTTCTGCTGTAGATCTGACCTTGGTGCCAGTCTATGTTCTGCTTTTCAGAAGCAATACAGGTTGTACATTCATAATATTAATGGCTAGTCTTTGATTTAGGGGCTTTCATACAACTCATTTATGTTACAGTGTTGGGACTTGCAGAATAAACATATGCCCCAAATCTGTACACAATTAAATCCAAGAACAGCACAATCTGTTTACACTGTCCACAGTCTGCTGCCTAAATTGGATGAAATGTGGTCACATCTTTGCTACTAAGGCTATTGCTCCAAACAGAGTTCACATCAATGTGTCTGAAACAAAAGGAGTACAATACTCTGAAGTTTGTGTAGTCCCAATTATGCTGCACTATACAACTCTTTCCCTGAAGAGACCCCCCCCCCCAATGTTCTCATCTCCTCGGGCCTGTACATTCAATTTACCTGTACATCCAACACACCTTTAGCTCCAAAATCCATGCACAACCCTAATTTTAGACAGTCATGATCTGCATTCCACATAGTCTTAGGTTTTATGCTGTGTTTATGCTATGAAAAATATCAACTGCCCCAAAGCAATTGTTCTGGTTCTAGAGTCTAGAATCTGTACCAAGTAAGATACCAGTTGTTTTTGTCTTAACAGCTGGACTGTGGTAGAAGTATCCTTGGCCAATATGTTGTCTAAACAAAAGTAAATTCCAAAGTAGATCCCCCCCCCCCCCTGTATTCCCACTGTAGACAGAATCCCAATTTCTACTGAAGCAGTCCACTTTGCTGGTTACCAGTCTGGTGAATGGGTTGTTTGTGAAACTTACAATGTATTTTGTATCTGGTCTCCTAGTCCTTCCATTAATTCTGTACTTTTGAGTTGTGATGGGACAACTGAACTGTTGTTAGCAATGTGTGGTCATGGTTTGTTTTCTGTGAACTTCCTTCTAGAGGAAAAAAAAATACATTTCTGGTATTTTAAAACAAACACATGTGTGTATTGTTCATTATGTCCAAGCCTGGTTTTAAATTAGTAATTTCTGGATTTTCTATATTTCCAACCATGGAAACTAACACTCTTTCTAGTAGCTTATGGTATTGCGCAATTGTGCAAAATATGAAGAAGAAGAAAACTAGGAAACCAACAAGAGCAGGACAAAGGAATTAAAGGAAGTTTGTAATAGAGAATATCTACAAGTCATGTTTTTGGCATCTGATTTACGAGATTTCTGTTATCAAGCATTTTTTGCACATGGTAGGTAGAAACAAGCAACCCCCCCCCCCGGGTTGGTATATATTTGAGGAGGTTTAACACTATGAGCAGAATCCGCTGGATCCAGAGTTTGCTCATGGGAAGCGCCTACCTGAAGAAAGAGGTGATTTTTGCTGATTCTTCTTTCCTCCAGCACTTCCTGAAAAGCTGCACCAGAGGGTTCAGGGACCCTCCAGAACAGCATGGGAGGAAATGCAGTGGGCTTTAAGGGATAGGAGAATATTGCCTCCCTGCTTTCATCCAGCGGGAGCTTCTTGATCTGTCTCTTCCATGAATAGAAGCTGGATCCAACCCAATAAAAGTTAGTTGTGTAGAACTGAAGCGTATAGTGAAATGCTTATGTCCAATTCATTTCAATGATACTGGGGCTGGTTCACATGCTCACCTCGGTATGTTTGCTCTCCTGAGTATGGTCAATCAACAAATTGCACAAATTAATCTTACATTCATGTAGGCCTTATGTGGATATCTTGTTTGGGCACTATATACATGCGGCAATCCAGACCCATACTTTCTCCATGAGGACAGAATCCTTGGTCACAAGAGCATGCAAATGACCCCTTAATTGCAGCTAGCTTGTTGGATTGTTGGCAACAATTTCCACTGCAGACAACACTGGTGGGTGCACATTTACATAAACAAGGGAAAAGTTAGCGCCTTTCTCAATGGCCAATTTCATTTTGTTATGTTTTATTATGAAAAAATTACTCTGCTGGAGTAGTGCAACACATGGATGTGGGGAGAAGCTGAGACACAGCAGCAGCTGCAGCAGTCACACACACATTTCTATATCACTTTTTCTTTTTTTGGGCTAAAAAGCCATCAAGGCAGCGGAGTGCCAATTCAGGCTTGTATCCTAACGTACTTGTGAGTGGTGCAGCTGCTGAGGAAGTGCAGCTGCTATATTTCCCCCAAGCTTGAACTCGGCGGGTGGTGGTGGTGGTGATGGTGGAGATCGGGTAGAAATAGGCTCTGAATACTGGGCACAAACTGGCTGGGCACTGGGCCAATTAGCTGGATTTTTATGATGTCACAAACTTGCTTCCCTAGAAGCAGTTCTTCAATAGTTTAACAATTGAGGATGTTGTGAATGATATGGGTGCATCCTGCATGGTTGAACCTACATTGTGCAAGATGCTGGACTAGATTAATTGGAAGGTCCCTTCCAACTCTAAAGTCCTATGATTTAAAAATAATCAAAATAAAACCTTTAATGGGATAAACTTGCAAGTAACACTTGTAACAACAAAAAACCCTCAACTAACCACCACCACCCACACACCCATCTTGGGTGGCTGGGAGGCAGAGCTGCAAGGCATTCAATTTGCTGCCATCTATCCAGCTTGGCGGGACAATACTGGAAAATGTCGATCATTTTCTCTATCTTGGCAGCTATCTTTCTGTTACAGCTAACATCGACAGTGAAATCCAGCATCGTCTGAGCTCCGCAAGTGCCACATTTTCTCGAATGAAACATAGAGTGTTCGAGGATCGGGATATTTGTAAGACCAAAACACTGGTTTATGAAGCCATTGTATTACCAACTTTATTGTATGCCTGCGAAACATGGACTATCTATAAACGTCACTTCCACCTCCTTGAAAGGTTTCATCAACGTTGCCTCCGGAAAATCCTGCAAATTACTTGGGAAGATAGGCGAACAAATGTCAGTGTACTGGAAGAAGCAAAGACTACTAGCATTGAAAAAATGATCCTTCAACGCCAACTTCAGTGGACCGGTCATGTTGTTCGAATGCCTGACTGCCGCCTCCCAAAGCAGTTACTTTACTCCCAACTCAAGGATGGAAAGCGGAATATCGGTGGTCAATATAAGAGGTTTAAAGATGTTCATAAGGCTAATCTAAAAAAATGCAATATAAACATCGAAAACTGGGAAGCTCTGGCCCATGAACGATCTAAATGGAGGTTGGCCTTTCACAAAGGTTCCATGGACTTTGAAGAAGCCCGAGTGCAAGGTGAAAGGGAGAAACGTGCTAAGCGAAAAGCACGTCAAATGAATCCTTTACAGGACCATCTTCTATCTGGTAACCTGTGTCCTCACTGTGGGAAGCTGTGTGGATCTAGAATTGGCCTCCACAGTCACTTACGGACCCATCGCTAGAGTCTACACAATCTTCTTTAGAATTTCCTCCTTTTATCCCGGAAGACAATCTTACTCGGTCACGAGTGATCGCCTGATGATGATGCTAAGTACATCTGTCAAAAGGATTGCGAAGGCAGGGGGAACCAGGCTCCCTCTGCAGGAGCAAAAGCCAGTGTGTATCCTCTTTTTAAGGTACATCTCTATGACATACCCTCAAAGCATTGGGCTTGGAATTCATTTACATTTCCTACAGCTGCCAACTGGTTGGCCTTTAACTACTATCCAGTTATTTTATTAGTTTGACATGATAAACAAATGGGGGGGGGGGATAGATGCATGCCACATTTGCAGTGTGCCTATAATTTGCTCATTTTATGGCCCTGATCCATCTCTAGTTGCACCTTTTTGCCTATGACTAGTAGTCCTGACTGGAGATCTCAGTGTGCAGTCCCATCTGCATTACGTAGATGCTTCTATTAAGTTAAGTGCAGAAAAGATTAGCATTGTTCTGCATGTTTGTATTCACATTAGCCACATGCTAATGGATATCTTGTACTAGAGTGGTGTGAGTAGAGACAAACGTTTTATATACTCAAAAGACAATTCAAATAATATTATGGTGCACAATGGACTGATTGGCATGTTTGTGTGAGCAGGAACGACCTAGATAGTTAGATCAGTGAACAAGTTAGATATGTAATCCTGTCAGTACCCATAAAATATTTATCCTACATCACACCTTTGGGAATTCTGCATAGATCATTTGTCATCAGCTTATGCATTATGACCCACAACTGGGTCATGCTCTGACGTAGGGGCTGACGACAGCACAATTTTAATTATATTTTTTAAGAGAAGCGGAGAAATAGGAAAAAAAGGATTAAGGAGAGAAAGATGTGGCTAGTAGATCTCATAGAGCAGGCTAGGGTTAAAGGTGACAGATTACGTAAAACAAGGATTATATCTGAGAGCTTCAAAATATTGCTACAACTCAGCATTATAGGAATCTGCCTATAAACCCCCAAGCTGACAGAGCACATATGCTTTGCATAGCAGTGATGGTGCACAAAGTGGTTTGCACCAGTGTACCTGTAGGAGTATTTTGTACTTAGCAAATTAGTCAAGTCCTTATTGTCACCTTACAATGGGTTGGCCCCTAAGTTGTTCTCCATTCATGTAAGGGAGAGTATGATTTCCACCAGCTCCCCCTTCTGCCTGTAGCCCACTGCATCATATCCCACACTGTTCCCAAGGGCCCCTCATCCACAGGAAACAAATTTTCAGGGACCCCAAGAGGCTGCAAAGAAAGGGGTTGGCAGAGCCCCATTTGTACGTAATTAACCCATGATTTACTCCAGTGTGTGCTGCCGCCATTTTGAAGATGCAATCTCCGATTGGAGATTATTCCGTGACATGCGAACCTGGACGCTATGGATTAATCATGGGTCAAACAACTCACAGTAAACTGTAATAACTAATCAGAGGTTAACTGAGTGTTGTTTGACCCACAATTAACCTTGTCTGTTCACACGTCACAGGATAACCTCCGATTGGAAGTTAAAATGGTGGCACACAACATCAGCAAATCGTGGATTTCATTAACCCATGGTTTTAATTAACCTATGATTTGCTGCTATTACGTGCAAACTGGGTCAAAGCCTTGTTCCATGAATGTGAACTCTGTTCTGTTCACAGAAGAAAATGTAGGGTCCAAGCCAATGGTTCTGAGGGGAACAACCATATCTCTTCATTAACCAACAGATTTCATAGCCACTGGGGCAGAGAGGCTGCGAGAGCAATGAAAAAAATAATTTGTTTCTACTCCACTGCTTTTCTCTTGACCATGTAATAGTACACAGATTTGGGATCTGGAAAATGGTCAGTTGCCATATGATTACAATATTCATTTCAGCTTTGTTCCAAGGCCTTTGGATCTAGTTAAATCTTCAATCTCAGGACTGTTTGAAGTAGTTGGGATGGAGTCTTTGCATAACAGACCTGGTCTGCAACATCTTCCTACCCCCCAAACAGCCAACCTAAAAAGGGGACTTTTGAAAGCTTGCCTCTAACATTTTAAACACAAATTGTTCCTACTGCTGGATTTAAAAAAAAACCTCTGTCAAAAAATGTGACCACCAAATATTAGGTGTGTAGATTTATGCCAAGATAGCTGGTGCCAAAATAACTTTTAAGATGCACTGCAGGTAAGTTATTCCCAGTTATTCCTTGGCTCTGTTCTGTCTCAGCATGGTGTTACCTTACCACACAACATCTATCTGTTCATATTTATGTAATTCGGAAACAATTTTAGCTCAACAGTAGGAGCCCTGACACTTCAGATCAAAAGAAATAAGAACATGCATCATGTCACTGGACACTGCACCATTCTGCATCTTTTCTTTTAAAATAATAATAATAATTGGAACTGATACTTGTGCAGAGCAAAGGAATGCAACCTTTTCAGGAATTCTCACCAGGAAGGCTCTTCAAGAAAAAGGATTTAGTGCAGGATGCTGCAATGACATGGTGCTTTCTGTTTGACAGCATGATGCAGTAGACTGGTTCCATAGCACATTCATACCTCACAGGGGTTGAAGTTGCAGGAAGATTGATTTGGGCAAATGGTTCCTGAAGGTCTGGATATTTGAAATAAACCTATTCAAGCACATTCAAAGAGATATTGTAAAAATCAGATCTGAATGTGCAGGGAAGACTAAGACATCTGTCCACAACCAAAATGGAGGAAAATAAACCATGTTCAAATCCTTTTGCTCCCCCTGGTGAAACCTTTCTGAAAAGGAATACAAGTTGGCACGGGCACCCTTTTACAAGTGTACATTTTTAGCATTGACTGGCACCTCTAAGTAGATCTATGCCAGGCCTACGACAGCAGCAATAGCAGATACTGCTTTTTGAGTGGGAATCAAGGCTAGGGATTAGTCAAACCTTTTAATAGCTGTATTTTAAAAACTCTTCCTTAAGTCTTTTGGTTAGCAATGTGATGCAGGGGCCTCTCTGATGCCATTTGGCCACCCAATGCTCCTGTGTACAACAATTTTAGAAAAACTCAGCTGTAATGCCTGATCATACTTTTGCCACAGGAGATGAAAACATGGATTATCCAACTTTCCATATTCAAATGTCCATTAAGGAACTTTTGTTTTTCACAATGCAGGCAGCAATGACATTGTAAGCATTACAATCCGGCACCCATTTTAAAAGGCTGGAAATGGAGCACTGGATAATGTGTTTTTAGATTCTATTTGGTAGCATAATCTATCAATAGTTTTGAAAATAAAAGCTGCATCTCATCCTTAAGCTGCCAGCTTCATAGCCACTGGGGCACATGAAAGCAAGGTGGTGGTGGTGGTGGGGGGGCTTATTTATTTCTACCCCATGCTAAGCATTGCTCTTCTCATAAGCAAGCAGTGCTCCACACTGGGGTATGGAAAATGTTTTTCCTAAAGGCACTTCCACAATATGGACCCACAAAATTGTAAAACAACACATTGTCACAATTGTAGCTCTTGACTCATGCTTTGCAAAGGTTTAACGCTTGAAACCCAGAAAGTGTTTATGCTCTGAAATGAAACTTCAGTAACGCTTTTGTTTTGTAGCACACTAATATGCACGGTTGCCAGCAGGATCACAATTATCCAATCCATCCACCATCAGAGACATTTCCTGCTGCCCTCCCCATTGTTCTTTGCTCTGCTCGTACAATCATAAAAAAACAAAAAGGCACCAACAGCTCTTCCTGATCCAGTTCAATCCCATTTAGGTTTTTGGGGTCAGAGAAGGTGGGATGTACTGCTGCAGACAGCTCTGAAACTACAATTTTCTCTGCTTGTGTTTTTATAATGTGTTTAGGGAAAAGGCCACAGGTGACAGGACATTAATTTTTGCAATGCCAAAACAGATTAATATCCAATATGTGGAACTAGGAGATAAATGAAGAAGAGCTTTGTCAGGTGCATGAACAAAACCTACATTTGATCACTCTACCATTACAACACTTGCTTTTGGGTGGCTATTTTCTCTTATGTTTTAAAGATACAAGAAGGGAAACGAAACAGACTCCCAGGACAGTGCAGGATCATTTCAAAGACTGTACATCCATTGTTGGCACACATTGTCTTTGGGTACTGAAAAGTAATTAACTCAGGTGGCAGCAGCGGTTTTTGCCACATATTCCATAATCCATGATCTCACTCTTGCATATATCTGCTCCAAGACCACCTTATTAACTCCCAGTTATATTTCAAGGAGCCATCTTGAATGCTCCTTCCTCTCCTGCTGGCACTTGTATTTCTGAATCATGCCACTGGGATGGCTGAATTGTCCATTTTACTTGCAGCTGCTTTTCTCCAAAACTCTGTGTCAAGAATGAAGAGAAATCTGGATTCTGATTTAATTCCCCCCCCCACACACTTGGGTTGCTGTTTTAGCAGGACTTGCAATGCGTTCCACAGGTTTTCAGACTTCTGCATGCCACTAACTGTGATTCCTAGAAAGCCTGGAATAGTAACAGGTTGATATTTGGGCATTCACTGGTACGTCCCTATATTGGTGAAGTTGTTTGCCTTTCTTTTCCTCCCCCATCTTCTTCACTGCCTGTATCAGTCTTGTGGAGGAGTCGGGGCCCTGCCAGGCCAATTATTAAGGCTCCAGCTGGAGCTGTGATCAGAATTGCCAGGAAAGCAACTGTCACAATTTTCAGGCCATATTGTTCTAGTTTTTCATCTTGATGAACTCGTGCTGTATCTAAGGCAACAGAGCCAATTGCAGCCTGCAGGGAAGAGAAAAAAGACACCAGCTTGGATCCTAAATAGCTTAAGGAAGTTCATGGAAAGAAAGTTCCCTATCCCCTGAATTGACCCTAAAGCCTCTCTGGAGGGTTAGGGGTCCTCCTGAACAATGTGGGATGGGGCTATGGGGGGGGACACACACAGAGAAAATTGGCCAAAATTGTGCTTGGATTCTAAGGTAAGTTTACAGAAGGAAAGTTTCCCACCCACCCCCACCCCATTCCACATTTTCAGGCTTTATGGGCATAATTTTGGTTGGGCAGTACCAAAAACAACAGTTTGATACCTGGGGTCAACACCATGGATACTGTTTAGTCAGGCATGGTGTGTGTGTGTGTGTCCCTACACACACTGAATTTCAAACCCAATGTGATAATTCTTGAAACATATTTCTGGCCATCTCAGTTGTTCTACACACCTAGTAACTGTTGTTATGAACAATTTAAATGGGCTTATGTTCTAGCTATGCATGCCACACATGCAAATCCCTTTGCTTAAAAAAATAAGGGTGACAATTTGCCACATTTATAAGATTGGTATAGTTATGGGGATGGGGGAGAAAACACAAATTGCACTGCTTTTCTGCAGATTACAGCACAATTTAAAATGGGTTTGCAATTGTATGAGCGAATCTGGTTCGTGCCAATGCAGACAAAACATGACACCATGGTTAAAGGAAATCATGGAAAGGAGGTGAGAATTTGCACAGGAGGAAAAGGGAAGTATGGGCTTCCTATCCATGGTGAAGAGATTACGAAGTGACTGGGTTCGCACAACAAGACAACCCATCATGGGTGGCTTGCTTTTGGGCAACAAACCACCTTGACAATCCATGGCTGCTTCTAAGGGTTGTTGGACCCACAATAGGTTGGCGTGTCATCTGAACCCGAACGATCGACCCCATAACGAGTCCAGGGAAGTGGCTAGCAAGCCACTTGGCAAGAGTGGCAAAAACCCCTTGCCACTCTTGCCAAGCCCAGGTCACTGCCAGTGACAGATACTCCAGCAATGCCCAAGAGGCACTTTAGAGTGACCATCACTGGCTCTGTGTCCCCACTCTGCTCATGGCCCCTTTTTGGTCGCCGCTGCAGCTTTCCCCCCCTTTTACAATCTTTTCACAATCTCTGCCAATGACAGCAACTGACAGCACCCCCAAAGTGCCCAAGCAGGTAATTCAAACCTAGAGGATCTCACTGCGAAGGAGGTGTGATGTACTTGCAATCCCCTTTCGCAAACAAAGATCTTTTCGCATCTTTGCTTCTCGCTTGACAGCTCGCTGTATGACAGCTGTCAAGTGAGAAGCAAAGTAACAAAATAACCTATTTGCAGCATTGCTTGGTCAATGTCCATGGCTGGTACCTACTGCACTTTAACAGCAGGTACTTACCACAACATTGAGCAGGCAAGACTTCATTTGGTCACCCAGAAGTGCACACTTCTGAACTACCGACCAAAAAATAATAATAATTTGTTAAAAATTATTGCAAAAATTGTGCACATTTGTGGCACCTAAAAAAAAAGTGGCGAGCCAATGATGGCTGCTTCAATGTGCCACTTGGGCATTTTGGAGGGGCTGTCAGTGGCTGTCACTGGCAGAGGTTGCAAAGAGATTGCGAAAGGGGAAAAAATTGTGGCGGCGACCAAAAAGGGGTTGCAAGTGGAGTGGGGAGAGGACACAAGGTGGCTTTGGACAACAAGTCCCCTGGGATACTGGTGGGAGGACTGGAACAACCCCACACTGTAGCTTATGGTGGGTTGCCGTTTCATGCGAACTCACCAGTATGTCTGCAGTGGTTATCATTGATTTGGGGTGGGGAGAAGAGGAAAGACACTTAAGATACAGGAAGAATTTGGTGAAGTTAGGCAATTGTTTTTCAAGTTGTTTGCAAGAGTCAAAGTAACGTCCTTCTCATTTATAGTATAGTACACCATGGTCCTTCTCATTTATAGTATAGTACACCATGGTGTACAGTTATTATTTGCTGAAGATATAAGTCACTACAAAGGCATATTCTACCTGTACAGTTGCTTTGGGGATCCATGACAATGCAATAAACATTTTCTCCTTGAAATCAAAGCCACAGGCAGTCACCAACAGAAATGTAGCAGTAACTCGTATTAGTAAAGCCAAAGCCAGAGTGGCCAAACAAAGTCCTGCAACAGAGAGATATACTTAATTATTCCTTTCAGAAAAATCACCCTGATCTTCATCATATTAGTACATATTAGTAAGTACAACCAAAGCTATGGGTTATCTCACAGACAGTGATGGTCCTGGTCAGACAGGTATTTTTCAGATGGCAGAAGTGCAGCATGTGAAACCTTTGCATGTGTTTTTGCAAACCAGGCCCTCATCAGAAAGTCACTGAGTTATGTATTTATATGCATCTTCAAATTCATTCCCCATTTTTCTTCTTTAAAATAAGATATCAGGAGGTATGTTTGTTCAAAGTTAACAGACCCTAGAATGCCTAGGCCCAAATTCAAACACCTTTCTCAGAGGTACTGAATAGCATCTTTGTAAGGATAACAGAGGAAAGGCCATATTGAAGGATGGAGATCGCCTCCCAGCCCACTCAAGGAAAACTCAAAAGCCTGCAAGCAGAGCCTTTGTTGCTTTATAAATAATAATACTAAAATACAGAAATAAGACTAGGTTGTAATAATACCAAGCAGTAGCTTGCGCCTCTTCCAGCATTTGTTTTTCCCTCTTGTGGATGATCACCTCATATACTGAGAACCACCTGTACTTTTAACTGATATCCCTGATGCATGGACCTTGGGATATTGCAGTATTCAGACAAATCAGTTAAGGCATTCATCACCGATAGTAACAATAAGTCAGTTGAGAGCAAGATAGTTCATAAACCCCAAAACTTTTAATCAGATGACAGCCTTCATTCTTTAAAACTAATGTTGCTTAGAGAAATGAAAACGTTTTCAGTTTTGGAGGAGACACTCAGTTCTCCAAGGTAAGCTAGTCACAACAGCTCTCAATGCTACAGTTTTCATAAGCAGACTTACCAACCATTCTAGCTTCAAGAGAGACAACAGATATTTCAGCTCCAATTAAACCAAACAGAAAGGGTTGAAAAACATGCCAGGCAATTGCAACAATTTCTTCCACTGCTTTCTGCAAGACAAAGCACAAACAGGTGCAGTGTTACAAGAATAAGTGCTGGTGCTAGTGATGTGGGAAATGGCACATCTTAAAAATGACATCTTAAAAATGAATGGCCCAATCAAGATACTATCTTGCTTGTCCTAACTGTAGAAACTTGACTACCTTTATTTATAGAGAGGTATCATGGCCTTTTCAAGTCCTGAAGGAACATCATGATTGTCCAAGGCAGACCACTTAGGAAGTTTGCATCAACTCCACAAAGGCTGGCTGAGCTGGAACTACATTTTAAAAGCTCACCTTTCAGTAGGTTGTCCTACTACTTAATTTTCCAACTTTTACTTTATTTGGGACATTTTAGCCTACTTTTCAACTTATATAAATCCCCCCCTCAAATGGTAGAAATGTTTCACTTCTGTTCATTGGAACTCAGTCCAGTTCTGCTTTCATGCAGCAAACAGTGGTCCCAGATGGAAATGAGCATCTTCATCCTCATCAAAAGATGTATCCATTCAGTTCAGTGGAGCCTGAATAAACATCATGATGCATCTGCATAGGCTGTGCATGCAGAAGCAAGCTTCTGAACAAAGATCACTTGCTATATTAGGGCAAATTATCCTAAACCTAAATAGGGTTTCCCTAACGCAATGATGGCGAACCTATGGCATGGGTGCCACAGCTGGCACGCAAGGACCTCTCTGTGGGCACTCAAGCCATTGGTCACCAGATCGCGAAAAGACTGTCCCCTTCTGCAAAACACTAATGCTTTTGTTCTTTCTCACAGTGTGGAACAGAATGATTTTATTCTAGAATTCCTGTTACACAATTCTTTTCTACATTGTTATCACATTTAAAAGATTTTGAAGAATGATGCACAGAGCATGGCTTGGATGTAAAGCCCTAACAGTTGACCTGAGTGCTGCATGTGTTGCTCTCAAACTAACGGAGTATGAGCCAAGGTTTGACAAATTATCAACATGCATGCAATAGCAAAAATCACATTAATTGTGCAAAAGCATGCCCAATGCAAACTTTTACCTAATGCAGTGTTTGCAGTCCAAGACATAAAGTGTTTTAAATGTGTTAAGCACATTTAGTTTTCTTGTTTATCTTGCTCATCCTAGTACAGGTTGACTTTTACTTTTACTAATCCTTTCCCTGTAGAAGCAGGGAAAGGACCCGGGATAAAGCTTGCCCCATACAATTTCAGTCTGGCATATAATCATATTACAAGTTGAGAATCCCTTATCCAAAAATACATGTGCCTAATTATTTAAAAAGTTTGTATAAATTCCCTTCAGGCTATGTGTACAATGTAGTACTATAATAATTTTTTGAGTTGATTTTTTTTTCCAACAAAAAACTGTTTGTATCATTGAAAGCTCTGTTATTGTGTTTTTCTTTTAAGACAAAAGATGTTAATTAGTTTGGACAACTGTATGAGTTGTTTTTCTAAAACTAAAACCTCAGTATTCAGGTTTAACTGCAGTGTTGGCACTTTGAAATAAATAAGTTGATTTTGTGTTGCAGTTTGGGCACTCGGGCTCAAAAAGGTTCACCATCACTGCCCTAATGGCTGTGGGGAAGCAGTGCTCCTGACTAGGGTTGGCGGGGAATGGGAGAGAAATAGGCTTTAGCCTCTTCCTCCCCTAGCGCATGCATACGCAACCCCAACCCAAGAACTGTCATTGCATGCAGCCTTCAAGGCCGAAAAAATTGCCCACCCTTGTCCTAAACTAAGAATGACCAGTTGCACTGTGAAGCAATCCTACTGGCATCCAGACTATTTCACACAATCTGGTCTGTTGGAATCAGAGTGAATTCTAAGTTGTATGTTGTTAACTGAACACTCACCTTCTCATCAGACCATGCCATCCCACCCAGAAATGCCAATACAATTGTGCAGAGCCCTCCAGATCCAGGGACACCAAAATACTTGCTGCCCAAAAGAGTAAACACAGATAGCCCGACCACAAAGAATGCTCTTTTCCATACAATAGATGCCTAAGGTCAGGAAAGAAAATGGAAAGAGACTATTAAAATGTTTTAAAAGGCACCATAAGATTACTAGGAAACAACCCAATTTGATATAATTATAATGTCAAGGTAAACTCTACAACCAAATCCTTCATTTATTCAAAAAAGAACAGCCATTTTTAATCATTTGCTGACTGAAAACCCAACCATAACCATATTTTCTCTCTGTTCATTCTTGAACAAGAACTGAAACACAGGCAGCCCAGTTCTATCCCTTCTGCAGCTATTGCAACCCATTCATAAAACAAGTATTATAAACACTAATAAAAAGACCTCACCCTCTATCATGGCTACAAAGGCCAAAACATTGCTCCTTCTGCATTTAAAACAGCCCCAGACTTGAATGGGAGCAAAGGACCCTAATCATGTCACAGTGGGAAATGACAGAGCTTCATAAATGACACACCACTGATGACCGAGTAAGACCAATAAAGTACACTGGATTCACATCCTTGAATAGAGTGATGCTGTAAATTTGCCACTCTCAGGATCATCCTTCTATGATCCCTGACCATTGGCCATGCTTGCTGGGGCTGATGGGAGTTGTAGTCAAAAACATCTGGAGGGTACCATATTGGGGAAAGTTGCTCTACTAGATCATATTATAAATGAGGGCATGATAGTTTCTGTTTTATTAATTCTCTGCAACTCCTACTTCAAAGATGCAAGCCTGATCCAACAGCTTTTTTTTTTTTACCTGATCTTTGCTTGGAAAGTACCAAATAAATATTCCTAGAAGACTGCCAGCTCCTGCACCAATTACAACTTCCATTACACCACGGAGGATATTAGTAAGGGTGGAGCCTGTTTGGAAACAGCAGAGGGAATGTGTTCAAACAGATTTTCATACAATCTCTTTGCTAGCACTTTATAAGCAAGGTCAGCCTATTTCTAGGGAAAATATTCAAAATATTGGCTAACAAGAGGCAAAAGGTAAGCTGGCAGAACATGGAGAGGATCAGAAACCAAAAAACCTTCAGGTACAACCCCCTATGACAAGGCAGGATCAACCTCCTTGTCCCCCTTGGAGATCAATCAACAAGCAATTCCAGAGGGCTCAAAAGAGGGAGCCAAGCCACATGCTGCAATGAAAGGAAACCCTCTCCCTTTCAATGTTCCCGGTTGATCTGGCTTGTGGGAAAATTCTCACCCAACTAAAGCAATCCACTTATTTCTGAGCATCAAAATCCGTATCACTGCCTGTAAGTATACATATTTGTGTTTCTGTACTGCTACGGTCTCTGGTCAAAGAGGTTTAGACTAAACACCATAGCAACATAGAAAAAAAATGAACATCTGCCTTTTTGTCAATGGTGGCTCTATTGTATTTATTTATTACACCCTTTCACGGTTCTGTGTCTACTTTTATCCTTATAACAATCCTGTGAAATGTTAGGTAGCAAGTGACAGTAACTGGACCAAGAAGTCACCCAATAAACCTTATGGCTGGGGTGGGGGTTTGAACCCGAGTCTTCCATCTGAAGTACAACACAGCAGTCACTATGCTCATATGGCCTTCAGATTTATTTTATTTTATTTATTTATTTATTTATTTATTATATTATACCCCGCCTTTTTTCCTGCAAGGAACCCAAGGTGGCTTACCGTACATAATCCTCCTCTCCATTTTATCCTCAGAACAACCCTGTGAGGTAGGTTAGGCTGAGAGTCACTGAAAAACAATTTACTGAAAGAAGCCTAGTTAATCCCTGAAGCTCAGAGAAAGGGGGAAATTCCAAATATCATATGTGAAGGAATCTATTCTCCTACTTGGGCTCCACTGGGCCACAACTGTGTGATAAGTCAGCTATTGAATCTGATGAAACATTTAGCACAGCCTTCCCCAACCTGTGGCTTACGCTGGCTCAGCTTGGCTGAGTGTGGAAAGCTAAGCAGGGTCAGGCCTGGTTATTACTTGGATGGGAGACCCCTCCTCTAGTTTCCTGCACTGAACAGGGGGTTGGACTTAATAGCCTTGTAGGCTCCTTCCAATTCTATGATCTATGATATCTATGAAACCTGGTGCCCTCAAGTAGTCCAACGCATCTGGAGGGCACTAGGGTAGGGAAGGCTGATTTTGCACAAGCGTTCCTCAGGTGGCTTTAGGCCAGGGGTCTTCAAACTAAGGCCCGCGGGCCACATCCGGCCCGCCGGGCCTTTTCATCCGGCCCGGCGGCCGATCTAGAGGCTCCCTGCCCGCTGGGAATCTGCCCCGCCAGAGTAAGCCACTGGGAAGAAAGGCGTGGGGGGAAACCCCAGAGCGGCGCGCCCGCCAAGCCGCTGAGGTACGCCCGCTTCCCCTGGGGAATAAACAGCTGTTCGGCGCGGCCGCTGAACAGCTGAGAGGCGGACCAGAAGCAGGGGCCGGAAAGGAACACGTGTGCCGGCTGCAGCAAACTCTGCCCTTCGGCCCCCTCCCGGCCCGGTGGGTGGGCGCTCTGCTGCCCCTTCCCGGAGGAGTCACGCCGCCGCGTTACCATGCTGATGCGGAGCGGCCGGAGGCTCAACGGCCTCAACGCGCGGCCTGTCACTGGCCGGTTGGGGCGCCGCGTCGTGCACGCTTGCCGCAGGGTTTCCTGGCAATGCGCAGCCCGCTGATGGCGCTGCCACGCGCCCAGGCCTCACTCAGCGCCTGCTCGGCTCCGCCGCCGCCGCGTCCAACGTGGTGCACGGGCGACGACTACTTCCATGCCGGCATCTGATACTCCCGGTGAGTCGCAGTCGCCCGAGTGGGGAGCGCCAGCCGTGGGTGCTGCACTCCGCTCCGCACCAGGGTGGGCACCGGGGAGCCCCTCTGTCGCCTCTGGCCCAGCGGGACCGGCCCTGATGCCCGCAGGGCTAGCCACTCTAACCCTGTGGCGCAGGGGGGGCAACTGCACCCCATATTCTGGCCTCCACACTCGGCTCTGCCGCTGCCCCGCTCATCCCAAGCGGCAGAACCCGGAGCTGGTGTGGCCCAAGATCCGGAGGGGGAGTGCAGAAATTCAAACAGCACCCCCCGCCCCACACACGCCGGCCCCCCTTATGGTCCATGGAGGAGTCAGTGGCTCCGTGGAGCCCCTCCCCCCAGTCTCTGTGTTTGCACTTTTAAGGCTGTGATCCTTGTATTGTTTTTTTCTGTTTTTTTGCGCTACAAATAAGATATGTGCAGTGTGCAAATCAAGCCTTTCTATTCTGTTTGTGCTTTTAAGGCTGTGATCCTTATATTGTTTTTTCCTGTTTCTTTGCACTACAAATAAGATATGTGCAGTGTGCAAATCAAGCCTTTCT
Source organism: Shinisaurus crocodilurus (assembly GCA_021292165.1). Lineage (NCBI taxonomy): Eukaryota > Metazoa > Chordata > Lepidosauria > Squamata > Shinisauridae > Shinisaurus > Shinisaurus crocodilurus. Next base: position 32,654,261 of record CM037876.1, read on the forward strand.
ATTCCTTTTTAAAATGTATTTCAATTTTAGACAGCAAAATAATTTATAATTAATTTATTATTAATTGAATAACTTTCCATTTAATCAAGTAAAAAAAAAAGGACCGTGGTCCTTTTTTTTTTTACTTGATCCATTCATTCATATTTTTTTCAAACTATAGTCCGGCCCCCCAACAGTCTGAGGGACCATGAACTGGCCCCCTGTTTAAAAAGTTTGAGGACCCCTGCTTTAGGCCATGGGCAAGTAACTGAGGCCGAATGACACATAACTGTTAAATACATCTTTGCAACTAAGGATCAGGGTTTTAAACAAATGAAAATTGTGTCAGCTGGCAAAAATGATGGTGGCTGATAATGGGATCAAAGCAGGCATGGGGAGGTAATTTAACCCTTTCCTCCACTGCAGTGGTCCTGAGAAAAATCCCTTTTCTGCAGCTGATGTTTTGATATGGGAAGAAATCCCCCACTGGCACTAAGGATGCATTTAACCTGGACTTCCGGTGAGGTGTTATGGCAGGCTGACATCTCCACGAAGAAGTGGAGACATAATGCAGCTTGAAAGCTGGCTAGGAAGAGATTCCAGTCAGCAAAATCTCCCTGGATCAAAGGGATGATCAAGAGCTAACCCTATGTACCCTAAAGGCATCTACTTGTGAGGGTTGTGTGTTTTTTTCGTAACCTGGGGACTGCCTATATGCAGTCTCACCTTGTCAGTTTTCTTGTACTTCCCTACTACTGTACTTCCCAGCTCCCTTTGACAGGGGAAACATGCAAGGAAATTGACCAGGCAAGACTACACATATGGGACAGCTGCAAGTGTACTCCTGTGCACTTGCAAAAGATAGAAATAATAATAATTGAAAAATTATGAAAACATTTGCACAATTTTTAGGGACCAATGTTTTTTTTTTTTTAAAGGGTGGTGAACAAGTGACGGTTGCTCCAAAGTGTCATTTGTGCATCAGTGGAGGGGCAGTCACTGGTGGTGGCATGGGCGAGATCATGAAGAGCAGAAGGGGTTTTTGCCACTCTTGCTTAGCGGCTCTGTAGCCAATCCCGGCAACTCACAATAAAATTGCTCTTCATGTGGGAACCCAATCCTCCCCTATGCTTAACAGGAATAGTTTTAGCTCCTCCCTTCCAACCAGCCCCCATGCTTGCTTTAAACCTCCCCCCACCCCCAGACGGGTACATGCTGTGGTTCATCAATTCTATGGAGTAACTATAGTACCTGTGGAAAAGGCTATGCCTAAGAAGGTGTTGAAACCTGTGATAGCCACGATATCATCCAGGCTGCCAGCTGCTATTAGCAAGGTTGGGATGCCTTTGTCAACACCATAGCCTCTGGCTTGTAACATCAGCATTGAGATGACGACAATGGCTGGAGACACAGCACCTAGAACGAATCTGAAAACAAATAAATAGATAACATATAGCCTCCCAGGGTACGAACTGTAATAATAAATACATGGGGGGGGGATTCTTCCCCCACACACACACACACACACCGGTATACTGTTGGAGGATATGGGAAGGAGTCGGTCCTATATGTGGGTTTTTATTGTGTAGATGGGAGAAGATATTGACTTAGCCTATCCCTCCATTCCCACGCGTGTGAGATTTAAAGCATTGGCTCCTGAAATTAAATCGACACTATCCCCTCTTCAGAGTGGAAAATGAGGAAACGTGGGAAGAAGGCTGTTAGACCTCTTATTTGTCCCAATAGCATTAGCAATCTTCTTGGATTCACCCTTTTTACTCCTTTAAAAGTATCAGGCAATGGATGATTTGTAAGTAAGAAAAATATGAAGTTTTACTTACACACCAACAAGTAACAATAAAAGAGTACAAGGCACGTATGAAATATAGCTTGTTAGGCTTCTACTTTCTACTTTCTTAAGTTCCTAGAATTGAGCCTTGGTGTCTCTGTGTGGAAAAGGCACAACACAAGTCCTGCTGAGAATTTATTTTCTTTTTCCTTTTTAGCCCTCTCAGACTCCTCCCCAGAACCAAAGGTGGGTATAACCTCACATGAGTCCTCTCTAGGAATAATTCAGGGACTCTGTGGGTCTTAACCATTTGATAGCATTTTGGCTGTATATCTCCCACACTATACTGGTTAGGACGAAGCAGAGTTTTCCCCCTTATGCGCAGCCTGGTTATTGAAACTGGTTATCACCATGTGGGTTGCTAAACCCTGCTAAAGAGGCTCTTAAAAGGAAATGGATTGTCAATACAAGGTTTAAAACTAATAAAGTGTTGGACTGGGACTCGGGAGATCTGGGTTCTAGTCCCCTCTCAGCCATGAAACTCACTGCATGACTTTGGGCCAGTCACTTGACTCTCAGCCTAACCTACCTCACAGGGTTGTTGTGAGGATAAAATGGAGAGGAGGAGGAGGATTATGTAAGCCACCTTGGGTTCCTTGCAGGAAAAAAGGCGGGGTATAAATATAATAAATAAATAAATACAGTCCATTTATTCATATATGCAGAATGCATATAGGCAGGTTAGAGTATTTGGTGTTAAGAGTCTGCTTCATTGGAGATCACTGGCTGGAAGCCAGCTCAGACCGTGTGTCCATCAGGTTGGAGAGGTAGAGAGAGCGCCAGCCACAGAGAGGCCGGAAGTAGGGAGGAGGGGTTAGAAAACATGCACCCTGGGGACTGTTCAATTAACCCTTTCCTCCCACTCTAGTGGTTATAGCACCTTGTTGATTTAAGCAGGCAATATTACAATTTCCATCATATACTATAGTCACTGTCACCCACTCAAAGTTGTAAAAAGAAAAACAAATGGGATAGGGAGAGCCCACCAGCTTTTCCATTCTCAGAGCTGCCATTCACCAAATAAGTTAAGTTTCTATGCAACACTTCAAGCACCTTTGGGTGCAATCCAATGAGGCTGTCCATAACCCTCTGAACTTGGCATCCTATGCAGGGTGGGAGGAGTGTGGAGGCGAAGGTCATATCTGTGCTCCTCCCGCTCTGAAAAGCAGCTAGACAGCCGATTTCAGCTGTCTAAGTGCAGCACTTTGGAGGGGGAGGGAAGGAGGCTGAGGCACTGCCAGGATACGTCGTATCTTGGTTGCGACAGCCTCCTCTGCTCCCTATCCCCCCAGAATGCCCCCTAAACACCTTCTTTGAGGTCATTCTTACAACCTTGGAGAGACAGTTCTTTCTGCACCAGTTGTAGGGCGGGAGGGGGATCTGAACGCAGATCCCCAGCTCTGAGGTCGGAGCTGTTTTCCAACCTTGCAGCTGGGAATCTGGATGATCCTATCACCCCTAGATACTGTAGAATTGCTCTGTTTGTTGTCTAGGCTGGCTATCTGATGCAGAAAACTAAGAGCTTCCAGTTGCACCAGTGCAAGATAGTTGTGTTCCTGCTCTCGATTATTATTAACACTAAAGAGCCCTAAATAAGTAGTGATGGCCACCAATCTGGATGGCTTTAAAAGGGGATCAGACAGATTCATGGAGGAGGCAGCTATCAATGGCTACTAATTCTGATGGCTATATGCTACCTCCAGTCAGAGGCAGTATGCCTATGCACACCAGTTGCTGAGGAACATGAGTGAGATGGTGCTATTGCACTTGAGTCCTACTTGTGGGTTTTCCACAGGCAGCTGGTTCTTGGCTGTGTGAACAGATTCAGCATGGCTCTTCTTATGTTAACAGGAATGGCTCTGGGTTTTGCCTACTTGCTTAAGATTGGGGTGTAAGCTTTGCAAGAGGAAGCAGAGTCACCTCTTACCCTAACATAAACGCCCATTCCCATGGCAGGTGCATGAGAAAGTAAGACAGGACAGCTGCTGAGCACGTTTCAGTGATGCAGGGCCCCAAGCTTAGCCTGAAACAGACGCCTTTTAATTTATTCAGAGCCTGAAAGACAAAAATATTGATAAATCAGTGGCTTTTAGCTCCAGGATGAAGAAAACATCTGTTGACATTGGCTGTGCTCTACTCAAATTTCCTAATATGTAGAGTACAGGGGCAGGACAGGAGATCAGAAATGGGTTCCAACTGTGAGGACAGACATAAGATTTTAAGTCAGGGGTCCTCAAACTTTTTAAACAGGGGGCCAGTTCATGGTCCCTCAGACTGTTGGGGGGCCGGACTATAGTTTGAAAAAAATATGAATGAATGGATCAAGTAAAAAAAAAAAAGGACCACGGTCCTTTTTTTTTTACTTGATTAAATGGAAAGTTATTCAATTAATAATAAATAAATTATAAATTATTTTGCTGTCTAAAATTGAAATACATTTTAAAAAGGAATAGAAAGGCTTGATTTGTACACTGCACATATCTTATTTGTAGTGCAAAGAAACAGGAAAAAACAATATAAGGATCACAGCCTTAAAAGCACAAACAGAATAGAAAGGCTTGATTTGCACACTGCACATATCTTATTTGTAGCGCAAAAAAACAGAAAAAAACAATACAAGGATCACAGCCTTAAAAGTGCAAACACAGAGACTGGGGGGAGGGGCTCCACGGAGCCACTGACTCCTCCATGGACCATAAGGGGGGCCGGCGTGTGTGGGGCGGGGGGTGCTGTTTGAATTTCTGCACTCCCCCTCCGGATCTTGGGCCACACCAGCTCCGGGTTCTGCCGCTTGGGATGAGCGGGGCAGCGGCAGAGCCGAGTGTGGAGGCCAGAATATGGGGTGCAGTTGCCCCCCCTGCGCCACAGGGTTAGAGTGGCTAGCCCTGTGGGCATCAGGGCCGGTCCCGCTGGGCCAGAGGCGACAGAGGGGCTCCCCGGTGCCCACCCTGGTGCGGAGCGGAGTGCAGCACCCACGGCTGGCGCTCCCCACTCGGGCGACTGCGACTCACCGGGAGTATCAGATGCCGGCATGGAAGTAGTCGTCGCCCGTGCACCACGTTGGACGCGGCGGCGGCGGAGCCGAGCAGGCGCTGAGTGAGGCCTGGGCGCGTGGCAGCGCCATCAGCGGGCTGCGCATTGCCAGGAAACCCTGCGGCAAGCGTGCACGACGCGGCGCCCCAACCGGCCAGTGACAGGCCGCGCGTTGAGGCCGTTGAGCCTCCGGCCGCTCCGCATCAGCATGGTAACGCGGCGGCGTGACTCCTCCGGGAAGGGGCAGCAGAGCGCCCACCCACCGGGCCGGGAGGGGGCCGAAGGGCAGAGTTTGCTGCAGCCGGCACACGTGTTCCTTTCCGGCCCCTGCTTCTGGGCCGCCTCTCAGCTGTTCAGCGGCCGCGCCGAACAGCTGTTTATTCCCCAGGGGAAGCGGGCGTACCTCAGCGGCTTGGCGGGCGCGCCGCTCTGGGGTTTCCCCCCACGCCTTTCTTCCCAGTGGCTTACTCTGGCGGGGCAGATTCCCAGCGGGCAGGGAGCCTCTAGATCGGCCGCCGGGCCGGATGAAAAGGCCCGGCGGGCCGGATGTGGCCCGCGGGCCTTAGTTTGAAGACCCCTGTTTTAAGTTATTTGCCTGCAGTTTTTCTATTTGCCCAGCTTCTCAATTTGCATTACAGACACACTTTCTACCAAATTGCATACCACAGTCTTGTATTTAAGCACTAGCCTGGTAACCACAGTGCAGGAATTGCATGCAGGTAGGTGAGTGGGCTGGCAGAGGAGGGAAGGAGCACTCCCTCCCACCTCTGCCCCTAGTATAGGGCACAGTTGTCTGTTTTAGGAGGGAATCCCCTTCCTCTGTGACCAGCATAGAATTGAATAGAAGTCTCTCCCAGCCCCCACTGGGCTTTGAACATTTTTTTGCAGTCTACTAACATTTGTGGGCTTATTTACAAGGCCAGCATATGTGGATCAGCAATACGTCTTGCCTCTGCCCTTTTGCATCATGCAGGTTGTCGTCTTTCCCCCTCTTATTTTTTAAAAGCAGCACATGTATGTATGTTGCACGCCCCCTACTTCCCTGAGTGCCTGAGTGGTGAGAGCCACGGACAGTGCTATAAAGGTTTAGTTTCCTTTGGGTGAGAGAGCATTTGAGACTGATGGTGTCTTTATTTCTAAATATACAAGCAGAGCATAAGCAGAGGTGAACAGGCACTCCTACAAGGCAGCAGATCCCTAGAGAGCAACATGGGCAGCCTCCCAGGCTGCAGCCTCAGTTTTGACCAATTACAATTAGAATCATTCCTCTCTCTCTCTCCCTCTCTGCTTCTTCCAAACTATGAACCCCTGTTTCTCTCTCACACACACACCCCACTCATACAGCTGCTCTCTTCCTAGTTGGATGGTGTCACTTTCCGCAAACTCTGATGGATGTCTTATTCAAAATCAGAGAGATTCCTAACTCTCAGGAGACTATTCTAATCCAGCCTTTCCCAACTTCATCTCCAGATCTCCAGTCTGTTTTCACTTTAAGTAATTACAGTTGCCTTCCCCAACCTTATGCCCTCAAGATGTGTTGGACTGCAACTCCTATTACGCTGGCGAGTACCAGGTTGCAGAAAGTTAAATTACAGGCATATGGGGACAGGGGGAGTAGAGGCTTCTTTCTTCCCTCTCCAGTACAATCAGAACTAACATCACCCACCCTGTGCCACTAGATTGGTTCAGAAAAAAAGTTCCTTTTGATACTCCACCTTTGGGTCAAGGCCAAGACCAGCAAGGGCCAAAATAATCGAAAGGGCAATATTTCTCAGGGTAGCTCCCCATTTCACATTGATATGGACTATCTCACTGGTGATTGGGATATTTCTGATGAGAAATCCAGCAAGCAACATCCCTACAATGAAACAGAGAAAGCCATCTCACTGACTGTTTACATTGCAGGTAGAAACAACATTTGGAAAGGTCTGGATAAAGTCAGATAGCTATAGTGTTAAGTCCTGGGCAAACACAATGATGCATCTTTTACCAAAAACTTAACAGAGAGAGAAAATGAATTAAACAGTGAGAAAAGCAGCAAATCAGTGGAAAAAGCAATGCAGTGAGTCAATGGAAGAATAATTGTTCAAATGCCTGGGCTCCAGAATCAAATAGAAGCCCTGTTTTCTGATCTCACTGGGACCCCAATCCAATCTGCCTACCCCACTCCTCACAAGCACCACAATGGAACAGTAAAGAGTCCAGCCTACTCACCCTGACAGGTGATCTATGCTTTTCACAGCTGCATGGCAGACATAAATTTAACAGATTAAACGTTTCCCATCATGGAGATGAAGTGTTAGGTAAGCCTGCACCTATGGAATTTCTGCATGTTGTGCAGCTGGTAAAGGCACTGGGGCTAATGTCAAGAACAAAGGTGGCAACTCTACTAACTTGGAGTTGGTCTGGCACAGGCCATCTTGTTTGGAAATATATGTTCATCCCTCTCAGGACCAAGCAGCACATAACAGAGAAGACCCATGACTGGTTCTCTCAACTTTCTCTCTCTCTCTCTTTTAGGGGTGGGACCTGGATCACAGCTGTGGCATTGGGGGAAGGGGTTGAATCCTTTCCCCTACATCCTTTCCCCAACTTAAATTCTGTTGAAACTATTACAGGGTTGCAAAAATTGCAGCCAGTGGGCTGCATGCAGACTGCCAAGCCATTTTTGGTGGCCTGGCAAATCCCCCCTGCATCTGCTGCTGCTGAAAAAATTGTGGCAGCACTGCCTGGGGTTTTCCCTTCTAGCTCTAGCAAAAGAAACCCTTCCCTTATCTCCAGTCATTGCTAGCACTAACAAGGGGGTTTACTTGCTACTGCTAGCAAGAGAAACCCTTCCCTTATCTCTGTTGAGAGATCGGAGATAAGGAAAGGGGTTCCTTGCTAGCACTAGCTATAGCAAGAAAAACCTTTGTGTATGTTGATTTGTCTGTGTGTGCAAGCACACTGCCTGATGTAGCCCTCAAGGCCAAAAAGCTTGTGCACCCCTGAGCAGATTAGCTGCAAATGCTAATAAACCAATACAAGTGCCTTTCTTTTTCCCACTCTGCACCTACAGTAATAGCAGTTTCAAGGGGGATTTCAATCAGGGAAATAACTTGAGGGAAAGGGTTAACCAATTCAGGCCCATTCCTGCATCTGCTTTTAAGTCTTATAAATACATCTATTTTCCCTGAAGGTGAGCTGGTTTCCTTGGGAAAAGGATTACAGTGGTCCCTGACATGTGCATTTTCTCCCACTTCCCTGTCTCTCAGAGGTAGGGAGGAAAGAGAGAGCAAACAGCCCTCAATCTTTCTGATAGAAAAACTGACTGTCTCTAGTAGATGTTATGCTTCATTTTTCCACGTCTGTATTTGACAGACACAGGAATTACTGTTGTTGCCAATACTGTGCATCAGGTTGAATTGGAATTACTCCTTACCACTGCAGACAATGCAAGGAGATATATGCCCAAATATATCCCTCCAATGCCCAAATACAGGGGACCCTGTCCAGCTAATATTAAGCACTTCCAAGTTCCATCAGTTTCAATGAATGTTATTTAAATACATGTATTCAATGGGATTTACATGCCCATACATTTGGCTAGATCAGTGTTCTCCAACCTTGGGTCCCCAGATGTTTTTGGCCTACAACTCCCAGCATGCTCCAGCCAGCTATGCTGGCTGAGGCATGCTGAGAGTTGTAGGCCAAAAACATCTGGGGACCCAAGGTTGGAGAACACTGGGCTAGATCATTTGACTTAGTATGCATATGGACACAATTATCTTGTTGTGGTATATACTATCCTGCTTAATCTTGAGAGTTTTGCATTACTCACCTGCACATTCAGGAACTGAATCAATGCCAGGAACTTTAGTGATATACCTGTACTCTAATGTTGCTCAGAGCAAGTCAATCACATGCTTCTTGGCAGATTGAGACCTAACCTGTTCCTTATCAGCTTTGTGAACCATTCCCACCTACAGGAGAAGAGCTCTAAAAGTACTAAAAGTACCCTTGTGCATCAGCCAAAAAAAGAAGCCAAATTACAGTCCCAATTATGTGTTGCCAAAGAGAGCAAGTGCAAGGTATCTGTCCCTAGTTAAATAAAAATAAGTAACAAATAAATTGTTAAAACTCAAATGTTTGAGTTATGACACACGCATTCATTAAAAAAGCAGCTGACAGGAGGTAGACAAAGACATTATTAATATTAAAAAATATTCCTTTGAAATGTTCCAGCAGCTTTCAGGACATGAGAATGAGAATGTTCTCCAATGGAGCCTTCTTTAAATAACATAGATCCATATTAATGCGAAGGGAGTATAATCTGATTTTGGACAAGTCTGCTGTCATCTCAACAAATCAAGTTTATGTAACAATAAGATGATGCACACTACCTGATAATGTGATACTTACCAAAAAGGCGAGGGAGTGGAGGCAGATGGGGTATTTTAATTAGCGCCATAAGTTGACCACCACTTACAGAACAACAGTAGAGGACTAATACTCCAAAGATGTTTCCACCAGGAAGACTCTCATGGCCCGTAATAGACCAGATCAGGGCCCAGACCAGTGCAACTGCTGCCACTGGAAGAAAATGGGGGAAATGCTTAAGCAGCACCCCTGAGCATTTATAGGGGAGTGTGATTTGTCATTAGAGTACAGGAAGCAACAAACCTTGCGCCTGTAATGCCAGTCTTTGCAGTGCCATTTGTAATGTTCTAAAACCTTGTCTCCTTACTTTATTTATAGCTTTCAGCAAATGCTAGTGCTTGTTCTTGTGAAATCTGCAACATCCAATGGGTTGCCAGTAAACCAGCTATGTGCTGATGTACAACCAAGGCATGCTATGGAATCCTGGCAATACAGACCAGTATGATTGCTTATTGATCGTTGTGCTGGAACCTGAACAGGGGTTAGAGAGGTTTCAGTGACTGGGGTGCTTCCAGACAGCACTATCAATGAGAAGGCAGCACACAGCTATTCTGCCTTTTTCTCCTTAATGGATTTTCCATAAGAAAAAAGATGGAAGAAGCAGTGGGAAAACATGGGAGGGGTATGAGTTGAAGACACTGTCATCTGGATCCCCCATAAAATTCCATGAATGAGGCAGGTCAATGGCACCATAAAAGCCTTGTCTAGAAGCACCCCAGGTCTTCTTTCACATCATCTTGTTCCTTGTTTCAGAGCTGAAATGGCCTCTGCAGCCCCATCGTGTTTCCTACTGCACCAGAGTGGTGGCACTTGAAAGATACCACTTTAGAAAGTGTAGCTCCCTACCTAGTTCTGATGGGAGAATATTGAAGCTATAGAGCTTTATTGGCACAAGGGCGCTTTCACACTTACCCTTCTTTACTCTTTAATAAATTGTGGAGAAAGCCTGAGCACACACACAGTGACATGAACCCTGACACAGTTTCCCCTTGGCAACCCCACATAGTTTTCCCTTGGCAACCCCTTTCTGCATAATCCCCACCGGGGACAGGAGATGCAAGTCTGGCCAGACAGATAATACGTGATCCCATCTGTATACCCTCAATGGGGCACATCTGCCTCAAATCCACAAAATGAAGCATGAACCATCCGGAGGTGAGAGGCAGTCTCAAAGAGCTGCAAAGTATTTCCCAAAGGGCACCAGTAGACCAAAGGCACCACCTTTTCCCGGGCAGGAATAAGCCCACCTGATCTCCAAGGGGCAGGAATAAGCCCACCTGATCGGCAAGGGGCAGGGAGGGGGAGTACAGGGTAGAAAACCCTTCTATCAACCCCAAAAGAGTTGTTGGGAACACGGGCGAGCTGTCAGCATCCAAGTCCAGCCTCGGTTGAGGCCAAGCAGTTCTCTTCCCCGAGCACGGACGGCTCAGAGTCAGGCTATGCAGACCGCTATGGAAAGTCCGTAAGTGTAGAGTCTTTGGTGCAAGGTAACTCTCTTACTGCAATAAGCTAAGCCTGTAAAATAGAAGGTTTCCGCTCAGTCAGGTCACAACCTGGTTTTGTTTATGTTGTAGTATTCCTGGAAGTCTATTAGTTCCACTCCATTAACCTACTGTAAATAAACGCCTATTCTTTGATATGAACACGGTTACGAGTGATATTTAGGTAGCGGTTGGGTTTAAATCGCTGGATATCCCTTTGAAGGGTAATATCTCAGTGCCGGTTAACCCGTTAAGTGCCGAACTCACGCAGAAGACCCGGTTGCCGGTCTTCCACATAAATATACTCTATTCCTATGTAATAAATACCGTATCTCACAACAATTAAACGCAATAAATAATAGTCAACAATAAACAAAATTAATACACTGATGAAGAAGGGGTGTGCTTGACCTCACATGAAGGCTAGGAATCTCTAGGAGGAAATCTACCCACCCCTTGGGAGAAGAGCTATCAACTTTACCCATGCAATATTTTTTCTTTAACAGCTAACCTTTCCCCTACATGGGCTTCTCAGCCAGGATCTTTAAACATTCCACCTAGTGCCAAGGCATGAATCCTACTGATGTCTGTGGATTAAGTTCTTTGGGTTATATTATGCACATGCTAGAGAAGAAGGCATCTCTGCATATATTCTTGGTCATGACCCAGTTTCAATACAATTCTGCAGAAATGCAGTGAGATGGGGGGGGTTTGGTGGGTTTCTTTCTTTCTTTGGAGTTCACTTAAGGGTGAGAACATTAAGACCTGGTTTAAGAGCTTGCAATGATAATTAAAACAATAATGGGTTGGATGAAAGCTCAGTGAACTGTAGAGCTGATGGATCAACGTGGAAGGGATATTAGTAATCGTCTCTTTGACTTAGAAAGGAATTTCAATGGATTTTTTGAAAGCTTTGGTTTCAGACGCCTAAAGATTGACTTGATTTATCACACTCTGTTTTTCTCCAGAGTGGCTTATATATGGCTCCCATGTGGTCTCTCATCCATGCAGGTTACTGAACCAAACCAGCTTAGCATCAGCTGAAAAACTACACATGAGCCTTCAGAACATTCTCTGAGCCATGAAAAATAGCAGATGCAATATATTTCCTTAGTAACTATTGTTACCTTGGGATAATTATATTCCTTGTTTATTTAGGTAATGGTTGCTTATGAAAATTGGATGCCCCAATAAATTTGTGAATATCTTGCGACCTCTCCACGACAACATGACAGCAACGGTTTTGGACAACAATGGCTCTCATGGTACTCCATTTAAGTTAGGATCAGGTGTTAAACAGGGATGTGTTATCGCCCCAACATTATTTGCTATTTTCATCGCCATGATTTTACATCTTGTCGAGGGGAAACTTCCCACTGGTGTGGGAATTATATATCGAACAGATGGAAAGCTTTTTAATCTCAGCAGGCTGAAAGCAAAAAGTAAGGTAATTACAACCTCCATTGTGGAACTTCAGTATGCTGATGATAATGTGGTCTCCGCACAATCAGAGGATGATCTCCAAACTATCCTAAATGCTTTTGCAGAAGCATACGAAAAACTTGGTCTCCCTCACTTAACATCAAAAAAACCAAAGTGCTTCATCAGCAAGTGCAAGCTAACCCTCTGATGATGCCATCTATCCAGCTTGGCGGGACAATACTGGAAAATGTCGATCATTTTCTCTATCTTGGCAGCTATCTTTCTGTTACAGCTAACATCAACAGTGAAATCCAGCATCGTTTGAGCTCCGCAAGTGCTGCGTTTTCTCGAATGAAACATAGAGTGTTCGAGGATCAGGATATTTGTAAGAAGACCAAAACACTGGTCTATGAAGCCATTGTATTGCCAACTTTATTGTATGCCTGCGAAACATAGACTATCTATAAACGTCACTTCCACCTCCTTTCATCAACGTTGCCTCCGGAAAATCCTGCAAATTACTTGTGAAGATAGGCGAACAAATGTCAGTGTACTGGAAGAAGCAAAGACTACTAGTGTTGAAAAAATGATCCTTCAACGCCAACTTCAGTGGGCCGGTCATGTTGTTTGAATGCCTGACTGCCGCCTCCCAAAGCAGTTATTTTATTCCCAACTCAAGGATGGAAAGCGGAATATCGGTGGTCAATATAAGAAGTTTAAAGATGTTCATAAGGCTAATCTAAAAAAATGCAATATAAACATCGAAAACTGGGAAGCTCTGGCCCATGAACGATCTAACTGGAGGTTGGCCTTTCACAAAGGTTCTATGGACTTTGAAGAAGCCCGAGTGCAAGGTAAAAGGGAGAAACGTGCTAAGCGAAAAGCATGTCAAACGAATCCTTTACAGGACCATCTTCCATCTGGTAACCTGTGTCCTCACTGTGGGAAGCTGTGTGGATCTAGAATTGGCCTCCACAGTCACTTACGGACCCATCGCTAGAATCTACACAATTTTTCTTTAGAATTTCCTCCTTTTAAAATTTCCTTTTTGTAAATTTTTATCCTGGAAGACAATCTTACTCGGTCACGAGTGATCACCTGATGTGATGATGATGTGCTAACATTAATTATATAAACAAGCCCACATCGGTCATTTCAAGGTAAGGCCACATTGGATATTCCAATTTTGTCACTCCCTTCCTCCACAAGATCCAAGTCTCAGGGCCTAGCTGCACATGATGCTAAATGCAATGTTACCAGTCACATCAGGGGGGCAAGTTTTATTGGGACTGCAGCACCAATGGGATCTTTTTATGGGATCTTTTTTCCCTATCATTAGTCACTCAGGCAATCACTCGTGACCGAGTAAGATTGTCTTCCAGGATAAAAATTACAAAAAGATTTTAAAAGGAGGAAAATTCTAAAGAAAATTGTGTAGACTCTAGCGATGGGTCCGTAAGTGACTATGGAGGCCAATTCTAGATCCACACAGCTTCCCACAGTGAGGACACAGGTTACCAGATGGAAGATGGTCCTGTAAAGGATTCATTTGATGTGCTTTTCGCTTAGCACGTTTCTCCCTTTCACCTTGCACTCGGGCTTCTTCAAAGTCCATAGAACCTTTGTGAAAGGCCAACCTCCAGTTAAATCGTTCATGGGCCAGAACTTCCCAGTTTTTGATAAGGGGTGGTTTTCACAGACACCATAACTGGGGGAGGAAAAGGTAAACCCCCTCCTCCCTGTGCACTGCAGTCCCAATAAAAATTAGGCCTCTTACGCTTACTGATATAGAAACAAAAAACAAGCTGATGTAATTGACAGCAAGGTATTAGTGTTACATGTAGTTAGGCCCTGAGGGGCAAACTAGAAGTGATGCTAAATTGTTCACTTGCAGTTCTTGCTTTTAAAGTGTTAATAGCAGGCCTGATTTGGGGGGGGGGGGGATTTCCATCAGAACCATGGCCTGTAGGGAGGGGGATTTAACCTTTTCCTCTCCTGCCACAGTCCTGACAAAAATTGTCCCCTGCATCCGCTGTTAGCCCCAGAAGGTAACGTGGGACTTCTGCAAGCAAAAACATATGCTCTGCCACAGAGTACCCACCTCTCTGTGTGCGTACATGGGACACAAATGTGAAATGAGGGTACTTTCAAACAACCCCCACCCTTCACAAACAAACAAAATGCCAGATATTACAGCTGTGCAAGAGGATTGTGCAATGTCAAAGACAAAACATTTGAACTGTTTTCTCCCAAGTATCTTCCAAAATTGATTCAACCCCGCCCCCCTTAAATAAAGATGAGCAAGTATTTCACATCTGAAGTTAAGCAGGTCATCCTTTAAATATCAGATTTGCTTGTTAGGATAATTTTTATATTTAAACATTTAAATCCTGAATCTTCAAAACAGGTAAAAAATTCATAAAATGAATGTTAATAGTCCATAGGAAACCAAAGGATGACTATTTTCACTTTTGCCTTAGTTTTTCTTCCTTTGTCCTTTGTTTTACATACCATTTGTTACTATTGCAGCAACAATGCCTTGTGGAGGACAAGCACATATTTGCCAGAGTTTTCCTGGTGTCTTTGTCTCAGCCTCCTGTACTTCTTTTCTTGTATTATCATGAATGGCTTCGGAATCCAAAATATTGACCTCCTAAATTTAAACAAAGAAACATTCTGAACAGCAGTAACTTGTTCAGAAGGACTGCTAAAACTTCCTTAAGAGTTGGTGGCAAAATTGCCAGATACATCTTTTGTTAGGGAGATTGCTGGCTGATTGCACTTGATTGATGGTTCTTCCTTAAATCGTCTGAATGGGGCAGAGGCAGACCTTTCTCCACCCAGCTAAGGGTGATGTAATCTAGGTCTGTGTGAGTGTGTGGGAAAGGAAAAAGGAGACTGCAGTTTTTGGAGAGAGAGAGAGAGAGAGACTTGCTAGGAAAAGCCTAGGCTTTCCCTTGCTGATGCTAGCACTAACAAAGGAATCATAGATTTCATAGATCACAGAGTTGGAAGGAGCCTACAAGGCTATCGAGTCCAACCCCTGCTCAATGCAGGAAACTAGAGGAGGGGGGCTCTCATCCAAGTAATAACCAGGCTTGACCCTGCTTAGCTTTCCACGCTCAGACAAGCTGAGCCAGGGTAAGCCTTCCCTTATCACCAATCTCTCCTAAGAAACTGGAGATAAAGGAACCATTTCCCTTGCTAACCTAGTGAAGCAAAGCCGTGCTGGGTGTGTGTATCTGCATGTGTGTGGGGGAATATTAATGAATACATGTTAATGTGTAAGTGCCTGAGTGTGAGTGTCTGAGTGTGTGAATTCATGTTTGTGTATATATTTGTGTGTGGCCTCTGGCACCCCGGCAGACACCCAATGTGGCCAAAATGGTTGTGTATCCTTGGTTTAAGCTATGCCTCCACCTATGCTCAACCTCCATATTTGTAAATAAACTCAAATATTGCAAAATCTCAAAAGCCTTCAGTGACTCCTTCCAAAGGAAACCAAACCTGGATAAGCATTGCGTCCCTGAAACTTTTTCAAGTTAGCTGGGACGAAAGGAACTATTTGTTTTGGAATGGCTATTACTTACATTAAAAAGTGTGTAAGTGATCGTACATAAATGATAATAGGTTGGATCCATTTAATCATACCTAGAGTACACCTTTTTAACTAGGAGCACCTTTTATTTTTAACCCTCCTTCTGGGCCCTTAAATAAGCAGATGTCATCAACTAAGAGTGGCAGTGTCTTTTTTGACCCAGTAGGTGTGTTGGAGGAGCTAAACCCCATTGACTGACTCTCTAAGAGATGTACTGACTCTTCATCTTTGCTTAGATGTCTCTCATGGAACATAGCGGGTTGGAAGGGGAAGATTAGGGATTAATTATTTATCAATTATATCAAATCCTTTGATATTGTTTTGTTGCAGGAGACTTGGGTGAGTGATCAAATAATATTCAATGGGTATATTGCTACCTCCTTGGCAGCAGTTAAGCCCCCTTTGAGAGGTAGGCCTAGAGCAGGATTGTTATGTTTGGTCTCTGCATCCCTTGATGTGGAAGTAGTTGCACTTCCCAGTTGCGGGACCATTGCTATGGCAACCTTAATTAAGAATAGCCGCTTTCAAGTTTTATTGTTTAATATATATCTTCCTCCAACTAAATGCTATGCTGATAAGAAAGCTCAGTGGGAAGAGCTAGAACAATATACTATCCATATTGAGGCAAAGTACCCATTAGCACAGGTCCTTATGGCTGGTGACTTTAATGCCCGGTTAGGCCCTGAAGATTCTGCATTAGCAGAATCTCGACATCTTCAAGGAATTGACCATATGATAGGACAATCTCCATACACTAGACATTCTAAGGATGTTACAAAAAACTTTGCTGGTGTGTGTTTAGCTCTTTTCGCAAGTCGACATAACAAAATTATACTAAACGGAAGTACCCCAGGTGATATGCTGGGTGAGTTCACTTTTAGTTCTCTGCTAGGGAGCAGTGTTGTAGATTATGTTCTTGCTTCTCAGCCACTTAGGAGGGCAATTCAAGCTTTTTATATTGATGATCACACAGATAGTGATCACTACCCATTAGTAGTATTAATCAAACCCTCCCTAAAGATTCATTTGCCTGCTAGACCCCTATTATCGGACTCTTCCTTGCTCCCTTGTGTGAGAGGGATCAAATGGACAAGTAAGACAGAGGGAAAGTTCACCTCCTTTACAGTATCTCCTGTCGGTAAGCAATTATATCAAAACATCTTAGCTTCTGCTGATGAAGAGAAATTGTATCATTATGAGACTCTAATTTCTAATATTCAAAGGACTCTAGTGGTAGATAGTCCCTCAATCGGTGATAAATACTATAGGAATAAAAGCTGGTTTGATCACGAGTGTTTGTCACTTAAGAACCAGATTACTCAGGTCTATTCCGTGTACCGGGATAAAGGAGCCAAATGTTTACCCGAAGTGTATTATAAATTGAAACGAGAATATAAAGCACTTATTAATCATAAGAAAAGAGCTAAAGTGAGAGATAACTGGGATTTACTAATATGTGCTACTCAAAAGAAGGATAGTAAACTATTTTGGCGACTTGTTACAGGTGCCTTATCAGAACGCCAAGAATATCCTGCTTGTTGCATTTCCAGTTATGACTGGGAAAGACACTTTTCTGTAATTCTTCAGGATTCTAACAACCTTTCCTTGCCTAGTTCTTGTCTGTCCTCTGATGTTGCAGAATGGCAACCTGTAACTCCTGGTGAAATTATTGATCTGATTTCTGAACTTAAATCTGGTAAAGCTCCTGGCCCTGATTCTGTACCTCCTGATCTTTTAAAATGTAACCCAGAATGGTGGGCTCCCTTACTTTCAGTTTTATTTACTTTCATTAATAAGTCTGGAAAGATCCCCAACATTTGGAGTAAAGCAATTATAGTTCCCATATTCAAAAAAGGCGACAGGACTAATCCAGCTAATTATCGTCCCATCAGCCTCCTTTCAGCTATTGGGAAACTCTATGCGAGGTATCTAAAACGTAAGCTTCTAATTTGGATGGAGGATAATAATATAATAGGTGAGGAACAAATTGGGTTTAAAGCTGGCCATTCAACTCTAGATCACTGTTGTGTGTTGGCCCATTTGGCAGAGAAATACACTGCAATTCCTGGAGGGAAGCTTTTCACTGCCTTCATTGATCTTAAATCTGCATTTGATCTGGTCTCAAGGGAATTGTTATGGACTAAATTACACAAAAGTTCTATGGACAAGCGTCTACTATTCCTCATCAGATGTTTGTATAATCGGACCTCTAGCCAAGTCAGATGTGGGCAGCAGGGACAAGTTTCTAATCCGATCCCTGTCACAAGGGGTGTAAGACAGGGCTGTATTTTGGCCCCTTTTCTTTTTAATTTATTTCTAAATGATTTGGCCTCTTATCTTTGTAATGTTGACTCTCATGCTCCCAAATTGTCCAGCATCAAGATACCTTTGCTTTTGTATGCCGATGATGCTGTGTTGCTGTCACTTTCCAGAATTGGGTTAAATCGTTTGCTGTCTGCATTTGGGACCTATTGCTCTGAAAACAGCTTGACTATTAATTACAGTAAATCTAAAGTTTTAGTGTTCTGTAAAGCTAGAAAACAATATAAATGGACTTTAAATGGTAATATCATTAAGCAAGTCTTCTCTATGAAATACCTGGGCATTCAATTGCAGAGCACTGGATTCTGGTCTGAACAACGTAGACAAGCAATTGAATCAGCAAACTTTAGTCAGCAGCTGATCTTAAGATATTTTTTTACCCAAGGTGGTCAGTTTATCCCCTCTGCAATTCAAATTTATAAAGCAAAGACTTTGGCCCAACTTACCTATGGCATTCCTATTTGGATTTTGGGTTTCAATTCCCAAATGGAAAGTGTTCAGTCTGTGTTTCTTAGGAAGTTATTGGGCCTTCCTCCTTCCTGTGCGGGGAAGGCAGCTATTTATCTGGAAGTGGGTATCCGATCAGTTGAGTGTAAGGCATGGATTAATGCCTTCAAATGGTGGCTACGTTTACACTTTTTAGCAGTTTCTGGTAGCTACCTTTCCTTACTGCTCACAGATACCTACGTCACCCGCTGGATGAGAGAGATGGAGAAGAAGTTGCATAAGCTTGGCTTCTCTGTGGAAGTTGTGGGCAACTATGGGCTTGTGAAGGCCCAGTTTCTTGTGGTTCAAAGATTAATAGACTTAGATCTGCAGCATTTGAGAACTGCCGCTAATAAATCTTGCTCTCCATTGGTCTATACTAACTGTGATAATTGTAATAACTATGGTGTTACTGTAGCCCCATACCTGTACTCATTAACTATTCCAAAGTACAGAAGAGCATTCACTCTTGCTCGCTTTAACGTGCTGCCATCAGCATTATTAAAAGGACGATTTAATAACATTCCAGTTAATGAACGGTTATGTCCATGTGGTGCTAGAGTAATAGAATCAGTTGAACATGTCCTTCTACACTGTATTTTTTATAAGGAATGTAGAGATAAGTTAATTTCCCCACTATTAACTGACTTTTCTGGAAGTAATCCTACCACCCTGGTATCAATCTGTTTAAGGGATGTATCTTCTTATGTTACTGGAAGAGTTGCCAGATTTTTTATGATTTTAATGCAAATTAGGAAAAAAATGTTGTTATCCTCCTGAGAGAATGAATCCTATATACTGTATTCTGCAATCTGTTGCTATAACAGTTTTAACTGGTCTTATATTTCATATCAATTTTGCTGGTCTGTGACCGTAATAAATAAATATATATATATATATAAAAAAAACCTTTTTAAGTCAATGGGACTTATGTTAGTCGTCGTCGTCATTATTATCATTATCATCATCATCATCATCATTTATTATATTTATACCCCGCCTTTTTTCCTGCAAGGAACCCAAGGCGGCTTACATAATCCTCCTCCTCTCCATTTTATCCTCACAACAACCCTGTGAGGTAGGTTAGGCTGAGAGTCAGTGACTGGTCCAAAGTCACCATGACTTATCCCATTGATTTCAATAGGTCTATTCTAAGCATTATTACTTCTGGATCCAAGCCAATGAGCTCCAAAATAAGTGAAGTTTTATGGTGATTACAGCTCTCTTGCATTTGAATCCCTGGGATCCTCAGGCTACATTTAACAACCACAACAAACAAAAGGAATTTCTATTCCTCACAGTAGTAGAGAAAGTAGGAAATGGTTCAGTTGATTTCTGAGCCAATACCAAAATGTTAAAATTAAAAACCTAAATTCAAGCTCATTGCATTTTTCTCGTTTTTGTCCATTGTGGTTGTCATCATCATCATTATTCTACTTTTACAGCACAGTCTGATGCAGTTCTATGGGATTTAATCCCAAGTAAATGTGCCAAGGCATCCTATGCCTGTTTCCATTTGCAACCTCAGAGAAGCAGCTGGCACAGTTCTTTCTGCACTGGCTGCAGGGCAGGCAGGCAGGCACTCCACACTCCAAGCTCGGTGTCCCAGCTCCAAACACGCAGTGAGTTTCCGAGGTTGGAACTGGGACTCTGAAATAACCTATGGTCATCTAGACGCTGTCTAGCAGCCATAGGATTGTGCTGTAAATTGTCAATATAGTTAAAAAAATATCTTAATGACAAATACCTGAGTTGTTTGATGCATGGGATTAACCTTATTTCTCATATTTGCAGATAAAGCCATATCCTTGCTGTCTGCTGCTACACCCTCTGACACGCTGACCAATCTAAAATTTTAAAAAATGTAATTTCTAATTAACAAATGTTCAGGTGCCATATATTCTACCTGCTTTAAATGCTTTCCACCAGCATTATGACAGGATTTCTTGGAATTAATAATTTGTAAACACCCACCTCTCCTAAACAGACTTGCACTTCCTAAATTACATTGAGTTGGACCCACGGTACCATGAGTAGAAGGAAAGTCATTGCAGTGTGTTCTGCAAAGGCTTTCACCGGAGTTTGTGCAAGAGTTCATACAGTGCTATAACAGGTAGGCTGCATAGCAATGCTCATGCTCCTGTTTCAGCCTTAGCCAGCATAGCCAATGGTGATGGATGATGGGAATGGTAGTTCAACATCATCTGAACTGAATTCATCAAAATGGATATTGTAACATCAAATAGAGTCAAGGGAACACTTTATGGTTTGGGGCTCAATTAATGACACCTTTAGAGATCCTATGGTCCCTGGGAGAGCATCCCAGGGACCATAGGATGGCTTGTAAAACCCCTCTGAGGTCAGAGACAGTGCTCCGACCTTGGAATGGGGAGTCGGAGATCTGACCTGAGACCCCTCTCCCCCCAACTGGCGTGGAGAGAATTGCACCGGCTGCCTCTCCAAGGTTGGAAACTCAGGCTTGGAGAGGGGGGAAAGGGAACATACTGGTGGGAGAGGAGGAGAGGAGACTAGAGAGGCCAGGATATGAGTTATCCTGAGCTTCTTCAAGCCTCCTTCCCTCCCCCTCCAAAGCGCCCTAGTTAGATGGGCTGAAAAGCCTGTCAAGAGAAATCTGCAGGGCGGGAGAATAGGGAAGTGAAGATTGCCTCCACTGCTCTTCTCGCCCTGCATTGGATGAGTGGACACTCCGAGTTTGGGGGCTTCCAATCACTGAGGGCACAATCAAAAGGATTGAGCTTTTAGGCAGGTTACTTGGGAAAGATCCAAGGAAACAGAGGAAGGCTGGTGAAAACCAACTCAGAGCCAGCTCCAGCTGGACTGTTCCTCCCTCCTCTCAGAAAGCCTTCATCAACTGCCCGCTGGGAAGAATCCTTATGAATTATAATTTAATACTGTTTGTTGTGATTTTATTAATGTATTTGTATGTTCCTTGTAAGAATTTGTATCCTGAAATGTGGAATATAAATAATTGTAATGAATGATTACCATCTCTGAATGTAGAGTTTCCAGGGACTTCCATAGGTGTAAGTAGGGATGGAGCAGGTAGGAGCAGCTTTGAGTGTGTGAGTCAAGGGAAAGTGGAAAAAGTGGCTTGGCAAAGTGGATGGGACTTGTAACATTCCTATTTGTCCCATTACATTGCACTGGCATTTCAATGTTTTGCTTTGTTCAGAAACAAGACCATCTTGGCAGCTCTATTTGCACTACTTAGGGCACAATCCTATGCATGTTTAGACAGAAAAGAGTCCTACAACTCCCAGCATGCTAAGAGTTGTAGGACTTTTTTTCTGTCTAAACACGCATAGGATTGTACCCTTAATGATGTACCTCATATATAATACACCTGTACAAAGTGATGTAAGGATCATCCATGTATATACTTCGGTTGCCACTAGGGTGCTATGAATTAACAGCTCCAGTGAATATACCAGAAAATTTAACAGATACTAATCTACTCAAGCCCTTGCCACCAATATTGCTTTCAATAATGTTTTCTGCGGCTGTTTTGCGGAGTTATGTTAAAACTTTATTAGTTTAAAATTATGTATTTGTTATTGTAAACAGCTTTGAACTTCCTGGATCAGTGAACATTTCAAAGCATCCTTGTGCCTGAGACATAAAGGTGTTCCAAGACAGGACATTTCAGAAAGTGCCATCTTCCGTCACATGGCCCATGTTTGCTGGAAATGTTGTTGTCCAACACATCTGGAGGGCACCAAGTTGGGGAGGCTGGGTTAAAGCCAGCAAGTCAACGAAATCTTAGTGATATCATGTGCATCTGACACTTTCCCTGTGCTGAGGGATCATTGGCAGATGTGTTTGTAAACTGCTGTTTTTTCTCTTAACAGTGCTAGTTGTAGTGAAGTTTTTTAGTTGTTCAAATTCTTTTAAATTCTGTTTTAAATTTTGTATTGAAATGTTATGCTGTTGTTATTGTATTTTATTGCATCATATGAATTGTTAACTGCCCAGAGAGCTTTGGCTATTAGGCGGTATAGAAATGAAATAAATAATAATAAAGACACCCAAAGACCTTCCCATTTCTTTTCAAAAGGGCCATGCCAAGATCACCCCTTACCCTCGTCTCCCGACTAGGAAAGGGTGTATTCCCAAACGGACTTACTAGGAAGTAACTCCATTGAAATAAAGGGGACTTACTTCTGAGTAAACATGTTTAGGATTACACGCTGTTTGGCTGAACTCCTATACACATTTACCTGGGAACATCTCAAGCGGGGTTTACTTCCGAGTAGGCATGTTTAGGATTGGGCTGCGGCGCTCAATCCTATAATCACGTTTATTTGGAAGTGAGGCCCAGTGAATTCCGTGGGGGCGTTTGCGATCAAGAAAACGTTAGCAGGGCCGTGCTGTAAAACGGTTTCAAGCCCAAGCCACTTGTACTAAAGCGGCTCGGGCCGCCCACACTCCACGACGGGGCAAAAATGAAGCCCTACCTACCACGGGGAAGCCTGCAGATCCGCTTGGTTGAAGGGCTGGACTGACCGAGCCCTGTTTGCTGTACATGCCCGGCTGGCGGGCGACGGGAAGCCCTTCCCGCCGGCCACTTTCATTCAAACTGCCCGCTGCCGCAGCAACGGCTCACCGCGCCGCCTCGGAGGCGCCCGTTTCGCTCCTTCCCCGCGCCTCCTCCAACCCCAGGCCGCGCCGGTGGGAGTAACGGCCCTTCCCTTGAGCCGGCCTGCCGTGAGGGGGAGCCAAAGGGGCCGACGACCCGCGAGAGCTAAACGGCCATAGATGAAGGGACGCATTGGAGGCTCCGTTTTGTCTCGGTTTTCTGTGAAGGGAATTCATCGCGGAATGAGGAGCAGGTAGCGCAGCCTAGTGCAGTGTTCTCCAACCTTGGGTCCCCAGATGTTTTTGGCCTACAACTCCCAGCATGCCCCAGCCAGCCCCAAGGTTGGAGAACACTGGCCTAGTGTTTCTCTCTCTCTCTTTCTTTTCTTTCCCCGTTTCAAGATAGACAATTTCAGTTTTACTACTTTCAAACATTTATAGGCCGCCTTGAAGCCCGAACAGTCCCTCCGTTTACGGAGGGGCGCCAAAAGGAGGGAATACTCGGCAGCTACAGTGCACACGACGCCTGGCTTTGCTTCCTCGCAGGCACCGCCGCGCGCGGGGCCGGCCCAAGACCGTTGGCTGCCTGAGGTAGAGCAGCAAAAGGCGTCTCCGCCGCCGCCAGGCAAGGCCCACAAACTACCCCGAGGGCAGTCAAATCATTTTGGCACTTGGGACTGAAAATTCCACCAGCGCCTTTCCCCCTTCCAGGCAGTAAAAACAAAACAATGTTTATTTTTAAAACCCTAATAACTTTCTGCCATTCATTTTATTTATTATATTATTTATTATATATTTGTATTATATTATATATTAATAGTAGTGGAAAAGTGGAAGTGACGGGATTCATATGGTTCAGCCTCTGTCCAAGTAGCAAAATAATATATATTATTTATTAATGACACCCCAAATTAGCCTGAGCACTGTCTAGGCTAGCAGTAAAGCTGGCCCTGAGCCTCAGCTCAGTGCTTGAGAATTTGGGGTGACTTATTTTTAAAACTCTTACATTTGTGAATTAACTCGTTTTTTGTTTCATTTTTACAAATGTACAGTCTTCATCTGGACATTCTGAAACTTTGTTTCAAAATTTTTAAAACTCTTGTTTTGAAACAGTGTTTGTTTTTAATCCGTGTACCCAATGATTGTTATAACGGGAATTGAGTTGCCACACTGAGCATACAGGCCTCTCGTGGCCCATTTCCTTGGAAGTGGAAGTGACGGGATTCATATGGTTCAGCCTCTGTCCAAGTAGCAAAATTAGTTTTTATTTACATTTTGTCATATCAAATAATACATATACAAAAAACATGTAAGAAATGTAGTAAAAAAAAAAAAAAACCACTACGTGGTTCCAAAGTATTTTTCTATTTGACCAATTTATGGTTGGGAAAATACAATGTACTTTTTCTTTTAAAAAATGAAATAAAACACCATTTATTTTGGAATCTAATAATCTGCCATTATATTGACTGTCATTAAATTGTTTGAGAAACTGGAGCTCAGTGGTTGAGCACACACTTTGCATGCAGAAGGTCCTCAATTCAATCCCTTGCATCTCCAGGTAGGGCTAGAGAAGAATCCCGCCTGAAACCCTGGAGAGCTGCTGCTGGTCAGTGTCAACAATACTGAGGTAGATGGCTGGTCTGACTCAATATAAGGCAGTTTCCTATGTTATTATGCTCTTATATAACTTGTCTTCATTATTGTTAGGTTCCATAATCTAGTCAATCAGTTTGTAAATGTTGTAACGTTAACCTCCTTTCATACTTTGGCCAGACGTGTTCTTTCTGCTACTGACATGATACTCAT
The DNA here is from genome assembly GCA_021292165.1 of Shinisaurus crocodilurus. Taxonomy (NCBI): domain Eukaryota; kingdom Metazoa; phylum Chordata; class Lepidosauria; order Squamata; family Shinisauridae; genus Shinisaurus; species Shinisaurus crocodilurus. The sequence goes on from CM037876.1 coordinate 32,679,255, forward strand.
CTCAGGATACTCACATTTCACAATGACTTAATAAAAATTGTACCCATGATTCATCAGGCAGTAGGGGTGTGTGTGTGTGTGTGTGTGTGTAATGTTTATTTTTGATACAAGTTCCTATAAAAGCTCCAGATAGCAAGAAAAAGTATTCTGACTTGTGTGTGGGAGAAGGGGGAATGCCTCTTCTAAGGTGATGCCTACTGCCCTGCATTATCTAAAAACAAAGAAAATGTTTTTTAAAGAAAATTTATGCAAATTATAAAGCATTTTTGACTGAAACTTGCAATCTTGTACATACCTACCTGGGACTGGGAGTACATAAGTCCCATTGAACTCAGTGGGGCTTATTTATGAATAGATATGGATAGGATTGCAGTCCCACTGAACTCAATGGGGCTTACTTCTGAGGAGAGATAGATAGGCTTGCACTGTAAGATTACTGTTAATGGGGTTTAAGTCCTAATTGCTACATTTGCTTTTTGGGCCATATTCTGTTTTTTTTTAACATGCAAGATGGGAAAAGAAATATAAGTCTTCTAGGATGGTGCAGGATTGCTCCAAAGAGAGTGTACATCCATTATCAGAACATACTGCATTTGTCTACTGAAAACCAGTGATCAGAGTTGGGCTCTTAGCAGCTGTTCTGAAATCCATGATCTCACTCCTCATTATATGTTTCCAGCACTGATCCTGCAAATTTTCTGCTGCAAAACTTCTCAAATACTTCCTGCTGGCTAGCATTCATATCTCCAATTCAGGCCACTCATTATATTCTAGCAGTCAGGTGTTATGTCCAAATTATACATTTTGCTTGTGACAGCTGTTCTCCAGAATTCTCATGTCAGCGATGAAGATAAACTTGGATACTGATTAATTCAATAATATTTGCTTACCATTATTTGAACTGTTTTTAACAGAATTTGCAATGTATTCCATATATCTTCAGACTTCTGCATGCCACTACTGAGCACTATGGTTCCTAAACAGCCTAGAATACCAATTTGTGTGATTTGAGGGGCACTCCCTGGCACTTTTCTATACTGGTCCATGTATTTCCATTTCTTCACTTGCTCTGTGTCCATGATCTTCTTCAGTGTTTGTCTCAGTAGCTTTGTGGAGAAGTTGGGGCCCTGCCAGGCCAATTATTAGAGCTCCAATTGGAGCTGTAATCAGGATTGCCAGGAAAGCAACTGTCAAGACATCCATGCCATATTTTTCTAACTTTTTATCTTCTTGACCTCGTGCTGTATCTAAAGCAAGAGAACCAATTGCAGCCTGACAGGAGACAAAAACAGCAATGATCATTGTTAAGAAAACAAGTATTTTAACTTCCCAGTTCAGAGTCTCCCTATCTTGGTGTTGGGAGAAAGGGGACAGGAAGTGCAAGGAAGTGTCTCACAGCAGGGGACTCAACAGGTCCTTAGAGCAAGGGTGCAGAACCTCAGGCCCAGAGGCCAAATCTGGCCCTCCTGGGATTCCAACCTGGCCCTCTGGGGTTGCCCAGAAAGCCATACAACCTTCCTCCAACCAACCATTATTTGGTGGTTTCCTGGCTTTTGTATAGTTTTTCCCCATTCTAGAAGGTTGAAATGTCTCTCCTAAGGCTTAGTTACTGGCAGTAAGAGCTTGAAGCTAAAATATGCTTGTATTTTGGCTCCATTCCCTTTTGCCCCATCCACCACTGGAATGTGGCCCTGAAAAGCTTCTCCGAAATGAATTTCAGCCCTTGGGCTGAAAGTGATTCTGTACCCTGTCTTGGAGCATGGGTAGGCATTAGAATATCTTCAAAGCTTGATTACTGTAACAGACTTCAGTCTTCAAGGGCAGCCATGTTCAAAGGCTGCAATTTGTAGACCATACCAGCTTATCTCTCAACAAATCACTGGATATATAGCTACAGCAATACTTCAGGATCTGCCCTGGCTTTCAAGAGCCTTATGGGCACAATTTAAAGAAACCACCTATAAAGCTCCAGATGGATTGGACTAGGACTGCTCTTGTAACAGGAAATTTGAAACCAGGTTTGCAAAACAAAGCTACAAGGAAATTTGGCCACTGTAACAGGGAGAAAGAGGAAGTGTGAGAGCTTGCAGCACCCTCCTGATCTAACCACAGCTAAGGGACTGGGCATGTTACATCTTTATTAGGCAGTTGTATTTCTGTTGCTTGTTACAAAGTGATAATGGATAGGAAAAAAAGTGGAAAGAAGCTTAAAATACAGAGGAAGATGAGCACTTGGTTTTTTCAACTTGCTTGCAAGGATCAAAATGCTGTCCTTCTCACCTATAGTAGTACACCATGTTGTACAGTTAACCCCTTGTTTGCAGAATATACATGTCTGCTCTAAAGGCATACTCTACCTGGACAGTTGCTTTGGGGATCCATGCCAGTGAAATAAATATTTTCTCCTTGATCTTAAAGCCAGCAAAACACACCAACAGGAATGTGGCTGTAATTCGGGCTGTCAGTCCAACAGCCAGTGTAGCCACAGAAAGCCCTACAGCAGAGAAGTATACTTCCATTACACCTCTCAGAAGAAAACAACAATTTTCATCTTATTATTAATAACAAATAAAAGGCATGAGTCACATGTCGTGGTTAATAGAGACAGTCAAATATTATTCAGATGGAGCAATTGCCATTAGAAGCTTTGTTTGCATTTTGTGTGTGCGTGCGCGCGCGCAAACAAAGCCCTCAGTAGTGTATCCATTCATGGAAGCACTATTTTTTAAAATTCACTTGTTTATATTCAGCCTTTCTTCTTTAACACAAGAACTGAAGGCAGGTGTGTTTCTTTGTAATAGTCAACAAATAGATGGACAGAGCAATCCTATGGCTCCCTAGACAGCGTCGGGGGCCATGGGATTCTTCGGAGTTCCAGCTCCAGCCTCGGAGCTGGAGATCTGTGCTCGGATTCCCCTCGCAGCCAGCGCAGTTCTGCACCGTCTTTTATGAGGTCATAAAACTGACCTTGGAAAAGGGGTAAAGGGGGCGGGGAGGGGAGGAGACCACAATTGCAAGGATACATGTATCCTGGCGGCACCTCAGCCTCCTTCCCTCCCCATCCAAAGCTTCGCAGCTAGATGGCCAAAATTGGCTGTCCAGCTGCTTTGCAGAGCGAGAGGAGCATGGAGGCAAAAATTGTCTCCACACTCCTCCCACCCTACACAGGATGCTCATAATCCCCCAAATTCGGAGGCTTACGGGCAACCCCATTGGATTGCACCCTAAAATACCTAGCACCAAATTGATATATCTTCCTGACAAATAATCTCTGTTGAATTTCATCTTTGTAAAGAGAATAAAGAAATTCCATGTGCATGGGTCCCCTTCCAACCCATAAAAAACAAGCACGAAAATGAGAGTCCATCATAGGGAGGGACTAAGACAAGTTCTTATACCTCTTCCTAGAAGACTTACCAACTGTTTCAGGTTCAAGAGACCCAATGGATATTTCAGCTCCAATTAAACCAAAGAGAAAGGGTTGAAAAATATCCCAGGCAACTGCAACAATTTTTTCTACCTCTTTCTGCAGGAAAAAGGAGCAAAAACATGTAGCATTACAAGAATGCTTGCCCACTAGTACTAGAGGAATGTGGTACATGTGAAACGAATCTCATAATAGCAAACATGCATTTTGAAAAAATGAGTTGGTCCAATCAAGGCATTGACTCTTGTTCTAAGCCTAGAAAGCTTGATTCTACCTTTATTTATTTATTTCAAAGATGTCATGGCCAGATGGGACTACTCTGATAACTTAGTAGAACTCTTAGAAAGTATTACATCAACCCCACAAATGCTGCCAAAAGTAAAACTTTTAATAGGTCGTTGGAATGTGTAACTCTTATTTCCCCAGCTTTCAGCCTCTATTCACTAAATGTATGGGCCCTGATCTAGCTCCAGTCTTTTGCAACATATAGTAGTATCTGATAGGGATGCACATCTCTATCTGCATTAAAAGATGCATCCAGGCAGTTCAGTGCTTTCTGAATGAACATCACAGTGTAGGTACAGAAGTGCATCTGCCTTGCTGCCAAAACAACTGTTTCTAAGCCTAAGGCAAGAATAACCAGCTACTGTGAAGCAATACTTTTGGCATCATTCCCTCCGTCTCCAATAGAGTGTTGTGTTGTTGCTTGTGTACCAAAAATGGCACCACGTGCACACAAGAGAGAGGTATCAGCAGGCTTGGGGGAATAGGAAGTACAAAAAATATCTTAAGAAAAACCCCTGTAACCACCGAAGTGCCCAGTGAGGAATGCTGTGTGTTGTGGGGAATGAAAAACCATGTGGAAGGGGAATGGAATGGCTGGAAGCCTCAGTGTAAGTAATCCACACTGGAACATTTTGTTGCACATCCAACTAGACAAGTCTGTTTTACAGAATCTGGTATTTTGAAATCAAAGTGATTTCTTGACAACTGAACACTCACTTTCTCTTCAGACCATGCCATTCCAGCCAGAAATGCCAAGACAATTGTGAAGAGCCCTCCAGTTCCAGGGAAACCAAAATATATGCTGCCAAAAACAGCAAAAATAGATAAGGCGATCAAAAAGAATGCTCTCTTCCATACAAGTGATGCCTAGGATCAAGGAAGAAAAATGGAAGAAATCAGAGATCTTCATGTCATACACCTTAGATGAGAAGAAAGCTTGAAAACAATAAAATGTGATGGATTTGCATTCTTTGCATGTGCTAGGAATCTAATTTATTACTACCCTAAAAAAGAAGATAATTTTTAAATCATTTTCAGCAAGATCATGGAGAATTCATTTTAACCATTCTCTGCTTCTCATGCTTCCGAGAGATGTAAGATTGATAGTTTTCAAAAGATTTTCTTCTTTACCTGATCCTTGCTTGGAAAGTAACGAATAAAAATTCCCAAAAGGCCACCAGTTGCTATACCAACTGCAACTTCCAGCACACCATGAAGGACATTGTTAAGGGTGGAACCTGTTTAGGAAAAATAGAAGAACAGGGTTTGAAAGGATTCTTGTGCGATCTCCCTGCTAGCACTTTATAAGCATAGTTTCAACTGTCATAGAAAATATCCAACATCTTTGTTAACATTAGGCAAAAGGTAAGGCAATGAAATGGGGATGAATCAAAAAGCTTTCTAGTTTAACTCCCTACGGCAGCCTTCCCCAACCTAATGCCCTCCAGATGGCAATACAAGATCAGCCTCCCACCAACTTCCATCCATCTCTAAACCTCACCAGACTGGTTTACACATAATACTAACCAATGGTTTGTTGCCCTGCCCAGGGTTTGTCTGACAGACAGAATAAACCATGGTTTGTTTTCTCAATCCCTCGTTTGTTTTCCTCTTTCACCCACTCCAGGTCAATGATAATCCATAGTTTAATCAACCCAGAGATCAAAACTCAACAACAAACCATGGGTTCTTTTTAAGGTTGTTTGTGCTTAACAAGCTATGGTTTGTTAACATGGTCGTGTTCACACATCACAACAACTAAGAATTCAACAATCCATACCATAGGTTTAATTATCCCATGGGTTGTTGCCTTACCCAGAGTTGACCCACGATTTGGCTGCCAGACGATCAGGCAAATCACTGGTTGTTTTGCCAATTTGTTTGGTTCTTGCCCCCTTTGCTCATCCCATCCTTGTATCCCTAATGCCTCTGTGGCACTGCAGTACTGGCATATAGAGTGGCTGATCTGTTTGACCACACTTGCCTGTCACCTCTGTAGCCTGGCAAAAGAACCCATGAACAACCCACAGTTCTGGGTTTGCACATAACGACAACCCAGAGTTTAAACAACCCAGAGTTCACAACTGAACAACAAACACACCGGCTCACTGTGGGTTATTTAATTCACACTGAGCCACAGCGTGTACCGAGTGCCATTTTGAATATGCAGCCCCCAATAGAGTTGCACCATATTGTGCAAACCTGACCGTTGGCAGTTGTTCAAGGCCTAAACAACCCTTACATAATCCTAGAACTGAAGGCTATGCCAGGATTGTTTAACTCTCAAACAACCCCCAATAGCTGAGTTTGCATGACACAGTGCAACCCCATTGAGGGATACATATTTAAAATGGCTGTTGGCACACACCGTGACTCATCATGGGTTAAATAACCCACGGTGAGCCCAGTGTGTTGTGCAAACTGGGCCCATGGGTTCTCTTCATGGATTGTTTCATAGATTTCATAGATCCTAGAGTTGGAAGGGGCCTACAAGGCCATCGAGTCCAGCCCCCTGCTCAATGCAGGAAACTAGAGGAGGGGTCTCCCATCCAAGTAATAACCAGGCCTGACCCTGCTTAGCTTTCCACGCTCAGACAAGCTGAGCCAGCATAAGCCACAGGCCTGTGTTCATGGTTAACAATCCATAGCTAACCTATAGTTCTGGGTTCACACATAATGACAACCCATGATGCAACAACCTATAGTATGGGTTGTCGTTATGTGTGCATCAGGTCAGTATGTGCAAACCAGGCCAATGTTGCAAACAAGGACTGTAGTAGCACATTCGACTGCAAGTGGGGAAGGATTTTTTTTTTTTATGCCAAATACACCACTTGCATGTAGTAAACTAGCATATCAACAAGAAAAGCATGCAGCTTTGATGTGGCTCATTAGTTATATGGGGTAGCCAGGGTACCTGAAGCAAAGGCCATTCCTAAGCAGGTATTGAAACCTGTGATAGCCAAGATATCATCGAAACTTCCAGCAGCCATTAGCAAGGTTGGGATGCCCTTGTCAACACCATATCCTCCTGCTTGTAAAATCAGCATTGAAGGAACCACAACAGCAGGAGACACAGCACCTAGAACAAATCTGAATATACACAATACCAAGCCTTTATTTATGTCCATTTCTTCAACTTACTCCCTATCCCCTTAGTCACAGTATGCTCTCCAACTCATAAAAAGAAGAGTGATGAAGTGCGTCTTCCCAGTGTTGTGAGATTGGGGTGTGTGGACAGGAAAGGGTTAATGGGTCTAGAAGGGCTGCTTCAAATTAGCCTGTCCATATGGGGCCAGCACACACATTTCCTGCCTAGACTTCTGCATGCCTGAATAGGGCTACAGAAAAAAAGGGAAAGGGCTCGTTTGGGGGTTCTGGAAAGCATCTTTTTGTGGGGAGAGCTGCCTCTCTGAAGATCTGATGGGGGGCAGTGGGATTTGCTGTGGCTTTACCCATATTCAACCTGTATATTTATAAATAAACTCAAATATTATAAGATCCAATAAGTTTCTGGTGACAACCCTTCAAAGCAAAGCAAAGCCAGGTAAGTTTCTCTCTGCTTGGGGAAGTAGGGTGAGTGTACTGTTATACAACATTCCTAGCATCTCCATATTGGTTGAAGGATGAAAAGATTCCAGGATGCATCAGTGGAAGCTAGTTGCTTTCCTGTGCTTGATAATTATTAACGCTTAATGCAAAAGATGTGAATAGGAAGGTTCTGTGTGCAGTGGTCAGAGTACTATGTTTAGGATTTGCATATAAGTAAGAGTTATAGCTACCATATCCAAGACAGGACTTTCATCTGCTTTTTGACAGTGACTGGGTTCGCATGACACGCTAAACCTCAGTAGGTTAATTCCTACTGAGGTTTAGCATGTTGTCTGACCGCCATGGGGTGCTTTAGAAGCCAACCTGGTGTGGCTTCTAAACCACCCTGTGAAGCTATAGCTTGTGGTACGGTTACACTAACCCTAGTAGGTCATCTGAACCCAGACAACACGCTAACCTACCCGCAAGCCAAAGAGGCACTGAGCCCCATGGTCAGAGTGGCAAAGAAGGGCTACCGCTCTGGCCACGGGGCTCTGCCGATGACAGCCAGCCAACTGCCCACTGTGGTGCCTCCCCCCTCCCACTGTGGCGCGGTGCCCACAGGTGCCACACCACAGCAGGAGAAGGGGGGTCAGAGGGAGGAGGCACTTCTCTCTCTTTCCAGCATGCACATGCGTGCCAGAGACAGAGAGGACTCAGTCCCCACCCCACAAGACTCTCCCATGGTGGTGGTGGGCACTGATTCTCTCTGTGTCTGGCGCCTGTGTGTGCCGGAGACAGAGAGAAGTGCCTCCCCATCTCCAGCCCCCCTTCTCCTGCTGTGGCGTGGCGCCTGCACATGCCACACCATAATGGGAGAAGGGAGGCCGGAGTGGGGCAGGCACCACAGCAGCGGTGGGTATGACAGGGTTTCGGTGCATGCATGCCAGACCCGTCACACCCACTGATGCCGATGCCACGGCACAGCACGGCGATGCCTAGTCTGCTGTATGCCCTCTTCCCGTTTGGGAATGGGGTGGCTGGCAGACCCTGGCGGCAGTGAGTGGGGCTCGGGGGAGGGAGAGCAAGTGGGGGGCTGCCGGTGGGGAGTAAGCTTTCTCGGCATGGGGGCTGCTCAGCTGAGCAGTGGCTGCGCTGAGTAAGGACCAGGAGCCTGTGATAGCCTGTGAAAAGTGCCCACTCCTCTCCCCTCAGTGCTCCTGCAATGTCCCCTGGGATACCAATGGGAGGACTGAGGGGAGAGGTGGAGCCTCTGGACCCCCGCTGTGCCCGACCATTAGTTGGGCACAGCTGGGGCCTGGGGCAACTTTAAACCCACAGAGGTTTCAGAACCTCTGTGGGTTTAAAGTGATATGCGAAATAAATGCAAAGAAAACATCTCAGTTCGGCTATGGCCGACACACTTTAATTTACAGTTTTATGAAAGGTATAAAGGCAGCATTAGCCAGAGGTAAACAATGCATGTGGTTTGTGGAACTGTTTTGTTTCCTGAGAAAAAATGGTTATAGAATCATAGAATACTGTAGAGTTGGAAGGGGCCTACAAGGCCATCGAGTCCAACCCCCTGCTCAATGCAGGAATCCAAGTCAAAGCATTCCTGACAGATGGCTGTCCAGCTGCACCTTGAATGCCTCCAGTTTTGGAGAGCCTACTACCTCCCTAGGTAGTTGGTTCCATTGGCGTATTGCTGTAACAGTCAGGTTGATTTGAAGTAGAGCTGTGTCCTAATTGAAAAAACTTAGTTGATTAAATATATGAGTTTTAGTTGATTAATCAATTGTCTATAAATTTGTAAATTAAATAATTATCTTAAAATGCATCCTTTCTTTACTTTGGATCTAGGAACACAGGAAGCTGCTTTATACTTAATCAGACCATTGGTCCATCTAGTCCAGTATTGTCGACACTGACTAGCAGTGGCTCTCCAGGGTTTCAGGCAGGATTTTTTCCAGCCCTAAAGAGATGCCAGGGATTGAGCCGGAGACCTTCTGCATACAAAGCATGTGCTCGACTGAGGTATGGCCTTCTAGAGCTACATGAGTGCACTCTGCTTTTGCAAGGTTCCTCCACCTAATTGTTGCCAATTTCTGCTTTCTTTTGCAGCCCCCTGCACTATACTCTCCACCCTTCCAGAAGGTCCCTCATCATCAGGCTTTCTTGGAGACACAGGGGCAGTGGTGCAGTAGGGCCAGTGACGTAGCGGAGTCAGGGCTTGCAGGGTCAAAGTGCTGGGGCCTGGGACTTTTTGATTAGTGGGGACAATTATGTCATCTACCCGCTGCCTCAGCCTCTGTGTTCCCTTTGAGGTTAGCTGCAGTCCCCACAGTAGCTGGGGGTGGAGGGTGGGAATGGATGTTCCCAGCAACAATATATTGTGAGCTATCCTTGTTGTGGTGTAAAGTATTTTGGGGTGGCTTGGTCTTGAATAGGCAATTAAGACCCATTAGCTTTTCCAAAAGACTTGCTCCTGGGGGAAGATGACAATTCCTAGAACTGCTTTGCTGATATGGATCTGCACAGCTACCTGAATTTTTGGACTTTCCTTGGGGGCATGGCTATGGGGACTGTCATGATAAGCACCTGCACTTCACATTTTAGTACTACGTTACTGCACACTGGGTGGAAATGATAAGTGGGCAGGAATAACCCATTGCATGAATGGAGTTATGCTTACACAACTCTGCATCCAAAGCTGCAAGCCTCTTTTTTTGTTTTGTTTTAGATGATGCATGCATCAACTTGGGGTGAAACTAGATGTGTGGCACCATTCACGCAAGTAACAACTGTATGATTTTTAAACCACAGTAGAGAGGGGCCCAGTGCAGACCCTGGCAGAGGGTAGGGAACTTTAACCCTTTCCCCGCACTCCTGAACCATGGTCTTAATTCAACTTCAGATCAGGGACCCTTTTTCAGAAGAGGCCCCTTTTTCAGAGATTCTTTTAACCTCCTTAACAACTGGGTTAGTGTGTTTTCCAAGCAGTCCAGTGCATGGGTAGGTTGACTTCTAGGCTAAGCAAAAGAATGAAATCAGTTCCAGTTTCCAAATCAATTGTTGTATCCAATGTTAGTCCTACTTAGAATAGGCCCATTGAAATGGATGGAACTTAAGTTAGACTAACATTGGATACTAGTGGAGGCTGGCAGCTCCAATGCCAGTGGGGCAATGTATCCACTCCAGGTTTCAGTCTGAACTTTTAAGGAGCTACCCATGGTGCTGAACCCTATCCCCAAAATAGGTTGAGCACCATGGAGAACTCTGTTAAAGTTCAGACTGAAGCCTGAAGTGGATACACTGCCCCACTGACATCTGAGCCACCAGCCACTGTATTTCTTAAAGAACCAAGCAGAGAGAAGTTCAGAAATAGTCTGTTGCTTTAAAAATAAAATGAAACCTCAAACTGGCTCACTAGCATTCACTTATCAGGATTCTAAGAGTAATTCACCAAAATGGAATCAACTACCTAGGGAGGTGGTGGGCTCTCCCAGTCTGGAGGCATTCAAGGTGCAGCTGGACAGACATCTGTCAGAGATGCTTTGACCTGGATTCCTGCATTGAGCAGGGGGTTGGACTCGATGGCCTTGTAGGCCCCTTCCAACTCTACTTTTCTATGATTCTATGATTCTATGAAAACAGCTTTATTTGTGAAGCCGACTCCAGATCTGAAAACATTTTGCCTTGGCTGTTGCCAACCATGTGAAAAGACAAAGAAAATGTTTCACAATGCAGGTATTTCTATGGGGGCTTTGGAGATCTGATTATCCAGGATTCCAAGTGATTTCTACAATGCCTACTTAGCATAATGCTGAGTCAGCCTCGAATGTGTATCCAAATACAGGATTTTGGGATCTATCACAGCCTGACAATGTTGACATGCTCTTTGTTAAAAGTTATTTCCAGAAAAGGGGTGTGTGTGTTTGGTTTGTCACAGCCCCCTATACCCACTCTGCCAGATCCAGACTATCCCTTCTATACCCTCAGATTCTGTTCCTGACTCCCAGCTGAGCAGGAGCACAACAGGAGAGAGGCTCCAGCTGTTTTTGGGACTGTGATAAGCGGGCAGGCTCCCAGAGAGCAAGCAAACAGGAATTTGGCAGCGGAGTAGAATGATAAGTGCTGCAACAACACATGCTGCTGTACAAACAACAACTACTAGTGCTGCAAGGGAAGGGTGTGGCCTGAGAGCTTAAAGGGAAGGGTGTGGCCTGAGAGCTTAAAGGGAAGGGTGTGGCCTGAGAGCTTAAAGGGAAGGGAGAGGCCTGGGAGCTCATTCTCTTCCTGACTCCCAGCTGAGCAGAAGCACAGGAGAGAGGCTCCAGCTGTTTTCGGGGTTGTAATAGGCAAGCAGGCTCCCAGAGAGCGAGCGAACAGGGAGAGCAAACAGGAGTTTGGCAGCAGAGTTCGGCAGGGGAGGTCCCTAAGAAATTTTCTAGGAAGACAGAAACATAAAGGGAACAGAGCACTATGGAAGGAAAGGACTCAGCAGTGGTGGTGACCTGCAATGAGTGTGCAATGTTTGTTTTCCTGCCGGAGATCAACATGGCCTACACGTGCAACAAGTGCAAGCTGGTCACGCTGTTGGAAGAAAAGGTCAGAGGACTGGAGCAGCAAGTGTCAACCCTCAGGAGCATAAGAGAAAGTGAGGAGTTCTTAGACAGAACGGTGGATCTACAGCACCAAAGCTTAGAACAAGAGCCAGAAGGGCAACGGCAGGATGAGGCGGAGTCAGAGACTGCAGCGGCAAGGGAAAATAACATAGGGGGAACTCCCTGGAAAAGGGTGACTGTTAGGAGCAGAAGAACTAGAAGACATTCTGCGCCTGTGGAAGCAGTGGAGCTATGGAACCGCTTCCATGTACTTGAGGACGAGAGCAGAGGACAGCCTGCAGAGGACGGATTACCGGGCACCCAACGTGACAGCGAGCAAGAGGCTGAGGGTCAGTCAAGTGGAGGCAATCAAACCAAGGCCTACAGCAAGAGGAAGAAAAGAGTACTCGTAGTGGGAGACTCCCTCCTGCAGGGGATCGAAGCCAAAGTATGTCGCGAAGACCCATGGACTCGCCAGGTGTGCTGTCTCCCCGGGGCACGGATTAAAGATGTGACAGAGCAGCTGCCGAGGCTCATACAGCCCACCGACACATACCCCTTTCTTCTCTTCCACGTGGATACAAATGATACTGCCAAGCGGAGTTACAAAGAAATCACGGCAGACTTTGAAGAGCTGGGAAGGGAACTCAAGAACTTCGGGGCCCAGATAGTTTTCTCAGGAAGAGGAGCTTGGCAGCCCCATTGAGAGCATCTGAGTTAAAATAAAGGGGGCAAAGAATAAAACGAACATGGCGGTTGGAGTCTACTACCGACCACCCAATCAAGGAGAAGACGAGGATGGAACTTTTGAAAAGCAAATTGCCATTGTTTCAAGGAGGCATGATGTGGTAGTAATGGGTGACTTCAATTTCCCTGATATCTGTTGGGAGACTTATTCAGCCAAACATGGCCCCTCCAAGAAATTCCTGAGCTGTGCTGCTGATAACTTCCTCCTACAGAAAGTGGAGGAAGGAACTAGAGGATTGGCTATCCTTGACCTGATTCTAACCAACAGAGACGAGTTAGTGGATAAAGTGGCAGTTTCGGGAACTCTGGGGGAAAGTGACCATGTTATATTTGAGTTCTTGATTCTAACGGAAGCAAAAGCTGAGTGTAGCCAAACACGTACCCTGGATTTTAGGAAAGCCAATTTTAACAAACTCAGAACAATGATTAGTAAGATCCCATGGCAAGCGACTCTCATGAGAAAGGGAGCCCAGGAGGGATGGGAGTTTTTAAAAAGGAAATTTTAAAGGCACAATTGCAAACAATTCCTACAAGGAAAAAAGGCAGAGGGCAACAGAAGAAGCCAATGTGGCTTCACAATAAACTCAAAGATGACCTGAAAACAAAAAAGGACACGTATAGGAAGTGGATGGAAGGGCAGGCTACAAGGGAAGAGTACAGGCAGGTAACACAGAACTGCAGGAATAGTGTCAGGAAGGCTAAAGCTGAGAATGAGCTAAGCTTAGCGAGGAATGCTAAAAGCAACAAAAAAGCTTTCTTCAAATACATGCACAGTAAAAGACAGAAGAAAGAACTGGTGGATCAACTACGCAATGAGGATGGCAAATTGATAACAGAAGACAAAGAAAAGACAGAAGTGTTCAATTCCTACTTCGGCTCGGTCTTCTCCCAAAAGAGGGTCTATGACCCCCCCTGGCAAACCTGAAGTGCAGACTGAAGGGGCAGGATTGCAGCTTGAGATTGATAGGCAAATGGTCAAGGAGCACCTGATTGCTCTGAACGAGTTTAAATCTCCAGGGCCTGATGAGCTGCATCCTAGAGTAATAAAGGAACTGGCAGAAGAACTCTCAGAACCACTGTCTATTATCTTTGAGAAATCATGGAGGACAGGTGAAGTGCCAGACGACTGGAGGAGGGCAAATGTTGTTCCCATCTTCAAAAAGGGGGAAAGAGGAGGAACTTGGGAACTATAGGCCAGTCAGTCTGACATCAATCCCTGGGAAAATTTTGGAGCAGATTATAAAGAAGTCAGTCTGCAAGCACCTTGAAAACAATGCAGTGATTACTAGAAGCCAGCATGGATTTGTCAAGAACAAATCCTGTCAGACTAATCTGATCTCATTTTTTGATCGGGTAACCTCCCTTGTGGACTGTGGGAATGCTGTGGACATTATATATCTGGACTTCAGCAAAGCTTTCGACAAAGTGCCTCATGATATCCTGATTAGTAAGCTAGCTAAGAGTGGGCTAGATGGAACAACTATCAGGTGGATCCACAATTGGCTACAGAATCGGACTCAAAGAGTGCTTATCAATGGTTCCTTCTCAAACTGGGGAGAGGTAACAAGCGGGGTACCACAGGGCTCGGTCCTGGGCCCGGTGCTCTTCAACATTTTTATTAATGACTTGGATCAGGAGGTACAGGGAATGCTTATCAAATTTGCAGATGACACAAAGTTGGGTGGAACAGCTAATACTCTGGAAGACAGAAACAAAATTCAAAGTGACCTTGATAGGCTGGAGTGCTGGGCCGAAAACAACAGAATGAAATTTAATAGGGATAAATGCCAAGTGCTGCACCTAGGGAGAGGAAACCAAATGCAGAGTTACAGAATGGGGGACACTTGGCTAAACAATACTACAAGTGAGAAGGATCTTGGAATTGTGGTAGAGCCAGCAATGCGATGTGGCTGCAAAGAAGGCAAATGCAATTTTGGGCTGTATTAATAGAAGTATAGCTTCCAAATCGTGGGAAGTTATAATTCCCCTTTACTCGGCACTGGTTAGGCCTCATCTTGAGTACTGCGTCCAGTTCTGGGCACCACACTTTAAGAAGGACATAGACAAACGAGAGGGTTCAGAGGAGGGCAACAAGGATGATAAAGGGACTGGAAACAAGGCCCTATGAGGAGAGACTGAAAGAACTGGGCATGTTTAACCTTCAGAAGAGGAGACTGAGGGGAGATATGATCGCACTCTTCCAGTATTTGAAGGGATGTCACACAGAGGAGGGCCAGGATCTCTTCTCGATCATCCCAGTTTGCAGGACACGGAATAATGGGCTCAAGTTACAGGAACCTAGATTCCACCTAAACATCAGGAAAAATTTCCTGACTGTCAGAGCAATAAGACAATGGAATCAACTACCTAGGGAGGTGGTGGGCTCTCCCACTCTGGAGGCATTCAAGGTGCAGCTGGACAGACATCTGTCAGAGATGCTTTGACCTGGATTCCTGCATTGAGCAGGGGGTTGGACTCGATGGCCTTGTAGGCCCCTTCCAACTCTACTTTTCTATGATTCTACCACCAGCTATTTACTTCTTTTAAAATGCACAAAATTTCAGAAAAGAGGCATTCCAAATCCTCTCTCTTACACAGGAGAAAGTGCCCCTCTAAGATGTACTTCCCATCTCCTGTTTCCCCCACCCCCTAAAAGTACTTGTATTAAAAATTATGTATTAAAAAAAAATCCACTGGCTGATAATTGGGGTCACCTTTTTAGTCAATCAAACTGGGGGTTGGGGTGTTTTTGATGATTAATTGACTGTAAACATGAAACCCTAATCTGAACAAAACACAGTGAATGGCTTCCAGAACTACCCACCATTCCAAACAATGTTATTCTGTATGCACACCTAAAAGTTTTTAGCATGTGCAGGGCTCAGGGTTTTGCCTCCTGTGTTTTAAAACAGGGATGCAAGTATCACTAGAACTCACATCCACTATTTTACAGTGCAGAAACAAAATAAAACAAAATATATGTGGCACGCACAATTTCAGTCAATGCTTTCATGAAAGAGGGAAAGCAGCTTCAGCTCAAGAAAAAGAAATACTGGAAAAAGTAGCTTACCCTAACATAAATCCCCATTCCCAGGGTAGGTGCATGAGAAAGTGAGCCATGACAGCTGCTGTACATGCTTCAGTGATGCAGGGCCCCAAACTTAATCTTAAACAGACAGCCTTTAATTTTTTCAGAGCCTGGGAGACAAACACATTGACAAATCGATAGAATCATTTTTCAGTGCCATGCAGAAGAAAACCCTTAGGGATTTTCTCTGCTCTGCACAACTTTCATAAAATAATACAGAAAGAGGATGCTTGGATTTAAGGAATGCAGGATTCAGCTCTTTCCCTGAGATCAGCAAAAGTTCTCACTACTTGGGAAAGCTGTGATAGGGAATTGTGGTCAGAATATTAGCAAGTCAGCATGTGGGGTTAGAAATGGTAGTAGAACTGAGGATTTTCTCCTGTAAGCTGATCTTACAATGGCCTCATTTGGATGTAACACTAAACCAGAGATGGGGAATCTCCAGCCCTGTGGGCCAGCGAGATCCCCCCTCCCCCAACAAGGTAAGTGGATATTTAAATGTAATTAACCTTTAAATATCTCGCAAAGAATTAAGCTGTTGCAAAGATTTTGAGCTGTACATTGTACAAGGCAGAAGAGCTGTTACACAGAATTGAGGTGTGCATTTTGCAGACAGGAGACCTTACTCATGAGTATACATGCACAGCCTTGGTATTTATGATGCTATTTGAAAGTGCTGCTGAGTGATTTGGTCCTGCTTACTACTGAAGAGACATACAGAAGTCTTATCCTGCTTATATCTGAGTAGGCTTAAAATGGTAATAATCACTTCAGCCATGCCCACAGATGGGATTTGCCCCCACCTACCCCAGACCTTTCTGATTTTGAAATTTGGCCCTTAGGCTGAAAAAGGTTCCCTACCCGCTAGAGACATGAAGGCCCAGAAAACCCCCAGAAAAATTAGGGGGGAAATAGATTTTTTTTCTGAGGAAAAAAGTTTTTTTCTCTGAATTTTTCTGTTTTTTCTCCTAGACCTTCACATCTCTAGCACCCCACAGTAAGCCATGGTACTAAATAGAATATGCATTTTTCTACATAGTGGGAAATTTGTTTGGAGAAACATTCAATCATGTTAGCCCCACACCTGCATTCTAAAGTGATATAGCCCAGACACAGTGTTTCCAATTCTGTGGCAACTAAGCCCCAGTGTAGTGTTCCTGAGCACACAGTTTTGCATTTGTTAAGCAAGGACCTTTTGATACTCCACCTTTGCATCAAGGCCAAGGCCAGCACGGACCAAGATAATAGCAAGCGCAATACTTCTCAGGGAAGCTCCCCATTTGTCATTGATCTGGACTATGTTGTTGATTACAGGGACATTTCTGATGAGAAATCCAACAAGCAACATTCCTAAAAGGAACAGAGTGGCATCTTACTGACTTTCTATCAGAGGTGACTAAAATACCTGGAAAGCTCTGAATAAAGTCAGATGCCATCAATGGGAAGTCCTCCACCTGCACAAAAACACACGCTATACAAAAAAAAGTAAGAGGGAGCAACTAACTCTACTCATGCAGTGGAATGATCAACGTTCAAACTCCTGGGCCCTAACAATTAAAGGAGAGTTCCAACTCCTGACCTCTGGAACAAATGTAATGTGCTTTCCCCCACATAATTTATCAAATTAGTATTCCAGTTTTGGAATACAGCCTTCCCCCATCTGATGCCCTCCAGATGTGTTGGATTACAACTCCCATCTCCAGCCAGCCTGCTGATGGGATGATGGGAGTTGTAGTCCAACACATCTGGAGGGTGCCAAGTTGGGGGAGGCGTTTCTAGGAACTCAGGATGGCATATGGTGTGTTATCCTGTCTTAGCATCACAAAAATCTGATGAGGTAGCTTAGGCAAGAAGACAGTGACCCTGATCTGAGGCACTTAAGTCACGTTTTTAATGGAACCTAAATGTGATTAACTTGCTCTAGATTGTGTCCAGGGTTTGCCTAAGGACAATATAAGTAGGGCACCTGAGTCCCTCATTTGCAAGACAATAACCCAATGTAGGGCGCAATCCTATGCATGTTTAGACAGAAAAAAGTCTTACAACTCCCAGGCATGCTGGCTGGGGAATGCTGGGAGTTGTAGGACTTTTTTTCTGTCTAAACATGTATAGGATTGCACCCTTAATCTACCAATGATACAGTTTTCAAGACGTTACAGGGATTTAAAATTCCATTTTGGAAAAGCTCTCAGGGTTGCATTCCAGTAGTGGGCTGAAGGCAAAAGGGGGCTGGGCCAAAAGCAGAGGGGCCAAGATACCCCAAATACCAGCATATTTTAGCTTAGAGCAATTACTGCCATTAACTAAGCTTTACAGTATATGAGGCATTTCAACAATTTCGAATGGGGGGAAATCTGCACAAAAGTCAGGAAACCACCAAGCGATCGGAGGTTGGGGGAAAAGGGGGTGTGGCCAAGAGAAGGGGTGTGGCCATCGGGGAACCCTGGAGGGCTGGACTGGGACCCCAGGCAGGCCAGATTTGGTCCTCAGGCCTGAGGTTCTGCATCCCTGACACAGAGGCTTTTAACTGATTAAACAATGGTTAGTTGATCATTATTTGCTCTTTAACTAATTAATAATTAAATCTAAATATAATTTAGATTATATTTATGAGAAATTATGAGAAAGCTCAATTTTTTGTTTATTAAGTTGTAGCATTATCACTCAGAGTTCGAAGGTAATACCATGTTTAATCACTTTTTTAAATTCCCTGTTACACAAATTCCCCAGAAACAACTTCACCTCAAAAACAAACAAAAAACCAGCAATCCACAAATAAGTCCACTCTTAACTTGTTGAACCAGTAATCTGAATTTGCCTTCACCAATTAAAACTGTTTTCTCCAATTAATCAATGACTATAGTTGATTGATCTCACCATTAAACTTGCAGCCCTAATTCATGTCAGTGGGTTATAATCTGACGGTGGATGAACCTCCCTGTTGTGTCAGCAAATCAAGTCTATGTAAAAGTAAGATGATGCATAATACCTGATAATAATATACTTACCAAGAAGGGGAGGGAGTGAAGGCAGGCCAGGAAATTTAATTAGGCTCATAATTTTACCACCAATGACAGCCAAAAAAAAGAGGAACAAAATTCCAAAGAGGTTTCCTCCAGGCAGACTCTCATGGCCTGTAATAGACCAGACCATGGCCCAGACCAGCACTACTGCTGTCCCTGGAAGAAGAAAAGGGTTGGGGGGTGGCAGGTGATAAGCATTTCACAGAATATTTCTTAGCATTTGTCAGTACATTTATAAAAGCTTCATAGGGGAGGAAGATCCGTAATTAGAGTATTGGAAGAAACAAAAATTGTGCTTGCAGTATCCGTATTTTCAGTGCCATTTTAATTTTTCCCATGGGTTCTTTTATTTTATTTATGGCTTTTGTCAAATGCTCTTGTCTGTTGGCATGATTTTGCACAATCCAGGAGGATGTTTATAAATCAACTTTGTATTTGTGTGCAATCACACTGGGTTTCAGACTGCAAACCACTGTGATTGCTCCGCTAGCATTTCAGTGTTCAGAGCAGGTCCTCTGACATCATACACTGTTCAAGCTTCAGAGGTTACCGGTACTTTCTGCAAAGCCAACATAAAAGTGCAGACAGAACTTTAGAAAATCTACATCTAGGGAGGGGCCACACCTCAGTGGTAGAGCTCATGTTTTGAATTCAGAGGGTCCCAGTTTGATCCCCAGCATCTCCAGGTAGGGCTGGAAAAATTCCTGCCTGAAACCCTGGAGAACTGCTGCTAGTCAGTGGGTAGGTTCGCATGACATGACAACCCACACTGCGGCACAAGCCTTGTGGTGTGGGTTGTCTACCCAAGGGCCCACGACGTGCCCAACACATGATCGGGCACATCATGGGTCCTTGCCCACCTCCTCCCCCTTTGGTCCTCCCGTGGGTCCATGGGTTGTCAGAGTGGCTTATAACCCAAACTTAAGCCACCCTGACAAACCTACTGCAGGTTCTCACAACACGCTAACCCACCACGGTTTATAAGCCATGGTGGGTTAGCGTGTCACACGAACCCAGTCAGTGTCAACAATACTGGGCTAGATGGACCAATGGTCTGACTCAGAATAAGGCAGTTTCAGCTACGGAGTTTGATTAGCATTAGTGAGCTAACTTCTTTGTTACCATGTAATAATGCTCCCTTTGCACAATAACCCTTACACAGTAAATCAGCCTATGCTAATTGCAATGTAGCGATTTATCATGTGGCAACCAGATAAACATGGACCCCTTTGAAGTATTACCATCTCAGGATGCCCTGGGATGGGAAGTATCTCACGGTGACATCTGAGTGATGCAGCTCCTATGAGATTGCCTTTGGTGGCCATGGTGTAAGAAGAACAGGTTCGTACCCTATGAATGATGTCACCCTAGTGCTGTGGGTTTTAAGTGTGTGTTTAAAATTATATTGAGCTCGCAGTGGTTTTCCAATCATCAGGTCCACACCTACAGTTTCAAGTAATGCTGCAGTATCTGGTGTTCTCAGACCACTCACTGGGCTTACTACAGAGTTAAAACCTAAACACAGCAGGAGGACAGAACCCCTCTCAGCTTGAAAGCCAAATTCCATTTTGGAGAAGCTTGTATGTGTGTGCATTCCAGTGGTGGGTGGGGCCAAAGGCGAAAGAGGGTGAAGCTATCCCCACCCCAATGTCAGTGTATTTTAGCTTTAAGCTCTTACTGCCAGTAACTAAGCCTTATGAAAGCCATTTCAACCTTTTAGATTGGGGAATAAACATGCAAAAGCTGGGAAACCATCAAACTGTCAGTGGTTGGGGAAAGGGGTAAGAGGCAGGGTCAGATTTGGCCCCCGGGCCTGAGGTTTTGCAACCCTGTCATATAGGACCGGGAAAGCTTAATAAATGTTAAAATTGTGGAAAGACTATTTCAGCTGTCAAAAAATAAGAGTGCAATCCTATGCATATTTAGACAGAAAAATGTCCTACAGCTGCCAGCATTCCCCAGCCAGCATGGGAGTTGTAGGACTTTTTTCCGTCTAAACATGCATAGGATTGCACCCTAAAGATAGGAGCTTCTGGGATGATGCCTGTACAACTCTTGGGGAAAGATCAACCAACATTGGCTGTGCAATTATTTTGCTTGGGCAACTGCCCTTTTCCCTGCACAGACACAAATGCTTTTGAGATAGCTGCCTTGGACATTTTGCCCAGTGTGCTAAAGGCATCAATCCTACTAATTTCAACTACTCAGGTTTTTGTGACTATACTTTGGCTCAATAAGAGGTCAAGGCACTTACGCATATATTCCTGGATAAAACCTAGTTTCAACACATCCCTAGCACTGTTATCTTGCAGCAATCGTGTTTGCCATTTTCTTCCGGGTGAGAACACTAAGACCCAGCATAATAACTTAAGAATGTTTGCCTGGTGCCTACACTGTTATCTTTTTGGCACCGGGCAAAAAACGTTTTTTTCTCCCAGACATTTTAGGTTTGATGGCCATTTTACATTGCTTTTCCTGTGCTGCTTGTTGGTTCTGTATCTCATTTTATTCTTTTAGATTTATGTAACCTGCCCAGAGAACTTTTGATATTGGGCAGTTTTATAAATATAATAAATAAATGCTTGCAAGTATACTTAGAACAATACTGGGAATGTGGAAAAGGCAATCAACTGCAAAACATATGCAACAAAATGGAGATGTCAGATTCAGAAGGCTTTTTTACTTGAGGAAAGAATTTCAGTAGTTGTTTGTGGGTCTTTGGTTCAGGCTGCTAAATATGTATTTTATTTACTACAGTTACACTGCTTTTTTCTCCAAAGAACTCAGAATGGCTTGCACAGGTGGTTCTCGATCAGGCAAACTTTGGAGATAAAACCTGCTTTGCTTTAGTAGGTTTGGCTTGTTTCAAGCAGCAGAGCTGCATATGTACCTTCATATTATTCTTGGGCATAAGCCACATCTTTCCTGGAGACTCCACAGGTCTATTTACATCATAATTATCCCATTACCCTGGGATAATGACCCACTTAACTCTTGTATAGAGTGGAATTTGCAACCCCACTGAGTGAGACAGTAACCTGTGAGTAATTCAAGATAGCTGAAAGGGTTGATAAGACAGTCAATAAGCAGGTGTGGAAGAAATACACTGCAGTGACACAATCTGATACTCCATTCACCAGCCTTCCCCAACCTAGTTGCCCTCCAGGTGTGTTGGACTATAATTCCCATCATCCCCAGCCAGTCATGGCTTCCTGCAGATGATAGGAGAGGGCATCCAACACACCTGGAGGGCAACCAAGTTGGGGAAGGCTGCCATATACCTTTCTGTGTGTGGTGCCTCATTTGCAAAATTAGGGAGGTGATTCTTTTGTTTGTATTTATTTATTTTATTATTTTTATTATTATTTATTATATTTCTAAATCTCCCATCTTGCTGGTCACCCGGCCACCCTTTTAAATTTTAAATTATTTTCTAGGCCTCATTTAAGGGTAGAAGTATTTGGAAGGCTGAAAAACATGTCTGGTGGATCACAACTTGTATAGGCCCATTTTCCCTCTCTTACCTAACCTGAAACTTTGGAAATTAAGATCACATTAAAACTGCAATTCTACAGAATACACATCCACCACAGGAAACTTAAGAGGGCATCTTACGTTCTTCATTTTTGAATTAGCATCCCTACCTTTTTAAATTTCTTTTACGTACCATATGTTACCATTTTGGCAAGTATGCCTTGTGGAGGACAAGCACATATTTGCCTCAGTTTCCCCAATGTCTTTGACCCAGCCATCGGTTCCTGAGGTCGTTGCCCACCGCTGTTCAGCAGAGCAGTTTCTTCTGTTTGTATACTACCATCGGCAGCTTTGCAGTCCAAGGTTCTGGCCTCATGAATTAAAATGAAACAATCTCAACAACGGTAAAATGTAGGTTTTCACTGAGATTCCAGATAACCTGAGCTGGGGCCCTAGGCATACTTACTAGGAAGTATGTACTAGTGAACTTAGTGGGAGTTACTTCCAAGTAAATATGTTTGGGAGTGGTTGTAAGCTCCCCCTTGACTCAGCCAGAGGTTCCTGAATGTAAATTATCATATTGACACATTTTTATTAAGATTCTCAAAGCAATAAAAATGCTGTAAAGCTCCCTTGCATCCACATTGGAATTCCTGGAAAATGCAGACTTCATGCAGGTTCTTCCTCTATTTCAACCCTTCCGCTGGAGGTACTCAGTGGGTTGCAGCACTGAGGCTCACCTGAAAACAGGCTGAGGCCAACTGGTGGTCTCTGGTCCACAGTTTGAGACATGCTGCTCTATACCAACTGAGCTACTAAATAAAGCCAGGGCTGTTCATCCCCTTCCCAGTAACCCTCATTCTGAAGCTGTTGCTAAGCAACACTGGATCCTGGCCAAAGATGTGCATTTTTTTAAATATAAAAGCTATGAACATGATACACTATTGCCAGGGCAATCACATAGTGAATGACCTTTACCGAACACACACACAAAAAGTTTCCCAAAGGAAACAGTACAAACAAATTGGCTGCCCAAGTACAACCCCAGGAAATAAACCTCTGACAATACCTGTCAAACTGCTGGAGTCACCCGTCAAACTTTAACTCGTACCCAAATTGACCATTTCTTATCCTTTCTACCTCAAAATTGGCATGGACCATCATCAAGACTACTACTTTTCCTACACTATCAAGCTTCTAAACAATCCCTTGGACTATTTTGTAAGTATAAGCTGTAACACCTGCTGCTCCCCCATTTCTCTTTATAATGATGAAATGTAATTCCTCTGTCTTGCCCATGACACAGGGCTGCAGCTATGGCTGTATAATCAATATATCTGACTGTCCTTCAGTTTGTCTGAAAGCCTTATTCCCTACCCAGTTCCATCTGTAAAGCCATGCAGTCTGTTTAGCCTACCTTAGGCCTTGTCTTCGTCTCAGAGTCCCTTCGAGATGGTGCCTGTTGAAGAGCCTGTGCTGAACTGAACTTTATACAAGTCTAGTCATGTGATAAGAGTTGTCAGAGGATTAATTCTCCAGGATAGGTGACAGACAAATCTGACACTGATAAAGAGGATCAAAGTCCCAAGAATCCTGGGAATTGTACGATGACCCAACAGGGACCTGTCCTATGCCACAGCTGCAGTTAGTTATAACTGAGAGAAAATGGGTTGAAGAAGGACGGACAAGAAGCCCCCATAAAGAGCTGGAAGGAGAGTTAGGGGTCTGTCCTGTGATTTTGCCAAGCTGTCGTTAAGTTCTGTTGAAGGGCTGTGTAGGAAGAAGTCCCTTCAAGGGTGGAGGAGGACTGTAGCCGGAGACAGTTTTTGGACCAGAGGCTGCTGGACGTGACCCTACATTAAACTGCACTGCTTTGCATTTTAAAAAAGCATGAATAATGTAAAGTGTAGTTGGGCCATCAGTGAGAAAAGGGTGGGGTTGAGGATGAGTCCAATAACCCCAGCAGGGCTGATGTGTGGTGAAAAACAGATGTCTTGCTTAACTCACCTAGGCTTGTAGTACCTAAGTCAGAGGTGGGGAATCTTTTTCACTTAGAGGGCCTAATTAGCTCCAGGCAAGCATGGCAGGCAGGCAGGCAGGCCAATCACAAACTCACATACTCCCCCCCCCACACTCCTGAAAATGCTTCCCCCTCTACTGCAATATTTTTTTAAAAAAAAATGTGGAGAAACGAGCCTTTGGGGGTACACACACACACCTCATGTGTGAACCGGCTGGGGTGGGGTGTGCATAGTGAGTGTGTGGAGAAAGGGGCCCTTGGGGGTTCCTGCACGCATGCACACACACACACACACATGCATGCCTCCTCATGTGTAAACCAAGTGGGGCCAGTTGAGGGGGCTGGGAGGAAATGAAAGCCTCGGCGCCTAGATGCCTAGGGCTTTCATATGTAAATAGCTCAAGCCATGAGGCATGACTCATGAGCCTCCCTCCTCCTGACTGGCCAGGTGAAGTTCAATCTAATTGGCTGAGAGGCAGCAGAGTTACAAGGAGGAGGGGAGGGGAGGAAGTATATTTCCCAAAGCGTGGTTTTTGGTTTGTCTTTGTTCTACCCGGCTGTGGTAATGGCGGTAAGCCAAGGACCCCAGGCAGCTCCTGGTGAAATTAGCTGGATTGAGGGCTCTAGTAAAGGCAAGCCTTGTGGGAGTTTTACCCATCTCGGACCTTTGGGTAGGTGTGGTAATCTCCCTCGGGCAGCGAGGCTGTGCTGGATTTAACCCTTGAAGAGAACACCCTCAGGTAACAGGTGTGTGCCTGAGAGATATTAAGGAATCAGGTCTTATTGTTTTGCAGCTCTACTGTGTACTAACGTGTCTCTCTCTTTATTTTGTGTGCTTCTCTCATTTCCCTAATCTTGTTGTAAAATACTACCAGAATAAACCTTGTCGTGGTTTTACCCCACATGGGTTTTGTAGTACTCTGTGAGTTCAGTATCTAAATCCAGGTTACAGAATTAAAGGCGAGTCCCTCAACAGAGATCCAAGTAGGATTGCAGACAGCTGAGGCTGGCAATCTGGTACCTTGAGATCTCTGGGGGTCTTGGTTCCTTTGGAGTAGGAAAGGGTGGGGGTGTGGCGGGCCAGCCAGCCCCCCCTTCCTCCACAAAAAAAAAAAATTAAGTTGAAAAGCTTCCATTGGCACAAATGAAGGCTTTTTAAAAGCCTGATTGAAGCCCAGGAGGGCTGATTTTTCAGGGTGGGGAGGGGAGAGGTCACAGCATTGGGGAGAGAAGGGTTAGCCTGGGTGTGTTGAACCTCTTTTAGCCCAAGGTTCAAATTCTATTTTGGAGAAGCTCTTGGGGCCCACATTCCAGTGGGTCCAAAAACAAAAGGAGTGGAGCCAAAAATACCAGCATATTGGAGCTTAAAGCTCTTACTGCCAGTAACTAAGCCTTGGGGGAGGCATTTTATATAGTTATTTTATTTATTATAATTCTATGCGGCTCAATAGCCTAGGCTGTTTTAACCTTTTATTTTTTAAAATATTTTTTTATTTAAAATTTTTAAACAATACAAAGAAAATAACACACAAATATAACTAATATAGTGCTCCCATCACCATGGGACCAAATAATACAATGACTCTATAATTGTTCATTATTCCAAAAATACAACATATCTTGACAGGGTAAACTCCCTTTCCCCTTTTTTAGCACATATTCCAGAAATAAACCCCAAATATCCTTGAAAATATTTTTCTTTAATTGACCCCTTTTGCATTTGATATTGCAAGTCAACATATCATTCAATGCCATATTCCATACTTCTTTATACCAATCAGTAATAGTGAAAACTTGCTGAATTTTCCATTTCCTTGCTATCATTAGTCTACCTGCCGTTAACAAATTTATAATTAATTCTTTAACATTTTGAGGACCAATCACCTTTTCCGTTATTGATAGCAAAGCTAGTTTAGGACAAACCTCTAAATCAGCTCCAACAATTTCTGATATTTCCTAAAAAATCATTTTCCAAAGATCCATTACATTTTTACAACTCCACCACATATGAGCATATGTACCCAACTCCTGACATCCTCGCCAACACATTGGAGAACATTTATTATCTATTCTATTTAATCTCACCGGAGTCAAATACCATCTCCAAACTAGCTTATAAAAATTCTCTTTAATTCTTATAGACATATTTTTCAATATTCGCCTATCCCAAATCTTGTTCCACTCCGTTGTTTTAACCTTTTATAATGGGGGAAAAAACTGCACAAAACCTAGGGAAACTGCAGAAGCGATTGGGGGTTGGGAGAAAGGGGTGGGGCCCAAGGAACATGGGCGTGGCCATCTGGTGAGCCCAGGTGGGCTGGATTTGGCTCCTTGGCTTGAGGTTCTACATTTCTGGGTGAGCCCATCCCTCCCCAGCAATGGCCACCCCCACCCCCGAAAAAAAGCCTCTCCCCCTGCTGCAATTAGGCTGCTTTAAATCATTATTTAAAGCCTGGTTGCAGCATGGGGAACTTTTTGAGGTAGGTGTTGCATCACTGGGGAGTGGAGGGTTAGCCCTTCCCTCCTCTGCTGTGACCCTTCACTAATGGAGCCTTTTTAAAAACCTAAATGCAGCGCAGTGGGTGGGGGCAAGCTCAGTCTTGGGGAGAGGGAGAGGGGGGAGAGCAGTGTTCCCCAACCCTGGGTCCCCAGATGTTTTTGGCCTACAACTCCCAGCATGCCCCAGCCAGCATAGCTGGGGCTGGGGCATGCTGGGAGTTGTAGGCCAAAAACATCTGGGGACCCAAGGTTGGAGAACACTGGGCTAGGGAGTAGTTGGCAGGCTGCATGGGGACACGGATGGACGGACACATCCCATATATGGTCTGCAGGCTGGAGGTCCCATTTCTAACCTAAATCAATACAGTTAAACATTCTTAACACAGGGGTGGGCAGAAGGTAGATCAGGATCTCCTGGTAGGTCTCTCTGTGATTTGCAGTTGATTAGCAAGGGTTTCATAGATTTCATAGATCATAGAGTTGGAAGGAGCCTACAAGGCCATCGAGTTCAACCCCCTGCTCAATGCAAGAAACTAGAGGAGGGGTCTAGTAATAACCAGGCCTGACCCTGCTTAGCTTTCCACACTCAGACAAGCTGAGCCAGCATGAGCCACAGGCCTGGTCATGACTCCCAGTTCTTTAACAACACCAGCAAGCTTTTCCCTCAAGTTAGGTTGCTGCAAAAGGGCGACTGAGGGAAAACCTGGAGTAGACTTTTGTGTGAAGACATGCGAGCTTGGTTTTGGTCCGGAACACAAATTCGTGGGCTGCGCATATGCTCAGAGGTGCCCAGTTCCTAAATTTAACCTGCCTGAGTTATTTTGCACCTAGCTCCAGTTGGTGTACCCTGCAAGCCTGAAGTCTGCCCAAGCCTGTATATATGAAGTACCTGAATTGCTTGAGGCATTGGAATACCATCATTGTTTGTGGATGGTGCTGTGTCCTTGCTCTCTGCCACCAGGTCTTCTGCCATTTTGACCAACCTAAGAGTAAAAAAAAAGGGGGGGGATGTGTTTTCTAATTAACAAATGAACTTTTCAGGTGCCCTTTCTTCCCTTAACCAGTTTTGGATACTTTTCAGCAGCATTGGGAACTTTTTGGCACACATTTTTAAAGGGAGTGGAACTTTCTTGCTTGAGCTTCAGCAGTAGCTGTCTGCACTAATTTTTTTAAAGCTTTTGATCACAAGGTAAGACAGATCTACCGGTTATTCAGTCTGAACTATGGAAGCACATGGTATTCATCAAGGTTCACTTTAGCTTAGTCATGTCTGTATTTTGAAAACTTTTATGCACTTCTGTACTCAAATTGCTGTGTAACAGAATAAAAAGATAACCCAACTGCAATCTGACAACTGTTCCATAAAAACAGTGAATGTGCCACACAAATGTAAAAGGCAAGCAGTCATAAACCTGAATGGGGAAATATCTATGCTGTAAATTTCCCACGGGAAAGCTGCGCAGCTGATGCACACTTGACTTGGGTGCATACAGTGCCTTGCAGAAGTATTCACACATACCCCTTTGACTTTTCCACATTTTGCTGTGTTACAACCTGGAATTGAAATGGATTTAACTGGCATTTAATTACCACTTGATGTATGTAAGATACTCAACACTGTGAAGGCGCAGACTATTTTTATTGTGGCACAGGTTAAGTAAACAAAAACAAACTGGCACTTGTTGGTTGCATAAGTATTCACCCCCTGTTCTGTGACATGCCTAAATAAGCTCTGGTGCAACTCACTGCCTTCAGAAGTCACATATTGTAGTTGAATGGAATCTACCTGTGTGCAATTGTAACACTGGAGTGGTTTAAAAACAAGAACCTGAATGTCTTAGAATGGCCCAGTAAAAGCCCAGATCTCAATCCGATTGAGAATCTGTAGTAAGACTTGAAAGTTGCTGTTCACCAGTGTTCCACATCCAACCTGACAGAGCTGGAGCAATTTTCCCATGAAGAATTTGTAGGATCCAGATGTGCAAAGCTGATAGAGACTTACCCCAGAAGACTCACAGCTATAATTGCTGCCAAAGGTGCTTCTACCAAGTATTGACTCAGGGGGGTGAATACTTATGCAACCAACAAGTGCCAGTTTGTTTCTTTTTACTTTTGTGCCACAATAAAAAATATTTTGGACCTTCACAGTGTTGAGTATTAGCCAATCAGAAGGGATTGTGTAACAATCCTGTCTTTTTTTCCTTAACATATCTTCTGCATTAAGAAAAGGTATGGAAGAAGTGCTGGGAAAACACAGGAAGGTTAGGAGTGGAAGATTATGTTGTCTGGACCACACACACGCTAAATTTCTGTGAATGAGGCAGGGCGATAGCATGATAAAAGCCTAATCTGGGAACACCCTGGGCTGATTTTTTTTCCCTGGACTAGCCCAGTCTGAATCACTGCAGGATGACCAGTCACATGAACATATTCTGGGTCCAGGTGCCAGAACATCCGAGAGTGGCGGGGTGCAAAATTATGAAAAAGTTAAGGCATTCTGGAGCATTAGTGTACAACAGTGAATATATTCACCTGATCAGTCACTTCAGGCTGACTCAAACTGAACTGGCAAAAGAAGAAAAAAGTTTTCACCCTCCTGCAATTTAAAATAAAATGTATTTTTCTATTTGGCTACGATATCACCAACACTTTCAGTTTATCAAAGCCAGAACAACATGAATTGCATCTACATGAGTATCTGAGTGTGTGGAATGAAACATGCAGTTAAGTAGCTGTATTACCTTAAAATGGAATTCTCTTAACTGATAAATGTCTCTGTCTCTGCTAATTTTATTTTGGTACAAAAGGCCTTTTCCCCAAATGGATGCAATGACTTGGCAAGTTAGTTTGCTAAACTGGTTGCTATATATCTTAGACAGGGTTCAAGCAGTGTCCTTTCTGAGCCTGGAATTTGTTCCTCCCATTTGTAGAAGGAAACAATCAGATTGTTCCATGAGGCAAGTGGAGGCCCTGGATTTGCTGAATCCAAGAACCCTTCTTTCCGCTGCGAGGCCCTAGCATAGAGTCCTTCGACACTGTCAAGCTCAGGCTGGAGTAGATATTTTGGAACCAACATGAGGAAAAACTGTAAAAAGAAACTGCTGGAGATCCCTGCCTCCATCCTCCATGGGAGGAGCTACAGCTCAGTGCTAGAGCACATGCTCTAGATGCAGGAGGTCCCAGGTTCAATCCCTGGCTTCTCCAGGTAGGGCTGGAAAAAAAAATGCTGCCTGAAACCCTGGAGAGCCGCTTCCAGTCAGTGTCGACAATAGTGGACTAGATGGCCTAATGGTCTTAGGTATAAGGCAGCTTCCAATGTTCACTACCCACTGTGGCTAGTGTGAGCCAGCTGAGCTTTAGAAGTAGCCAATAATCTGCAACTTCATTTATTTAATTTATTTATTTACAGCATTTTTACCCTGCTCTTCAGCCAAAAAAGGCTCCCAGAATGGCTTACAAAGATTAATATTAGACAGTCCCTGCCCCAGGCTTACAATCTAAAAGACATGACACAAAAGGAAGAGGGATTGGGAGGGAGGAGGAAGAAAGCAAAACTCAGGCACCAGTTCTTAGCTACAAGATTCTTAAATATTTTTTTCTTTTTCTTTCTTGCAGGGAAGGGCAAAATAAGTCTTCAGTTTTATTCTTCCTAATTCTCCTTTCTGTTTCTTTTGTTCTAAATCACTCATTTAAACATGTATTTGTTTGCTGTTTCTGCATTTCTTTTTCTAAGAGCGGCCTATGGCCTTTTGGTTCCCCTTCCGTAACTGTATGGATTGCGGAAGCAAATTACCAACAACTGATGGGCATCATTTTTGCCTTTTCTGTTTGGGTGAGGGCTGTGTGGTAGAATTCTGCTCTCATTGTCAAGGTGTCACCAAGCAAGCATGACAAAATCATTCCTCATGCCTTTGTGCTGTACTTTGGGAATGAGTCCTACAGTTGACAAATTAAGTTCTGGAGACTTAATGTGCCAAGCTGACTTAGGACTGATTCTACCTACCAGAAAGTCAAGAACAAGTGCATCTTAGCCGCCATATGAATTAATTTAGTACAATTGCATTGGTTTTCTTATAGTGGAATAGGCCACTATCACTAAAGATGCTGAAAATGTTGATTCACAGAGCTCTTACACAGCACAGAAATAAAACAGACCTGGGATAGTTGGCCATGAATGCACTATTCTAGAGGTATTCTGGTCATGAATCTATACATTTGGCAATAAGGAATAAGTTATTCAACTAGTGGTCAGAATGCGCATGCCTCATAATATTAAGTGGCTGCAATCCTTACCTAGAAGTAAGTCCCACTGAACTCAGGCTTATTTCTAAGTAGACAAGGATGGGATTTCACTATCATTAGATCTAGTATCTGAACCTGTTTTTGAACAATGGCTAGAATGAGACCATCATAGAGGTTTTATTTACACTGGCACTAGCACGAATCTCTCCTGGACATGATCCTCCCCTACAGGGCAGTACAAGGATTAATCCACCTGCACTTAACTGAGCCTTCTCCAACCTGGTGCCCTCCAGAGGTGTTGGATTACAACTCCCATTCCCCCCCAGCCAGCATTACCAATGGCTATGTTGGCTGGGGATTATGGGAACTGTTGTCAAACACATCTGGTTGGAGAAGGCTGACTTAGTTTGTCACTAAGTGGTTTGAATTAAGAGCCATGGGACTATATCAGAAATTGTAATTATTATTTTTATTATTTAATAAATTTATATACAGCTTACCATATTTTTTAAAAATAATCTCGTTAGTGGTATTATTACTATTATTATTGCCACCTAGTATTAACCTACATGCATCTGAATCAGTGGCTGTTCCAAACATCCCTGTGCCTGAGACATAAAATTGCTCAGAGGCGCCTTTGCCAACTGGAGAGGGCTTCTTAGAAATGATTGACAGGGCCAAGGGCTAGAGTCTAGACTCTAGACAATGGAACCATGTCCTTAATAGTACCCCAGTTGCTGCCAACTCCCTTTCCGCAAATACAATTCGCAACGGGTTTTTTTTAAAGGCTAAAAAATAGGAGAGGCAACAAGTCAGGTCAATCCTGGCTTTGCCAAGCCAGTCTCTTGTCTGGATAAAAAAAGGGTCTAATGTGTTTCATCCCCAGACAGCGATAATGGGCAGATCTACAGTCTCATTCATTGGGGGCGGAGGGGAGTCATATACCTAGATCCCACCACCACCACCACCACCACCACCAGGTGTCCCAGTTCGGTTTTACATAAGAATAGAACAGCCATACTGGATCAGACCATGGGTCCATCTAGTCTAGCATTCTGTTCACACAGCGGCTAACCAGCTGCCCACGGGAAACTCACAAGCAGCCGCAGGCCATGAGTGCAATGCACCCTCCCACCATGTTCTACAGCAACTGGTGTACATCATAGGCATACTGTCTCTGATCCTGGAGGTAGCATATAGCCATCAGGACTAGTAGCCACTGATAGCCTTCTCTTCCAGGAATTTGTTTTATTTAATGGCACCAAATCGATTTACATTTCAAGTAGCGCGGGGAGAGAGAAGTGGGCCGGTTCAGTGGTGCGCGCGTGTAAGCGCACGTGTCCGCTTTCAGACCGTGGGACAAGAAAACCAGAAGGAAGGGGCACGGAATAAAACCTACCTAGCGAACGGAGCGCCTCGGCCGGACCCGGCTGATCACCTGTGCAGGAAGGACCCTTCCAGAGACAGAGATTGTGATGGGGGGGGGGGGCTGATCCCAGGCTAACGCGGCTTCCTGCTGTTGCTCCTGGAGGTAGGAGATGGAAAGTCCCTGCTGTCAAGCCGCTGTAGCAACACACACAGGCAGAGGCGGCTCGGAGGCGTCCATTTTGCTCGGGAATCTTTCCCTCTCTTCCCTCTTTTCCCAATCTGGAATCGCGCGTCGGTATAAATAAGGGTCCCCTCCCTTCTGCCTGCCATGAGAGGGAGCGTCAGCTGCAAAGGGCCGGTGGCAGGGAAAAGATGAGGCGTTCAAAGCGAAGCGGCAGCGCACGTGGATCGAGGGAATTTCTCTCACTTAGGAAAATGCTGTTAAGAGGAAGCGAGGAGAGGGCATCTATTTTCAGGAGCCGGCAGTCTGCAAACCGCCCAGGGCCTGGTCTACATATGCAGCACTAGGGGTGGTAGAAGCCTAGTGGGCTGTACCACTTCAGACTGTGGGTGAGGGGCGCATTACGAGGTTCCTTCGTAAGTCCGTTTCACCCATCTTTTAGAGTTCTTTGAACTTGTGGCTAGTGGTGATCTGGTAGATATTGTTTACTTGGGGTGCTTCCTCACGAAACTTTTGCCATCGCCCTGCCTCGTTCATAGAATTTTTCTGTGGATCCAGATGTCTTCCAGTAGACCTTCCCCGTTTTCCCACCGCTTCTTCCGTCCTTTTCCTTACTGCAGGAGGGCACCAGGTTTGGAAAGGCTGGTCTTGAGTAAAGACTCTTTAACTGCAGAGCAAGGCTTCCGATGCTTAAATTGAATGCTCGTGTCACCACGTTTTGAACAAAGTGGCCTCTTTCGTACTCTGGTTCCAAGCTAAGTAATTGAAGTAATGGAGGCCACCAAACGGATAGCTCCTAGTGCAGTGATGGCGAACATATGGCACGGGTGCCACAGCTGGCACGCAGGGCCCTCTCTGTGGGCACTCGAGCCATTGGTCACCAGATTGCGAAAAGACCGTCCCCTTCTGCAAAACACTAATGATCTTGTTCTTTCTCACAGTGTGGAACAGAATGATTTTATTCTAGAATTCCTGTTACAGAATTCTTTTCTACATTGTTATCACATTTAAAAGATTTTGAAGAATGATGCACAGAGCATGGCTTGGATGTAAAGCCCTAACAGTTGACCTGAGTGCTGCATGTGTTGCTCTCAAACTAACGGAGTATGAGCCAAGGTTTGACCAATTATCAGCATGCATGCAATAGCAAAAATCACATTAATTGTGCAAAAGCATGCCCAATGCAAACTTTTACCTAATGCAGTGTTTGCAGTCCAAGACATAAAGTGTTTAAAATGTGTTAAGCACGTTTAGTTTTCTTGTTTATCTTGCTCATCCTAGTATAGGTTGACTTTTACTTTTACTAATCCGACACCTGTAGAAGCAGGGAAAGGACCCGGGGTAAAGCTTGCCCCATACAATTTCAGTCTGGCATATAATTATATTACAAGTTGAGAATCCCTTATCCAAAAATACATGTGCCTAATTATTTTAAAAGTTTGTATAAATTCCCTTCAGGCTATGTGTACAATGTAGTGCTATAATAATTTTTTGAGTTGATTTTTTTTTTCAACAAAAAACTGTTTGTATCATTGAAAGCTCTGTTATTGTGTTTTTCTTTTAAGACAAAAGATGTTAATTAGTTTGGACAACTGTATGAGTTGTTTTTCTAAAACTAAAACCTCGGTATTCAGGTTTAATTGCAGTGTTGGCACTTTGAAATAAATAAGTTGGTTTTGTGTTGCAGTTTGGGCACTCGGGCTCAAAAAGGTTCGCCATCACTGTCCTAGTGGTACCAATCAAAAGATATTGGGTGCTTCTAGATAAGGCTTTTATTGCACCATCATCCTGCCTCATTCATGGAATTTCAGATGTCTTCTTCCCGTGAGTTAGAATTACACCCATGCCTCTATTGTGATACTCCTTTTAGTTTGGTGCTACAGTTGAGGGGTGGTTGGGTGTGGGCAAGGAGGTCACTGAAAAGCTCAGCCATGATTGCTTTTGTGCAAGTGTAGTCTGGATTTCGGATTTGCCTTGGCATCACTCTAGCACCTTGCCCAGTAAGCCTTTTGTTCCGGAAAAGGCGGCGTGGGCAACCTCGTGGAAGCAAGGAGCAAAAGGAGCCTGACGGTAGTGTGCTAGGCTACTCACCCATATTGTAACTGAAGTTCATAATCTGAATGCCCTTTACCTTTATTGAATTAAGAGGTGTTGACCTCCTTCAGTATGCAAAGCTTGGGAACTCGAGATAAATGCAAATACCAGGTTATCAACTCATAGTATACCAGTAAATTGGCCAGCCTAAATCCTTGGCAGGAAATGTGGTCCAGTCCTTAAGGATCTCTTCTGTAATGCTTAGTTAGCCAACCTTCAATCAAGGAGGCAGGAGTCAAGGGAAGGATCCTATTCACCCTGAGCCATACTATTGTACCCTTTGTTCAACCTCACCCAGAGTCTGCCCAAAGCTGTTGCCCCTTTGTGCTTTCAACCTGAAGTCTATAACCACCCCTTGGGTCCAGCCTCCCTGCATGGTATTTTTTATCATGGGACACAGCCTGGACAGACCATCTGTCATGCAGCTCCAAGATCTGGCCGGGGTTCTCTTGGTTTGCTCCTTGTTCCTCATGATCTGATCTTAGCACGCCTTTTTCCTCATCTGGTACCAAACCCATGTTTCTAGGACCGGTGCTGCCATGTAAACCCAGATAGAGTTTCACCATTGTGAAGTACCATCGCTACCTTTAAGCCACTTTCATGGCAGTGTGGCTGCCCAATCTCATGGTGAGCTCAAAACTACCTGTCTGGAACACCTGAAGGCCCTCATCTTTGGGGGTATGCAGCTGCAACATTAGGGCCAAGACCTTCTGTTGTACCCTTGGATCTCAGGGTGCCATGCCATGAGAGAAAGCAGCATGACTGCTATGAGTTGGCTTTAAGCACAGTGATGCATTCCTCCTGTAACCAAGCTGAGAGTCAAGGGTGCTGTGCTAGGTTTTCACAGAACCTTGGACCAGGCACCCCCAACACTTAGCTAATTTCCCTTTCTTGCCTAGGTTCCTTAAGTTCCCTTGCTGCTCTCCACAATTTCCCCCCCTCCAAGGTGAGGGGGAATCCAGTTCAAGGATTGACTGTTCCAGTGTTTTCCACTCCAGATTCTTATGCATTTGTGCAGGGCTCCATGATTCCTAATAATGGCTTAGCCAGTCCGTCGGTACCCCCCCCCCATCATTCATTCTATGAGCTGGGTTTGATTGAGACTGAAAACTCCCATTATGGCACCAAAAGGCTAATCAATGCCAGAGTAGCTTATGTCCATTCCATTGTGTTTTCAAGTAACTGACCAAGCAGGAAGTGAAGTCCTTTCTGTTCCCTTTACACTAAAACAAGGTAAATATACCTGGGGAGGATCTACACTATAGCCCCTTTTGTATGTGACACACCACCAAGCTGGTATTATTTCAGAATGCAATCACTGCTGTGGGGCATGTGCTGGTCTATACAGGACAGTATCCACCATGTTTATAATGCAATTGAGTACCACATACAAGTGCAATTGCAGGAGGAGGAGGAGGATTTTGAAATATCACCTGTGTCCTACCAGTTGTGTTTGTAGCTCAAGCACATGCATACTGCTGCAACTGCAGGGTAAACTGCCTTCTCAGTTTCCTTTTATCTTTTTTACTCTGCTGACTGCTTATGCACCTTCAATGATGTGCAGCAGTGGAGATTTAAAAATAAATTGCATGGTAATTCACAGCTCCTCTCCTCCATACAAATTGCAAAACCCCCAAAAACCAATCACAAAAGAGGAGGAAAAGGACATGGGGATGGGGAAGAAGGTGGGGAGGTCATGGTGCCGGTGGCACTGCTGTTTCCATCCTCTCCCTGTCTGGGCAGAGAGCAGTGGGGTGGATGAGTGCCACTCTCTTGCTGTCTTTCTTCTCCTCTTTGGGCTATCTTTGAGCTACTTCAGTCTCCTTTTCCTCATTGGCTCATGCCTTCAGCATGGCATCTGCTGAGAAACCCATCCTGGATACCCTCTTCCTTTCTCAGTTGCTCTAGAATGGTGCCAGTTGTCCAGCAAAAGGGCCCCTCGCCTTGCTCTTTCCCCCCAAAGGCTCCCTAACCTCCGCTGCCATCACCATCTTCTCCCTGCAATTGCTTTTCTGATTTTTATTCCCCCCCGCCGCCCAGATCCCATTATAATCAGACAAGGAAAGAGCAGGGAAAGAAAGGAGGAGGAGAAAGACATGGGGGTGGGGAGAAGGTAGGAAAAACTTCAAAGCCACTCTTACCAGTAACAGTTTGCGAAACAGAATATTGAAGGAGAAATAGCAGTAGGACACCGAGTTGGGGTATGCCCCATGAATGAGCCAGATGTTACAACAGGATACTAATGTAGATTGGCCCTTGCTCTGACTCCCTTTTATTCCCCTTTCTCCTAACTGGCAAGCCATAACTCCTCTTGCTCTATCTTGGTTATTAGGAATAGTCTGCTGGTCCCATGCTAGGATGTAGGTATACTAATCAATCATTCTACTGTGAAAAATTGTGGTAAAATAAAAATGAAGATTAAGAGTGTACAATATGGTATATCAGTAAGCTAAATTTCCTCACTTTGGTCTAGCAGAATGCACCATCTACTGTGTGCGGACCACACCTCTGCAAAAGATTCCAGCATTTCTGTGTTCGTAAGGTACATGTGAATGAAGACATTGGGCAACAGGACTTTGATGACAACACATATACAAAACTGAGAAGAATGTTTTATTGGTAGTATTCCATATGTAAAACAGTGCTGTAGAAAAGTAGTTAGATCTAAAGTCCTAGCATAATATTTCTGAAAGTTCTTTTTCACTGAATAGAAATAGCTATGCTATTGTTCACCCATTTTAACAAACATTGCTTAAAAACTGGTTACCGGTACATGTATCCTCCAGGACAGGAAAGAGGAAGTATATACAGTATCTTCCAAGGAATAAAGAGAAAAAAGAAACTAGAAAGTACTTCATAAAATGACCGACTGTCACTGTATGTAGGCTCGCATGCACAGTAAGAGCATCTTACTGCTGTTTCTTACTTTAAAAAAAATTTAAAAGCTATGTGACTGTAACTGCAGCAGAGTTTTAAAGTACTGAAGTGCACAGCCTTGAAGCATTTTGTTTGTTTGTTAAAAGTTTTTATGTTGGGGGTGGATATGTTGATGGAAGGGTTCTCTTATATCACTAAGGTGTCATAAGGATGGTCATACAACAATATTGAACACAGCAGAATGTGTTCACCCATTAACTGGGTGAAGTGTTTCACCACCCTCCCTCCTCAAGGACAAAGTATTTTCTTTGCTCAGAAAATATGATATTTTTGCAACAGAAGAGCAGGTTTGAGTGAAGATGTGCAGACTGGGCACAACAAATAAGAAACAAATATGCAATATATCTATGGGGTTGGAGCCAGACTTAGTCATGCTTAGAGTATACCCACTGGAATCAATGGGGGTTAAGTTAGTTATGACTTACTTGTCCCATTGATTTCAGTGGGTTTTCTCCAAGTATGATTAAGTCAGGATCCAACCCATTGTGTGGAAAGGCTTTCAGGAAAAGAAGGATTAGCACCTGCCAGATAGTTCAGCCTTATCCAAGCTGGTGCCCTCCAGATGTGTTGGACTACAACTCCCATAATTCCCAGCCAGCACGGGGATCATAGGAGTTGCAGTCCAACACATCTGGAGGGCACCAGCTTGGAGAAGCAGATAGCTGATAATCCTCCCGCCCCCATATCTCACATTTCAGTCACCAAGGCTCTGATTGTTGAGAGTGCAAGCAGCTGCTTCTTTTTGTCTTCCAGAATCCAGAGAAGACGGTTGCATTTGCAAATGGAGTCTCTGGACAGGCACCAAGTCACATGCTCCAGCCGCCATCTATGATGCATTCATTGCCAGTCATGTACGCTGACTGAAATAAGCATGCAGAAAATAAGGACAAAGTGAGAGAATGTGGCATTCAAGTCATAAGTGCCAGAAATAATAATAAAAAAAGAGTTTTGATAAAAGTCATAGCAGCTTTTTCCAGAAGTTAGTTTGATTCTATGGGTGCTTTCAGATGCTTTCCGTGGGTGCTTTGGGATCACTAACAACCAAAAGGTATTGTGCAGCTATTCTGACTAATGGATTTTTTTTTTCTGGTAAGAAAAATGACAAAAGATGCACAGGAGGGCTACAAATGGAAGGCGTTGTCCTCTCGACCCCCATCAATTTCTGTGAATGAGGCAGTGCAGTTGCACAGTACAAGTCCCATCTGGAAGCACCCCGAATGCTTCAGTGGTGTGGGAATAAGTGGATTAGGGAACAATCCTGCGGAGCCGAGCGTAAATCACCAAACTTGGAGGCTCATGCTCATCCAATGCAGAGCGGGGGGGGGGGGAGAGGAGGCAATCTTCGCCTCCCCATTCCTCCAGCTCTGCTTTTTCACTAGGCAGCTGTTTTTGGACGTCTAGCTGGGGCGTCTCAGAGGGGGCGAGCAGGAGGCTGGAGCATCATCAGGAGGATACCTTGTATCCTGGCCGCTCCGGTCTCCTCCCCACTGCCCCCCGCCCCACCCCCTTCGACCCCCCTCTGAGACCGAGAGCAGCCAGTGCTGCTCTTGCCCTGCCCTGCCGGCTAAGAGGGGATGATGGGGGAGGGTCAGAGCTCCGATTCCCAGCTCTGCGGCTGGAGGGCTGCCTCCGACCTCCTCAGAGCTGGGAACCCAAGCTATCCTATGGCCCCTCGGACAATGTGTAGGGGCCGTGGGATTGTTCCCTCTGTTTCTTTAATTAGCTTGGGACCAGAGTACCTGAGAGACCCCCTTGTCCAACATGTGGTGCCCCAAGCATGCAATGTAAACATCAGAGGCCTTGCTCTGCAGTTGAGAGTCTTTCCTCAAGACCAGCCTTTCTGAAGCTGGTGCCCTCCAGACCTTTTGGACTATATCGCCCAGCATTCCTGGCCACTGGCCATGATGTCTGGGGCAAGTCCAAAACATCTGGAGAGCACCAGGCTGGGTGGTGAACAAACGTGAGTCGTGAGTGTTCAATTACAATGTGGGATGAAAGGCCCCTCAGCTCATGCACAACGCTTGCTTCAAAGTAAAAGCATTCTACATCAGCAGCAGCAACCTATTGGAACCAGTTGTTAAGGAGGTACTATTTCAAACAACATGGTGGCTGATCGAAGGAACTTACTTCTTCCGAAGCCAGATACACAAAGAGGTGGGCAATTTCTTCAGCCCGACCCATCCTACCCATCTTTTGCCTGGCCAGAAAGTATGACCCAAGAACACAAGTTAAACCATTTTCCATTGTATTCATTAGGGTAGTGAATTTATAAATGCCGCATGACATGTTTCCTCATGCGCTACTATGACACATTTTCCACATGCTGTTTGATTTATGCTGCAGGTTTGCAAGGGGAA
Source organism: Shinisaurus crocodilurus (assembly GCA_021292165.1). Lineage (NCBI taxonomy): Eukaryota > Metazoa > Chordata > Lepidosauria > Squamata > Shinisauridae > Shinisaurus > Shinisaurus crocodilurus. The sequence goes on from CM037876.1 coordinate 32,719,135, forward strand.
ATAAGGGCTGAATCACATTATGTCCACAGCATCCTTACAGGCTCATATGTTTTTTCTGTTTAACACAGAGCCAGAAATCACCTTCAGGTATAGCACATACACTTCGCCTTCTGATGGGAGAGCAATATGTTGTCATTTTCAAGTTTTCTGGATGGCTTACTGTGGGGCCACAGCCATTCCCTGTAAGGGCTTTTCCTTCTAATACAAATAGCAGGCTTGGGACCACCCCTCCCCAACACCAGCCCGCTACAGGCCAGATTCGAACTGGGGTCTCCGTGCCTTCTATTTAACTCTTAAAAATCATTCACTCAATCCACAGTTGCGCAAACGGTGTCTTGTTTAGCTTGGCCCCAAGTCAAGGGGGCAGGACAGCTAGGGGCAGGAAGAGTTTAAAGAAAGGTGCGCTGGCACAAATGTGAATAGTGAGTGTTCAATTACAATGTGGGATGAAAGGCCCCTCAGCTCATGCACAACGCTTGCTTCAAAGTAAAAGCATTCTACATCAGCAGCAGCAACCTATTGGAACCAGTTGTTAAGGAGGTACTATTTCAAACAACATGGTGGCTGATCGAAGGAACTTACTTCTTCCGAAGCCAGAAACACAAAGAGGTGGGCAATTTCTTCAGCCCGACCCATCCTACCCATCTTTTGCCTGGCCAGAAAGTATGACCCAAGAACACAAGTTAAACCATTTTCCATTGTATTCATTAGGGTAGTGAATTTATAAATGCCGCATGACATGTTTCCTCATGCGCTACTATGACACATTTTCCACATGCTGTTTGATTTATGCTGCAGGTTTGCAAGGGGAAATAAGGGCTGAATCACATTATGTCCACAGCATCCTTACAGGCTCATATGTTTTTCTGTTTAACACAGAGCCAGAAATCACCTTCAGGTATAGCACATACACTTCGCCTTCTGATGGGAGAGCAATATGTTGTCATTTTCAAGTTTTCTGGATGGCTTACTGTGGGGCCACAGCCATTCCCTGTAAGGGCTTTTCCTTCTAATACAAATAGCAGGCTTGGGACCACCCCTCCCCAACACCAGCCTGCTACAGGCCAGATTCGAACTGGGGTCTCCGTGCCTTCTATTTAACTCTTAAAAATCATTCACTCAATCCACAGTTGCGCAAACGGTGTCTTGTTTAGCTTGGCCCCAAGTCAAGGGGGCAGGACAGCTAGGGGCAGGAAGAGTTTAAAGAAAGGTGCGCTGGCACAAATGTGAATAGTGAGTGTTCAATTACAATTTGGGATGAAAGGCCCCTCAGCTCATGCACAACGCTTGCTTCAAAGTAAAAGCATTCTACATCAGCAGCAGCAACCTATTGGAACCAGTTGTTAAGGAGGTACTATTTCAAACAACATGGTGGCTGATCGAAGGAACTTACTTCTTCCGAAGCCAGATACACAAAGAGGTGGGCGATTTCTTCAGCCCGACCCATCCTACCCATCTTTTGCCTGGCCAGAAAGTCTTTCAGTGCCTGGAAATTTTTAAAAAAGCCAAAAGAAATTAAAAAGGTAATCATTTATTTATTTATTAGATTTACATCCTGCCTTTTCCCCTCTTGCAAGGAACCCAAGGCGGCTTACATAAACCCCCTCCTCTCCATTTTATCCTCACAAAAACCCTGTGAGGTAGGTTAGGCTGAGAGTCACTCAGTGAGCTTTGTGGCCGAGTGGCAACTAGAACCCGGATCTCCCAAGTCCCAGTCCAACACTCTAACCACTACGCCACACTGACTCCATTTATTGACCTTTCACGATACCTGAAAGTCGGCTGCATCACTGGGCCTAATGGTAGGGCTGGCTCTATGGTCCTCAATGAGGCTGTACCACATCAGAAAAGCAGCAGCCTCCATCAGGAAAAAGAGTGCTCTCCCCCTCTCTCCCCCAAATTATGTGAATATGATGTCAATGAATACAATATTCACATACACACAAAAAAGGACATTTCTCCATGGACATCCAGTAAAGTAGAAGTAGCAAATTAATGATGGTCTGCATTCTGGAGGTTTAAACATTTTCCCCTCCACACAAAAAGTATTCTTCATGGAGAAAAATATTTTGAAGCAGTCCTTTTGAGAACTAGGCGCTATAGATGTTCCTTCAGTGTGTGCTTTTGAGTAATAATGAATTAGGTTGCCCACCTGTTCTGGATTAGGGCTGGCCTGGATCCTCTCCTGCAGAGAAGGAGTGTCCACTGTGCCTAAAAATATGTCTGAACATTAATTAAATGCCACCATGCTGCACATGAACATACACATGGATCCTCTGACTAAAGTCTTATCTGATTTTTTTTTTTTTAACTTTAATACTATGCCCTAGTAGTGATGTTATCAAGGAGTCCCCATACAATATGATCTCCAGGGCTTTGAGGACATGAGAAGAACTATGCTGGCCTGGATCAGACCAGAGGCCTATGGTCCAAAATTCTGTTCCCACAGTGGCCAACCAGATGCCCATGGGATGCTCACAAGCAGGCCATGAATGTAATACATAGCGCCTCCTGCTCAGGGGTGGTGGCAGATCTCGGGGGGGCCTGCCTTGGGCATGCTGCTGCCAATGGCCCCCTTGCCTCCTCCACACACTGGCCACCTCCTCCTCCATTTTACCAGCCCACCACCTCCTCTTACACCATTTCACTCACCTCCCCTGCCTCCTCCTCTCCAGTCCTCAGAAAGTTTCCCCAGGAGGGCAGTGTCACTTTTGAATGGGAGCGAGCTGGCATCTGGCTTTGCTCTGCAGCTGCCGCCCACCATCTTAGACTACCCCTGACATGTCGTGTGTTGCATTTGGGGCAATCTTAAGATGACAGATGCAGAGCAGAGCACCGGCTCTGTTCCCATTCAAAAGCTGCCCCAAAAATATATTGGGGACTGGGCAGGAGGAGGAGTTCACCCTTGCTGCCTGCCATCTTAGGGGTTGGCATAGTCAGGGATGGGCCCTTCTGAGCCCATGGGCCCTCAGCAGCTGCCTGCCATACTGACCCATGACACCAGGCCTGCTCCAACTTAAATTTCCCAGCAACTGATACTGAAAGGCATACTGCCTCTGAATACTTTAGCCTGATGGAAGAGGGCCCACTATTTCCTCAGGGGATCCTCTCCCAACCCAAGTTGTCCTTGGCATCCCACCACAGCTTTTCACTCATAATATTCCTCCACATTTCCCAGGAATAACTCAGAGAAAGCATGGAAGATTTGTTTCAATACCCTCAATTTAAGAGTTCACTCCACCAAATGGAAATGACCCACATCCTATTACAGTTGAGGCTCTGTTTCACACTGTTGTGCTTGGTCTAAGCCTTCTAGAAGGTTGTGTGTGTAATTCTAGAGGCCACCCAAAAAGTATTTACTTATTTATTTTATATTCCACCTCTCCGCCAAAAAATGGTGCTCAAGACATCTAACAATAAAATACAGATTAAAAATAAAAAACTTTATTAAAACATTACATAAAAACAAGTACATTAAAACACAGTAAAAGAAATATATAGCGTCTAACCCAGTGTTCTCCAACCTTGGTCCCCAGATGGTTTTGGCCTACAACTCCCAGCTATGCTGGCTGGGGCATGCTGGGAGTTGTAGGCCAAAAACATCTGGGGACCCAAGGTTGGAGAACACTGGTCTAACCAATTAAAACCCCTTCAGCAACAGAAGAGCTTTTAAGCCAGAGGCCAGCCTGAATAAAATTGCCTTTGCCTGCCGGCTGAAGGACTACGAAGAGGGGTCCAACCTAGCCTCCCTCAGGGGGGCGTTCCAGAGTCTGGGAGTGGCCACTGAGAAGGCCAAAAAGTAGCATTTGCTTGATTGGTAGCAAGGTAACCTGAAGGCCAGTCTTTCACTACTAGAGCTCCTGTATTTTTAATAATTGTGTAAATGAGGGGATTCTTCGTAAGCCACTGCAGGACTCTTACCGGAGTCACAGGTGCTGAAATTCCCTTTCCCACAGAAGCGTTCAGCGTAAAGGAAATTTAATGTAGGCTGGCAATCCCTCCCTGAAGAGCAGTTTCTCTCTTGATTTGCTTCTACGATAGTAGTCAAGAATCTCCACCGAATGAATTACCGGTATCCAAATCTTAGCTTCATAAGCTATGCTTAAGTCACGGGGTGTACAACCTTTTTGGCCCTGAGGGCCACATCGGGCAATGCCACAGGGCTTCCTATGTATAAACACACACACACACACACACACACACACACACACACACACACGTGCACACCTGGGGATTCCCTTGCTAGCGCTAGCACTAGTAAGGGAATCCTTTGCTTATCTCCAATCTCTCATTAGAATGATTAGATTCCCTTGCTAGTGCTAGCAAAAGAAACCCCAAGGATTCCCTCACTAGTGTTAGTGCCAGCAAGGGAATCCCTTGCATCTCTCGGATCTCTCATTGGATATAAGTGAAGGGATTCCCATGCTAGTTCTAGCAATAGCAATAGAATCCCTGGGATTTCTCTTTCTAGCACTAGCAAGGGAATCCCTTGCTAAACCCCGATCTCTCATCAGAGATCTGAAATGAGGGAAGGGAGACCCTTGCTAGTGCTAGCAACAGAAATCCCTGGGGTTTCCCTTATCTCCAGTCTCTGATGAGAGATCGGAGATAATGAAGGGGCAGATGCAGGAGGTCTGGCAAGTCACCAGAAATGGCTTGGCAGGCAACATGTAGCCCATGGGCGGCACTTTTTGCACTCCTGGCTTAAGAGGTTAAAAATAAAATAGGATGTGGGGAACCTTCACCCTTGAATTGCAACGTTTTTACTCCTTTCCAGCATCCCGAAGGACAGACAAGGCAGAGACTGTGGAATGTAACTTACCAGGACAAACACAGTTGCATCGGATTCCTTTTTCAACAAAGTCAGCAGCTATGGACTTGGTGAGACCAATAACCGCTGCCTTTGAGGTGTTGTAGACACACCTGTTAACAGCCCCTGAGAGAGAACAGGATTATCTATCAGGAACTGAATCATGCTAAAGAAAAGAAGAAAAGACTAGAGCCCTATTCGGGCATTCCAGAACGGAAGATAATCAACACATGAGGAGGGGGAGCACGCTAACCTCCTCTCTTCCGCCATTACGTTCATCGCCTCTGTACCTGGGGGGAGATTTTGTGAAGAGGAGAGCCTCCCGTATCTGTGGGGGTACTCCATGCGATCTGCAACATTGGAAAATTAGCATTCCAGGTCGCGTGGAGAGCCCCCATGGACAGAGGAGGCTCTTCTCTTCATGAACTCTTCCTTCAGGTGCAGAGGGCCATGGATGCAACAACAGAAGGGAGCCTCCTCACATGTCGATTCTTCTGGTTACAGAGCACTTGAATAGGGCTCACTTTGCATCTGAATGTAGGCCCCTGTCCTGCCTTCTCATTGGCTCTCTCTCAATAGCCTTAAGATGCTCTGCAGTTATCTCTTCTAAATAATGTATTTGCACATATACTAGCAGTTCCTTTTATAAATATTTTTGAATTTTGATTTCATCAACACAACTTTGTTGTCCCCCCCACCCACCCCCATTCTGTGCATGTGAGAATGTTGCCTGCACTATATTGTTTGCATTCCTTCAGCGGATTTATTCCTGTCTAACATTTCTATTTCTCACAGATGTTGGGAGTTCGTCTCATTTTGCCTCTCCCATAGGCTCCCTTCTAAAGCTTCATTCTGGTGCAAAACGTGGGTGGGAGGGCGGGGGGGTTCTGATCCCATGGGAAATGGCAGCTTAAGCAGACTGAAAAGCTTAGCTTTCACCTGCAAACCAGGGTGGCAAGGTGCAAACGAAGACAGGGCTCCTGTACCTTTAATAGCTGTGTAAGAGGGAATTTCAGCAGGTGTAGCTTGTCATGCAAGCATTGTCTGCCAAAATTCCCTCTTCTGCACAGATATTAAAGGTGCAGGAGCCCTACCCTCTTTTTTATGTGGTTACCCTTCTGTAAACATATTTAAGTATGCTTAATTAGAGCTCCCTACCTACAGGTTTACAGAAGCAGCTTCATGCACAACCTTTGATGCACCTAATGATGCTGCAGAATAGAATCATAGAAGAATAATAGAATCATAGAAAAGTAGAGTTGGAAGGGGCCTACAAGGCCATCGAGTCCAACCCCCTGCTCAATGCAGGAATCCAGGTCAAAGCATCCCCGACAGATGGCTGTCCAGCTGCACCTTGAATGCCTCCAGAGTGGGAGAGCCCACCACCTCCCTAGTTAGTTGATTCCATTGTCTTATTGCTCTAACAGTCAGGAAATTTTTCCTGATGTTTAGGTGGAATCTAGGTTCCTGTAACTTGAGCCCATTATTCCGTGTCCTGCAAACTGGGATGATCGAGAAGAGATCCTGGCCCTCCTTTGTGTGACATCCCTTCAAGTACTGGAAGAGTGCGATCATATCTCCCCTCAGTCTCCTCTTCTGAAGGCTAAACATGCCCAGTTCTTTCAGTCTCTCCTCATAGGGCCTTGTTTCCAGTCCCTTTATCATCCTTGTTGCTCTCCTCTGAACTCTCTCCAGTTTGTCTACGTCCTTCTTAAAGTGTGGTGCCCAGAACTGGACGCAGTACTCAAGATGGGGCCTAACCAGTGCAGAGTAAAGGGGAATTATCACTTCCCGCGATTTGGAAGCTATACTTCTATTAATGCAGCCCAAAATTGCATTTGCCTTCTTTGCAGCCACATCGCATTGCTGGCTCATATTCAGTTTGTGATCTACCACAATTCCAAGATCCTTCTCACTTGTAGTATTGTTGAGCCAAGTGTCCCCCATTCTGTAACTCTGCATTTGGTTTCCTCTCCCTAGGTGCAGCACTTGGCATTTATCCCTACTGAATTTCATTCTGTTGTTTTCGGCCCAGCGCTCCAGCCTATCGAGGTCACTTTGAATTTTGTTTCTGTCTTCCAGAGTATTAGCTGTTCCACCCAACTTTGTGTCATCTGCAAATTTGATAAGCATTCCCTGTACCTCCTCCTCCAAGTCATTAATAAAAATGTTGAAGAGCACTGGGCCCAGGACCAAGCCCTGTGGTACCCTGCTCGTTACCTCTCCCCAGTTTGAGAAGGAACCATTGATAAGCACTCTTTGAGTCCGATTCTGTAGCCAATTGTGGATCCACCTGATAGTTGTTCCATCTAGCCCACTTTTAGCTAGCTTGCTAATCAGGATATCATGAGGCACTTTGTCGAAAGCTTTGCTGAAGTCCAGATATATAATGTCCACAGCATTCCTACAGTCCACAAGGGAGGTTACCCGATCAAAAAATGAGATCAGATTAGTCTGGCAGGATTTGTTCTTGACAAATCCATGCTGGCTTCTAGTAATGACTGCATTGTTTTCAAGGTGCTTGCAGACTGACTTCTTTATAATCTGCTCCAAAATTTTCCCAGGGATTGATGTCAGACTGACTGGCCTATAGTTCCCAGGTTCCTCCTTCTTGTCCTTTTTGAAGATGGGAACAACATTTGCCCTCCTCCAGTCATCTGGTACTTCACCTGTCCTCCATGATTTCTCAAAGATAATAGACAGTGGTTCTGAAGAACTCTCAGAACCACTGTCTATTATCTTTGAGAAATCATGGAGGACAGGTGAAGTATGTATGTATTGTGGCAGATGGTTTCAGAGGGTAGCCTTGGCTCTAAGAACCATCGTGTCCACCAAAACTTAATTGATCTGTAGGATGAAGTTCCCCTGGAGCTGTCCTGAAGCTGAGAGCAGCTTACTTTTTATACTCATATCAGAAACAACATGTATTTTGTTTGTTTGTTTATTTATTTAATTAATTAACATTTATGTACTGCCTTATCTGCTAAAAAGCCATCAAGGTGGTATTGTATTTTCATTTGGTGTAAAAATATGTGCCTTTTTATTTTGCTATAGGTACACATGTCAAGAAGCTGATGCAAACAACAGTTGTATCCAGAATGAAATTCACCACACAGTTCATACAGGAGAACACATATACAGGAGAACACATGCTTTTTTCTGGGTATGAATATTGATATTCATCATGTAATAGTCACATGAAATGGCCCTTAAATTGGTACTTGACAATAATCACAACAGCATAGTCCCAGAATAATCAGAGGACACATCCTACATGAAGAGCAGTGATCCATTTGAACACACACATACATCAATATGTAAATACAGTAAAAACTACATGACCATATGTCATGCTAGAACCAGTCATGAGAAATTACTGACCTTTGATGCTGGATGCCACAGAAGACATGTTGATAATGTTACCAGATTTTTGCTCAAGCATCTTAAAAAAAATAATCCAAACACAGTATGTTATGATGCCAGAAGAGTTAATGATGTCTCAAAACTAAAAAACCTTGCTTCACAATACAGATTAAAAGATGCTGAGCCAGTGTGGCGTAGTGGTTAGAGTGTTGGACTGGGACTCAGGAGATCCAGGTTCTAGTCCCCACTCAACCATGAAACTCACTGGGTGACTTTGGGCCAGTCACTGACTCTCAGCCTAACTTATCTCACAGGGTTGTTGTAAGGATAAAACAGAGAGGAGGAGGATGATTATGTAAGCGCCTTGGGTTCCTTGCAGGAAAAAAGGCGGGGTATAAATATAATAAAATAAATAAATAAATAATGCTGTTGAATCTGGTGCTTTCAGACACTTTGAATTCTTTCCACATGAGGATCATAGAAGGATTGACAAATATTTGATATACAAAGGGAAGCCCTGTGGACAATTAGTCTCATCCCATAAGCCTGTGCGCCAGCAATCAAGCACTTAGTATGGTCGTTTGCTATGCTATATCAGTAGTATTACATTAAAACTGATGGCACAGAAACATAGGAAACTGCCTTATACTGAGTCAGACTATTGGTTTATCTAGCCCAGTAGATAGTTGACACTGACTAGCAGTGGCTCTCCAGGGCTGCAGCTAGGAATATTTCCAAGCTTACTTGGAGATGCTGGGAATTGAACCTGGGACCTTCTGCATGCAAAGCAGGTGCTCTGCCACTTTGCCACGGACCCTCCCAAGTTGTTCCAGGACAAGGTGGTACTCTAAAACACTTGCTTCAGAAAATACATTAGTGGGCCTGATAGAGCGAATAACTAAGGGTGTAATCCTATGCAAGTTTAGACAGAGAAAAGGCCTAGCTAGCTGGGGCACGCTGGGAATTGTAGGCCTTTCTTCTGTCTAAACTTGCATAGGATTGCACCTTAAAAGAATGTAAATTGCTATTAGTCAGGGGGTCAAACTAAATGACAATATTAAACTTTTAAGCTTCTGTAGAGATGAACACAGCAAACAAACTAATAAACCAATTATATTTCAGAGATGTACAATTTGCAATAGTCTTCAAAGAACATTCATGGGATCAAAGACCCCAGTTATTTTCAAGTAAATGAATAAATGGATATTATTTAATTTGGTGCCTCCATTTTGATCCAGACAGATGAGCAAAGTGTTTTACTTCCCCTTTCTTGCACGAGACGGTGTACTGTACTGGCTACTAAGAGACTGAGCTATGAGTCACTAAGTCCCCAGTTTGGATTTCGCCTCTGCCATGAACTCACTAGGCAGCCTCAGGCACGCCTCTCTCAGCCTCAGTCCTCCCATCCGCGTTATGGGGGACAAGAACACTGACTTCCCTTACAAGGCTGTTGCAAGGATTGTGATGCACTGCCATAAATAACGCACGTGAAGTGCTTTGAATACTGGAAAGCTCATACAACTGCTAAGTATTATTACTGCGTGCCTCCCCCTCCTTTCCCTTCATCGCTTAAAAACCACCCTTCTGAGCTACCCATCTAAAAGGTGAAGAAGAAAGTCGGCCTTACCTTAGGCAGGAAAGTTTTGATCATCAGATACATGCTGCGAACATTGAGATTCATTGTGAAGTCCCAGTCCTTTTCCTCGCAATCCAAAATGGTCCCATGATGGACAAATCTGGTACAAAAGAGGCATGGAAAAATAGATTATTGTCCCGTGCTTTGGAATATAGGGTGACAAGGCCTACCAGCCACGCCAGCTGAAGTTCTTTGGGCTTTGCAGATGCTAAAGCTGGGATGGGAAACCAGTGGCCCTCCAGATGCTGTTGGACTACAACTCCCATCATCTCTGACCATCGACTGGGGCTGATGGGAATTGGAGTGCAACACCATCTGGAGGGCCACAGGTTATCTCTATGTGCTACCAACTTACATGGGTTCCATAGCAATGCAAACGTTTGGGCTTGCCTCAAAGTATCTTGGGAAGTGTAGTTTGGTAAGGATGCTGAGAAATTCTGCATTAGAGAGAGAGAGATCCTTAGCTCCCTTCTCAGTCTCCAGGGGTTCCTTGCTGTGGGTGGGAATAACTAAAAATGTTCAACAGTGCAATCTTATGCATATCTACTCTGGAGAAAGCTCCCTTTAGTTCAGTGGGGCTTACTCCCAGTAAGTGTGCATAGGATTGCAGCCTAATGCTTCATTGTAGATATGCCTTAACACTTCTTCACTTCTGTACCAACAATTCCTCCTGTTTAAGAAGCTTAAACTTAGAATAAGGGCATTTCCCTTTGTTTTTATAAGTTATACGAAGCAGACTCTCCTTTAGTAGTAACAGAAAATAATAAAATTAAGCCAAAAGATTATGCTGCAGGTACTCAGTGTACTTGGGATTGTAAGGGGTGGGGTTAACCTTTTTCTCCTGACACGGTCCCCGCTGCCCAAGCTGCTATAAGTCCCAGGATGGGAGCTTTGCTTTGTGGGGGAAAAGAATTATGTCTGTCATGGTCAGAAAAAGTTTAAAATGATCTCCTGCATTCACCATGGTCGTGAACGACTACTGTGGCTATTACTTAGAAGAAGAAAACCCACTAGATGCATTAAATGTGACCACATATTTAACCATATCTAAGTGTGGCTCATCAGAGTTGTTAAGAACGTAAGGAAATAGGGCACAGTGCACAGTCTGCAAACACTCAATGCTGCAGCATTGCCAAAGCTAAATGTTAATATTATTAATAATGTCTGTTGAAAAAAAGCAAAACCAGACTGATTTTTACAAAGCATATTATTTATTTATTTAGTTTGTTTTATACCCCACCTTTCTACGGAGAAAAAATGGCACTCAAGGAAATGCAGTTAAAAGCATGACAAGGATATCTCACCCTGCAATATTGCACAGAACGTCAATTCTCTTCACTTCCTTGGCCAGATTTTCAATTTGTCCTTTGTTGGTGACATCCAGTACCCGAACCTGAATGCCTGTTAAGGATATTTATTTAAAATATGCTGCGGTACGGATTGCTATATTCTCATAATAAAGGAGGATTAGCTTCCACATCACAAGTGATGAATATGTACAGCCACAGGAAATATTGGGCCATGATTTATAGAACATGTAAGCCCCTTTACAAGTTTCTCCTATGTGTGTGTGTTGTGCGTGAGAGTGAGAGAGAAAGAGACAGAGGTTGGGTTTGCACGACACTTTAAGCCCACAGAGGCTCTGTAGTCTCTGTGGGATTAAAGTTGCCTGGGGCCCTGGCTGTGCCCGACTAAGGATCAGACACAGCAGAGGGGTCCAGAGGCACCGCCTCTCCCCTCGCCTCTGCTCAGTCCTCCCACCGGTATCCCAGGGGACACCACGCAGGAGCACTGAAATGAACGGGGATGACAGCTGCAGAATAGTGCGAAGCGGTACTTTTCTGCAGCTGTCAGAGGCCCCTTGCCCTTGCTTGGCACGGCCACTGCTCAGCTGAGTTGCAGCCTGGCCAAGCAAGGCCAACGAGCCCCATGGCGCTCAGCTTGCTCGAGAGGAAACCCAGCGCCACGGGGCTCATCCTTGGCTCTTTCTCGGTGTGGCCACCGCAGAGCTGAGCAGCGGCTGCACCGAGAAAGGGCAATGAGCAGGCGCACGGCAGACACCGGTGCGCGCCCCTCCCCACTCTTGCTGGGTGTGGCGCCTGTAGACACTGCACCCGGCAACAGTGGGGTGCGCGCGCGCTGGTGTCTACTATGTGCCTGCCATTTCGGCCAGCACTGAAAAGGAGGGAGCTTCAGGCAGCCAGCTGAAGCTTCTTCCTGTTCTGCGCTGGCCGAAATGCGGACAGGGAGAATTGCCTCCCGCTCCCTCCCGGACTAGCAAGATGGTCTCTAGCTAGTCCGGGAGAGAGGGGCAGCTGAGGAGTGCTCCTGCTTGTTCCCCCTCCCCCCTTTCCACCCCATCCCAGGAGGGGAGGGGGGAATAGTGCAGGGGGAACGATTCTCTCTGCTTGGCTTCCTAGGGAGTAAGCCAAGCAAAGAGGAATGTGCCAAATTGGTGCCGCTGCAGCAGCCAAAAGGAGCCCGAGAGCAAGGGCAGCTGGGTGCCTGGATCCTGCCTGCCGCCACCACCGCAGCCCTTTTGGGCTCCCCCCTGCGCTCCTGCTGATGCAGGACATCAGCAGGAGCATGTGGGGCGGGGGGGGGGGAAGCAGATGACAGCCGAGCCATGTGCCACTTGGGCACTTTGGCAGCTGTCATCTGCCAGAGTAGCAGCCCTTTTTTGCAGCTCTTGCCAAGGGGCTCTGTACCTTTTTGGCTTGTAAGTGGGTTACCATGTTGTCTGGGTCCGGACAACACACTAAGCCTACTAGGGTCTTCTAAACCCTAGAACAAGCCATGGCTTAGCAAGGTTGGTTAAGGGGACTCTCCTTAACCACCCTGACTAACCCTTCCCGGGTTCGCACGACACACTAAGCCTCCGTAGTAATTAGCATACTGAGGCTTAGCGTGTCACGTGAACCCAGTCAGAGAGAGAACAGCACCATGCTTACTGGTCCCAATCCCTGCATAGAGCCAAGTGTCTGAGAAGGTTGCCTCTGTACATATAGGTGCTCCACACAATTGGGAAGGTCAATTCCTAAACTCATGGAGCATCTACACATGCTGAACTGTATGCCCAGAGGCACCCCTCGGCTTAATGCACAGGGTGGTGCCAATGGGCATGGTCCCTCCTCCCCTCCCAGCACATTTACATATGGAGGGAACCTGTGAAAGGGACTCAAATGCTGTTGCCACTAGAAGGCAAAAGTGACTTACAGTGGCAAAGTGGACAATGAGCAGCTAGGCACATTTTGGAGAAGTAGCCAAGGGAAAAGCACAAGCAATTCACACATCCTTTTTCGTGCTCCCCGGGTAAAATACAAAGAGGGATTTTGCTCATCTCCCCCAGCAGCCACATCTGGAGTTAGGGTGGCCAGATGCAAAACAGCTGTGCAGAAGAGGGGATTTTGGCAGGCCTAGCATTCATTTACTCACTTAAGGAAGTGGGTGGGCCAGCTCCAAGGGCAACTGGCAGCGGGAGCAGCAGCTGCCTGCTCGCTCTCTATGGGTGGTGGATCGGGCAAGCAAGTAGAGCTGTGGGGAAGGCATTCTTGCTGAGCCCCCTCCTCCCGCAAAACGCTCTACTTCCAAATAACTCAAGCAATACCTGGATGGACTTCCAGTTCTCGGAGTTTGGGCTCATTGAGGTCTGTCGCAATGACCTCAGCTCCTTCCTTTGCAAAAGCCTTTGAAAACAAAACCATCAGTTGTTAATACCTAGACGGATTAAATCACAGGCTGCCTCCTACTTGCCATTCAGGCTTGGCTGGCTTGATATTTTTCAGTTTTGGCAAACTCAAGGTGGCTACATGTGGTCTCCCCTCCAAGCACTGACCAGACCCAGACCTGCTAAGCTTCAGCAGGGTGGCTGCCTCATGTGCCTTCAGACCATGCCCTGGGACCAAATGGAGAGTTGTTATTGAAACTTTCATCTTCAGCAGGTGAGGCTGTGGATGTGCTAAACCGGTGCCTGGCTGTGACAATGGACTGGATGAGGGCTAAGAAACTGAGGCTCAATCCAGACAAGACTGAGATGCTGTTACTGGGTGGTTCCTCTGAACGGATGGAGGGTGTTCAACCTGTTCTGGATAGGGTTGCACTCCCCTTGAAGGAGCAGGTTCGTAGCTTGGGGGTTCTCCTTGAGCCATCTTAGTCACTTGAGGCTGAGGTGGCCTCAGTGGCATGGAGTGCCTTCTACCAGCTTCGGCTGGTGGCCCAGCTATGCCCCTCCCTGGACAGGAATAGCCTGGTTTCAGTACTCCATGCTCTGGTAATCTCAAAGTTAGATTACTGCAATGCACTCTACGTGGGGGCTGCCCTTGAAGACTGTTCAGAAGCTGCAGCTTGTGCAAAACGCGGCAGCCAGACTAATCACTGGGACCAAAAGGTCCAAACATATAATACCTGTTTTGGTCCACTTGCACTGGCTGCCTGTATGCTTCCAAGCCCGATTCAAGGTGCTGGTTTTAACCTATAAAGGCCTACATGGCAATACTTGATGGAACGCCTCTCCCAACCACAATCTACCCGGACACTAAGTTCAACATCTGGGGCCTTTTTCCAACTGCCACCTCCGAGGGAGGCTTGGAGGGCAGCAACAAGGGGGAGGGCCTTTTCTGTGGTAGCCCCCAACTGTGGAACAAGGTCCCCCGAGGCCTGCCTGGCGCCAACCCTACTATCTTTTCGGTGCCAGGTTAAAACTGCCCTCTGCGTTGAGGTTTTTAACAACTAAATGGTACATAGTGGGGTGGTAAATTCTTTTAGAGGTCATGTTTTATTAACTTGTATTGAGTTTTTGTGACATTTTTAAAATTGGTTTTAATTTTTTATAATGTTTTTATTGTTTATATTTTATTGTACTCTATTGTACTTTTTAACTGATTGTTGTACACCACCCAGAGAGCTTCGGCTATTGGGCGGTATAGAAATTAAATAAATAAATACAGTCGGTAGAGAGCAAACTCTCAAGGAATGCCCTCGGAATGACACACCGTCCATTTGCATTAATAGTTCATAGATTTCATAGATCATAGAGTTGGAAGGGGCCTACAAGGCCATCGAGTCCAACCCCCTGCTCAATGCAGGAAACTAGAGGAGGGGTGTCCCATCCAAATAATAACCAGGCCTGACCCTGCTTAGCTTCCCATACTCAGACAAGCTGAGCCAGCGTAAGCCACAGGCCTGTTGCCTTTCTTGTTTTTCCAGTATATAACCTCCATATATATAAATACATGTATTCAATGGGATTTACATGCCCATACATTTGGCTAGATCAGTGTTCTCCAACCTTGGGTCCCTAGATGTTTTTGGCCTACAACTCCCAGCATGCTGGGAGTTCATAGAATCATAGAATAGTAGAGTTGGAAGGGGCCTACCAGGCCATCGAGTCCAACCCCCTGCTCAATGCAGGAATCCAGGTCAAAGCATCCCCGACAGATGGCTGTCCAGCTGCACCTTGAATGCCTCCAGAGTGGGAGAGCCCACCACCTCCCTAGGTAGTTGGTTCCATTGCCTTATTGCTCTGACAGTCAGGAAATTTTTCCTGATGTTTAGGTGGAATCTGGGGTTCCTGTAACTTGAGCCCATTATTCCGTGTCCTGCAAACTGGGATGATCGAGAAGAGATCCTGGCCCAAACAAACCTGCTTCTGAAAAGAGCTGTTGAGTACGTTGGCATCTTTACAGCCATTGACTCTGTTCACATGTCACAATAAGCCAGGGTTCCTCCAGGCATGCTACATGCTGCCCGATCACTCCTGATGCAAGTGGGAGCAGCTCAACAAACCATGGACCTTGGTTTGTTGTTGGGTTTTTTCCTCCGGCTTGCTGGGGAGGGAGAGACAAGCCAGAGGTTTAGGTTTGCACATCACGCTAAACCACGGCCCAGAGGAGGAACCCTGGCTTATCATGACATACAAGCCCTCCCAGTGAAAAATTCTTATGCGAATGGTTTGTGTTCGAAGACAGAATTGTGACCTCCTCAGATAAGCAGCGACATTAGTTTCCGGGGAAAACTATATTTGATATTATTAGTGTATGCCTTTCCACATCAAAATTAAAAGCTTCATTACACTCCACTTTTAATATCCACTGTAGACAACAAATATATTGGCCGAAAAAGAAATCATATATGCTATGATGGCTATATAGCCAAAATGGGGATACCGAGAAACAAAAGGGAGGTATTAACATATACAGTATGGAGAATTCCAAGAATAAGAAAAAACATCTTTAGGAAAAAAGCCTACCGGGGTTAAAAACAACTACCCTAAAACAGCCAATGAGAAATGAGCATGCTAAGTGGCCACAGAATGCTGTATCTGTTGTGGTGAGAAAAAGTGGAAAATTGTGGGAGGGGGCAATGGAATGGAGTATTGTGTAAGAAGCACTGGCTGGCGCACTGGACAGGAGCAATCAGCACTGCAACATTTTGTTGCAGGTCCCTCTTGCCCCAATAGTATCCTATTCCTTTAAAAATAGCTCGTGAAAATGTGCATGGATAGAAAATGAATTTTAGCACCTCTGTGTTCCAAAAACGGTGCTCTTGGGACTATTCTTGCTCATTTCAAGTTTTTTTTAAAAAAATTATATTTATACCCCACCTTTTTTCCTGCAAGGAACCCAAGGTGGCTTACATAATCCTCCTCCTCCTCCTCTCCATTTTATCCTCACAACAACCCTGTGAGGTAGGTTAGGCTGAGAGACCGTGACTGGCCCAAAGTCACCCAGGGAGCTTCATGGCTGAGTGGGGACTAGAACCCAGATCTCCTGAGTCTGTAAGCACCTTGAAAACAATGCAGTGATTACTAGAAGCCAGCATGGATTTGTCAAGAACAAATCCTGTCAGACTAATCTGATCTCATTTTTTGATCGGGTAACCTCCCTTGTGGACTGTGGGAATGCTGTGGACATTATATATCTGGACTTCAGCAAAGCTTTCGACAAAGTGCCTCATGATATCCTGATTAGTAAGCTAGCTAAGAGTGGGCTAGATGGAACAACTATCAGGTGGATCCACAATTGGCTACAGAATCGGACTCAAAGAGTGCTTATCAATGGTTCCTTCTCAAACTGGGGAGAGGTAACAAGCGGGGTACCACAGGGCTCGGTCCTGGGCCCGGTGCTCTTCAACATTTTTATTAATGACTTGGATCAGGAGGTACAGGGAATGCTTATCAAATTTGCAGATGACACAAAGTTGGGTGGAACAGCTAATACTCTGGAAGACAGAAACAAAATTCAAAGTGACCTTGATAGGCTGGAGTGCTGGGCCGAAAACAACAGAATGAAATTTAATAGAGATAAATGCCAAGTGCTGCACCTAGGGAGAGGAAACCAAATGCAGAGTTACAGAATGGGGGACACTTGGCTAAACAATACTACAAGTGAGAAGGATCTTGGAATTGTGGTAGAGCCAGCAATGCGATGTGGCTGCAAAGAAGGCAAATGCAATTTTGGGCTGTATTAATAGAAGTATAGCTTCCAAATCGTGGGAAGTGATAATTCCCCTTTACTCGGCACTGGTTAGGCCTCATCTTGAGGACTGTGTCCAGTTCTGGGTACCTCACTTTAAGAAGGACATAGACAAACTGGAGAGGGTTCAGAGGAGGGCAACAAGGATGATAAAGGGACTGGAAACAAGGCCCTATGACAGTGATGGAGAACCTTTTTGAGCCCAGGTGCCCAAACTGCAACACAAAACCAACTTATTTATTTCAAAGTGCCAACACTGCAATTAAACCTGAATACCGAGGTTTTAGTTTTAGAAAAACAACTCATACAGTTGTCCGAACTAATTAACATCCTTTGTCTTAAAAGAAAAACACAATAACAGAGCTTTCAATGATAAAAACAGTTTTTTGTTGAAAAAAAAATCAACTCAAAAAATTATTATAGTACTACATTGTACACATAGCCTGAAGGGAATTTATACAAACTTTTAAAATAATTAGGCACATGTATTTTTGGATAAGGGATTCTCAACTTGTAATATGATTATATGCCAGACTGAAATTGTACAGGGCAAGCTTTACCCCGGGTCCTTTCCCTGCTTCTACAGGTGTCGGATTAGTAAAAGTAAAAGTCAACCTGTACTAGGATGAACAAGATAAACAAGAAAACTAAACATGCTTAACACATTTTAAACACTTTATGTCTTGGGCTGCAAACACTGCATTAGGTAAAAGCTTGCATTGGGCATGCTTTTGCACAATTAATGTGATTTTTGCTGTTGCATGCATGCTGATAATTTGTCAAACCTTGGCTCATACTCCGTTAGTTTGAGAGCAACACATGCAGCACTCAGGTCAACTGTTAGGGCTTTACATCCAAGCCATGCTCTGTGCATCATTCTTCAAAATCTTTTAAATGTGATAACAATAATGTAGAAAAGAATTCTGTAACAGGAATTCTAGAATAAAATCATTCTGTTCCACACTGTGAGAAAGAACAAGATCATTAGTGTTTTGCAGAAGGGGACGGTCTTTTCGCGATCTGGTGACCAATGGCTCAAGTGCCCACAGAGAGGTCCCTGCGTGCCAGCTGTGGCACCCGTGCCATAGGTTCGCCATCACTGCCCTATGAGGAGAGACTGAAAGAACTGGGCATGTTTAGCCTTCAGAAGAGGAGACTGAGGGGAGATATGATCGCACTCTTCCAGTATTTGAAGGGATGTCACACAAAGGAGGGCCAGGATCTCTTCTCCATCATCCCAGTTTGTAGGACACGGAATAATGGGCTCAAGTTACAGGAACCTAGATTCCACCTAAACATCAGGAAAAAATTCCTGACTGTCAGAGCAATAAGACAATGGAATCAACTACCTAGGGAGGTGGTGGGCTCTCCCACTCTGGAGGCATTCAAGGTGCAGCTGGACAGACATCTGTCAGAGATGCTTTGACCTGGATTCCTGCATTGAGCAGGGGGTTGGACTCGATGGCCTTGTAGGCCCCTTCCAACTCTACTTTTCTATGATTCTATGATTCTATTGAGTCCCAGTCCAACCATACCGGCTTAGGATTCAGTAGGATTCATTTCAGTAATAGGAACATAGGAAGCTGACTTATCCTGAGTTAGACCATCGGTCCATCTAGCCCAGTATTGTCAACACTGACTGGCAGCAGCTCTCCAGGGTTTTCAGGCAGGACTTTTCTCCTAGCCACACCTGGAGATTGAACCTGCATACAAAGCAGCTGCTCAGCCACCGAGCTACCCTCCCTCCCAATGCTCCTTGTATAGGTCTCTTCCTAGAGAAAGGAATTGAAGGCCTATCAGCACAACAATCCAAGATTATAATGTTTTCCCTATGTAACCTATGTAATTTAAGGCAGACTTCTGGCCTCCTTGATTTCAAGCTTGACCCTTCAATGCTTGTTTTTAGATGGCTGTGAACCAAAAACACCACCACTTGCGCCAGCCACTTCTTTTATGGAACAAAACCAGTTTGCACAAAGGCATTTAGTATAACGGGAGCAGATTTACAGAGATGTTACGTTACACATTTTTGTGAAGAACTTAGCATTTGGTTTAAAATCTAGGAAGCAAATTGCACAACCTCCCCACCCGGCCCCCAAAGAGGGAATCCAATGAATCATTGCCAGACTTACGAGAGCCACAGCGCGGCCAATTCCTTGGGCTGCACCAGACAGCAGTATTACTTTCCCATCAAGCCGCCCCATCGTGCACCCTGTAGGTGGGTTCAAACAGATTGTGGCATCTCATCAGTGGATGTTGATTAGAGAAGGAACCAGCAGTGCAACCAGGGCTGGATCCTGGAGCCCAAGTTCAAGGTCCCTTAGCAGGGGCAGTGCTAGGTACCGAAAAGATCCTAGGCTCAGGTCCACAGGACCACCAAAAAAACATACAAACAAAAAAGCATAAATTTGCATATGCTAATTTACATATGCTCTAAAGTCTCTCTCTCTGTGTCTTTAAATGACCCTGTCTCCTAAGGACACCCCTATTTGTAAAATGAGATGTATGGTCAGGGGAGAGGAGGGTATTTGATTTCAGAAAAAAACCTCAGACAGAAAGATTCATGCTCCCATCCCCACCCACCCCCAGGTTAGCTGCACCTGCTTTCAGAATGTCTTCATAGATTTCATAATAGAGTTGGGCAGGGGCCTACAAGGCCATCGAGTCCAACCCCCTGCTCAATGCAGGAAACTAGAGGAGGGGTCTCCCATCCAAGTAATAACCAGACCTGACCCTGCTTAGCTTTCCACGCTCAGACAAGCTGAGCCAGCGTCTGTTCAGGGCCAGGTTCTTCCTGAGATAGTAACTTTTTCATAGCAAATCTGGAAACAGATGCCTATTCAAGTATACCGCATGATATAAGATGCAAAACATACCAAACCTCTTCGGAGGTACATTCTAGAATTTATCTAATGAAAAATAGCGGGTGCAGAAACAAATGATTAGGCATTTGATGAGACTCTTGCTTTGGTTCCTTATATCTCAGACGACACCCCAAAAAAGGCAGAGAGATACTTCCGTATGCTAAAGACACAGAAACCTGCAGATGAATTCTCTCACAGCTTCTAAACCACAATTCATGCCCAGTTGCATTTGAAAGACTATTGTTACTTAAACGCCAAGAACAAAGGCAGCAACAAGTAAACTCACCACAGGAACCCAGGGACGACTGGTTTCGAAGACCTTTGCCCAGGAGGCGGTTCCATTTTTCCGACAGCATGCTGGGATTTGTAGTCAAGTGGCAAATTACTTTTGAATACGTAATTCATTACAGCTGTAGCAGTTTACGTATATGCTGCCATCTAGTGAGAGTCTGCATTAAAACTAGTTTATGGCAACAAAGAAAAGCATAGGCACCACCAGACTGCTTCTGCTGAAACAAGATAGCAGGACTGATTTGGACAGTTTTCAGTTCATTGGAGCTTAAACCACTCCAGTATAGCTAGAATGCATATAGCTAGAATCAATGTTACTGTTCATAGCAGAAGTGGATTTACCAAAATGCTAGGTTTAGGATTGCCAGCAGGTCAGATTTTTCATCTTCTTAGTCAATTGACAGAATCAGAAGATGCAATTAATAAAAATTGTCAAGTAGAGTTGATCTTGTTACTAATATGCGTGAGCTGTCATAGCACACACATGTGCACTAAGACATACTATGTTGCTGTGGCTGCATTTATTATATAATGCGCATGGATGCACTGTGACTAGAAATCTCCTAATAACTCATGTGGTAGGTGCTATTTAGTAGGGTGCTTTTAACAGTAGGATGGTCTCACCCTGCCTCATCAGAGGGCTGGCCCTAGCTCTACCCTCTGATTCATCTGTACAGTTAAGGCTAACACACATGCAAATCGCCTTGGTTATTCTTCCAACAATTGTACAGCTTTGTTTCAGGCAGCAGACTGAGTGGTGGTGGTTGGGATCAGGGGTGACTGGGATCACTGCCGGGCTGTCCTCCACCCTTCCGCCTGGTTTGCATTGCCACCATAGCCACATCCCACTGGTCAGCCACCTGGCTGGTGGCTGTCACTGCACCTTTTCCTGCCCGCTGTGGAGCAGTGCTGTCGTTTTGGCATTTGCTGCTGCAGGGTTACTGGTGGCGGCGGGTACATCCTCCTCAGTCGGTCCAATGGTTTGTGCCTGGCCCTTTTTGTTTGTTTAAATTTCAGGGGAAAGCATGAACGTAGTCCCCCACTACCACAAATTATGCAGTCAAGTTTCCCGCATTTGGGGAACTCGCAGGGGTCAGCACACCCAGAGTGCAATGGATGAGCCTGGGAAAACCACCTTCATGATCAGTGTGGCGTAGTGGTTAGAATGTTGGACTGGGACTCGGGAAATCCGGGTTCTAGTCCCCGCTCGGCCATGAAACTCACTGGGTGACTTTGGGCCAGTCACTGCCTCTCAGCCTAACCTACCTCACAGGGTTGTTGTGAGGATAAAACGGAGAGGAGGAGGAGGATTATGTAAGCTGCCTTGGGTTCCTTTCAGGAAAAAAGGTGGGGTATAAATATTCTATATAAATAAAAATGTAAATGTTTGTTTGTTCAAAATCTTAAATCTCCGAAAGTTCTTCACCGATTGCTTTGAAATTTTGACACAACATTGCATTCGAATACGCACATGTTTTTATCTACCTACTATTACTATTATATAGATGTCACACCTGTGACAGGTTAAAACATGCTTTTTTGAAAAACAGCGCCATCTGCTGGACGTAAAAACAACACACACTATACTAAATATTAGTGCCTATTTACACATGGAATGCGAGTAGCAAATCATTTGAACGATGCAAACGAGGAGAGCGAGTCGACAGACAACCTGGCATATTCAAAGAAACTACGATAGGCAGACTGTACACCATGCATCCCAATCAAGATGAATGCTTCTTTCTTCGCATGCTGCTGGTAAATGTGCCCGGTGCAACGTCTTTCCAGCAATTGAGAATTGTCAACGGCGTTACACATGCCACTTTCCGCAGTGCATGTCAAGCTCTGAATTTATTGGAGAACGACCGACACTGGGATGTATGCATTAATGATGCGTGCAACACGTCACATCCAAATCAAATTCGTGCATTGTTTGCAATCATATTGACTGCCTGCTCTCCTTCATCTCCAACAGAGTTATGGGAGAAATATAAATCGCACATGGCTGAAGATATTTTCCATCGAATACGCAAGGAAAATTCAAATATGAACATGGATTTCACAGCAGAAATCTACAACGAAGCATTGATAATGATTGAAGATTTGTGCTTAGAAATCACGAACAAACTTCTCAATCAATTGGGAATGCCATCACCGAATCGATCTGCTGCTGCTTCGTTCGATATAGAATTGCGTCGTGAACAAAATTACAACATGGGTGATCTTTTGTCGTATGTGCAATCAAATATTCCTAAGCTAACGCTTGAGCAAGAACGCATTTACGATCAAATAATACAAACTGTCAATAACAGGGTTGGAGAAATCTTCTTCTTAGATGTGCCAGGAGGAACTGGTAAAACGTTCCTGTTTATTTATTTATTTATTATTTAATACATTTTTATACCGCCCAATAGCCGAAGCTCTCTGGGCGGTTTACAACAGTTAAAATCATAAAATACAATATAAAATATAAAATTTAAAAACACAGATTAAAAACAAACAGCAGAGCTAGCAGCAGCAGTTACAATAACGGAATTAAAAACAATTACAAGATTAAAATGATTAAAATGATTAAAATGCCTGGGAGAACAGAAAGGTCTTCACCTGGCGCCGGAAAGAATACAAAGTAGGCGCCAGGCGAACCTCTTTGGGGAGCTCATTCCATAACTGGGGTGCCACAGCAGAAAAGGCCCTCCTCCTAGTAGCCACCTGCCTCACTTCCTTTGGCAGGGGCTCTCGGAGAAGGACCGCTGAGGAAGATCTTAGTGTCCGGGCAGGTACATATGGGAGGAGGCGATCCTTCAGATACCCTGGCCCCAAGCCGTTTAGGGCTTTAAATGTTAGCACCAGCACTTTGAATCGGGCCCAGAAACAGACTGGCAGCCAGTGCAGATGAGAAAGCACTGGCATAATATGTTCTCGTTGGCCAGTCCCGGTTAATAATCTTGCTGCCCTATTTTGGATCAGCTGAAGTTTCCGGACCGTTTTCAAAGGCAGCCCCACGTATAACACATTGCAGTAATCCAAATGAGAGGTTACCAGAGCATGGCTAACTGTAGCTAGGCTATCTCTGTCCAGATAAGGACGTAGTTGGTATATCAGCCTAAGCTGATAAAAGGTGCTCCGTGCCACCGAGTTGATCTGTGCCTCAAGTGACAGTTGGGGATCCAAGAGCACCCCCAACCTGATCCTTCAGGGGGAGTGCAACCCCATCCAGAACTGGTTGAATATCACTTAGCCGGGCAGACGAACCACCCACTAACAGTACCTCTGTCTTATCTGAATTGAATCTGTTTATTAGCCCTCATCCAGTCCATTATTGTGTCCAGGCACTGATTCAGAACAGCCACTGCCTCACCTGGATTTGATGAAAAGGAGAGATAGCGCTGGGTGTCATCTGCATATTGATGACACCTCAGCCCACACCTCCGAATAACCTCTGCCAGTGGTTTCATGTAGATGTTAAACAGCATAGGGGATAAAATAGAGCCCTGTGGCACCCCATGGCATAACTGCCAAGGGACAGAGCAGTAATCCCCCAGCACTGTAATAAGCCATGATGGGCAAGGGTCAAGCACACAGGTGGTAGACCGGACTTGGCCAAGCACCTTGTCCACATCCTCGGGCCTCAATAACTGAAATTCATCCAATAAAACCGGACCAGACGGTGTTCTGGACACCTCTACTAAAGGAGCTGCACTAACTGTGGTGTCCAATTCATGACGAATTTGAGCGACTTTATCTTCAAAGTGCCGTGCAAACTCGTCACAGCGTGCTACTGAGGGTTCTATCATTTCTCTCGCTGGGCCAGAGTGTAAAAGGCCACGGACCACTTGGAAAAGCGCCGCTGGACGGCACTGAGATGCAATGGTAGTGGAAAAGAATTCTCTCTTCACCACCCTCACCGCCACAGAATAGGCTCGATAATGAGCTCTAACCTGTGTTCGGTCAAATTCAGCACGAGTTCTCCTGCATTCCAGCCGTCTTCCCTCTTGCTTCATTGCCCTCAGCTCTGGTGTGTACCAGGGAGCTGGCCAGTCTCTGCCCAGAGGGAGAGGGCGCTTGGACGCGATCGTGTCCACCGCCCGGGTCATCTCTGCATTCCACAGAGCAACCTGGGCTTCAACAGGACCGCCAGCCATACCAGCAGGAAAATCCCCCAGAGCCCTCTGGAATCCATTAACCTCCGGGGGCGGACCATTTTAATAGGCCCCCCACCCTTGCGGAGGGGAAACGCTGCTGAAAGTCTAAACCTCAATAATTAGACCAAAATGACATTGCCTTAGCTCTTGCGTCGTCCGGAATAGCTGCGCCTGCGACATTGCTACCAGGTGGAAGAACTGCTCATTCCGCTTTGAAATTGCCATTGAACATGCAATTCATTGGAACTCCCACGTGCAACATTTCCAAAGCATCCGGCATGGGAAAAGTATTGCAGAAATGCAAACTTATTGTTTGGGATGAATGCACAATGGCGCACAAAAAATCGCTCGAGGCTCTGGATTGATCATTGCACAATTTGCGTGGAAATATCAGACCATTTGGGAACGCATTAATATTGCTTGCAGGAGATTTCAGGCAAACATTACCTGTAATGCCTCGATCAACACCACGGCAAACCAGACAATCTCTATATCTGCACAGACAATGGAACAAAAAATATTGTATACCCACAAGCATTGTGAAATTAAACATATTAGAAACGTGCGCTTTCTCTTTTCTTTCTTTTCCATTTAACTAGACTGAGCCACAGCAACGCGTGGCCGGGTACAGCTAGTGATAAATAAATAAATAAATAATCATGGTGTCTCCCCTGCCAGGTAAGTGCCTGGCCCTGGTCTCAGCCCCTGCAGCAAAGCTGAATGACTGCCTATCATCTTGCCTGGGTCACCTCAAATTCACACTTAGATTTCATAGACCATAGAGTTGGAAGGAGCCTACAAGGTTATCGAGTCCAACCCCCTGCTCAATGCAGGAAACTAGAGGAGGGGTCTCCCATCCAAGTAATAACCAGGCTTGACCCTGCTTAGCTTTCCACGCTCAGACAAGCTGAGCCAGCGTAAGCCTCCCTGACCTAAAATGCAAACCAGAGCAGTTTGCCGCTGAAATCCATACGTTCAGAAGTCTGTGATGCAGTTTGCCAGAATAAAAGTGCACAAGTATGTTAAAAATGCTTGCATTTCAAAAAAAGGCGCACAAAATGCATTTTTTTGCAAAAGTGCACACATTATTTATTTATTATATTTATACCCCGCCAATCCTCCTCCTCCTCTCCATTTTACCCTCACAACAACCCTGTGAGGTAGGTTAGGCTGAGAGTCAGTAACTGGCCCAAAGTCTCCCAGTGAGTTTCATGGCCGAGCGGGGACTAGAACTCGGATCTCCAGAGTCCCAGTCCAAAACTCTAACCGCTACGCCACACATGTATATTTGGAAAAAATGCATACAAAAATGCGAATTTAAAAAATGGGCACAAAATGCAAACAAATTTTCCATGGAGACCTTTTGGGGGGGGGGGAATCCAATGGTACAGAACAAACTTAGCACTGGAAAAATGAGATCTGAGCAAAATTGAGCTTGTCAGGTTCACTCATCCCCAGTTGAGAAGTGAGTATGGTTCATGGGTCAGCAATGTGTACCCCAACTATTTTAATATTTAGTACAAGACACAGTGGTAGTGGTCAGCTAATCTTACTTGCTGAACAAGATGCTGCTGAGGGGCTGCAGACCATGATGCACGCTAAGTGCTACAGAAAGAAAAAGTTCAGTCCTGTACAAAGGTTAACCCATTCATTCCAGAAGAGAGAGAAAAAAGATCCTGCAAATTTAGCTACCGGTAAGTACAGCAAATATTTACATGTACTTTGCCAAAACATCAACTAAAAATCCTGTTTAGGCTTTTCCTTTAGCTCTGGCTTCTGATATTTTATCAGCAATTTCCACATTCTTATATACCAGCCATTGTAGCCTTGAGGTCCTGAAACGCTAAAAAAATTGCAATCATTTGTATAGAGCATCAGGAATTGCCATGTGCCCTTTGTCAATATTCAGTAAGATGATTTTGCCTATATAATTTTGCCTGTCTAATCTAGGATTAAGACCTCACATGCAGTTTTCTTCTTTAGAAGCATGATGAACCAAATAAATTGAGCTGTAATTCCACACACACAATATCATCCAGGCTGTATGCTGAGCACAATAGCTTTCTGCCAGAGATTAAAGTAAACAAAGCAGTACTCATTCCCTGCTCAAGAGGCTCCATGAAATTCTTTTGCTATCAGAACGAAAAAAAGCCTGTTGCCATGAATTTGGGAGAATAACCTAGATTCATAACCTGCAATGGAGGTTCGGAATATACCCAATTAACTAAATTTAATACAATAGACTTATGAGTGGGGCTTTAAAAAGCTTTATTGAGTAATGATTGCAAACTTGTATGTGTATTATATTGCATAGGGATTGCATTACTCCAAAATTGAAACAGCACCTACATAAACACTGTGGCCTAAAATTACCGGAAAGATCATTTGATCCAAATATAGTTATATTTTTACTGGATATCCTCTAGAGCAGTGTTCTCCAACCTTGGGTCCCCAGAGGTTTTTGGCCTACAACTCCCAGCATGGGGCATGCTGGGAGTTGTAGGCCAAAAACCTCTGGGGACCCAAGGTTGGAGAACACTGCTCTAGAGAAAAGGCTTTACAAAAGACTTATTTGCATTGGTGCGGGGGAGGGGTGTGGGACAAAGAGAAGAACCAGTTACACGGATATCTGGATCCTCAGTTTTTGTGCTAACACATTTGATTGTAATGTGAACATCATGGGCTAGATCCAGACTTCGTCACGCTTAGAATAAACCCACTGAAATCAACAGGACAAGTCAGTCATGACTTACCTAAGCCCCATTGATTTCAATGGGTCTTCTCTAGGTATGACTAAATCTGGACCTAGTCCAATGTCATTAGTGACTCACTGCTGACTAGTTACACCAGGTGTGGCCCTCCAATTGTTTCAGCCTACAACTCCTCTCTGCAGTAGCCAGTATAGCCAACAGTGAGGGATGATGGGATTTGTAGACCGAAACATCTGGAGGGCCACAGGTTGCCCTCGCCTGAGTTACACGGTACTTTACTAACATAAATTTGCACCATCAACACAATAAAAATATCCTTCATTCTGTGATCTTTGCTGAGGTATGCTACAAGGGGTATTGTTCTGCTGAAGCTGCAATGGATCTGTTTGATTGTGGTCACAGTGCTGAACTTCACCCCCCATGGATGTGTTTTGTTATTAAACCTGTCTCAAGCAGGTTTTTAAGTGCTTTAGAAAGGATGTTTAGGTGTAAAAACAATTCCATGGTAGATTACCAATATAAAATAGTTCACCATATTCAGTTCTTCTAACTGTCATACAATAGGGAACTCCTTTCACAAAAGAATGCATGGGGGGCCAGGCATTCAAAACCATATGCGTGTACAGATGTATGTGCATAGAACTTCTCCATGTGAGGGGGATCTTGGCTTAATCAGAACCCGCTCTTGCATGGACTCCTGCATGTGGACATTTCTATGTGCATATGACTGAACACACAGCCAATTGGTGTGTCCGGTGCGAGGCTACGACCCTGCAATCCCTCATGTTCTTTGGATGCATGTGGGGGGGTTAAGAGAAGCTCCCTACTCTAAATTAACAATGTACACCTCTAACAGTTTTGAGTGGAGAAAAGGCAGAGAAAAGGCAGGCAGAGCTAACAGGAAAAGAGGAACAAATGGTTGTTAAGTTTTAGAGGAGCCCTGTAGAAAAGTGACTTCAGTTAAGAATAGAAATATTTGTGCAAAACCCTTTTATTTATACATTTCTAAAATGCAATACAAAATGGATCTGTAGCAGGTAAAACTCCCCAAAAGGAGAAAAGAGCAGAAAAGAAAACATATATATGATATATCAGAAAGGACAAAGACAAAGCAGTGTTTCCTCTGTACAGACAAAACTGAGCAAAATCTAGTGGTTTTGTCCAGAAAGTATATTTAGAATCCACAGAAGAACCAGAGTGTTATTGTGTCTTGCAGTTGGGGGCATCATCTTTATTTGCAGTTGCAATCCAATGCTTGAGATTGCTTTCCGTGGATTCTGCTACTGTAGATCTTGTGTCTGTCCAAGACAAGAACATTTAGAAGTTATTTTAATTTTTTTAAAAACAACAACGGCTGGTATCAAGTACATGCTTTCAAAACATGTGTAAATATTAGATACATCCAAAGGAAAAATAAAACCCTGCACAGGCCTCTTGGCCCTGATATAAAGCTTAGAACAATACAGCATTACCCTTTATGACAATGTGTTTGTAAGTCATAATACAAGAAGACATTGAGTTGAACTTTATAATTTAAAACAGGGGTGCAAAAAGTGTGCCCCCCAGGCTGAAGGCAGCCCTGCCCCCACACCGTGTCTGGTGGTCCCCCAGATCCCCAGTGTCCGCTGAAGCCAAAAAACTATGGCAGCACTCAAAAAAAGTAAACACTCTAGGAACAGGCTCTACGGTTCCTGCCATAGAAAACTCATTCCTAGAGCATTCAGAAGGGTGCTAGGATGCCGTACTCAAAGGCTCCTGCCTAATTCCTAGGACACTCTGGGAATGCTCTAGGAATGGGGCTTCTATGGAAGGAGTCATAGAGCTCCATTCCTACAGTCTGGAGGTAAGGCTATTTCCTGCCTAGGATCCCAGGAAATAGCTAGCATTTCCCACTTGAAGCAGTGGTTGGGGTGGGGGAGCAGCTGCAGCTGTGTGTGTGTTTTGTGTGAAAGTGTGTGCATATGCAGCCCCACCTGCACAGCAGATATCTGATGTGGCCCTCAGGGCCAAAAAGTTTGTGCACTCCATATTTAAAATGAAGTGTCAGACAGTGCGTTGTATGTTGTATGCTAGATGTTTTGCAATTAAATTGACTCTAGTGCCGCTGAAAACAAGGTATTTATTTAAAATATTTATATACTGCCCTTCATTATCAAATCACAGGGCAGCGTACGTTATTTTGCAGGAGGAGAGGAAGATTAAGAGTTGTATCGGAAGGAGTGATGGTTACAGAATTAGATTGCCAAAATTTGCAGACAAGGACGGATGGGTGCATTGCAACTATACTACAAGGCGGGTTAAAACGCGTCTCACGTCTCTCAAAAGATGTTGCTTTCTAGGATTGGAGAGTTTTTGATCATGACAACCTAACTAGTTTCAAATATTTAGTACACCCACACGCTTCCAGGATTAAAAGGGCACAGGCAGAGATAATTTGTCACCAGCTCACTACTAGGGATTCCAAGTTGAACCAAGATGCCAATAAACAGTGAAACTGCAAAGAGGGGGAAACTGTGCCATCAAGCTGGGGCTGGGGTGTGTGTGTGTGATTTGAGAAAGCAAAGCCTGTGGGTCAATTTGAACAAGATTTCAGAGGCATTTTAGGGGGGGGGGGAGGAGACACACACCTTTCTTAAACAAATCAGAACTGCTTCAGACAATTCACACAGCCTAAATCTACTGAGCACATCAACAGGCCATCTACTCAGAAAATCCTATGGCTTGCTTTAAGGGGCCAATTTCAACCCCTCAGAAGTCACACTGCTGCTGAACTTTAGTGGCAGCAGCAGCAGAACCATTGGCAGTTTGCCACCAAATTCCACATGCCTTGTTTGAAAGCTACACTTGGCCTTTTCAGGCCACCACTGTGGTTTGCTGCTGAAATGTGGCAGCAAACCACTGTTCGTTTTGCTGCTGTTGCCACAGCAGCAAATTTGGGGGTCGGGGTGGGGACCACACTTTAGGCCGAGGGGGGCACATGGGGCCTGCATGTTGCCCACCCCTGCTTTAGATAATGCAATGCTAACTATGCAAGTTGGTACCAGGTATTATCACAATACTCAGGATATCAGTTCTAGAACTTGAGGCTGCATGTATGAAGACTTTGAGCATTCCCAAGAAGCAGAACAGTATGCTCCTCCTACCCTACTACATCCATGTGTCTTCTTGCAGTCTTTCCTGCTTCTAGCTGTAGCAGTTAGGCTATCATTCTAATCCACCGGCAAATGGGAAAGGATGGGCCAAAAGGCTAACTGAACACTGGCAAAAGGAAGGCGTCACCGCTACTGCCTGCTGGCTTGCCGCTTTCAAAGCTACCTGCTCTGAATCTGGGACGTCTAACAGCACCTAAGCAACCAAAGTGTTCAGGTATTCAACAGCCAAGTTTAATTTGTTTGCTATGGGTAGGGCTGGCATCAAGGGTCGGCACGGTTGGGCACCTGCTGACGGCCTACACCCTAGCAGGGGCCCATTGACAAGAGCCCCCTAGAGTTGCTCCTTCTCTTCAGCTTTGCAAGCAACCTGCTTGTTCACCTGCCTCCCGCTCTGGTCCAGACAATGGCGGTGGTGAGAAGGAGGAGCGGTAGATGCCACTGCCTGCTTGCTTGCTCACTCAAGCAAAGAAGTGGTATCAGTGATGAGAAAGAGGATGAGGAGTGATAGCAGCTGACAATGGTGCTGAGAAGGTAGGCTCAATGGGGGAGTGGGGCCATTTGCCCGAAGGCCCTCCAAAACACGGGAGGCAGTAGTGGTTATGGGCTTTTACATGACTGATCACATGGCAATGGCTCTCATATGATTTGGTTAGGGGACCACAATCTATGCATTTTCCTTAGAGAGGTGCTTTACTCCAAGGCAGGCCCCAAGAGCATATTATGGCATCACTTACCTGTAAGAGTTCCTAAGCGTGAGTTATCAAAGAAACTTGTTGGACAGTTCGGTGGGGGAGTGTCCAAGGGTAAAACTGGCTTCAGAGAGCTCTCCTTGGAGGGAGAACATGATACGTCCGATAATGAAGGAGGCGCCGTTTTCCTTGGAGACTTGAGTCTTTGGTCCTCGCCAGTGTCTCTTGAGGATTTGTCCCTCCTCTTCAACGCTCGCTCCTTCCACTTCTTAACTTCCTCTTTCAAGACAAGTTCATTTCTTAAAACATGAACATGGCAGGTTGAGAGATGTAGTCACCTGGTGTTTGACTCAAGGCCGTTAGCCTATAAAACCCACTTCTTACAAGCAGAGGAAAAGGCTTGGTGTTTAGAATGAGAAGACTGGTGGTGGCACCTCAGCGACTTCCACCAGCTAGATACTGCTCACACAGAGTGTTTCTCATGGCTCTTTCAGGGTTGCCACTAAAATTTTATTTTTCATTTCCCTGACTTTTCCTGACCAACATTTGTCAATTTCCCTGACCGCCATTCAAATATAACCACAAGTTAAAAAATGAATAGGTCGTGTTGCATTAATGCAAGGCTTAATGAAATGTTCCACTCTACAACTACACAAGACTCAACTGCAAAAATATTTGTCAAAGTAAGGCCCTGTTGCCCTGGTTTCTACGGAAAAGCTGCAGCGCAGGGTCCCCAGGCCGGCATCACTTCTGGCCAGCCGGAAGTGACGCGACGGGACCATCGCGGCCGGCTCGGCACAGACTGGCGAGCAGGGCCTGGGACCCAGAAAGGCCTGTTCTCTTCGGGCGGGTGTGAGCGGGGCCGATTTTGGCCCGCTATGCCCGCTCGAGGCGAGCAGTTACATCCCTAGATTCCATACACAAGCATGACCCAAAAACATGCTCATCTTTATATGTAAGTTAAATTCAGTACTAGCAGGTAGGGATGAAAACAGATATTTTAAGATTGTATATTGCTAAATGTTTAAACTAGCCTTGCTTTACAAATGCTACAGGCAGACCTTGGAAATCTTGCAGGGACAGAGCTCAACGAACACATTAGGCTGGTTGCTGGGGGTGGAGCTGAGAAAAAGGTGGAGCTGGGAAAGGGCATCATTAAGTTTTACAGGAATACCTTGGATTGCAAGTAACTTGGTTTGAGAGCGTTTTGCAAGACAAGCAAATTTTTAAATATTTATTTAATTTTTTTTTACTTGATATACAAGCGACGTCTTGCAATACAAGTACTGTAGTACGGCTTAAATTAAAAATCTCTGTACACATTTTTTTGGGGGGATTTCGTTTTGATATAAGAGAGTTTTGGATTACAAGCATGTTTCCGGAACAAATTATGCTCTCAATCCAAGGCATGACTGTACTTGTATTCTGCTACTTCTAATCCAGTTGCTCTTGCAGCAGCAGGTCAAAAATCCACAGCTTGAATATATTTTAATCACAATTTCCCTGACTTCAGACCAATTTCCCTGACTTTCCCTGGCCGGTTTCTATTTCCCTGACTTTCCCGAAAGTGGCAACCCTGTCTTTGCAGAGACCTGCACTGCTAGAGCCGAGGTGAGATCTATCCTCTTGTTAGCCATGTATTTGTGTCTACAATTTGGACTACTACTTGCTACCTTGAGAAAGGTGAGCAGGCAGGGGAAGGGCCTGTGCCCGGCTGAGCCATTATGAGCCAGGTCCTAATTTTGGGAGAGTTTGGACTCTACTTGCAGGGCTTTTTCTTCTCCCTGAGATAGGGAATTAATTTGACCTCCCTCTTCTGAATTTTGGCACCATCACTGATAAAAGAGAAAAGCCTCTGGTATGCCTCCAGTCAAAATAATGCAAGGTGTGGGCTAAATCCAACATTATGTGAATGGACATCTGCTAATAAAGAAGTAACAACATGGAAGCGGGGCCTTCTTGGTAGTGGCACCTACCCTCTGGAACACTCTCCCATGTGTGGCCCAAGAGGCGGAAACTGTGGCAAACTTTAGGCACCTCTTGAAGACGCACCTGTCCCTCAGTCTTTCCCTGATGTGTAACTGTACTGCTCTGTTTTGCTGTTTCTGTAATATTTTTAATGTATTTATTATTTTATATTGTTTTTATATTGTCTTATGTATTTCTTATGTAAACCGCTTAGAGATCTTATGATATCAAGTGGCATATAAGCCATTTAAATAAATAAATAAATAAATAAATAAATAAATTACACAACACATCCTAATCTGCTCCAGATGGTCCCCAGCCTTCTGGACCAGATTTAGGAAGGGGCGTACAAGAGGGGAGGGGGAATTTAATCCATCAGCAGTTTCTGTTCTGCTAGAGTCTGGGCTTTTTGTCTACTGAAATGGGCATGTCATGAAGCGATACTGTAAAATACAAGTATTGTAAATTGTATACATTTCATTTCATTTCAATTTCTCCTTTCTCTCTCCACCCCATCCTCCCAAGACGACGTACATGGTTCCCCACCTCCCATTTTATCCTCACAACAGCCCTATGAGGTAGGGTGGACCGAGAAATAGTAACTGGCCCAAGGTTACGCTGCAACTTTCATGGCAGAGTGGAGATGTGAACCAGGATGCCCCCAGTCCCACTCCAACACTATAACCATGATGCGGTCTAAAAGTAAAATGGCTTTTCCCCAGTTTAATGGTAAAAGTTGCCTCCTAAGGGACAGACAGTAGTCACTTGGTTGTGAAAGGAATAAGTGCTAAGCCATTGTAATTTGTGATAAGCCCGTCTACGCCACCTGTGACCAAGCCAAATACAACTCACTAGCCACATACTGTGGCTTTTTTAGCCCCAGGCAGTCCAGCACCTTCACGGGCCACCAAACTTGCGAAGTTATCTTTTTCTTGAAACCAATTAATCTGTTAGGAGTAACGAATTCAACACTCAGAAGACTGACAGGCAACAGTATCTAGAAATGAAGATCCTGGATATATTCTTAAGACTTACGTCAACACAAGCTCATGTTCTTTCTTCAGCTGCTTGTATTTCGTTTCCAGTTTTGCATGCTCAGATTTTAGTACAAGCACCTGGGTATTCTGTACAATTCCACTTCCGCCACCACAAGTAATCGGTAGAGAAGTCTGAGGAAGGTCTTTGCCCGGTATCACTGAAAAAGTGTTCACAGGAAAGCCATCAAAAACTCAAAAATAAGTGCACCAGAGCAATTCTAATCATGCCACCTAAGAACACAGTTTTTGACTGTGCATCTCCCAAACCTGCAAAACTGGCTTGGTAGATGATATCCCAAACACTGAAGACAAACACTTTTCAAAGCCAGCAGACTGCAAAGAAATGATATAATTTGGGACCAAACTCGCAAGTTATACTGTTTCAGGTTGGAGATTTTAGCACAGAGTTCTAGACTGCCAAAATCAGAGAGCTCCATAAAACCCTGGATAACACAATTAAGGTCTAATGCCATTAAAAATCATACTAATTATGTAATCTAATCAATGTAAGCATTTCAAGTGGAGTTTTATCAAAATGGTTTTAAAAGTGCTTATTAGCACTCTGCGGACACATGAAAGGATCTGTGAACTCTAGCCTTACAAATATGAAAAAATGGTGTTTCTCTTGAAGACACCTTGTAATTTATTGTACTCCAGAACTCAAAAAAGGCTCTGTTTTTCAATAAACTCCAAGATTGTCTGCTTGACTTCCACATCTTGTTCTGTGAGCAAATCCACACTTTGAAAAGTATGTTTCATACTTACAAGTTACATCCTGTTCTTGTTGCACTTTGCGAAGTTCTTCCTTTAGTTTTCTTAATTGTTCATCTCTATGCTCTGCAAGAGCTTTTGCATTTGCCATTCTAAGAAGACCACGACAATTTTAGGTCACTTACCAATACTGCCATTCTGCATTTTGCTTATAGAAAAACAAATTAAGGCTGCAATCTTATACAGACTTATCTGGCAGAAAGCACTTACACCTGAGTAGACATCCATAGGATTGTGGTGTAAATCGTTATAAGTATTGTATTGTATTCTGAAATGGTCTGTAGACTGATTCAATAAATCTGATTGATTGATTATAAGTACATAAGAGCACTGGTGGCTTAGACCAGAAATCTTTTTTTAAAAATAAAATTTATTTAGTTATTATAAACTACATACAAAATTATAAAACACAAACATACAACTAAAATAAATAAATAAATAATAATAAAAAATAAATCTATCCAGTCCAGCATCTCATTTCCCACTGTGGGAAACTATTAACATCAAATGAACACATTATATACTAACAAACACCAGCCAAACATACAAGAATAGCCATGTTAGTCCATTGCAGCAAACACAGAATGTGTTGTATGGAACCTTAAAGTTTAATTTATGGTGGCATAAGATGTGCATTTGAAAAAGTGGGCTCTACCTGCGAAAGCTTATGCCACAATAGTTTTTTTAGTTGTAAGGGTGACACAGACGACTGTGTAGCATTTATTGTTAAAACCACAGCCCAGGTATCATTCATAGCTAGAAAAAGTTGGCTAGAAATAAGGTGTTCTTCATCCATAGATCCTGCAGGCAAGTAATTTGGGGACTTCTCTCCAGGCATGAGACTCCACAACAGAGAAGGCCCAGCTCATTTTGTCCAACGTTTTCTAAGCCATATGCAAACACTACCTTTGAAACTCTGCAGATATAGCACAACTTTGTGACTTCTTAGAGCAAGATTACCCTTCAGTTTGAGAGCTAGTGTGGTGTAGTGGTGAGAGTGTTGGACTGGGACTCGGGAGATCCGGGTTCTAGTCCCCGCTCGGCCATGAAACTCACTGG
This sequence comes from Shinisaurus crocodilurus, assembly GCA_021292165.1. Taxonomy (NCBI): domain Eukaryota; kingdom Metazoa; phylum Chordata; class Lepidosauria; order Squamata; family Shinisauridae; genus Shinisaurus; species Shinisaurus crocodilurus. Next base: position 32,755,100 of record CM037876.1, read on the forward strand.
GTGACTTTGGGCCAGTCACTGACTCTCAGTCTAACCTACCTCACAGGGTTGTTGTGAGGATAAAATGGAGAGGAGGAGGAGGATTATGTAAGCCGCCTTGGGTTCCTTTCAGGAAAAAAGGCGGGGTATAAATATAATAAATAAATAAAATAAAGGGAGTAACTGGTACTCTAAGCCAGTGTTCTCCAACCTTGGGTCCCCAGATGTTTTTGGCCTACAACATCTGGAGACCCAAGGTTGGAGAACACTGCTCTAAGCAACACCACTATTCTCAGATGGAGGCATTTGGTTCCCCTCTCCGAAGAAGAATGATAATCACGGTCCAAGCAACACCTAGCTAACTTTATCCATCCATATTTTGAGATGCAAGTGTATACAGAACAAATAACTTGACAGGCACGGGGGTGTTGTCTTCCTCTGGGGTATAAGGGATTCTCATGGCAGGGGGTGCAGCCTGGCAAAAGTGTTTGAGGAATCTTTAAGATTAAGAAGTATAAAGACAATGTTTTGCTTAACCTGTTTCTGTGCTCTCAAATAGCTGAACATTGAAATACATCAAGACTATACAGAACTGCTGCTAGGTGAAGCAGGACTTACTCTTGGTCAAAGTATTTGGACTGTTTCATTCTTGCCATATCTGCTTTAGCAAGCTGGGTTTTTAGGTCCTCAATTTCTTCCTTATATAATTCAGCACCTTTATCCAGCTGGGCCTAAATTGAGAGGGAGGCAACGTATCTAGTGAGGTGGGGGGTGGGATATGCTAATAAAATTGTATTGTAGCACCATCTTCCTCCTAGTCTCCAAGATTAAGAATTTAGTAAAGTTAAAGAGCCTCACTTCTGGTCTCTAGAGCTTTTGTTAAAAGGCATTACATCTATCTACAGTTACAGGCAATAACACTAGGTATGATGCATTATCATGTACACTATGGATTTTTGAATATTGGGTTCTTCAAGGATGTTTCACTCTCATCTGTAAATGAGAAACATAAAACACAGAAAAACAGCTCTGTTAACAAGTTAGCACATACCTTGAATGTTTGTCTCTCCGATAATGCAGTTTTCAGGCAGTTCTCTTTTTCCTCTAATGTAGCTTGAAGTCTGGCCAACTCACTCCTGGAAGCTCTCACTTTAAGTTCCATTTCTAAAGTGGCTATTCTTTTCTCTTTTTCCTGGAGATTTCTCCCCGATTCGTTTGATACTTTTTCTAGCTCTTGGATCTTCAGCTTCAGATTCTTGGAATAAGCACACCAAGATATTCAAATGCTGCATAGCAGTTCTAGACTTGAGAAGATCAGACATATTTGCTGGCAGCTGAAAACACTGACAAAACTAGATTTGTCACCTTGCTCTTGCTGAAACTTACCTTGCGCTATTCTGGTTTAGAGTCTGGAAGACAATCATGTCAACTAAATATTTTTCAGAATGCCAGGCTCTTTAAAGGAACTGTGGCCTGACAATGGTACAGGTGCTCAGAAAACCAGACTATTTGTCCTTCCAGTCTCTACTGCAGGGGTGGGCAACCTTTTTTCTGATGAGGGCCACATTTCCTCATGGGTAATCTGTCCAGGGCCACAAGTTGGCCGTGAGTGGGGCCAAAGCCAAAAATGGGTGGGTCACCCCCCCCCCCCCGCTCTTCCTTCCCACATAGTGGAATGCCAGGAAAGGGACAAATCACTTGTCAGAGGTCTGAACTAATTGCATGCAGAAGACTTTTAACATTAGGCTGAGGACCACAGGTTGCCCCCTCTCCCTCAACTGGAATAGTAAAAATTGCAATATCAAGATGGAGAATGGATTTAAGAGCAACTTATTTACATTAGCATACTTCTTAATTAGAAGGCAACCCACTTCACACATTCTACTGTGAAATCAGCCTTTTTCTATATGTGGCAGGGAGCTGCCACCAGTTCTATCTAAAAATATTTCTAGGTCACCTTAAAGGTGGAACCCTCTCAAGGCAGCCTCTCAAGTTAAGGGCTTCCCTGTAACACATGTAAGTGTAAGTATTGCGTGTAAGTGAGGCATTTGTTTTGTTACATTGATAACGCAGAGTAGTGCTGCAAACTAAATATGCAACAAATGAAGATGCCCTATTGAATCAGCTCTATGTCTCCAGTCAAAGGGGATTGGAACTCAATGGTATGGATTTAATAATATGAAAGGAGCAGGGCCGGTGCTACCATTAGGCCAACTAGGCAGCTGCCTAGGGCGCAGGGCTAAAGGGGGTGCCAGAAACGCCTTGAAAAAAAAATACAGCGCTCTCAAGTGGGAAGGGGGGGCGCTAAATATCTGATCTTGCCTAGGGCACCAAACTGCCTTGCACTGGTCCTGGAAAGGAACAATGTGTACACCAATTTTCCTGTAAGAACTAGATGTACAGATAATGAAGAGCTGCTTTTCTACACAGAAGCTCCCATGCCTCCTTCCCTCTGTCATAGTGTCTGGCAAGAGAAGGCGCACAAGAACACGGCATTCAGTTTGCCCACCTTTTCAAGCAGCAGCCGACGAAGCCAAGTAGCGCACAGAAATCTAGTATGATGTTCTTGCACCAAGCACTTTGTAGTCTCAGGGAGGGGGTGAGATGCAGGGCTGCCATTTTCAGCAGCAGTCCCATATCCTCCTTATCTAGTTCTGGCACCTATCTATCACCATCTTTCAACAGGATTTCCCACTCCTTCCCATATAAACTCCACAAGAGGCCTATTAGGTAAATCCTCACAGGATATGGGTCTATAAACTAGATGATTTACATAAACTCATATTCATACTTTTGACTTGTTTGAGAGTGATCAGAATAAGCCATCAATTAAGAGTTTAATGGTAGCATACCTTCATATCTTGCTTGGTTGCTTTTAATTGACTCCCCAGTTTATAGTTTTCTTCTTCTAGTGCAAGGTTAGCAACACCACAAGGTTTTTGCTCTTCCTCAAGTGTATTCAGTTCCAGAAGCAGCTCCTTTGTCTGTTCTCTGCATGCTTTCAAGGCCGCTTCAGTTTCTCTGCAGTATTCATTATTTCTGGTTTCTAGCTCTGATCTAGCTTGAATGTAGACCTGCAAGAAAACATTATTAATGCGGCCGAGACACACACTGGGGAAAAGGCAGTATTAGGATTGGCTACGTCCAAGCACCATGTTTACGGTATAACATAACAGCCTTCACCAAGGGATAGGGGTGCAAAGAGTGTCCTGATAGAGGTCCTCTTAATCTATTTTTTGCAGGGCTAAGACCCTGCCCTCTCTCTTTATTCTGTTAGTTTCAGCCTTGAAGACAAATTATCACTACCAACTTGACTGATACCTTAGATCAGCTGTCCCTGACCTGGTGGCCTCCAGATGTTTGGGACTTCCAACTCCCACCAGTTGCTACCAACATGGCCAATCGTCAGGATTCTGGGAGTGGTAGCTCAAAACATCTGGACAGCAATGGTTGGCTCTCTGTTTTCTCCAATCAGTCTCCCACTCTCCCCAGCTATATCTTCCGTCCCCAAAAGCTCACCTGCTATTGCTCCCCGATACCATGTGGCCGACACAGAGTCAAGCACCCCAACTCCCACTGTATACCAAAGTGTACTTTGTACCTGAGCTTTAGGTTTCAGGCACCGACCCACAGGCAGAAGCGTTTCGTTATCTTGCTTTATTCCTGCCTCGAAGTCTTGCTCATCAAAATGAGCTGAGCACCGTTCCAAATACCGTTTTGCCTCTTTACCATCACGTCCCAGTTGTTGTAACATCTCTTCTATACCAAGGAGCTCTTCCTCCATTTCTGAAATATCTTTCAACATTTGCTGCATCAAGAGAGACATGATGGGCATAAGTTACCATCCTGAGCCTGTTTATGAACACATGAGCTGTGCCTTGCGTATTCTTTGCGTGCCGTGCAGCACGGAACCTGGAGAAGAGTTTACACAGGAAGCTTCCTTATATCAAGTCACAATATTGGTCCATCTAGCTCAGTTCTCTCTATAGCAGTGTTCTCCAACCTTGGTCCCCCAGATGTTTTTGGCCTACAACTCCCAGCGTGCCCCAGCCAGCTATGCTGGCTGGGGCACGCTGGGAGTTGTAGGCCAAAAACATCTGGGGGGACCAAGGTTGGAGAACACTGCTCTATAGTGACTGGCAGTGGCTCTTCAGACTTTCCTTGCCCTACCAGGAGATGACAGTGATCGAAACTGGGACCTTCTGCAAACAAAGCATGTGCGCTTCCCCAGAGATACAACCCTTCCCCTTTAGGGGCCCTCTTAACTATGGCAAAAGTTACTGTTAGGGTGCACCATCCCAGGGACATTTGGCAGAACACCCATTGAGACATAGGAACACACATCTTCCTTTCTATCCATTCCAAGTCCCCCCACGCCCCCAGACATTCTGGTTTTTAGCCTCTTAATTTGAAAGTAGTCTGAAAATGGCTGGCACCTAGTAAAGGCACGGATGGATCATTGTTCCAGGCACCACAGGCCTAGTCCACATTTCTTCCATCTCCCAATACTTGGCCCTCGTCCCTGCAGTGCATAACACTTCCCCTTGCTTACGCTCCATCTCCTTAGCTCTTTCCAAAGTGACATACTGCAAAAGATCACACACGTTTTCCATAAGTTATCAGGGGGGGGGGGGGAATCAGGCTTTCCTTTCTTGAAATCCAGAGTACAGCCAAGAACTTCTCCACACAGTGCATACACAATGGAATTTGCTACTGCAAGATGCAGTGATGACCGCCAACTTGGACAGCTTTAAAGGGCGATGAGATTAATTCATGGAGGACAAGAAGGCTATCAACTGCCAGTTGATGGGGAACACGAGCAGGAGGGTGCTATTGCGCTCATGTCCTGCTTGTAGTGGCTTACAAATGTGGGCAGTAAGATTATAAGCCCGAGGGCACGAACTATCTAAAAGAGATGACAGATGAGGAAAAAGGGATAGGGAGGGAAGAGGAAAAAGGCAAGCTCAGGCACCCGTTCTTAAAAGTTACAGCTCTTATCACGACCAGCTGGGATAGAAGCAGCTCAGGTAGCCAGCTGGGGAGAGCCAAAATGCAGTTGACCTCTCAGAGGCAATGGAATAGCCTGCTTCTCTTCTCTCTCTTTACTCTGTAGCTTGATGGAATGGCTGATGGATAGGTAACAGGTAGACCAGATATAAAAGTACTTTCCAATAATTAAATTCAATTGCCTAGAGATCTAATACTCTTGCATGTGGCATGGACAGACCCAGAGGTATTTTTAATTTTTCCATTTGAGTAGCAAACCTCCGTGCCATTCTCACATGCTTTTGAATTGTCACCTCAAGTTTTCAAATGTGGTTTGCCACGTGGGACAGGAGCACATGCTGTTTTGAGATACGTACGGCCAGAGTGCCTTTGGGCACATGAAACTAGTTCCCAGGTTCCTTGAATCTCAGCTTTAAGGGCACAATCCTATGCATGTTTAGACAGAAATAAGTCCTGCAACTCCCAGCATTCCCCACCCAGCTCACTACCAGCAGCCATTCCAGCAGGCTGTACAGAGAGAGATGAGAGGGGAAGCTGGGCCATTCCCCTGCAGAAAGACTACCGTACTTCATTTCCCCCCTTTTCTCTTCCTATTTTTTTTCCGGTGTGCCGTGTCTTTTTAGAATATAAGCCTGCAGGCAGGGACCGCCTTGTTTTACTAATTGCATGTAAGATGCTCTGTGGGAGCCTTTTTGGCTGAGTGGGGAAAAAAAAACTTCAAAGAAATAAGTGTTTTATCATGTTAATACATGATAAAAGTTTCATCGTGTTAGTAATACACTTCATAAGATTTTTTTTTTTTGGCATAGAAAGATGTGTGAATTATACTTTTAATGGCCCTCTTTGCCTAATTTCATTCTCTCTCTCATTATCTACAGTTTTCAATCTATTCTACTTGTTAGTAACTTTATCTCATTCCAGAGGAGTCTGGAGGGTAAAGTCTTTACCCAGGTCCATTAAATCAAGGTGGCAGTGCCCCACTTTCAACAACCATTCTCTCTAATACCGAACATAGGTGGCTGAGTGCCAACAGGATTGGAGCCAAAGCGGGACTACTGAGAATTAAGAGGGAGGTATCAGCATGCTTGGGTGAACCTTGAGGAATGCCAAAGTATTAAAAAAAAAAAAAAAAAGGAACAAGAAAAAAGACACAAGTCCTCTTTCTAGCAGTTAAGGAAACAACATAATGTTTTGCTGCTTGTTCCATTTGTTTTCCTTTAGGTTAGCAAACCTCTGAGTCAATTTCCAAAGAAGAAGAAGAACATCTCAAATATATCATGACAGCTTAAGATTAGTTAGCTCTGGCCAGGGATTTTTTTGGGCAGGGTGCTACCTCTGTGTAGAAGTCCAGTTTCTGGCTCAGTTCAGGGATGCTGAGCTGGTGGGCCCCAGCTCCATGCTGTTCCAAACCACGCTTTTTGAGGCACTGAATCCGAGTTAGCAGCTCGTGTTGTTTTCTCCTCTCATCAAGCAGCTTCCTTGTGTAGTTGGTGATGTCAGTGTAGAACTCACCCTTCTTCTTGCACAAGCGGATAAAAAGGAACTGTTGAGATTGAAAAGATAATTTGACCAAACACCTACACATACACACACACAGTCTGTCTTGTCAGGCATTGCTTTGCAATGAACCTGTGGCATCAAGAATTTATTATGGCAAAAGCTTTCATGGGCTAAAGGAGGGGTGGGCAAGACTTCAGGCTTGCAGGTTCTACTTGAGGTTTTGGTTTTTTTTACTGGAAGCACAGGGTCCACTAACTGGAGCCAGGTGCAAAATAGTGGTGGCAGAGTGGAAGACATATGCTAAGTATTAAGGAACGAGGTGCCTCTGAGCATACGTGCAGCCGAGGAATTTGTCAGCCGAACCAGAAACAAAGCTACCAGTCCTTTAACACGAAAGCCTCAGCATTCTTTTTCAGCAACCTAATTAGTGTGTGTGTGTGTGTGTGTGTGTGTGTGTTGGGGGGAGCTTTTTACATGTTATTATTGTTAGGCAATTGGGAGTCAGAGGCCCTTGCTGATGTATTGCAATTGCAACTCACCCAGAGATCTACCACGAGAGCCACATCTACCTTCTGTCCACCCCTTTCATAGAGGACAAGCTACTAGTCCTGAGGGCTATATGCTACCTCCAGGATATGTAGCAGCAGGCCTCTTAATACCAGTTGCTGAGGAACGTGAGCAGGACTATGCTGTTGCCTTCTTCTCCCGCTTGTGGGCTTCTCAGGGGCCTCTGGTTGGCCACTGTGGGAAACTGGATGCTGGATTAAAATAAGCCTTGGTCTGATCGAGCAGGGCTCTTCCTGTGTTCACCAATAGTTCATCTAAGGCAGGGGCATAGAACCTCTTTCAGCCCGAGGGCTGAATTGCATTTTGGAGAAGTTCTCGGGGGGGGGGGGGGACATCCCAATAGTGGGCATGGCCAAAGACAAAGGGGATTGGGCAGGAGGAAAAAGGGGTAGGACCAAACCCCCAAAATGCCAGCATATTTTAACCTAAAGCCAGTAACTAAACCTTCTAGAATGGGGAAAAAACTGCACAAAATCCGAAAAGCCACCAAACAATCTGGTTGGGGGAAAGGGGCGTGACCTTCTGAACAGGCATGTGGCTCACGCTGGCTCAGCTTGTCCGAGCGTGGAAAGCTAAGCAGGGTCAGGCCTGGTTATTACTTGGATGGGAGACCCCTCCTCTAGTCTCCTGCATTGAGCAGGGGGTTGGACTCAATGGCCTTGTAGGCTCCTTCCAACTCTATGATCTATAAATCTATGGAGATATCTGGAGGCTGGATTTGGTCCCCAGGCCTGAGGTTCTGGAACCCTGATCTAAGCATCTGTACAGTTATTACCATCATTATTACATGTATGTGTCACTTCCCACCAGAAAAAGCAACTTACACAGATACCGAAATCCACAATTAATATAACAGAAAAAAAAACCCCAAATCAATATAAGCCATAATTAGCACAATACAAATCTTCCCCATACTTCCCCGTAAAAACACAACCAAAACCAATACAATATGAAAAGTGTTGAGCCACAAGGAACAAAATATTTTTGAAGCGTGCCACAGCAGAAACACAGCGTTCAAAATCAGTACCTGAAGTTTGTTCAACAAGCCATGGAGACTCTTACTTATGAGCTCATGCTCCATTTGAAGCCTTCTGACATTACTCGCTTGCTGGGGAGAAAGGCCAGCAAGCCCTTTGGTTACCACAGCTTTCTGACTGTCGAGATCACTCTTAATCTGAAGAGCTACACTTTTAAAATATTCAGACCTCTTTTCCAGCACTGGGAATTTCTTCAGAGCCTCCTGAAATAAACGACAGCTGGTTAAGATCAAGCTGCAAAATAAAAAGCACCGATGCATTTACAGATATGTATATTTTTTGACAGGCCAGGGGTCAGTTACTGACTGAAGTTTCCATCTTCCAAAATCAGTTATTCATTAAAGTGCCAAAAATATTCCAAGCCATCTTTCCCAACTTGGTGCCTTCCAGATGGGTTGGGCTGCAACTCCTCTCATTCCCAGTCAGCACATGTGGCCAACACATCTGGAAGGCACCAGGTTGGGGAAGGCTGTGTATTAGGTCCTGAATAAAACAAACAGGTCCTTGCTCAAAGTCTCATAATCTACCTAAACTACTGATATAAGTCACCCCTTCTCACATACTGTGAAAATACTTAAACTAGGATCCATGTTTTGGATACTAGTTTAAACTCCCAGCATTCCTGACCATTGGCTGGGGCTGATGGGAGTTGAAGTTCAAAACATCTGGAGGGCACCAGGTTGGGGAAGGCTGCTGAAGACATGTAGGAGTAAGAAAAGACAACAACCAACCGTAGTTTGTTGATGAAATATGAAGACTTTGGGGATATGTTTGAGAAAAACCTGATGGTTTTGGTTAGCAGCGGGGACTTGAATGAGAAGACCAGCCACAGAACGAATTCGTGGGGCAAAATGTCACCACTGCCTACGGCACAGGACTCTGTTTAAGATGTTTCCATGCTTGAGTAAGACAAAAGCAGCTGATTAAACCGACCACCTACCGTCCATACCAGGATGGGCTCGCCATGGAAGCTACTAATTAGAGCACCCTGCAGATCAAAACCTGCTCAACTGCTATCAGTACTATGGTCACTCTAACAAGCTCAGGAGCCCCATGCTAACAAACAGAGCAGTGAAACAGGGCTGACAAGAGGTAAGTCCTGAGTGAGGAAACTGGTAGGAGCCCATTTCCCTACTTCTGTTCCTAAGAATTGAGGGACTGGGTGGGCAGGGTGGTGGAGGAGAGGATTTCCCAGTCAGTACATGCTGTACATATCAGTATAGCCTTGCTGTACTGCAGGTGTGGGTAAACTCAGTCCCAGGACCAAATCTGCCCCAACAGGATTCCCTAGATGGCCATGCCCCCTTCCCCCCAGCTTTGGGCCAGTGTTTTCCCTCATTCTAGAACACTGTTCTAGAAGGTTGAAATGCCTCTCCCAAGGCTCAGTTACTGGTAATAAGAGCTTTAAGCAAAAATATGCTGGCATTTTTGGCCCCTCCCCTTTTGCCTTTGGCCCCGCCCACCACTGGCATGTGGCCCCCGAGAGCTTCTCCAAAATGGGATTCGGCCCTCGGGCTGAAAGAGGTTCTGCACTCCTGGTTTGTGCCATAATGAATGTGTTAGTTTTTTTTAAGGTGCTACAAAACCTTACTTTTTTTTCCGCTGCAACTAACACAACTACCCCTCTGAAAATTTTTATCAATCAACTTGTTTTGAACATAAAAAGTTTTATGTAATACTAATTTATTCAAGCCGCCTTGAATGCTGTTTTTGGGTAGGCAAGCAGGGTATAAATATAAAATAAATACTATGTACCATTATGCTTAACACTTTCGCTTCCAAGCTTCCAAAGCAGTCTTGTTGCTCCAGTTTGGCACTTGTTTCAGAGAACTGAAAAGGCAGAATATGGATTAGACGGACAATGTTATCTCAAGATGAATAGATTACGTCCTAAAACCTAAGATTTTAGGGTGGCCGGCCAGATGGGCGATTCACAAACGTAATAAAATAAATAAATAAGATAATAAAAAGTGCTCAGGTCATGCTCTTCTAAGAAGGAAAGCCCGAGCAGACTTCTTTTCAGTCCAGAATCTGGTTTACAACGTCAATGCAGACACATTTTTAAAGTGTTTGCAATAGCAGAATCAGACAGCAACCAAGTTTATGTGGGTGGGTTCAAACCACTACTACACACATGTTCAAATCCTGGGTAGAAAAAAAATAGAAGGCATACAGATTTGAGAGAGTTGAGCCCAATTCATTATTGTTGGGTCTCTCTCTCCCCACCCTTTGCTGCCAGAGGTAGTTCTGTTATGAGATCAGAATGCTGCCTGAAAAATGAACCAAGACATTTTTTTTAAAAAAGAAAAGAAAATATACCTCAAGAAGATAATGCAACTGGAAAAGGTGCAGGAAGCTTCCCAACTTGGGATTTGTTTTACATGATTGGCTGCCTTGGCCTTTCCACTCCACAATTTAGTTTATACCCTGGTGATTTCTCACATGACAAAGCAGATGACAATGCAATTTACAGCATGAAACTACAGAAGATTAGCCAAATCAACCCAAGCCTGAATGACAAAATGAACTGAGATATATGCCAGTTTTGTTAATCCTACTATAAATTATCCTATATATTCATACTGAAGTCATTATCCGAGTGGGAGATCCTTATGCAGCTGAAACTGCACTATCTGTGCACAAGGGGTGGTACTGGCAGGCTTGCAGGAACCCAAAGGTTTGCAGAAGTACAGAAAACCTTTAGGAAAAGTAAAAAATATGCCAATGAAAACTGAGCATAATCCATGGGCATGGAATGCTGACTGCCTGTTGGGGGATGGAACTGAAAACCAGTTTGGAGGGAGAGAAGGAGGAACGGAGTATCCTGGAAGAGGCATGACTGGTTGGAACCCTGAAGAGAAGCACTCCACACTGCAACATTTTGTTGATGTTGCAGGTCCCACCTGTTATTTCTAAGGTCCCCAAAATGGTTTCTTCCAGTTAGGCCCTTACTGTTGGCCTTAATGAAACCTGACAGTACAATCCTGTGCATGTTTAATTTAGAGCTAAATTGCATTGTGGCCCTCCAGATGTTTTGGCCTAAAACTCCCTAGCCAGCAGAGCCAATGGTGAGGGATGATGGGAGTTGTAGGCCAAACTATCTGGAGGGCCACAAGTTGTCCACCCCTGCCCTAGTAAAAGGGCACAGGTTTGCAGCCTGAGAGATGCCTCTGGGTAGGTTATCTGCCAACTAAGTGGACCTCAGAATCAAAGGAGGATTTCCATCAATTTTAGAACCTCCCTTCTCTTAAGTTTTAGAAGCACAGTGCTGCCAACAACAAAAATATCTACAAAACAACGAATACAAGTCTTAGTATCTCCTAGCCTTGTTCTCACATGGTAAGATTCCTTCCATATAATGCACCCCACTCTAGAAAACTTGGGCATATCAACTTGCTCATTTTCCTGTTTCATTTGAAATATTATGAACACAGGCAAAATCTCAAGAGGCCTGGACCAGCTTCGCAACATGTTCAGCCATATATATATATATATATATATATATAAAAAGTCAAGTCCTACCACTGGAATATAGTCCTTTTGTAAAGCTCCCCAAGAGCATAAGTTTAACTATAGCCAGAATTTCAGTAAAGTCACACTGGAAAGTATAGTCTAGAAGTCAGGTGCTGGATCCAAACATCTGCCACCAAAAGGTTTCATGCGACAAGGATAATACATCACTAGGATTTAGTGTCCTGAAAACTTTCCTATACCTTTGTAGTGTTTTCCAGGCAATTCTCCCGAAGTTGGTCATTTTCTGTTGCAAGACATTTTATAGCCTGCTGGAGGTCGTCTCTCTCTTTCTGCAGCAAGGAGGTCTCTTTCGCCAGCTGTTTCATGCTCTCCGTCTGGTCTCTCTGTTCAGCTAGCAACAGATTCTTTTCGCCAATTTGTAAGCTTAATTTTTCAGATGACTTTACTAACTAGCAGGGCAAAAATGGTACATAGAAGACAATCATCGCCAAACTTTTCCAGGTTTGTATGATCTAACTTTCTGGTAAATTGTTGCCAGAAAGGAGAATAACCAGACTGAAGTATGTTTCCTTAAACAGCTAAATTCCCTCCTCTGCATTTCTTAAACATTTTAAACTATTTTAAATTCTTACAGTATTATATTCTCCTTAACCTTTCCTCCCTTCAGTAGATATTTAAAATAAGTCTAATGCAGAACACCCTTCTTATTTATATAGTATCGATATGTTTAGAACAAGGCCACTTATTACACCTATAAATCAAGTTATCTTCAAAATATAAATACCGGTAGCTCCATGGGTATACTTTGATTATAATAGCTGTTCCAGTATATTAAGAACAAATTCCAAAGCTTATAATACATATGCCTCGATCTTATTAATTCCTCCCCCCCCCCAGTTTCCTAGGTGTTTAAAATTTAGACAGCTTTATTTCAATTTCTTTAATTTGTTTAAATGCGCTAAACAAAATCTGCAAAATCCTTCCACTTTTCGGCAAGTTCCACTTAAGATTGGATAATTAGCCAACCCTTGAGGTTTTCACTCCTCCATCTACTAAAGGGTAAACACTCAACAAACGTGTTAGTATACTATATACTTAGATTAGTCCATGTATAAAGAGACATTTATAGGGTTGGATCCAGACTGAAGCCCCATTCTGGCATTCTAAATCAATCTTACACTAGCGTGCAAGAACGGAGAGTAAGAACAAGCATGCTAGTTCAGACTCCCCCCCCCCCGCCCCCAGTTACCGTTCTCATTAGGGTGGAAGAGAAGAAAGAATTCACCAAATCATTTGAGCTCTGTTGGCAAGCTGCTGAGATGAGGTTAATGCACTGATGGCAAGTAAAAAATAAAAAAGGCTACCAAGGGCACAATCCTTTGTAAATTTAGACAGAAAAATAGTCCTACAATTCCCAGCATGCCCCAGCCAGCATAACTGGCTGGGGCATGCTGGGAGCTGTAGGACTTTTTTCTGTCTAAATATGCATAGGATCGCACCTTAAAAAAGTGTGGACACTAGACACCGGAACAAGCCAATGGAGAGGGGTAGGAGTGATGCCCTGCTTGGCAGGAGTATACCGGTACTGGCTTCAATCTAGTAACATGAGGCATGCAGGAAAATGTTTTTATTTAAGTTAGATCCCCTGCTCTTCAGCTACGCACGCATAGTTGGAAGAGCATAAGAGCACAGGCACAAGATGAAAGAACACTGAGAAAACATATAGGTTGTATGTATATGTCCCAGTCAAAAATCTAAGATCACTCCTGCCTTTGCTTTCTTTTGACAGCTTGCCTTTTGACAGCTGTCAAGAGAAAGCAAAGGAGAAAAAAAGCGTATATGGACCCTCTTTGGGTCAATGTCTAGGGTTGGTACCTGCTGCACTCTTGACAGCAGACACCCCCCTCCCTGACATTGCCCAACCAAGTGTCCCCATTCCTGCACTCGCGCAACTGCACCGAATTTTTTTTTTAAAACCTGAAAATTTTGCGCACATTGTGTGTGCAAAAATAAAAATGTTTGCCACTCACTGGCAGTTCCTCCAAGGTGCTGCTTGGGCACTTTGAAGGGCTGTCAGTGGCTGTCAAGCTGGCTATCGCAATCTCGGGGTGGGGGTGGGGGTAAAGGGATAAAAAAGCTGCGGCAAGCTGAAAACGGATTGTGATCACAGCACAGAGTGGGGAGACAAGTTGGTCCTGCTGCAGGTTCCCCTGGGATACCTGTGGGAGGACTGAGGGGGAAGGAGGGGGGTGAACAACCCACCGTGAGCCCAATTGTCTGTCAGGCACATTGTGGGCTGTTCACACAACAACCAACCCACCATAGCTTGTTGCCAGTGCTGGTTGTCATGACATGCAAACGCACCCATTACGAACAAGAGGATTTGACTTCCAAAGGTAGTGGTTTGTGTATTTCATGAATATCCAGGTTACCTAATTGTGTACACTGGGGGTGGCGAACCTGTGGCCCTCCAGATGTTGGATTACAACTCCCATCATTTCCCATCCACCATGGTAAGTGGTAAGGGATGATAGGACTTGCTCTTCAGATGTCCCCAGAATACAACAGGCTCCCCACCCCAGATTTACACAGAACTTGAAGATGGACACATTAGTCATTTTCTTACCTCCTCTCTTAACTGTTCTATTTCTTCTATATGTTTTTCTTTCAATTGCTCAAATAAGCGGTCTTTTTCAACAACCAAGTCCTTCTGTATTTCAACTTGCTCTTCGAGATATTTCACCTGTACTAGTAACTTTTCCATTTCTGCTTTAGTATCCTCAACCTTAAAAAATAATAATATTGAAGTCAATAAATGGAAACTCACCATAAAACGTTACTTAGCACTTCAGCTGCATTTCCAGCGGCCAGGACAAAAAATAATAATAAAACTAATAGCAAAATAAAATGTCCAGTGGGGAAATATTCTTAATTTAAGAGACTCTCCTGCTGTGACTTTCATTTCAAAAAAAGATGATGGAGAATGAAGATGGAGCACTTTAAAAAAGTGCTCTTTAAATACGAAGTATCTTCTTACCTTTTGCTCCAGTATCTCTTGAATGTTTGAAGTCCAGGAATCCTTATCTTTCATTAGTTCTTTCATTTGTTCTACCATTTCACTATGTTCTTTAAGAGAACGATTAGCATGTCTGAGTTGTTCTTGCAGTTCCAAATTCTTTTAAGAAATACATGTACAGTTAAGCGACCAATAAAGTTTATATTAAATGGTAATATTAAAAGGTATTTATTTAGAGCAGGGGTGGAGAACTTCAGGCCCAGGGACCAAATCCAGCCCATTGGGGTTCCCAAATGGCTCTACTGCCTTCCTCTGGCCCCACCCCTTTTCTTCAACCACGGATGGGATGGTGGCTTCCTGGCTTTTGTGCAGTTCCCCCCCCCCCATTCTAAAAAGGTTGAAATGTGTCTCCTAAGAGCTTGAAGCTAAACTGGTATTTTTGCACCCCTGCCCCCACGGAATGTGGCCCCAAGAGCTTTTCTAAATCGAATTTGAATTTGGCCCTTGGGATGAAAGAGGCTCCCCACCCCTGATCCAGATAAAAATTAGACTCTTACGGCAGCAACTGTCCTCTCTACGGTCTCACCCAGACGATGGATGGTTTGGATCATGTTATCCTTCTCAGCCTGATGAGCCTCTACTGTGGTTTTAAGTTTATCTTTTTCCTGGGTTACTGATCTGAAGTCCCCTGCAGCATTGTGAAGCTTCCCAGCCATCTCTGCTTTCTCCCTCTGCATGGCTGCCACTTTGGACTCAAAGGTGACCGTCTGCCGCTCCATCTCATTCAGCCTTTCCGCATCCTGCCGTCTCTGCTCTTCTCTCAACTCAAGCTGTTGCCTCAGGTCAAAGGCCTTTTCTTCTAGCTGCTGGATCTGAGACAGGTTTTATTTGGAGAGGAATGGGCAAGCAGTTCTGCCTTTACTCTTTCTTTCTTTCTTACTCAGTTGTTAGAGTTTCCCCTGAAACAGGGGCGCAGAACACAGGACCTTTGCGTGCTACTGGATTCTAATCAAGAGCCTTTCCCGCCACCTTCTCCCCACAAGGGCTTACAATTCTTCCCTGCTCCCAGATTAATGCCAACTTGAGTCTCCTGACAAGTTTCCATTCCTCCAACTGTTATTCTCTCTGAAGCCAGCTCAATTTCTAAAGGTGGGTGGGGGCAGGAGAAGCAGCATGCTGCAAAAGGAAAGGAAAACGCCCCACTTTGTGGCTCAACTCCTGCTTAGGGCCAGCTCTACCATTAGGTAGAGTAAGGTGGAAGTTGATTTTGGATGTCATGAATGTGCCATAAATGGTTAGTTATTTAAGGCTGTTATTGTATTTACACTGCCATGGAAGGAGAGAGATGTTTTGAGGACTTTTGGCCTCAGGAGCCAAAAATAACTTGCCTGGCCTTGGGTACTACGTACCTTGACTTGCAGAGGAAGGGGAACCATTTGCTGCTCTGCCTCAGGCAGCCAGCCCAGCCCTGCTTACCTTCGAATTGGTCTCTTCCTCAAGTCCTTTGAGTGTCTCCCTCTCGGTTTGGAGAGTTTCCCACTTGTGCTTCAGGGCGTCCCTTTCCTCAGTCAGGGCTTTCCTCTCTTCTTCACTGTCACAAAGTCTTTGGGCCATTTTCAGCTTCTCCGCCATTTCAGCCTCAAGTTTAGATTCTTTAGCTTTCAATTCTTCCTCCAGTTGTTCCGTCACGCTCTTTTTCCACCGGGCTTCACAGAGCTGTTCCTTCATTCCAAGCAACTCCTCCAGCTCCCTCTCTTTGTCTTGCAGCTCTTTCATCTTAAGAGACAGCTTTAAATAAGGTAAAGAAACGTTTAGCATCCATCCATCGATACATATATATACGCACAGGGATAGTTGCAAGTGAGGATGACCTATATTGCTCATAACTGCACAGGTCTTTACGTGCCTGGCTATAACATGGACCAAAAAAGGGGCCAGTGGGGGGCGGGGTGGGTCGATTGTGTGTGTGTGGGGGGGGAGGGGGAGGTAATTTTGCAAAAAACCAAAATCAATAGAATTTAAATAGAAGTTTTAAAAAAACCCTAATCTTATTTCACAGAAATGAATCCCGTTTTACCGTTGCTCGAGTTGCTTGCATCTCTTCTGTGATTTGATTCCTCTCCATCTGGAGTGTACCCTGTCTTTCCCTCAGATCATCTCTTTCGTGGATTAGAGCTCTCATCGCTTCTTCATTCTGGTGAAGCTTCTGAGCTATTGCCGCCTTGTCCGTTGTCTCTGCTTCAGTTCTAGACTCGCTGGCTTTTAATTGTTCTCTCAGTTCTTCCATTTCACTAAGTTTCCCCAGGGCTTGGCAGAGTTGTTCTTGCATATCAAGTTCTGTATTCTCTGTTTGCAGCACTTGGACCTTGCTGGGAAACTAGATTTTTTTTTAAAAAAGGAAAAAAGGAATGAAATTGGACAGGATTTCAGTGATGTACTCTAAGCATCAATATTCTAATTTATCCTAAGAATGTTACAAGATTCTTTAGCTCTTTGTGTTGCTAAGTCATCGAATTAATTTAAAACTTGCTAGCAAATCAACTTGTATCACCGTGCACCTGTTTTAAGTCCTTCTCAAAGGACTTAAATGTATTGAATGACTCTTGTTTACATGCTTTTAAATAAATATCCAAGGACAGTTCAGTTGATCAGTTTCTCATAAAGACAGACTAAAACTCCCTGTGGTCGATCCCCCCATAAAAGACCTAATAGCTACCATCTGATGGCTTTCCAGGCACCGAGTCTTCTTCTCTTGAAGAGCCTCCAGTTGTTGCTGTAGCATTGTCTTCTCTAGCTCAAGAGATACAATTTGTTCCTTCATTGTCTGGAGCGCGTTGTTTTCTTCCACCATGGTCTCTCTTGCATCTGCTTTAATTAGATTTTGCTCCATACTGAAGCGTTCCAAGTCTTCTCTTAACTTCAGTATCTGCAGGAGGTAAGACAGCACATTTTGCTTCTCCTGAAGCGATGAGACGATTTTGTTTCAGAGAAATGAACGGACGCTGTTCAGGAATACAAATCCACACTCATTTTCTAGGGCAGCGTTCCCCAACATGGTGCCCTCCCAGATGTGTTGGACTGCAACACCCATAAATCCCAGCCAGCATGGCCAATGGCTGGGAATTATGGGAGTTGCAGTCCAACACAACTGGGAGGACCCCAGGTTGCGGAACGCTGTTCTAGGGCATGGTTTGTATTATAAATTTAGAGATGGATGTGACCTGTCCCAAGGAGCAACTCACTGTTTTACTCCCATGGAAGAGGATATCCAGAGCCTTCAATACAGTTCGTGTACCTCCTCCCCACAACTTCCATCATCCCTGACCACTGGCCATACTGGCTGGGGGCTGATGGGAGTTGCACTCACTTGTGGAAGGCCACAGGTTCTCCATCCTTGCTCTACAGCAGCCTTCCCCAAACTTGTGCCCTCCAGATGATTTGTACTACGATACCCATCATCCTTGGCCACCTTGGCCAATGGTCAGGGATTGGCTGGGAATTGCAGTCTAACACATCTGGAGGACACCAGGTTTATTTATTTAATTTCTATTCCGCCCAATAGCCGAAGCTCTCTGTGCGCTTTACAACAGTGCCTAAAACAAGGCCAAAATACAATAAAACCACCATAAAATGGGGAACATATGAAGATCCCTGGTGCTGGATCAGACCAAGAGTCCATCTAGCCAGTGCAACAGCGGGAGGGTGCTGTTGTGTTCACGCCCTGCTTGTGGGATCCTGTCGGCAGATGGTTGGCCACTGTGTAAACAGAATGCTGGACTAGATGGACCCCTGGTCTGATCCAGCATGGCTCTTATGTTCTTAGTTCAGCATTCTGTTCACACAGTGGCCAACCAGTTGCCCATGGGAAGCCCACAAGCAGGACATGAGTGCAACAGCACTCTCCCACCCATTCTCTCCAGCAACTGGTGTACATAGGCATACTGCCTCCGATACTGGAAGCAGCAAAGAGCTATTAGGACTAGGAGCCATTGACAGCCTTCTCCTCCATGAATTTGTCCAATCCTCTTTTAAAGCTGTCCATCACTACATCTTGTGGTAGCGAATTCCATAGTTTATGAGTTGTGTGAAGAAGTCTTTCCTTTAATCTGTTCTGAATCTCCCACCAATCCGCTTCATGAGATTACCCTGGGTTCCAGTATTATAAAAAACTATCCACTTTTTCCACACCATGCATAATTTTGTACACCTCTACCATATCTCCTTACTCGTCTTTTTTTCTAAGCTAAAGAATCCCAGATGTTGTAACCTTTCCACAAAGGGGAGCTACTCCAGCTCCTTGATCACTTTAGTTGCCCTTTAGGCTGCCCTAGATCAATAAGCCTAAACAAAACTTTCCTTTACTAAATGAGAGCCTATTACAGCTATCTCACCTGTTGCTTCTGTTCAGCTATAGTGATCCCTAGAGCTTCTTTAACACCTGAAATCTGCGAGTCTCTCTCTGCAAGGGTTCCTTCCAATTCTTTAATATGATTCTGGCACTGCTTCAGAGAATCATAAGCATTTCTCAATTCTTCCTGTGCTTCAATGTTCTTTTACAGAGAGAGAGAGAGAGAGAGAGAGGGAGAGGTGCATACGTTAGAGTTAACATACAGCTTTCCCGCAGTGGTGCTATGAAATTTTCTCCCATTCTTTCCCACTCTCTAGTTGTTGTTGCCTGCTTGGACTTACCATTGACACAGTCTCCTGGATATCTTCTTTGATCTGATCTCTCTCCCGCTCAAGAGCCTCCTGCTTCTGCTTCAGGTCATCTCTTTCCTGAGTCAGTGCTCTTATTTCTTCTTCGCCTTCTTGAAGTCTCTGAGCAATGGCTAGCTTCTCTGTCTCCCCAGCCTTCAGCTGGTCTTTGAGTTGCTCCATTTCACTCAGCTTCTGATGGGCTTCATCAAGTTGTTCTTTCAGACTGAGAAACTTCTCTTGCTCCTGAGTCAGTGCTTTTATTTCTTCTTCGCCTTCTTGAAGTCTCTGAGCAATGGCTAGCTTCTCTGTCTTCCCAGCCTCCACTTTAGACTCCCAAGCCTTCAGCTGGTCTTTGAGCTGCTCCATTTCACTCAGCTTCTGATGGGCTTCATCAAGTTGTTCTTTCAGACTGAGAAACTTCTCTTGCTCTTGGGTCAGCACTCTTATTTCTTCTTCGCCTTCTTGTAGTCTCTGAGTCAGTTTCTCTATCTCCACATCCTCCACTTTAGACTCCCCAGCCTTCAGCTGGTCTTTGAGTTGCTCCATTTCACTCAGCTTCTGATGGGCTTCGTCAAGTTGTTCTTTCAGAATGAGAAAGTTCTCGTGCTCCTGGGTCAGTGCTCTTATTTCTTCTTCTCTTTCTTGAAGTCTCTGAGCAATGGCTAGCTTCTCTGTCTCCCCAGCCTCCATTTTAGATTCCCAAGCCTTCAGCTGGTCTTTGAGTTGCTCCATTTCACTCAGCTTCTGATGGGCTTCGTCAAGTTGTTCTTTCAGAATGAGAAAGTTCTCGTGCTCCTGGGTCAGTGCTCTTATTTCTTCTTCTCTTTCTTGAAGTCTCTGAGCAATGGCTAGCTTCTCTGTCTCCCCAGCCTTCCATTTTAGACACCCAAGCCTTCAACTGGTCTTTGAGTTGCCCCATTTTGCTCAGCTTCTGATGGGCTTCATCAAGTTGTTCTTTCAGAATGAGAAACTTCTCTTGCTCCTGGGTCAGTGCTCTTATTTCTTCTTCTCTTTCTTGAAGTCTCTGAGCAATGGCTAGCTTCTCTGTCTCCCCAGCCTCCATTTTAGACTCCCAAGCCTTCAGCTGGTCTTTGAGTTGCTCCATTTCACTCAGCTTCTGATGGGCTTTGTCAAGTTGTTCTTTCAGAATGAGAAACTTCTCTTGCTCCAAGTCCTTCTCTTGCAGCTCCTTGATCTTGCTGGAAAGCTTTGATTTTTAGGAAAGTGAGCAAATAACATTCAGCATGGGTAAAAATAACATTTAAGTCCAACTTGAAAATTTCAAAATTTGAAGGTTTCAGAATCTCATCATCCCTAGGGTTTCTGTGGCAGTCCTAGAAATGAGCTGCTTGCAAACCATCAAGACTCCCATAAAGCCTGTGTTACCACATCACTTGCAGATGAATGCGCATCTGCAGTAAAGTTACATAGTATTTGCAAATTACATTTGCTAGGAAAACATAGAACTCAGGGTCAAGCCAGGTGTTACATTAATTATGTAGCATGCAGCTCCCTTTCCCGTTTACTCTAAAATAAGTGTGTGGGGCCACCCCATGTACAGGGGGAACGGTTGTTTAATCCTTCCCTGCCCAGCCACTTCCCTCAGTAACACACCTCCTATCCATCAGCTCCTTTTCACTGCTGCAGAGGGACCGGGGGAAAGTTTGGCAGGAAAGCAGCTGGGAGGGGAAGGATTAAACCACCTGTGTGCAATGGTCCTGATCCAGATCAGAGACCCATGCACTTACTTTAGAGTAAACAACCCAAACCCTTAGGTCAGCGCAATTTGGGGGTTGATGAGTCTTGCGTTTTTGCTTTACAAGAGCCACGTTAAAATGAAAAACACAGTGGTTGTGTCCTGCCAGGTTCCCGACAATATAAGGCAGGAGAGCTGCATTCACCTTGTAGGGAGGGCAGGAGTGTGCATCACCTATTGTGTAGGCCTCATAGAACATCTGTTTTTAACTGTTTACACTGTTTCCCAACCGTGGGTCCCCAGATGTTGCTGGACCACAGCTCCCAGCATCCCTTGCCATTAGCCATGCTGGCTGGGTATGCTGGGAGCTGTAGGCCAGCAACATCTGGGGACCCAAGGTTGGGAACCACACTGGAACTTTAGCACAAAGGGCTAAAAGGTGGTAGAGGCACACAAACTGATCACACAGCTCCATGTCATTCCGGAATCTCATTCCAGGTAATGAGGGCTGAGAAAAGAGTCGTTCCTCTACCCAAGGGGTGTTGAAACTCTTTCAGCCCAAGGGCCAAATACAATTTTGGAGAAGCTCCCAGGGGGCCAGATTCCAGTGGTGCAAATGGGGCAGGGCCAAAAGTGAACCCAGGAACAGCTAGGTGATCCTGCTCGACTCTAGAAGGCAGAACCAAAACTGAAGGGGGCAGGGAGGGAGTTGTGGCCCTGCCTTCTTGAGCAAGGAGTTAACCCTTTCCTGTTGAAGCGCTGCTCCTCTGCTGACTGAGAAAGGTAAGAGAACTGCGTGAAAGCCGGGAAACTGCTAAACTATTGGCGGTTCCGGGTGGGGCGGATTGGGACCCCAAGCTGGCCAGATTTGGCCTGTGGTTCAGAACCCCTGCTCTCGAGTGCCCGGCATCCCAGTCTGGAGCACTTGCACACGTGTTAAACTCCACATCCACCTGGCTGTATGGTGGCTGGTGTGTCCATGTTTTAAGCACTTTGTATGACAGCACATCAGGTGTCAGGCCTTGTTACAATATAAGCAGATATGAGCAAGGGGGCTGTACCAGGAAGTATAAGAGGTTCTTGGGAGTATTTCCAACACTAGACCTTGATCTGTATTTAAAAAATAGCCACAGAGAACAAAGGAGGACTCACCTCTTGGGTCATATTGCTAAGGGTTGCATTTAACTTGAGACTTTCATCAGATAGAACATCTACTTGACCTTGCATCTGTTTGCATTCTTCTGTTGCAATCAAAAATTTCTGCTCCAGTTCATCGTGCTGATGCTTCAGCTCTTGAAAAGCCGCAGCATTTTCTCTTATTGCTTCAGCATTTGTGAGATCCTCTTTGGATTTTAGTGCATCAGTTGCTTCATGGAGCATTCTCTCCGTCTCGGTGACTTGAGAAAGCAAGCTCTCTCTTTCTGTGGTCAGCAAAGCGATCATCTCAGATTTGTCAAGTATCTGTTATACGAACGAATGATACATGGGCATGAGGGAAAGTGATCATAATCTCAACTGTGTTTTATAAGATGTGTTCCAGCTGAAGGAAGAATGGGGACTACTGGCTTAGGTTTTCAGAACTGCTTTTTCTCCTGTGCACTGGAAGCAGAAGACCAAATAGCTTCACATCCCATCACACTGTTACCCCATCCTTCTCCAAAAGAACTTACAGCAGCCTTCCTAAAGCTGGAGCCCTCCAGATGGGTTGGACTACAACTTCCATCATCCCCAGGGTGCTGTGAGTTGTAGTCCAACACATCAGGAGGGCCCCGGAGTTGGGGAAAGCTGACTTAGAGCAAAAGCTTACATAGCAGCATCCTGTTTCGACCTGAAAACAATCTTCTGAGGTAGGGTCAGGTGGAAAGCTGGTGACTGATCCAGCATGTTGCACAGTAAGGGATTTGACCACAAGTCTCCCCCTGGCTCATGTCTGTCACTACCTTATAATCACTACCAGCCTCCCCTTCCTTCTCACAAACACTGGACACTCCATCTCTGGCAGCTTCGAGCACCAAATACAATTCCGACCTCCAAATACCCAGGAGCAAGAATGTAACACCTTAAACACTAATTGCAGGATAGGAACAAGTTACTGAGAAATGCAAGTTCTGTTAAAATGACAAGGCGGCAACTGTCTGCACTGCCTAAGCTACTGACTCCTTCTGTAAATGCTATACTGTCATTGAAGCACCCGAATGTACCAGCTGTTTTCCCCAAACAGCAGAGAAAGCTAAGGACATTAACTACGTACTGCAAAAAAATAATAATAATAAAAATTAATCTTCCAGAAAATCAGCCATGTTCTAGAACAGGGGTGTCGATTCTCTTTCAGCCTGAGGGCTAAGTTTAATTTCAGGGAAGCTAAGTGGGGAGGGGGGGGAGAAGAGGAATTCTAGTGGTGGGCAAAAGGGGGTGGGGCCAAAGGCAATGAGGGTGGGGCCAAAATACCAAAAGTACCAGTACATTTTAGCTTAAAGCTCTTACTGCCAGCAAGTAAGCCTTAAGAGAGGCATTTCAACCTTTTAGAATCAGGGGAAAATGCACTAGAGAGAGGAAGCCACCAAGCAATCAGCAGTCGGGGGAAAGGAGGTGGGGCCAGATTGGGACCTCAGCCAGGCCAGACCTGGCCCGCTGGCCTGAGGTTCCCCACCCCTGCTGTAGAAAGCCATGACATGAGAAACAGCTTCAGATAACCCAGATTGTACTTTTACCTCCTTCTGGAAGATTTCAAGGTCCTGTCCGGAGGCAGCTTCTGATAACGCAGCTGCTTCTTTCCTTAAAGCTGCATTCTCCTCCAGAGCTTTATTCAGTTCATTTTTAAAATCCTCGATCTTTCTTTCCAATTCCATACACGACAGCAAGTCTAGGGGGGGGGGGGGAGTTAAAGCTTTCAGGAGATAAAATTGACCGAAGAGATTTGCAATAACTGTTCTGCAAGCTTTACTCGCTTATACTGTACAGTCCTTGTTCTTTAGAACTATCAGCTGCTGCGAAATGCCCCAGCCTTTCCACATTTATACCCTGGTTTCTGACGAGTAAACTACCTCAACAGGACTTGCCCCTCTTCTGCATCTTTGAAGCTTAATTTCTGCTACTCACGGGACTCAGGCCACAGCCATCTGCCCGCTTATCCTCCTTCCTCAGCCCTTCTTCAACACCTCTGTCCCTTTCTACCTCATGACCTCTAATTCTCTAGCCCTCCGTACATTTCCTGAGGCCCCAGAGCAGAAAGTGGTCTCCAGTTTGTTAATTCCACGCAGCCACTGAGTGCCAGAGTCCTCCTCTAGGGATTTTCACATGCAGCCAGAGTGGCTCCAGTTAAAGTAAAAGTGCTGAACCTCTTTCAGCCCAAGGGCCAAACTCAATTTCAGAGAAGCTCTCAGGAGTTGCAGTCCAGCGGTGGAAAGGATAGCGTTCCTCAGCTATCAGAAATTTAGGAAAACACAGGGCTAAACCAAGGACTGAGCAAGCACTTCTTGACCCGGTTCACATGTCACAGCGGCAAATCATGGGTTATTTAACCCATGATTCATGGGGATGTGTGCCGCCTGCAAGCCACTTCCGGTTTCTGTAAACAACCTTCGATCGGCACCTTGTTTAGCCCCTAAACAACTGATCGGTCTGGGTTTTCATGTCATGTTGACAACCTACGATTGGAGACTGTTTATAGAAGATGGAAGCGGCTTGCACGCATCCCCACAAATCATGGGTTAATTAACCCACAATTTGCCGCTAAACTGCCGCCTTGACGTGAGAACAGCCCCCTTATTTACAAGTACCTTTTGGAGCTTTGCCCTCCAAGAGTGACATCAGCTTTGCACTTTCCTGGAAGCAGAACTGCAGCTCTTTCTGCAAGTCAGATTGCATTTTCTTGAAGGTGACCTTTCCAGCTTCTAACTGGCTTCTGCAACACACAACTTCTTTTTCCATTTGGCTGTAAGAATCCGACAGCTGGCTCTACATGGGAACAAGGGAACGTATGGTTACCCTCTCCATCTAACATGTTGGAACAATGCGCAGGAGACAGGAAGCTTGAATGCAAGAGCAAGGGCCACAGTACTACCGCCCTCTCCCTCTTCAGGCATGTATTAGCACCATTAAGGACATAAGACGAGCCCTGCTGGATCAGACCACAGGTCCATCTAGTCCAGTATTCTGTTCACACAGTGGCCAACCAGTTGCCTGTGGGAAACCCACAAGTGGAACGTAAGTGCAACAGCACCCTCCCACTCATGTTCCAGCCAACTCCAACCCAGAGCTTTCATTAGAATCCTAATAGGAAACCAGCATAATTCACAAGGCAAGGTCTTACTAAAAATAAAACTCACCATTTTCTCTTTTAGTGCTAGATTTTCACTTCTGAGGAATGAGGATTCTTTCTTGGCATCCAGTGCTACTGCTTCAGCATCACTGAGAGACTGTTTCATTTGCCGCATTTCATCCAGCCCTTGCCTTGAAGTTTGCTGCAAGAATGACGAGAACAGCATGGTATATTTACCTATAAAAACTCCAGGAATCAAAAGGACAAATAAGGCAGGCTAATTATGCTTCTGTGAACATGGCAAGCTTCCGACTTAAACACATAGGCTGGGAGAGCCATGGATTCCTGTAAGCTTCATTTCCAAGATAATCATTACACACAGAATTGTCTGGAATTTTCCAGCCTGAGATCTTGTGAGTTTGCAAAGCAGGGGTGGGGCCCTCCAAATGTAGCTGCACTATGACCCCCATCATCCTTGAACACTGGCCATGATAATGGCAGTTGTAATCCAGTATCATCAACATCTGGAGGGCTACGGTTCCCCTACCCTGTTCTACAGGTTTGCCAAATAGGCTATGGGTGCGCGTTATGCCGTACGTTGGCTCTGTGGCATTCTTTCTCAGGCTGGTTTGGATAACTCTTGCACACTTTAGCAGCTTGTAAAGCAGCATTTCTAAACCTTGGATCCTCGAACAAGAACTCCCATCACCCCTGACAATAGGCCGTGCTGGCTGGGGATGATGGGAGTTCGATTCCAACATCATCCAGAGGACAGGCTGTTATAAAAAGGTTTCTCCTTGAGATGGCAGTGTCATGAAAATGTCCATGTATTTCCCCCCCAAAAAACTCCCCATTGTTCCCCGCTGCTACTGAACTTACCCAGCAAACACACGGGAGCTCTGAGCACTCCCCCACTCACTAGGGCCAAGTGTAAATGCCTGGCCAGAGCCCATGTGAATTTTGCACCCATGGACCTTCTCTATGGAATTACTCTGCATTGCCAAGAAGCAGGGGCTACTGCAGGGGTGCAGAACCTCTTTGAGCAAGAGGGCTGCATTCCATTTTGGAGACACTCTTGGGGGCTGCATTCCAGTGGTGGGTGGGGCCAAAGTCAAAAAGGATCTGGGTCACCCCCCACCCCCCAGCATATTTGTGCTTAAAGCTCTTAGTGCCAGTAACTAAGTGTTAGGGGAGGCATTTAGAATGGGGAAAAAACTGCACAAAAACTGAGAAACCACCAAATGATTGGTGCTTGGAGGAAAGGGGTGTGTCCATTTGGGGAACCCTCAGAGGGCTAGATTGGGACCTCAGGCAGGCTGGATTTGAGGTTCTGTACCCCGGGTTATTGGGTAGAGAAGGCAACATGGAAGCAGTTACCTTAAAGTGGAAAATGTGAAAACCAAAGCTTTGAGAGCCAGTGTGGCGTAGTGGTGAGAGTGTTGGACTGGGACTCAGGAGATCTGGGTTCTAGTCCCCTCTCGGCCATGAAACTCACTGGGTGACTTTGGGCCAGTCACTGACTCTCAGCCTAACCTACCTCACAGGGTTGTTGTGAGGATAACATGGAGAGGAGGATGATGATGATTATGTAAGCCGCTTTGAGTTCCTTGCAGGAAAAAAGGTGGGGTATAAATGTAATAAATAAATAAATAAAATTATACTGACTCACTCTAAAAGTCAATGTCATTGTAAGTAATGGTGCTAAATTTCCAGTACTTAAATGCAAACGTTTCCAAGTTCACTCAGCTAATAATAATTCTTCAAGCTTACCATTGAGAAGGACACGTCTCGTTTCCCACTTTCCATCTTGAACTCTTCAACAAGGTTTTTTAGCAAATTGACCTGGTTTTCCAACATCTGAATTTTCTTCTCTTGCTCTTTGATCTGCACATCTTTCGACTTTATTTCCTCCTAAAAAGCAAGGAAGTGGAATACAACAAGTGCAAGGTGACATTCGTTAAGGCCCACTTTTCAATTTCCCAGCTTAATGTGGTATTAGGAGCTACCTAGGGCTACATGACAGTGAAAGAACTGACCCAAGCACTGGCGATTGGTTAAAAGTAAATATCCATCTCAGTGTGTACCAGTTGCATGCAAGGCCACCAACCACCGCCACCAGCTCACCTGAAGATCTTGATTGTAAACTTCTGCATTTGTAATTAGAGCCTTTAAGCTGGAAATTTCATGCATTAGTTGCATCTGTGGAGCAATCGAAGCAAAATTGCACAGGCAAGTTAGAAAGCACCATATTATTTACCTGCCATTAGCCACCACAAAGGCAAGCAGGCTTTGTGTTAGTTTCCCTTCAGAACCACTGAGTCTTAGATAATAACCAAGTTGTTACTGTAGAAAATTATGTGATTATCCATGTCTTACACTGGAAACTGTCCTAGAAAATAAAGGCTCAACATCGGGTTACTATCAAAGTTTATTACTTCTCAAACCTTCAAAAACAGCAAGGGTAGAATGCAATGTGAATAAGTATACAATGAGTGTTGCTCATAAGAGCAGTTCCACACACCTTCTAGTATGCATGAGTTGTGGGCGTACTGATTTAATACATTTATATCCCAATTAACTTCCATGTTGTAATTCAAGAAAGTATACATAGGTTCCCAGGTGGTCCCTCTATCCAGGTTCTGACTAGATGCAGACCTGCTTAGCTTCAGCAAGGCTGCTGCATCATGTGCCTTCAGACCAGGGGTGAGAAACCATTGCAACAGCGCAATTCTTTGCAGGGTATTTAAAGGTTAATTGCCTTTAAATGCACTCTTATCTCCAATCCCTGATCAGAGATAACAACAGAAGCTTGCAGGCCAGATGGGGAATCCCCATGGGCTGCATCTGGTCCGTGGGCTGGTGGTTCCCCATCCCTACTTCAGAACATACTCTACTCTGAAGCAGGCACTGGTTCAGAAATACAGTAATACTTTGGGATTGCAAGTAACTTGGTCTGAGAGCGTTTTGCAAGACAAGCAAAAATTTGACTTGATAAACGAGCAAGGTCTTGCAAGACAAGTAGTGTAGGGATGTAACCGCTTGCCTCGAGCGGGCCGAAATTGGCCCCGCTCACGCCCGCCAGAGACTCGCTTTGATATAAGAGTGTTTTGGATTACAAGCACGGTTCCGGAACGAATTATGCTTGCAATCCAAGGTATTACTGTACATTTTTGGATTAAAACGCTTGTAACGGGAGAACTTTTACTAGCAGTTAAGACCTAGTTAGACCGAAATATCAGCAAAACTGCTCGGAACAGAGATATTGCTGGTGGATGGTTCATGAGGGCCAGGCTCACAGCTTGAAGGTGCTATTAGATATGTTTAGCACTTCAAGCGCTGCTTTTCTAAAAAGGTAACAGAGGAAGCAAAACACAAAAACATAGTGCAGCAGTCAAAGATTAAAAATTCTGATCTAATTTTTATGGGCGATATTAAATCATCATTGTTTTAATGTCATGTTAAGCCACCTTGAAGGTCCTCAGAATGGAAGGTATGGGTATAAATAAATTTACAGCTTTTGGTGTTTAATTATATTTTGTTATTGTTTAATGATTTTATCAGCCACTGTAGTAGCAAAACTGAAAGGTGACAGTTAAGTGTTATATTTATATACACACACACACACACACACCTTTCTTTTCTCACCTCGTGTTCATTTGCGGTCTCTTTTTCAAGAGCCACAAACTCATACGTTGACATTTTCTCTCTCAGTTCTCTCAGTTCACATGCCAGTTGTTCTTTCTCCAACTGCAGGCTTTCCAGTTCTGTTTTTGTGGCTTGCTGTTCAGTGACAGCGTTGTCCTAGACAGGAAAGGGAAGGAGAGATTAAGAGGTTTTACCTGCATTTTAGATTAAATTCCCTAGAGAACACTGAACTCACTTACCCTCTCTTCTATAAGGGTTTCACAAAGCTGGACAGACTCTGCAAAGTCTTTGTGACTCTAGAACAAAAATATTGAAGTGAGCTACAAAATTCCTTCTCCGCTCCTAGTTAAAGCTTCCTTTCAATAGCAAGATAGTATATATTCCTGCAGCAAGATGTTGGTAGCCCAACGGTGAAGTTGCCTAAAGCAGGGGTGGGGAACATGTTGCCCTCACAAAGTTGTTGGGAGTGCAGCTCCCACCAGCCTTCACTGTTGGCTCTGTGGGTGTTGCAGTTCAACAACATCTGAATAGCCACATGTTCCCCATCACTGACCTAAAGCCAGCATGATCTGGGGGGAAAAGCTGGAAATCATTTAAATATTTAGGTTTCAGCTACTTAGGGCGCAATCCTATGCATATTTAGATGGAAAAAAGTCCTACAACTCCCAGCATTCCCCAGCCAGCTAAATATGCATAGGATTGCAACCTTAGTATAGAGCTAGGCTCTGAAAAGGACTTGGAGAGCTTGTTAAAAGCCTGCCTCAAAGAGGCGGCAAGTTTTACAGGCTCTGGAATTCTCTTTCTTTGCTAGATTTGTATACTGCCCAACTGGCAAATGCCCTCAGGGCGCTTTATAATCATAAAACCACAACCAACCACAACAAAATGAACCAACCACAAAAATGCAACAAGTAGTATCAAAATAATACAACATTATGCATTAAAAAAATTAGAAACACGGGGAGCCAGCAGTAAAGTTAATAACAAGAGCCACAGATTAAAGATTATATGCTTGCTGGAAGAGGAAAGCCGTAACCTGGCATCTAAACATACACAGGGAAGATGCCAGGCAGATCTCCCTTAGAAGGGCATTCCACAGATCATGGGGGCCACTACAGAGAAGGCTCTTTCCCCGGTAGCCACCCCTCACACCATTGTTCTTCCCCCTTGGATTAAAATCTGAACGGGGGGGGAACACGGCTGTTTTAGTTTCTCTTTGTTCGAAAGTAATGGAGCCACATCGCTCCATTACATTCATCAGAGAGATTAAGAACCTGCAGCAGCATAAACTGAGAAGGGGAGGAAGTTCATCTCCCTGCAGAGGACCTGCAGGGGTGAGGCTCCCCACATTTTTGCCCCTGAAGCGTCTTATTTCATATGTGGGAGGGGAAGACACTGAGGGGACAAAAACCAGCCATCCACCACGAAGGGCCCAGGGAGGGTGGCCTTACCCCCAAACCCTCTGATTTTGTCCACAAAACATCTTTTTCTTGCCATCACGGAAAAAGATGCTCCAGGGGCAAAGAACAACCCTCCCCGCAACTCACATATCCCGTTTTGTCTCCTGGCCCATCTCTACCACTTACAAAATGTTTTTCAGATCCTGGAATCCACGCTTCTTCAGGTACTACAGTACTGGCTGTCCCACACTGATCGTCACATTCTGAGAACTCAGAAGATACAGCTGAAAATTAAACATTTTACAAAAATAAGCAAAAAAAAGGGTTTGCAAACTCAAAGGCAGAAGGAAGGTTTTGAGATAAATTCAAAAGGGCTCAGAGACAGATGATGGACTTTGATTAACTTGGGCCTGTCTGGAGACTGGTGCCAGAATCAGACCTCTGGCACAAACAAGAGAAACGTTGAGTGTGACAGGTTAAGCCAAGAGTCCTTCCCTGCCCCCTTCAAATCAAACAGAAGCATTCAATAAAAGTTAACTGGCATAAGCTTAAATGCCACCCTCAAAACAGGCATACCGGTATCAGTGTAACTATTTGCACATCATCACGGGCGCTGGATAGAAGACATATTATGCAAATCCTAACTTAGCCCAACCTACAGTTCACTTGCCCACTCCTTTAGGATATTGTTTTAAAATCTTTTCCCAGGAAAGTAACTTACATTCTTCCATCTCTGCTAGAGAAGACAAAGAGGCTTTAAAATGTTTGGCTCTACCAGGGAAGTCTTCCAGGAAACTTATTGCCCCATCCTGGCTTACTGCTCCTGGAGCCCAGGTAACTCTCCTCTTCCTTCTAGCCTTAAATGAAAATATGGACACACAACACACAAAGTCAAGGCAGGTCGGAGAAATAAAGCGAGCTGGAGTATTTTATATCTAGTCTTATTCATAGGAATATTTGCTGTTGATCTGGAATTTTCTTACTGTACAGAGATGACAATTCTAACAGAAGCTAGGTTCGACAACTTAATGTTTTCTTCATAATCTAAACAGGACCAAATTGTTTGTCTGTTTTTTGTTTGTTTGTTTTTTTAAATCAGGCCCACAAAGACTAACAAATACAAAACTTTGCTCACTCAGAACACAGCCACTACAACAAATGCGGTAAAATCAGTTTTAACAACAGTTAACATTTTCCAGCTTACTTTTAAGTCCCATTCTTGTGCAAAAGAGGAAGCTGTCACAAGCATCTCAGTTAGTTCTCTTATCCTGTCCCCCTGCTGCTTTTGAAGAGAGTTCTTCTCCTCCAGGAGCTGCGCTAGCTGATCTTTGGTGTGAGAGAGTGATGAAACCTAAACATGAATACATCTGTGTCAATGGCCAAAGTCCACACTTCCATAGGATTGCATCCAATGGTGTCATTCTGCCAATGGAAAGGAACCACTGGTGAAATGGATTTCCCCTTCCCCCCTCAAACTGCTCTGGTGGGTTGGGGGACCCTCCGGAGCAGATTTCGGGCACATGGATGGGGTGTGTGTGCAGCGGGGAGGAGAAGACAAGGAAGTCCCATTGCACAAGTGGATTTCTGCTCATGTGAGGGTTGGATCAAACCCACCCACGTTTGGGAACCCAAGGAGTACTTGAGTTCCCAAACGAATTGGTCAGTTTTAATTATTTTAAAGATCAGCATTTACGAGAGAAGCATTTAGGATGCAATCCTATGGTCCCAGGGACCATAGGATATTACAGGGAAGTCTTCCATAAAAGACGGCGGTCTGCTATTGGAAGCCTCCTCATTTGGGAGGCAGAAAGCTCCACTGCCATTGCAGCTCAGGCAGCAGTGGGGGCTGAAAAGGAGTGTGCCAGGACAGCCTGGAACACAGGCAACTGCCTTATCCCGAGTCAGACATTTGTCCATCTAGCTCAGTATTGTCTGCCCCGACTGCGTCTCTCGGGTTTCAGGCAGGGACCTTTCCCAGCCTTACTTGGAGATTCCAGGAACTGAATCTGGGGCTTTCCGCAGGGTTTTTTCGTGCTTTTGCCAAGAGGCTTGCTAGCTGATTCCCTTCACCTACGATGGGGATGGTCCTCCGGGTTTGGACAACATGCCAAGCCATCGTGGGTGAAACAACCCCTACTACAACCCATGAGTTGTTAAGGTGGCCTCAAACAAGCCACCCTGTGGAATCAGTCCAGGTTCCCATGACACGATGGGGTGTGTGTTGTCGTCATTATTATTATTATTTATTTGTATCCCGCCTTTTCCCCAACACTGGGACCCAAGGTGGCTAAGACTCATACAATTAAAACAGAAATAGAAAAATACAAGTTAAAAATAGAATTAAACAATCAATAATATTAATACACATACATATACACACACACACACACACACACACACACACACTAAAACAGTACAATATACATAATATAAAATACAGCATTCCATTGCATCACAGGCTAGTTCTAAATGCCTGCCAGAACAGGAAGGTCTTTGCCTGCCTCCGGAAGCTTACCAGGGAGGGTGCCACCCTAGCCTCCCTGGGGAGGGAATTCTAGAGTGCTGGGGCAGCCACTGAGAAGGCCCTCTCCCATATTCTCACCAGGCGTGCCTGTGATGGTGGTGGAACCGAGAGAAGGGCCTCCCCTGAGGATCTCAAAGTGCAGCCAGGCTCGTAGGGGAGAATACAGTCTCATAGGGGAGAATACAGTCTTTCAGATAACCTGGACCCAAGCCATATAGAGCTTTATAGGTCATAACCAGCACTTTGAATTGAGCCCAGAAACAGACTGGGAGCCAGTGAAGCTGTTGTAACAGAGGAGTTGTATGCTCCCTGTAACCAGCCCCAGTCAGCAGTCTGGCAGCAGCTCTTTGAACCAGTTGTGTCGTGCGAACCCAGTCAGTATGTAGTAATCTAGAATAGTGGAGGAAGAGCTGCATGCAAGCAACAGGAGTATGTTTTAGAGCAGGTAGCATCTCATTCCTCACCTGCTTTACAAATTCTTGTAAGCTTGAATATTTTTTATTTACGGTCTACTGACCACACCAATACGTAAAACAATACAATACAAACAAGATACACCAGCTCTTATTTATACACTCAAATAAAAACTTAGAAAATAAAAACAGAATCAGACAAGCATAAAAGGTCTAGTCACAATAGCAATATTCAAAAATTTTGCAACTTTCTTGGTAATTGAGCTGTCTGAGCCGTCAAGCAGAATGGACAAAAGAAACTCTGAGGATCGTTCAGGGAAAGTCTGGGTGATTGGATGTATTATGTTTTCTCTAACCCCTCGATAAAAGCTGCGGTTAAAAAGGATATGTGCAACAGTTTCCACCTCCTCATTATTGCAGGGGCAACACCTGTTTTCCATTGGGATTTTATTGAATCTACCATCCAAAAGTTTGGAGGGTAGAACATTAAATTGAGCCAAGGAAAACGCTCTCCTATATTTTGGAATAGATAACCAATCTAAGTATAGCATCCCATTTGTAGAGTAAAGGTCTGACAGACCCATCGACAAGGGGGAGCATGGGCACTGAGCCGCTCCACGGAGCTCTTGGAAGTCGATGTCAATTAATCTTTGCTTAACAAGAAATTTAGCTTTCTCCCAAGGCATGGATAACAAGTAGGAGGGTGACAGCCCGGCTGAGACAACCTTTTTCACCACTGCTTTGTTCCAAGCAGACACATGGGAATCTAACATCACCTAGAATGCAAAAGAGTTAAGCTTAAGCAGAGAACAGCAGCGAAGCCAAAAGTGAATAGAATGTATCCAAGCCATACAGCCGAGAGAATTAAGGCCAGCTTCCAGATAGAGAACAGCACTAGCCACACACTTGGGCACGCCAAATATCGCTCTTAGAAAGTAGGATTGAACACCTTCAAGAGAGTCTTTAAGGCCAGGAAACCAGATAGGGGCTCCGAAAAGAATCTGAGATACTATTTTGGCTTGAAAAACATGGGTAGCAGCTGGAATGAAATTCCCACCTTTAGTAAAAAAGAACTGTAATATAGCACCCAAATTTTGTTCAGCTTTAACCTTTGCACGTCTTGCCTGAACTCTCCAGCTTGTTGCCTCGTGAAACCAAATACCCAGATATTTGTAGGAGTCAACTTGATCAAGTCTGCTATTATCCATGAACCAAGAGTATCTAACCTGTCTTCTTAATTGATTATATGTAAGCCGCTCTGGGAGCCTTTTTGGCTGAAGAGCAGCATAAAAATGTTTCAAATAAATAAATAAATAAACCTTCCTCCTTGCAATTACCATAACTGTAGATTTGGAGTAGTTAATTGTTAAAAGATTTTTATTACAAAACCCAGCAAATCCAGATAGTAAATGCTTGAGACTTAGTCGTGTCTGCGAAATCAAAACGGCATCATCTGCATAGAGGAGGATAAATATTCTTGTGGAGCAAATCTTAGGAGGGTGGGAAGCTATTGACCGTAGGTAGGTGGGAAGATCAGCCAGGTACAGATTGAATAAAGTGGGAGCAAGAACACAGCCTTGTCTAACACCACGAGAGGAGAAAATCTCCTGAGAGAAATGGCCATAGTTACTACAGCGCACCTGGGCAGATGTGTTTTGATGTAGGGTACGGATTAGAAACAATAACCTCCTATCAATAGAGAGCTGTTCCAATTTGCTCCAAAGGAGGTCATGGGATATAGAATCAAAAGCAGACTTTAGATCAATAAAAGCAGTGAATAATTTGCCTCCTTTTGGGGTGGAGTATTTGTGTATTAAATGGGACAGAACCAAACAGTGATCAAAAGTAGAGTGGCCAGATTGAAACCCAATTTGCTCCTCCCCTAAGATATCATGGTCATTGATCCAGGCTTTCAATTTAAGGCACAAATAATTTGCATATACTTTCCCCACTATAGAAAGCAAGCTTATAGGCCGATAATTATTTGGGTCATCTTTGGGCCCTTTCTTATGTATTGGTATGATAAAAGCCTTTAGCCAGACCCCAGGGATTACACCAGATTTGTTTATTAGGGAGAAAAGAGTAGCTAATAGAGGGGCCCACCAACTGATGTTACACTTCAAAAGCTCAGACGGAATACCATCAGGTCCCGGAGCCTTGCCTGGTTTTAGTTGGAGTAACAGTTCCTCTACATTGCTTGACTCAACTGAAGGCCAGTCAGGGATGTCAGATGTTAAATGAGGGGTGGAGTAAAAATTGAACTGAAAATGGTCTTCCCAAACATTAGCTGGGATATGACAATCAGGAGATCCAGTACTATGACTTAAAGCGCCAAAGACCAATTTCCAAAAGGTTCTGGAGTTACGGGTAAGGGATGCTGAAATTAACATCTGCCAAGATTCTTTAACAGCCTCTCTTTTTTTCCGTGCCAAGAGATTCTTATATTCTTTCTTTAACTCATAATAGGAATGAGTTCTTGTAAGCTTAAACTGACTTCTAACTAAAGGAGACTTACTTCTTCCAGGCGCTGTTTCAAGTCTTCTATTTCTTTACGATACCTCTGCAGGAGGGCCTCATCATCGAGAACTTCATTTACTTTGGGGGTATTTTTCATCTTTTTAGCTGTACTGGCAAACTGGGAGAAACCAGCAAGTCTTTACATTAGCAGAAGCCAGAAGAAATCTTTCTGCATCATACCCCTTTTTATTCTCCCAGAAAGGTAGGAAATTATAAGAGAAACATTTGCTATTACAGTAACTACAAGTGGGACCTGCAAAAAATGTTGCAGTATACCCTCACCTCCAAGCAGGACTGATCTTGTTCAAATTTCCTGCCATGCCCTCCTCCAGGATACTATAAGCTGTAAGGAGCCCCCCGTCTCATTTTGCAACTGACAATCAACATCCCATGATTATTGAGCATGCTCAATCCTCACTAGTATTTTGCCTCCTCAGATCTATCTATCTATATGTACGTACTTCTGCAAACCTTCAGGTTCCCCCAAGCAAACCACTGATACCCCCCTTTTTGTTTCTCAGTGGCACTCTTCTGGCTCAATTTCTGTCCGCACTCAGCACCTGAATTTGCTATTAAAGGTACTGATGTTGCTGATATGGATACCCCACATGAAGAGAAAGTGTCATTTCTCATAGTTAAAACAGGCCAGTTTGAAGACACAGGGGAACAACGTGTTCGGTTATTCCAAAGGAGGTTGTTTCTGCACCCCTTTTGAAGGAATCACTCATCCATTCCAAAAAAAGTGTTTCCATATGAACACTATTGACGTTATCCTTGCTCTTCGCAACACAGAACTTTAAATATATCATGCTGTGCCAACCATCACAAGGCTTACATTTTCCAGTGAACTTCTTAAACTGAGCAACTTCTGTGCTCCTGATGCAGAGTCCCTACTGTGCCATACAACTCCTGAGGAAGACAGAAGACCACTCTCCCCACAGGAGTGACATGAAGCGAGCTTTGGAGTAAAGGTGAAGTTCAAGGAAGTGGTAGACTGCTTTAGGTGGGGTGCTAGAGATACCCTGCACCAAACAAGGGAAGGGTAAGGAGTCTCTCATGGTCCAAAATGTTTAGGCCTGCACATGAACAGATCTCTTAGGTGGACCCGCACAGATGCTACATACATATGAAAACCTTTACCTACCTATTGGGAATTACAGAGGGTAGGATCCAATTGTGAACTAGCCCTAGCGATTGCACTAATGAAAGCCAACACTTGCACAATGCAACGAGCGCTCGCTAGGGCAATTTGGCAGCAAATCAGAACTTTTCCCCATTGCCCTAGCGAGTGCAAGTGTTGGTTCACATTAGTGCAACATCGCTAGTGCTGGGGCACAGTTGGATCCTACTCAACACCCCCATTTAGAGTTTCAAATCAATGGACTGTAATCCCATGTCTGACAAAATTGCATACTTTAGCCTACAGTGATACTGAAGTCAGAAGGCCAGGTGAGAAAAAGACAACCCAGCACGGCAAACCCAAATAGAAGACATTCTTAAATTTTCTAGATAGCACAACAGGGAAATACATTGCAGAATAAACTTTATGGCCCATATGGAAATGCATTCAGTTTTGAAGAAGTCACTGTTATCACTTTTCTGGTTGATACTATATATGCAGAAAACCCTCGGGGGAGGGGGGAGATTATTCTGGTTTTACCTGAAGAGTGCTAAGAGTTTCTTCCAGAGATACCGGAGTAACTGTGCAGATGATAACAGTCTTAGCGTTTCCACCTAGTGAATTCTGCAGAATTCGTGTCAGCTTGCTGTCCCTGTAACTGATATAGCCACTGGTAAAGAGAAATGACAAAGAAGGAGGAATATAAGTTTACTCATTAATAGAGGCAAAACCGGTCCAAAAGCCAATCTATTATGTCTAGAAGAAAGTGAGAGCATTTAACACTACAGTTCAAAATATGCACTCAGTATTTAGGCAGTCCTTACCCGGATTGATCGTCACACAGTTTCTTGATAACCTGGCCCAAGATGAAAAGACTCCGGTTTATATTGCAGCCTTCTTTAAGTCGAATCCCTAGGGATGAACACAATAAATACCATTTTAATGTAGCAACTGGCTCCTTTCACAAACTCATTTTTCTACTGTGCTGGAGTCAAGCAATGTAAATCAAGCTTTAACATAAGGTACATAGGAAGCTGCCGTATACCGAGGCAATCCATTGGTCCAGCTAGCTCAGTATTGTCGACATTGACTGGCAGAGGCTCTTCAGGATTTCAGGCAGGATTTTTTCCTAGCCCTACCTGGAGATGCCAGGGATTGAACCCAGGACCTTCCGCATTCAAAGCATGTGCTCTACCACTGAGCTACGACCCCCTCCCAAGATCTGTGCTGAGTCAGACCAAAGGCCTATGTAGTTCAGCATTCTGTTCCCACAGTGGACAGCGAGATGCCCATGGGAAGCCCACGAGCAGGACATGAACGCAGTAATACTCTGCCACTCATGTTCCCCAGCAACTGGTATATATAAGCATACTACCTCCGATACTGGAGGTTATATCTATCTATCTCCATCCGGACTAGTAGCCATTGATAAGTTTAATCTCTTTTGAAAGCTGCCCAAGGTGGTGCCATCTCTAGTTTTCAATACCTCAATGGCATGACAGATTAGGACACTTAAACTAAAAAATGTGAATTACAGCCAGGAGGAAGATAATCTAGACCAGGGGTGGGCAGACATCAGGCTCCTGGGATCTACTTTGTTTTTACCAAGTCCAGCCAAAGCCTGGTACACATAGTGGTGGGTAGCCACACTCTTACACTTAGAATTAAGGAACAAGGGGCTCTGCGGACAGGAAATTGTTTTTACTACCAGAACTGAGCTTATAGTCTTTTCATGTAAAAATCCATTCCTAGGTCCACTACTCAGCATTATTGGTTTCAACAGCCTATTTTAGGATCCCTCAAAAGTTTTGTTGTGCTATTTAAACAATTGTGAGTCAGAAAACTGACTGATCTACTGCAAACCAGGCAGAGATCTACCAGGAGATTCCAATCTCCCATCTGCCCACCCTGATCTAGAATGGCTTATTATTGAATAGACTGGAGTTCTAACCAACAGTTCCCAGTCAGGCCTAATGCAGATGTATGCATGGCCAAGAGAAGGTATGTTATATCTGCTCAGCAATAGCCATTCCTTTAGGAACAGACACTGTGTGTTACCCTCTATTCCCACCTGACTGCCCCCAGTTCAAATGAGGAACCTCCCTGGAAGGGCCTTGGGACAGCCATTCTCTCAGCCCTACCTCACAGGGCTGTTGTGAAAACACTGGGAAAACCCTATCTGTACCATCCCGAGCTCCTTTGAGGAATAGTTGGATACGTGTGTAACCATCCAGTTAGGATTCAGGAAATGAGGAATGGGGTACAACAGACTTCCAGATCTCATCCAGCGGCAGCAACATACCTTCAGCACCTGTTTGGCTAGCTCTTTCACTTCCTGCCAGATCTACTAAATTCTGAAAATTCAAGACAAACTTTGTTAGGTTCAGTTCACCCAACCTCTCTTTAAACCACCTACTGATTTGAAAGCCAATTTCAACCTGGTATCAAACAACGGCAGCTGAAAATCTGGGAAACTGAGTGCTAGAGACTGCACATTAGCAGACACAGGTAAGGGAGTTCCTGGCCAGGAGTTCAAACTGCAGGAAAGAGAACAAGCTCAAACAGGATGCACATAAACTAGGGATGGGGAAGAATTTTGTTTGGTCAGCATTTTTAAGCAAACTGCCCTAATTCACACTTCCTGGACCAATTATGTGGATTGGAACACAGTTGGCCTTTGGACTGTGTACTTCTCTGAATTTTGTGAAGCAGTTTTCAGCTCAAAAACTGCACCAAAAATGGCATATCAGGGAGAGTTGCATACAAAAATGGTGCCTATTAGGGAGAGTTCCATAAGAAAATGCGAGTGCGTGTTTTTTCGGGTTTTTTTTAAGTTGCATGGGTGATGAGGAAATTGGATAGAACTGGCTTGTGACATAATACATGCAAAACTGACATGGACCGTATAGAGACCTATTCTTCCATCCCTAACAAACTATCATGCCGCGCTGTGGTACTTAAGATGTTAAACCATTGCCCTCTTACAAACCACACTTACAGCCCTGGTGCCGTTTTTCCAAAGAACTCACCAAGTGAGAGACCATTACGGCTCCTTCATAGCTTGAGCTGGAAGTATCCGTCTTTTCTTTGCTTTCAATGATCTTAGAAAAGAGCAAGCAAAGACGTGAGCCAGTTTGAACACAACTGTCACATATTAGGGTCCGGCGAGAATACCCACCATAAATAAATAAATAAATAAAGCCAAAGTTCGGGCGGGGGGTGAGGGCCTGTATACTACAGCAGAGCTAGCAAATTTCCACCCCCACGGGTTCCTTGGTGGTCAAGCCTGGGACATGCTCTGCAATCTCCAAGCCCCCTAACTTGAGCGAGCAGCAACCAGTTATTAACTTTCCCATAAGGGATCGCTTATTTATGTGTATCCCGCCTTAGTGTTAAAAGAAAAAGCCCAAGGCAGATCACAACTATCAAACATACCAAGAAAGAAAAACCAATATAAGGTTTCGTTCATATCCCCAGGTTGCCCGGGACAGGAGCTAAATGACTCCTCAAAACCTGGGGCGAAGGTTGAGTTCTTCCTTCATCTCTTCCCTGTAGACCTCTTTGCTTTGGCCTACAAGAACCACTAAGAACTAACTGGGCCCAATCTATATGTCCTTAGCCTAGGTTCTTCCACTGGTGCAAGAGCGCAACAGAACTTATATTTTATATTTCGCATATGCATAAATTCAGCACATTACTACTGAAGAATGCTTAGCCATGAACTAAACAAAATCAATAAAACTCATGATCACTTACCATTCTGAAAATTGTATGAGAACGGCTGCTTCTTTCATTCATTTTTGTCTCACCATAGTGCCTGTTTTCTGTTTAGAAGGGGGGGAAAACTACACAGTTGAACTGATTATTTTCATTTCCTAAACACTAACAGGTTTAAAAAAAAAAAAAAGAATTGAAGAATTCTCAGAATTGCATAGGAAGCTGTGTATGTATTATGTCACACCAGATATTTGAGTCTTACTTTCGCCTTTCTGTAGCCAGCTCAAAACTTGCTTTGGAGAAATCACCACCTTTTCACTCAGGTCTTCAACGTAAATAGTCCTCTACAAGAAATTTAAAGGGATATTTTTACATTACACAGCTTGATTCTTAGCATTATGTCTTGAAAGTAAGCAATATACGGTTAAACTGAATTGTTTAAGACAGTTGGCTAAGGGTGCAAGTTCTATCGATTGCACCCTTAATGACGGGAAGCTGCCAAGCTCAGAGACTTCCAATCATCCAATGCAGGGCAGGAAGTGTGGCAGAGGCGATCTTTGCCTTCCCATCACTGTTCTTTGCGAGATGGGCTTTTTTGCCGTCTAGCAATGGAGCTTCAGAGGGGGAGAGAAGGAGGCTGGAGAGGCCTCAGAATCGCTCATATCCCGGCCTCTCCAGTCTTCTCCACTCCCACTGAAACGCTCTTTCCTCCTCTGAGGTCGCTTTTCCAACTTTGGAGGGCAGCCAGTGTGGTTCTTTCCGCGCTGGCTGTGAGGGGGCAAATGGAGGGTGGGTGGGTCAGACCTCTGACCCCCCTTCTGAGGTCAGAGCACTGTCTCTGACCTTGGAGGGGGGAATCCCCTGTATCCTATGGTCCCTCAGACCAAGGGAGCTTAATTTAAGGGCGGAATCCAACTTCCTACAAGTGGGCTTCTGCTCATGTGATGGGACTTTCCCCTCCACCTTGCTGCCCTTTGTGCCCTCCCAAAATCTGCTCGAGGGTCTCCTAATACTTGAGAGCAGATTTTGAGGGCGAGTGGGAGGGAATTACCCCTCTCCCCATTCCGCTGGCTGAAGCAGTTCTGCCAGCAGAAGGACTTTAATGGATTCCAGCCCAAAGCACAACCCTGTCCATTTGAGAAAGGGAGATTTTATAAATACAGAAGCATGGCAGTGTAAAAAACCCAGCATTTTACCCTCCAACTTCCAGGGCAGCTTTTTCAAATAACATAGGAGCTTTTCTGGCCTCATGTTACTTACATTGATGTCTTCACGAACAACTAATGGCTTTTTTCTAAGGTTACTGCACAGAAGGTCTTGTATACTCTCATTGTGAATCTCCATATAGGATATACGGAGCAGAAACTCCCTGTCTGGAATCTAAAAATTAAACAGCATGCATGCATCAGTATACCTGAAGATAGAAAAGGGATATAAAGATGCCTTCTCTCACAAATGCAGAGCCTTAACGCCAATGCCATCATTAAAAAAAAAACACATTCCCTACCCCAGTGATGGCGAACATTTTTGAGCCCGAGTGCCCAAACTGCAACACAAAACCAACTTATTTATTTCAAAGTGCCTTAAATTTGGCAGGAAGGAGGAGGGGGCACTAGCTAATTGCGCCCCGCTCTGTCTCAGGGCATGGCTCTTCACCGGGCACACAAAGATGCAGGCATGCATGCGCAGTGCTTCTGAGCTGTCTGTTCAGTTAGAAGGAGGGCTGGGTGCCTGCGCAGTCTGCTTCTGGGGGTGGAGATGTTGGCAGTGTGCCTGCCTGTGGAGGCCAGAGAGGAATGAGTGGAGAAGAGTTACTATGGAAACCCGACGCTGAATGCAGAAGGGGACGGTCTTTTCGCGATCTGGTGACCAATGGCTCGAGTGCCCACACAGGTCCCTGCGTGCCAGCTGTGGCACGCGTGCCATAGGTTCGCCATCACTGCCCTACCCTGCCTTATGATCTATACTAGTCTTTCCCAACCATAGGTTCTCACAGTCCCCATCATCCCAAGCCAACACATCTGATGGTTAGGAATATTGGGAGTTATAGTCCAGCAACATCTGGGGACCCAAGGTTGGGATCTATACATTGGTTCTACCCCCTTACACCTAAGGAATCTCTTCCAGGCAAACAAGATGGTGGAGATCTCCACTGGCCAACACAAGGGAGAAGGGAAAGAAAAGCTACAATGTAGTGACGTTCCAACCTTTCCTTCTAGAAGAAAAGCCAGGTAGAACCTCTTAAGCGAAACTAGGAATTGTTACAGCAGGTTCAATACTAGGCTTACCTAGCTTTTGCAACACTTAATTTGGTATCTGAAAGAGAAAGCTCAGCAGACTGACTTACTCTGCAGATGGTATTGAATACATCATTAATTGCCATAGGTAAGATACCCGGACAATCCTGTGTGCCCAACATAGTGTATGTTTTGCCTGAAGCAGTCTGTCCATAAGCAAAAATTGTGCCTGAGGAGGAAGCACAATGGTTAGTTCTGACTGATACCCACATACAGACCTATATTAGACCACTATGAACTTCAGGGGAGGTCTTCTCGTCCATGCGACATCCTGCAGAATCCCATCTGGCAGTGACACAACAACAAGCCTTCTCTGTGAGGGCGGCGCCCGCCCTCTGGAATGACCTCCCCTCTGTGATACATCAGGCACCAATGATCATGCGCTTTCAACAATTATTAACAACTTACTTGTTTACCCTGACTTTCCCCAACCATTAACTTGCCTTAATATTATTATTAATAATATAATTATGCACTTCATTTCTATATCACCCAATAACCAAAGCTCTCTGGGCAATTCACAAAATACAAAACACAGATACAATAAAGTACAGTCATGCCTTGGATTGAGAGCATAATTCGTTCTGGAAACGTGCTTGTAATCCAAAACACTCTTATATCAAAATGAAATCCCCCCCCCAAAAAAAATTGTACAGAGATTTTTAATTTAAGCTGTACTACAGTACTTGTATTGCAAGACGTTGCTTGTATATCAAGTCAAAAAAATTTAAATAAATATTTAAAAATTTGCTTGTCTTGCAAAATGCTCTCAAACCAAGTTACTTGCAATCCAAGGTATTACTGTACAGCATAAAAACAGATACAATAAAATACAGCATAAAATTTCAATATACAAAACCGTTTAAACAGCTAAAACAATTTCAATTAAAAAAACTAGATCTGGCTGACAGGTCCCATCATATGCCATTAAATGCCTGGGAGTAGAGGGCAGTCTTAACCTGGCGCTGAAAAGATGAAAGTGTTGGCGGCAGGCAGACCTCAGTGGGGAAAGCATTCCGTAATCTGGGGCCACCACTGAGAAGATCCTCTCCCCTGTTGCCACCTCCGAGCCTTGCTTGGAGGTGGCATTCGGAAGAAGGCCTCAGATGTAGATCATAGCATCTGGGTAGATAGATTCAGGTCGGGAGAGGCATTCCGTCAGGTATTGCACTTCTATAATGATGTACTGTTTTATAATTTGTTGTAAACCACTTCAGGATTTTTTTTAAAAAATGGGAAGCAGCTTACAAATATTTTTAAATAAATAAAATAAACATAACACATTCATTCAAATGAACTGAAATTTACTGTACCATTGTATCCCTGAACAGCAGACTTTATAATTGGAGCAGCCACCCCCTGGTAGACTTCCGTGGTACTGTCCTCAGAATGAAACACTCGATCTTCAAGAGTAGGGGGGGGGGGAAACAGTTAAGTTCATAGAAATGGAGCTCTTCCTTTGAGATTTGCCAAGTTGCCAATTTGTAAACTAGACTGGATGAGCCCAGCAAAATCAGTCCCTTTGATTTTATAGTATGCCAATAATGGTTAGTTCACATTTTCACACAAAAGGG
Source organism: Shinisaurus crocodilurus (assembly GCA_021292165.1). Lineage (NCBI taxonomy): Eukaryota > Metazoa > Chordata > Lepidosauria > Squamata > Shinisauridae > Shinisaurus > Shinisaurus crocodilurus. Next base: position 32,799,542 of record CM037876.1, read on the forward strand.
TTTAATTTCACAACTAATAGGAATTTGTGACAACTAAATATCTCATAGCTAACCGGAATTAAGATTTAAAATGGAATAAGGCAGCCTTCCCCAACCTAGTGCTCTCCAGATGTGCTGAATTACAACACCCAGTATCCCCAGAGAGCCACCAGGTGAGGGAAAGCTGCTATAAGGGCAAGAAGTGGGGATGTCTCTCACACTCGCTTGTAATTATAACAGGGTCCATTCATAGTGAATTGCAACTTTCACACGTGAAGCTGCCTTATACAGTCAGCCAATTGGTTCTTCTGTTTCAGGCAGGATTCTTTCCTAGCCCTACCTGGAGTTGCTGGGGATTGAACCTGGGGCTTTCTGCATGCAAAGCATGAACTCTACCACTGAGCTATGGTAAAAGCCTTTTGTGCCTTCCCTCCCTACTCCCCAAATGCCTATGCTGAAAGCCACTCAACAGGAGTAGTATGCATCAAGAGCTTACCAAAGATAAAGGACCTGGTCCCATCTATTTGTGATACGGTACAGTCTTCACTTTTCCATGAAACCTGCACTTTATCTTCAAGGTCTTCATTTTCTCTTAAGGAACAAAAGAGGGTTTCCTGGTCATTCAATCATTTCAGCGATAGAGAAATCTATTATGTGGAAAAGATAGCTTAGCCACCATGGAATGCTTCTGCCGTGCCACAACTGCCTTGTGAGGCGGGCCAGTTGTGCACACGTCTATCTAATTGATAGAATGCTGTCACCATCCCATCATTCCTCTAATCTTGGGTGTGCACAATGGTCAACCAGATGCCCATGGGAGCCCACAAGCAGCATGAGTGTAACAGCACCCTCCCTCTCATGTTTGCCAGTGACTAGCATACAGAAGTCTACTGTGAATGGTACTGGAGGCAATACATGGCTGGCCATCATGACTCATAGACATTGATAACCTTCTCCTTCATGAATTTGTCTAATCCTCTTTTAAAGCCATCCATATTGGTAGCCACCACTACATCCTGTGGAAGTGAATTCCATAGTTTTACTATGTGCTGTGTGAAGAAGTCTTTCCTTCAAACTGTTCTGAATCTCCCACCAATCAGCTTCATGGGATGAGCTAGGGTTCTAGTATTATGAGAGAGGGAGAACAATATCTCCTTATCCCCTTTCTCCACATCATACATAATTTTGTACACCTCTCTCATGCCTCTCCATACTCACCTTTTTTCTAAGCTAGGGGAGTTACTCCAGCCCTTTGATCATGTAGGTTGCCCTTTTATGCATTTTTTCCGTTTGCTTATTTCGTTGAACCATGTAGTTTGACTCTATCGATATTTCATTTCTTTCCCACAGTTGCTTATTTTAACTGGGAATGCAGACTTGGAGGACACAACTGACAGTAAGCCCCACTGAACACAATGGGGTTCACATCCGAGTAAAAATGCATACGATCAGGCTGTAAGGCTACTCTTCCATACACATTCGCCCGGGAGTAAAACTCATTGAACAATCTAGGTTTCCAGATCTTGGAAGTAGGAATGAATTAAAAAGACACGCAACAAACACCTAGTATTTCCCACGACCAGAAAATCACCTTGCAATAAGCGGGCGCACCCTCACGCAGACCGTTACGCCTCCTCCTTCTTCCACCATGTCGCCTCCTTCTTCCTAAGCCTCCCTTTCCCCCGTCGCTTCAGTTCTAGAATTTGAATTTCTACCGAGGTCTCTTCCCATTGGCCAGTTGGTGACGCAGGCACTCTTTCCCGCCCACCGATAGGCGGTGCTATTCTCTTGTGTGCGTGTGGGGGGATATAGCAGTAGGCGCATCGATCTAAAAATTAAAAGGGGTAAAGAAGAAAGTATACAACCCTGTAAAAATTATCAGATGGCATGTCGATACTGGTGTCCATTATTTTTGCTCTTCCTCGCCAAACACGTGAAAGGCGAGGAACAGGGTATTCACACACACCCCGCTCTATGTACGCTACCGTTAATTGAATCCATTCAAAGGCCGCGGTAGTGACAGGGTTAAAAGGGCGGGGCTTTTCTCGCCGTCTCTTTTTAGAGGACAGGGTAGGCAAGCAGTGATTGGCTGAATTGGACTCGCGGCCGTCTGGGTCAGCAGGCGCGTTGCTTAAATGTGTCCTCTTTAAACCTGGAAGGCGAGAGGCTGTTGGTCGCATTGAGATTACGTAAAACCATAGACTTTAAAACATGATAGAGTGACACGTCCATAGCCTGCACCAAGGAATCTTTTTGGTGGGTAGAAGTGCTAGCTGCCCTTAGGAAACAATGGAGAAATCTAGAAATTTAGCATGGTTGTGATTGGACAGGACTATCCCCCCGCCCCCCGTAAGTCCTAGCTCAGGACTTTTGTATTAGGAGAAATGTGATGGGGGGGAGAACATCATTTTAAAAATTGCCCCGCCAACGCAAATATAGCTTATTACGGCTTTCCCCAACCTAGTGGCTTCCAAGTGTGTTGGAATACAACCCCTAGCACCCCTGTCAATGGGCAGGGATGATGGGAACTGTAGTCCAACACATCTGGAGAGTGCCAACTTGGGGAAGGCTATTTAGAATTACTATTCCTACACTGCTGATGGAGGGGAGGCGGCTGAGAGGTAGTGGTTTATGACGCGATTGTATGCATGTCTACTCAGAAGCCCCATTGAGCTCAATAGGATTTACTCCCAAGTATACGAATGGAGCCTTAGTTACTGCTGCTGCTGTGAATGCCTGCTGTGCTTATTTTGCATACATTTAAGTTTTATCTAGTTTGCTGTGGATGGCTTATTTGTATTTGCCATTTGACCCCATAGTTTACATCCCTCTTCCCTACCTCCACGTAACCAGTTGAGGATAAGAGCCCCAAAAAGCTTATGCCATAATAAATTCATTAGTCTTTAAGATGCCACAAGACTCTTCCTTGTTTTTGTTGCAACAGACTAACACAGCTATCCTTCTGAAAGTTTCCACAACCCTAAATGTTCACAGTTGTTAATGTCTCTGGTTCGAGGTGGAGTGGACATGGAGAGTGGTTTACAACAACCCTGTCTGCAGCAATATCTCTTCAGAGTGATGAAGTGGAATCAGTGTTTTGAAGGAGGTGTTATATTTAGGGTTTGTTTCTATGAAAGTCCCATGCATCGTGTGTAAGCATCCATGAGAAGCTATATTTGTTTTGAACCAGTTCAGTGTTCAGAGACGAGGAAGAATGGATTGAAATTGAATCAGAACAAGACAAAGCTGACCTGGTAGGGAATAGCCATAGCTTGAACCTCTGGAAGATTATGGGATGCAGTGTGGGTTGCAGGAAGAAGGGGGAATCAAGAAATGTTGGGGATCTCTGTGTGTGCAAAAAAGGCCCTTTGTTCTAGCCAGTGTCTGTCTGGAATAACTATATGGAGTGTTTTCACCATAAATGGGCAATGTTTGGACAAAGGGATGAAAGAATTTTCATCTTGATCTAGGCAGAGCATCAGTAAAAATTCGATTTGTCTCATGGCAACTTCAATGACCAAATAAGCCAGAAAAGTTACTTAAGGCAATTTCGTCAAACAGAAACCACACATTTCTATACGTTATTGTACAGAACATTGTATATGAAATTATTTTGTAACTCGGCCCCAATTTATTTATTATTTATAAATAGTGGTGACTCAAAAATGGAGATGTGATCAAGATCTCTGTTTGTACATTGAGAAGGAGGACACAACTCACTGTTAGGTTTTGCACGGGCAGAACAAGGATTGTCATCTGACATCAGGATTGTCACCTGACATGGAGGATGTCTCGAGGTGAAGTACACAAGGTCTTCTGTCACCAGACATAGTCTCAAGGTTTATGAGTCAGCAACCATGGGACAAGAAGTTTGGAGTAAACATGGTGTGAAGAACAGGTTATATAACTGGTGAGTAATATCCTATTTATAGGTACAGGGTCTAGGGGTATAAAGACAGACACTTGTTGATACAGTGACCACTCTCCTCTCTTGTTCTGGACTTCTACTTCAAGTCAGTCACTTCGCTTCATCTCAGCCTTACCACTGGGGTCTTGGATTTGAATCTGCAATCATGTAGTGAGTAAGAGATGCATTGCTTGCCTTAATCCCATGTAATTGGGTCTTACAAATAAACTCTTTAATCATTATTAACTGCTGTTATCTCCTCCTTCCGCCTGCGTGACTGGGACTGAGGGTCACTGGCTAGGTAAGCTTTTGAACCCGAGTCAGTCCAGCTCTCACACTCACATGCATGGAGAACTGGAAGCCAGGGGTGAAGTGGTGGAAGAATACTGTACAGGAAAAGATTGGCCAGCACAGGAAATTCCTCCTCCTCTACTCACCACACTGTCACTCACTCAGATCACACATTGCCACCTCTCCCCTTTACTTACTACTGATCCACATACCTGCAGACAAGGAAGGAATTTCCCTTCACTCATGGCTTCCCATCCTCTGAAGCTTCCCTCTTTGTGTGGGATGTAGTAGTAGAGTCTGGATCATGCCCATAAATTTATGGCTGCAATCCTATACACATTTACCTGGGAGTAAGTCTCATTGAACTCAGTAGACATGCCTAGAATTGTGGTGTAAGCCTGATGTCCAGGAAAACCAGGAACCAAAGGTGGCAACCATAGTATTACATATACAGATGAAAGTTAAATTTATAGAGGTGTTTTTCTTTCTTATAATTTGGTTACATCCGAGTGCCAAAACAGACAGTATGGAATATCCATGATCAGATCTAACTTTAAAACCCCCAAACAACTTTAATATAGCTTTGGGGAGCTCTGATTTTGATTAGAGCAGTGATGGTAGGGAAGGAAGACCTTTCAGCCATCATAGGCCCCAATGTTTTATAGCAAAAACTATGTTGATGCACAGCCGTTCAGATCCGAAGCCAAATGTTTTTCTACAGTCAAAGTATCAATCCAGAACAAAAGCACCTATATGAAATTTATTTATACACACGCACACACACACACATTATGCTTACTCTAATGCATTTGTATAAAAGTTTATACAGTCTTCGAAAAATACTACTACTACTTCTCAGAAGTTTAATCATCCTCATCTTCATCCTCCTCCTCTTCCATCTCTTCCATCTCTTCAGCTGCCAATGCCTCCTCTTGTGCGGCCTTGAGCGCAAGTTCTTCTTCCACAGTTGGATCGGTGGTTTCTGTGATTTCTGGTCCACTAATGTACTCATTCTGCACTGGTGGTGGCAATGCAGGGCTAAAATTCTCTGGACTGTATTTGTGACCCCAGCCAATGTAAATATTATCAAATCTCCTAAAAGAAAAAGTGAAAGATCAGAACATTAATTGAAAGGGGGAAAACCCAGTTATCTTGCTCTTTTTCAAGGCTTGAAGCTGGATCTACACTCTATGCATGATGCTTCTGAAAGCTGAACAGCCAGGTTTCCTTCTCCTCTTCCCGCCCTCCTCTGAAGGCTAAGTAAATTGCCTTGAGTTCAATGGAACTTACTCCCAGGAAACAGGATATAACATTGTAACACACACAACATTTTTTATTGTATTTTAAAAATTGATTGTTGTACACCGCCCAGAGAGCTTCAGCTATTGGGCAGTATAGAAAATGAATACATAAATAAACATCTTCGGGTGGTCAAGGGAGGAGGGGATAAGAGAGGCAAAGGAATAAATAACTATATTCCAGTTTTATTATGTTGGGGATGAGGGCAGGGGTGATTGTACATGTTTTCCCAACCAGAGGAATGGCACAAGATCCTCTTCTCACCTTTTGGGTGTAGTAAATGGACTAGAAAAGTGTTAACTAAAAAGGGAGGTGGTTTTAGCTGGCCCTGGAAGACTTGATACATCAAAAGGCTTCCTGTTTTGTGGATTTAGAACCCCTCGGAAAGACCTGTGTTACTCCAAGTGGGCTATGGATGTCAGCATCCTGGTCAACAATGCTTGTTGCTTTAGAGAAGTAGGCACTGAAGGGCAGCTCAATGTCACAGAGGCTGCTTTGGTTTACAGGCAGTCCCCGGGTTAAGAACGTCCAACTTACGGACAACTCGTACTTATGAACGGACTTCCAGGTTACCCGGCTCTACATCGTTTACGTAGAGAATAGCGTAGTATACGTAATTTACGCAATTTGTGTAAATGCCGTATACTATGCTATACTGTTCCGACGTACATACAAATGCGACTTAAAGACATTCTTAACTTAAGAATGTCTTTAAGTCGCATTAAGCACGGAACTCATTTGTAACCTGGAGACTGTGCCTGTATTACATGGGCACAGCAGTCCTATGGCCCCTAGACAGCGCCTAGGGCCATAGAATGTTTTGGATTCCCAGATCCAAGGTTGGAAAAGAGCTCTGGCTTTGGAATCCATGCTCGGATCCCCCCTGCAGCTGGCGCTGAAAAGAACCATGCCAGCTGCCTCCCCAAGGTCATAAGAGCAACCTTAGAGAAGGTGTTTAGGTGGCGTTCTGGGGGGCGGGGAGATTGGCGCTGTCAAGATACAATGTATCCTGGTGGTGCCTCAGCCTACTTCCCTCTCCCTCTGAAGTGCCGCAGTTAAATGGCCGAAATTGGCTGTGTAGCTGCTTTGTAGAGCAGCAGGAGAGCGGAGGCAACCTTTGCCTCTGTGCTCCTCCCACTCTGCATAGGATGTCCTGCAATCCTCTGAGTTTGGAGGGTTATGGGCAGCTCCATTGGACTGCACCCTAAGTAATTTCATACTTAAGAAAAACTATGTTCTTCCTTAGCATATACAATACAGGCAGCCCCCAGGTTACGAACGAGTTCTGTTCATAAGAATGTCCTTAAGTCGAATGTGTATGTAAGTCGGAACAGCATAGCGTTCTATACGTTAAAATCGGCATTTACGCAAATTGCGTAGCATACTACGCTATGTACTCTATGTAAACGACATAGCGCCGGGGAACCCAGAAGTCTGTTCTTAAGTATGGGTTGTCTGTAAGTCGGACATTCTTAACTCGGGGACTGCCTGTATTGTAAAAAGTAAATGAATCCCGTACCGAGGGCTTATTAGAATGTCGTAATTTCATTTGGCAGATCCCCAAATACGTAAGTGTAGTTCAGTCTGGGTTTTCCTGCTGCCATTTCTTGGTGTTACATGCAGCATCCAGGACCACCCTTGCTACTGGGCAACACTTTTGCTGCTGCCCAGCACTGCTGATGCATGTGCTGCTGATAATTATGGGTGGAGAAAGAGTTTGCATTGTATTACTTCGACGTATGTCACATGAACCTGCTTGAGCCAAAATACTGTTTGTAGACTGGATGACTCTGTGTGTTCACTCAGAAGTAAGTCTCACTACTGACTTGACTTCAGTGGGATTTACTCCCTGGTAAGTGTGCACAGGATTAGTGTCTTTTTTGGATCTCTGCAAATGAATATGAAAGCCAAACCGTTTTTTAACCATTACTTTGGAAAACTCCAAAACAGGGATTTCATAACAAAAAGAAGACAATGAAGAAAACAAATCTTTCTCTGTTACCTACCTTCCAATCACAAAGGAATGTGCTCCAGGCCACAAGTTGGCTTGAAGAACTGCAAGGGCATATTGAGGAATTAAGTTTGTTGATGTCTCAGCTGACCATGGAGGGATGTTCTGAATGTCTGTTTAATAAACAAGCTGATTATTGGTTATCTGAGAAATATTTGGCTGACAAATGTAAATGACTGTGTAAAACTTTTCTCTGAGAACCAAAATGCACATTAGTTTTAAAAAGCAGGCTTAAACTGGCCACTTTCAGTTTGAAGAAAAGCAACTACCCGGTCTTTAGGTGTGAAAAGGGTTTTAGGGGGGATTTATTTATTAACCATGGTTTATATCATGTTAAGAAGAGAATGAATATTATACCTGTGCACTCTTTAGGTGCTTCTATCATGGTTTATCGTTTGGAACTGGGAAGCTGCAGTTTAAACTCAGTTTACTAGCCTAGGCTGAGATTAAGCCACAGTTTCCCAGTTCAGATGTAAAGGGAAACTATGGTTTAAAGCACGAGTGGTGAACCTTTTCCTCTTGAGGGCTGTATTGCCGAGGGCTGTTTGTGACCATATACTGGTGGGTGGGGCCAAAGCCAAAAGTACACACAAACACACCATTCACATACATACCCCTCCACACATACACCAGCCCCCTCTCTCTCACACACACACATATGTGTATCCTGAGGGGAAGGAAGCAGCAGCAGAAACAGCTTGATGAGCTGCCACCACCTAGCTCCCTGTGGCAGCCCCTCCCTCGCCCAACTGCCTCCAGAAGGGCTGTCTGAAGAAACATCTTTCCCTGAGGGGATGGAAGAAGAAACAGCTTAGGCTTTCACTCAACAGAAGAGAAACTGCAGAAGAGAAGATGTATGTCTGTGTATGTTCTAGTCCAAAAACCACCCATTTCCCACTCAAACCCCCCTTTTTAATGGGACCCAGAGTTTTGACAGCTAGAAAAAGGGGGTGGGGTGCAATTTTGCACTTTCCCTGAGCACCTAGAGGCTTGGGACAAAGTGCAAAATGTGCACCTTGGTGGGAACTAAAGCGGGTGGTGAGGATCTTGCTGCGAAGGAGGTTTAAATCCACCCCAAAACCCTTTTTGCACCTAAAGATCACCTGCACCTTTGGTTTTTCTTGACAGCTGTCAAGAAAAACTGAAGGGGGGAAATGTATTTGAAGCCTCTTCTTGGCAATGTCCAAGCAGGTACCCGCCTGGACATTGCCCCAGCCAAGGTTTCAAATCCTCACACTACGCAACTGAGTTCAATTGATATACCGTATTCCCATCCATCTGGGCAACTGAATCAAGCTTCACCATCATGCTTCCTCCCCCACTCCCGCCCCTCCCAAACCCTTTCCTTATGTCTGGTGTCTTTTTAGATTGTGAGGGGACTGTCTGATTGTTGATTCTGGTAAGATGCTTTGGGAGTCTTTTGACTGAAGAACGGGACAGAAATGTGTTGAATAAATATGGTGCCCTGAGCCACTCAACTGTTTTCCAGTGATCAGCTGGAGCCCATGGTAGAACTGCTGAAACTTGGCTGGCATGTGAAGAGAGGAGGGGAGAAGCAATGGGGAAGTGCAGAGGTTATTAAGACAGGATCATTACATCTGAACTGTCCCTCTGTCTCAATCTGTCATGTCTTTGGAACTTCTGCTTGGCTATCTGAATGAGAGATTTGGTTCACTGGCAAAATCTATAACTCTTCATAAGATCTACAGTTCCACCTCTAGATTTTATATTTATATGTATACTCTTGCACCAAAGCTGCATATCAAAATGTTTTCATGCTTCCATGAGTTCAACAATCTTCTATAGGCTACAAGATTGTCTTTGTTTTTTAATGATGCCAGAACAACCACAACCACAAAAGGGTAAGATCCCAAGAATGGAAAAACAATAGTTTGAAAATTCTCTGACTGCTCCACAAAATATGGAGTAAGGGTTAACAAACAAAAATTACGGTAAATGAATGAACTGGAAACTGTAGCCCTGAGAGGTGAAAAATATTCCCATTTGTTCCACCAGGAGCTTAACTAAACTTCCAAATCAATATGGTGAGCTGATCCATTTTAGCAAAATTGCATATTTACTGTACAATCCTATGCATGCCTACTCAGAAGTAAGCCCCACTGAATTCAATATAGTGCTTTTTTCCAGATAACTGGGTATAGGATGCAGCCTTAATTATTTACAATCCCAGGCAACCACCTGTTTTCCCCGCTGGCCCAAACCTCCATGTTCATGGCACCTGTAACGAAAATAGGATCGATCATGTTTGGCTCTAGTACCTGCATCTTCAGAGAGTGGTGTGAGAAGTGGGGGTCCTACTTCTTGTGCCTCCTCTTGCTCATCGGGTTTCTCCTCTTCCTCATCCTCCTCTTCCTCCTCCTCTGATTTTTGAAAGGGATTAATCCAGGTACAGCGTCCCTGCATCCAAGGGACCAAGGTTTACAAAGCAAGATTGGGTGAGAACTCAGTTGGGCAACATTCCTTTGCTAATATGAAGCCATACTTGAGGAAACAAGAGAGACTGGGTTTATCTAAACTGCGGACCGCATGGCTACATCTGGCCAAATTTTTGGACATTGCTGTTTCTTTCTCCATCCTCTGCTTTTGTACCCCCTAGCCTGATGAAGAGTTCTGGAGACTCCATTGTTACAATTTCACTGGCTGCTGGGCTGTTTCTGGGCACAATTCAAAGTGCTGGATATGACTTTTAAAGCCCTATACAGCTTAGGACTAGGCTACCTGAAAGACCACCTTCTCTCATACCAGCCTGCCTGGGTTTTAAGTTCTTTGGGGAAAGCCCTTCTCCCTTCCTCCCCCTCTCTCTGCACCACTGCCTTCAGGCATTTGGTGGTGATGGGAAAGAGAGCCTTCTCTTTCTCCCAGGTTATGGAACTCCCTGCAGAGGGAGGCTAGGTTGGCTCCCTCTCTGTTGTCCTTCTGCCAGCAGGCAAAGTTGTTTATATTCAAGGAGGCCTTTGGCATGTAAGCTGGTCCGTTGGATTGGGTGCTGTTTTTATTCTGTAATTTTTGTGTGTTTTATCTGTTCTTAATGTACAGTAATACCTTGGATTGCAAGTAACTTGGTTTGAGAGCATTTTGCAAGACAAGCAAATGTTTAAATATTTATTTAATTTTTTTGGACTTGATATACAAGCGACGTCTTGCAATACAAGTACTGTAGTATGACTTAAATTAAAAATCTCTGTACAAATTTTTTTTTGGGGGATTTCATTTTGATATAAGAGTGTTTTGGATTACAAGCACGTTTCCGGAACGAATTATGCTCTCAATCCAAGGCATGACTGTATTTGTTTTATTCTTGTTTTTATCCAAGGTTTTATCTATATATATTTTTAAAGTTCATATGATTGTTAGCGGCCTTTAGTGCCATTTTCTTGGTGGAAAAGCGGGGTACAAATCAAATAAAAAATTAAAATAAAACACATACAACACTGATTTCACCCTGAGATCTTCATGGTACAACTAGGAGATTGACACAGACTTCACTGAGCATACCTGCATTAGAATATTCTGTACATGGTGCACCCAGTTGGAAAGAGAATCCACCATTTCTACCACGGAAATGGGTTCAAAGTCAGGATTTTCTTCATATGTCTCTCTTCCAGCTCCTCCCTCTTCCTCTTCATCTCCTTCTTCTTCTCCAAACTGATAAAACCCCAGAGGACTGATCTGGGTTGCTGCTGAAATGCGGGCAATCTGTGCCCGCAGGTAATTGGCCTCAGTGCCTGGGAAAGGCGGGTAGCTCACGATGGTCGCATCCAGTCTTCCAGTGAAGAACTTCTTGATTTTCCTGGCATGCACTATCTGCGTAGGGGTCACCAGGGGTAATTTCACCCAGGGCTTGCCTGGTTCATTGCAAACAAAATAAGTGAATTTATTGGTGCCACTCCGATTTTGTTCTTTTGGTATTACCGGTGGTGGCTTGTAGTTGGGCTTTGGTGGCTCGTCTTTTTCTTCATCATCATCTTCTTCATCCTCCCGCATTTCGCTCCCTTCTTTTAGTCCCTCCTCGAGCATTTCTTCCTCCTCTGCCTCTTCCTCCTCCTCTCCCTCACGGAACTCTACTTCGGCTACAATATAGTTGGCCTCAATGCCGAGGATTTTGCCCCAGAAGCGACAGGTTTGAATTGGATGTGTGGTGACCAGCTGTTTGAGGGCAAGGAATATGTGGTAGTATTCCTCCAAGCTCAGACCAATTCCAGTCTGTTCAAAATAGAAGGCTGTCTCCATTACGTTGGGTAGAGGAGTGTCTGGCTGGGAGAAAAATGCCTGAATTAGACAAGCATACTTATAAAAGAGTCTTTCATGATAAATAATCATTTAGTCTTATTCACAGCTCAATTCGATGCACTGAGTTTAATGGAAGTTATTCCCAAGTATGCATGCATATGATTGCAGCCTTACTTGTCTGTAATGTTCACTAAACTAAATGGGTCTGAAAAATAAATATGTTTAAGGCTATGGGAGTTTAATAATTAAGTTTAACTGGACACAAACTATTTATTTCTCTGAAGCTCCTTTGGTTGTGTATACCCACGCCAATGCTACTTTTAGAAAAAGAAGATGTATTGGATTCAGGAGTTTTGTGTGCCTGTAAGTATGTCAGACTGAGTTAGAAATCAGTGGTAAGGAAGGGTGAAGAAAACAAAACACAAAGAAAGAAAGAAAGAAAGAAAGGGAAAGAGAGGCAAAGTCCTCAAATGATGCTGAAAGAATGTACTTAGCTATGTACAGTAATACCTTGGCTTGCAAGTAACTTGGTTTGAGAGCATTTTGCAAGACAAGCAAATTTTTAAATATTTATTTAATTTTTTTTTACTTGATATACAAGCGACGTCTTGCAATACAAGTACTGTAGTACGGCTTAAATTAAAAATCTCTGTACACGTTTTTTGGGGGGGATTTCGTTTTGATATAAGAGTGTTTTGGATTACAAGCACGTTTCCAGAACAAATTATGCTCTCAATCCAACGCATGACTGTACTTATGCTTTGGCATAATACCTCCTTCAGTGGCAAAGTGGTCTTTCTTATTCTACTTATTGTAACAGTTCACTTATAGCAGCCTTCTCCAACATGCTCTAAGCCTTCCCCAACCTGCTCAGATATACAACTCCCATCGTCCCAATGGCATAGTGGTGAGAGTGTTGGACTGGGACTCGGGGGATCCGGGTTCTAGTCCCTGCTCGGCCATGAAACTCACTGGGTGACTTTGGGCCCAGTCACTGACTCTCAGCCCTACCTCACAGGTTTGTTGTGAGGATAAGGATTGTGTAAGCCGCCTTGGGTTCCTTGCAGGAAAAAAGGCGGGGTATAAATATAAAAAATAAATAAATAAAATAAAATGGCCATGCTGGCAAAAAGGGGCCACCAGATAAGATCATGGTTTCTACATACTCAGGGCTTCCCTAGGCATGCAGAGGTACGTATGTTTATAGATTAAAAGAAAAGTTTACACTCCCTAAAATGGCATGACAAGACCTGTGAGCTTCCAGGGCTTACAGTATGTTGAGAGAGAAAGAAAGAAAGGAAACTGGAAGGGGTGTGGGGAGAGGGAATTGGTTTCCTCAAGCTCCTTATAGTGGGGGTGGGGAACCTGCAGCCCTCCAGATGTTGTTGGACTACAACTCCCATCATCCCTGATCATTGTCCTGACCGTTCCCCCCCTCTGGCTTATAGTTAGCGTTCTGCAAGGGGGCAAGGAGAGTAGGATTGGCGGATGTGTGCCCTGGCAATCTGTTTTCCAGCTTACAGATATTGCAGTGACTCACCATTTCCTCTTCCAGTTCTTGATCTGTTCCCTCTCCACCACCCTTCTGGAACAGGGTCTTATACATTTCAGCCAGCTCAAATGTTGGATATTTTTCATATTCATCTCGGAGGGTGTCCAATTTCTTCTGGAACCGAGCACACTTCACATCCTTACTGATGTTTTCAATTATATCAGCTGGGTTTTCAGGCCGTTCATCCAGAATCTTAGACAACATTTCAGCAAGATGGTCATACCTATGGAATTAGGGAAAGAGAAGCCCCTCCCCAAAGGAGACAGATTATTGGCTTGCTGCAATATATTCTGAATGGAAGTGGCTTCTCTCAATCATAATTTTGAGTCATGAAAGCACAGTGGATTCTCAGTGGTTGTGGCGGATGTAGGTGTTATCCCTTGAGGAAGCACTGTAGAGAAATCATAGTCCCAGTACTCAAAACTCAGTATTCTTTGATTGCTTGGAAAATGCATTTCCCCACCCCACCTGGTGTTTCTATTGGTCTAGTTGGTGCTCTGTAGAATGTGGTTGTGCTGGTCACACTGGCTGGCATGTATTGAATGATGCCCATGACATTCACCGTTGACAAATGGCACAAGTTTTGTCCCCTTCACTCAGTGCCAATTTGCTAGTTTTAAAGTTTTTTCAATTATTGCTAAGTTTCTTTAAAAGCTCCGTACTCCCTTGCTATAATACTATTGTGTGGGTGCTATGGATGCCATTAAAATGACGTTGTGGGCATGAATAATGTCAACCTCTCCTGACATTTTGGGAACCTTTGGTTTCTTGTTCTTGGCGGCCTGCCCCCCTTCTGGCCCTGAAACACACCATCTGCATTTTTTATAAAAGGTGAATGGCACAAATCTATGCATGTTTACTTGAAAATAAGTCCCACTGTGTTCAAGGGGGCTTACTGGGTAAGTGTGCACCTGTTCAGCAGCAAGTCTATCCCACCTGTGGTTCCCTTCCCACAATCTACTACGTACAACAAACTATATATCACTTTCTCCTCCTCGCAAGGCCATCCTGGAAAGGCTAAAACATGGTTGGGGCATGCTTCGACTGAGGGTGCTTCCAGATGGCCAGCTCCTAGCACTACCCATCAAAAGACATAATACTGCTCTTCCTTCTTTCCCTCCTTTAATGGGGTTTCTGTGATAAGAAAAAAAGATGGGAGAAGCAGTGGGAAAACCCAGAAGGGTTACAAATGGAGGACGTTGTTCTGTAAATGAAGCAGGGTGATTGCACATTAAAAGCCTCACCTGGAAGTACCCTGTGAAGGGTACAAAAAGATATATAAAAATCTATACGATTATTCAATTTTGGCAGAAACTACGCACGTGCCACTTCTCGCATCTTTCTTCTCTTCCAAGTAGTTTTATTTCTACATCTACTCACAAGCTCACACCAGTTTTGATGCTGGTTTTCAACAGGTAGGCTTTTGCATTCTTTATCGCCAACGCCCTTGGTCCTGGATCCGGGATTTGATCTTCGTACAAGTTGGCCCCCATCTGATAAAGGCCGTATCCAGGTTCGTGGGTTTGGTACGGGCCGTGTCCTCCCGTTTCATACTGCGGAACTTGGCTGCTTTTGGCTTCTGGGCCATGGAGGCTGACTCTTGAGCCTGCGAGTGGCGGTTGATCCGGGGGCCGAAGCACCCCCCCTGCTGGGTCTTGATGAAAGCTCCCCCTCCCCATGGGTGGTTGCCAAGAAGCGCCAGGGACCCTCGAGTCCTGCGGGCCACCCCTCCCTTGGAAAAGGGCGCCTCGGGCCTGCTGGGGTTGATACAAGGCGCCTCTTCCCTCTGGCTGGTCGTAGACGCTCAGCTTGGGCTGCTCCGGCTGGTAGATATTGCCAGGGGATGGCTGGGCCGCCACTTGACCCGGCGGCTGACCTTGGTAGGGAATGTAGCTGGGCTGTTCAGGGACCAGGCCTCCCCCGGGCTCATATTGGCCCGTGGGCGGCGCTGCTCCGGGATCCTGGCCACTGGGAGTTATCTGGCTGGGGGGCTGCTCCGGGTTCTCCCCACTCTCGGGCGCAGGCGGCTCTCCAGGGGGTTCTGCCATGGGGCCGGAGAGGGGTGTCGGGTGTGTGAAACTGTAGTTCTCCTTCGCGTCGCGCCCCCCCCCCTCTCGGCAACAACGGCTCGCACTAGCAGCTGCCGAGGCGTTGCTAAGGTAAACCTGAACACCGTTGCTAGGGAGAGCGGATTGGCTGCGGCGCGCTTGGCTTCTGTCCAGACTAGGAGGAAGCAAACTGGGGCAGAGCAGAAGAGCCCCGCTGTTGCTGTCGGGGAGAAAAGAAACACAATAAGCCGAGCAGGAGGACGTCCCTCCCTCCCGCCAGTCCCCCCACCTCATCCCATCATATCCCATGCTTGGTTGGCTATAGTCCTCGAAAGCGAATGCCAGAATAAGGGCGCAATCCTATGCATCTTTAGGCAGAAAAAAGTCCTACAACTCCCAGCACGTCCCAGCTAGCTTAGAGGGATGCTGGGAATTGTAGGGCATTTTCCGGTCTAAACATGTATAGGATCGCGCGCCCTGGTTCTGACAATCCCACAACCCCTTCTGTCTGGGAGTAAAAGTACAATGATAATACATTAAGGGCGGGATCCTATGTATATTTAGACAGAAAAAAAGTTATACAATTGTCAGCATTGTCCAGCCAGCCATGGAGAATGGGGTGTCCAGCCCCACCCCCCTTCTTCCCCCTCGAGTTCAGTCGGCAAAACTTCTCTGCTGTTGGCCAGAGGTGGGGGTGTACGTGGACAGTCTAATGTGCTCTTTTGAGGTCGCCAGGTGTTGCTTTGCTTGGGGGGGCGGGGGAAATCGTCCTCCCCCCCCCAGTTTTCCCCGCCTGTTGCCTC
This sequence comes from Shinisaurus crocodilurus, assembly GCA_021292165.1. Taxonomy (NCBI): domain Eukaryota; kingdom Metazoa; phylum Chordata; class Lepidosauria; order Squamata; family Shinisauridae; genus Shinisaurus; species Shinisaurus crocodilurus. The sequence continues at coordinate 32,815,683 of CM037876.1, forward strand.
AAAGTCCATTCCGGATCTTGTTGCTTTATATCGTGTGAGAAACAAGACATATAAACAGCGAAGAGACTTGTGGCACCAGAGGGCGCAATCGTATGTATGTTTAGACAGAAAAAAGTCCTACAATTCCCAGCATTCCCCAGCTAGCCGTGTTGGCTAGGAAATGCTGGGAATTGTAGGACTTTTTTTTTCTGTTTAAACATGCATAAGATTGCACCCTCAAAGACGAATAAGTTTATCCTGGCATATGTTTGGTTGGCTACAGTCCTCGAAAGCGTATGCCAAAATAATAGGGCACAATCCTATGCAAGTTTAGTCAGAAAAGGTTAGACAGAAAAGTTTAGCCAGCAAGTTTAGACAGAAAAAAGCCGTGCTGGTTGGGGAATGCAGAGATTTGTAGAACTTTTTTTCTGTCTAAATACACATAGGATTGTGCCCTAAGTATGTTAGCCTTTTAAGGCTTAAAAGACCCTTAAAACTCTTAAGGTTTAAGGTGCCACAAGGCTCCTTGTTGGTTTTGCTGAAATACACTAGCATGCATGGCGACCCTCTGGAAAGGAATATGAAATCCACAGTTGGGCAATGCCTGTATTAGAACCAACCGAAATGTCACCAAAAAAGGAGAGCAAGCTTGTTGGTTCTAATAAAGCAGCTGACCCGAGCCTGATGTTTTGGACTTCAATTCCCATCAGCCCTAACCAACATGGCTAGGAATGCTGGGAGATGTGATCGAAAATATTTGGAGGACACCTGGATGGGGAAGGTAACAAAGGTTTTGCCCAATTGTGGATGGATTTGGATGGGTTCCCCCTCTCCACCCCCCTGGACCAGTAATTGCTTTTTATGTTCCTTAAGAAATATAAAGAAAAGGATATGGAAAGAAATACTTTTCTCTCCCTACTGCACATTGTTAAGAGGTGTATGCTTGTTTTCTTCAAGTAAATCCCACTGTACTGACTCAAGCTTACTCCCAAGTAAGTGTACATGAGATTGCATTTAGATGTTGGCCAAAATTACTATGATATCAAATGTTTATGACTGAGCAATTAATTTTTTTTTTTAATGAGACTTCCTCACAGTTGAGCATATATAGGATTGTAGCCTTACAGTGCAATCCTATGCATATTTACTCAGATGTAAACCCAGCTGAATTTAATGGGACATACTCCCAAGTAAGCCGAGTGTGCATAGGATTGCAGCTTCAACATCTTTAAGACACCACAAGGCTCTTTGTTGTTTGTGTCCATGCTGTTTTCTCATGCCCTTTGGATTGCAACAATCTTTGTCTTGCTTTTGTTAGATGGGGACGGTGGTGTCAGGAGTACATCTTTCTTACAACATCCTGCGAGTTGCTTTGGAGTTGTTTCAGTCTTTTATCTGGTTTGCAGCTGATTCCTCTTCGTTCACTCTGAATTCTGCCTTCAGCCAATTTTGCTATTTCACATTCAGTCATTACATGCATTCCTTCTAAGAAAACAGGCTTAACTAACTCAGGGTGCAATCCTATGGGGACACCCGTAACCCTCTGAGCTCAGAGGATCGCGGGCATCCTATGCAGGGTGGGAGGAGCAGGGAGGCAAAAGTCACCTCCGCACTACTCCTGCCTTGCAAAACAGCTGGACGGCCAATTTTGGCTGTCTAACTGCACTTCAGAGCAGGAGGAAGGCAGCTGAGGCACCACCAGGATATGTCGCATCTTGGCAGCACTGGTCTCCGCCCCTCCCCGCCCCCTGGAACACCCAATAAACCCCTTCCCTGAGGTCGCTTTTGCGACCTCAGAGAAGCAGCCAGTGTGGTTCTGCACAAGCTGCAAGAGCGGGTACAGGGATCTGAGCATAGATCCCCAGCTCCGAGGTTGGAGCAATTTTACCTAGCACGCAGGTATGCTCCCCATACATTCAGAGAGCATGCCGAAAGGCATCTTGGAGGGTGTTCTTGTTGACTGCTTGCTTTGTCTGTGCAATCTAGGCTAGTTCCATGCCCCTGGAAATGCACACGGACCCAGGTTTTCCTAACCCTAAACTGAAGCTTACCTGTAACCCAAGCACATAGGTACAATCCATGCATTCAGGCAGCATGCCAAAGGCGGCTCGGAGGATGTTCTTGTTGACCATTCATTCTACAGTCATGTCTTGGATTGAGAGCATAATTCGTTCCGGAAACGTGCTTGTAATCCAAAACACTCTTATATCAAAACAAAATCCCCCTGAAAAAATCTGTACAGAGATTTTTAATTTAAGCCATACTACAGTACTTGTATTGCAAGACGTCGCTTGTATATCAAGTAAAAAATAAATAAATAAATATTTAAAAATTTGCTTGTCTTGCAAAACGCTCTCAAACCAAGTTACTTGCAATCCAAGGTATTACTGTATCTCCCAAATTTGGCCTAGTTCCAGGCCCGTGGATAGGCACATGGACCCAGGGTTTCATAACCCTAACCTGTAGTTTACCCGTGCCCCTAGCTTGCAGGTATAATCCCTCCACATTCAGGCACCATGCCCAAAGTCAGAAAACAGGTTCTTACTGTACTCCACTAACCAGGCTGCCCAATCTAGGCTAATTCCAGGCCCCCGGATATGCACACAGATCCAGGTTTTCCTAACCCTAGCCTGAAGGTTACCCGTAACCCTAGCACACAGGTACAATCCCCATGCATTCAGACATCATGCCCAAAGGCATCTTGGAGGGTGTTCTTGTTGACAGCTCTCTCTTCCTCCCAATCAAGGCTAGTGCCAGGCCCTGGGGGTGGGGGGCTAGTGATGCTTGATTCACCCTCCTCCCAGTTAGAGAGCTCAGACTGCTTTCCCAAGGAATTTGACACCGATTGTTTCTCCCTGCCTGTAGAGTTTATCTCCAAGGCTCCTGGCCTTGAAGATCCAGGTGCCTCTCCCCCCCCTTCCAACTCTACCTCCTCCCCCTCTTCCTCTGTTCCCAGGTTCTCCACTATAGGAAGAGTGGGCCCAGTCCCTACATCATCCCCGCTCCCATAACGCCCCCCTCGCAGCTGCTGTTGCCCCCAGGCTTCTGAGGGTATCTGTCGTGGAAACGGAGAACCAACTGGGGGGCATGTAAATTGTCCAGGGGGAATTATTATATAAGGCAAGATCTGGAAAGCCAAACCCACCATCTTTAGTTGAAAGTTGCATCCTTTTCAAAGAGATTCGTGGTGGCGAGGGACCCCAGACACATTTGTGAAACAAAGCATTCAGTTTTTGAAAATAATTGCCAGGTATAATTAGAGGAATCCCACGTAAAACATATATACAATCCTAGGTATGATATTCATCTTAAGGGTTGACATTTGTTCGTATACATTCAGAAAGCATTCCCAAAGGCATCATTGATGGTCTTCTTGTTGACCGCTCACTATGTCCACTGAATCTATGCTAGTTCCAGGCCCCTGGACATGCACGTGTATCCAGGTTTTCCTAACTGTAACCCTAACTCTAACCCGAATATTAAACCCAACCCTAACACACAATTATCATCCTTGTACATTCAGACAGCATGTCCAAAGGTATCACTGAGGGTGTTCTCTTTGTCTGCTCACTGTTTCTGCCCAATCCAGGCTAGTTCCAGGCTCCTGGACATGCATATGGACCCAGCTTTTCTTAACCCTAACCTTAACCTGAAGCTTAACCTTAAGTCTAACACACAGTTATCATCCCCAGAGTTTTAGAGAGCATGCTCAAAAGCATTACTGAGGGTGTTCTTGTTGACCGCTCACTATGTCTGCCAGTTGAGGCTAGTTCCTGGCCTGTGGACATGCACACAGACCCAGGTTTTCCAACCTTAACCCTAACCTGAAGCTTAATCCTAAGCTTGGAATCCTCTGCATGTTTAGACAGAAAAAAGGCCTAGAACTCCCAGCATGTTGTAGGCCTTCTTTCTGTCTAAACATAGATAGGATTGTGCCTTTAGTTATTAGCAAGCTCTATTTCAGTGTTCTCCAACCTTGGGTCGCCAGATGTTTTTGGCCTACAACTCCCAGCATGCCCCAGCCAGCATAGCTATGGGACCCAAGGTTGGAGAACACTGAAATAGAGAATTGCTTTGACCAAATATTGCGAGAGAAAGATCCTAAATGTAGCAAGGCATGCGCCCAGCAGATGGCAGCTGTACACTAGAGAAGGGAACCTTGGCTGCTGTGAAATTCAAATAAGTGACAAAGCGATATAAGTACAACCATACATGGGATGTTGGGTGAGGTAGGCTTGTGTGCTAAAGGGGAAGTCGCGTTTTCTTTTGGGGAGACGCCAATGAGGTATGACAATAGAGTGGCCACTGTCGCGTCACCGAAGAAGTGAAAATGTGTTGCCAAGAAAGAGGTCAAAAGAGGATATAGACAGGGCAAGCATCAAGGGCAGGCATGGCTGGGCACCTGCTGAGGGCCCACACCCCTGCAGGAGAAGAGCCCACTGACCAGAGCTCTCTGGAGTTGCTCCTCCTCCTCCTCGGCTTTGCAACCTGCTTGTTCACCTGCCTCTCGCTCTGTCCCAGACAATGCTGATGGTGAGAAGGAGGAGCAGGGGATGCCACTGTCTACTTGCTCCCTGGCTCTCTGCTTGTCCAGCAAGCAAGAAGTGGTAGGCAGTGATGAGAAAGTAGATGAGGATCTATAGCAGCTAATGAAACAGTGGTGAGAAGGTACACTCACTGAGGGAAGGGGGCCCATGGAGGGTGTTTTGCCTAAGGGCTCTGAAACCTAGAGCCGGCACCAGAGACAGATTTTAATAAAATGTCCATATGCTAAGATAGCAAATGTAGACTTACAGAGCCATCCTGTGCCCCCTAGGCAGTGTCTAGAGGGCCATAGGATCATTCGGATTCCCAGCTCTGAGGTCGGAAAACAGCTTCCCCTTCACCGCCAGTGTGGGAAGAACTGAGCTGGCTGCTTCTCTGAGGTCTCAAGACCAACCTTGGAGAAGGGGTTTAGGGGGCATTCCAGGGGGGCAGGGAGGGGAGGAGACGGGTGCCACCAAGATACGATGCATCCTGGTGGTGCCTCAGCTTCCTTCCCTCCCCCTCTGAAGCGCTGCAGTTAGACGGCTGAAATCAGCCATCTTAGCTCAGGGCTCTCCAACCTTGGGTCCCCAGATGTTGCTTGCTGGCCTACAGCTCCCAGCATAGCCAGCCAGCATGGCTAATGGCAAGGGATTCTGGGAGCTGTAGTCCAGCAACATCTGGGGACCCAAGGTTGGAGAGCCCTGGTCTAGCTGCTTTGCAGAGCTGGAGGAGCATGGAGGCAATGTTTGCCTCCATGCTCCTCCCACCCTGCATATGATGCCCATAATCCTCTGAGTTCGGTGGGTTACAGGCAGCCTCATTGGATTACGCCCTTAATTACTATAATTTAAAATAGAAATACAATGTATATCACCACAGTTGGAAATGGTTCTTGATTCTTATACTGTGCTTGGACTGGACAGCCTTTCAAATCGAGGATTGTCCTCTGTAAGGTTGGACACATGCCCACCCTAGAAGTATCTTCCTCGACTGCTCAGTACAACAGGAGTGGGTGGGGTTTTTGGAGCCAAAAGGAAATTTCCCCGAGCAGGACCAGCCTTACCATCATGAAGTCACTTTGAGCATCAGATTCCAGAGGGGCTACCATTTCTGTTCCTCCAATCTCTGTTTCTTGGCATCCCCTTTAAAAGTAGTAGGGGAGAGGCATCAGTTCGACACCATCAGTTTGTAAAAAAAAATCTAAGGCCAGCTCTGGTCCTCAGTTCAAGTTAGCTAGGGAACCCTGGGTTACCCCACCCCCACCCCAATTTTGCAGCATGCAGGATGGGCCCAAGTTATTTGCTGTATGAGGCAAAGCAGCAAATGCCTCCACCAAATCACGATGCGTTGTACCCATGGATGACCAAGTTATTTTCTGCCTGAAGCAGAAAATCCCACAAGTACATTTCCCCCTTCTTGGCAGTTACAATCAGTGCTTTTTTTCTGGAGAAAAAGGTACCGGAACTCTTGGATTACATTTCCTCGGGAGTAGATGGCGATTAAATTGTAATGCAATTAATAGAAGAAAAGGTGCTGGAACTCAGTTCCGGTGAGTTCCACCAGAAAAAAAGCCCTGGTTACAATACAACAACAACAGCAATGATTTAAATAATTAACAATTTGCTGCCCTTCCATAACACCCCAAGCCAGATGCTTGAGGCTGCTGCCTCACTCTACATAAGGTAGGGCCGGCTCTGGCAGTGTCCAGCTTGGTTCACTTTCTTAAGAAGTCACGCAGAGCTATTTGGCATGATATTATTTGTTCATTCCTGCTCTCTGTTTATGGCACACTATATTCTGGATCGTATTAGTTTATGTGAAGACGATACTGTTTTGAGGTGGACAGAAAGAAATAGGACAAGAAGATGACCATTGTGTTCTTTCCCACTCTATCTATGGCTCTAAACTCCATGCCCCCACACATGCACAGAGGTGTCACTAAGAATGTCTTTGTAGTACCCTTAGACCTATCAGGAATTAACAATCATGTGAGGGTAAGAGTAGGGTCCCACCCCTGGTCCCACCCCTGTTGTTGCATTCCTGCCTCAACCCCCCATCCATGAATTGGGGGCTCATCTGTAGAGGGGAGCTTGTTCTATGTGCATCCCCTACGATGTGGAGCCCTGCGCAATAAGAGTTCCACATCATGGGAGGAACCTACACATGTAGAGTAAGATCCCCTCTGCTAACATGCCCCCCAATGTGTAGATGGTGGGGTGTGAGGCCATGGCAGAGAGAGGCCAGTGGGTGAGGTTCAGTCCTGCTCTCTTCTTCCATGTGATTATTAATCTTGTGAGGGGGAAATGCCTGAACCATACATAAACTCGGAACCCCAATGGCATGAGTCATACATACGATTCATACATACCTATGTCAGCTCCAGCAAATTTGTTTTTTCCATCTTCTGTCCTGAGACAAGGGGTGGGTGGGTGTGTTAAACAACTATTCAATTTTCATTTAATTGTTTTAATAGTTGGTACAAAAAATAGTAGCATTGAGCCATTTCTGAACAATGTTCCAATTTTTATTGGGTTGGATCCAGGCTAAGTAATTTGAACATAGTTCCCATTGAAGTCAATAGGAATGATTAGTCATGACTTAACTTAATTCCCATTGATTTTCATGGGAGTTCTACTCAGCTAACTTAGTCTGTATCCAACCCATTGTTCTCTTCCTTAAATGGATTATGTACCTCCACAATGGAATTTGATGAAAATAAGATGCACAAATGGTACTTCAAGATCAGACCTTCATCATGCAATCAGCCTGCCTTGTTCATGGAATTTTACGGGGGTCCAGATGTCACTCTTCAATTTTTAACCCTCCCATGTTTTCCCACTGCTTCTTTCATCTTTCCTCCTTTCCTCCAGAAAAAAAATATATGTCAAGGAGGGAAAGATGAAACAGCTCATTGCGAACCTCTCAGAGAGCGTGGGCTATTGGGTGGTATAGAAATGAAAATTAAATTTAAAAAATAGCTGCACAATGCCTTTTGATTGGTAGTGATAGGAGCCGTTCATCTGGAAGCATCCAAAGATCCTTCAATTGCTTTTGCAGTATCGTTCCTATAAGAGTTGAAGCCTGAGACCTAAACCAATTCTTCCCTGGGCAGATCAAGTGTAAAACAATTAATACGGTCTGCTCAATCTTCTTTTTATCATGCTCTCAAACCTAGATGTGGAAAACTAACTCCAATCCATTTGATTTGATTTTTGCTCTGTCTGAATACTTAATGCTTGCTCAAGAACTTTGAATGGATTGAAAGCCTTCTGAGTTTTTTTAAGCAACCAATAGAAATGACCCTTTCTTTTGTTTTCTCATTTTGTAGGACAAACGAGGTGACATGCTAAAATGGCTTATTTATCATTCACATCAACAGATTCCAGGCCAAAAGCAAAGATAAATTGGGCCAGATCCAGATATAACTTCAGAAACACCGTCTATCTGTCAAAGATGAGACACCCAAGGCACCATTAGGACCTTAACATTTAATTATAGCTAATTATAATGATGGTATTAGCTCATCATCACCCATTAATTTTTTTGACAATACTCCAGTGGGAGATGGACTTGGTAACCCATCCCCACCTCACTCTTACTATGGCTGACTAAGCTAAATGGCAATCCTGCTTTGGACAAAGGCAGAAAGATTAGTGAAGGCACTCAAAGGCTCTTCCCTATGTGGAAATGCTGTCAAGAGGTGAAGAGGAAGCCACTATTCTGCAGGGGGCTGATTGGCAGCACAGCTGCTGCTTAGAAGAGAATAATGCATTTATAGAGCTCTTACGGCTGCCTCTGAACTGATGCCAGGAAATAGAAGCGCTGCCATCAATGTAAGACACGTGAACAGACCAATAGTATCTTGGTCAATAGCCCAATTTCCATATAAGTTGAGTAGCTGAGTTTGGGGTATAGACTGGCATATGACCTGCATATATAGGAAATGCTGTTGTAGAGGGTGCAAAACACAAGTGGCACTATCCAGACAAAAATTAAAGCATTATGGCCAATTGACGTCAAAAGGAGAATTAAATGCAGGCTGAATTCTATCCCTCCCATTGAAACCAAGAGGTGTCACTTTCACTGGATTGTATCCTATGTTAGTCCAGTGATTACGGTTGAGATTTTGATTGCGCAGCTTTTTTTCATTTGGGCCACTGTAAATTCTGATGCCTACAGCAGATGTTCATGGCTAAAGCAGGGCTGAGCTCCATTCCAGATTTTGCCACAACAAATCAATGGAACAGTTATGAAATGCAGATATTCTGATGTCTTTCAAGGGACAGAACTGGACTGTGGGCAAAACTGTCCTGCCCGCACCAGTCTCATTGATTGGACACAGAACCAGACCCCTACCCCATAGCCCTGTAAGGCATCAAAACTGAACTTAGCTGATGTCTATCATCCACACAATCAAGTTTCATTCAGTCTACCCACATCTGAGCTGACTGGATAAGTACAAAATTCAGCAAACAGTGAAGTGATCACATGACAGGTTCACCATGTGCTCACAAGTCAGCCAGAACCTGGCAGAGGGAAAGAGTGCAATTAGAGAATATAAGAAGAGCTGCCCTTTCTGCCAAGGGAGGCTGGTGACTCCCAATTCAGTGGGACTCCTTTTCCATTGCAGCTTTTGCAGCTTTTATTTGGAGCTTCATAGGAGCTATCCATGGTGCTCCATGGTGGTGAACCTTTTTGGGGATGGAATTCAGCACCATGGATAGCTCTTATGATGCTCCAAATAAAACCTGCAATGGAAAAGGAGCCCCACCAAAATAGGAGTCACCAGCCTCCCCGGCTGGTCTGCTAAGCTCCCTTTTGGCATGAATGTAAGGCAAAATGTGTCCAAAGCCAGATTCATTTTTAAGGGAAACAACTGTACACATTTTTGGAAGGATCTGTTCCATTACATAAAACCGAGTGTCATTGGTAAAGCTAGAGAACATTGGTGCTATGGTCTAATTATGCAACACTGGCATCATAATAATCTGCAAGATTGCATCAACTCACAAAAATCAATACTCGGAGCAGCTTTTTGGTGCTGTTCAAACACGGAAGAAGCTATTCAGCTCAGGCTTTCTCTTCAATCACTCAATGTTCCTTTGTCTAGAAACCCTGTTGCTCAGACACACAGATCTGTAAAGGCTGCTGGTGGTGATGGTGTGGTCAGGGCACATTGTGCATGCTCAGAGATAGTCTGCACAGAAAAAAAACACCCTGTCTCAATTATTGTATAAACTGGGGAGATTCTAGGAACTTCAGAATCTGAGGACAAACACTTTGTCCTGTTCAGAGTAAGGAAAAGAAGAGGTGAGCTCCAGGTGTACAGAAGTAGGTTTATTTGAGCCCAACACATTTCAATTTTAATTATGGCTCAGGGGCACTCTTAGGCATAACCAGTTTCAGCCTTTAGTCTTTGCAATGTCCTCTTCCTAGCTTAGCATAGGGCTCCAAGGGGAGACTGGGTTGTGTCAGATCTGGGGCACAAGCAGCACATGTCCTCAACTAGCAAAGTCAACTACTGGCAAGGCATACAGGGCCAGAGGCATCATTGGGAAGAAGCAAGGGTCAAGTATCAGCAGCACATGGCGAGACCAGAGGCAAAGGCATTGTTGGGAACAGGCACAGGGCGTAGCAAGACTGGAGACAAGAGGCTAAAGCACAATGCTACCACTATGAAGACTCCTGTTGCTGTGGCAAACCTGAGCAGGAACAGGAAGCCTTTTATAGGGCTTCCTGTGGGTCCCAGCTGGTCTTCATGAGTGGACAGCTCTCGTCCTGCGAGCACCTACAAGTCTGGTGCTAGTCCTGCAAGTATTTGTGGGTGGCTTTGCCTACCTCCTCCTTCAGGCCACCAGGTGGAGCTGCAGCACTGAGCCAGCGGAGCAGATCCTGACAGGTTGTGGAGGTGGTACAACCTGAAAAGGTGGGATCACGTCTGGCACAGCAAGGTCACATCCGATGAGGCACCATCAGTTTAGGCAATACAGGTCTCTAGCAGGCAAGTCAAGTCACAGCAAGGCAGAGTTTGTCAGGACCCTGAATGGATCAGTGGTTGAAACTCGGGTAAGTTGTTTTAGCAGACTGCAGAGGTTATGAAACCTTATGAAGGCTGCTGTTAGCTCCACTCCCTCTGAAGAGCAGTCTACTTCCAACAGGGCCATTGTCTGATCTTGCATCAATTGGCTTCTATGCTATGGAGGTAGTGAGGGCTGCACACAGGGCCGGCGCTACCGCTAGGCCAACTAGGCGGCTGCCTAGGGCGCATGGCTAAAGGGGTGCAGAAACGCCCCGCTCCTGTGCCTTCCTTCATTCCTGGGCCGCAGGGGCCGGTGGCAGCAGCAGCAGGAGGAGGAGGAAGCTCGCTCGCTCGACTCTTCCTTGCCTGCCGCCGCGGAGCCCGGATCTGTCGGTGAGGCGGCCGGGCGGGGCAGCCGCGGAGACGCCATGGGCGACAAAAAGCCATGTCTTAGATCGGCGGGGAAGGCCTCGCCCCTCCCCTCCCCTCCCCCGGACACACACCCGCAGCTCCGCCGGGCAGAGGCAGCTGCGCCAGGAGCAGCAGCAGCAGCAGCAGCAGCAGCAGCAGAAGAGGAGCATGGCGGGCAGCCGGCCTCCCGCTCCTCCCCGCCGGCAGCGCATCCCCAAGGAGTGAGTGGGCACCCGGGCTAAGCTAGACGCCCCCAGCTGTGCCTGCCTCCCCCCCGCGAGAGCCCAGCACGCTCTCCGCAGCTCCACCGCCCCCTCCTAAAAACTTTTCCAAAGGAGAACTTGGGGGGGGCGCTGGGTGAGCAGGCGTTTCCTGGGCCTGGCTGCTTTGCTCCGGAGCCCCCCCTGGAGGGAGGGAGGGCAGGCTCAAGTGGGAAGGGGTGTGTGCTAAATATTTGATGTTGCCTTGGGCGCCAAACTACCTTGCACTGGTCCTGGCTGCACAGGAGGGTGCTGTCTGAGCAATCCTGAGCCATGTCCTCTAGTCTGGAAGGTCCTGGAGTAGTGGATGATGGGTTACAGGATGATGCCTCCTCCCCCATCCCTTAGCCGGAGTGGGATTGAGGCTGGAGAACATGACATCTACCAAAGTGCACCTGGTTGCACAATAAAGCACTCTGAGAACATGAAGAGCTCCTGCCATATGAAGGAAATATAGTACTGGTCAAGATAGACTGGGGTGCAGGGCAGACCTCAGGTTTGTGGCATTGGCTCTCTTTTCTTTTTAATAAAACCCTGAGGCCCACCAACCAGAGCCAGGTGCAAAATAGCGGCTCAGGTGAGCAGACTAAGCATTAAGGAACAGGATGCCTCTGTGACCATGCTCAGCCCAGAAATCTGTGATCAGTACAGAAAACAAGCTCCCATGTCCTTTCACATGAAAATCCACCAAGCATTTTTTTCTCCCAGCAACCTACTTGGTGAGGGATGGGGGAGAGCTTTTAAATGGTTGTTGTTGCTGGAAAATTGGGAGTCAGAATCCCTTGTTGATCTACTGCAAATCTCCAGCACGTCTACCCAACGGAGGCTGGTGACTCCAATGTCAGTGGGGTGGAGTAGCCACTCTGTGTTTCAGTCTGAACTTTTAAGGAGCTATCTATAGTGCTGAACCTGTGGGCAAATACTGTAGGTTCAGCACCCTGGATAGCTCCTTTAAAGTTCAGACTGAAACACAGAGTGGACACACTGCCCCACTAACATTGGAGCCATCAGCCGCTGCTAGATCTACTGGTAGATCCCCATCTACCTTGGGCCCAGTCCTGAGACAGAACACTGGTGTTCTTCCATAGTGCAGGAGCTGTGAAGTTTGTTCTTCTTTATTAGGAGATATCACTGGAAACCTGTTCATATTCCAGTTCACAATGCCCATGGCTGAGCTTTGGTACTGAACAAAAGTTTCTCAACCTGGACCCTGGAAAAATCTGCCTCATATAAACCGTGACAATGCCAGTCAGAACTGAAGCTCAAAAGAATAATTTGCGTGGACCAAGGTAAGGATATTTGCAGTAAGCATAACTTGAATGTTTCTCACAGCAATTGTAAAGAAAATGAAGCAGATGTTATTTTTGAGATATTCTATGCCTTTTACCGAGAGATATGTTTTTAAGTTTCTTAAAGTATGCAAAAGAAAAGATTTGCATCCCTTTTGCAGGATAAAACTAAACTGATACACATTAAATTTGTAATCAATATTACCCCAATTTGGTAAACTATGAATTCCTAACCAAATCCCATTGCTATTGATTAGGGCAGGTTTCTCCAACCTGGCGTCCTCCAGATATTTTGGACTACAACTACCATAATCCCTTTCCATTGGCCAAGCTGGCTGGGGCTTATGGGAGTTGTAGTCTAAAACATCTGGAGGATGCCAGGTTGGGGGAGGCTGGATTAGGGTGTACCTATCTCACAGGATAATCTCTTTCTAGTAAAGACTGGATAAAAATGGAAATGTTCCTGCAACAGTCGTATGTTGATGAAAATAATACAGAATAAAGTTGAGATTCTGTAGCCATCAGATTTCTTATGAAATTATGAATGGGCACCACAGGCAATAGGAACCACCCCCAACAGATGTTTGCAACAGAAGACTGTTCCCAAGGCAACCTATTATACCTCTGAATCACAGAGAGATGCTTCACAGAGCTCTTCTTTAGGCTGAATGAAGAAGCTATTTTCTCTCCCTAATTAAAAAAAAAAAATAATCAGCTACACAAATTAGTGATCCAAATACTTGTTATTATTTCAGGGAAATTCCTAATCTCAAGTGTTTAGCTAACAGTTTGTTGAGAGTGCCAAATAAAACAAGAGTGGAGCCTTCTTCATTCAGAGACAGTGTACTCTTATACAAGTCTGCTCAGGAGTAAGCTTCATTGAGTTCAATGGTGCTTACTCCCAGGTAAAAGAGTACAGGATTGCTTTGCAGCCTTAGCTGGCCAATCCTTTAGCACCATGTGCCCAAACAAAGTAATGGGTGACATATGTCTTCCAAATGGAGGCCTGCATAGAAGTATCCAATTTGTGTATGTATGGGGAAAAACACAGCATGACTTTAGGAACTTACAAAGAAGGCTTCTCATGCATATGTAGGTAGATCTGTCTTCCAGCCTCTTTCTCAAGCGTGGTATCCTCTTGTGCCATCTCTTACATCAGGGCTCTCCAACCGTGGGTCCCCAGATGTTGCTGGCCTACAGCTCCCAGCATACCCAGCCAGCATGGCTAATGGCAAGGTTGCAGAGCCCTGTCTTACATGCTAAGAGCAGCATGGGGCATCCTGAGGCAGGGTCTCCTTCCACTGTGAATGAGGGGGCAGCCATAGCCTGCCAGATCCTAGCTTTCCCCAGATGATTGAAAATCTTTTTACTGTCTTACAATTTTTCTCAATGATAATGTATTTATTGGGGGGGGGCACACTGCAGCGCACTGCAACTACGTATAGGTGAAGCATTTATGATAGCTTGCGGTAATGCCACAGCTGGTTGCAGATGGTGCCACACACTGTACATCAGGGTTGGGCAACATCTGGGGGTTGAGGGATTGCATTGTCCCCCCAGAACCCACCGGGGGAGGGGTAGTCCACTCCTTCTGCCCAGTTTGCTGCTTCTGCTGCTGAATTTGCCACCACATTTATTGCTGTGGGGGCAGCAGCAAATGTTGTGGCGATTTAGTAGGGAAACAAGGCACGTGGGGAGTGTGCACCTTGTTTCCAAGAAGAATTGTGTTTTGGGGAAGCTGCTGGGAGCATTATTCTACTTGCAAACAAGGCACACACTCCCTGCATACCTTGTTTCCTTGCAAAATTGGTGCAATTTTTGCTGCTGCTCTGGAAAATTCAGCGGCAGCAGGGGGACATGGTGTGTGTGTGTGTGCAAAAACAGCTAGGGAAGCTGCAGCGGCCTACATGTTGCTCAACCCTGCTATAGATTAAGGTTGGCTAACAGGTTGCACACCTCATCAGTACTGACTCCAGGTTTTGGAGGGCCCTTGTACGAGTCACCCTCAATGGACCACCTCCCTCAGTGAATCTACCTTCTCACCACTATTGTCAACAGCTGCTATTGCTGTTCATGTTCTTTCTCATCATGACTACCACTTGCTTGCTTGTCAGGCAGGGAGCCGGGGAGCAAGTGGGCAGTGGCATCTACCGCTCCTCCTTTTCACCACCACCCCGTTGTCAGGGCCAGACTGAGGGACAGCTGAACAATAGTTGCCATGGTGAAGAAGAGGATCCACTCCAGGGGGCTCTTGTCAGTGTGGGCCCTGCTGCAGTGTGGGCTCTCAGTAGGTGCCCAACTATGCCTACCAGTGAATGCCAGCCCTGCACCTTGTGTTTTGTTGACATAGTACCTGTAACATGGCACGATCCTTATGATTTAATAAAGTAAATATGACCCTCTGTTCTGTCTTCCCTTTCCCCCTTTCTCACGCACTTTACTTCAATCATACCTCTCATCTGAAAGTGTGTGTGTGTGTGTGTGTGTGTGTGTGAGAGAGAGAGAGAGAGAGAGGGTCGGTTCGCACGACCCAGGCTGCAAGCGGGGGAGGCACCAAGGGGCCGTCCGCGGGGTCCAGTGGGGCGCTGCAGACGACCTGCGCCCCACGTGTGTGGGCGGACCCGGTGGAGCCCCTCTACCGCCCATGGTCACTTTGCGTGCATCCCGCATGTGGCTGTCCCGCGGGGGCGCCTCCAGTTGGCGTTCGCGCCACACGGGAACCGCGGGGGACTTTTGCTCCCCCGCGGTTCCAATGTCGTGCGAACACGCCCAGAGAGGGGGGGGGAACTGGGCTTTATTTTATTAGTGTGGTGGACTGAACCTGGTCCGTTGCGTGGGTTCGGCACCTTAAGGGTAACCAGCACCAAAGTCTTGCCGGGTATGCAAAAACCTTCAGTTTCAGCCGTGAGTGATATTGACACGGAATCCCCTCGGAAACACAGGGAAACCACAATCTGGTCAATTTCAAAGAGTTTAATGGGGAACTAATAGACTACAGGAATTTCACAGTGTAAACATAGCAGTCAATACAGATAGAGGAAGGGAAGTATTCAATTTGCTTTCTAGGTAGGCTTAGCTGGAATGCAGAGAATTACCTGGCATCAGAGAATCTGACTCTAAAGATCTAGCGTAGCGGTTTGCTTTGCCGGTTGCCGGTCGCCCTGCTCGGGGTTGGAAGTTGCTTGGCCCTAGCCTGAGCTAGCTACCTGATCCGTGCAAGCCTGCACCGTGTTCCCAACAACCCTTTGTCCTTCAGCACGTATCTTTTCTACCCTCCCGCGCCCCCTCCCCGCCCTTGATGATCAGGTGGGCTGGCCCCGTCCCACAGGGTGGTGGTACCTTTTGGGTGCTGGCATCTCTTGGGTACTTTGGGGTACTTTGCAGCTCTTTGAGACTGTGCCCCCTACCTCCGGAATGTTACGCGCTTCCTTGGGGGAGGTGTAAATGTGCCCCATTGACGGTAAGCAGATGTGGCTTATGTGTAACCAGTCTGCCCAGAACTGTGTCTCCTGTGCCCCGGGTGGGGATTATGCAGACAGAGGGGGTGACAGCGGAAAGGGGAGAACATGTCAGGGTTCAATGTCAGGGTTCAGCAGTGTGTTCAGGCTTTCTCTCCACAATTAGTCTCTTATTTTCATCACAGATATAGTGCAGTGGACAGGACTTTTATTTTGTGCTGGGAGAAAGTGCTTTTAATCACCCTCTCCCGAAACTGATATTAGTCCTGCTGCTACTGTGGCGGCGGGGGGGGGGGGGAGATTTAGACTGGGAAAATAAGACAGGGAAAGACTAAATGCTCCCTTTGCTGGTGCTGCTGCTCTGATCAAAACTTTAAACATGCTTTAAATTAAAAACAACACAACTGGATCTCTCATGTTTTTGCACTTAGTGGCTCTCTTTACTAGAATTGGGTTCCCTCCACAATACAAATAATAATAAAAAACATTGATTGAAGGCTCCTCTACTTCTAGCTGCTTTGGCTGCTACTGCAACATGTCTGAAGTGAAAAGCACACAGAAGGGGATCTTTGACTCATGTCTTTGATTTAGTAAAGCTGATTTTAATGTATGGTTTGCATCTGTTGTGAAATTTGACTGCTGAGTCCCAAATAGGATTTTCACAAGCCGGATGTGGCCTCTTAATCTTCATTCCCAACTGTAACCAATTTTAAGCATGTGTAATGTTGTTTAGCTACATTCTTGATTCTTCCCTCTCTATCTGCCCTTGATTTCCCTTTCCCACTCTGTTATTTCTTCGCTGTCTGTTCTGAGCTCCGTGATAGCATGGACAGGTCTATGTTGATAATATTACTCTAAAACAAAA
Organism: Shinisaurus crocodilurus; assembly: GCA_021292165.1. NCBI lineage: Eukaryota > Metazoa > Chordata > Lepidosauria > Squamata > Shinisauridae > Shinisaurus > Shinisaurus crocodilurus. The sequence continues at coordinate 32,832,491 of CM037876.1, forward strand.
AAGAGAAAAAAATGCTCCCATTTTAATGCAGAAGAGATACCGGAAGGACTCCTTTCCCAATATATCTAGGAAAAGACAAGTAGCCCCTGACAAAGGAAAAAGATTGTTTCTGAAATGCGTTTGGCAAAATAGCTGCTTTCCAGGCACCTGAGAATTTTTCTCAAGCTTCTGTTTTCACACTAATATTACCCTGGAAGTTGCAGTAGACACTGATGGTGCAATAATAATAATAATAATAATAATAATAATAATAATAATAATAATAATAATAATTATTATTATTATTATTATTATTATTATTTTGCAACTTTCATATTTGTGAATATTGTGAATTTACTCAACTTGGTAATCCATTAAAAAACCTACTAGTTGAACGTAACACATTCAGATACCATTGCTTTATATATGGCACTGGAAAATCTTTTTAAAATATAAATGAATCCTGATTAATTTCAACTTTCATTACTCCTGCTCCATTCTCAGCATTGTTTAATGGTCCATAGCATTCAAGGTGGCCATTTCACAATCCAGTTTTCCAAGAACTTCAGCGAGAAATTAGAAATTAATTGGGCTGTCACAATAAACACAGAACTAGAGAACTGATACAGAAAATCAGTTCAGGCTGTCATTCACTTTGTAACCACTTGATTCCGTTCTGCAGTGTAAAATAATTGCTAGAAGAAAGCTAAGAGAATGTACTTCATTATCTGATGCTGCGTTTCTGTCTCTCGTGAAATCTAAATCCATGCAGTCATCAAAGGATCAAGGATTGTATTGTGTCTCATCATGGTAATGTAGACTTTCCATTTACAGAAGTCATATTTAGATGAAGTTAATCACAGCAACTTCATAGATGTCAATTACATTCATCAGCACTTTCAAAAGCTAAAGATATCAGCTAAAATCCCCAATTCTTATGTTCCTGCTGCGGCGGCGGGCGGCTTGACACTTCTATTATTTAATCCCATCGGAGGTTGTAGCTAATGCAGTAAAATGTGACTCATTAGCTTTCACAGTGGATCTCAAAAGTGTTCACTGAAGAAACCAAAAATGGTATAATACATATACCAGCCTACCGCAGCCTGGTGCCCTCCAGATGTGTTAGATTACTCCCATCATGCCCCAGCCAGTATGGCCATTGGGGATGATGGCAGTTGCAGTTCCAATACTTCTGGACAGCAGCAGGTTGGGGAAGGTTGACAAATACAAATATGTATGTAGGAAAAACTGTCTAAATAATACATAAATATGCATACACTGAATACAAAAAGTTAATTTGTGAATTATGGTATTGGTTTTAATGTTTTTTTAATTAAAGTTTTGTATAAATGTTTTGGCTGTTATTAAATATTTCAATTGTATTTTAATGTATATCATAATGTATTTTATTGTATTTAACTTTCATTTTAAATATGGTCAGTGGTATATAAATCTATTAAATAAATGAATTTTAAAAAAATAAAAAGTATCTAAAAGGTGCATACTTTTAAATTATAAGAGGGACTGGCTGCTTCCACACGTCAGAGCCCCTAATCGCTCTAATAACATATTAAAGTAGGAACCAAATTGTAGTGGTACAACAACATGGTTTCTTCCCATAGCTTTCTTTCTTTTATGAATAGCATGAATAGCTCCTTAAGGTGCAATCCTATCGATTGTGCCATTGATGCTCTGAACTCATTGAAGCCTCTGAACTTGGAGGCTTATGAGCATCCAATGTAGAATGGATGCTTGGAGGCTTATGAGCATCCAATGTAGAATGGGAGGAGCGGCAGAGGCAATCTTCGCCTCCCTGCACCTCCCACTCACTAGTTACGCGGCAGTTTTCAGCCATCTAGCTAAGGCGCTTTGGAGTGGGAGGGAAGGAGGCTGGATCATGGCCAGGATACCTCATATCCTGGCAGCCCCAGTCTCCTCCCCTCCCCATCCCCCAGAATGCCCCCTTTACCCCCTCTCTGAGGTTGATTTCCCGACATTGAAGAGGCAGACACCATGGTTCTTTCCATGCTGGCTATAAGCGGGGGAGAGGGGTTGGAGCACAGATCCTCATGGCTTAGAATAAATGACAGACACGAATGGAACACATTTTAAAAGATTGAAATTGTGAAGTCCAGTAGCAGGAAAGGATTTCAGTAAACTTAGCATACTTAAGTATCTATAATTTCTATTTTCTCTTTGGCTGTAATAATAAATCTATCAACCATCATTTAATCAATTAAGTTGAGACTGATAGGAGGCAATGACCAACGTCTCTAGCCTGGCTTGCATGTAACAACTACCCATGGATTGTTTAAAACAAACTGTGGGTTAAAATTCTGGGTTGTTTCTCCCTCAACAATGTAGAGTGCTGGGTTTGGATGTCATGGAGTACAACCCAGGAATGGGGCATTCCTGGGTTGTTTACGAAAGCAGAAATGAAGCAGAAGCAGTGAGTGGTCAGGTTGCAGCATGCGCACTCACTCCTGCACAGTCCAGATTACCCATGGTTTAAACAGCTCATGCGTAGTTGTTATGTTTAAAATGGGTCTCTGTGTGCAGGAGTTACCAAGGAAAAAGGTAAAGAAACAATCCTGCCTTTTATTTAGATTTCTTATCCACTGGTTAGTGCAGGACTGAGGAATGGCGATCTAACTGAAAGATAATATATGTACCTTCAGGATATGATATTACCTTCTCTTCTTCCTCTTGGCCTCAGTATTATGCATACTTGCATTACACAGCACTTTCTACATTGAAAAGCACCTGGGTTTTCTCAGTCTACTAGTTCAGCAAGTGCTGTTAGGGCCAAACTTAAATATTTATATACCACTAAAAATAATAAAAACATTTTTTTGTTAAGTAAATAGCGGCTGAAGGGGGGTGGGGATCCAGTTAAGGCCTGTGGCGGCAGGGGGGGGGAAAGGGTTTTTCCTTATGATACACATGGTTGTCATGGGGAGGGGGGAATACATACTGGGGCCATGATGGGGCAAAGGTTTAAACCCTCCTCCCCACCCTGCCATGGTCTCAGTCTGGATTGGCTCTTAGACAAATGCTCATTAGTTAAGAGTTTTTGTGTAAAAATGATGGAATGTGGTTTCCTCTTTTCATTATTTACTATCCACTGCAATGGTTCCCAGCCTTGGGTCCGCAGATGTCTTTGGACTGCAACTCCCATCATCCCCAGAAAGCATAGTCCAACAATGAGCCAAGGTTGGGGATCACTGCATTAAAGGCCAGTAAAATGTCTTGGGGAGAGTCTTTCCCTTTCCATGGTGTCGCCCAGTGCCTTGTCCTGGCCCTGATTCCTCCCACCTTCTTTACTCCACTCTTCCACACTTAGAACCTCCCTCCCTTAATCCTCCATCCACTCACTACCCGCAGTCATCAACTTTATAGATGCCATATCCCCTGCATCTGGATTCCAGCATTGCCTCAAGAAGGATGCTGACTTAGACCCTCAACACCCACCTCTATACCCTCCCAGCCTGAGGATATGGTTCTCCCATCATCCTCCGACTCTAGGGAGGACTCCCCTGTGCCTTTCTGCTTCACAGCCACGTAGGAGCATGTGGCTACAGAATCTGTCTTAAAGCAGAGGTGGGCAATTTTGAGGCAGCCAGATGCCATTTCTGCCCCCCCCCCCCACTGCAGGCCACACATGTGGGGTCTGCAGAAAAGGAAAAATCAGTGGTTTGCTGCTGAAATTTGGTGGCAAACCACTATGGAGCACTACAAGGGTCAATTTCAGCTTAGATTTAAATTTGAGAACAAGCTAATATATGACCCTTGTGGCACTCAGTAGTGGCTATGGGGTGCTAAAAGGGCCAAGTTTAGTAGCAAGTGAAATTTGACCCTTGTAGTATTCTGTAGCGCTAAAAACAGTGACCCTCCCACCAAATTTGGTGGTGTTGGTGTTGGTGGCAGGGCCAGCAGGGGCCAAAGGCAGCCTGCAGGCTTTGTGTTGCCCACCCCTGCTTTAAGGATTGTAGATAGTTCTTCAAGGGAGGTGGAGAAACTGGAAGGTGAAGTCCTGTCAGCCTTCTTCAGGCTTCATTCCTCCCAAATTTCCTCCATGAAATCTGTTTGTTTCATGGCAGACAACTTGAGATGGCAAACGTTTGCTGAAGATAGAAAGATTGAAAGTCGCTGCTGTAAGTAAATAGCCTCAGAGACAGCTCACATGATCCTGAGTGAACCTTTATTTAACATGCCTGTGTGAGTAAAGGAATTATCTAATGCAGTGTTGGGTCCTTGGGTAACCTTGGGTCCCCAGATGTTTTTGGCCTATAACTCCCAGCAGGCCCCTGCCTAGCTAGCTGGGGCATGCTGGGATGACTTCATTCCTTTGCTGAGACACCATCTTTCTGCAATTAGGCTAGCAAAGTGCACTGGGAGTTATCCAAGGGCCTGATTGCTGCTTACTGGAATCTGCCGTGGCTATATATCAATGTGAACTGAATTACCTTCCCCTGATTGGTCATGTCTTGATATACCTCAGCTTGAGTGACTTTGACCTGTCCTACTTGAATGAACCTGACTAACCTTAACTTGACCTACTCTGGCCTGCCTTGTCATAACCTGACTGACTTCAACCTGATTTACTTGACTGGACTGAACTGACTTCAGCCTGAATCTGCTTGCCTCAAGTCCTGATGAAACAGGATGATGGACTGGGGCTAAGATTGGGGAGACATGCCTTCAAATCTGCACTGTTCCAGAAGCTATTTCTTAGCCCAATCTACTTCACGTGGTCATTGAGTGGAAGTGTTTTCACTGGGGAAATGGTGCTAGGGGAAAGGATTAACCCCCTTCTCCCCCAGTGCCACGGTCTTAATCGTGAATTGAATTCCTTCTGAGCTATGATTTACTAAAAGAGGTGGAAGATCCAATCTCTGCTGCCACATGTAATTAGGCCCTGAGAATAATTTGTTCAGCTTGTCAGGGCAGGGTGGTGGGCAACCTGTGGCTCTCTAGATGTTTTGGCCCACAACGCCTATCATCCTTCACTGTTGACTTTGCTGGTATAGGCTTGATGGCGACTGTAGGCCAAAACAATCGCTCCTCCTGCCATGCAAAACACTTAGACGGCCAATTTTGGCCGTCTGAGTGTGGCGCCTCATGAGTGCGAGGAGAGGAGGCTGAGGTGCTGCCAGGCTCCTCTCCTCCCTGCCCCCTCCCCACCCCCAAATGCCTGTCTCCGAGGTCGCTCTTGGAGCCTCGGAGCTGCAGCCGGCATGGTTCTTGCAGTGCCGGCTGCAAGGGCAGGTGGAGGGCACTCCGAGTTCAGAGTCCTAGCTCTGACCTTGGAGCAATTGTCCTATGGCCACCTAGACTCTGTCTAGTGGCCATAGGATTACACCCTAAATAAATAAATGAATAATAGCTAAAGATGGAGCAGGGCCTGTATAGGTGCAAGCCACAGAGTACACACAACACATATACAGGGTTGTGTTAACAGTCTCTAGAGAAGTTGATTGTGATTATTGTTGTTGTCGTTGTTATTATTATTATTCTTATTATTATTATTATTCTTATTATTCAGCATTTTTACCCTGCTCTTCAGCCAAGAAAAGGCTCCCAGGATATCATTTATATGAGCCTCAATACACCTCGCAAGAGGATTGCAGCAGTGCAGGTTTTTAAGCAGTGTGGTCACATCTGAGGAGTTCCTCCATGAATAATAATAATAATAAAAACCCAACTGATTACAGATAACTATTAGCTGTTCTGCAAAGTACTTTATCGCATGCAAACATTTGTTAGGCTAATCTCATACAAAAGGGGGCAAGCCCCCTTAAATACATGCAAAGGCATGTGCATTTGGGGAGCTCTGCCAGGAACAATAGCCAGTGCCACACCAATTTGCAACAAAGATCTTTCTGAGCCATTTTGCTTCACACTGTCCACCCCCTTCTGAACAGCGACAATCTATCAATACCAATTTTTCTCCAGCTCTCTCTTTCTCTCCATTCTCTCCCTCCCTCTATGACTTCTACTTTCAGACTGAACATACGCGCAAAGGGTTCTAAATAAGTCAGCAGCTGTTGGGCCATCTGCTAGGGAGACCAGCTGATTAACACTCAAGGGAAGTCTCACTGTGTTGGCTGTGCAGATGAGAGAAACGAGAGGAAATTGCAGGCACGGCACTCTGTATCAATATTCCAGCCCTTAATGGGAGGATGCACTTTAGTTTCAGCCAAAAGCCAAACCCAAGTGGAGTGGTAGTTAGAATGCTCGTCAGACTATCACATATGCCCCATATGCTGGCTTGGATAGTAAGTTTCAAAAAGGGGAAACTCTGAAATCAAAAGCTCAAAGTTCCCAGCTGGATTTCAGTGCATTGTTACCGAGTGATGTGCTGCCCAGGGAAATGTGTGTGTGGTTGCATCACACCTGCTGCTAGCCCAAATATTTAAGGGTCCTCTGTGCATATCAGCCAACTGGGGTCCTTGGATGTGCAGGAGATGCCCTGCTTGCTGTCCTCTCCATAACTAAGGTGAGGAGGGTGGGGGATATGTCGTGACAGGGCATTCTCAGTGGTGGCCTGGGTTTGTGGAGCTCCCTCCCAGGAGAGGTGCAATTAGCCCACACCGTGAATACTTTTAAGCATGAGTTAAAGTGTTTCCCTCCCCAATTGTATTTATTCTTTTTTAACTGGTATTGTAGACTGTGCTCTGGGATATATATTAAAAGGGTAACTCTTGTCAATGGATGGATTAACATATAATAAAGAAATAAAATAAATAAAACAAATAAATCAATGGTGCTATGTAGTTTATTACAAGTGAGGCATGCAACAAAATGTTGCGGCATGGAGTGCTTGTGTTCAGGATGCCAGCCAGCCATACCCTCTTCAAGGGTACTTGATTCCATCCCCTCCCCAGGTTTCTTTCTGTTCCCACCACCAGCAGTCAGCCAGCATTTCGAGCCTGCTGAGCATGCCCAGTTCTCATTGAGCTGTTTTGAGTTTTTTTTTTTCTTCCTTCCATAAGGTTTTTCCTCCTAAATAAATTTTGTACTTCTGTAAGCCTTGGGGTTCTCCCCAAGCCTGCTGACAGCCCCCTCTTGAACATGGGTGGTGCTCTTTTAGCTGCACAAGGATCTACACTTGGAGAATTGTTTGTTTATTTATTACATTTCTGTACTGCCCATTAGCTGAAGCTCTCTGGGCAGTTTACAAGACACAGCTAAAACCATAGAAATACAATAAAACAGAAAGACATAATATAAAACCATAAGTTTAAAACAGAACAGAATAAAACAAAAGTAGTAACTAAGATAAAAGCCAGCAGCAGAGCAAAGATCTAAAAACAAACGAACACAATTTTTAAAACTGAAGGGCTAAAAAGCCCGGGAGAATAAGAAGGTTTTTACCTGGCACCGAAAAGATCACAATGTAAGTGCCAGGTGAGTCCTCTCTGGGGTGGTCATTCCACAACTGGGGTGCCACCACTGAAAAGGCCCTCTCCTTAGTAACCACCCACCTCACCTCATAGGACTGGGGGCACTCAAATGAAGAATGAATTCATCATTAGTATATAGCAGGGTCTCCAACCTTTTAGGGTCAGTGGGCACATTTGAAATTTTGAGAGTGTCTTGGGCAGGCACTCTCATGAAATGGCTGTTAAGGGGGCTTGCTCATTCATAAAATGCCTGCTGTGGTGGACATGGCCCAGGACAAAACACAGATTTTTCCAGAAGGCAAACTGTTGAGACTAAAGGAAAAGTAATTTGCTCAAGCATCAAAGTACAATCAAAGCAGAGGTGGGATCTGAGGTCCAAAACACAAAGCTACTCTGTTGGACCCAAATAACGATGATGCCGGAGAGCAGCCCTTTGCACTGCAGCACAGCAACTGCCCCGTTACAAAAAAACCCTCGACTTTTAAAAATATCTTAAGAAATAAAATTAAAATCGGGAGAGGCAGGGAGCCTGGTGGGTGTCAAGAGAGGTATCCGAGGCAATATGCCTAAGTACTTCAGTCGCTGGGGAACATGGGCAGGAGGGTTGCTGTTGCATTCATGTGCTGCTTGTGGGATCCCACTGTGCGAACAGAATGCTGGACTAGACGGACCCTTGGCCTGATCCAACACTGGAGACCCCAGGCATATAGGATAATTGTTATGATACAAGCCAACACTGCCCAAGCTAGAAGGTTAACAAAATCAAATGATCCCCTTTGCATAATTCCATGCAGCTCTGAGTGGAGTTTGCCATGACATTAAAAAAAATTATCAGAGAATCTTTATTTAGGCTTCCTATTGAATTTATTAAAATTCAACCCCATACCAGATTGGAAAGCAGGCATTTTGTTTCAAAAGGCAATACATTGTCAGTAGCAGTGTCACAGTCATGCCTCTAATCTATGCCATTTGACCTGTCTTTGAATTATTGTCTGTTTCCCTTTCAGTTTAGTGCATAAATTTTCACCACAGAAATTTGGGCCTCAGCCTTTCTTAATTAGTTCACAGACCTTCCATTAGTGAACATACAGCACCCGAGATTTTCCTAATAGCTTTCTCATTTTTCAGTCAGAATCCTCATTGATGGTTTTAATTTGAATTTTGTTTTCAATTCCTTCCTCAATCTTATTTCAAAGGGCTATGCCACATTATATTTTTCTAAAGGGTTGCCCTTTTCTCAGCTCCACGTTGTATCTTAGGAACATAGGAAGATGCCTTGTACAGAGTCAAAACATCTGTCTAACCAGTATTGTCTACAGAATGGCAGGGTTTCAGCCAGGCATTTTCCTCAACTGTGCTTGAAGATACCAAGGGCTGAACCTGGGACCTTCTGCATACAAAGCATGTGTTATACTGCCCTTGTTCTTGTGCAGAGTTCCAGGGGCTCTTAATTAAAACAGCTTAGAGTTTCTTGTAAGGTTCAGCATTTTAGTGAAATACTAATTCTGTATCCCCTGAAAGGACTCTATCCCCAAGGCTTCAGTCTTGAGAGGAGAGAGGTTGAATTTGCCTGCATCTTTCTCCTCTAACTCAAACCTCTTCCACTGTTGAAGGTCTATGTGTGGGTGATGCTGGTGGGGATCTTCCTTGGCTAGTCTCTCTCTAAACCTGCTTGCTGTTTCTTCTTCCTAGGTCTTTCTTCTCCTGTTCTTTAATTGGAGCTTCACATAATGGGCATGCTTGATAGGTCCTTAGTTAGGCTTGCCATATTGATCGGATGGGAGACCCCCTCCTCTAGTTTCCTGCATTGAGCAGGGGGTTGGACTCGATAGCCTTGTAGGTTCCTTCCAACTCTATGATCTATGAAATCAATTGCTTTCATTTTTATCTCATTATTCCTCCAAGAAGCTCAGGGAGATGTATATGGGTCTCCTTCCACACATTTTATCCCCACAATAATCCTGTGAAATAGGTTAGGCTGAGAGTGATTGGCCCAACATCACCCAGCAAGCTCTGTTGCTGAGTGGGAATTTGAATCTGGGTGCCTCCCTGTTCCTAATGAAAACATGCCACAACACTGACTATCTAATAAGGCATGTTTGGCCCAGATCTGTCCTCTTAGAAGAGTGTGGGGATAACCGATAAAGTCACTTGTGCCCAAAATACGACAGAACCAATTGTAAACTTGTTAACTGCAGCTAGGTTAATGATAGGGAGGAAATGGAAAGTACAACATGTTTTTCTAATAACTGATTGGTATAAGGAAGTTTGGGATATAGCCCTAAATGATAAACTAACTTGTAGTATCAAATGCAAAAAGGGACAGTTATAATTTTATGGATATATAGAATCAATTATTAGACTATGTATTAATAAAGGGGAAGGGGAGTATGCATTCTCAGGATATGTTATATTTTTGGAACGTGGAATTTAATTGATCAAGGGGATGGAAGTATATTAGTTGGTCCCTAGGCGGGTGGGGGGTGCACCTTATGATTTATTTTAGTTGTATGTTTGTGTTTTACAGTTTTGTATGTAGTTTATAATAATTAAATATAATTTATTTAAAAAAAAAGAGTGTGGGAGGTGGCGGGGGGGGGGGCTGCAGGGGAAATGGGGGATGAACAAAAATCATATCCCCTTTTGTCCAGCAGGAGCCTCCACTGGATTTCAGTCTGTTCCACAAATAGAAGGAGCCCTTGTGTTTGCAGAAAGGACACTCTGGATCTTACCTATAATAAACCAATGAGTAAAATCCACCATAAGTCCTCCTGAGACTAGACTATTTGTCATGGCTAAATTAAGTCCCATTCATTCCTATAGGTCTACTCTAAGGAGGACTTATCTTACCCTTTAAGATATTAACATATACAATTGGCTTAGAAGCAAAAAATATTAGTACATGTGCAGGACATGACCCACTTTAACTGATTGTATTTATACCTGGCTTTCCAACAAACAAAGCTTGGCTTGTAAAGCAGCTTGCAATTCAAGAACAAAAAAGGCCTAATGAAACTGTAACTCACTCAATGCTGTTACAATAGTTGATCGCACCCTCACATGCGTTCACACAAACACACACACTTGTGTCAAGGCTCATCATCAAAAACATTGCATTCTCCAGTCTCTCAACAAAAGCTTTTTCACTAAGGCCCAACTAGCTCTCTTAACACCCCAAAAAACTATTAAGGGTACAGTCCTTTGCATGCTTAGACAGAAAAAAGTCCTACAATTCCCAACATGTCCCAGTCAGCATGGCTGGCTGGGGCATGCTGGGAATTGTAGGACTTTTTTCTGTCTAAACATGCAAAGAATTGGACCCTTAATAAATGAAGTCATTGCTTCTTTGGCCCTTAAGCCAAACACATGCAAGCGGCTTGGGAAACAATAAGTAAGAATCTGGTCTGCCTAAAGACCAACTCACAGTCAAGTCAACATTTATTTACCAATTTATGGCTGAGTGTCAGAGGGTTCATACACATGTAGGAGTTAAACCGTACACAGTCGGATCTTCGCTTTCTCCTTTCATTGCAGTAGTTCCACTGCTGAAGAAGCTAGCAACTTCCCAATTTTTTTAAAACAATGGCCTGTCTCTTTGGCAGTAGGAACTGCTGCAAAGAAAATAGAAAGAAGCAGTTTCATGTGTGGCACTCTCTCTCGTCTTTGAGTCATGGCATTGGCTTTTTAGCTAGTAAGGGAGATGGGAAGTCCTTTCTTTCATTTCTTAAAGCAAAAAATCTGTACACTACATATTGCAGTTAAGCATTATGGAGAGAAGTTAATGAATTGTGATTTCAGCTTCTTGCTGTCTTGCTGGACAAATAACTGAATCAGCACCTGACAGTGAGCGCGGGTGCATGTATTTTCTGAATATTTTCAACTTGGCATAATGAAAGCCTGAGCAACCTGTTTCCACAGTTCAGCCACTCAAAAGGCACATCTTCCTACCGAAGGCCATCCGCAGAACTATTGCAAATGAATGAATAATTTGGAAGCAGAAGCCTGTATTTATCATGACCCTATTTTAAAAAAACATTACATTTTTATTTTATTTCAATATAAGTTGTATAAAGCAATCATAACACTATGCAACCAACCAGACCGCAATTTTTTTCTCATTAGTGGAAGGTCATAACAAAGACAAACAAATGCACAGATTAATGGAAGTCTGAGAACTCAACGTTTGAGAAATGTCAAGGTCAAAGAATAATGTACTTGGAATAATATTATAGATTTTTTTTGCTGCTTTTAGTTTGATTATGTGTTTATTATCTTCATTTTTATTGGATATTTATTGTTTTTAACATATTTGTATGGTTTTTATATATTGTGAAAGTTTTGTCAAATAACCCTAAAACAAGCGATGGGTTCACACGACAACTCATGGCAAGCTGGGTGCCCATGGGCGCCATGCAAAAATGTTGCCTGGCACAACAGAACAGCCCCCACAGTGGGTAAATTAACCACTGGTGGGCTGTCGTGTTGTGTGAACTAGGTCATTATCACAATACTCCTTGTACAACAATCTTAGGCCAGTTAATAGGGATGGATGAATCAGTTTCATTTTCTTCCATAATCAGATTTTAAAATCTCAAGTTCTTTCCATCCTTTTTTTATGAAGAAATCTTCAAATGTTGGTAAGGAGATTCTCACTCATCTGTTCCAGCCAGTCTACTGACTTGGCACTTTCCCCCCAGGGACTTCCTTTCACCTTGCATCATCTTCCTGGAGCTCAATCAGAAAGGGCTAGCTGCTGTAGGCCAGAGAGTACCAACATTTCCCCAACTAGGAAATGGGAAGAAGAGAGCATCTCCCCAGGTAAAGATTAAGTGCACTGTACCATCCTACCATTTAACTGTTTACCTGTGGCTGCTCCAGAGAGGCTCCTGGGGCCAGAGAGTGACCATAAACAACCAGAACCGCCCCCCCCCCAAGACAGACAGACAACAACCAGGCTTGAACAGTACAATCTGATGCATGCCTACTTATAAGTAAGTCCCATTGAGTTCAATGGGGCTTGCTCCCAAGTAAGTGTTAGGTTTTGCATAGGCAGAACGAGATTATCACCTGACATCAGGATTATCACCTGACATGGAGGTTGTCTCTTGAGATGAAGTACACAAAGTCTCTGGTCACCAGACATAGTCTCAAGGTGATATGACTCAGCAGCCTTGGACAGGTTAGCAGTAAACATGTTGATGAATAGGTTATACAACTGGGGTGAGTAATATCCTATTTATAGGTACAGGGTCTGTGGTATAAAGACTGACACACTTGTTGACAGTTTCACTCTCTTCTCGTCTCACTCCTCTCGACTCGACTCGACTTGTCTCTTGTTCTGGACTTCACTTCATCTAGCCTTACCACTGGGGTATTGGATTTGTATCTGCAATGATGTAGTAGTGAGTAAGAGATGCATTGCTTGCCTTAATCCCATGTAATTGGGTCTTACAAATAAACTCTTTAATCTTTATTAACTGCTGTTATCTCCTCCTTCCGTCTGCGTGACTGGGACTGAGGGTCATTGGCTAGGGAAGCTTTTGAACCCGGGTCAGTCCAGCTCCCACAGTAAGTAGGTATAGGATTGTGATGTAAGAGAGCAATCCTAAATGGAGTGGCAGATGGGAGTTATGTAGCCAATGACCCACCATTACCACTCCCCATTGAAACCAGTGGGAGGGGAAATGGTGACATCAGCCTCAGGCTCGTGCAGTTTGTGAACCTGAATGAAGGTCATGACAGGGGAACAAGTGGGCTTTGGATCTGGTCAATCCAAGGCCCAGCCCAAACCTGAAACACCCCCAGAACATTATGTTTGGACCCTTCCACCAGCAGTAGATCTGCACCTGTGGAGCTTTCCATGGGCACACTCAGGGCCTCTGAGATAGATGTGCTGTCCCACCTTGTCCGGCTTAAGGCTTAAGGCTGGCCGGCAGCCGGCAGCCAGCAGCCAGCCTTGCTTCTGGGAGCGCTGCCAAAAGTACACCTGGGATGAGATTAGGAGTTATGCTGCTGCTTCAGAGAAGCGTAGCAGGGAGAAGCCAAAGCATGGTCAGCCAGTCAAGGGATTTTAGCCAGTAAAGTTCTTACAAAAGTCCAAGGATCAAGCAAAGCCGTCATCAGGGTCAGTCCAAAGTCAAGTCCAGGGTTCAAGACAAGGTTCAGGAGCAGGGTCAGGGATCAGGAACAAGAGCTAAGGAAGACATTGTTTCCCAATACCCAGGCTTCAGTGAGTGAGCGTTTTTCTACTGCCTGCTGCCTGGGCACACCCATCCTGCAGCTGGAGCTCCTTAGCAGCAGGCTGATTACAAAAGCCTCACAAGGCCGACGTCCTGGTTTGCAGCTGGACACTACGTCGAGGGGCCTGCATCTGTTCCTGCCTTCTCATCCTCCTTCTCTGTCTGGGATTTGGGACCTGCACCATCTCAAGCTCTGATTCTGACTCCTCCCGGGCTGAGGAACTCCCACGGGTCATGCCAGAGGGGCCTGCCAGCTCTTCAGCTGCCCGGTCGGCCCTGTCTGGAGCAGCAGTGTCTGAACTCTGCTCCTGAGGAGTGTCCAGGGCCCTGGGTGAGTCACACTTGTCTTCAGAGGAGGATTCCTGGAGGGGGGTCATGATGACATACCTGTGGAGCTTCTCTCCACCGATGGAGGGGCACTTGCAGTGCTGGCTCCAGGTTTTTGAGGACCCTTGAGCAAGACACCATCAATGGGCCCCCTTTTTCAGTGAGTCTTCCTTCTCGCCACCAGCTGCTATTGCTCCTCTTCCTCTTTCTCATGATTGCTTTGACTTGCTTGCTTGAGAGGCATAGAGACAGCGAGCAAGTAGGTAATGGCATCTACTGCTCCTCCTTCTCACCACCATCATTGTCTGGGCTGGAGTGATAGGCAAGTGAGCAAGCAGGTTGCAATGGTGAAGAGGAAGAGTAACACCAGGAGGCTCTTGTCAGTGTGCCCCTGCTGGAGGTGGAGTATGGGCCCTTGGCAGGTGCCCAATCATGCCTACCCTGGGCACTTCCTAAACCCTCTCAGCCCAACTTCAGGGAGAGTTAGGCTTGCTCTGTAAATCTTTATTTTTGGGTCAAGGTTGTCAGTGGCAAAAGATGCAGTTGCTGGCATCAGCAAGCCCCCCCCCCCCACCATTTGGGAACTCCATTTTTAAAATCAGATTATCTGAATGTGGAAAGCTAAGCAGGGTCAGGCCTGGTTATTACTTGGATGGGAGACCCCTCCTCTAGTTTCCTGCATTGAGCAGGGGGTTGGACTCGATAGCCTTGTAGGCTCCTTCCAACTCTATGATCTATGAAATCTATGAAACTTCTTACTGAATTTCTTGGAAGAAGGGACTAGCAAATGATCAAGGAGTCATTTCTGACTCGTCAAAACGGGTAACCACAATGGGGTACCATCAACACCAGCTGTGCACTGATAAAAATAGGAAATGATGGATGGATAGAAATTCATCTTAATCTTTTGTCTAGCTAGAAACACCATTAGTCCTGTTTTTCTTAGGATAGGTAGGTTGTGTCAATCTTTATGGTTACATTGGCACTTGTTTATTTAGTCAAATCTTCTTCTTTTCCTTAGTAAGGATTTCTTCCAAGTGATTCTGTATTCTGCTCACTGGATTGGTCATCAATCATTCCACGGTGAAGCTCTTGTAATGTGCTCATTTAGAAACACTAATGTGTTCTACTTTGCTTGATTTATGAGGCACAGGCCACTGGAAACAACTGGTTGTTTGAGAACCCCCTGAAGCTGCTGTTAGCCATGGATGGGAAAATGTACAGCCGTAGGCTCATAAGGGTGCAATCCTACGCAAGTTTAGAGAGAAAAAAGGCCTACAACTCCCATCAAGCCCCAGCCAGCATAGCTGGTTGGGGCATACTCGGAGTTGTGGGCCTTTTCTCTCTCTAAACTTGCATAGGATTGTCCTTAAGACTGTATGTTTCCCTCCCTGTGGCTAATAGCACCTTTTTGGCTGATGGAGTGGGACTTGGACTCAGGCTGTATGTAGCTCAGGACCAAGGGGTAGATCCCCTCCCCCCTTGGCACCAGTCCAAATTGTCCCATGGTTGCTTTTTGCAAAACAAAAAGATGTTGGCAGCAGGGGTATGGTCAGGCATTAAAAGATTTTGGGGTCAGGCCCATAGGACACAAATCTGCATGAAATCTGCATATGCCAATTTATATAGCTATATATGCAAATTTAGAAGTAATTACAAGAAGTTATATAAGTTTCACAGGAGGCAAAGCCAGCCAATTAATTTCTCATCCAAATAATCTCAAATACAACAAATTCTTCAATTAATTTGCACCCTGCCCCAGATCATCCCAAACCAACGAAGAATCCCCCCCCCCTGCCTCAAGCTTAATTGCCATGCAGGGAAAAGGGTTTTTTTTTGGGGGGGGAATTGGATTATGTGGGATGGGGAGAGGAGAGTTAGCTCTTCCCAGCTGCAATCCCACTGGAAAATAACTCCCTGCATGGCAATTAAGCTGGGGGGGGGGAACCCTTCTATTGGCACTAATGGATACTCAAGGCTCTGTGGAATACATCTGGGCCCCTGGGTAATAAGTCAGAGCTGGAGACCCAGGGGCAGTGCTAGGTCCTGAAAAGATGCAGCGCTTAGGCGTACAGGACAAAAAAAAATAGCACAAATTTGCATACATTAATTTACATATGCTCTTCTGTGTGTTTTTAAAGGACCCTGTCTCCTAAGGACACCCCTATTTGAAGGGATGCATAGACAGGGGAGAAGGCGGCATTTAATTTCAGAAAAAAACCAGCAGGCTGTGAAGCACATATGGGCAAAAAGCCAGCTAATCCAGGGGGATCAGATGCAACAGAGATCATCAGGGCCCCTGGACCTTTATTTCAGCAAGTGCCCGTGGACAGCAGGGTGGTGGGGCAGATGGCCCCCCAGAGGTTCGGGGCTCCAAATGAAAGATTTGGGGCTCCAGCCCTAGTGGGCTGCTCCCTGACACCACCTCTGTGGGGACCAATGTGCTCAGGCCTAGCAATGTCCTTAGCTGGAAGTACAATCACAGAACTCCCACCGCACTTTTATTTTGGCCAACTAAATCTGGAGGGGCAGATTTGGCCTCCAGGCCTGAGGTTTCTCTCCCACAGCTCCTATGAGCACAACAGATTTATACTGTCATTGTCCCGCCACCCCCAAGGAATCCTGGGAATGGTACCTTGGTGAGAGCTCTGTTAGGCATCCCTAGCCTCCCTCATAGAGCTATATCAAGATTCCCTGGGGAGAGGAAATGCATATTCAACTAGTTTAAGGCATGCAGTGTATATGTACCCTATGTCCTTTGCCCCACACTGCCAAATAATTCTTTGTGACCTGGGTCACTTCAGTAAGCTCTTAGGCCTCTTAGGCCATCGTATGCCTCGACTGCTTTTTTTAAATTCTTGCCCTATTTCTTCCTCTAAAGACCAGGCAGAAGCATTCTCAAAAAGTGGCTTGACCATTCTATGGAATGTTGGACAAAACTGCAAGTTTATTCAGATGTGAGTATTGTATCTGTAAACATGAATATTTTTCCCAAATTGCTATTCCATTTTTGTTGCAGGGAGCGGATTGCTTCTTTTAATTCTGATGGCTACCCTGATGAAATGGGAAAGATCTTTAAATTTTTTTTATCAGTGCTGGCAAGCAATCTAGGGAGAATGGAGGAGCAAAAATCCCCCAAATATCAAGCTGTTATTTATCACCAATTGTAGCCATGGCAACTTTATTTCCAGATCAATCTGAATCACTTTTGTTCTAACAGGAACAATATAGTTTGGAAATCCTGTTAAAAACATTATTATAGTATAAAAGAAGAAATTAGCCTAAAAATATGGATCAGAGTCTATTTTTCAGTTAACACCCCTTTAAGTGTTTAAGTTCAGATATAGCTCCAATCTCATCTGTTTATATTTATTTATTTATCAAGATGCTTTTTGGATTACGGTAGTTTAATAATAGGGAACATATAGGTCTTGGAAAATGTGGGGACAGGATTATGGACTCTTTAAAAATTATTTTTTTTAGGAACAATTAAACACTCCAATATCTGGAAATATGTGAAACAATAGCAGACACCTCTTCCGTTTCAATATTCCCAGATATGATATCTGTTATCGCAGTTAAAGAGGCAGTATAGGGAAAATTATCCGTCATTCCATGACCAACAGAGTGTCACCAGGTAGTGGCAACCTCCCCCCCCCCCCGAACACCCTCCCATGTGTTGTTCAAGAGGCAGGAAATGTGGCGAGCTTTAATGTTTGGAAGACATATTTGTTTATACAGGCTTTCCCTGACCTGTAATGGACTATGACACTTCTGTTTTATCATTGCCTCTGCTGTAATGCTTTTAATTAATTAATTAATTTATTGTTCTTACATTATTTTTATATTGGTTTTGTACTGTGTTATGTATGCATTGTGATCTGCTTAGCGATTTTAGGATATTAAGCGGTATAAAAGTAGTATAAACAAACAAATAAACTAGCAGTTTAACTAAATTTGAGAAAAGCTGGAAATTTCTTAAAAAGATGCGCTGAGCAATACTATATCCTGATTACACTTGGGGGAAGGGAAAGAGGCTGCCACTACACGAGCGCAACGGCCACTGTATCCTACACATGTTTAGCCCAGGAGGGGAGGGGAAAACATGCCACTCAGAAAACCATTAAGGGTGCAATCCTATGCATGTTTAGACAAAAAAAATCTTATAACTGCTAGCATTCCCCACCCAGCCATGGCTGGGGAATGCTGGGAGTTGTCGAAGCTTTTTCTGTCTAAACATTCATAGGATTGTGCCCTAAATGTCACAAAAACTGCACCCATGTCCCCCAGCCTCCATGGAAACAATGTCAATCCTCACCAATCTGGGGCTGAGCTGATGACAACCCCACATGCCACATGGAGACGGAGGAAGCCAATGAACTCGTGGCATGCCCCCAGGGTACCTCCCTGCAAAAACAAATTAATTACAAAAATAGTTGTGTGTACCAAACCATATTCTTCTACTTACTAGATCGCACCTTGATTTTGGCCATCATTATGAGAATATTTTTATATACATCACTTTCAAGTGTCAAATAATTTACTGTTATTGCACAAACCAAGATCATGATAGAATCACCTCTCCATAGTCACTTAGGAAGTACGTGGCTGGGTCTCTACCTGAATCTAGCTCTCTGAAACGAAAAGCCAGCATTATATCTACTGATGATCATCCATATATCATATGGCCCAGAATCCTCTGCAACATAGGGGGGCCTAAACCAACAGGTCTGTGTGCAATGGGTTCCTTCAAGGTAGACAATATGAAAAACACTGCCTTAAAGCATAAGGAATTCTGATGTTCAGACTGGCCTGGGTGCCTTGTTCTCATATGTACCATTTATTATGTTATCTGTGATCCAACCTCCTTTTGAATGAGCACCCCAGGGCATGGGCAGAGGAAGATTATGTGGTTTCATAGATTTCATAGATCATAGAGTTGGAAGGAGCCTGCAAGGCTATCAAGTCTGGAAACAAGGCCCTATGAGGAGAGACTGAAAGAACTGGGCATGTTTAGCCTTCAGAAGAGGAGACTGAGGGGAGATATGATTGCAGTCTTCCAGTACTTAAAGGGTTGTCACACAGAGGAGGGCCAGGATCTCTTCTCGATCATCCCAGTTTGCAGGACATGGAATAATGGGCTCAAGTTACAGGAACCCAGATTCCACCTAAACATCAGGAAAAATTTCCTGACTGTTAGAGCAATAAGACAATGGAACCAACTAACTGGGAAGTGGTGGGCTCTCCCACTCTGGAGGCATTCAAGGCGCAGCTGGAAAGCCATCTTTGTCAGGGATACTTTGACCTGGATTCCTGCATTGAGCAGGGGGTTGGACTCGATGGCCTTGTAGGCCCCTTCCAACTCTACTTTTCTATGATTCTATGAGTCCAACTCCCTGCTCAATGCAGGAAACTAGAGGAGGAGTCTCCCATCAAAGAATAACCAGGCCTGACCCTGCTTAGCTTTCCACACTCAGACAAGCTGAGCCAGCGTAAGCCACAGTTGTTTATATAGGTTGCTATTAAGTAATGCAGAGTGCTCATGGGAGCCCTCGATGAAGCCTTTGGGCATGAAACTCGGTTAATGTACTCCACCAAGCTTCCCAGCTTCATGCCCTCTTTGGTTTTTCTTTTCTGTTTTCTCACCCACAACAAAGTATGCACGTGTGTGTGTGCGCACGCGCGCACGCTTAAAATCAATTGGGTTTTTCCCAACAAAATAAGGCTACTTCAGATGTGTGGCTTAAATAAATTCTAGGCACAAGTGTGCCTTTTTATCTCAAAACTCTGCCACTGATTTTGACAAGAACAGACCAGGTAGACAAACCCAAAATAACCAGGCAGGGAACCCCAAAACAGGCAGGCAGAGGCCTTTGTCTTGGACAATTCAAACTGTGGAACTGGTTAAGAAGAGACCAGGCAGGCAGAGGAGGCAGGGAACCCCAAACAGGCAGGCAGAGGCAGCCAAACCCAAAATGTCTGAAAGGTTACATTAGTAAAATGATTTTAAAAATAAACTTGGATTGTTACTGCAACTAGGTCCAGACAGCACCTGCAGGTGGCATCAAGCAGGGATGTGGCCGAGTCCTTGGTCTCGAGTCCCGAGTCGAGTCTCGAGTCCCATTAAAAATATTGGGACTCGAGTCCGACTCGAGTCAGAGGGGGGACTCAGTCTGACTCACGAGTCGAGTCCTCGAGTCCGAGTCCCCATCCCTGGCGCACGCACGCACACACACTCACACGTAATGGTAATGGCCTGTTAGCAGCCCTATTCACTCATTTCATTATCTGGGAAACAATTAATCAATCCCAATTAAAAGCAACAGCAGGGAACTTCATTACCTTAGTTAAGTTTCTCAGGCTCATTCATTTTGAGATTCTATTTGCTATGAAGCTGTTTGCATATCCCCCTCCAAGCTAAGTACTGACAGGACATTTGTGCAAATTTTTTAAATTTTTTTTGGAAAGATTAAAAGGGACACATTTGTCTTCTCCATCTGAGCATTGAGTTGCCCAGCAGTGCTCCTCGTTGCATCATCTGTGAGCATTCTGGCAGTATCAGCGAACAGTTCTTATATTTCGGGCCAATTCTGTTCTTTATAGATTGGCATCAGTGGACCCATTTTGCCATTTGCTCTTACAATAACTTCCTTGTGCCTATAGCTGGAAGAGCCTTTCCTGAAAGTATCCAGAGCATTGCATCCAGCAATGCTATTAGAAATACATCACTATAAACAAGCTATGCATAATATTGTAGGAACCCCAAATCTAATTAAGGCACTGCCAAAATAATTAACTAACTTCAAGGTATTTGGGCCTGCAACAGATCTCAAGAACCAGGACACAAATTATTCTGACAATGTGGTGAGAGAACAGGGCTTATAGCCCTGTGGAGGTGGCTTCTTGGCAGATTTGAAGACCAGCACCTCACTTTTTAGAATTTATATACTGAGTTAGGCCCACCTTGGAAAATAATAATAATAAATCACCTGCAATTTATTTAGATTATTTATTTAGATTAGATTATTTATTTAGATTTCTATTTCAACATGCTGTTCTGTGAATGGTTGATCCTTCATTGTGGGATGATAAACCACGAAACTTGATATATTAAAAAGAGCAGAGAAACCAGTAGCATGCATTCTGTGGTTGTGGATGTGGTTGGGTGAGGTGGGGTGGGGAAAGAACTTGGAAGCTGGCAAGAAAATGCAAAAAGAAGACACACCCATCACCAGAGGTGAGGGCAGGGAGAATGGGAAAACATTAATGAAGCATAAGAACAAGCAGCGGGGTAGCAGTGTCAATTGGAAAAATCTTGGTTTCTATGAGAGCAAGATGAGCAAAGGCCTTTGAGAGAAAGAGATCATGTAGTATGGCTGATTTGTTTATTGCAGAATGGCAATTTAGACGACTGAGCAAACAAAGAAACAACAAGGAACACAAACTAAGGAGAGAGATGTGCAGGAACACTGGGATTTTAGAGGGACATCAATGACTAACAAGACAAGAAGTTACTAAATTACTGAAAAGTAGCAATGCTTAAACCCCACTGAAGCAAAGAGAAATGTACAGAGGAAGCAGGTTGGGAGATGTTTGACAATCTCTCTCTGTGTGTGTTGGAGATGACCATGAAAGCTTGGAGCTGGTGATCCCACCCAGTTATGAACATAAAACAAGAACATGAGAAGAGCCCTGCTGGATCAGACCAAATGCCTATCTAGTCCAAGCATCCTGTTTATGCTCCGCTTGTGTGTTTGCAAATAAATCAGATATTATAAAAACTGCCTTGGAAGCTGCCTTATACTGAGTCAGACCAATGGTCCATCTAGCCCAGTATTGTCAACACTGACCGGCAGTGAATCTCCAGGGTTTTAGACAGGCACCTTTCCTAGTCCTACCTGGAGATGCAAGGGATTGAACCTGGGACCTTTTGCATGCACAGTATGTGCTCTGCCACTGAGTTACAACCCCTCCCCAACTACGACCCCTCCCCATGAGCCACAGTGCTCTCTCATCCAAAGGAAACCAAATTCTACAGCGTTCAGCAGCATCCCCCCTGGAGCTTTGTACTGCTTGGGAAAGTAAGTAATAAGACCACAACAGTACGTACTTCATAAGAAGGAGCACTCTGAATGCTGGTGCCTCCTTACCACTACAAAGCAGTTCAACATCAGAGACCTGGTGCGTGTTTCAAGGTTAAATTGGCAGCCGGTTCCTACAATTGTCGCTTCAAAGATTTCTCTGGTTATCTTCGTGTGTGAGTGTGTTTCTCAGGGCAGATTAATTGTCTACTTTCTCATTCTTACTGTCAGGATTTTACTGCCCTGAAACACTAATGACAAATGCAGGAATCATTAAGGAAGATACATTTAGCATTAAATTAGAATGTGAATGTGGGGAAGGGAAATAAAAAGTAAAAACAAGCCATCAACAGTGCTCTAGGGGGGAAACAAAGTAGGGCCACAAGCATTAAATTATTTAAAGTAATTTCTATAATACTTTGCAGTATGCACAATGATGTGTTATTGTTCTGTATCAGATCGGGCTGATTACGGCAGGGAGGGGGAGATGACTCGGTCCTGTTTTGGTGTCCCCTGGGATATTGGCTGGAGGACCGAGGGGGAAGGAGAGGGCAAACAACCCATGGTGAGCCTGATCGTTCCTTGGGTGCACTGTGTGTTGTTAATAGAACAACCAACCCACCCTGGCTTATTGCCAGGGTGGGTGGGTTGTCATGAACCCACCCAGTATTGTCATAGACATGGACTGGAGCCCAGGTAGATGGGTTTTGATGAGCAGAATTCTACCCTATGTGGATAGTGACAGGAAAGTGTTGCTATCAAATCCTGCTTAAAACAGAACTTGAGGAAAAGATGGAGGTTCTGCTAATCCACAGTTACCTTCCAAAAGGGACAGAAGACTCACTGAAAACTGTATTGTCTTTTAATAAACCGACTGAGTTTTCATCCAGCAATATCTCTATTATCTATGCAGTTAAAATCACAAAATCTATGATGCAGTATGACTTCGCATTTCTGAAATGTCATATGCTTGGGAACAGCATTTTATGCAGCTTTGAGGCCACAGTCACCCATGATGCCACGTGACTGTGTACCATATCCATTTGGTTTGTATGTCCCCACTTTTTCTAAGCTATAAAAAAGTAGTGTCATATCCTGTACCTCAGGGATGTACCCCGAGAAATGCTTGAGGGCTGCATTCCAGTGGGGCCATACACCAAGTTAGGTCACTCCTCTTCCTTCCTCACTTTAATCCTAAAAATGGATTGTCAGAGAAAAGGAGACAAAGCTTACAATTTGCTTGCAAAAGAATCAGGCACAAAGAATATTTTAATGAATGAATATTCATTCATTTAATTTTCTTTTAAAAATGCATGCCCTTTGGATACATCTTCATTCGTGTTGGCATGATTATGTTTTCCTGGAAGAAGTGTTTGAAGAAAATGAGATTTTAATTTCCTAAACGTGGAAAGTCACAGCAAGCAAATTCCAAATAAGTAACTACGTGACTTCATACAAGAGTTTCTAAGCTTGCATCAAGAATGTTTTTTTGTTTTTTGTTTTTAAAAAATGAGTAATTAAGCAAAGTGGAATATAATGCAGAAACAATAAAATAGGCTCATTGAAGCAAGCAAAATGTCTAGGCTGTTCTGTTTAGAAAAGAAAGTTCTTGAGATGGACAACTTTGACTTATTTGATTGATTCTGGTACTGCTGCATGAACAGGAGGGCATCAGAATGGGACCTAATGGATTCCTTCCTAGTTGGCCCTTCAGTTCACGCACACCAGAGCACACCACCCTTTGCTCGCTTTCTATATCTACTCAGTTGTCTCTTTCCTCTCCAGACCCCATCCCATTAGTTACTGATACTGGGGTGGGAGAAAAGAGAATTCCATTGAGCCGATTCCCACCCATAGTTGGAGGACGAATCCTGCTCTTTGTTCCTACCTTTTGTTTGTTGGGTCAAGGGTTTGTCAGGGTAAGGTTTCCAAATTGACAGTCTTACCCTCAGGCTCAGAAACAAAAGCATGCCTGCTAACCAATCCCAGATTTATGGAGGAAGCCGGGCACATATCATAGAATCATAGAAAAGTAGAGTTGGAAGGGCCTACAAGGCCATCGAGTCCAACCCCCTGCTCAATGCAGGAATCTAGGTCAAAGCATCTCTGACAGATGTCTGTCCAGCTGCACCTTGAATGCCTCCAGAGTGGGAGAGCCCACGACCTCCCTAGGTAGTTGATTCCATTGTCTTATTGCTCTAACAGTCAGGAAATTTTTCCTGATGTTTAGGTGGAATCTAGGTTCCTGTAACTTGAGCCCATTATTCCGTGTCCTGCAAACTGGGATGATCGAGAAGAGATCTTTGCCCTCCTCTGTGTGACATCCCTTCAAATACTGGAAGAGTGCGATCATATCTCCCCTCAGTCTCCTCTTCTGAAGGCTAAACATGCCCAGTTCTTTCAGTCTCTCCTCATAGGGCCTTGTTTCCAGTCCCTTTATCATCCTTGTTGCCCTCCTCTGAACCCTCTCCAGTTTGTCTATGTCCTTCTTAAAGTGAGGTGCCCAGAACTGGATGCAGTACTCAAGATAAGGCCTAACCAGTGCCGAGTAAAGGGGAATTATCACTTCCCGCGATTTGGAAGCTATACTTCTATTAATACAGCCCAAAATTGCATTTGCCTTCTTTGCAGCCGCATCGCATTGCTGGCTCATATTCAGTTTGTGATCTACCACAATTCCAAGATCCTTCTCACTTGTAGTATTGTTGAGCCAAGTGTCCCCCATTCTGTAACTCTGCATTTGGTTTCCTCTCCCTAGGTGCAGCACTTGGCATTTATCCCTATTAAATTTCATTCTGTTGTTTTCGGCCCAGCGCTCCAGCCTATCGAGGTCACTTTGAATTTTGTTTCTGTCTTCCAGAGTATTAGCTGTTCCACCCAACTTTGTGTCATCTGCAAATTTGATAAGCATTCCCTGTACCTCCTGATCCAAGTCATTAATAAAAATGTTGAAGAGCACCGGGCCCAGGACCGAGCCCTGTGGTACCCCGCTCGTTACCTCTCCCCAGTTTGAGAAGGAACCATTGATAAGCACTCTTTGAGTCCGATTCTGTAGCCAATTGTGGATCCACCTGATAGTTGTTCCATCTAGCCCACTCTTAGCTAGCTTACTAATCAGGATATCATGAGGCACTTTGTCGAAAGCTTTGCTGAAGTCCAGATATATAATGTCCACAGCATTCCCACAGTCCACAAGGGAGGTTACCTGATCAAAAAATGAGATCAGATTAGTCTGACAGGATTTGTTCTTGACAAATCCATGCTGGCGTCTAGTAATCACTGCATTGGTTTTCAAGGTGCTTGCAGACTGACTTCTTTATAATCTGCTCAAAAATCTTCCCGGGGATTGATGTCAGACTGACTGGCCTATAGTTCCCAGGTTCCTCCTTCTTGCTCTTTTTGAAGATGGGAACAACATTTGCCCTCCTCCAGTCGTCTGGCACTTCACCTGTCCTCCATGATTTCTCAAAGATAATAGACAGTGGTTCTGAGAGTTCTTCTGCCAGTTCCTTTATTACTCTAGGATGTATGTTTACCTTTTAATATCACTTCACATATTACATGGCTGAGCC
The DNA here is from genome assembly GCA_021292165.1 of Shinisaurus crocodilurus. Classification (NCBI taxonomy): domain Eukaryota; kingdom Metazoa; phylum Chordata; class Lepidosauria; order Squamata; family Shinisauridae; genus Shinisaurus; species Shinisaurus crocodilurus. The sequence goes on from CM037876.1 coordinate 32,858,095, forward strand.
CTGGTTAAATCCTGGTTTAAATGAAGCTCTGATTGGATATTTATTTATTTACAAGACTCTTAACCCACCTTTCAGGGCACACTGCCCTCACAAGGTGTTTTACAATATTACAAACATATTAATGTACAATTACAATTAAATGCACACACACATGCCGAGCCAGTGTGGTGTAGTGGTTAGAGTGTGGGATTTGGGAGACCTGGGTTCTAGTTCCCATTTGTCCATGAAGCTCACCGGGTGACTTTGAGCCAGTCATTGGCTCTCAGCACAAACTATCTCACAGGCTTGTTGTGAGGATAAAATGGAGAGGAAGAGATCGTGTAAGCTGCGTTGTGTTCCTTGCAAGAGAAAAAAAGATGGGATTAAAGATTTTTAAGCACCAAATGCAGACTGGAATAAATGTGTCCTCAGGTTTGTTTGTTTTTTAAAAGCCAGTACAATGTAAATGATACAGAAAAGGAGTAAAGAGTAAAGTGATACACATTGTGACCAAAAAATATATCCCAACTTTCAAGTATACACTGATGGGATCTGAGCTAGCAGTGACTGATCAAGAAAGAGATCTTGGGTTATGGTGGACAGCTTGATGAAAATGTTGACTCAGTGTGTGGCAGCTATAAAAAAGGCAAATTCCATGCTGGGCATAATTATGAAGGGAATTGAAAATAAAACTGCCAAGATCATACTCCCCTTATACAAATCTATGGTGTGACTGCGCATAGAATACTGTGTAGAGTTCTGGTCACTGCACATAAAAAAAAGGACATTGTAGAGTTGGAAAAGTGCAGAAAGGGCAATTAAAATGATCAAGGGGCTGGAGTAACTCCCTTATAAAGAACGGTTACAACATCTGGGACTGTTTAGCTTAGGAAAAGGGTGAGTAAGGGGAGACATGATAGAGGAGCACAAAATTATGCATGGTGTGGAGAAAGTGGATAGGGAGACATTTTTCTCCCTCTCTCATAATACTAGAACCCAAAGGGGTCATCCCATGAAGCTGATTGGTGGGAGATTCAGGAATTCACTTATTCCACAAGATGTAATGATGGTCACCAATCTGGATGGCTTTAAAAGGGAATTGGAATAATTCCAGGAGGATAAGGCTATCAGTGGCTACTAGTCCTGATGGCTATATGCTGATACCTCCAGTATCAGAGGCAGTATGCCTATGTACACCAGTTGCTGGGGAACATGGGCAGGAGGGTGCTGTTGCACTCATGTGCTGCTTGTGGGTTTCCTGTGGGCAGCCGTTCGGCCACTGTGTGAACAGAATGCTGGACTAGATGGACCCTTGGTCTGATCCAGCATGACTCGTCTTATGTTCTTATGAGTAGCATGATATGAAGCAATGTTTTACAGGGATGGTGGCAATTTGCAGCTACAGTGGAAAAATTGACTATTAGCTGCCTTTTTGGAATTTGACAATTTGACACCTTAATGGAAACATGCAGCTCATAGCTTGCTTGTAGAACTGCAGGACACAATAACCTAGTTATAGTACCTGCATACAGATCTGTGAAGGAACAGCACCCGGGTCCTATGCGTGAGTTCGGCGCTTAACGGGTTAACCGGCACTGAGTTACAGCCCGTACAAGCGATTGAAACCGACTAGGAGGTTTGCGCAACAAAAGGAAACTCCAGCCCTTTGTATGACCAAATAAGGCTTTTATTTACTATACAATATACGGAGCGGAACTAATAGCTTTCTAGGAATACTATAACGTCAACATGACCTGACGTGATCTCTGAGCTTATCAATGAACGGGTTCCCAGGCTAGCGCATTGGGGATTCGTCAGTTACCTTAGACTAAAGACTTTACCCTGGTCAATTTCAGCCTGGCTCCGGGTCTGCCTGATCCGGGAAAGAGAACAGCTTATCCCAGCCACCGCTAGAGGACGAATCTTGACGAAAAGCAACCCGTGTTCCCAACCACCCCCAAAAGGAGGGGAGAGGGGTTTTCTACCCCTGAGTTTCCCGCCCTTGCAGTCAGGTGGGGCTTATGCCTCCCCCTTCGTGTCAGGTGGGCTTATTCCTGCCCGGGAAAAAGGTGACGTGTTGGGTACTTTACAGCTCTTTGAGACTGCCCTGCTAGTTTGATGATCCTTGATGGTCCTATCCTGGATTTTGTGGAATCCAACTGAGGTTCCTCCATTGTTGGCATGCAGATCCGCCTGGCTACTTCCTCGTATTTCCAGTCTCCCTCCCCCGCCCCCCTTGGGAAGAGACTGGGTTGTTCGTGCGCGCGCGTGTGTGCATGAGTACCCGTGTCAGGCTTTCTCCACATAATCAAAATTCAAGGGGTAGATGCACGAACTTCAGTTGGGAAAGTATTATTATTGTCGACCCCAATGACAAAAATCATACATTCTGTGTCTATCATCCAATGAGGCAGCCTTGCGTATGCAAGTGGTGCTTATATACATTGCCTGTTATGGAATGATTTAAAAATCCAAGTGTGCTCATAGCATTTAATCTGCTTTGACTAGCGGTGGCAACAGCCTGAACTGTGCACAGGATTCTGGATTGCCGCCTACATGTACCTTGATATAGACCTGGGGTCTCCAATGTGATGCCTGTGGGCGTCAGTGCACTCACACACACCTCTCTTGGTACCCACCAGGTTCACTTCCCCTCCTGATTTTTATTGTAACTTTTAAGATTTTAAAAAAATAATTTTGTTTTTAACTGGAAGGGTGGCATGCACGCTGCAAAGCAAAGTGCTGCCTTCTAGTACCATCTTTATTTGGATTCAAAAGAGTGGTTTTGTGGTTCAGAGCAGAGACCCCACTTCTGCCTTGTATTTCTTCCTTGTGTTCTTGGGGAAGTTACTTTTCTTTTAGTCTCACCAGTTTGCCTCCTGGGAAATGAGTGCTTTGTGACCAACCATGCCCACCATGGCAGCCATTTTGTAAGAGTTGCCCACACACCCTCTTAAAAATCCAAATGTGCCCACACTGACCCAAAAAGGGGATCCCTGAGTTAGACCTATCTGTCTATTTATGGTCTTCATTAGTTTCACATGTTTTTACCCATAGTTCTGTACTATTTCTGCATTAATTTGTTATTTTTTAAAAAACAAACCCCACAATGCAAACATTCTCTCAAAATATGTATTTAAATATATTTTTTGAAATGTTTGCTGAGAAGTGTGTTGGAACATTCAGAGAAGTAGATAGCTATGTCCCCAACCTTTTTGGACCTGGGGGAACATTTGGATGTTTGAAAGTCTTGCGGTGCCATCACAAAATGGCTGCCATAGCCCTCCTCATTGCTCCGTGTCACCTGCCTTTCCTCCTTCAAGCCCCCGATACAGTGGCTCAGCTCAGGCACAGCTCAGCCACCACGGCTCCTCCTCTCCAACCAATCCAAAGTCCTGCTGTTGTCACTAATCAGAATGGAAGCTGGAGTGTGTCCAAGATGTTGAGAGTTCGAAGGGAAAACTTCTTCAGTTGTAATCCTCTGCAACACGGAAGTAGGGAAGCAGTTGTAGATAATAATGCATTTATTTGAATAAGATACACAACAGTGGAATTAAGGCAATCTTACAGCAATAGAACAATTACTCATCTTGCCACCTCATGCAATCTACTCACAAGACTCTGAGTCATGGTGCACATAAAGAACACGAGATATCTTTGCAGACAACACGGAATACTGACACAACAAAGGCTCAGCAGGACCAGCAAGTAGGCAGAGGAGAGAGACACGGTAAATGGATTCTTTTTTTTTTTGACCAGGGGGTAATCTGGTGCAGAGGTGAACGGATAGCCTGGTGGGCACTATTGCAGACTTCTGGGGTTGCACTGATTTCCACGGGCATCAAATTGGAGACTACAGTAATTAGTCCAAGAGGCATGGAGCAAGACATTTCAAATAGGAATTCACAAATATCAACTTCCTCAAGCATTCATACCTGTACCTGCATGGCCAATGGAAAGTTTTAAGACAATACAGGCAGAGCTTTGGGGAGATTTCTGTATCAATACCTACACAATATTACAAAATATGTGAGGCCATGGATATTACCTAACTTATACGTACTATAACTTATTGTACTATACCTAACTTATTGTACTACAATTGCAAAAGAGGGCATCTCAGCAAATGAACACACATTTAATAAAACACCCATATCATAGTTTCTGCCTGAAGCTGTTCTTCCTTGCTTGCTGAATTTAGATGGTTCCCATCTTCCTACTGCTAAGCTGTTTTGCTTTACCATATAATTATATTGCAGAAGGGGGAAGAAGCTGCTTATTCACAGGTGTTAGCCCTGGTGGGTAAGCCAGCTGATGGTAGCATTTTGTCACTGATATATTTAAAATTGAGACAAGTATCCTATTTGTTTTTTAAAGCTTATCCCAAATAGAGCTTTTATGGCCAAAACCAAGAAAACATTTCCACTGGAATCTGGGCTTTGTTTTGGAAAGCAGATGCTTGTATTGAACTTGCTATAACCCACAAAGTTCTGTCCACCACTGTTTCTGGTTGGTGATTATCTCAGCAACTCATTATCATTATTACTGTTACTACTACTGTTGTTGTTGTTGTTATTGTTGTTGTTATTATTATTGCTATTATTATAACCACAACCAATCAAGCTTATTAACTAGTAGCTGCCAGGAAAGTAAGCTGTTAATCACTCATGTCCGACTGTAAACATTAGCAAGTCCTTCTTGTCCTTAATATGCCACAAGGAAAAATAAGTGGGAAGTTTAATATAGGATGGGATTATTTAAGCCTACAGATCTAATCATGCCTAATATTAATGACAATCTAAGTTAGCTCAAAGTCATATATATATATATATATATATATAGAGAGAGAGAGAGAGAGAGAGAGAGAGCAAGCGAGCATTAGGGCATGGTACAGGTTTACACAGCTTTTTCCAGATTTATCAGGGTTGTGTTGTTGTTTTCCTGCCCTGAAAGCTCTTTTAGGTTTACTTGCTCATAAGGATTTACAGAATATTCTCTGTTCATACATACTTCTCAGAATATGAAAGGACATTGAAAGCTGCATCCCCTTACATTTCCTGAGCTGCTGCCTCTGTCAGCTGGAGGGCACACAGCTTGAACTGCTATTCAGACTCTGGCATGATTACCATTGCTCACATTTTTGTCCAGGCATCCTTCTTTGGTATAAATCAAACTCTTATTTTTATTGCTGGGTAAATAACATGCTGCTTTAGTGCATGTAATGCATGCCAAGAAATCCCCCAGACTTTGCACTTGGTGGAAGAAACCAGAAATAACAAGAAAGAAGAAAAGTTAAAAGTAGAATTTTAGGGAAGGGGCTATAGCTCAGTGGTAGGACACCTGCTTTGCATGCAGAAGGTCCCAGGTTTGATCCCTGGCATCTCCAGGTAGGGCTGGAAAAAATCCTGCCTGAAACCCTGGAGAGCTGCTGCCAGTCAGTGTTGACAATACTGGGCTAGATGGACCCATGGTCTGACTCCATACAAGGCAGATTCCTATGTTCCTAGTCCAGATTGTAATAGGAGCTTTTAAATGTATCTCTGCAATAGTCACTTATTACATACCTCCCTACTTAATTTTCAACTGAAATGTGAACCAGAAGCTCTTCTTTTTCTCACTGGAATGGATAATGCGTTTCATTGGAAACTGAAGAGTCTTTTGGCCTGTGGGGGATGGGGGACACCCCATCTTAGCCTTCCCACCAAATGACCTTAGCTCACAGGTTGCAGGCACCTCAGTGGCTCTACTTGGACTTTTTTTTTTCTTTTGGAGCTCCTCGCCCTCACATAATGGCTTGGGTACATGTATACTTCTTTGTATCTGGATGTGATTGTGATGCTGCTGAATCACTTAGCACAGGGGTGTTAAACCTCTGGTCCATGGGCAGGGGAGGCTGGGAATTCCTGTGTCAGTGGGGCTCCTTATCCATTGCAGCTTTTATTCAGAGCTTTATAGGAGCTATCGATGGTGCTGTATTCCATCCCCAAAATAGGTACACCACCATAGAGCACCATGGATAGCTCCTTCCCATCAATAACTGAGTTAGAATCTTGCCTATAGTAATTTCTGATGTCATCCTATATTTGGAAAGAAACTATGCCAGCTTTGTTTTCAACCCCCCCCCCCCTTAATCTCTTTCATCCCCTCTTTGAAGGTTCTTATTACTTTCTTCTGGGTCACTGGAATCTGGATGGTAGAGTGATGTTTAATTGTTTAATTTCATTATTGGAAGATACGTAAATTAATGGCTAGTATATTTTGGTCCATAATTTGTGTCCAGAAGTATGGGCAGCCCATGTGTGGACAAGATCTATTGGATTTTTTCCCCAAATCACTGCTGGGGTCATTGAGTTTACACTTCCAGCTATTTTGAATGGGCATCTATGATGAACTGAAAAGAGACCTGAAAAGTCTAGACGTAGCAAAACCCATGGTTAACTGGTTGACCTGGCCATTCCTATTGACAGAGACGTGCCGGAGCCAGGATCTATTGATGCACTTGATACCGGGAGGCTGTATTTTCCATGTCTTTCTCCAGATGTGGCCATCAATTGTAGTTGCAAGCCAAAGCCTTCATGCACAGAATTCCTGGATTCGCTTTATAATGTACACATTATTTGTTTTACAATGCTTTATAATTTATTTATGCTTATGCCAGGTTCCTACCAAACCTGAGCAGTTAGGCTAGATTCCTTGTTGTACTGGCAGTGCTGGATAGTTGTCCAGCAAGTCAATAGTGGCAGAGCAGATCTAAGGCAAGGTGTGCTGAATCAGCAGGGGCACTGTCCAGCCAAAGAGCCGGACACGCATGTATGGGGCTGGGCAGAAGAATATGTTGCACCAGCAACAGGCAGGCAAAAGCTGAACAATTTTATAGCGGTCTTTGCTGTCCCACCCCTTCCTGGAGCATCCTTAGAACACTGATTTGAAGCATACATTGGTTCTTGCCTCCTCCTTTTGAGTTGGGCTGGGCACCACACTTTAAGAAGGATGTAGACAAGCTGGAGAGGATTCAGAGGAGGGCAACAAAGATGACAAAGGGACTGGAAACAAGGCCCTATGAGGAAAGACTGAAAGAACTGGGCATGTTTAGCCTTCAGAAGAGGAGACTGAGGGGAAATATGATCGCACTCTTCCAGGACTTGAAGGGTTGTCACAAAGAAGAGGGCCAGGATCTCTTCTCAATCATCCCAGTTTGCAGGACACGGAATAATGGGCTCAAGTTACAGGAACCTAGATTCCACCTAAACATCAGGAAAAATTTCCTGACTGTAATTGCAATAAGACAATGGAACCAACTACCTAGGGAGGTGGTGGGCTCTCCCACTCTGGAGGCATTCAAGGCGCAGCTGGAAAGCCATCTGTCAGAGATGCTTTGACCTGGATTCCTGCATTGAGCAGGGGGTTGGACTCGATGGCCTTGTAGGCCCTTCCAACTCTACTTTTCTATGATTCTATGAGCCATTGCCTTTCTCACCCCCCTCTCCTTTGTAGCATCCTTGCCATTCTGGCCACAGACATGCTTGGATGCCTGGAAGTGGGTTGGCCATTCTCCATAAATCCTCTCCCAATTCTTCTCCCTTCCTCAGTTGGGGATTTTGTGCTTCTCACCTTGCCTTGTCTCCAGCCTTGTCCCAGCAAAACAATCCATGTGCTTTCAGAGCTCTGGTGCTCTCGTGATAAGCCCGATGAGGCAGGATTCATGATCATGAGAGCATTGTAAGGTGTTCAGCTGAATGTACTTACACAACTCACACGAAGATCTAACTGACAGGCAGGTGCACGGGGTCATTAGAGGCATGGCTTACATGCACACCCATGTCCCTCACCCCACTTAGGCAGATAGCTTATGACTAGCAGATACAAGTCATCATATTAAAAGAACAAAAACAAAATACACATAGTTTCTAAAGATTCCAGTGTTGAGGGATGTTTGAATCTAACTATTAGCTAACTTCTCTGCAGATTTAGAACAAACGGTAACATTCAAATCCTGGATAATCTCATCCTTTTACTAATTTCCAGGGTCATTTGAATCTATCTATTTATCCAAATACTTATTAGTGCTTAATCCTTCTTATCACAAACAAGTTGATTGGTTTTTATAATGTTTGTTCAGTCTTCAGTGATTTCTTTTCCTTTTGTATCATTCCTTCTTCCACCCTCAATTCCCTCTGCCCCCAATTTTGCATTCTCTTACTGGAGGTGGGTGAACGGCTAATCTCTTCTTTATCTTTTCTAGGAGACTGAAACTGACAGCAGATTCCTTTGTTGTTTTGATCACAGCAACTTCCAAGCATCTGTTAAAATTTCATCATTTCTTTGAAAAGCATTGAAAATTAAGCATGCCCCCAGTGCTTGAAATGAATAAACACAGATTTGTAAACCTCTTGTGTCTAATCCCTTAATCCTGGTTTTACCTAACCATGATACTAAATCATGTTTTGTTTGTTGTCATGCAGTCACAAAAGCTGAGAATGTTGGGAGGTACAAGTGTCTTTTGAGAAAGATGGGATTTTGCACAATGTTCTGGCTGTGCTAATAGATGCCTACCATGTGGATCCTACTGAGGAGCCAAACTTCACATGATGCTTGGTCACATGTCGAGCTTGTCCCCAATACACCTGTGTGAATCAGTGTAAAATTTGTTCAAGACTTCCAAAAGAATAAGTGTTTCATTTCTCAGTGTTTCTCTGAGGCAGGGATTTTGAACCTCTTTCAGCCCAAACATCTGGAAGACTCAAGGTTGGGGAAGGCTGAGTTAACATGACCTCATCCATGAAGCTTTGAAGTGGTCTTGATGTGTAGTAAGAAGGGTCACATCATGTAACAATGGACACAAACTCAGCTTTGTTCAAATATGAATTTTGTACTTGTCAATGTAAGACAAAGATGCATAGCTATGCAGCTAATACTGTGCAACATGTTATCCACCCTGAAGTTATCTACATATAACTTGATGCAGCATGTTTTATGATGATTTTAAATAAACGTTAGTTTCTACTTTTCAAAAAGTTTTTTATACATAGCCCTACATGAAAATTCATTAAATCAACAGAATTATCTCTCTACTTGCATTTGAGATCCTAAAATGTTACACTTTAAACCTAATGCATTACTGATTTTGAAATTAATATAATTGGGTTACAATCAGTATGGTGCGTTTATTCTAAATGGTGATTATATTATATTGCAAGTCTTTTAGGCTGCAATCCTACACATGCTTACCTAGGTGTACTCAATAGAGTACCCTGGGAGAATTGGCTTATCTCTGAGTAGACATGTATAGGAAATCTAAAGAATTTAGCATGCACAATGTTTTTATTACACTTCTCCAATGTAACGTGAGTTACCATGTAATGACTCTGAATGTTTCTAGCATATGCAATGGGGTTTATTTTAGGCCAGAAGGTTTGAAAGTAGTGCAAACAATAAGAATAAACAAACAGCCATCATCTGAGACTCTGGAAGTTTGCAGAATTAGATGGGAAACTAACTGGCTTCTCCTAGATCTAGAATTAGTTACCTTTAGAAATAGGGAGTCAACAGTGACACACGTAGTCCTGATTTTCCAGCTGTTAACTTGGAAGAGGAATCCAAAAGAGTTGCTTTCCTATTGCTCAACTCTTATTTGCCACATTTCTGTATGTCCTTTTAACACAAATGCTCCCAAGGTGGTTTACATTAGTGCTGTGCTGAAAATTTCTCCCACATATTTTTTTGACCCTTCTCAATCAGTTTGATAGGAAAGTAATTGTTAAACATATGGGTAACCCCATGCATAGGGTCACCAAGGGAGGAATGGGTTAATGGGAACTAACCTGCCTAACCACACCCACTTCCTTCTACACCTGGGGATCTTCTTTAGAGGAAGTTTCTCTCCCTCTCCCGGACCTCAACAAAACAACACATGCCTGGCTGGCTCTCTTCTAGCTATGCCAATTTCCAACAGACTCTAACTTTAAACTATGCTCGCATAGACTAACAAGTTATGTGAGAATACCAGATGTTGTGAGTACAATAAACCTGCTATTTTGTTTAATATAATTAGTCTGGATTGTTTTTAATCCTAAGTAGCCTTTTGGGTCAGACCATGTGGTTAGCAGCCTTGCAGTTTTGAGTAAGTTAATGGGAAAGGCCTCTGCATACCTCTGCTACTATATACCAATTCCCCTTTCCCCAACAGAAATTGCTTTCAAAAAGAAATTCAAAGGAGAAGAAATTTCAGAGAAATTCTCATGGGTTTGGTTCAGGGTGTTCTTACCTTACTTATGAAGTGGTTGAGGAGTGTGTATAAGTGCCTCCTGTCTTTCATTGTACAAGCTCAGCTTGTCTGAGTGTGGAAAGCTAAGCAGGGTCAGGCCTGGTTATTACTTGGATGGGAGACCCTTCCTCTAGTTTCCTGCATTGAGCAGGGGGTTGGACTCGATGGCCTTGTAGGCCCCTTCCAACTCTATGATCCTCCTATGAATCAGCTCTTTTGCAGCCTGTAGCCTCCTGGACTTCCTGCACTTCAATTAAAGACGAGGGGAACACATCACGAGATGATTCCTCCCTTAGGGCTTTTTCAGATCAGGAAGTGCAGGCAGCCTGGGAGGCTGCAGAGCAATGGAGAGATGTGCAATAGAAACTCTCTCTCTCTCTCTCTCTCTTCTCACACACACACACACACACACACACACCTCACAGTGATTAGGTAAGGTCAAAAACACCAAAATAAATTCAAAATAAATTGTAAAATGCCCTGAGAATGAGGAAGAAAAATTGAGGCCTCTTTCATGGGGGAAGAAAACTTTCAGGAAATTGGAGGTCAGATTTTGACACAGCACTAACTCCACCTATTTCCTGGAGCTGCATGTGACACTGCCCCCCTCACACCCACTCCAGGTCTTGCAGGGAAGGAATGGGATTATCAGCACCTGCATTAGAGACCAGATGTAGCCACAATCACCCCTCAGAAATTTAACATTTGGAAGACCCTGGGGAAGGTGCTGAACCCTGAAGAATGGCAACTAGAGCTGGGCCGAAATTTCTCAGAAGATATTTTTCTCAGAAAAGTCCTGAGAGTTTTCTTTTCTTATCCCACCCCACCTAGAAATAAAAGGCCATTTTGAGAATTTTCTCCACATTTTCTTCTCCATTATTTTTTTGTGGTGGCTGCATTCCCTTCCCCATCCCAAATGCCCTGGAATTATGCTAGGTATGGGGTATTGTGGCAGATGAAAAATGGGGGCCAGGCTGCCAGTACAGTTGATGGTGTAGCCATTTGCAGTGGCGGTGCAAGCAAAGAAACAAACAAAACCTTGAAAAAGAAAGACGATGTGCTACAATCCTTGCTGATGCTGAACCCAGGCTGTGAGAACGTGTTGGAGAATTTCTCCTCCCTGTGGAGAAATTTGGTGAAAATGTCCCCCCCCCCAATTCTTCACAAACAGGGTGGAGAATTTCAGAGAGGCCATTTGTGCACAACTCTAGTTACATTTAAAAAAAACATGCAATTAAAATGTAGCACATATAAAATTATAAAGGATTTCAATAAAACAATTTAGAAACAAAGCAACAGTAAAAGTATATTTCCTGTTAAATCCAAAAAGCCTGGAGAAAGAAAGAAAAAAAACTTTGAAAGTTGTCTCTCAGATGAAACCAAAGAAGGACATAGATGCATGTGTAGCGGATGGAACCCCTCCTCCAAAGCCCACACCCTCAATGTGTACTTCACTGTCACCAAGTGGAACATTGTATTGACTTTAAGCTGTCTTCTTAAGCTGCGTTAGTGTGCATAAGTGCCTCCTGTCTTTCATTGTACAAGCTCAGCTTGTCTGAGTGTGGAAAGCTAAGCAGGGTCAGGCCTGGTTACTACTTGGATGGGAGACCCTTCCTCTAGTTTCCTGCATTGAGCAGGGGGTTGGACTCGATCGCCTTGTAGGCTCCTTCCAACTCTATGATCCTCCTATGAATCAACTCTTTTGCAGCCTGTAGCCTCCTGGACTTCCTGCACTTCAATTAAAGACGAGGAGGACACATCACGAGATGATTCCTCCCATAGGGCTTTTTCAGATCAGGAAGTGCAGGCAGCCTGGGAGGCTGCAGAGCAATGGAGAGATGTGCAATAGAAACTCTCTCTCTCTCTCTCTCTCTCTCTCTCTCTCTCTCTCTCTCTCACACACACACACACACACACACACACACACACACCTCACAGTGATTAGGTAAGGTCAAAAGCACCAAAATAAATTCAAAATAAATTGTAAAATGCCCTGAGAATGCCAATGATATGTCTTAGGCCTTATATGTAGCTGTTCACCCACGTTTGTTTGTCTTTATTAAGAGCAGTTTGTTTTATTTGATTACTTGAAGTAGGGTGCCCCTCCGTTAATTCCCTTCTTACTTTCCTGTCCACCAGTCAGGCTCTGGACACTTAGAACTTTGAATAAAAAGGTTGATTTATTGTTCTAACAAAGTTTCTAAACTGATATTAAACTCAGGCACAGATAACTTGGATTTTCAACAGTTACCGTATTTTTCCGTGTATAAGACGCTCCCATGTATAAGACGTCCCCCACTGGGCAGTTTCTCAACCGCGCGGTTCTCTCCTCGGCTCACGTCCGTGTATAAGACGACCCTCAATTTTTAGTCTAACGATTTAGGGAAAAGTATAGTCTTATACATGGAAAAATACTGTAATTCAAATTTGTTCTTTCCTTAGATTCAGGTTAAAGGCAGGCAGATGTTATACAGTGCTCTTTGTATCAACTTGGCTTGGTTACTTGAAGTTACAGTATCAGACCAGGGAACTTAACTGTCCCTCTCACTAGTCCAAAGCTTCACCTTCTTCCTCAGACAGAAGGTCCTTCACTCTCTAAGTGGAGACTCCTGTGAAGTGTTCTATACTAACACCTTCATGTTTGCTTTCTCACAACTTAGTCACTAGATTTCCTGTCTGAACTCTTCTCTTCAGTACCACCTTTCCTGCCTACTCTATGAACCTCCCACTCCCTCTCTCACTCCAACCCACTCTCTCCTCAACTGACAACCGACTCCCCTTTAACTGACAACTCCCTGGGGTTCTATGCTCTCCGCTCCAGCCAATCAGAGCCTCTGGAATGTTCAGGTTGGCCCCTCCCTGGGCTTCTGCCTGTCACTCCACCACAGCATGTCTTGAAGGTGTGGCATGCCAAAGCTCTGGAAACAGAGCCAAAATGGCTTTGCTCCTGGTAGAAGCTAATTTTGGCTCCTGGAAAGACAGCACTTGGAGCAGAGCCTTTTTAGCTTTTATAGACCAGGACCTCAAACCCTCACCCACGGAGCATTCCAACTCTTTGTCCTCAGAGTTAATGATTCAGGGAGATGACTCAGCTACAGAAAGACATCACAAAGCTTCTCCCTCCCCAGGACCCAGCTCTCCAGAAAGACCTTAGAAGCTGGCTCCCCTGTGTCCAGAGGAGGTCGCATTACCATCCTCAGACTCTGAGGATTTGAACCCAGCCCGAGCGCAGCCAAACTCTTAAGGCTAAGTCTTGCTCTCTGCTCCTTGTTGGAGCAACATACAGACAACCTGGTCTAGCTTCCAGACCCAGCCCTACTTGGAGCTTTCCATAGTGCTGACCTTCCTTGTCTAGCTTCCTTGTGAAACCTGACACTTTCAGGACTCTTTTCAAGATTGGACCATTGCAGAATTCTGCAACCCAGGCTACAGCCCAGGGCTTTATCAGTAGATCTTGAAACCCTGGGGGCTCATATTTGGGAAGTAGCTGGATACAGTGATTCATCTAAGTAGAATAGGAGTAGATGGTAAGCATGTGCAAAATAATTCTGGCAGTGTTTCCCCTTGCTTTTACATTTATAGCAGTCCCTCTTTTGAAAGCATAGCAGACACAAAAGACTGCCTGTGAATGGCAGATCACGATAGCCTTCATGTGAATTCCATTGGGTGCAGAAAATCAGCACCCAATTCTGAATGCTATGAAAGAATAAAAAGAGTACTGCTACATGCAGCTTGTGAGAAACAGCTGCACACTATTTGCTGATAACAGAGTTGATCTTTTTGCCACCAGCCACCTCTTCTGGATTTGGCAGCTATGCAAGTGTTACAAGTTGGGAGTTATTTTGCTTGCAGTTTCCTTTAGACTTCATAAAATTCTGGATTGTCACATAGAAAAGGTGGACAGAGTCCATGTTCACAGGTGCCATTTTGGTCAGAGTTCTCCCAACTTTGGAAGGTGCTGTAGGCTTTCCACAATCTTGGTTGATATTTTATTGATTTGATGTTACTACACCAGTGCCAGGCATTACACACACTCTTCCTAGGCTGGGTTACATGAGAGAATTTTCTCCAGCTGTACAATTGCCACTTGCATATCCTTGACCCCAGGAATAATGGCATTTAATGCATTGTTTTATCCTGTTGCATCTGTATTAAACAATGATGGCTGCAAAGGATCTTGTGCTTCTGGTTTGGGGGACACATGGAGTTGGACCCACTTGTCCTGGCCCCAAGTCTGGAGGCTCAGCATCATTCTGAAGAGGACTCTGAGCTCAATTAGATACTGGGCATGCCATTCCAGGAAGAATCCTTGGGGATCCCTTGATGCAACCCCCAGACCCAAGGACTCAGCAGTCCCATCAACCTCAGCCTCCAAGAATGTCTTTCCCAAAGCTTCTTAGGTCCCTAAGCTGTACAGGAGCTTAAGGCTTCAGAAATGAACATGGGCCCTTTACACTTGTGGTCAGTATCTAGTGGGAGGTGGAGATTCTGAGGAACCTGAGCTGACCAGCCTACTTAAGCTCTCAGTTGCTGCTAGTAGTCCCTTGCTGGAACAACAGCTCCTTCCATCTACTCAGGAACTACTCAGGCTAGCTAGCCGCTAGCATCTCCTGCAAAGTGCTGTCCAAGGTGCTATTAGTGTTTGCCTTAATGTGTGTTTACCCAGCATAACTGCTGAGGCAACATGACCCCTGCCTTGTCAGTTGTACCTTCCTTATACCAAAGCCTAATTGAGCATCTGATTGACCAGCTGCTTCCTCTGGCCTCAATGCTGGCCAGGACAGAGCTGAGCTTATGGAAGTGAATGAAACCAGCCTAACATTCAACCTGTGAAGTGTTGGAGAGCATCATAACCACATAATCATGATGACCAGTGCAGTAGGGAGGGTGCTGAGTAGGTGTTTATTAGATAGAATTATCCTGGAGCAGCTTTAGGACACCTCTTAGTCTCCTACATGTCTCCCACTGCTCAAAAAGAGTGTTCTCAGTTGGTCTCAACAATCTAAATCCTTCATCTCAGTAACCACTTGTGCCATAAGCCCATCAGAGCTGAGCAAGTCATGAATGACTTTGGGCATCAGATCTGGGTAATTATACCTCTTCCAGGGAAGAGCACCTGTTAATAGTTTAGAGAATTCCAGGGGATTAAGACAATATACACATACTTCCCCAGTAGTGTTTGGATCATGGAAAAGTTTCAAGAATGTATTTGGTACTTGTAAGTTATGTCAAGACAGGCCAGAAGTTATTAACAATATACCACATATTAACCAGAAGTTAACTCTGACTCTTTCTTTCCTCTATGACTCTGGGCTTTCTTTCCTTCTTTCTTTCCTCATCTCTGCTTCTCTGCCTACACTTTTATTTCTTAATATGATTTTTTCTTCTTCCCCCCAACGCCAATCTATCAGTAGGGTGGTTTCTTGTTCATTTCATCAAACTAATTTTTATTTCCTGAGTTCAAAACATATTTTCTCTCTCTTCCTTCTGTTGAACCTCAATCTCCCAGCTCCCTGAGCCAAATGTCCAGAAGTCTACATTCTAACTAAACTTTTGATCTTTATACTTTTAGCATTTTGGCTGAAATTGAAACTCTCTCTCTCTCTCTCTCTCTCTCTCTCTCTCTCTCTCTCTCACACACACACACACACACACACACACTGACTTAACCCCATAATATCCTAAAACCAACAAAATACAAAAATGGAGACAGCTCCGTTTCTTCACAATAGTAGCTGCAGTCCCACACATCTAGAAGGCACTAAGCTGGGGAGGATGCGTTATGTTTTCCCCAGAAGGAGGATCACATTCAGGGATGTCTTATGATTGAAGAACTGAGTTAGATTTTAAAATCCCATTAAAACACACACACACACATTCATGCTCCAAAAGTAAAATATAATTCATTCAGCATGCAAAGGTTCCATTTACAAGTGTATGAAGTGGCTGGATATACTTAATAGGAGGGGACTTGTATGAAAAAAATATTGAATGGATAATAAATTTAATGGTACTTGTCCTATTCATTGAAATGCTTTTCTGTGGAGTCTGGCTTCCTTCTAGCTATCTTACTCTCTCATCCTCATTCTCTGCATTTAGTTTGGTCCCTCCCTTTATAGATTCATAGGTAAAGCAGAAAGATCTGAAGCAGAAAGAAAATCACACGGGAAAGTATAAAACTGTAAGAGTAGCTTTAGTTCACCAAAGGTTATTCCTTCCTGCACTAGGAGTCAGCAGGCTTTGGCATGGAAAGCCTTCTTGCTGCGTAAAAAGCTCACATTTAGGAAGCAGCTTTATTAATCTCAGCTGGGGAGCTAGCCAGCAAATCAGACACGTCATTCCAGAGCTTCTCTTAAGCTGAATGTCTTTTTATGAAATCACAGGTAATATGCCTCCGAACATATTCATTGACACAGCAGGCTGGCTGGGTGGCTTTTCCGTAAGTGCGTGCAGGCAGGCAGCAAGAGAAAATGAATTATGCAGAGCACCTCTGGTACGCACAGAATCAGTATTAACAAGGAATCCCAATTAGCAGTACCTCAAATAATTGGCTCCTCCTGGCTCTGTAGAATTTGGCTAATAAATTGGTAAAACTCTTTGTAAAGTTCTTCCTAATCACAGGTATGAATGGAGTAGAATCTGTGGCTGGCAGATTGTTGCTCACTGGCTGTTAGGCAGTGGTGGTTTTGCACCCTCCCATTGGGAGAAGAAGGCCATGTGCATGTTCCAGGTGGTGCCTACGTGATGGGCACTTGGCCAATGGGGGGAGGCATTGTATGGGCCTGTTTAAGGTGGCCATGCCTCCTACCCATCCCCTTTCCTCCTCAATGTGACAAGGAACAGAGCTTGTGCTCTTGTCTCTGTGCTTTGGGCCGCTGCAGAGGTCCCACTGAAGAGGCCTCTCAAGAGACCTGGATCGATGCACTCTAGTCATGGGGGTGAGAAGTGCTGGTTTTTTTGACCCCTGTCCAATGTGATTGCATGCTGGGGAGAGGAGAGGAACCCTAAAGGCAGTGCTGCCGTTATTGGCTGGGTCATGTGGTCAGCCTGAATGGTCAAGGGTATGTTAATGGAGCAGGGAGCATGTATCCATCTAGACCAGTGGTTCCCAACCTTGGGTCCCCAGATGTTGCTGGACTACAGCTCCCAGCATCCCTTGCCATTAGCCATGCTGGCAGGGTATGCTGGGAGCTGTAGCCCAGCAACATCTGGGGACCCAAGGTTGGGAACCACTGATCTAGACTGTGCACAGCCCAACCCTAGGCTGGGCCTTTGTCTGGGGCTACCCCTGATCTACTATAAGTGCGACATAAAAATGAAATGAAATAAATAATAAAAAAAGGTTCCCTATAATGATGTCAGCCAAAGTTCCAGCCTTTTTGTCCTATGACTTTGTGGTGCCAGGTGAGACTAACACTGCTTTGACAGTACCGGGGGTAAGGAACAGGCAGTGGGTTTGTAATGGAGGAAGGCACAGAGCTCCTGTCTTTTCCCACCTTGGTGCCTGCTGCAGCTCAGATGGGCCCGTTGCTTGGAACTTCACTCATGCCTATACACTGGGTTCAGCATTTTCTTTTTCTTAGCCCTCCCGTTGGCCTTTTCCTCTTTCAGGGCTTATGAGTCTCTGACACTTGCCAGTTTCCATTGGCCAATGCAGGCTCTTTCTCCATGGCAAACAACTCCATGGTGGGACAGCTTTGGGAGCTACAACCATGGCCCCAACAAACTACCCTGCTGGTGATGTCTTGTTGCCACTGGGAGATCATCTTCTCCCAGCTACCAAGGAAAAAAATTGAAAAGATGAATACATAGACACGTTCATCTTGCAATTTCATGAGCCTGGGTCAAGCCTAACCAGGAGAGAAGATGAAGGACCAGGAATTACTCTAAGAATGTAAGGTGGACATGAATTGGGCAAATTGGTGTCTGCCTTTCATATTTACATGGGAGTCATCTTGCAGGTGTACCCTAGCAAGGCTTAACTCTACTTAAGTTCCTGGACATGATCCACTTGGCCTTCATGGATTTTTCTGGTTTGTGAAGGATTGAGGCCTACACAGGCTTTATTTATTTATTTATTATATTTATACCCCGCCTTTTTTCCTTGAGTTAGTTTGAAGCCTGTAGGCCCAAACATCTCCTGATTGGAGGGGGACATTCGTGAGTTTCATTTTCACCTCATGGAGTTAAAAGTTTCCTTTTCCCCCTCATTGAGAGAAGTCACCTTTCCCCCCTAATGGAGTTAATTTTGATTTCCCCAGTTTGAGGTCACAGGTTTGTTGTAGCCTTCTAGTCCTGGTGAGAGTGTATATAAAGGGGAGGCAGAAGCAGAGAGAGAAGTTGTGGAGAGAGAGAGAGAAGCTGTGTGGAGGAGAGGTTCTGCAGGCACCAAGAAGCAGAGAAGCAGAGTCTGAATATCACTGAAGAATGCAGAACAGCCAGAGCCAGGCTGAGAAGGAATCTCTATTAAGGTTACAGGTGAAAGAGTACCTAGGTTAGAGAGAACTGTGTTATTATTTCTTTTATACCTGCTTTTTGAAAGTATACAGCTCTATTTGTGTAATTACCTTAAGTTAATGTGAATTTACTATACCAAACTTACTAAAGTAAACAGTTATTATTAAGCTTTACTTATCTGGAGTGTCTTTTGCACTACGCCTAAAGCCTAATGCCACGTTACTGGGAAGAGAAGGTAAAAGGCAGAGAATTGGCATCCTGAAACAGGAGGGGCTCTTAAAGAGGCAAAATATCTTTAAGGAGCTGATCAAGGGGTCCTGATCAAGGGGTATTCTGGAGAAGAGAAAGAGTCCCTTTTGCCCTGAAAAACCTGAATAGGAAAAGGTGGCGGTGGGAAGAGATTCCCACCTGGAAGGATAGAAAAGCAAAGTCTGGCTACTACCTGTCTGCTGTGATGAGGTTCCAGCTGTAGCCCTGGTGAAGGTGAAAGGGGTTTGAGCAGTCCGCGTTCCAAGGTGACCCCCCTCAGCTCTCCCCCCCCATGACCTTACCTCTTGGTTCTTATAGTCTCCTTCTCGCCTTTTTGGAGAAAAGAGAGCAGTGGGGGCGATCTTTGCCCCACAGATGTCTTCAAACTCTGCTAAGGACCTTACTCTTTATATTTTGATAGCTCCTGTACTTAGGAAAGCAAAGGTTTGGGTCTACCTGCTGATGGGCCTGTTTTTGGATAAAGCTACTGGTGGTATTCGCCCAGTGGGGGGTTGGGGGGGATGAGCCATATCTTTTCAGGAGAAATCCTCCTGTGTTTTAGGCGATATGCAATATTCAGGTCTTAATCAATGCAAGCCTGCCACTCATTTGCCTATGCATGCCTCTAGGCTTCACTCACTCTTCCATTCAAACCTTCAGTCATGACCTCTTGCCTTTTGCCCTGCTGGGGAGGTGGGCAGGCTGCTTCTTTTCTCCTGAACCCTTGCTTACCCAATGCTTCTTATGAGGGCTGTGGACTTCCTTTTGGAGGTGTAGCCATAACCATGATCAGAACTATCTCTCATCTTAACAGCTAGTTTAAGCCAGTTCTGTCCTAGCTCAATATGGGGCTCCCAGTGGAGACTGGGTTGCAGCAGTGGTACTGCCTAGAAAGGCTGGATCATGTCTGGCACAGCAACAACAAGGTCACATCATCCAGTAAGGCAAGGTCAGGTTAAGCAATACAGGTTCCCACCAGACCTGTCAGGACCCTGGACAGATCACTTGCTGAAACTGGCCCACAAAGTGCAGTTGTCTCAGCAACAGGCCTTCTGAAGTGTTATGAAAGCTGGCGGATCTGGACCTGCTATTAACTCTGCCCCTTCTGAGGAGAGGTCTACATCCTAATTTTATTTATTTATTTATTATATGTATGAATCACCCATCTGGCCAGACATCCGGCCACTCTGAGCGATGTACAATCCAATAAAATAATAATATACATAATAAGTTATAAACTGAAATACACATTTTCTAGGAGAAAAACACCCACACACAGTAACTCTGGTCACTTTCTTTCAAATTTAATAAATTGATCATATCTAGAATTAGTTGTTGTCAAAGGGCCATCATTGTCCAATTCTGCACCCACTGGCTTCTATGGTGGCAAAGACTGCACCAGAGGGGTGCCCTCTGACTCTGAGAAGTCTGTTAAAAGCTATGGCCTCTGGCCTGAAAGGCGCTGGAGTAGCAGATGATGGGTTACAGGATGATGCACCCTCCCTTTCTGCATTCTCCTCTGAGCCAGTGTATGTGTGTCAGTGTGTGTGTGTGGGGGGTCAAGGCTGGAGTTCATGACAAAGCCCAACAGTGGCTCAGCTCCCTCCCAGAAAGGTGGTGGTGGCCCCAGGACTGGGCAGCAAGGCACAGAGCCCAATTAAACCCATCCTGCTTGCCTACTTCCTAGGCTGCTAGCCAGATTGCCTTTCTGAGTACCTATGGTATGTGGTCCATAAGTTTTTTTTTCTGAGAGCTTCTGAGAGCATAGGCAGGTGCTCTACCTATGGGAGGTCTTTTTCTTAGAGCTTCAGATTTCCCTTTGAAAAGATATGGCAAACAACCTTGACTTTCCTACTTATTTGCCTCTAGAATTGCTTATTTCAGAGTGAGGCAGAGGTAAAAACAGAAGCAAAACACCCAGAGGAGGAAGGGTTGCAAAAGAGAACAGGCAGGGGTGAATTAAGCCCATTGCACCTCTACTAAAAAAATACCCCTGCTCCAAACCAGCATTCATCTCATTCAGCAAATATGGGGTTGGGATATATATTTTTGGTAACACAATGTGTAGCTTCACCTTCCAAAAGGCAGGAAAAGGAGAAGGTTTACATTTAATTTTTTAAAATTCAAAATACATCAAGACATTCAAGAAAAAACGACAAAATAAAATAAAGTAAAATAAAATAAAAAACATCGTTATTTTAATGGTAGGGAAATAACAAAACCAAAATAAACTCTGACACACATGGAGATGAAAAGCCTGCCTAGAAAGAAGAATCCTTTTAGCCCATCTAAACAGCGCAAGTCTTCAAATCTGGTGAATTTCAAGTATTATCCCAACGGAATAGCAGAGTAATCACAGTATAGCAAATATCTTCATTGCAATATATGTAGTTAATATAAGCCTCATATATATTTCACAGTAATACAAAATATATGTTAAAGATTAACTTGATACAGTGTAGTCTTTTTTTAAAACAAAAACACATTTTATGGACCAATCAGTAAGCTCCCCCCCCCCGGCAGTGTTTGGGGTGCCATAGGATGCTGCAGATTCCCTCCTCCAAGGCCCGAGACAGCGCTCTGACCTTGGCGGAGGAGATTTGATTGTGGATCTTCCCGCTCCCAAGCAGGAGCTCTGACTTTGGGAGGAGGGCAGAGAGAGAGAGGGACGGGGCATACCAGTGGGCAGGATGGGGAGGAGAGGCTGAGGATCAGCTGGATCCAATGGCCTCTCAGGCCTTGGCCCTACCTCCTGGCAGCACAACCCATTGGATAGGCTCAGAGGCCCACCTAGTGAAGAAAGGCTGTTTGGAGGGCAGAGAGGCAAAAAAATCACCTCCATCATCCTCTCACCAACAGCTTGGCAGGGCTTCGGTTTCTTGGAAACCTCAAATTTTGGAGGCTTCCATTGTCTGGATGCCTGGGCAATAGGATTGCACTCTTAATTATCAGCAAGTTTTAAAAATGGAGTCCAAATACTCATATTTGCCTGTAGCTTCTCAATGACCAAAGGCAATCCTTTTCTTTAACTACCACATCTAACAGGTCTTCTAACCAATATTCCCTATTTGGACAATTAGGAGCTTTCCACTCCCCCCCTTCTAACTGACATCTACAGCCCTGCGGGGAAGAGGAAGGAGGCAGGAGCAGGCCGAAGGGAACGTCAGGGCCTGCTCCAGTTGGACTGCCCCCCCCCCCGGACTAACTTCTTGAGACTTCTACACAGAGAATTACTGCCGGAAGTAGTAATTAATATTCCCCATTCTTCCCTCCCCATTCCTTTTTCCTTGAGTGTCGTGTCTTTTTAGATTGTAAGCCTGCGGGCAGGGACTGTCTTGTTAATTGTTGTAAACCGCCCAGAGAGCTTCGGCTATTGGGCTGGTATAAAAATGAAATTAATTAATTAATTAATTAAGAAGAATGCACTTGGCTATACAGTAGCTGTTGTGCTGGGGACCCAAAGTTTCTGGCTCTTTTCCAGATTCAGTTCTGAAGGTACACATCCTAACCACAAGTGCAATGCCGTAAAGTCACATGCAGTATTCAACATTAATCCTCAGAAATATTTCATTCCAAAAGGGTTTAATTATAGCACAGGGCCATAACATGTATATTAATGTTGCATCTGCAAGGGAACATCTCCAGCACCCATTATAACTCATAATTCCTGCTCTATGTAACCTGTCAGGAGTCCAGTATGCTCTCAATTTAGCTTTACGCTGGATTATTTGTAAACATAAATCCAAAAGTTTATGAAACCCCTTACCAGCCACCATAAGAGCCTTGGTTGATCACAAATTATGCACGCCTGGAATCTATCCCTGTTTAGACATATGCTGTGACAATTAAATTGTCACAATGCTATGGCAGTCTGGAAGTAGTGTGGTTGCTAAGGGTAGATGTGCCTGTACTATAACTCTCATTTAGCAAATATGGTTTTGTTTCCAAATTTTATTTGAGCTTTTTAAATGAAATGAGAAGAAAAAACTATGAACTGAACCCTGACAGGTAGTAAATAAAAATGATATAAAATAGAATCATGGTCTTCTGGATATGACAGCAAACATTGTATGGGAAATATTTGTCAAGATAATATACCGAAACCCATCCAAATCTATGTTAATAAAGTTAGTTGCCATGAAGTTTATTGATGTAGAATATTAAATAAATTTCCCATGAGAAGGTACAACAATAGATATTATTGAAATGAAAGCACAGGTGTAGTGAAATGGAGGTTTTTGCCAGAAGCTGTGTGGGCTGAGACCTGCAAACTAAATTGATAGCTGGAAGGGATACTTCAATACAGGCTCGGTAAGCAATTCTTCCATCTTGTTTATAACAGATAATCTCACTGACCTCTCTAAATGCAGAGGTTATTTCAAGAAGTAGATTTTAATTGAAAGTGTCCCGAGTATTATAGGAAAAGAGCTCATAGATGATAATTAGATATTAGTCACAGTAAATGTTTATTACAAAGTGGTTTCTTCAACAAGTAATGAAGGTCTGTGTTAAGTTTAAACCTTAAAGGCACAAATGGTTCAGTACTTTAATTAAGGACCACCTACCTTCCTTAAATTCCTCCCCCCATGGATCTGTTCATCATCTGAGGCCCTGCTCTGGATTCCTCTTCTGTCTGAGGCCTGGTGAGTGACAACAAGGAATGGGACCTTTTTGGTGATGGCACCACCCTGTAGAATGCCCTCCCAGTTGAGATTCACCAAGTCCCATACTTTATGGTTTTAGGCATTCAGTCAAAACATGGTTGTTTAGAAAGGCCATCAACCGAAAAACCTTTCTCTCCTTGTTTTGACTACATTAAGGCTGTTTTCCGTTATCTGTCTTCACTCTGGTTTTGGGGTTTATGAGTTGCTGTTTTTGGTGATTTCAATTTTTTTTCTTGTTTTTTATGAGGTGGGTATGTTCTGGTTTTATTTTAACAGATGTATATTTTATTGCTGTAAATCCCCTTGGGTTTCTTTCTGAAAGCTTTTAAAATAAAGCTAAGGGCACAATCCTATGCATTTGAGACATGGCTGGCTGGGGAATGCTGGGAGTTGTAGGATTTTTTTCTGTCTAAATATGCTTAGGATTGTGCCCTTACTAATGAAATAAAAATAAGAGGGTAAGGGCACAATCCTATCCATTGTGCCCTCGATGCAAATGCAGAGCAGGAGGAGTGGTGGAGGAGATCTCTGTCTCCCTGCACCTCCTGCTCTGTATTTTATCTAGATGACCATTTTCAGCCACCTAGCTGAGACGCTTTGGAGGGGGAGGGAAGGAGGCAGGAGCACCAGTCAGGATGCATCCTATCCTGGTGCCCCAGTTTCCTATCCTCTCCATCCCCTGGAATGCCCCCGTTACCCCCTCTCTGAGGTTGGTTTGCTGACCATGGAGAGGCAGCCAGTGCTGTTCTTTCCACGCCAGCTGTGGTGGTGGGTGGTGGGAGAGGGATCAGAGTGCAGATTCCCAGCTGCAAGGGAGGAGCTCTGTCTCCGACTTTGGATCTGGGAATCCGAATTATCCTATGGCCTCCCAGACGATGTCTAGGAGCCATAGGATCTCTTTCTTAGAATTTCAGGGCACTCTGGAAGCTCTCCTGCACAAGTCCCTTTGAAATGACACAGCTGTGCTCTTGTGCAGTTCCTACTTATTAAAATGGGACTTGTGCAAAATGTCCCATCAATTATGCACATAAGAAATAATGAAGAAATTATTTAGTTTTGCATCCAATTTGAAAATAACATGTAATAGCATTAAACAATTTGTGACAGCTAATGGATAATGAAACTTCATATTTGATCAATTTGCCAAAACAGGAGGAGGAGTGTGTATGTGCACTGTTGTTCTTCTTTTTAGTCTTCACTCACCTTGACCTCATGTGCGCACACTGCTGTTTAATTTGATTTGGTAAAGTGGCCCATATGATTTTGTTGATGCCATGACACCATCATGGATGCTCACAAACAAAATCACATGGGTTGCTACAGCCAATCAGATTAAATGACAGTGTGGGCAAATGAGGGCAAGGGCAGTGAGGGCACTGAAGAAGAAGGGAAATGGTGTAAAGAAGAAGCAAAGACCAGAGGAACAAAAAGGTGCAAAACAACATCAAAACAATGTGAATGATTGACAGAGAAAGTATTTTCTGGTCATTTATTTATTTATTACATTTCTAATCTGCCCAATAACTAATGATCTCTGGCCAGATTACAGACAGTCAAAAAACTAAAATGCCATATAACAGTTAAAAATATAAAGTACAATACAAATATTTAAAATAATGAAATACAATATAATACAAAACAATAAACAGCACAGAAATAGATAAAATATTTTAGAGACCTAGAACTAGAACTAGGTCTCTAAAATGCCTGGGAGAAAAGGAAGGTCTTTGCCTGGAGCTGAAAAGACAACAACATAGGTGCCAGGTGAATTTTTGGGGGAATTTATTCCTGGGGTACCACCACTGAGAAGGCCCTCTCTCTTGTAGCCACCCACCTAGCTTCCTTTTGCGCGGGCACCTGCAGGAGGGCCTCTGAAAGTGACCGAAGGGTCAGAGTTCCACTTTATTTTTAAGAGTACTGTGGAAAGTACTTAATTTCTAACCTAAAGTGACATTGTGTCACTCTGGAAGTGATACCCTCTGATCTCTAGATGTATATAAACTTACAGAAATGTAACACATCTGCTTTGCAGCATAGGATAAACTGACTGCTGCACAGTGACTACAATATCCATGTATTACATTTCTCTCCTGTAGAAAGATGCAATTTCAAATTCAGCTTAAATGTAATTAAGCTGCTGCTGATTAGGTCTTCTGAAAATAAATAAATTAGAAGTGGAGTGAACAGGTACTGATGTTCTGTTCATCAATATGTATAGATTTAACATTGTGCATTATACCACTGCAGTTCTATGAACAGGAGAATGAACTTTTAATTAACCTTCAAAAGGATGCTTATATTCCTTCCTTTTCTTTCTTTTTTCTTTTCTTTTCTTTTAAAATGAAGACAGTTCCATTAAAAGTACAATTCCTAATTTGAGGGACCTTTAGCGAACACCACAGTTCATGAAGAGACAGGTGCTGCTATCTGATGCCTTGAGGTACCTAAGGTATTTTAATAACAGGATGACGTTGGATGCCATTAACTCCCAAAATCAGTATGTCTTTCTCTGCAATTATTATTACACGGCAAGCCTCTCCATGGTAAAAGAACACCCCACAGTGACTGAATGTCACAAGTTCTTATTGGAAAAAAATGATTTATTCTGCCACCCCCCTCCAAAAACCAGGAGGAAGCTTCTCCAGTGGAGGAAATAAGCTTTGTGTGGGAAGTCAAGATTGCTGTTTGGCCTGGTGGCTTCTTGAAATCCCTAACTTGTGCAAAGGATAGGCTAGGACTCCAAAAATCTTCTGTCATTCTCTGTGGAGTTAGGCCTTTTTAAAGAAACTGACAGCTCTCCCTTAGGTCCAGGCATTCCAAGAGAGAGGGGGGTGGGTGGGAGAGGCAGGCAGGCAGGCAAGCAAGCAAAGAAGACCTTGGGGCATGCTCCAGCTGCCCCCCAACCCCCCAAGACCATCTACCATCAAGTGTCCTGTGGGGAGGATTTCAGGAGAGAGGGTGGTAGATGAGAATGACGCCTGCTCCTATTTCATCTGGACTCTCCCTGCCCCAGAGCCACCTTCTACCAACTACCCTGAGGGGAAGGATCCTGATATTTAAAAAAAATGTTACTATTGTTTGATGTGGATTTATTATTCTTATGTTACTTGCAAGCCACCTTGGTAGGATTTGTGTCCTGAAAGGAAGCATATATATGTTTGTAATAAATAAATAAATTTACATTGGCTCTGTGGACATCATGGTTTGCAAATTAGGCACCAGCCTCAGGAATGCATTTAGCCCCACCCCCTTCTGTGCAACTTCTCTTGTTAATGTTTTTTAAAAAATTATATTTCTTTTTTTTAAAATAAATTTTATTTAATTATAAACTACATACAAAACTGTAAAACACAAACATAAAAATCATAAGGTGCACCCCCCACCCGCCTAGGGACCAACTAATATACCGTACTTCCACCCCCTTAATCAATTAAATTCCACATTCAAAAAATATAGGTAACATATCCTGACAAGGCATACTCCCCTTCCCCTTATTAATACATAGTCTAATAATTGATTCCATATATCCATAAAATTCTTCTTCTTTAACTGTCCCTTTTTGAATTTGATACTACAAGTTAGTTTATCATTTAGGGCTATATCCCAAACTAAAAAATATATATTTCTATACCGCGCAATAGCTGAAGCTCTCTGGGCAGTTCACAAGCTCTTCTTGTTTCCCTTAAATATGAACAAACAAACTCGGGTTCATTCTTGAGCAGAGAGCCACAAGTCAATGTGCAACTTGAGAGCCTCTGTGGTGTATTATTATTATTATTATTATTATTATTATTATTATTATTATTATTATTATTATTATTATTATTATTATATTTATAACCCACCTTTTCCCCAGTACTGGGACTCAGGAGATGACAGGTTCTCATCTCCACTCAGCCATGAAGCTCACTGGGTGACTTTGGGGCAGTCACTGACTCTCAGCCTAACCTACCTCTCAGGGTTGTTGTGAGGATAAAATGGTGAGGAAGATGAAGGAAGACATAGACAAACTGGAGAGGGTTCAGAGGAGGGCAACAAGGATGATAAAGGGACTAGGAAACAAGGCCCTATGAGGAGAGACTGAAAGAACTAGGCATGTTTAGCCTTCAGAAGAGGAGACTGAGGGGAGATATGATCGCACTCTTCCAGTACTTGAAGGGATGTCACACAAAGGAGGGCCAGGATCTCTTCTCGATCATCCCAGTTTGCAGGACACGGAATAATGGGCTCAAGTTACAGGAACCTAGATTCCACCTAAACATCAGGAAAAATTTCCTGACTGTCAGAAGCAATAAGACAATGGAATCAACTACCTAGGGAGGTGGTGGGCTCTCCCACTCTGGAGGCATTCAAGGTGCAGCTGGACAGCCATCTGTCGGGGATGCTTTGACCTGGATTCCTGCATTGAGCAGGGGGTTGGACTCGATGGCCTTGTAGGCCCCTTCCAACTCTACTTTTCTATGATTCTATGATTATGTAAGCCACCTTGGGTTCCTTGGAGGAAAAAAATGGCAGGCTATAAATGTAGTATTAAAAAACTTCATACAGAGTGTTCTCAAATGTGTCAAACAATAGTTAACCTGTGAAAAACTGGAAGCAGATAATATGATAGTCTTTTGTTTAATACACAGCAGTTTCCAGCAGGTGTATATATTTCCAGTGCTTTATTTAGGGCAATAAGTTATATCCCTTTCTATTCAGATTTTGTAATGCAAATGTAAACTTATTTTGAATGCTCAGAAATGTCAGGAGCTTCTAGGATTCAAACTGATAGCCTTGGGATACAGATGCGGCTGCTCCATGTTAAAAGCCACCAAACTGCAGGTTGCAATATCTACCTAGGGCAGCCTTCCCCAAGCTGGTGACCTCCAGATGTTCAGAACTACTACTCCCAGCATTCCTGACCATTGGCCATGCTGGGTAGGGCTGATGGGAATTGAAGTCCAAAACATCTGGAGGGCACCATGATGGGGAAGGCTAGCCTAGGCAGTGAATACCCTCAGGTCCTGGACTGACTCCACCTATCCAGGGTGGCTATTGAATTCTCTGTTGGGTAGGAAGGAATATAAGAGGGCTCCTGTCCAAGTTGAGCCTTGCCTGAACAATATGGTCTTCCTGAGCTTTGGGGTCCTCTTGTGTCCTTTGACTCATCTTTGTTCCTGCTTCCTAGTGTGTCCTTCAATCCTGGCTTGCTCCCTGGTTCTGCTGTCTGGTTTGTCTTCTGGTCCTAAGTTTCTTTCTGGTCCTGGCTTCATTCCTTGACTCCTAGCTCATGGTCCCTTGCTTATCTTGGGCCTCTACCTATGGCTCACCTCTGGCAACCTAATTAGAAGATTCCTCTGTCATTTAAACTGTTGGCAGCCTAACACTGACAGCCAGAGAACCTGAAAAAAGAGTAAATTGCTGAAATTGTACAGTAAACAAAGGTAAAGTCATCTCTGGAGTGTATAATTATTCACAGAAAACAAAACCTGCAGGAATGTCACTGACTGCCTTTCTTCATGTAGAACAGACTGTAGATGCCACGCACCATTTGAGGCCAACAACCAGGCAGTTTCTTCATCTCCAGTTCTCTCCAGTTTGGCTACCAGCTTTCAAATATACCACTCATTCACACGAGAACCATGGAGTGATAGTAAGAGAAAGAAATGAGCTGAACTAGCTGTTCAACAGCACTGGGAAGGATCCATATGGCAGTGACTCCACATGATTGCCATAACATGCAAGATCCACTTGCCACATGGGTCAATCATACAGTATGAATGGTCCCCATACCAAATGCCAGCTGCATTAGGGATCTGCAGTACTGGCACAGTGATGATCCATTCATTGGGGCCGATTTATATAGTGAGCAGCTCTCACAAGTTGTGGCAGACTACATGGAATCCTTTTTTTGGTAGCCTCCCTGTGACTCAGGTAATATTAGAGTTGACCCTGATTGCTGCTAATAGAGAAGAAGAGGAGCAGAAGCTGTTTCCCAAAAGCACTGGTAAGACCAGCAAAGAGTAGCAGTCAAAGAGTAGCAATTTTGGGTGCATCCATTTGCACACCAAAGTATAGGCTATTGAGGGTATCAATGGTGTACTTGTAGGTTCACAGTTACACTTTTTTGGTACACTTTTTTGGTGTACTTGTAGGTTCACAGAGACAAAGGGTTGGTTCACATGACCCAGGAGGTGAGTGGGGGAGGCACCACGGGGCCATCCACGGGGCCTGGCGGGCATGGCAGATGACCCATGCCCCACACGCGTGGGTGGACCGCGGTTGATGCCAGTGCTAGCGGGCGGCAGCCCGGAAGGTCCAGTGGTTGCGGTGCGCCAGCCGCCCAAGGGCGGCCGCGCTGCTGCGAGCATGGTGCACGTTGATGATAAATGTTCGTGTTGAGTGGCTTCCTATGACTGCTTTGCTACATTACAGCAGCATCCGAAAGTGAGTGACATCTGGACCATAATGCCCTCTCTCAGAAGTGACTTTCACCCTTTCTCCCCAATCTTTTATAAAGCCACATGACCGAGATTATAGTTGTGCAAATACCCCTTTCTTAGGGAAGGTACTTGAGGGGGTCATGGCAGAGCAACTGCAGGTGCTCTTGGTGGATACTGAGAGCCAGTGTGGCGTAGTGGTGAGAGTGTTGGACTGGGCATTGGGATTCGGGAGATTCTGGTTCTAGTCCCCGCTTGGCCATGAAACTCATTGGGTGACTTTGGGCCAGTCACTGACTCTCAGCCTAACCTACCTCACAGGGTTGTTGTGAGGATAAAATGGAGAGGAGGATTATGTAAGCTGCCTTGGGTTCCTTGCAGGAAAAAAGGCGGGGTATAAAGATAATAAATAAATAAATAAATAAATAAATAATTAAAATCTAGACTCATTCCAGTCTGGGTTTTGACCTCTTTACGGGACTGAATCAGCCTTGGTCACTGCGATGACACGGTCCCTTACACTTTAGGACCAGGCACATAAACCCTTCTCAGGCTAAGCACCAACACTTAAAAACCTGAGGGGAGGGTCAAATGAAACCTTTCCCCTACTAATGAGGGAAAAGATTAATACTGGTTATTAAGGATCTATTTTAAATCTATGATACTGTGGGTACAAAGGTGTGTGTGTAGATTTAACAGTAAATGCAGGTTAATAACACCAAGCTGACACATAGGATTTGGGTAGCAAACAAATAAAAGTTTATTTTAATTCTCAAAATCTTAGTTCCAGAAAATAACTTTAAACCTGCCTACCCCAAACACTTTGTAATTAGCCTAAGCCCCTACAATTCTAAATACTTTCACTCTTCATACAAACACTGATTTCTCTCAAAACTCCTGACAGACACGAATAACCCAACTAACCTAACTCCCCAACTCCCAACTCCCAACTCCCAACTCCCAACTCCCAACTCTCCCCACACTCCAAACACTCTCCCATATAACACACTAACTCTGACATCACTCAAACACTCCTTATATACTCCTCCCTCGGAATCCCTCCACCCCTTCCAAAACATCATAAACCACACCCACTCAGTTCAACATTCTAGACACATTAAACATACTAATGCAGACATACACCAGGGAACTGAATTGTGGGGTTATGCCACAGTCACCCTGATAAATGACCTTTAGTGGAAGAGGGACAGGAGAAGCGCAACTCTGTTAATTCTGCTCAATCTCTTATTGGTTTTTGGTAGCATCGCCCATGGTATTCTCCTGGATTGACTCTGTGGGCTGGGCAGAGGCACTGTGTTACAGTGCTTCCAGTCTTAGCTGTGGGGTCAATTTCAGAGAGTAACATTGGGTGACTATCCCTCAGCCCCTTGGCAACTGAACCATGGAGTTCCACAGGATATTTGCTTGTCCTCAGTGTTATTCAACATCTATATGAAACTGCTAGGAGCAGTAATTAGGGGATTTAGAGCCAAGTGCTATCGGTATGCTGATGACACACACAGCTCTGTCTCTCTGTGACATCTGAATCAGGTGAGGCTGTGCAAGTCCTGGATCAGTGCCTAGACTCAGTGATGGGCTGGATGAGGGCCAGCAAACTGAAGGTGAATTCTGGCAAGACGGAAGCCCTGTGGGTGAGTGATGTTCATGTCTGGGAGATAGGCTCATTGCCTGTTCTGGATGGGGTT
Source organism: Shinisaurus crocodilurus (assembly GCA_021292165.1). Lineage (NCBI taxonomy): Eukaryota > Metazoa > Chordata > Lepidosauria > Squamata > Shinisauridae > Shinisaurus > Shinisaurus crocodilurus. The sequence goes on from CM037876.1 coordinate 32,889,836, forward strand.
GCACTCCCTTTGAAAGATCAGGTTTGTATGGGGGTACTACTGGATCCATAATTGTCACTGGAGTCCCAAGTGACCATCATGGCTCAGAGTGCCTTTTACCAGCTTCAACTGGTTTGCCAGCTGCAGCATCTCCTGGACTGTAGGCTGGCCACAGTGATACAGGCGCTAGTAACCTCAAGACTGGATTACTGCAATGTGCTCTATGTGGGGCTGCTCTTGAAGCTGGTCTGGAAATTGGAGCTAGTGCAGAATGGAGCAACTTGACTGCTGCCAGGAGCTGCCCCTTTTCAGCATATACCTCCTTTGGTGAGGGAATTGCACTGGCTGCCTATTCGCTACCAGGCCAGGTTTAAGCCCTAAGCAACTTGGGACCAGGATACTTGAGAGAGCACCTTTTCCCTTATCAACCTGCCTGGTCACTGAGGTCATCAGATGGCATGCTCCTGGTGGTCCTGCATGGACCTATGGCCCAACTGGAGTCCACCTGGAGAAGAGCCTTCAGTGTAGCAGCTCCATCTCTCTGGAACTCCCTGCCTCAGGAGGTCAGGCAGGCACCAACACTGTGTTGTTTTTGGTGCCTCCTGAAAACATCTTTATCTGAGGAAGCCTTCCTTGTTTGACCAGCCACAGGTTTTTATGGATATTCTGTTTTAATATAGGGTTTTATTCTTTTAATATTTTAAAAAATCTTTTATTGTTCACTGCTCCTGAATCTGTTTAGATGTGGAATGATATATAAAGGTTGTAAGTAAATAAATATATAATAAATACACAGTAAAAATAAATTATTTTCTCTTGGAATGTCCCCTCTTCTCTCTTAAGCAAGTGGAACTGCTTAAAATGTCACGGCATGACAGTAAAGCAAAGAACAGTTTAACAAGTCTGAAAAGAGTGATGGAGAAAGAACCATTTGCAAGATCCAGTCAGAGGATAATGTATGATGGTCTTGAGAAAACTGAAATGGCAGATGACATACATCATGGTCTTGAAAGTTTTTGTATTTGAATTGAATTGTGTTATATTTTTAAGGGAAAAAAGCAAACCCTCTCATCTCTTCTATAAGTGTAATAAGCAATTAATAGCTTTCCATATGGGAAAAGAGCTAGCACTGAAGGGTCTGACTTCATGCTTTATAAAATTAGCAACAACAGAATTAGCTTCTCTGACAAAGAGACTTTTGAGATGCATAGCAATATGGCACGTGCCTTCCAAAAACTATAATTCAGGAATTTGCTGTTTGCTACAAACAAGGAATGGTGATCTGCTGAAATTTGCATTCATTCTCTGAGACTGTGTTATGTGTCTTTCATCCTAGAGAGATTGGTGGGCCCTTGAGACCGGGCCTTTTGGATAGCAGCACCACGGTGGTGGAACTCTCTCTGGGGAGGTTAGACTACCCTCCTCTTTATTGTCCTTAAACATCTGGTGAGGACAACATTGTTCCACTGACCTTTGAATTGTTAATGCCACTCTGTTTTTATTTTGAATCCCCAATTTGATGGTACAAAAAGTTGTATTTAATGTATTTTATTATTTTTATTTGCACATTGCTTCAAGCACTCATGGAGTGCATGTTGTACTCATGTCCTGCTTGTGGGTTTCCCATGGGCAGCTGGTTGGCCACTGTGTGAACAGAATGCTGGACTAGATGAACCCTTGATTTGGTCCAGTATGGCTGTTCGTACTGGGCTACAGAAATAACCATTTTAAAGGGTTACAGCTAGAACCTGTGGGGTGGGGTGGGGTGGGGGGGCAGATCCTCTGCAAGTTCTGTGCCTGCCAGCCATCTTAAGGCTTCAATTGCTGGCAGTCCCTTGCTGGGACAGCAGCTCTCCTTGTGAGGAAACATTCCAGTCAGTAGCTCCAGAGTATGCTGTCGAGGGCCATGACAGTTCATTACCTTGCTGTGAACCTGCTGTCCTGGACCTGGTCGTGCTTTATCAGATGTCATGTGACCCTGCCTTACCAGACTATTGAACCTTCTCTATCTGACCCTGAACCATCTTCTAATACACATGTTATAGGATCACAGTTTTGCCAATGAGAGGCATCAGTATTACTCATGTTTGCAGCAGCTAAAAAAGAAAAGAAAAGATTGTATCAGCTCCCTCATGCTTTAGTTTTCAGAAGAGAAGTATTCACTCCTGCAAAGAAGTGAGGGTGAACACATAATGTCACAGGCATTGTCACAGGAGGGGCAGACTTGGTTTGTACTTCACAAGTTTGCCTTAAATCCAAATGATGCCTCCATTCCCAACATTTGGGCCAGCATTGGTTGGAGTGCCTCTCCCAACATGAACGTATGCAACACTCTGATCAACATCTGAGGGCTTCCCCCAAGTGCCTCCTCTGAGGGAGGCTTGGAAGATGGCTACAAAGGAAAGGGCCTTCTTGCTGGTGGCCCCCAATTATGGAATGGAATGCTCTCTCCACTGAGATCCACCTGGCACCAACATTGTCATTATTCCAGTGTCAGGTTAAGACTATCCTTTACTCCCAGGCAGGGGAGGCTGCTGACTCCTATTTTGGTGGGGCTCCTTTTCCATTGCAGGTTTTGCAGCTTCGATTTGGAGCATCATAGGAGCTATCCATGGTGCTGACCCCCCAAATAGGTTCACCACCATGGAGCACCATGGATAGCTCCTAGGAAGCTCCATCTGGGGACCCAAGGTTGGAGAGCCCTGCTCTAGAGCAAGCAACACAGTATTCACTCTGCCTGTGGATAATAATACTGACTTTCCTTACTGATCTATTAGGTTGCTGAGAGAATGTATCTGAAGTGCTTCAAATTAGTATTATGACGACACAATCCAGTAGGTGCCCATGACATTTGCCTGCTCACATTCACAGAACACTCAGCAGTGTCATACCGACATCCACAAATGTGGCACAGATAAAAACAGTGGCATGTTTGGAACACTTAGATTCTCATATTGAGGCACTGCACAAGCTGCCCCCCCCCATTACACATTAATGTGATGGATTGATTCCTTCTGAAGCAGCCCTAATCTCTATTGATTAAATAGTGAAGTAGAGACAAGACGCTTCCACCTACTGACTCAAAGATGTTACTTCTAGAGACCCTGAGGATGGAGATGAACCTTGAAGAATGATAATGTTTACAAATCCCACTAACAAAATGTTAACAAGGCTTCCCCAACAGGCAAAAATAGGCACAGTGATTTACTAGGGACAAATAACCAATAAATAAAGATGTAAGAGGAGGCCTGCTGGATTAGATCAAAAGCCCCTCTATTCCAGATAGGGATGCATGCTGGAGAATTTTGTTTGGTCCACATTTTTTTTTAAGCAAACTGACCTAGTGTACACTTCCCGGACAAATACAGAGATTGTAATGCAGTTATATTTCAGATTGTGCAGTTCTTTGAATTTTGTGTTGCAGTTCTCAGCTCAAAAAATGATCCAAAAAAATGTGTATTTTTGGGGAGATGTGTATTTGAGGGGAAATGCGTACAAAATACATATTTTAGGGGGAAATATGTACTATTTAAATGTGAATTTTCATGTGGTTTTTTTTTTTAAAAAAAAATCACAGAAAATGGGATGGACCAAACTTATGACTGAACACATGTGAAACTAACATGGACTGGAAATAGACTGATGCATGCCTCTCCCAAGCAGGACATGATGACAATAGCCCTTTCCTGCTGCTGTTTCCCAGCAACGGATATTCAGAGGCATGTTCTGAAGGCTGTCCCTGATAAACAGAGGCTGCCTCTAATAAGGCAGGGACAGTGGGAGCATAGGTAATGCAATGGAAGCACTAGATGAAACCAATACTACTACAAAACATACTGAACATGCTAATCTTTTTATATACAAGAAACTCAGGCTTAAAAGGAAACTTATTTGGCTCCACCTGGCTGCTAGGCAAAAATCCGCCCCCCCCCTTGTGATCCCTGTTTGCACCCAAGGCTCTCTGATGCATCCAGGGCTGTTAATTAGCTATGCACCCAGAGTGGCATTGTGCCTACTAACTGATTTAAAACTCTACAGATAAACTAACCCTTAGTTTGGCACCCATTGCTATTCCAAAACTTTTACTGTATGATATACTTTCCCATATCCAAACCCAGTCTCAAACAGCAACATATAGCCAAAGAAACATAACAATTCCATTAGGTATTCTACCCTTTTAAAAACTCATTTTATATATCCCTGTGGTTTGGTTTACATACCCAGTAATCAGGTTAATTTAAAATTAAGGCTGTGAGAGTGTACATAATGTGTTTCCTGCTCGGGTTTCCCTGTGGGAAGCTGTAGCTATGCTGATGCAGTTAACAGGAAATAAACTGCAATAGACAAGTATCACCCTCTGGCTTGCTCTTTCTGAGAAAAACATCCTAATAGAGAGTTAATGGCAAAGAAATACAATGCTACCCTTGATATACACACTTTGCTATGACCTTCCTGCTTCATGAGGAATAAATCTTTTGTGAAGGTCTTCCTTTCTAAAGGCATTAAACTGGATTTTTGACTATTCATCTTCCAAAATGAATGTGAAGTGAAGAGAATCCTAAGTGTCTTTCATGTCCACTGTCTTAATATTATTGTTGGCTCTCTCATTGGGTTCGACCTAGATTTGCTCATACTTGGAGTAGACCCACTGAAATCAATGAGGCTACTCCTTGTATGATTAAATCTGGGTCCAACCCATTGTTTATAGTTCATAAGGATTTGGTCATCTGCTTCTTCTTGTGCTCTCAGAGGCAGTTATTTGCGGACAACTGTGAAGCCCATGATAGAGAGCCATGAATCCTGATCCAAGTAATCCTTAAGAACACAAGAAGAGCCCTGCTGGATCTGAACAAGGGTTGTCCTGATTCAGCATCCTGTTCCTAACGGTAGCCAGCCAGATGCTTCTAAGGGCTTTTCTACACGAGGCATTTCTCATGTTCTCTCACCATTCACTGCTCACAGTTGTTATGGGTTCTTTAGATGATGTTGTAACCCTCCAGTTTCACTTCTGCATCTATTAACCAGCACTTTTTTCTAGAGCAGGGAAAATGTGGAATTTAATTGTGAAAGTGAAAGAAAACACTTTTTTCACTTGTGCATTTGTGTGATTTCACTTTAGCACAGTGTCACCTAGAGGTTATGTAATGGAAAAGCAGGAAAGGAAACACTGTTCATGTAGTGCTCAGATCTCAATTCTGAGATGAAATTGAAAATAGATAACAGTGGATTAATAGCCAATTAAAAGCCTCATGTAGAAAGGCTCTAAGAAGCTCACAGCATGACAGCAGGACAATAGTTCTCCCCGACTGTTGCTCCCCAGCAATTGGTGTTCAGTGACATTTTGCCTCTGAACTAGTTGGAGGTAAGTCCGTGGGGACTAATTATTAGTCCTCATGGCTAATAACAATTGATAGACATAAATTTGTCAACACCTCTTTTAAAGCCATCTGTGTCAGTGGCCAACACCAGATCTTTTGCAAGATCCCTATGTCTCCAATCACACCCATTTAGTGCTCCCTCCCTTTTATAGAAAGAGATAAAAAATACCACTAAGAATGTGCTGGGTGTCTATTCCTCAGCAGTAAGCAACTTCAGCCTGTCTCCACACACTTATATTAAATTGCAGAGTTTGCTTCCAGGTGAGGGAAGATAGCAAGGTTCACACATAAACTTGAGCCTTGCCACATCACTCTGAAATAAATACATAAACAAATTCATCTGCATCGACATATTTCTCAATACAGGGGAACGCTCAGTGTCTGTATCCCCTGGTCTAATCAGGCAGGGATACAAAGGTCCCCCAAAATACACTTTACATCGCAGAATTTACACAGAAGTAGACCTGCAACACAGTCCTCCCATGGCATTGTTGTCTTCTGTCACCTGCATCATGTCCCCAAATTCTAGCCCCTTATCACTTACCATTTTCTTTCTGGGAAAACCTCCAGAATATGTAGGGCATAAAATATCCCCAGAATCTATTGATTCTGCCATTGGGGTGTCTTTTTGTCCTCAAAACCAAACAACATGCAGGGGTATAAAAAAATATCCAATGGCTTTTTCCAAAGAAAACTGGTCTAGGAAGCAGGCTTTTAAGTACTCTGGATGTCAGTAGGATGGCACAAACTGTGGAATTTCATTGGGGGACATTTACCTCACCAGAGACAGATTTGTTATGGGGTTAGAAAAATAACCCACAAGACCAAAAACGTTACTTCTTAGCAATACGGAAGTTTCCCCTGAAGTTTTCCTGTGACAGTTTATGATGCCTTCCCTAATATTTTGAGTTACTTCTGACACCAGAGACACATTTCTGGTTGTTGGGCATTTCACCACCCCAGGATACCTTGGAAAATGAGAGTTGAGGGTTGTGTGCCCTCGATGTTCATAAGCCCTCAAGCTTGGAGGCATACAAGCATCCTATGCAGAGTGGGAGGAGCGGCAGAGCGATCTCCGCCTCCCCACACCTCCCACTCTGCATTTGAGCTAGATGGCTGTTTTTGGCTGTCTAGCTGGGCTGCTTCAGAGTGGGAGGGAAGGAGGCTGCAGAGGACCCAGGATACATTGTACCCTCACTCTAGCCTCTGCAGTCTCCTCCCTGGAACACCCCTGGAACGCCCCCCCCTCACCCTCTCTCTGCGGTCAAGTTCCCGACCTTGGAGAGTCAGCCGGCATGGTTCTTTCCATGCTGGCTATGAGTGGGGGGAGGGTTCGGAACATGGATCCCGAGCTCCAAGGTCGGAGCTGTGCCTCCAACCCTTGGAATCCGAAGAATCCTATGGGCTGCCAGATGATGTCTAATGGACCATAGGATCACGCCTTTAAGGTAGCAAATTGTCCCCACAAACATGTTTGTTACATCAGGGGTAGGCAACCTCTCTGGACCCGTGGGCACATTTGTCTTTTGGCCTGTGGACATTTATGTACTATTTATTTATTCCCACTTTTCTGCCCCCACCTGCCCCACCCGCCTGGATTCACACTGGTGGCTTACGCTGGCTCAGCTTGTCTGAGTGTGGAAAGCTAAGCAGGGTCAAGCCTGGTTATTACTTGGATGGGAGACCCCCTCCTCTAGTTTCCTGCATTGAGCAGGTGGTTGGACTCAATGGCCTTGTAGGCTCCTTCCAACTCTATGATCTATGAAATCTATGGTTTTTAGTATTCAGCACTCAGGGAAATGTGTATGGCCAAAGTTAAAGGGGTGTGTATATTTCAGTTTATACTAAAGATTTGTTTCATTTCCAACCCTCTATTTCATTTCCCCTCCCGCTGTTTTCCACCCTCCCTCTTCCAACAGACTCTCAACATTCTGTGACCACTGATCATGTTTGGTTTTGGGGTGGTTGTTTGGGCCCCCAAAGGTTTTTTTCTTTTTTGGTGAAAATATTTTTGTACTTCTGCCAACGTTTGGGTCCCCCTGAGCCTGTGGATACCTCCCAAACTTGCTAATTCGTCCTTCTTGTTTCTCAGTGGCCCCTTTTGCCTACAATCCTACTAACACTCACCAACTGAGTTCGCCGTAAGAGGGAGTGATGGGTCAGACTATATGTAGTTTATAAGGATAATTCAGCAAGAAGCATCTAGATGCTACTCACATATTATTGTTGTTATCCTTGATTTCCACACAAAGAGGCAGAGAATGTATTTTAATTAAAAGTGACTCAGTTATTGACCCTTGTATATGAAAGCTATCTTTGGGAGACAAAAACACATAATGGCTTCATATCTGAAACGATACTGAATTATACTGTTATTCCTCTAGTGAGAGAACAGCTTCCCCTGCTCCCTGCAACAATAGTGGTCTATCCAGGGCCGGTGCTACCATTAGGCCAACTAGGCAGCTGCCTAGGGCGCAGGGCTAAAGAGGGCGCCAGAAACACCTTGAAAAAAAGCGCTCTCAAGTGGGAAGGGGCGCGCGCTAAATATCTGATCTTGCCTAGGGCACCAAACTGCCTTGCACCAGTCCTGGGTCTATCTTATTATTGCAAGGGTCTCCAAACATTTTGGGACAGTGGGTATGGGCAACATCATAAAATGGCTGCCAACGGAGCCTTGCCTATTCACCACACACACATGGCCATCCAGTCACTCACCCCACACTGAAAACAGACACACAGTCACCCACCCACCCACCCACCCAGAAACACACACACACACAGACAGGGGAAGCTAGTGATTCCTCTGTCACTGGGGCTCCTTATCTGATGTAGCTTTTATTCCGAGCTTTATAGGATCTATCCATGGTGCCGTACTCCATCCCCCAAATAGGTTCACCACTGTGGAGCACCATGGGTAGCACCTATAAAGCCCAGAATAAAAGCTGCAACAGATAAGGAGCCCCACTGACAGAGGAGTCACCGGCCTCCCCTGAACACGCAATGCCCACCTCACACAGAAAACACACACAACCCCCCCATACCCAGCCCACACAACACACACACAAAATACCTAGCCAGAACACACACACACCACCACCACCTGGGAATGTGGGGCATGGGGGCTTCTCTCATTTTCCTTTTTTGGGGCAGCTTGGAGCACTTCCCAGCACTTCCCGATGACTGTATTTCCGAAGAGTGCCTTTGGGTCCACGTGGGGACATGGAGACATACATGGGAAATCAAAATGGTGGTGGCTGGAGGCCCAGGCTTCACTGTGAAGCCATCCTGGCTGCTGGGAAGACATTTATTTCATTTCTAAAAGCTAAAGATAAAAACAATTAGGAGGGGTCAGTTGCCATGGCAGGCACCCCAGGTGGTTCCTGTTGGTGTATATTGGTGCCCACGGGTATCGCACTGCCAACCTCAGGGCTATTATGAGCTCTGAACATATGAAATATGGGAAGTTTTCATTTCATTCATATGAATTTCTAAATAAACCTCAAAAGCCAGTAACCAGGATCCAAAGAACAGTGAAATCAGTTCAAAAGAGAACTGTTGGTTTTTTTTTTTTTTTTTTTTTTTTAATTCTCAGATAGCAGCTCCCACCCCCATGCTTATGTAACAAATTGCTTTTGGAACCCACGGAAATTTGTGAATGGGAAGAAGTAACAAATAAAATGCAGTAAAAATCAACTGAATTAGCACAAGATCTGCCTAACCCACTAATCAAATCAGAGCTGAAATAGTTAGATAAATGTCTCAAGATCAAGAATGTCTGTTTCTTTATGAGAGGCATAGAAATTGTTGTGCAGAAAAACATCAGTAGCTGGGGAACTCATTCCTTTAAATAACTGAAACTTTCAATCATACTGCTTTAAGCAGAGGAGGGGTAGGAGACCTCCAGTGTGCGGGTGAATCTGGCCAGTGGAGGTTCCCCAACCATCCTGCAAAGCTCCTCCCAGGCCCTGTCCCTTCTCCAGGCACTAGAAAAAGGCAGCGTTTTGATGGAAATTATAATATTGCCTGCTTAAATCAACAAGGTAATATAACCACTAGTTAGAGTGGGAGGAAAGGGTTAATTGAACAATCTCCCTACTTCCTGCCTCTCTGTGGCCAGCGCTCTCTCTCTTCCTCTCCAACATGATGGACACACTGTCTGAGCTGGCTTCCAGCCAGTGATCTCCAATGTAGCAGACTCTTAACACCAAAGACTCTAACCTGCCTACATGCATCCTGCATATATGTATAAACGGACTGTAGGTTAAACTAATAAATGTCTTTATGAGTTTTAAACCTTGTATGGACAATCTGTTTCCTTTTAGGAGCCTTTTAGCAAGAATTTAGCAACCCACATGGTGATAACCAGTTTCAATAACCAGGTTGTGCATAAGGGGGGAAACTCTGCTTCATCCTAACCAGTATAGGACCAACTCCTTCCCATATCGTCCAACACCTTTCCCTAGTGCTGGGTATCAGGCTACCCTGGAAGAATCCGTGTCAGAGTATGATCTAGAGCCCATGAGAGCTGGATGTGCCTGGGGGAAACAAGTTACTTCAGGAGTCCTGGAGCTTACCACGAAGACTCTGGGCCCTGGGGAGAGATGTCACCCCTCGAAAGGTGGAGGGCGCTGCTTCTGATTCAGAGGTGAAAGTTGAGCTGGGAATTCTGGGGCCTAAAGTTACAGGCAAAGATGGTGGCCAAGTGAGGAAGTGCCCACTTGCAAAAGAGCTAATATGGATATTCCCTGACTGCCTAGTCCTCTTCACTGGACTCCCCTGTGCTTGGGCCCTTGGGTTCTTCAGACCTGACTGTATTTGTCCTTGTCTGGCTACATTGCTCTTTGCTTTGACCCTGCCTCTCAGAACCTTGGAGTGTGTTCAGACCTTGTCTTTGGAAGTGACCCTGCTTGGCTACCTTGTTCCCTGCTCAGATCCCATCTGCTTGGACCTGGAGAGCTTCTTACCTCACCTTGGAACCAAGCCTTCACTGATGGCTCAATGTCAGGGTCCAGGTCGTGGGCGGCAAGGGCTCAGGGCTGGAATGCCAGGGCCGGGAAAGATGGAGGTGGATACAGACAACCGGCCCAAGGTTCTACACAGGTTCAGGGCAACAGGGTCCAAACAGGATCCAGAGGCAGAGGACAAGTCCAGGCAACAGGCACAAGGTCAAGCAGAGTCCAAGCATGGGTCAAGGTGAGCAGCAGGGTCCAGGGATAGGCAGGGGTCAGGAATAGGCAGGATTCAGGAACCAAGACAAACCAGGCTGAGCAGGGCTGGAGGCAGGAGCGTTGGTCAGGGATGAGCAGGAGGTGAAGCAAGGCAAGGTTGGATATAGCAGGAGATCAGGAACAGGCTGCAGCCAACACATGAGAGACCATGTTGCTGTGGCAAAGGCTGAAGGTGAAATGCAGCTCTTATATAGCCCTTTCCTGGCAGCTCCCAGCTGGTCCGCATTAGCCCACCTACGAGTGTCTGCTGGTCTGGGCCTGAACTCTGCAAGGGTTTACCAGCCAGGGCTCCCACCCTGCGAAGCCCTGCAGCCGGTTATATGCAAAGCTGCCACCAGATGGCGCTGCAGGACAGACCCTGACACTCACTCCCCTGCCTTGACTCCACCTGAAATTGGACACTGGGAGAGGAAACCCACTCTTATCTCTGATCACTGATCTGATTCCCAGCACTAGAGAAAGGCAGCCTTCCTCTAGTGCTGAAAAGGAAACTCTGCTCTTATCTCCAATCACTGAAGAATGGGGAGGGGGGAACATAAGGACCCCCCCAATTGTAATTTCCCTCCCTGTTTCGTTTTGGAAGTTTGCCCCAAATGCCTCCCACCCAAATTCAGGCAACCCCCTGAAGTGGAATGAATTTATAAGGCTGTAAGCAATAAAGATGGCAACAACACCAAACAATTAATATTTCTGCTATTTATTTATTTATTTATGAAATTTATTACTGCTTTTATGATAAAATAATCCCGAAGTGGGTTACAACCAAGAAAACACAATAAAACCATATGACACATTGACCAAAAAACAAAAATAGCCCTCTTCTGTCACATCTCCAAATGTGTTAAGACAGTGTTCTCCAACCTTGGGTCCCCAGATGTTTTTGGCCTACAACTCCCAGCATGCCCCAGCCATGCTGGGAGTTAACACAGGTTGGAGAACACTGTGTTAAGAGACAGATCACAGACAGACGCCATCATTCCTGGTTGCCCTTTTGACAGCTTTCCTGCTGCTCCTCACTTGGCCCTTTGATTTTGTGTTACTTGCTGACACTAGTGGACACTTCCCCTGCTGTTCAGTGCTCTACGCCTCTACCCATCAGTTCTATCTCCTGCCAGTATCCTATTGTGGCTATCTTTTTTTTTTTTTACTTATGGAAGGAAACATTTATTTGTGTGTGGGATGCCTATGGTGAAGGGGCAAGCTAATTGTGAGCTGGGCATCTCTATGCTTGCTGCATCTGACATTTCATACAGTCCCCAGTTCTTTGACATCATTTCCCATTTGTACAGCTTTGAAAAATCAATTTGTTCTAGCATTTTGATGGGTTTAAGCTGTTAATCAGGATCCCCCCCCCACCCACACGAAGACGAATGTAGGAAACACCTTCACAGTATTAATACCTCATAATGTTTGGATAATATTTTCTTAGTGCTTATGTTTAATAACAGTTAACTGACTATGTGAGTATTTCTATTATGGCATTTCTCTTTGAAAACATTTGGAAGTAATATTGCAGGATGTAACCATTAACCATGGCTAAGCCATTCAACTTGCATGTTAAAAACAGGATGGGCTGTGGAGAGGGAGCATAAAATCGCCCTGCATAATAATTATAGTTAATTATTATTATTAATCATAATTATCACACTATCATAGTTTTTCTTCATAAAAGCATGGAGAAAGTGGATAGGGAGAAGCTTTCCTTCCTCTTTCATAATACCAGAACCTACCTGAGGTCATCTGAAGAAGCTGAATAGTGGTGGGATATTCAGGACAGATAAAAGGAAGTACCGGTACTTCTTCATACAGCGCATAGTTAAACAATAAAGATTGCTATCCAAAAATGTAGTGTTGGTAGATTGATGGGCTTAAGTGTCCTTAACAGCTTCAATGCAAATGGAGAACAAACTGTAACTTCAAGACCTCAGACTACTCCCCTAGTAGCTGACTGTAGAAGTGCAGGAAGCATGCTAGAAGTATCCTTTGAGGTATGAGTGAGTTATCTCTTTAATTAATACCCTTATCTGGGGTTAATTATAGCCAGTCGAAGCCTCCTCCTGGCATTTAACAAACTGCATTGCCTCTCCCCTGTTCAGCCTGCCATTTTCCATCACTGGAAGCTCAGCTGCCAGTTTCTGGGGAACATGAGCGGGAGGGTGTTCTGTTGTGGGCTTACCATGGGCATCTGGTTGGCCACTGTGTGAACAGAATGCTGGATGAGATAGGCCTTTGGTCTGATATCTTATGTTCTTAATCCCAGAGCCTGATCTAATTAACACTGGTTGGAGATCAGGAGTGACATGTCTGCACTTGGCATTTTTATAGTAATTCTACCATGTTTGGGAATAATCCTCAGGAGAGAGAAAGGGGTATGAAGTTCCATGCTTATTTCAGAATAGTTCTATTCACAGACACAATGACATAAAGCTTCCTAAGTAATTAAGTGCCACATCTTCCCTCTGAATTTTAATTTTGGCAACTCTGCTAAGTGTTATTTATGGGATGTCACACATATTAAGTGTCATTTTTTCAGCTAGTTCTATGCATTCTATCTCCACTTTCCTTGTTTGAAACATATCCATTAATTTACTGTACTTTGGCACATTGTTGAACAGCCACAGAGAACCATCTTCTGGCTTTCATTTGTAAAAAGGAAATATCTTAACACTGTTTCTCCCCCTATCTCCAAATTGCATACATATACACGCATGAACTCATTAACGTCAGGACAGGAAGTTGATTTTCAATCTCCCTTGTTTGTTCCAAATCTCGTTAGGCAAAACATGAAAATCAGACTCTTAGTCCAGTATTTTTTAAGGGGGAAAAAAAAGACAACTGCATCATGCAATTTAGAATATCACAGTAGTGGCGATGGGATATCTTGCCTACTGATGCTGGCAATTCGGGCATAGCATGTGGTTGTCTCTGTGGCATGTACAGTGAGAATCTCATTAAATGAAAATAGGTGACGCACTTTCTTACTGTAGTTTGAGGCTGAAGAAAATAATAAGCTGATACAATCTTTTATAAGTTGCTAAAAGAGCAATCATCCCAAGGACCATAGGGTGTGACAGACTCCCCCTCCCAAGGCCATAGTCACCTCTACCAGGACACTGCAATGAATTATGTTAGTTTTAATTATATTCTGAATTGTGCATTCTCCCTCTTGTTGTATCACTGAATGATCAGTGATGGCCTTCAGCTAAGAAATAAACATTGTATTGTAAAGCAGTAAAAATCACTGAGCAGAACAAACGTTTCCATTTTTTATATTATTAATTATTATTATTATTATTATTATTATTTACAAAGTGTCTGAAATTGTAGGCACTATGTAAAAGTTAGAAGCTGCACAGTCGCTAACCTTGACCTTCCTATGTAAAACAGGGGTAAGGAACCTGCAGCCCGCAGCCTAGTTTCATGTGTGGCCCACAGAGATGAGGTAGCACAGACAGTGGTGCAGCTAGGGCTGGACATTGGGGCTAAAGTCCAGAGCTCTGCAGCTCCCCCAGTGACCGCCCAGAGAACAGCAGATGAGGAGGACATCAAGGCAGCTGAAGCAAACTTCCTTTTATTTCTGTAGTGATTATGGCGCTATGATTTAAGTTAATTTAAAATGTGAAACTTTACATGCTCAGAGTATTTCTTTTAAAATCAGGATTGGCAAACCATTTTTGCTTGTTTGTTCTAACATATCAGGATTGTAGAAGCAGTTGTAAAGCATGGAATGGTGGTTGGGGGGTGAACAGAAATGTTGTGTGTTTCACAACTGAAGTCATGTGTGCATGGCTGTCTAAAAGTGGGGAGGGGGGGGAGATAAGATCATTATGTCCAGGGTCTAAAATTATCTAGCTGCACCACTGGATGGACACACACTGATACAAAGATAGTGAGAGATCTACACAATCCTGCAATGTTGCAAAGTCTGCCCACTTTTGGCTCTGATCCCACCCACCTCCAGCATGTGGCCCTTAGGGGGTGGGTGGAGGTTCTTCATCCCTGCTCTAAAAAGTGAAGACATGGCACATTAAGGAGAAAAGCAGAGTACAGTCATGCCTTGGATTGAGAGCATAATTCGTTCCGGAAACGTGTTTGTAATCCAAAACACTTATATCAAAACGAAATCCCCCCCAAAAAAATTTGTACAGAGATTTTTAATTTAAGCCGTACTGTAGTACTTGTATTGCAAGATGTCACTTGTATATCAAGTAAAAAAAAAAAATAAAAAATAAAAAAATTAAAAATTTGCTTGTCTTGCAAAATGCTCTCAAACCAAGTTACTTGCAATCCAAGGTATTACTGTATAAGGGAAGAAGAGTAAACTGGGGAAGGCCAGGGTGAGTAGCTGTCAAAACACAAGCCTTTAGAAGGGACACAGCTGAAACTAGGGTTACTGGAGAACTCAAGCTGGAACCCAAGAGGAAAGGGGAAAGAGCCTTGGTTGGTGTCCCTCTGCTACAGCACCATCAGCCACTGACAGAATCTAAGAGGGGAGAGGGAGGTGGCAACAGGCCTGTGGCTTACGCTGGCTCAGCTTGTCTGAGCATGGAAAGCTAAGCAGGGTCAGGCCTGGTTATTACTTGGATGGGAGACCTCTCCTCTAGTTTCCTGCATTGAGCAGGGAGTTGGACTCGATAGCCTTGTAGGCTCCTTCTAACTCTATCATCTATGAAATCTATGATCTATGAAAACTGATCCAAGCAAGCCACTGGAGAGCCTTGAGAAGGTTAAGACCTTGGTACTGCAGCTTGCCTGTTTGTCAGGAATGGCTGACGACTGCCCCATGTGGTGAACCATCTAACTGCAACACTAATATGCATATTGAATTTCTTTCTTATGGTTACCTTTGCTTTTTATATTTTATTTTACTGATGTTTTCTGACTGATGGCTTTTAAAATATATATATATTTGGAGGTGGGCTTTCTTGCTCTCTGGGATGAACCTTCCGAGTCTTGTGGCCCCAGCAAATGCTCGACCTCTCTGTCCTCTGGAACTGTTGATGGAAAGAACCACCAGACAGGCCTGTGGCTTACGCTGGCTCAGCTTGTCTGAGTGTGGAAAGCTAAGCAGGGTCAAGCCTGGTTATTACTTGGATGGGAGACCCCCTCCTCTAGTTTCCTGCATTAAACAGGGGGTTGGACTCGATAGCCTTGTAGGCTCCTTCCAACTCTATGGTCTATGAAATCTATGAATAAATCAGACTAAAAGTCTTCCAACATGAATAAAAGGTCCAGTGTGGCGTAGTGGTTAGAGTGTTAGACTGAGACTCAGGAGATCCGGGTTCTAGTCCCCGCTCGGCCATGAAACTCACTGGGTGACTTTGGGCCAGTCACTGACTCTCAGCCTAACCTACCTCACAGGGTTGTTGTGAGGATAACATGGAGAGGAGGATGATTATGTAAGCCGCCTTGGGTTCCTTGCAGGAAAAAAGGCGGGGTATAAATATAATAAATAAATAAAATAAATAGCAGAAGAACAAAATGCTGAAGGACTGATGTTTTATGTATCTGCTTCCATTCCAATGCCACAGGTGCCTTCATGCTAGTCTAGCCCATCACTCTGCTCAGCCTTGTTTGTCCACAAGAAAACGAGTATCTGTTATTCATCTCCATCATAAAGTTTGCTAGCAGGATCCTCCAGGATCAGCTGTAAATCTGGTTCATTTGTCTTTCCCCGAGATTACAGTCCTATATTTCTGCCCCAGAATTATGGTAACTGATCTTGGCCTTAAACAATGATGATCAATCATAGTGGCTCAAAGAGAGAGAGAGGGAGAGAGAGAGAAGGATGAATTATACTACAGATATTGCATTATTATACTTCTTGCCCAAAAGGCTTGGTTTGATAAATCCCTCATTCAGAAGAAAGCCAATAGCTGCAGTGATATTGCACCATTTCCCTCCAATAGCAGCTCATTGCAAAATGCCAGCTATTGTATGAGTAGCTGGCAAAGGTGATCACCACTTATTTTGGAGTTATTTATGAAATATTTGGGGGAAAGCTCTATTTCTTTGGGGATCAGGGAGAGTCTCTCTCTCTCTCTCTCTCTCTCTCTCTCTCTCAAAAACAAGAGCTGGTTTTCAAAAAGCATACAATTCTACCTAATGGGCAAGAAAGCCCACCCCCATATATGTGTGTGTGTGTGTGTGTGTGTGTGTGTGTAGAAAGCCCAACTGTAAAAGGAACACACAACGCACGCACACATTTCCCTACCAAGCTCTGTCTGCATAAACCTCTCCACAGGGGGTGGGAGGGGAACTAGAAGTGCTGGCTCTGCCAGACGAAACCTGCAGACCAATAAAGAAGTTCTCGGTCGGAATCCACAAAGGAGAGTTGTGGACCATCAAGAAGACAGGGCAGCCACTATGAGCTGTAAAGTACACCCCGGACCAGGAGACTTCATCTTTTCCCTGGACAGGCATAAGCCCACCTGCCACACAGGGGGCAGGGATAAGCCCACCTGACAGGCAGGGGGCGGGAGAGCGGGGAAAAGGTGGGGTAGAAAACCCCCGTGCACATCTTCTGGGAGTTGTTGGGAACACGGGTCGCTTCGGCAAGTTCATCCCCAGTGGTGGCTGGGATAAGCTGTTCTCTTCCCCGGATCCGGAGCCAGGCATGAAACTGACCAGTACAGAGTCTCTGGTCTAAGGTCACTGACTTTCCTCAATACGCTAGCCTGGGAACCCATTCATTGATAAAACTCGGAGATCACATCAGGTCATGTTGACGTTGTAGCATACCTAGAAAGCTATTAGCTCCGCTCCATTTAACTTGTAATAAATAAAAGCCTTATATGGTCATACAAAGGGCTCTGGAGTTTCCTTTTGCTGCGCAAACCTCCTAGTCAATTTCAATCGCTTGTACGGGCTGTAGCTCAGTGCCGGTTAACCTGTTAAGCGCCGAACTCACGCAGAGGACCCGGGTGCTGGTCCTCCACAATCTATATCCATCAATCAGAAAACAACAACAGTAAAATAAAATATAAAAAGCAAAGGTAACCATAACAAAAAAATAAATATGCATATTAGTGTAATACCTTTATTAGGTCAACTCTAAGATGACAAAAAATGGGCAAACTTTCAAGATCTGCAGAGCTCTTCCTCAGGCAAGATGTTACAAAAATGGGGTAGGGGTGGAATAATAAGGCGGGGAAAGGCTAATCTGATGTTGAAGTCATGATCATTGAATTTTGGGCTTCTCCAGGGAGGGAGGTAAGCTGGTGACTACCATCTGCAGCCAGCTTTTTCCCCTCCCTGGTGGTTCCCTGCTGGACTGGGGCCCTGCCTCTGCAGCAGCCAGGAGGAGCTGCCCCCTGGACTGATTGGGGAGTGGTGCCAGCTGCCCCAGCAGAGCCAACTTCTACATCTGCCGGCCTGCGGAGCGGGGCGGCGACGCCCCGGCGGCGACGTCCCCAAAGGGGACGATGCCAAAGGGGTCGCCCCTTGGGGGGAGCCCCTTGGGGGGTGGCACGAGGGCGAGGGCCTACCCCCCTGTCTGAGCTGGGTTGGGGTTTTAGGGATTTTAGGGGTTGGTTTTAGGGGTGGGTCTCCCGCCTGATCGGCGGAAGCAGGGGGGGCATGTGTTCATCTCAGGGAGATGATGGGGGGAGTTCCGGGGGGCAAAACATACCATTGTTGAGCGGCAGACGCTGGCAGAGTGCTAGGGGCAGGCCATGCCGATTAAGGGGAACAGGGGATCGATGCTTAATATCTATCCCTTGTTCCAGGCCTGCCCAGAGCCAAGGGATAACTGGGTGTGTGTGTGTGGCTCCTTCCCCACCCTTACATTTGCTGCTGTGTAATGCCAGGTCCGTTACCCAAAAAACATCTGTAATCCATGACATGATCCTGGATGAGGGTGCGGACCTGGCATGTATTACGGAAACCTGGCTGGACGAGGCCGCTGCTCCAACTCTGGCGGCCTTGTGTCCGGCTGGTTTCTCGTATGCCCAGCAGCCAAGGGTTGGGGGACGGGGAAGAAGGGGAATGGCTGTTATCTACCGGGAGTCCTTGGTCCTCACCAGACTCCCTCTCCAGGGAGACCAAGTTTATTGAGTGCATGTACTGGAGGTTGGGTCCAAAGGGCAGTCTGGGGATTCTGCTCGTGTACCGTCCACCCCGCTGCACGACAGACTCCCTGGCCGAGGTGCTGGAGGTGGTCTCTGATGTGTGTGTGTTGTCCCCCAGGCTATTGGTGTTGGGGGACTTCAACGTGCATTCGGGGGCTGCCCTCACGGGGGCACCTCGGGACTTCATGGAGACCATGGCTTCCTGGGAGCTGCACCCTGTATTAACTGGACCTACCCATGTAGCCGGTCATGCGCTGCACTTGGTTTTTGTTTCTGGAGAGGGGGGAAATTATCTGGAAATCGAGGGTATATCCACCCCCCCTTTGTCATGGTCAGATCACTATCTGGTGGGGTTGGATTTCTCGGTGCCACAACCCCTCAGCAGGGGTGAGGGACCTATTAGGATGGTCCGCCCCAGGCGTCTTATGGATCCGGATGGATTCCTGAATGCGCTTGGGGAATTGGAGCACACAAACGGTAGCTCGGTCGAGACCCTGGTGGATGACTGGAATGCTGCAATCACCAGGGCATTAGACCGAGTTGCCCCGAAGCGCCCTCTTCGCCTAAACAGAGCTCGCGCGGCGCCATGGTTCACTCCATCGCTGTGAGCTCTGAAACAAGAGGTGAGAAGGCTAGAGCGCTGATGGCGAAATTCCCGCTCCGAAGACGATCGAACATGGGTTAGAGCTGCATCTTCAGCCTACCGGGTGGCGGTGAAGGCAGCAAAAAAGAAATTCTATGCTGCCTCCATTGCGTCTGCAGAGTGCTGCCCCAGGAGGCTGTTCCAAGTGGTCCGGAGTCTGGTCAGTCCAGTCACTCCAGACCCACTGGAACAGTCAAAAGCCTCCTGTGAGGCTTTAGCGAAGCACTTTGCAGATAAAATCGATCAGATTAGGAGTGGGATATCGTACGTCGTGGACACAGGGAGTGAGCGGGAGGAGGCCAATGGCAGACCGGTTTTGTGGGATCGGTTTCGGCTTCTTCCTTCTGATGAAGTGGACAAGGTGCTTTCATCTGTGAGGCCGACCACCTGCTTGTGTGATTCTTGTCCGTCCTGGCTCATCATGAGCTGTAGGGAGAAACTGGGTGAGGGGATCAAGGCGGTGGTGAATGCCTCCCTCGAGGAGGGAGTGATGCCATCAGCCCTCAAGGAGGCAGTAATAAGACCGCTTCTAAAGAAGCCCTCCTTGGATCCCCAGGATTTAACCAACTTTCACCCAGTCTCCAATTTACCATTTCTGGGCAAGGTGATCGAGCGGGTGGTGGGTGCTCAGTTGAAGGCACACTTGGATGAAGCCGATTATTTAGATCCGTGCCAGTCGGGCTTCAGGTCTGGACATGAGACGGAGACGGCCTTGGTCGCCTTGGTGGATGATATGAGGAGGGCTTTGGATAGGGGCGAATGCTCCTTTCTAGTCCTCCTCAATCTCTCAGCGGCTTTTGATACCGTTGACCACAGTATCCTCCTGGACCGTCTGGAGGGGTTGGGCTTGGGAGGCACTGTATTGCAGTGGTTCCGGTCCTTCCTCTCTGGAAGGTATCAGAGGGTAGTTCTCGGGGAGGAGGCTTCGGACCCTCGGCTGCTCACTTGTGGAGTGCTGCAGGGTTCCATCCTCTCCCCGATGATATTCAACATCTACCTCAAGCCGCTAGGAGCTATCATCAGGAGGTTTGGGGTGCAGTGTCATCAGTATGCGGATGACACGCAGCTCTACCTCTGTTTTAAGTCCTCACCAAGGTTGGCCGTTGAGACCCTGTCCAAGTGCCTGGAGTCAGTGGCTGGCTGGATGGGAAGGAACATGCTGAAACTGAACCCCGACAAGACCGAGGTACTTCTGGTGGGGGACAAGGGAAGGTTAGGGGATGTTGACCTGGTGCTGAATGGGGTACATCTACCCCTGAAGGACCAGGTCCGCAGCTTGGGGGTCATTCTAGACTCCCAGCTGTCCATGGAGGCTCAGGTGTCAGCTGTGAGCCGGGCGGCGCTGTATCAACTCCATCTGATACGGCAGCTGTGCCCCTACCCAGGGCCGGCGCTACCACTAGGCCAACTAGGCAGCTGCCTAGGGCGGGTGGCTGAAGGGGGAGCACTCTGCTCCTGCCGGCCAACTCTTCCTCGCCGCCACCGGGACTGCTGGGTGACACGCTGCCCGCCTGCCGCTCGCGGAGCCCGGATCTGTTGGCGAGGCGGCCGGACGGGAGAGCTGCGGAGACGCCACCAGTCACACCAGGTCAGCGCGGGGGGATTGCGGGCAGACTCGGTGTTGCTTTCCTCGGCGGGGGGGGCGCGCCTCCGCCCGCCATCATGAGCCAGGGCGCCTCCGCCCGCTTCTCCTCTGGCTCGCCGCCCCGCCTGCTCTCCCACCTGCTCTCCCGGTGCTCGCCATCTAAGCCTCCGTCCCCGGGCAGGCGCAGGCCGCGCAGGCCGCGCAGCCGACATCGGGGCGGGGAGGAAGGCGGAGGCTCCGTCCCTTCCTCCCCGGCGCCTCCCGCGGGGATGCCCAAGCGGGGTCCTCAGCGGGTGCGGGGCAGGCGGCGAGGCTGGGCCCGAGCCCGGCTAGAGGAGGAGGGGAGGGGGCAGCCGCCGCTGCCTCGGGACCCTGCCTGCAGAGGGCGGTGCCGCCGCCGCCTCACCTCCAGAGCGCACGCTGCGGCTGCCCGGCCCACGGCTCCATGAGTAGCGTTCGCGCTCTGCCTCAGGGGTCTCATCTCGCGCGGCCGTCTGATGCTCATGCTGAGGGCGCCCGATCCGGGCCCCGGCGCCAGTGTGCTCACCCCGCGGTGAGGTGGACCCCGCGGGCTGCGGCATGGAGGAGGAGGCGGCGGCATCGCATGGCCCAGCGCCCGGCCGGGCATCCTGGACGGGCCCCGCTGAGCGCGCTGCTGCTGGCCGAGATGCTGCTGCTGCCGCTGCTCCAGGCCCGCAGAGGGCTGCTGGACGCGGGGGGGGGGCGCGCGCTGGGCAAGCAGGCGTTTTAGGCTGCTTTGCTCCGGAGCCCGCCCCCCCACCCAAGGGGGGGGCGCTAAATACCTGACTTGGCCTAGGGCACCAAACTGCCTTGCACCGGTCCTGCCCCTACCTTCCTAATCACCTGCTCCCATCAGTGGTTCATGCCTTGGTCTCCTCTCACCTAGACTACTGTAATGCGCTCTACGTGGGATTACCCTTGAAGACAGTCCGGAAGCTTCAGCTGGTACAGAACGCGGCGGCTCGCCTGATTAAGGGCAGCCGCCGGCGTGATCACATCACGCCAGTGCTTAATGAGTTGCACTGGCTACCAGTTGCTTGCCGAGCCGAATTCAAGGTGTTGGTTTTGACCTTTAAAACCCTACACGGCTCCGGCCCAGCTTATCTCAAGGAGTGCCTCCAGCAACATCAAGTAGGCCACTCAACAAGGTCTGCCACGGACGGCCTTCTCCTTATCCCATCAGCCAGAGCAGCCAGGCTGGTGGGGACTAGGAAGAGGGCTTTCTCTGTGGCGGCCCCCACATTATGGAACTCCCTCCCTAGTGACCTTCGCCATGCCCCCTCTGTGATGAGCTTCCGCCGTGCATTAAAAACATGGCTGTTCAGGCGGGAATATGGGGTGGGTTAGGTTTTTAATAAGAATTTTTTATATTGTTTTAATCATTATATTTTATTCTGTTGTTTTACTGTATTTTAATTGTACATCGCCCAGGGTGGCCGGGTGACCGGCCAGATGGGCGATTAATAAATATAATAAATAAATAAATAAATAAATAACCAAATAAATAAAATCATTGCCAGTGTCTTAAGATGAAATGTAGGAGGAGGGCTTCCAGTCATGGGGATCATCTTAGCTGGACCATAAAATTGATTCATATAAGACACAGGATACAAGAAGATGTCATTTTCCAAGAAAAATGCTGTGCTTGTGTTGATTAAGGGAAGGGTGGGCATGTGAGAACAGGGCTGGAATTTTGTGTCAGAGTAACAAAGATAGAATGGAACTTAGAAGGAAGATGTGTTCACCGCTTGCTTAGAGTTAGAGAAGACAGAAGACTGTCATTTTCAGTTGGAGCACACAGAAAAATGATCCTGATTAAATCTGGAGTTTTACTTTTGACTGACTGTCCTGCATTATACAACAGTGAGCTTTTAGCAACATTAGAAAAAAAAAGGTCCATGTACCGTATGTTCTGAAGACAGGTATCTGTCTGTACTGCTTGGGATATACTCAGGATGTAACCCACATCCTGTTGAGATCAACAATATATTTCCCATTGATTCTTGTCAATCAGGACTGCAGCCTTGATCTCCCCCCTTTTTTTGGGGGGGGGGGTATCATTGTCACCCTTATTAATGCCATAGTTTCTTTATTCTGGAAACAAACTCTTCCCAGACACGTGACATGACTTGAGTCTGCACAGTGGGATTTGAACTAGTGACTTAAGGACTTGTAAGCATAGATTCAACCTATGCACAACTACCCATGGCCCATACAGGGACCAAAGGAGGAAAGTGCAGGGAGAAAGGTCAAACTACTCAGGAATCTTCTCTACCCCAATAGTCCGAGCAACTAGGAGAACTAATCTTGCTTGCTATGGAAAGCTTCTGATAGATCAACACCATGACATTTGCAGCCTTAACCTTAGCCTAACCATAGCAACTTTGTATTGTGAAGCAACCAGACTTTTAATTGCTTAAAAATATATATCTTTCCTTTTCTTTCCGGTTGTATGGTTATTTATAATATAAACTTTTGTGGGTGATAAGATTACCTTTATTATATATCACTATATGTTTGCATAGGGATTGTAGTGAGCTCTGAACAATAGCACGGCTCATCTACAGCATGAAATGTGCTGCATTTGATTTGAAGCAACAACAGCAAAATTATTCATGTGCCAAGTTTCCCCTCTTGCAAAATTAATCTCTGAAAAAGATGGCAAATGCTGGCATTAACAAAGGTGATAGTCTAGATTTTATAGCTTGTTTACTGTGCTGCTGTAATTTAGTGCCTACAGCATGTGACTTCCCATTCATTTTAAAATAATAATTAACCATTGTATTTTCTGGAGGAATAAATGATTCCGTGTGTAACAACTTTCTCAGAAATACACTTTCTACTACTACTTCTTCCCTTGTTTCACCTATTCATTTTTAAGCCAGTTTTTGACTTTATCTGCTTCCCTCTAGGCAGATAAATATTTAGTTTCTATGGCATTGTATATATGCATGGTTCCTCCGCACCTCAGATTTGCTTGTAATTTATGTTGCAAAAGATACCTGCCTAAGCCCCAAGAAAGCATCATCAGATGCATTTCCCCCCCAAACAATGATAACCTTATGAAAACAAATACTGAAGCTGTGCAAAAATTCCTCCAGACGTTTAACTTCTGTTTATAAAGGTGACGATATTGTATTGCCTTTCATAGTACTGTTGTTGAATGCTTTAAATGTCGAGCTGCAAAGTGTTGGTGAATAGTATAGTTAACTCTAGCTCTATTCAGGTGTCACTGCTCCAGATAAGAGCAACATGGGAGTAGGGATGAGGGCTGTGTTGACTAGCCCCGCCGCTAAGATAATGTGTAAGAAGTAGCATTTCCTCTTGGCATCTGTGTGTATAGTGCAAATGTCTGTAGGGAGGGGACCTTCGTGCATGCGCTTGTACACACAAAGCCCTCCATGTGACCTGGAACCACAGTTGTGCAGGGATTTAGGTGTACATGAGAAGACCGCTGGCAGATGTTTGCACTGTATGTGTGGACGCCAGAATGTGAGCGGGGCCACACAGAGCACAACATGACGTCAGGGATGGGGCTAGTTGGCGTGGCCCTGCACCTTCCTCCCGTGTTGCTCTACATCAAGGATGCAAAACCTCTGCCCCCGAGCCTAATCTGCATGTGGCGGTTCCCCATCTGGCCCGTGGAGGTTTGGGCTCCCTCAGTGGGCCCCAACCTCTCTCCTCCTCAGGTCCCCCCCCCTCCTCCTCCTCCTCCTCCTCCTCCTCCTCCTCCTCCTCCTCCAGACCAGAACAGAAGCACCACTGTTAGTAGGTTGGATACACCACAACATTTTGTTGCAGCTTCCCTTGTAAATTACTACCTAATTACTGATATCATCTATCAAATAGTGAAATAATGAGTCAGCTAGCAAAAATGAGTGCGTGTTAGTTGTGTATACTGTACAGAGCAGTGTTCTCCAACCTTAGGTCCCCAGATGTTTTTGGCCTACAACTCCCAGCATGCCCCAGCCAGCATAGCTGGCTGGGGCATGCTGGGAGTTGTAGGCCAAAAACATCTGGGGACCCAAGGTTGGAGAACACTGGTATAGAGCATCCAGGGCTCTCAAGAACTGCTGAGATGATCAAGTGTGGGCTGCCAGATATTAAATGCCAGTTAACTGTCAAAGATCATCATCAGATTGGATGTTAGATATCAAGTGTCAAGCTTAAAATGCCAACAGTTGTCAAATATCAAGTACTGTCAGGTGTCAAACAAAAAGAGGTACAAAGTATCATATCATATAGCCTGTCAACTGCTATCAAATATCAGAGAACAAAATGTAAAATATCATTGGCAAAGAATGTAGGAGTAGCCATTGTGGATCATTCAGACCAAAGTTCTTTTTAGTCTAGCAGTCAGTTTCAAAACTGGTTATCCATGTGACACACTGAAGAAATTTGATGGAAATTCAGCCTCAGTATTCATGAGGATTGAGGGAGGCAAACTAAGATTATCCATTAAAGATCAGACATAACAATTAGTCTGACAGCACATGACTAGAATATTACCAAATTTATTAACACACTGGTAGTTTGGTGTTTGCAAAAACTGGATATAGTGGCCCTCTACTTTTTAAAATTCCAAAGAGGTTTTATGATTGAAAAATCAATAATAATAATAATAATAATAATAATAATAATAATAATAATAATAATAATCCATCCACAGAACATAGGCAAGAAAGGAGATTTCCATAAAGATCAACTAACACAATTTAGGGAAGAAAACTCCAAAGGATACTAAAGCAAGATCAATGTGGTGTCAGCATTACAATTGCTCAAGGTTTACCCAGTATTGTTGCCCAGATAAACACAATGAGTGATGTTTTTAATTTTGAACTTCAAAATGTGAAGTTCTCTATTTTTCCCCCTAAGAGGATCTCCTTGCTATGTTTTTTGGGTTTTTTTTGGGGGGGGGATTTGCTTTTCATTGGAAAACTTGAAATTATGACTACTGTATGAAACACTTTGATCCCCGCAACAGAATTCAACGAGATTAATTACTTAAAATTGAGTTGCTGGCAGAAGTACAGAGGGTGATTTTTGTCAGTACTAATACTTCATGACTAATCTAGTTGTCTTGTAATATTAATTAGCACAATGGAGATAGAAGACACAGGGAATGTCACCCTCTCAAAGAGAGAGAAAGGGGAGAGTGGGAGAGAAAATGTAGACTTGATGTTGCACAATGATTGCAGGATTAAATCAACCTACAGTGATGACAGCTTAAGTAATTAAAATGTCTTCTCTCCTTTCATTGTACAAAATATAATAATTTGTCTGCACCTCCCTGCAATTTTCCCCTTTTGATTTTTCTATTGGGTTGTCATGTAAAACAGATAAAAAATGAAAGCAAGACCACTGCTGGTGAAGTTTTGTTTCAGTTCACATGGCCTGGATCAGATGACACCTCTCCCCAATCTGGCCTGTACTCCTCCTCCTCCTCTTCTGCTTCTGCTTCTGCTTCTGCTTCTCCTTCCATCGTATGTACATGATGCTTTACAAAGAGCAGGTGTGACAGGTCCCTACTCTAAGGGGGTTTACAATCTAAAATAGACAGAGAAGCGACAGAGGAATGGGGGAACTGAGGCACAGGTACACAGGGGAAGAATACACGACAACTTCAATTGCACATACTTGGCTTAGGGAGCACTCCTATGGCCCCTAGGCAGCCTCTGAGGGACCATAGGATATTTCAGATTCCCTGATCTGAGGTCAGAGACAGCGCTCTGATTTCAGAACTGGGCATGGGAGCTCTGACATATGCCTATGTACACCAGTTGCTGGGGAACAAGGGCAGGAGTGTGCTGTTGCACTCATGTCCTGCATGTGGGGGGGGGCACCACTGAGAAGGCCCTATCTCTTGTTGCCACCCTCTGAGCCTCCCTTGGAGGTGGTACTCAGACGAAGGCCTCGGGTATTGACCGTAATGTCCAGGTGGACTCAGGTTGGGAGAGGTGCTCCATCAGGTATTGCATGCTTGGGCACCTGCCAAGGGCTGACACCCTTGACAAGTCCCCTAGAGTTGCTCCTCCTCTTCAGCATTGCAGCATGCCTCTTGCTTTGGCCCAGACAACAGTGATGGAGAGCAGTAAGATGCCACAGCCTGCTTGTTCACCGAGTCTCTGTTTGCCAAGCAAGCATTAGCAATGATCATTGAGAGGATGAGCAGCATATAGTGACAATGGTGGTGAGAAGTTAGACTCACTGAGGGAACAGGCCCATTGAGGGTGTCTTGCCCAAGGGCCCTCAGAAACCTGCAGCCAGCGCTGGGGACAAGGATGCTGTCTCCTGAATCCCTACAGGTCTTCCCAGTTCCACCCATCCTTCTTTCTCTGTGCCAGTGTGGCCAAGTCACTGCCAGTACTTTGGGTCATCATGACACCTGCGAGGGTGGCTCATAAGCATTTAGAACCTTTTTGGCAGTGTGATCCCCTACCTGGGGAGGCTGACCTGGCACTGGCTCTGTTGCCTTTTTTTTGTGCTAGATAAAAGACTTAAAACAAAATTGCCCAGCATTTTTAGATGCTATTCTTATGGGTGGTTTGTTTGTTTTTACTTGGCTTTTATTATTCATTGCTGTGCTGTTCTGCTATTTTAATATTTTACTGTTGTGTATTACTGCTGTTTTTAATCATTAGTGAGTCTCCGGGGGAACCCTTAGGGGTTGATGAGTGGCATATGCATTTATTTAAATAAATATATCATTCCACAGGTAGGTCCTTTCTCACACTGATGGTTCTATGCCCGGGCTGGGCCAGG
Source organism: Shinisaurus crocodilurus (assembly GCA_021292165.1). Taxonomy (NCBI): domain Eukaryota; kingdom Metazoa; phylum Chordata; class Lepidosauria; order Squamata; family Shinisauridae; genus Shinisaurus; species Shinisaurus crocodilurus. Next base: position 32,917,501 of record CM037876.1, read on the forward strand.
GCAGTGCTTGCAAGAGCCTGCAGAGGAAAACCCCCAAGTGGGCTTTTTAGGGTATGCATTGAACATTGCAGGCTTGGAACACAAACAAATGTTAGCATTTTGACCATGAACCAAGGGATTGATAAGAACAACCTATTGCTCTCCCAAGTCGCCAGCAGGAAATAAAGGGCTTGGGAAGGTAAAACACATCACAGAACCCCATGTTATTAATGTAGATTTATATCAAACTGTTATCACTCTCACATTGTTATGGGCACATTTGCAATACACAGAAGGATGCCATTATTAAGCTGGCACCCAGAGACCGGGGTGGCAGTAGCAAAGGAAAGAGAAGGAGAGAGCAGATATATTGCAAAATAGTAATTTCAAATGCACATGGAGGTGAAGGCAGAAAATAAAGCAAACCTTGTTAAATTACTCAGTGCGATTCATTTCCTCTCCGTCATGGGTAAAAAAGTAACATAAGTTTTGGACACACACTTCAGAACAAGGCTATAATTTCCTGTAAACATACTTGAGTGTGTGTACTTCTATGCTCATTTCTTGGATTGGGTCCAATTTAATTTCAGAGTGAAAAAAGGGTGGATCCAATAAAGTTGTTTGTAATCCAGAGCAGAATGGTTTAATGTGGAATAGACAATCCGTTTCTATAGAGATTTATTAGGAAATAAACAGTAGATTGAATTATAGTTCTCAGGATGTGGGTGAGGCATCCCCAATGACACTGTCAGTGCAATCCTATAGAAGTCTGCCATTGTTTTCAGTGGGGATTACTTGCAGCCGGAGATATGATCTTCTTTCTGACATCTTCTGGTTTGGGTCAGGGTGGGGATGCAATAAGGAAATGGATGAGCTGTGACTGACATCATGTTTCTGAAGCTGTAGTGCTTCATGCCACAATACTTCATGCAAGCACTATTTAGTGCAAGCAGTTTCACTAAACCCCATTAGTTCTGATCAGATTTTAATTTATCAGATTTTTTCCCTGGACATTTGCTAGATGTCAGGCTTCTCATCCCAGAGTCAAGTTCATATCATACAACCCGGTGCTCACAACATTAGGAAGTGAGACAGAGAGCTAACCACCTAACTGTCCTGCTCCCAGGCTGGCAAGTGCCCGGTCACGGCTTGGGTAGGCTCAGGGAATAACAAAAGAGAGCAACCAGAGTCTTACATGAGAGTACCAATATACTTAGCAGGAGAGAGCAGAGGCAAGGTCAAGGCATTCCAGGGTTCAGTTGTATCAAGTGTTGAGACCAGTCAAGGGGAGTCCAAAAGCATAGTCCAAAGGAGCAGCCAAGTTTAGGAGTCTAGTCTGGTATAACAAGGTAAAGCACAAGGTTTGAACACTGTTGTCTGCAGTGACAGGCTGACCTCAGCTGGGCCAATTTATAGCTGGTTGTAAATCAGCACAGCTGGTTAATTAGGTCAATGTGTTGCTTAAGGGAGGCCCCATGGAGGCGGTTCCTTTTGTTCTTTTGCTGCTTGTGTTTGAGCCTACGCCATTCAGAGGGATAAATTATCTCAGGCTCTGATTCCTGCATTTGGGGGAGTTCAGGCACAGCACGAGAGGGGCCAAGTGATGGCTCCAGGGGAAGGCTATCAGCTGGAGCCTCTAGTTCCTCACCTGGCTCTGGCTGGGGCCTGTTATGCTGGCTCTTCCCCTCCTGCTCTTCGTCCAAAGAGTCCTCCTCCAGGTAGGGCGTGACACTAACCCTGGTTTGCTTTGCCAACATGGGGTCATGCTCCATAGGATCAGGCTGTTGGCCACCATGAAGGGGTGTTTCAGGGCCATATATAAGTTGGAGCCTGGCTCCACTAGCCACTCTTTCATTCTGGGTTTCTTTTTCCTTGCCTGGTCTGCCTGCAGCCCCTCTGAGTCAAATTCCTGGCTCACTTGCAGCAGCACAAGAGTCAGGCAAGCAACTCCGACTGTGTGGCCTCTGAGCCGGCTGCATTTCCTGCAAGTATGATTGGCTTGGACATTACGTAGTTGGAGACCCCACCCAGGCCAGTCCTTGCACTGCTGCGAGCCAGCCAGGAGCCCAGCGCTCATGTCGGGTTGGAGGAAAAGTACGTGGCTGCATGCAGTGGCCCAGGCAGGCAAGGGGAAAAAAAAACTGGGGCAGAAGAGGAGGAGGTGTTGGGGGAAGAAGCTGTAGAACAAGGAGGATTTAGAGGAGGCAATTAATTAGCTTGGCCACAGTGGTACCTTCAGGGCTGGATTACTGCAATGTGCTCTATGTGGGTCTGCCCTTAAGGCTGGTTCAGAAGCTGGAGCTAGAGCAGAATGCAGCAGTTCGGCTGTTGTCAGGAGCTGCCCCCTTTCAGCATGCAACTCCTTTGCTGAGGGAACTGCACTGGCTTCCTATTCACAACCAGGCCAAGTTTAAGGTTTTGGTACTAGTGCATAAAGCCTTAAACAGCTTGGGACCAGGGTACAAGTCGAGAGAGAGCCATCTTCCTTACTAACCTGCCCGGTCACTGAGGTCATCAGATGGCATGCTCCTGGTAGTTCCACATGGACTTATGGCCTGACTGGAGTCCACCCGGAGGAGAGCCTTCAGTGTAGTGGCTCCATCTCTCTGGAACTCCCTGCCTCTGGAGGTCAAGCAGGCACTAACACTGTGTTGTTTTTGGTGCCTCCTGAAAACATCAGTATTTGAGGAAGCCTTCCTTGACTGGGCAGCCACAGTTTTATTGATATCCCATTTTTAACATATCATTTTGTTCTTTTATCTGTTTTATCTTTTTCTTGTTCACCCTCTGGAATCTGTTTAGATGTGAAGCAGTATATAAATGTTGTAAATAAATGCCTCTAGTGAGACCACCTGTGGCGTAACCCCACAATTCAGTTCCCTGGTGTTTATCTGCATTAGGTTTAGTGAGTATAGAATGTTGAACTGAGTGGGTGTGGTTTGTGATGTCCTGGAAAGGGTGGGGGGAGGAGTATATCAGGAGTGTTTGAGTGATGTCAGAGTCTCTGTGTGGGGAGTGTTAGAGAGTTTGGGGGTTGGGGAGTTAGGTTAGTCGGGTCGTTGTCTGTCAGGAGTTTTGAGAGAAATCAGTGCTTGTATGAAGAGTGAAAGTATTTAGAGTTATAGGGACTTAGGTTAATTACAAAGTGTTTGGTGTAGGCAGGCTTAAAGTTATTTTCTGGAACTAAGATTTTGAGAATTAACATAAACTTATATTTATTTTGTTTGCTACCCAAATCCTACATGTCAGTTTGGCATTATTAACATGCATTACTGTTAAATCTACACACACACACACCTTTGTATATCATAAATTTAAAATAGATCCTTAATGACCTGTATTAATCTTTTCCCTCATTGGGAGAGGAAGGGTTTCATTTGACCCTCCCCTCAGGTTTTTAAGTGTTGGTGCTTAGCCAGAGAAGGGTTTTATGCGCCTGGTCCTAAAGTGGAAGGGACCGTGTCGTCGCACCACCCTCTCTGAAGCCCCCATCCGCCCAGAGAAGGGAGATGGGGCAGGAGATTGGATCTGGACTAATCTGGACTCCTCCTCAAAGAGCGCTCCTTGAGTCAGCAGCTCAGTTGGCCTTGTTCAGCCCTCACTAAAGCTGGCTCTCGACTGAGTGGCTGCCTCAAGGAGCTTCATTTGCCCCTCGCCTTTCCCATTGAGTGGCTCAGTTACAAGCCACGCTATTTCACGACACCAAGACCAGCTTGAAGTGGTGCCTCCTGAAGCCTCCAGTGAGGGGCAAAGGGAGACAGGAGAGAGAGAGAGAATAGGGTGTGTGTGAGGCTGCATGTGTATGAATGTGCATGAGAAGGGTGTGTGTGCATAGGGGTCAGGCAAACACATCCGGGGAACTGCTTGCCTTGGCAGCAGTGGGGGGTGGTTCTGCCCACTTTGGGCTGTGGCCTTATTAGTGCTGGCATCTGCAGCCTCCTGTGTTCTTTCCCCCAAACCAATTCAGCCCTTGGAATTAAAGAGGTCCCCCACCCCTGCAATAAAGAAACATAAAATAACAAATACAAAACGAGAATATGAATCCATAGAATGATAGGAGGATGGAGTTCCCCCCTGCTCCTCCTGGGACGGTCAGAAAGGGGCTGGGGAGGGCAATAAAGGTGAGATCCTTACACCACAAGGCTACAGAGTTCAGGCGATAAAGACAGGAGGGTGGAGGATTATTGACTTGTTGTGAACGACACTTTCCAAGCCAGGGCAGGAAGGAGGGAGGGAGGGAAGTGGATTAGTGCCACACACACACTGGCAAAGAACTTGACATCTCATTCTGTTATGACTGTTATCTGAATATTTATTTTCTGGAAGATTTGTTGATTTGACCCATAGGCTGTTTTTGAGGCCCTCTCTCTCAGTTTTGTACCTAGAGCCCCACAGTTCTTGGGCACTCTGCCCAGGCAGCTTTTGATAACTGGCGTATTGTAAAATTCTGGTCTTCCCTGTTGGGCTTTCCATCAGGTTGTGGATAGCTCTCTGTTTTGTGTGCAGAATCAGATAAGAACATAAGAAGAGCCCTGCTGGATCAGACCAAGGGTCCATCTATTCCAGCATTCTGTTCACATGGTGGCCAACCAGACTACCTGTGGGAAACCCCACAAGTAGGATGTGAGTGCAACAGCACCCTCCCACTCCTGTTCCCAGACTTGGCACAGTTCTCTTGTGCTGCTTGTGCACACCATCTAAGCAGCTTTTCATCAATGTAATATTTTAAAATTCCTTTAGGTTTTCTATCATGCACAGGTATTTAATAAAGCATGGTTCTCAGCTAGTACCTTCCTGCCCTACTGCACATTCATAGGAACATAAGCCAATCCCTGAAGGATTACTATGGGTCCCAATCTTGCTTGCCCTTGATTTGTTTTCCCCTCAGCCTCATTTTATTTCCATAATGTCCTCATGAAAGCCACAGTAAAGTACAATAAAAGGTGCTTGTTCAGTATATATAAGCTCACTTTAAGAGGCTGCTTGAAGTTGAGGGAAAAGACCTAAAGGGCTGAAGACCCCCCCCCCCAGCGATAATAAAATTAATGTATACATTTGTCCATGTGCTTGTATACTTAATGAGATCTTCTTCCACATTCTTCTTTCCTGGAACCAGTCCTGGTCAAAAGCATTCACCACAAAGACCTTATCAACCCATTATAACTTGCTGTGCAGAAACGGACAATTAAGATAATGAAATCAAAGTAATGCAAACATGATTGCTTTAAAACTAGAAGCATTAATTTTGGGGCGAGAGAGATATTTGCATTTAATAAAAGATAAGGGACGTTGCATGTCAGGTCTTGAAGTGAAATGACAGTAGATTAGTAATTCAATAGAAAGCGATATTTATGCTCTAAAACTATCAAAAGGACATTGCTAAGGCGGAAGCAAACTAAACATCCAGATTTAATTCAAGTCATGCGATAAAATTGCTTTGATTTTAACAAGGGCACCTGAGCAGAATTTTAATATTTCATGTTTAATTGGCTTGGGAAAGCTTTGGCTGTTGAATTTTTTCATGATCATGAAGATGTTCCAAATAAGGGGCACCCTGCCTCAATAAAAGGAAATATATTGACCATGTTGAATTCAGACTAAGGGTTGGTTCCAGATTTAGTCACAGTAACTGAAGTCCCAGTGATTTAAATTGGTCTACTCGAAGTATGACTAAATTTGGATCCAACCCTAATGGTTGCAATCCTACACTCACTTACCTGGGATTAAGTCCCACTGAACCTTACTTCCAAGTAGACAAGTATTAGATTGCACTGTAGTTTGCTTGCACTTAATTCCCACTGCAATCAATAGGACTTAAGTTAGTCATGACTAACTTTTCACATTACAGTACAATCTTATATATGTCTACTCAGATGTAAGTCTCATTGCTTTGATTTTAGCAAGGTCACCTGAGCAGGATAGTCATATATCATGTGAAATTGGATGGGGAAAGCTTTCCCTGTTGAATTTTTCACTATCATGCAGATGTTCAAAGTCAGGGACACTCTGCCATATGAAAAGAAGAGATATTCAGTCACTTATTTGGGTTCTCTTGACATTTGAGGTATGGTGGGCAGTTATTGGGAAAGGGCCTTCTCAGTAAGTCAATGTGCAACACTTTTCCCATGGAGATTTGGTATCATTTTGGCACAGATGAGGACTTTTTGTTTGTTTTTCTCAGGCCTTTACATTTAATGGGTTGGATCCAGACTAAGTTAATGGCATTTAGTTTCCAATCATTCCAGTCAATGGGACTGAAGCTAGTCATGACTAACTTTTCACAAGAATTTCTATGGGCCCTAAGTGCAAGTAACTTACAGTGTAATCGTATGCATGTTTACTCAGAACTGAGTCTCACTGAGTTCAATGGGGTTCACTCCCAGGTATAGGACTGCAGACGCAAGCCCTAGTAAGGCATTCCATATTTGGTTTAGTTAACACACAAGGAGGAGGGAGAGTGCAGACAAACACACTGCGACTGCCCCCCTCCATCACCATGGACAAGGCTTCCACGTGAAAAGGGTGACTGTCCATTGTGAGAAACCTTTTCTGTCCCTGGAGGCTCCTCACACACACAAACTAGAACAGCCTTCCCCAACCTGATGCCCTCCAGAATACAGTGTTGGACTATATCATGCCCCTGCCCATGGGCAAAGCGTTATAGCTAGAAGTATGTGAGAGGAGGAGGGAGTGTGAGAGGAGTGTGGAATGTTGAGATGTCTGCTGATTGGCTGAGAGAGTGAGAAGGGGTGTGTGACGCCTGTTTTTTTATATATATATTTAAAATATATATAAAGTGCTTCATCAGCAAGTGCAAGCCAATCCTTTGGTGATGCCATCTATCCAGCTTGGCGGGACAATACTGGAAAATGTCGATCATTTTCTCTATCTTGGCAGCTATCTTTCTGTTACAGCTAACATCGACAGTGAAATCCAGCATCGTCTGAGCTCCGCAAGTGCCGCATTTTCTCGAATGAAACATAGAGTGTTCGAGGATCGGGATATTTGTAAGAAGACCAAAACACTGGTTTATGAAGCCATTGTATTACCAACTTTATTGTATGCCTGCGAAACATGGACTATCTATAAACGTCACTTCCACCTCCTTGAAAGGTTTCATCAACGTTGCCTCCGGAAAATCCTGCAAATTACTTGGGAAGATAGGCGAACAAATGTCAGTGTACTGGAAGAAGCAAAGACTACTAGCATTGAAAAAATGATCCTTCAACGCCAACTTCAGTGGACCGGTCACGTTGTTCGAATGCCTGACTGCCGTCTCCCAAAGCAGTTACTTTACTCCCAACTCAAGGATGGAAAGCGGAATATCGGTGGATCAATATAAGAGGTTTAAAGATGTTCATAAGGCAAATCTAAAAAAATGCAATATAAACATCGAAAACTGGGAAGCTCTGGCCCATGAACGATCTAAATGGAGGTTGGCCTTTCACAAAGGTTCCATGGACTTTGAAGAAGCCCGAGTGCAAGGTGAAAGGGAGAAACGTGCTAAGCGAAAAGCACGTCAAATGAATCCTTTACAGGACCATCTTCTATCTGGTAACCTGTGTCCTCACTGTGGGAAGCTGTGTGGATCTAGAATTGGCCTCCACAGTCACTTACGGACCCATCGCTAGAGTCTACACAATCTTCTTTAGAATCTCCTCCTTTTATCCCGGAAGACAATCTTACTCGGTCACGAGTGATCGCCTGATGATGATGATGACGCCTGTGTTATATAAACAGTAGGAGGAGAGTCTGAAGGGAGTGGGGGGGGAGTGAGTGGTTTTTTGTGAGAGGGTTGAGAAGTCAGAGTGGAGTTGGGAGTGGGAGGCCTGACAATTGGAGAGGGTTGAGAAGTGTGTGTGTGTGTGTGTGTGTGAGTGTGTGTGTGTGTGTGTGTGTGAGTAGAGAGAGAGAGAGAGAGAGAGAGAGAGAGAGAGTTTTCAAGGTTTAGAATCTATTAACATTATCTATTTCCCTACCCTTAATTGTAATTAAATAAACGTTTTTCCTTTTTAAAACTTAAAAAGAGTGGTCTGAATAAATTACCCTGAAGGGGTTGGTGGCAGCAGCAGAGGAGCAAAGAGAGTGTCGATTTTTGAAGCGCTTACAGAGGAGGTGTGCTGGACAAGGTGGAGGCAGAGGGAGGCCTGATGGGTGGTGGCAGCATCGGGATTTGACCACAGTACATAAAGCTTTGGGTTCAAAACACAGTGAGGTGTCCTGACAGACTGCAACTCCCAGCATTCTCAGTCATCACATCTGGAGAGCACCAGGTTGGGGATGGCTAGTCTAGAACCTTGGACAATCGGGGGGGGGGAGCCTCCCCAGATACAAAGGGCTCCCTGCTACAGACAGTCACCCTCAATGTTTGGAGGCTGATGAGAACAGCAGCGGAGGGTTTCAGTTAGCATGCGCATCCTCGCTCTCCCTCCTTGCCCTTGTGTGTCAATTAAAGCTGCATATGGAATGCCTGAATAGGGCTTTAGTGTGGATCCAACCCAAGTTGACCTGTTTTATCTTGGCTGGTGGTTTCATGTTTTTATTCATGCTGTACCAAATCCCCTCCTGGACTTTCACAATCCCTTCACTTCCCTGTGAAAGAAGCAGTTGTTATTTTCTGCTTCCTTCGCAGAGTTAGTGAGAATTTCAGAGAAAGTGCTTAGAGTGTAGTGCTTAAGGGCTTACCTTACTGTAACGAGGTGGCCAAGGCATTTGTGCGCGTGCTCTTCCTTTTTCAACCTAAGTCCCATTTTCCTGTGCTTTGCAGCCTCCCCAGCTGCTTGTGCTTTCTGAAAAGCTCCCTAGAGGACTTAGCCAGGACTTCCTCCTTTGGGCTTTCAGGTGCTGCTGCCTATTGAGGGCCTGAAAACAGAGTAAGGTGGTGGTGGTGATGGTGGTGGTGTCCTTTTAACTAACTAACAAACAAACAGCCTTAGTCAGCTTTTTCACCCCATCCTTCAATTTTTGGATGTTATTTCTTTTTGCCCCTCTACCCCCAACGAATGGTAAAAAATAAATAGATTGAAAAATTCGGCACAGCACTAGTTTTTATGCTGCTCTTGTAGATTTTGCTGCTTTCGTTGTATTTGTGTATATGCTTGACTTTGTCGATTGCATTTTGGAGTTTTGTAAGCCACCTTGGGAATTTGAGGGGTGGGATATATACTTCCCTATAAATCAATCAACAAATGGTGGGGACTCTACCTTCAGACTGCCCAAACTCAGGTGTTCAACAGAACCAAATGCCAAGAAATCCTGCCCACTCTTTACCTGAAGCAGGATTGTAGCATCTAGACCCAATCCCAGGAATGTTCATTCATAAGACTCAGTAAGGCTTGCGCATAATAAAACTTTTTGCTCCTATTTATTTTAATGATGTTTAATTGCACCCAGTGGCGGCGGAGGCTGGTGGCTCCAATGTCAATGGGGTGGTGTATCCACTCCAGGTTTTAGACTGAACTTTTAAAAAAAAGCTATCCATGGTTCTGAACCCTAGCCACAAATGGATGCAGCACCATGGATAGCTCCTTTAAAGTTCAGACTGAAACCTGGAGTGGATACACTGCCCCACTGACATTGGAGCCACCAGCCTCAACTGCCCAGCATTTCTTGCCTGGATTGCACAACATTTCCTTTCATCCAAGACATCTCTTTTTAGAAGCCCATTGGGTTTTGTTTCATTCAGTGCTATTATATAACATTCAGATACCCTAGGGCAGTGTTCTCCAACCTTGGGTCCCCAGATGTTTTTGGCCTATGACTCCCAGCATACTGGGAGTCGTAAGCCAAAAACGTCTGGGAACCCAAGGTTGGAGAACACTGCCCTAGGGTTAGGAACTGGCTGGGGAATGCTGGGAGTTGTAGGACTGACCCCCCCCTCATCTAAACATGCATAGGATTGTGCCTTGAAGAGGAAGAAGAGGAAGATTGTGCCTTCTTCTTCTTCTTCTTCTTCTTCTTCTTCTTCTTCTTCTTCTTCTACCGGAGGTTGGACATCATCATGGCTAGACTGTCTAGCCACGATTAGCGTAATTGGAAAATATAATGTGATGGTTTTCTGTTGTCTTCCACATCGCAGTGCTCCAGCCAGTGACATCTTGCCCACAGTTTTCCACATCATCCCTTGCCTTGGTCTCCGATTGGTACTGACACTGCTGCCGCCCAAGGTCAGGTGGAATTTAGAGGCACTTTACTTCCTCAAGGCTCCACAAGCCTCCTGGTCAAGCTCCTCTGCCCGAAGCCATTTCCTTTCCCAGGGGACGGGTTATTTACTGCCGCCTGAGACTTGGCACAGCTGAGGTATGTGGTGGCAGCGGTACTCACCAAAGTCAGCCCATCAGCCAACTCCTCTGCGGTCTTTAAGGTAGAATATGCTGGCATTTTTAAAAATCTTTGGTCCCACCCCTTTTGCCTTTGGACCCCCACGCCCTCTGCCTTCAGCCCCGCCCACCGCTGGAATGCAACTCCAGAGGGATTATCTGGAATTGAATTTCAGACCTTGGGCCGAAAGGGGTTTCCTGGCCCTGAGATACCCAGTGTTAGGGGTCGCCATTCACTCCGTTCAAACCTGCAAATTGGTTCCAGCATTAAAAAGAAAAGAAAAGAAAAGAAAAAAGCAGCTGGTAGAAATAGAAGCCAAATCCACTGGCTGGGAATGATGGGATTTGCAGTCCAACACATCTGGAGGGCACCAGCTTGGGGAAGCCCGTGTTAAATCAATACGCACTTTCTGCATGGCAGGCTTCTGTTCAATGGCCATAGAGGGGAGGGGGCACTACACTAGGCAGGCAGTGACCATATTAGCCGAACCATTTTGGATTTGACTTGTTTGGTGCCTATATGGCAACTGTTTTTGTAACTAAGGGCACAATCCTAGGCTGGCTGGGGCATGCTGGGAGTTGTAGGACTTTTTTTTCCTGTCTAAACACGCATAAGAGTGTGCCTTAATCTGGCCAAAACAAACTGCTTGCTAGAAGGAAAGGAACACCACAAAAGCAGTTCGACACTGATAGATGTTCCGCTCCAAAAGGTTTACGTCCTTCAACTATCGTCACCCTCCGGGCACCCGCGATACGGTTTTGTTCAATTCAGCGCTACATTTTGTCAGAGTCCCCAAATGTTGAAGCTTGTTGTTAGTGCAAGTTTTTCCTCCGGCTACCACTACCCTTTCAGCGATCACAGGGTCAAAGCATAAAAGCACACACCCCCCTTTATTTTTTAAGCCTGCCATTCACACACACAACAAATGTTTCAAACGGATGTTTCTCTTACCTGTTTCTTTTGAGGTTCCGGTTCCCACACATTGCCTAGTAGCTGAAGTTCCCAACAGCTGAATGAGTTCAAAGCAGGTCATGATGATTCCTGTTGTGTTTGAATGAGTTCCCAAGGATGCAGGCTCAGCAAGCGCCATCCCGGATTGCAACCCAGAAATGTTTCTCTGTTCCTTTCAAACGACCCCAGTGGCTGGGGCTTCTCCTGCCTGTTAGTTCCCTATTCCCTCATGAGGAATGATGCCCAAATGTCAAGTAAGATAGCTGGTGGAACGGAGTCTGAGCAAGGGAGAGACCGCTCCACCAGCTATCTTACTGACATTTAAGCATCATGTGCTGTCAGCCCTAGAAAGTGCTCTATTAGGGATCTCTTGCCAGAAACAGTTTCCAGGGTTCAAAGATGAAACACGTTTGAAACTGAGGTACATTTGTAGCATAGATGCTCATGCCCGCTCTTTGTCAACGCCCTACTACAGCGGGGGTGGACAACCTGTTTTTATTTTAGTTTTTTTTACAGCTCAACAAAGGAATGAACCAAAGCGGTGTACAATACAAAAACACAATGCTGAAACGCATTGAGATACAGTATAAAAATGGCAAAGTTTTACTATTTTGGCATATACCTATCTAAAAGAGTAACCAGTGGCATACATATGCTGGAAAAGCTTGGGTCAAGGAAAATGTTTTTAAGGGTTATGGGCAGCCCTACTGGACTGCGCCCTAAATTGCCTTTCAAAATACAATATTTTCCAAAGGCAGCATACAAAAATAATAAAATCCATTAAAGCACACATCAACATTAAAATAATAAATAACAAACCATAATAAATAGGAGGAGCAATAAAATCATTTCAGTAGCCATTCTACCATAAGATCTAAAAAACCAGAGCCACTAAGAACAATATATGATAGTAAACCCACAAATCTACCCTCTTCATTAAAAGCAGTCTTTTACCTTTTCACCTTTCTCCTCAATGCAACAGCTGTAACCGGGGCCAGTCCAGAATAACTTCTATTAACCAAAACAGAATACCAGTCTTTCAAAGATTTTACAGACCAAAATGAAAGCAGCAGTTGGGTACTTGTAACACTCCTATTCTCAAAATCAGGATCACTGCTCGAGCCTATCCCACACCCCAGCCAGGGCTGGCATCAAGGGTAGGCATGACTGGGTACCTGCCAAGGGCCTACACCCCAGCAGGGGCCCACTGACAAGAGCCCCCTGGACTTGCTCTTTCTCTTTACTGTTGCAATCTGCTCGCTCACCTTCCTCTCACTTTGGCCCAGGCAGCAGTGGTGGTGAGGAGCAGCAGCAGCAGCAGCAGCAGATGCCACTGGCTCCTTGCTCACGGGTTCTCTGCCTGCCAAGCAAGCAAGCAAGCAAGCAAGCGGTAGCAATGATCATTTGGAAGGATGAGGAGCAATAGCAGCTGGTGACAATTGTGGTGAGAAGGTAGACTCACTCACTGAGGGAGGGGGTCCATTGAGGGTGTCTTAGGATCATAGAGTTGGAAGGGGCCTACAAGGCCATCGAGTCCAACCTCCTGCTCAAAGCAGGGAACTAGAGGAGGGGGTCTCCCATCCAAATAATAACTGGGCCTGATCCTGCTTAGCTTTCCTCACTCAGACAAGCTGAGCCAGCGTAAGCCACAGGCCTAAGGCCCTCAAAAACCATCTAAACTCAGTATTGTACGCTCAGTATTGTACGCTCAGTATTGTACACTCAGTATACAGTAGTGGACTGCATACTGGCAGTAGTCCCCTCAGAATCCCAGGCAGGAATCTCTCCCAGCCTTGTTGCTACCAGAATTTTTTATTTTTTTTAAACTAGAGATGCAAGGGATTGAACCTGGGGCCTTCTGCATACCAAACATGGTCCCTCCCAATCTGATCTATGTTTAATCCCTGTAGTTTGTCTTAATTCCTTGGGACAGGTATACAATTAAGGAGTTAGAATGCAAAACCTAGCAGTGACTCAGACAGGAGATGGCCCTCCTTGATCACTGCTGAGCGATGAAACGAAGCCCATCACATGGAACCTCTCCAGTCGGGATGGACAAATCTGTCTGTTTTGGTTTCTCACAATTCCTCATTTTCCCAGTCTTAAATTGAGAGCCAGTGCTGCGTAATGGTTAGAGTGTTGGACTGGGACTCAGGAAATCTGAATTCTAGTCCCCAAGCAGCCATGATTTTGGGCTAGTCACTGACTCTCAGCCTAACCTGCCTTACACGGTTGTTGTGAGGATAACATGGAGAGGAGGAGGATAATTATTATGTAAGCCACCTTGGATTTCTTGCAGGAAAGAAGGCGGGGCATAAATATAATAAATAAATAAATAAATAAAAATAGGTTCATCCTGAACATTGATAATCCATTAATTTTTTTATGTTTGCGTGAAAATCTGTAAGCAGTTTCGTACACTTTCCCCCTAATGCAGTGTTCTCCAACCTTGGGTCCCCAGATGTTTTTGGCCTACAACTCCCAGCATGCCCTAGCCAGCTATGCTGGCTGGGGCATGCTGGGAGTTGTAGGCCAAAAACATCTGGGGACCCAAGGTTGGAGAACACTGCCCTAATGCGTGCATTTTTGTATGCATTTTGCTTGACACACACATTTATGCAAGGAAGTTCTCTAATGTAACGCATCTTTTAAAATTTTATTTCCCCTAATATACACATTTTTTTGTATGCATATTTTGATTGGAGAACTCTATTTCCAAAATGGAATGAAGCGTGTATTTGGAAGGATAACGGAGTTTCTGCTCGCACAGTGGTTTGGAAGTGTGAAACAAGGTAAGTTTGGATTACAATGCAAACTGAATTAATTTCTCCCCCAGCCATAGTCTCCAGTCTTTTTTATCCTTCCTGCACAGTTTCGAAATGAAACCATTGCTTGCACTCCCACAATGGTTCTAAGAAAATCATTCCAGCATTTCATTCTTCCAACAATTAGATACCTGTGGTTGATCATGGACAGTTCACATGACCCAATTCAATTCATCATCTCTTTTAATGTAAATATAGCAATGCAATGAAAGCCTCACAGCACATGTCAAGGGCTGGTTATTACGTGCATTGACTTTAGGTCTGTCTCCTGTTTAATGAGTTTGACTGGCTGAGCTCTAGGAAGATTGTCTGCAGCTGCGAATAGGGATAAAGATGCAGCAAATGGAAATTTTGAGCAATACATTTTTTCAGCTCTTTTAAACTTTAGGGGGGAAAGGATAATTCAGCTTCCAGATTTGGGTGCACTAAGAGCAATTAGCTTCCCCTCAGGCTCAGATGTGATAAGTTCATGCCAAATTTGCCTCTGCTTCAGTTCAGTCCACCTTTCAGAGCAGTCATGTTCCATATTAACCACCTTCTTAAAAGCTGAGGCAAAGTAGATTATTTGACACATATCCACACTTCAATATTTATCAGGATCATTTCCTCAACAACAGGGCCGGCCCTACCATTACATAGGCTCATGTGCCCGCATCAGGCAGCGGAGCGGGAAGAGCAGCAAATCCCCCTGCTCTCCCCCTGGCCCGCCAGGAGGGCCGGCCACTTGCCTCCCCGCTGACTCCAGCGGCTGTTCTGGAGAGCCCCACCAGCTCTTCTCCTGCTGTGGCATTTGCCGCAGCAAGGGAGCATCTGGCAGGGCTCTCTAGAGCAACCTGTTGGGTGTGCAGCCACTTCTCCGTGCTGTGGGTGCAGGGGCTTGCAGCAACCGAGGCCTCACAGGAGGTTGGCGAAATGACTGCAAGAGTTTGGCCGACCACTTGGCGATAGTTTGACTTCTTGCGGGCGCTCAAGGCAGGAGCGGCTGGGCCAGCAGGAGGGAGAGAATGAGAGCATGGGCGGATGGGCAGGTGGGTGCGGCAGTGTGGGGGTTGCGGCAGCATCGCCGCCTCATTTGAGGCAGGAAGATACGTTGGGCGGGGCCTGCTCAACAGGGACCAGTTCAGGAAGAAATCAGTAAGAGCACAATCCTATCATGGGTGACACTTGACTTAGCAACCTTAGGAAGTGGTTTAAGAGCTGCTCTGCTCTCAGAATGATACGAAGTTGCACCGCTAGTGGTGTGGTGGAGCCGGGGCTTACAGGGATGCAACGCTGGCACTTTTTGACTAGCAGGGATGCTGACGTCATCTGCCACCCCCCTCGGAATCCCCCGTTCCCCCTCTGAGCTTAGCTACAATCTTCACAGTAGCTTGGGGGAAATGATTTTTTTCCTAGTGACAATATATTTTATGTGTTGTTACATTTATATCCCACCTTTTTCTCTTCAAGGAATCCAAGGCAGCTTACATAATCCTCCTCCTCTCCATTTTATCCTCACAGTAACCCTGTGAGGTAGGTTAGGCTGAGAGTCAGTGACTGGCCCAAAGTCACCCAGTGAGCTTCATGGCCAAGTGGGGACTAGAACCCAGATCCCCCATGTCCCAGTCCAACACTCTCACCGCTACGCCACGGGGGGGGGGTCCTCTATATTGTGCCCCGTTGTAATGCAAAGAATTCTAGGGGTGGCAATTAAGACCCATCCACCAGGGGAGGCTGGTGACTCCTATTTTGGTGGGGCTTCCTTTTCCATTACAGGCTTTGTAGGTTTTATTTGGAGCTCCATAGGATCTATCCATGGTGGTGAACCTATTTTGGGGATGGAGTTCAGCAACATGGATAGCTCCTATGGAGCTCCAAATAAAACCTACAAAACCTGTAGTGGAAAAGGAGCCCCACCGAAATAGGAGTCACCAGCCTCCCTTGCCATTCACTTAGTTTACAAAAGACCTGGTCCCAGGAGATGAAAACTCCTAGAACTGGATTGTTGATATGGATCAACACAGCTGTCTGCATGTTTTGCCGCTCCCTGGAGCTGTTGGCCTGGGGACTGTCGTGATGAGTGCCTGCACTTCAAAACTTACCACTGCACACCGGCAGAGCAGGCAAAAACTAGGAATGGATGTGGGTGTGTGGTGACGAGCATGGCATAGTTACACTTATACCACCTCCTGCCTCCCTTCATTCCAACAGCATCACGGTGGCACAACTCTACCTCATGTCAAGGGCTGGTGAAAGTATTTGGGAGATGCTTTCGTTCTGTCAGTAATTGCAGCATGGGTGGGCAGGGGGGGATCAATATTTGTTAGGATCACATTGAGGGAGGGAATACGTAGTTCGATCTGCTCTTCACATGTGCTGTGGTCCCAATTCAAAATGGAGCTCCCGCACTTCCTGTTACATTTTTCAGAACCTCACACAGCAGTGCAGGCAATGGATTTAATGTAGTCGTTAGTCCCTTAGTTTCACCTTTCTCACACCGTGCCTTTCTTGCAATGAGTAAAATGTCCCTTCTGTGAGAAGAAAAACCCTTCCTTGAATTGTGGATCCAACCTATTGATTCTACGTACCGCGTCCTGTTTTATTTGATCACTGTCAATTGTACTGTTGATATATAACATTACTGCTCCTGTCTCGCTGTTAACAGTACGTTCCCTGCAGTGCAATACACTCATCAATCCATGTATCCTTGACATGTCTATTACTCTACAGGGTTCCTGTTATTAAGGAACGATCTCCTTTTGTTTTCCACCTACCAAGCAAGGAACCTGCGTGTTTTGCTTAACGATGGAGATAGATCTGGGTAGCAGCCAGTGAAGGCTGGTGGCTCCAGTGTCAGTGGGGTGGTGTATCCACTCTGGGTCGCAGTCCGAACTTTAAAGGAGCTATCCATGGTGCTGAACCTCGCCGCCAAGCCCAATAGGTTCAGCACCATGGATAGCTCCTCAAAAGTTCAGACTACAGCCTGGAGTGGATACACTGCCCCCACTGAGATTGGAGCCACCAGTCTCTACTTGTGACAGCTGGACTTTATATTTAAACATGTGTCCACTACCTCCTCCCACATTCCGTTTTAGGACTGTGATGAAGGGTACTTCCAGACCAGACAAAAGACGTTGTGCAGCTGTTCTGTCTTTTCCTCCTTAACAGATTTTGTTTTAATGTGGAAAGAAATCCACATGGGAGGGCTACAAGGGGAAGGCAATGACATCTGGACCCCCGTAAAATGCCATGGATGAGGTGGGGGCAATTTCACAATAAAAGCGTGGATTGGAAGCGCCAAGTGACTAAATGTAGACTCCATGGCTTTACAGCAGCCAGCCCTTTTCCTTTCCCACTTTGCTTTTGTTTACCGTCTGGCCTGAGGGAGGGCTCAAAAGCTTGCATGCTATTTTATGATATTTTGGTCGGCCTAATAAACGTATTGCCTTAATATAGAATTTGGATCTTTTTTTGTCTGATGGCCAATATATGGCTATCTTTGTTTTTTGAGTTCCTTCATTTTCTTATCCATAAAACAAAGGGATTAGTTTTGGAGATCAGAGAGATGTTGAGGGATTTTTTTTGGCAGCGTGTGTGTGTGTGTGTGTGTGTGTGTGTGTGTGTGTGTGAGAGAGAGAGAGAGATAATATTTCAGTATTGTTAGCAATAGCCTCAGTGACAGCAAGCAATAGGAAAGCTGTCTTCTGTATGGTCAGGCTATTTGTCTATCTAGCCCAATATTGTCAACAAGAGCCAGTGTGGCGTAGTGGTGAGAGTGTTGGACTGGGACTTGGGAGATCCAGGTTCTAGTCCCCGCTCGGCCATGAAGCTCACTGGGTGACTTTGGGCCAGTCACTGACTCTCAGCCTAACCAACCTCACAAGGTTGTTGTGAGGATAAAATGGAGAGGAGGGGGAGAATTATGTAAGCCGCCTTGAGTTCCTTGTAGGAAAAAAGGCGGGGTATAAATATATTATGATTATGATTAACAACAACAACTCTGGCTGGCAGTGACTTCTTGGGGGCTTTCCCAGCTCCTTCTCCCTGAGATGCTTCTAACTGGAGATACCATGGGTTAGATCCAGATTTAAGCTGGATCAGCTGCATTGGCAGAAGCAGATTTCCCCACCCCCTCCTTCCTATGGCAGCTCCTCCAGCCCCCTGAGAATGTTACACAGAGTGTCAAGAGACCCTGCTGAATGGGGTTAGCTGTGGTATGGGAGGGGATTGGGAATCCCCAAAAATCTGGCAGAGAGAACTTCTGTGAGTGGAGCCCTTCCTCTCGAGGAAGGTCCCTTCCTCTTGAGGAAAGCAGATCCTGGATCTAATCCCAGGGATTGAATTTGCTACCTTCTGCATGTGAAGCATGTGCTCTACCACCAAGCTATGATCCCTCCTCAATATGCTATGCATTTATAGTAATAAAAGAAGATGTGTATTCATTTATTTATTTATTTATTTATTTATTATATTTATACCCCACCTTTTTTCCTGCAAGGAACCCAAGGCGGCGTACAGAATCCTCCTCCTCTCCATTTTATCTGTCTGTCAGCACCATAGCTCCAAGCTCCATAGCTCCAAGACTGTGAAACCTAGACACCAGAAACTTGGCATGCATACTAAGAGGAGCCCAGGGGTGTGCAGCTTAGCTTGGGCATATTGTTTTTAAAACTCATTAATTTTAGTTAATTTAAATGTGTCCATGTGGCTGAAATCTGCAATGACCTTTTCCATCACTAGGGGAAGACCTCCCGAACCAATGCATGGTTTTGCAGTCAATGCGGTTTGAAGTCAGGGGAGATTAGTAGGCCGAGGGACAGAGTTTTACTCCTGCACCCTTCTCTTCTGTTGGCCAGCCTGCCCACAGGGGAATGGAGTGGACAGATCACTCACGTAGGGGCTATTGGGTGTGCCATGGCAGGGGCTGTCCCTTGGGGTGCTAGCAAGCTTGCCTACACTCAGACAGGGTGGGCACAAGGTGTCCAACTCTGACAGCTGGTAAGTTTGCTTGAAGGCTTCACTATATCAAACTATGGGTTATTCCAACCCGTATGAAATTGGGTCCTTTGGTTACTTTTAAATAGATGGTGTATTTTGGTTATTATTTATTTTAGAACATTTATACATCACTTCCCATTCTAAAAATCCCCAAGTGGTTCATAACGTAATACAAAACAATATATCATTAAAAGCATAACAGCATTTAGGTAAGTTAATGGTTGGGAAAAGCCAGGGTAAGCAAGGATGTTTTTAGTACTCTTCAAAAGCACATGATGGGTGGTGCCTGACGTATCACAGAGGGGAGGTTATTCCAGAGGGAGGGTGCCACCACAGAGAAGAACTGTTGCCATGTTGCTGCCAGATGGGACTCCTCAGGGTGTAGCAAGGCCTCCCTGGAAGTTCATAGTGGTCTAACAGGTCCATATAGGGTTGTCAAAGGACATAAAATTGGCATGATATTTTGCAAACTAAGAATGGCTCATGGATTAATCTAACCTTCTGTGAAATTATTGAAGAAAAATATTGGTTATCTATATTTATATCTGTAGTCACAACTAGAAAGCCTCTTCCTTACTAAGAAAGAGATAATTGGGAGGATTCATTTCCTGCATGAACATAAATAACGAAGACCTTGAGTCTTGGTGTCTTTCAAATCTAGCAAAGCCTCATCGTACCATAGAAGCAGAGAAATTGACATCATCGATGGCTACTAATAGAAGAACTTAGATGTAATTGAGTGTTCCTACATTTGCAACAACGGCTCTCATGGTGCTCCATTTAAAGTGGGATCAGGTGTTAAACAGGGATGTGTTATCGCCCCAACATTATTTGCCATTTTCATCGCCATGGTTTTACATCTTGTCAAGGGGAAACTTCCCACTGGTGTGGGAATTATATATCGAACAGATGGAAAGCTTTTTAATCTCAGCAGGCTGAAAGCAAAAAGTAAGGTAATTACAACCTCCGTTGTGGAACTTCAGTATGCTGATGATAATGTGGTCTCTGCACATTCAGAGGATGATCTCCAAACTATCCTAAATGCTTTTGCAGAAGCATACGAAAAACTTGGTCTCTCACTTAACATCAAAAAAACCAAAGTGCTTCATCAGCAAGTGCAAGCCAATCCTTTGGTGATGCCATCTATCCAGCTTGGTGGGACAATACTGGAAAATGTCGATCATTTTCTCTATCTTGGCAGCTATCTTTCTGTTACAGCTAACATCGACAGTGAAATCCAGCATCGTCTGAGCTCCGCAAGTGCCGCATTTTCTCGAATGAAACATAGAGTGTTCGAGGATCGGGATATTTGTAAGAAGACCAAAACACTGGTTTATGAAGCCATTGTATTACCAACTTTATTGTATGCCTGCGAAACATGGACTATCTATAAACGTCACTTCCACCTCCTTGAAAGGTTTCATCAACGATGCCTCCGGAAAATCCTGCAAATTACTTGGGAAGATAGGCGAACAAATGTCAGTGTACTGGAAGAAGCAAAGACTACTAGCATTGAAAAAATGATCCTTCAACGCCAACTTCAGTGGACCGGTCATGTTGTTCGAATGCCTGACTGCCGTCTCCCAAAGCAGTTACTTTACTCCCAACTCAAGGATGGAAAGCGGAATATCGGTGGTCAATATAAGAGGTTTAAAGATGTTCATAAGGCTAATCTAAAAAAATGCAATATAAACATCGAAAACTGGGAAGCTCTGGCCCATGAACGATCTAAATGGAGGTTGGCCTTTCACAAAGGTTCCATGGACTTTGAAGAAGCCCGAGTGCAAGGTGAAAGGGAGAAACGTGCTAAGCGAAAAGCACGTCAAATGAATCCTTTACAGGACCATCTTCTATCTGGTAACCTGTGTCCTCACTGTGGGAAGCTGTGTGGATCTAGAATTGGCCTCCACAGTCACTTACGGACCCATCGCTAGAGTCTACACAATCTTCTTTAGAATTTCCTCCTTTTATCCCGGAAGACAATCTTACTCGGTCACGAGTGATCGCCTGATGATGATGATGATTATGTTCTCATACAAATAGATGTTCTTGAAATACAGATACATTCCTGTTCTTGGAAAACATACATTTGAAACCCTGTGGGGGAGTGGTTGGGCTGTGTGTGTACATGATTTAGAGCAGGGAAGCAGCATCTGGGCAAAGGATTAAATGTCCAGTCCACTTGCTTCTCTTCTCTAATCACCCATTCCTATGGCACAACACATCTCCCCATCCCCACTCTGATTGCTACCCCTTTTTTGTTCACCAATATTTTATTTTTAAAAAATTGTTCAGAGCCTTAAAAAAGTGCAGTTGGGGGTCAGTTTTTTTCCTGGCCCTTGAAAATTATGCATTTTTAAACTTTTTTTTTTTTTGTGTCAGTCCTTTGCAGGTGCACACTTACAGCTACAAGTATCTGATATGTGGTCTTGCCTGCTCAATTTCCTTGTCTGTTGCAGCTGTCAAAGGGAGGTCAAGGTGAGACTGCATATGGGCTAATCTGCACATAGTTACCAGGGTCTAAGTGCCTAGCTCTCAATGGAAAAGCACCAGTAAGGTGCAAAAAACGTGCAAAAAAAGGTGCCCCCAAAGGGAGTGGGGACATTATCACCCCCTTGGCAATGTAATCATCTCAATTGTAAGTGTTGAACCGACACTTCTCAGTGCCCTTCACCTTTCCAACACTTCCCTGAGTCTCCAGCTACTCCAGAAAGGGGAGAGATTAACTCACCCCACTTTACTGTTGCTTCGGAGCACTTACTGCTGTGGTTACTGTGGTTCCCTGACAGTTCTAAAAAAAAACACAGAAATATACACAAATGTAATGGCTGGGAATTAAACGGAGGGGAAATTTGCACACCTGCAGTAACTGCTCTGAAAAGGGTGTGTCGTGTGTGTGTGTGTGTGTGTGTGTGGGAGTAGCTACAGACTCCTCCCCCAAAATAGGTTCACCCCATGGAGCACCATGCATAGCTCCTATAAAGCTCAAACAAAAAGATGTAATGGATAATAAGGAGCCCCACTGACACAGGAGTCACCTGCCTCCCCTGGCTATGGATGCATATGCAACAATTCAACATTAGCAAAATGTGTATATTGTTGGGATACCTCCAGATTCAACCAAATGCTGTGCGATAGGCGTGCTGTAAATTCCCTTCCTACATGGTATGGTGCCAATGCTGGTTGATACCCAGTGAAACAAATGTAATTTGTGAAAAGACAGTGGTGCTAGGCTGCTGACTGGGACTGGCTACAGAGAACACATCTGGCCAGTACATAAACAGCTACACTTAGTGGTGCACTTAGGTAATGTTAGACTCTGGACTTAATGGTCTGACGGAAGCCCTTTGCTTGGGCTTAATGGTTTTACAGCCTCCTGCCCCCCCCCCCACACTTTGGATTGTAATGTGTATTATTTCACTTTCTTTAAAATGTGGTAAGCCAGCCCTGCTGTGTTTTGGAGGCCCTCCTGCTCGTTCTGCTGAGTGGGTCCCTAGTGTTCTGACCCAGACTCCTGTCCCGATGGCACCACTGGCACCACTGGCTGCTGGTCTGTTCCGGAACTCAATTCAAAGTGCTGGCTGATTCCCATAAAGCCCTCAATGGCTTGGGCCTTGGCCACTTGAAGGATCTCCATCTTCTACATGAGCCTGCCTGAATCTTCCATTCTTCACTAGAGGTTCTCCTCTGGGCTTCCCCGCCATCTGGGGTATGGCAGGTGGAGACTGGAGAGAGGTCTTTTTTTGGTCATGGGCATGGCACCTTGTCCATGGAATGCTTTGTCCATGGAATGCTCTACCCAGGGAAGCTCATCTGGAACCAACCTTCTTGTCACTCCTTTTGCCTCTAGTTATTAAAATTAAAAAATATATATGCCCTAGAATGTTTGCATGTTTTATCACTGATTTTAGTTTTATGTTATAGTTTTTATGGCAGCCATCCCCAACCTGGTGCCCTCCAGATGATTTGGACTGCAACTCCCATAATTCCAGCTGGCATGGCCATCTGGAGGGCGGCATGTTGAGGAAGACTGTTTTATGATATCAAGAGAGGAAGAGGCATGAAAGCATGTAAGAAGGGGTGGTTTAAACCTCTCCATCCCTGTGTGCTGAGATGGAGGGAAACAGAGAGAGAGAGATTATGTGCACATGCACACAGAGGCCCCTGACCTTTCACCCATCAACCCATGTGGCCCTCAGGGTCCAAAAATTGGCCCACTCCATATCTATACAGATAAATGATTTTGAGAGATACACATTTCCCAAGGCCTTTTGGACATTATGCATAACAGAGAATGTACAAAATCCTGTTGAGATATGTACATTCTCCCAAGGCCAGTTGGAGATGATGCATAATGGCTGGAGAATGCACACAATTCCCTCTTCATGAACTGATTATATGCACATTCTCCATGTGGTGCGTGCATGTGCACAATGGCCAGTTGTTATGCATATTAGCTGTTCAAGTCACATTAACCCTAACATATGCATGCTTCATGGAGAGAAAGCATTTCTATGACAATCTGATGCAATAACCTCCAAGGACAATCCCCCCCCCCCCAAAACAACACCACCCTAATCTGTTTTGTTGAATGAATTCTTCGCATTCACAGTGTTAGGATTAGTTCTAGGCTAGGGTTAGTAGTTCCTGTGAACAGTTCAGTGAACCATTAGTGTGAAACTGATAAATGCCACGACTGCCCCAACAACCATGTAAAAGAAACAGAAAAAGGATAATTCCCCTCGAGTCACATCAGAAATGTGCATACATTCCTTTCGTATGATAGCATGTTTGGGACATTTAGGAAACACAATCTTGCTGCAGGTCATAGAACACAATTGAAGATGAAACTGAGGACATTTCAAAGCAAAGCAGCTCTTACAGAACTGATCACTGATCAGTCCCAAAGACATACAAAGATAAAAAGCTCTGTATTTTTGAAAAAAACTACAGGATTTTTCTTGTTGGTGAATGTTGCCATTTTATTTGTAAATGGCACAACTTAGTTTTGGATTGAATGACAATATCAAACCAGTTATAAATAACCCAGTTTTCCTGGAGCCTCTGAATAATAATAATAATAATAATAATAATAATAATAATAATAATAATAATAATAATAAAATTTCATTTCTATACTGCCCAATAGCTGAAGTTCTCTTCAGCATTTCACAAAAACACAAACCACAGATACAATAAAAACAGCACGCACACACACCCCAAATACAAAATTTAAGAACAGTTTAACAGCTAAAAACAATTTTAGTACAAACTAGAGCAGTAAAAGCAGCTGACATAAATGCCTCATCATGCCATTAAACACCTTTAAATGCCAGGGGGAAGAGGGCAGTCTTAACCTGGCATGGAAAAGATGACAGAGTTGGCATCAGGAGGGCCTCAGTGGGGAGAGCATTCCAAAATCAGGGGGCCACAACTGAGAAGGCCCTCTCCCTCATTGCCACCCTCTGAGCTTCCCTCAGAAGGTGACACTTGGAGGAAGGCCTCAATGCTGATCATAGTGTCTGGGCAGATTCAGGTCGGGAGAGGATGCTCTGCCAGGTATTGCAGTCCTAAGCCGTGTAAGGCTTTATATTCTAACCTTGGGCTGGATCACAAATATAATTTATTTGTTTCCTTTACATCAGAGCAGCAGCACTTATGGATGGACACAACTATCAGTTCTGCTTTCTCCTCCATTTGCATTTTTAAAATCTCAAGTTCTTTCCTTCCTGGTCATGAAGAAATTTGCAAATTTTGGTAAGTTCTTATCAAAAAATGAACCAAATGCCATTCTCACCCATCTGCACCAGCTATTGCTCCATTGAACTCAGTGGGACTTATTGTTGAGTAAGCATTAATCAGATTGGGCTGGATGTCCCATTAATGACAATTAAATTGATCTTACGCCATCACTAGCATAAGTCAGCTTGAACAGTGGTCCCCAACCTTTTTGGCACCAGGGACCGGTTCCGTAGAACAGTGTTCTCCAACCTTGGGTCCCCAGATGTTTTTGGCCTACAACTCCCAGCATGCCCCAGCCAGCGTAGCTGCCATAGAAGACAATTTTTCCACGGACCGGGGGGGGGGGTTTGCCCGACCGCTCACCTCCTGCTGTGCAGCCACGGGGATGTATCTGAGAGTCTCAACGGGGCTGAAACAAGTCAAACTCACCCCGCTCGACCCCCCCCATGACTCTCTGCAACTTACCTGCTGCCACTCAACCCAAACGTGCCGGGGAAAGGACCTACGAGGTCCCCGGCGCGTCACTTCCTGGTTCTCTGGCGCTAGCTCTTTTTACGTAAATGCCATGGTGAAGTACCTTAAAACGGCCGCGATTTGCTAAAAAACATCAGTGTGGTGGGAGAAAGCAAAAGTGACAGATTTGTCTATCCAGGCAGAAAATTTTGAGTGGTTAGCACTTAAAAGTCTGGGTTTGCATCCTGTGTATTCAACCATGTCTGTGGTGATGAATTATTGTTGCCACCTTGTTGTTCTGACAGGATCCTCATCTTTAACAGCTAAATGGCAGGCTGGCCCAGCCTGGCCCTCTTCATGCTGGGGATAACTGTACCTATTGAACGTGGCCAGGGCCAATGGGTGAGAATTTAGTTTTTGACTCTGTTTTGGATAAGAACTTAGCAAAATTCACATCCCCCCCCCCATGACTGAAAGAACTTGAGATTTTAAAAGTTTGAATTTAAGAGAAAACAAAACTGACATATTTGTCCATCCCTAGCAAGGACAGTCCCACGTGGGGTGCATTCCAATTAGGGATGATAAGAAAGTTGGAATGGATTCAAATGAAATTGGATTTCTGTGACTCCAACCTGCGGATTTTGCAGCTGACTGGCTTTTTCTGAGTCTCACACATTCTGTGGACTTGCAGACTGGTTTTTTTTCTTTTTTTTACTTTTGGGGAGGATTTGTGCAATTGAGCACTTGCTTGTGCTGACTCCCATTTGCAAACAAACGGAGTTCTCCTACAAAAAATCTGAGCCTGTCAATGAGCAGACAATGGAACGAAAGATGCCTGACACTCCGCAGAACACAGGCAGAATGGATTCAACACATTCTGTACATCCTTCCTTTCAATAGCCCAGTTCTGAATTCAAGTAATGAGGTGAGCAGTTGCTACGGCAAAGTCAGCCATTTCTTTTATATACTCCTCATTTTTACAAGTCTCTGGATGTTTGCCAAGTCATTTTTCACAAAATCCTGTTGGCCCACTGATGCGTCTCACTGGATATTCTCTGAAGAGATTAGCTGCTTTACCTAGTACACCTGAGATCCTTCTTAGGGCATAAGAAGCTATATTTAGGAGGGCTTGACATTCAAGCCAGTCTGATTGCAACTGGCCAGCTGAGCACAGTCTTCAGGCAATTTCAACTTCTTTAGCCTCTTCTTCCTGTGAAAAAAGCAACACCGTCCAGATATATTAGCCACGAGGCCTGCCGTGTCCTTATGCTGTGAAGAGTGCCAAAGGGCACTGTATTGAGTTTATACGGTTTAAGTCTAGGAAGCAAGTGACCGATTTTGCCAAGGAAACAAATCTGATCTGCTAGGGGCGAACACAAATAATCAAGATGAACCCTAGGTTTACAATACAAGGGCAGGAAGTAGGTGGTTCTGCAAAAAGAACACTCACCATCAGTCTTGCTTCTTCACTGAGAATGCTACTAGGACATGTGTTACGTTAACCCAGGGGTAGGCAAAGTGGTGCCTGCGGACACCTATGTGCACCTGGACCCCTTCCTTGGTGCTTGCCAAGGTGCCCTATACCTCCCACTTAAAAAAAATAAACAATACAAATAACACATTTTCTTACTGGCATCTGGGATCACTTCTAAGCAAAGGGCCTCCAGCTGCTGCCATCTTCATTTTCCAGGTATGCCTCTGGGCTACATGATGGGCTCAGAGACATTCTTAAGAAATGAAGATGGCGGGTGGCTGCAGGCCAGTGCTTTCTTCTGCACTGTGCCCAGCCACCAAGAAAAAGGGAAAGAAGGAAAATGCACTGAAAACGAGCTGAAATGCACTGAAAGGAGTTGTTCAGTGTGTTGTGGTTCAGATCCCACCTCTGCCTTGTACACAGTTGTTTGGACAGTTTACTTGTCCTTTGTGACTAGCTATGCCTCCCATGGCAGCCATTTTGTGGTGGTGTCTATGACAGTTTCTCAAATTGCCAGATGTGTCCATAGGCCCAAAAAGGTTGCCTACCCCTGCTTTATCCAGATACAAAATAATGTACTTTGAATGCTCAGATAATGTGATCTTCTTCCCAAGGAAGAAGAAAATAGTGTGCAAAGCACTGATCATCTGGAATGGCCCTTATTCTCCTCCATGGGAATTTTTAGCTATACTAAGCTCCATTGCTCTCCTTTGAAATAGGTAATAACAGTTGCCAAGAATTGGACCGGTGCCTGCATGGGAGACCAACTGGGAACCAACCTTGGGTTCCATCATGAAAAAAAGGTAGGATATAAATACAATCCTTTTTCACATGGACAGAATCCAAGGATACTTAACATATGGAGTGGGGTTGTGCTTGCTCTCCTGTTCACCATACACTGACCATTCAACTCCTCTACATGTTGAACTTCTCCACATTTTGAACACATGAAAATGACTAATGAAGAAGAGAGAAGAAGGGGAGAGAAATGTTGCCTACAGTTATCCTGGGACTGGAGGGTAGAGGGAAGCACACTCTGGCTTCTGCCATCAGCCAGGGAACCTAGGGCCACTGGAAGGCTGCACTCCCTGCTTCCCAGGCATAACATCCGGCCAAGGGGGAGGCTAACCTGACCAGAGAAGGAGCAGTAACCGGGAGCTCGCTTCCTGTCAGAAAGCCAAGGACACTCAGCTCCAACTGAAAGTTGCCCTGGGACTGCAGAAGCACCCAAAGCCAAAGTACACCTAATGAATCCTCCATTAGCGGACAACTTATTTCTTTCTTAACTCAGTCAGTCTGTTTTAGGCTTTGAGATAGATTTTATTTCTCAATGAGCTCTGTTGCTACAGACTAGTACCATATTTAATACCATATTCAGGCAATGGTTTACTGTTATGATAGTTATTCCTGTTTTTAGAAAGTGAAGTTATGCTTAATAATAATAATGATGATGATGATGATGATAATAATAATGTTGTTGTTGTATTGTATGGCAATTAGCCCCATACAAAGGGAGGTTGAAGATATCGCCAAATAAAGCAGTTTTTTGTCCAAATGCCCATAACATATTGCTCAAGCAACAAAATTATTTCTTTTAAGGCATATAACTCTACGGGACAGGAAAATGAACCAATGAATTTAATCACATTCATTGAAGCATATTAGACTCTATAGAATTCTTTGTAAATGTATTTAATTAGCTGCATATCAAAATCATTACCATGGAAACACATTATTTTTATTTTCTAGCAAGGGGAATGACTAACTGAGATTATTATAATAATAATCAGGCATCTCCAGGGTTTAAAAATAGGGTATAAGAATCATGATCATAGAAGACTGAAATCTGAAGGTGAAAAGTAGTTCAAAGGTGAAGGAGGAAAAGCTCCCTCCTGAACAGACTGATAGAAAGTTTTCTCTGGAAAAGTTTGTTCCAATTAGAAAATCTGTTGTTGTTTGGGTGGCTTGCTTAAGAACTCAGGGAATAGGGGAGGATTTAGGCACCTTAAATGGTTAAAGCAACAATTGAGCAAGTTCCATTGAACTCAATGGGACTTACTTCTGAGTAGATGTGTATAGGCCTGCACTGTTAGATCTGAAATGATACAGATGTTCCATTTAGCACAGGAAGGCAAACCAAGAAACACAAGATGCATGTATGAAGTTTGAAGGCTTAAATTACAAGTATATGACAGGATGCAACCAAAGCAAAGTCCTCTTATGTCCCATGGGCCCAGCTTCAGCCCCTGGCATGGTGGGGCCAAATGTTCAGGCCCTGGGCCCTTGAAGGCCCAGTGGAGCTGACACCAAGATGTTGCTATGGGCCGGGTGGTTGCACTGCCTGCTACCTTTCTCTCCACAAATGTCTCTGGGTCCCACCCGTGTCATAACAATGTTTTGTCAGGGACCAGAGGCATTTGGCAGAAATATTTCACTGCTGGGCCCTAAAAAGAAGAAAAAGTCCAGTGTGACTCCGCCCCCCTTTAATGGCCCAGTACTGAGAGAAGCACTGGGCTGAGTGGCTACAGTGGCCTCTCACTGCCACTTGTTCTTGCTGCTGCCCGCCTCAGCCACCTAATAAGCTTCCCACCCAGGGCACCTGCAAGGGGAGGGGACCCTCTGAGCCCCCTCAAATGTGGCGCTGGGCCTGGAGACAGAGTTGCGCAGATGCTTGCATCTCTATAATTAAGATCGATGGGGCTTAGAAGTGTAGAATTCTAGTTGGATTGAACCCGTGACTAATAATGTTGATCCTTCAGTAGAGTTGAGCTGAACGTGCCTCCCTACCATCACAGCCCCAGTATGAGGCATGGGCAGTGGGCTGGAGACATTGGGGAGTGGGCTGGAGAAATTCTAAAACGTTTCAGGGCAGGGCACTGAATTGCTTGTAGCAGAGACTTCTCCCCCCTTTGTCCTTTAAAATAACAATTTTAAATAATTGCTGCTGTGGCAAGTGGTGGCACTTGGAGGGTGGCTATGTGTCCTACTTTACAGGGGACAGTCCTCTATTTGCAGTGTTGTCAGAGGACTGTCCTCTGTTTGAAGGGCTGGCCAGTTCAAGACCAGTTTCAATATAGATAGAGGGCAGTATTCAACTGTATCATTCCATTAGCACAAATCATGTTGTGCTAGGGCAGGGCTCTCCAACCTCGGGTCCCCAGATGTTGCTGGCCTACAGCTCCCAGCATACCCAGCCAGCATGGCTAATGGCAAGGGATGCTGGGAGCCAGGACCGGTGCAAGGCAGTTTGGTGCCCTAGGCAAGATCAGATATTTAGCGCCCCCCTTCCCACTTGAGAGCGCTGTATTTTTTTTCAAGGCGTTTCTGGCGCCCCCTTTAGCCTTGCGCCCTAGGCGGCCTAATGGTAGCACCAGCCCTGCTGGGAGCTGTAGTCCAGCAACAACTGGGGACCCAAGGTTGTGGAGCCCTGTGCTAGTGGAAACTAGGTTCAGAACTAGGTGCCACTAGAGAAGAATCCAACTAAAGTTTCGTTTGTGCAACTGGCTTTGCATTCTGCTTGTGCAACCCATTGTGCAACCAGTTATACATAACTCTTGTGCGCTGCATTGTGCCACCCGTTGTGCATTCTGCCTGTGCAACCAGTTGTGCAGCTGCTTTGCACTTGTGGTGTGACCCACTGTGCAACTGGTTGTGCAACTGTTTGCACAACCAGTTGTGTAAGTGTAATGGGCAACCACTTGTGCAACAGAAAGATTCAGCAGTGCTCCCCTAGCACTGTTTGAGTTTGCAGAATGACACCGTTGGATACTGCCCAAACAACCCTAAGAAGGGAGACCAGTGGCCTTGAAGTTGCCCATCAACAGTTAGCACCTGAACAGCAGACTGAGCAGGCACACAGGTTGCCTGGTCACAGACATCCCCGCTCTGGTGAGATGTACAGTAATGCCTTGGATTGCAAGTAACTTGGTTTGAGAGTGTTTTGCAAGACAAGCAATTTTTTAAATATTTATTTAATTTTTTTTGACTTGATATACAAGCGACGTCTTGCAATACAAGTACTGTAGTACGGCTTAAATAAAAAATCTCTGTACAATTTTTTTGGGGGGGATTTCGTTTTGATATAAGAGTGTTTTGGATTACAAGCACATTTCCGGAACGAATTATGCTCTCAATCCAAGGCATGACTGTATTGTATTTCCATTTGAAGTGCAGCAATTGTTTCTAAATGTGCACCTATACATATAAATTATTATATGCAAATTTTATGCAAACCTGTGTCCTCCGTTGTCCTCTTTTTTAGTGATGTGTAAGTGGCCACCTTAGGTGGCAGTGGCACTCCTAGTGTAGTCTGGTGGCCATTTCCTTCCACAATGCCTCTGTGGAAGGACACTGCACATCCTTCCAGGGGAAAACCCCCCAGGGCTAGCCCTGTTGCTCCACTGGGGGCTGCCACCCCCACCCCCCATTTTGTTATGCTGTGCTAACCATTTTCTTCCTCTCTCTTTCTTTCCTCTCCTACTGTTGCCCATTCTACCACTTTTCTCCTCTCCTCACTTGCCTCTTTGTCCCATCTCTCACTCCGCTTCCTGCTTCTGCTCTCCATCCTCCACCTCCTTCTTCCTGAATCTTCCTCCTCTTTGCTTACACACAGCCAAGATTCATCCCACTAGCCTTAGAAAGCCTGTTTTGTGACCCTTTGTTTGGAATGGAAGATATGTATTGGAGCAGGATGAGTCATGCATGTGCAGCATGTATGCACAGTTTTGTCAAACTGCTTTTTTGGTTATTTTTGCATCATGTTCTGGCTTAATTTTTTGCACTCGAGTGTACCTCAGGTACACTTTCCAGTGGTGTGCTAAAACCCTCCTTTTGTGCATAGGTGGCCTCATTTTGTCTACAAAATGATTGGCACAGGGCTACCAAGTTCAGCATTAGAGGAAATGATATAGCTGATACAGAAATGATGGTGATTGGGAATCCCCGCAGAATGGAGAAGGCCAGATCGCCCAGGATCCACATGATCTCTCTGTCCCTTGTAGATGAGGTTCACAGTTCGAGAGATTTTGTAGTCCTCCTCCTGCTTTTAGAGCCTGAGGGAGTAACCAAAAAGTTTGGTTTTAATCTATTTTATTGTTAGCTTCCTTGAACACCATTTTTTCCCCAGTGGAAAGGCAGGAAATCAGTCAGTCAGTCAGTCAGACAAACAAACAAACATAGAGGTGCTTTCTGTCAGCTACATCTTCTTCATAAACTGAAGAACTCACTATAAACTCACTTTACCTTTTGGTAGGGTGAAGATTTCACAGCTGCTGTACCAGTTCATGTAACCTCAAAGGAAGATTACTGCAGCTCAGTGTATGTTGGGCTGCTTTTGAAAATGGTTCAGAAACTTCAGGTGCTGCAGAATATGGTAGCCCAACTCCTGAGCATGTATGACCAAAGCTCCCCACACCCTGCCAATTGGTGCCTGGGGGCATTTCAAGCTGCTGATTCTTACCTACCGTATTTTTCGGACCATAAGACGCACTTTTCTCCCCCCAAAAAGGAGGGGGAAATGTCTGTGCGTCTTATGGAGGGAATGCTATAAAAAAACCCAAAAAAAACCCACCCCAATGATTTATTTTTCCCTACCTTCTTCTGCGCGCCTCAAACCGGTCCGGCGTAAGAGCGGAGGGCTCCTGGACGGAGCGGGGCAAGGCCGCCCATGCCTGCCACAAACTTTGCCATGGCGGCGGCGCCCCCCCCAGCAGGGACTTGGGCGGGCGCAGGGCCAGCTCTGCTTCGCGTGGCTCCTGCGCAGAGCGGGACAAGGCCACCCACTCTCCCGAAAGCTTTGGCGCGGCGGTGGTGCGGTGCTAGCGGCGGCGCCCCCCCCCCCACGACAGCAGGGATGCGGGCGGGCGGGCGCAGGGCCAGCTCTGCTCCGTGCAGCTCCTGTGCAGAGCGGGACAAGGCCGCCCGCTCCCCCAAAAGCTTTGGCGTGGTGGCGTGGCGGCGGCGGCACCCCCCCCACGACAGCAGGGACGCGGGCGGGTGGGCGCAGGGCCAGCTCTGCTCCGTGCGGCTCCTGCGCAGACCGGGACAAGGCCGCCCGCTCTCCCAAAAACTTTGGTGTGGCGGTGCGGCGGCGGCACCCCTTCCCCCCCCACGGCAGCAGGGGCGCGAGCTGCGCAGAGCGGGACAAGGCCGCCCGCTTCCAAAAAACTTTGCCGCGGCAGCACCGCGCCGCCCCTGCCCCCCCCAGCCCGGCAGCAGGGACGCGAGCGGGCGGGCGCAGGGCCAGCTTTGCCGCGGTGACTTCCGGAGCCCATCGTCCCTGCCCCGCCCACCGGCGGAAGAGTGGAGGCCTCCTGGGTAGAGCAGCGCAAGCCCCTGCCTCCCAGCTGATTCCCCCCCCCTTACCAGCTGATTCCCAGCCGCTTGATTCCCGCCAGCACAACTCCCAGCCAGCCGCGCTCTCATTGGAGGCGCCGCGGCCGAGGGACGGAGGGGGGCCGGCCAATGGACAATGCTGCCGCCGCCACCAACACTGAAATCTTGTGGCAGCGCGGGCAGCAGATGTGGGTATTATTACCCTACTGCTTTAAAATGATCCTGGAATTACGGTATGTAAGAATATCCTATCCATTATTGGGAGGGAAATGTGAGTTGTACCATTTTGTATACCCCACCTTTTTTCCTGCAAGGAACTCAAGGTGGCTGGTACTGGTAATCCTAATCCTCCTCTCCATTGTATCCTCACAACAACCCTGTGAGGTAGTAACATTATAAACATTTTATAAACACAGTACTAAATTAAAGAAATTGCTTAGCCACTACACCAGTGCTCAGTGTAAAGCTGGCAAATGTACTCAGAGGCAGGCACCTCTTATAGG
Organism: Shinisaurus crocodilurus; assembly: GCA_021292165.1. NCBI lineage: Eukaryota > Metazoa > Chordata > Lepidosauria > Squamata > Shinisauridae > Shinisaurus > Shinisaurus crocodilurus. The sequence goes on from CM037876.1 coordinate 32,951,058, forward strand.
CTGGGATCTGCTGGTGGATCACTGCCTGATTTGCAGTAGGCCAGTCAGAGCTTTCTGACTCACAATCACTTAACAACAGCAACAACAAAAAGGCTTTTGGGTGGTGGTGTCCAAAATTAGGTTGCTGAAACTAGGGAAGCTAGGGAAAACTAGGGATGGGTTTTGGGGTGAAAGCACTGTGAGATCACTTTAGAATGGGGGAGAAAACTGCACAAAAGTTGGGAAACCACCAAGCGATTGGTGGTTGGGGACATAGTGGTGGAGCCAGGAGAAAGGAGTGCAGCCATCTATGGAATCCAGCTTTACAACATAACGCGTCACTTTCTAAACAGGAAAGGATTTGGAAGGTCCTTTGCTGAAGTTGCAGCTTGCTCTGAGCTTTGAGCACAGCATTGGCTGTTCTTGGGCTTCAATGTCCTAAGATATTGCAGAGCGTATTTCAATTGCTTTGCCATTTTAAACTGTTTCCTGTTACTCTACGTGAGGGATCTGCAGGGCTCGACGCTACCTCTTACTGAGTGCCCAATGAGTCACTCATGGCATCGTTGGTTTTCCCGTGCATGCCAGGGTTCCCAAGCCATTGCAAATGGCAAGGACAGAGCAGCCATGGATTGATGCCGCCAGCCGCTGCTCTCTGGCAGCTTGCTCCATCAGCCAAAATGAGCATCACCTGAAGTGGAATGGGAGTGAAGGGGAGCGAGGAAAAAGCAGGGGAAATAAAGGGAAGGCAGGAGAGCAAGGAGGGAAGGAGCTGAGGGAGGAGAGAGAACATCCAGGAGAAAGGACAGCAGAGGAGCAAAGCAGAGATGGACCGAAAGAAAGGCAAGAAAGGAGGATGGAGGGGGGAGGAAGGAACTTGGGAGAGTCCCAGAAAAGGTAGACTTACTTGTGAGGCAAGTGCAACAACCGAATGGGGTGAAGGGTTATGTCACAGCCTGTTGAAGACAACTCTCCCTGGAGAACCTGCTTCCTTGGAGGAAAGAAAGGCTTTCCAACCTCCTGGCATTAACCCTAAACCTTGCAGGATTGACTGAGCCACCTAGTGGGCCAACTATTGGGAGCGGGAGAAGGTGGAGGCTCAGACAAGACAGCCTATTAGAGGCAAAGCAGCAAGGGGAACTCTACGAGAGAGAGTTGGCGGCACTAGGCTTAGAGTGCAGATCCCTTCTTCGAATATTGCTGTGGCTGAAGATTGTTTGTTTCCCACGGAGGAGGAGAGCCATTCCTTGAATGTCAGAGACTGTTCTGTTATTGTTTATGGAGAGCTAATTCCCTTTTGTGTTATAGTTAAATGGACTGCCAGTGATTGTAACTAGGACAGTCCTCCTCAATAAAATCTGTCTTACAACACTTACTGAATGTGGCAAGTCTGATGGAAACAATGGATCAAGGGGGTTTTTGATTTTACCTTTCCTCAAAACTCACTAACAGTGTATTTTAAAGTTACACATGCTACTTTGAGTCATTTAGGAAAGCAGGGAGATTAAATTAATATGAATACTAATAACAACTTCCTGTGAGTCTAGCTGTGCCTTTCTTGTGGATTTCCCTGCACTGGCCACCTCATCAGAGGTTGCGATCCTGCCTGGGGATGTGTTAAATGTAATTCCTTGCTCCATGGTGTATTCTCAGTGGAACAGAGTTAGCCTAAGACTATTTTGCTGCCTAATCAAAAAAACAAGGGGGCACCTTTCCATTCCATGTACAGAAGATGACCAGACTGGCAGTTGAATCTTACTTCAACACCAGTGATGGGACAACATCCTCCTCTGAACCTGAGGGCAGCAGGCTACCTTAGGGGGAGCTGGACAGCTGTGTAGCCAACTGCACCACCCCTGAGCATCTGCAGCCTAAGGCAGCCACCTCACTCTGCCTTATGGTAGGGCTGGCCCTGCAGTGGAACAACTCTGAGTAGCTTTTGCTGCATGAACTCATATATAGCTCACCAGAGAGATTGCTTTGTTGTTATTGGGAAATATTTGCCGAATAGCTGAAGGGTACCTGAAGGATCATCTCCTCCCATATACCTGCTTGGGCCCTAAGAACATCCTCAGCATTCCTTCTCCGGGAGTCCCTACCAAAGGGAGTGAGGTGGGTGTCAACTAAGAAAAGGGCCTTTTCTGCTGTGGCACCCGTTGTGGAATGAGCTTCCCAGAGTGGCTCGCCTGGCACCTGCGTTGTACCTTTTCTGGTGCCAGGTGAAGACCTTCCTATTTTCCCCAGGTATTTTAGTCTTTCAGTTTCTGTTGCTTTAAATCTGTTATTGTATTTTAAATCTTTGCATTGCTGCTAGGTTTTACCTTGGTTTTTACTTCTATTTTATACTGTAGTTTTAAACGTTTGTAGTGTATCCTATGCTGTATTTAATGGTTTTAATTGTTGTGAATCACCCAGAGAGCTTTGGCTATTGGGTAGGTACAGAAATGTAATTAATAAATAAAAGCTCTGAATGGAAGTTCATGTCTCTCTTTTGTTGTGCTGCAAACCTGACTTTTTAATCAAGCCCTCCCTGATGTGGCTTGATAGTGGCAAGGGACCTCATCATTTCCAAGTGTGCAGCATGATGATTTTATTGTGACATTTTATCCAGCTGGTGATTAGAGAAATTGCTCCTAATGAGTGGATGTATGGTGTGACAATTGCCAGCGGGGGTGGGTGAGAATAACCTTCACATTCCACCTTTGATCTGTTGGACAAAACAATAGAGAGTAATCTTTGAAGAAAGATGCAGGACTGATTCTGGTTTCCCATGTATCTTTTCCAACCCCTGTTATGAATAGGTTAATTAACCTTGCCAAGGGAGGCAGTGCTAGGGGGTGGCCCACTAGGGTTGGAGCCCTGAATCTTTCATTTAGAGCCCCGAATCTCTGGGAGGCCATCTGCCCCACCACCCTGCTGTCCATGGGCACCTGCTGAAATAAAAGTACAGGGGCCCTGATGATCTCTGTTGTATCTGATCCCCCTGGATTTTTGCCCACATGTGCCTCACCGCCTTCTGCCCCTCCCCCAAATCTTTCTGCGGAGGGTTTTTTTTCTGACATCAAATGCCCTCCTCTTCCCTGTTCATACATCCCTTTCTACAAATAGGGGTGTCATTTAGAGTTTAGATCTAACACCTAACCCTAGCAATTCCCCCTTGGAACACACTATAATCTCCTGGAACACAGTCGTGCAGTATGCGGCAGTGGAATCTGGTAGCTGTTTCAATGCCTTGTGACAATCACCTTCCATTTTAAAAGAAAGAGAGCATGTTTCTAGTCCTTAAATTTACATTTTTAAAAGATGTCCATTTGTTTCTTTTACAAAACAGAGGGTGGCTCAGCAGTGGTTATAATGATTCAGGTATGCAATTTTTCATAGCATATACCCTGTTCCCTCATATCTTGTCTCCTAACTCCATATATCCACAGGCTCTCAAAATTCCACAATTACATCTCTCATTTGCCTTCATTGCCCTAGTGCTAGACTACAATATCTAAATACCACAAGTCCCCCCTCATTAAATGTGCCTGATAGTAAAATATACACACGATTTAATAAAATTAGCACTATTTTAGTGCAGAATTTAAAACACAACAATATAATCTGTGATGGTTCCAAGTAGATGAAACAAACACAAAAGAAAGGAACAGACAATAAAATCTGGAGGGGAACACAGAGACAGTCCCTCGACCAGGGTCTTAACTAAACATGTTCCTCTGGGTTGGAGCATTAAAAAAAATATTAAGAAGTTTTTTATCTGGCATGCTTCAAACTGAAGTGCTACCCTCCAGTACCATCTTTAATGGGTTCAAAAGAGAGGTTTTGTGCTGTGGAGGTCAGACCCTACCTCTGCCTTGTACTAAAGTTCTCAGGCACATTACTTTTCTTTTAGTCTTACCAATTTGTCTTCTGGGAAATGAGTGTTTGGTGACTGTCCATGCCTGCCATGGTAGGCTTTTTATGAATGGGTAAGCCCCACCCCCGACAGCCATTTTGTGAGAGTGCCCATGGCACTAGCTCAACATTCCAAATGTGCCACCAACCCTAAAAGATTAGCCCCCCCCCTGTCCAATGTGGATAAGGATGAAGATGAATCCAGACAAAGTTAAGCATCTTTAAGCATCTTTAAGACCCATTGATTTCAGTGGAAGTTAAACATGCAAATGGGACATGTCTACTCAGAAGTAAGCCTCACAGGGTTCAATGAGAGTTACTCCCTCATAAGTGTGTATAGCACTGCAGCCTTAAATGTTGGAGTTGTAGTCCAACACATCTGGAGGGCACCTGATTGGTGAGGCTGCTGTGCAGCAACATGACAACATATAAACAAAAACAAATAATGAGTCTGATAAATGATCTCCAGGGTTACCATGACATCTGGGATTATGGGTCTGGCAAGCAAGGCATCAACATTCTACTATGACATGTGAATACAGCATGTGTAAAAGCAGATGATTCTAACAGATTTCAGTAGCAATAAAAAAAGGTTTTTGAACACAGGCCTCTCTCTCTCTCTCTCTCTCTCTCTCTCTCTCCCCCTCTCCCTCTCCCTTTTAACATTTGCACATTTGTAAAGATATATACTTTACAAAAAATCACCATAATCAAAAGCTGTACAAACAAAACTGGTTTAAATTAAGTGGAAAAAATGCTCTTGCAATGTTCACATACATTCATGTTCAGTGGCAATTGTCACAGTTTCTTTTAATGTCGTGTTGTCCCTTGTCCACTGAGCGCGACTACTGAGTTGAACTGTGTGGATTGGCCTTAATATAGTGCCAAAAAGTTGGTCTTTGCAAAGCCTGCTAATTGAGTGGCCTGGATCGACACCTTTGGCAGAAATATTTCTGTTTTGTTGATCTGCTTAAAAGATGGGGAGAGCTGGTACTATAAAAGCACTTAAAAAAACAATGGAGAGACACGGTACTGTTACTGATGTGCTAAGCAGCCTGAATAATGCTGAAATACACCGTAATGGTCCAAACATTAGATCAAATCAACCTACTCAGTTTTCTCTGCCATCTAGACCAAGGTGGAGGACCATGGTCAACCTCTGTTAGCCCTTAAGCCAAATTTGGCCTGCAGAAGTCTCCCATCCGGAACTTGAATGTCCTCAATTCTCCTCCCTCGTCACTGAGATTCTTCACCCTCTCCCCTAGTCAATGCTACCATTTGAAAGGCAAAGGTCAGGTCGCAGCAGGGCGTGCTGTCTCAAACCTGTCCAGGGTTGATAAAAAGCAAGAGTGTACACCACAGGATCAAAGGACAGCACAAGTACTTGGCAGAATTCAGCTTGTGCCATTTTTCTGCATGACTTAAAAGTGCAGGAGTCAGGTTGCCACGATGCAATCCAGAAATTGGTTGTTTGCCTTTAAAAGTAATGATGAAGAGCGCGAGACCTGTACTTTTCTGGTTCTTCCTTCCAACCTTTCCTTCACCTGATGTACCCAAGAGGACTCCAGACCTGCTGTGTGACAGGTGGAGCAAAAAGTCAAATGACAGGGCCAGGGACGGAGTGGGCAACAGAAGCCACTGCTGCTGTGTCTCACCCTTGTTTGGTAGTTTTACTCCCCCAACCTGGCGCCCTCCAGATGTGTTGGACTACAACTCCCACCATTCACAGCCAGCATGGCCATGCTGCCTGGGGATGATGGAAGTTGTAGTCCAACACATCTGGAGGGCGCCAGGTTGGGGAAGTCTGTTTTAAAGTGATGCAGGCGCAGCAAATATCAGGGTTGGAAGCTGGCAACCTTATACAAGAGCCCTCATACTGACAGGTTGCTTGCTCCTCACTAAAATAGTGAAGACTTGAACCAGCTGTGCTGTAGCAAACATTAGCAAAATATGATACTCAAAGAATTGTTACCATTTTTAAGAAGGTTCTCACCCATCAAATTAAATATTGAAAAAATAAACCTAATGCTGGTAGAACTGTTGTGCCATTCTAATTGGTAACATTTCCAAGTCAGCAAGTCAGGAAAGAGCTGTTCATCCTACACTAATTCCAAATAAAAGGTTCACCATGTATAACGTGATTTCATTGGGTTGGATCCAGAGCAAGTAAATTGCATTTTGGTCCCACTGAAATCAATGAGAGTTAACAATTACCAGAGGGTAGCCATGTTAGGCTCCTTAAAGACTAACAAATCTATTATTTATTTATTTATTTATTTATTCATTACATTTATACCCCGCCTTTTTTCCTTCAAGGAACTCAAGGCGGCTATTTATACTTGGGCATATTTATACCAGCATAATTTATACTGGCATATGTACTGTATATAAATTTGAAACTTTCCATAATATTCCATGCACTTGATGAAGTGGGCTATAGTTCATGAAAGCTTATGCCAGAAAAAATGGGACTCGAGTTAGCTTTTCACATTGGTTTCAGTGGGCTCTAGCTAGTTTTGGATCCAACCCATTTTGTATAAATTCACACAAACATTCCAATTCACAACATTACACTGTGCCCATTATACTGATGTAAACAGGGCTCAGTCCTTGTCTTTCAAAACCACAAAGACAAGTTGGGCCTAAGAAGGCTTAGGATAACATAAATAGATATATACACATGCAATCAGTGCTCAGGATCTGATGCCTGGTTGCTTTCCAGAAGCTTGGATGTTTGTTTCTAAGGCAGAATAGCATTGTCTTATTCATCAGCAATACTGCTTTCTCCCACATCCATTATACATTCACGTAAGGCCTTAGGAATACTCGTCCACTGACGTATATGGAGAGTTGATGTAACTTGACACAGGTTGACGTGGCTTTGGAACTTCTGCGTGAGCAGCCATTAAAGCTGGCTTCCTGTGAAGGAGCCCTTTTCTTGCGGCTGGCCTTGGTGCTTTCTCCATCACTCGGGTCAAATACTACAGACATGCTGGATTCCATTCTGGAAACTGTGTATAAGCTACTTTGCCTGGTCGGATTGAACCTGGTCGTCTTGAGCTCTAGTTCATCATTATTAGAAACTTCGATGAAAGGACACCACTGGAAAGCTCTCTTGAAACCAGCTCGGAACCTGAAAACAAGGACACCCAGCGACAGTTGATTTATATTTCTTGATATCTGACAAATTTTGTAAGAAATGTTTAGTGCAGAACAGTTCATCAAACAGTATTCATAAGGACACAGCATTTTAGGAAGGATGTAGTCCAGCCTTCCCCAACCTGGCGCCCTCCAGATGTGTTGGACTACAACTCCAATCATCCACAAGGGATGGTGACGATTATATATAGGGATGATGGGAGTTGTAGTCCAACACATCTGGAGGATGCCAGGTTGGGCAAGGCTGATGTAGATGAACTGGAATGTGTACCGGAGGAGAGCAGTCAGGAAGGTGAGGGGTCTGCAACACAAGTCCTATGAGGAATGGTTGAAAGAGCTGGGTATGTTTAGCCTGGAGAAGAGAAGATTAAGGGGAGACATGATAATGGTGTTCAAATATCTGAAAGGCTATCATGCAGAAGATGGAGCAGACTTGTTCTCTGTTGCTCCCGAGGGCAGGACTAGAAACAATGGGTGGAAATGGCAAGGAAGCAGATTTTGGCTTAACATTAGGAGACATTTCCTAACAGTGAACCCTGTACAGCCGTGGGACAGATTGCCTTGGGAGGTGGTGTATTCTCCTTTACTGGAGGTATTTAAGCAGAGGCCATCTCTCAGGGAAGCTGTAGCTGCATCCTGCATGGTAAAGCCTACACTGAGCAGGGGTTTAGACTAGATGACCTCCAAGGTCCCTTCTAGCTCTAAAACTCTAGGATTATCTATTACTAACAAATTGGCCTTCTTAGTTCCAAATGTCTAGCCCTTTTGTCTGATTTACTTTTGAAGGGCCTGGTTCATTTTTTCCTGGCGGAAACTGGCATAGAACTTTAATAAACCCTACTTCTCATACTCGTGTGGCCTTTGGATACATGCAAGGCCTCCTGGTGTGTGTGTGTTTATTTTACCTTTTAATCTAGTTACAAAGGCTCATGATTTTGCATCTGTAAAATCATGCTAGATAAACATTCAGCTGATAAAACAACCAGCAGTAGGGAAGGAGGAACCAGGGATGTTCGAAGAACTCACTGAAATTCTCTGAACTTAACTTCAAAGCTCAATTTGGCTCAATCCTATTTTTGTTTGTGATCTGTTTTTCAGTTTGTTCAAATGGGGAAACTGTGTATTTTGAATGGGAAAAGTGCACATTTCTGTGTGCATTTTTCAAAAGTGTGCACTCCCCACCCCATTGCCTAAAGTGTAAAAATGTGTTTTTTAAAAAATGTGCATTTCTAAGTGTTTTTTTTAAAAATAATGTGTATTTTTTTTAATGTGATACCAAGTTTGGGAATGTGCGAACTGTTTTCTAAAAAATGCATTCCCAGTTGCATTTGTGTTCGGGGTTGCGAATGGGGCAAATTCGGATGATTTGTGAACTGAAACGAAATTCTTGTACATTCCGAAGTCCAGCAATCACATGGTCTGTGTTTACTCAGTAGGAAAGGAAAGATACCTTGCACATGGACAGATACATTGTTTGCTTTATTAGTCATGCATATGTTCTGAGGCTGAATCCTGGCATTGAAAAACAAGGAGAGATGTGGTTTGGCTGAAACATTCTGATGGTTGAACCTTAAAAGTGGCTGTGTCAAGGTGAGATAAAAATTAAAAGGCAGCTCAGAGGCCAACTGAGGAAATTTAAAATTATTTCACATGCCAGGGAACAACTAGTGAGGCTGCAGGAAGCAGAAGGGCCAGGTGCAATTTTATCCTTATATCATTCCTATCATTTTGTACTGCTGAGTCCAAAATTCACACATCTTGAAGGCAAAATTCACACATCTTGAAGGCAAATTTCAGTGGAAGGGGAAACTGTGTTAGTCTTTCACAGTAAACACAAAGAAGGATCTTGCCGTGGCACCATGAAGACAAGCAGATTTATTACAGCATATGCTTGCACTACAATAAATCTGGTAGTCTTTAAAGTGTCATCCGACTCAGTAGCGAAGGGTCGCTGTGTCTATAATTCAAAATAATTTCAAATGGTACATTTGACAGTATTGCTCAAGGGAAAAGCTAGGTAACTTTAATGTACCTGCTGAAGGGAAAAGCTAGGTACCCTGTACCTTTAATGACTCTACAACAGGCTGAATGTAAACAGGTGAAGCTTTTCCTACTTCCTAGTGTTTGTAGGTTACATTTTTATCCCACTGCAGAGGAGCATTTTAACTTCCCGTTAAGCCCCCAGGTCCCGCCACTTGGACCCACCCAAGGTCAGTAAAGGATAGAAAGATTGAAAGGAAGCATGTCCAAAAATGGGAAACCAACGAGGAGAAAAAGAGAAGGCTGGGTGCCTGCCCTGCCTTCCTGCCAACCCAGGAACAACAACCCCGCAGTGTAGGAAAAGTAGGTGTTTCCCAGGAATTCACAGAGCTGCCATCATAAACCCCACCCAGAACCCCTAGCAATGTGGACCTGTCACCCTGCTAGATGCAGTATCACTAGGTTTTATTCAGTGAAGGTATGTTTAGTGCAACAGTACAGAGCATCCTTGCATTCTGGGGGAGGGGCATCCTCAGCCGTGGAGAAGGGCCGGTCAGAGGCTGAAGGCAGCCATGGGAGAAAGGGCAGCTGGCCGGTTTGGAGGCAGGGGCTTGGGAAGGGAGGCAAAGTGCAGGCACAGACCGGGAAGGGATGTGGCACTGGGGAGTAGAAGGAGAACGGAGGTGTGTGTGTGGGGGAAGGGGTAGAAGGTGGTGGGGGAAGTTAACTCTGTCGGAGCTTTGCTGCGGGCCAAGCCGCCAAAGAATAGCATGAGCAGCACACAAATAGTGAGGAGGGGGAAGAGAGGGGGCAGCGGGAAACCTTTTACAGCCATTTAAACGGAGACCCCGATTGAGGGAGGGGTACAGGTGTGTGTGTGTGTGTGGGGAGTTGCTAACTCTGGTGGAGCTTTGCCACGGCCCAAGAAGCTGAAGAACAACCTGAGCGGCACACAAACTGTGACAGGGAAAACTTCTATAGCCATTTAAACAGGCTACTGGGGTGGCTCACTGGTGGCGGCAATCACCCGGGGGACAATGGTAGACGGGAGGGAGACTGGGAGAAGCATAGACACGCCCTGCCCACGCGGGGAGCCAATAGCAACACAGCGGCAACGGACCAATGGGGAAAGGGCCGTGACGCAGCGCCGACGCAGCAGACCATGGGACACAGTCTGGTTGGTAGATTTTGAGGTTCTAGCAAACAAACAAACAAACAAAACAAAGTTGATCCTATAAACTTGATGTTTGCCCACTTCTGGCATAGACACAATATTGGTATGGCACACACATTGATTTTAATATGTTTGGGCCTTTACCTTGCAATCTAATACACACAAGTGAATTCATGAGCCTGCCCATATTTAGATATCATCAGATACCTACAGATTCTGCCAACATTAAAAGAAGCTCCAAAAATTAATGCATCTCAGGTGAACCAAAAATTCAGGAGCACACTAGCCACTGGCCTCCAAAAAAAGTGGACTTGATAGGTGGGTAGGTCGAATGAAGATAATATGGTGCAGTGGAGTCTTGGGCATATTGTTCCATATACTATATCATGGATGGGAAAACTCCAGCCAGCAGGCCTAATCCAGCCTACAGAAGTTGCCCATCTGGACCACAGAGGCTTGGGCTACCCACCCACTCCTCTCCCCAAGCCCCACCCCCTGACCTGGAGGCTACTGGGGGCTTTATGATGCGGCAGGGAGAGGAATCCCCTTGTTATCTCCAATCTGTCATAGGAGATAACAAGGAGCTCAGCTCGCCCTGTACACTGCTTCACCTCCCAGTGGAGGGCGAGAAGTGGCACTCAAGCTGCCTTGAGTGCCGTTTTTTTTGTAGAATGGTGGGTACCAATAAAATAAAGCAATAAATAAACTGTCTTCTACCAGTAGTCAGGGCCCCCTCATTCCCAAGGTCTTGAAAAAGGGAGCAACCAGCCGCTCCTCTTAATAAAATGAGAAGGCAGGCAGCACACATATTCATGTCTTCTCCCAGAAAGGAAGTAGATCAGGCAGCTGGGTTTGCATAATGGTTTGCCAGGCATTTCGAAGATGTGGATGCTCAAGTCTCAAGCAACTCGTGTTTAAGAGTGAGGGGAACTTTGCAAGCCACAAACATTGATGGGAATTTTCCCTTTAGCAGGTGCTGCTGCTGCACAATTAGGCCTGGGGATTAGGCCATGTTAGGGCTGAAGGGCAGCCTAGAGAGGTTCCTATAAAGAAACAAATATACGGTAATAAAAATCGGGGTTGCTGCAGAAGTTAGGAAGCAGGTTTCTACTCCTATCTGACTCTTGGAAAATTCAAGGCTCCTACATTTTGCAAAACCTTTTGGAATTCTGTTTTTTTAATAGGATATCAGAAGTAGGATCTGCAGCAAAATGTTGCAGCGTGAAGTGCTCCTGTTCAGGATTCCGGCCAGCCATGCCTTATTCTAGGATACTCTATTCCATCTTCCCTGTAAATGTTGGATTATTTATACTGAATGCTTTATACCAGGGATGGGGACTGTTTGGTGCACGGGCTGAATTCAGCATGCCAGGCCTCCTGTGTAGCCCCCAACCACTCCCTGTAGCTTTATCCCCTCCCAAAGCCCCCACCCCCTCAGAAAAGGGAGGGAGGGCAGGAAAGCAGCTCCTGATCAAACCCTGGCTTGAAGAGCACTCCTCAAGCTGGGGGCTCAGTCTGCTTCCCCCCCGCCGCCTTTCTTTGTTGGGAAAGGCAAAGTGCAGGAAAGCAAAGCTGGGTTCGGCTTTGCTCCCCCCTTGCCTTTCCCAGTGTGTGTGTGAATAATGTGTGTGTGTGTGTGTGTGTGTGTGTGTGTGTGTGTAATCATATGCCTTCAGTGTCCCTGCCCAATTTGGGCTGCTGGTATGTGGCCCCTGACATCCTTGCCCAGGGCCAATTTGGCCCTCAGGCCAAAAAGTGTCCCTCAACCCTGCTTTATGCAGTTCTAGCCTGGCCCTGCCCCCTGGTGTTAGAAAAATAGGCCCAAGGCATGTACAGAGAGTTCCTGCCTTTCATGTGTAAACAGACCTAGGTACATAGCATGCATCAGAAAACACAAGCCTCATTTTAAAAACAGGCCAGACACACACGACGCACACACACTCCTGTCCGCTCGCCTGCAGAAGTGTTATCAGTTAGCCTGGCCGTACGCCCAGAATAAGTACTTCTTAAGAATGTCTGTCTGGCCGAGAAGATACTTTTTGAGAACAATGCCTCTCTATTTCATGTAAGCAGAAGGCAAAGGGCAAATTCCTTTGCTCATGCAGAAGAGCTGTTGCCAGGCAAAGAAGACACAGAATGGCTCTTAAAATCCATTCTAATAATGACCCAGCCAGGCCCAAAACACCTAGGACCCCAGGTGAGAAAGGCATTGCCCATTCACATAGGCCACACAGAAGCTCAGCAACAAGGCACCTGCCTTGCACACAAGGGTTCCTAGATTCACTTGCCTCACAGCAATAGGGTCCCAGTTTCAAGTCTGAAATGCCAAAAGACCAGTGTAACCTAGCATGACAGAAGTCTGAGTTAGAAAGCTGCACAGAAGGCCCAATCCCTGCAGGTTTAGACAGACAGGAAGGTCCTGCAAGACCCAGCATCCCCTGGCCAGCAAGAGTGACATTAGGGAACAATCCACACACAGGCCAAAGATTCCTGAAATACCACCTTGCTGTCCATAGGCATTTGTTAAGGTAAAACGTCCAGAAGCCTCATGAACTCTGTGTTGCACCCCGTTAGTTGACCTAGATTCTGCCCGCATACCATTGGCCACTGCACCTGCTTTGTTTATCTACGTTGTTGTTCCAGACAGAGAACCTTGAAGGTCTGTTTTGATTGTATTGTATTCTTTGTCCTGAATCGTATGTTTGGCTGCCATGCTTTCGCTTAAGTTGTTATCTAGTCCCAAAAGCCTATTCCTGGGTGCCAAATCCCAGCATACAGGCGAGAGAAGGGCCCATATGAGTGATAAGATGTACCAAGAGTAACAAGATCGATATCTTGGATGACCTAAGAGGTCATGAGAAACCACATCTTTAGGCAAGAAAATGGCCAGGTGGCCCTCTATTTAACTAGAGATTAAAACTTGCCATGTTCAGAGAAACACATCTGATTGGTTGTCGTCATAAAGGGGGCACAGAATCTAACTGGTTGGCATGGTTTAATGATTGTATCTGATTTGCTGAAAGTAGATCCACCCATGGTTGTAGAAATGTATAAAAATGCTTGCCTACCCCACTGATCCTTGTCCAGCTTTGATTTGGGCACGCGCCCCAGCTGGTCCTTTTTGCGCAGAAATAAAACTTTGAAAAACTCACTGCTGGTGTGTGCTGCTTCCCTTTCTCTGAGCGATTGAGTTCTACAGGGAAAGGACTCACAGCATTTTTGCAACACTGGCATGATCATTTTCCATGTGCAGAGAGTTTTGTTTTTTGCTTTCACTTGGCGGAACATTCAAAACATGCAATCCTCAGCTTGTGGTCTGAAGTTATATGTCCCAGGAAGATCTGCGCCATGTGACACGGGTGAACTGCTAGATCAGCTCAGAAGCCCTCTTCAATCATTTCTCAGTCCATGCATATGCAGTACTAACAGAATGGAGGGATGGGATCATATCCTGCTAGCCCCATCCTGACATCAGCCTGCCCCACTGGCCCCATGCCCAGCACCCACAGGCTGAATGGGGCATCTCAATTGGGGAGTCCTGCTCAATGTGCAGACACCAAGAGCGGGGCCCCTGTGATGCAATCCTATGTCTTGCATGCATTTCATGTATCTGTGGAGGAACTACTAGCTTCCTGGTTCCACACCGCACACTCTGCATCAGTGTTCTCCAACCTTGGGTCCCCAGATGTTTTTGGGCTACAACTCCCAGCATGCCCAGCCAGCTTTGTAGGCCAAAAACATCTGGGGACCCAAGGTTGGAGAGCACTGCTCTACACACTGCAATATACTAAACCTTGTGTGAAATGACAAGGGAACAAAAACAAATTATTATAGATGGACGAATCTGGGCTGAAGTGTACATTTCTGTGAGCTTATCCTAAGATGTTTGGATACCCAAGGCTTTATATAATGGGGAATCTGCAGTAGATATCTTTCTCTTTTTCTTGATTTTCCTCTTCCTGATTTGACAATATGAATGAGTAAAAAGAAAATGTCCAGGATCCTACACAATCTGACAGGTGAATTCTTAAATCATAGTAATAAATGCTTAATAGACTTAGAAGTTTATCCTTACCTTTTATTGAGACAGCAGTAGATAATGGGATTGTACATAGTAGAACTCATGGCAAGCCAAAAGGTGGCTAGGTAGATTTGCTGAATATATTTCCACCGGTTCAAATTCTCATAGATACCAGTCACTATAAAGTAAATGTGGTATGGCAGCCAGCAGACTGCAAACGTCAGCACAACGACAATCATCATTTTGACCACCTGGAAAAAAAAGAAGGGCCATTTTTTACAACCACGAGTGCCTTTTTATTCTTTGCAATGCCTGACTGTTAATGTTACCAACTTACAGCTGCTGGAATTCTAGAGAAATCAACATTCTGAACATATGGATGATAATAGGGAGACACAAAACAGAATGCCGAACAGGGACAGACATTTGCCAGTTTTTGTTTTGTTTTGCTCAGATAATACAGAACATTTTGATATGGAACTGGGCCAAGGGATGGAAGATGGAAAATGAATAAAATAGCAGGCTCAGCTCATGAAGGAACAAACTGCCCCCTCTTGGGAATGCTTAAATTGATTGGGAACTCTTAACTTCATTCCTTTCCTCTGCTTCAAGCTATTCAAGTCATCAAGCTATTTTCCCTGTAAGGCTTAGAATGAGCAATTGGTCTTTTTTGCAGTGCACTTTCTCTTTGCTTGTGGCACATTGTCGTCTGAATTGCTAAGCTTGATCTATGGGATACTTGTGAATAGATCAACCTGCTTTGTATCGGGGCTGAATTAGATAATCTTTTGTACTTTTCCAGTTTTATGATTCTGTGGGTTATACCGGGGGACTGGGGGCGGCGGCGGTGTTTCACGATAAAAAGTGACATCCCTCCACTTCAGTGATCCTTTTTCTGGGGAAGCCCTGCAAATTAGGATGAAAATGTTCTCCCATTCATAGTGAGAGTCGGAAGTGTTGCCCTCACTCTGATTTGGTTTTGAGATGTTATCACGTAGCTACATCTGACTGGATATGTAGTGCCATGATATCATCATGCAGGCTACATGATTCCTAATTGGCTGAATTGTGTAGTCAGGAAGAAGAGTCCTCTTGTATAAAAACAAATTGTTATTTTGTGAAACAAAACGAGCCCTCAGTATAAAACAAACAAAGCAGTTGCCAAGAGGGGACATGAACAGGAGCACAACATAGCAAACTGGTGTGGAAAAGGCAAGGATTGAGATCTTAGGGAGAATATTGTGTCCCCTGAAATTCCCTCTTTCTCACCAAAAATGTTTGCCTATGATAATTCAGCTTAGTTTTAGTTATTTCATGCAAGACATTTTTGCATTACATTTGTTTTGCTAGCAAATAGTTATCTTCATTAGACTATCATTTCAGATTGCAGGTGAGTTTGCATGAGCAGGAGGGTGCTGTGGCACTCTTGTCCTGTTGTGGGCTTTCCACAGGCATCTGGTTGGCCACTGTACTAACAGAATGCTAGTCCACATAGGCCTTTGGTCTGATCCAGTACAGCTCTTCTTATGTGCTTACTGTTTTAATTTTAAATGGATTTCTAAATTTTTAAACATCCTGTCTAGCCACTTTGGGGATCCCTTGGTTGAAAAGCCAGATACAAATTGAGTGAGTGCGTGAACAAATGAATAAAATAGCAGGCTCAGCTCATGAAGGAACAAACTGTCCCCTCTTGGGAATGCTTAAATTGATTGGGAACTCTTAACTTCATTCCTTTCCTCTGCTTCAAAAGCAATTATCATAAAGAGAATATGGAATTCAGTGTCCAAAGGCTCTTGAGGGAGCAGAGTATAGCTACGAAGGAAAAGCTCTGGGTTATTATGTAATGAATAGGAAGACAAAATTACAGTTTTCTTCTTACGCTGGCTCAGCTTGTCTGAGCGTGGAAAGCTAAGCAGGGTCAGGCCTGGTTATTACTTGGATGGGAGACCCCTCCTCTAGTTTCCTGCATTGAGCAGGGGGTTGGACTCGATAGCCTTGTAGGCTCCTTCCAACCATGAAATCTATGATGCAAAATTTAGAGGGTTTTTTTTTTTTTTTTTTTTAAAGATGGGCACCAGAAGAAACATTAAAATAAGTTGCTGTGGAATGACTGCAAGTGCGGTCTAGTCTTCTCCAGTGCCCAGCCCAGAGATGTTTCTAGGAGAGGAGGATGCAGAGACATAGCAGCAATGAACATCCTTTGGAGCAGGGCTGGGCAACCTGCGGTCCTCAAGTCCAGGTTCAGAAGCCTTCTGCAAGCTAACAGTTCAGACCTCTGGCAACAGCAATCTGTCCCTCTCCCCATCAACAGGCTGCATGGGAGAAGGAGGGAGGGAGAAAAAGAAAGAAAAAATAGGATGGCAGAGAGCGAGGGGGAGAGAGAGAGAGAGAGAGAGAGAGAGAGACCACTTTGGTTCTGTCCCTGCCCACCACTCACTTTGGTCCAGCCCACTGGTGGCATGCACCCCCTGACAAAGTATCTCTGAGGGAATGTGCCCCTCAACAGAAAAACAAAAAACATTTTCCTCTCCCTGTTTTGGAGGAACTTCTTTTTGCCTTTGGCACATGGGACTGTAAAGCGGTTTTGAATGATACAAATCTTTGTTTTCCACTTTCTCTCTGTCTCTGTCTCTCTCTTTGGGTGATGCCTGGTAGCAAAGAAGCCACAAAGAAGTCATGACACACAACATTAAAATGGGTTTGCTCATGTCTTTGCTCTGCATCACTGCACACTTAGCAATCTGCTTCTGTCACGCTTGTTATGCGTGATAGAACTGACAAAACAAAACATACCCCTCTAACAAATATTGAAGTTGTTATTTAGAAATCCAAGAATAAAGACTGCATTTATTCAGATAACTCCGTGCATTTATTGTCGCAGTGTTCAAGTTCTTTGGGAACTTCCAAGGTAGGATACCAGCAACTGAAGGCCACTCTGGCAAATTCAATCCCCTGAGTGATGTCATTGCCCCAGTTCCAGCCACAGAGGGGAAAGAGGGCTGTCAATGCATATGATCTATGCCAGGTTGTCTCCCATGTTCCCCCCCCCCCTCCAGGCCCTGCCTACTCTGTGGGAGAGGAATATCCAATGTTATTTCTGAAACCCCATGGGGACAACACATGGTGCACTAAGGAGACACCCAACTTGGCTGGCACATGCACCCGCTGAGACCATTAGCTTTGCCTGTCCTGCATCCTCCCCAATGGGATGTGGGCCTTCACCAGCTTTGGCTCAGCAACCTCCAAGTGACCATATGGTGGTGGTGGCAGCGGGGAAGTTGCTGATCTAAGCAATGGCACCATCAGTACAGATATGAAAAACTGGAGGCCAGTGGTGTAGTGGAGCCAGAGGTCACAGGGATGAAGCACCAGCACTGTTTTTTTTTCATTAGGAGGGATGCTGCCATCATCTGCCACCCCCTCAGAATTCCCTGATCCCTCAGAGCATAGCTGCAATGCTTCACAGTAGCTGGGTGGCGGTGGAGGGAATGAATTTTTCCAACAACAATATATTGTTCCCTGTTGTAATGCAAAGTATTTTGGGGTGGCTTGGTCTAAAATGGACAATTAAGATCCATTAGCTGTAGGAAGATCTGCTCCTGGTAGAGATAAATTTTTTAGAACTGGCTTGTTGATATGGATCAGTGCATTTGCCCGGGTTTTCTTGGCGGCATGGTTATGGGCACTGCCACTTCAATTTTTACCATTCCACCACTGCTGGAGACACTGGAATTGAATACTATGTTTTGGGTGCAAACCCCTGACTGCGGAGCACCATCCCTCTCCACCCTCACAGCCAGTGCAACTGCGACTTTGGAGCTGGCGCTGGGGAGGGGGGGCAGGGAGGGGAGGAGTGAGGCTTTGCCGAGATATAACATATCCCGGCGGGGCCTCAACTCCTCATCACGAGCAGGGGCAAAAGACATAGACGGACGAAATCGAAATTGGCCGTCTATGTCTTTTGCAGGGTGGGGGAGGCATGGAGACAATCCTTGCCTCCACGCTCCTCCCACACTCGACTGGATGCCCTTAATCCTCCATGTTCAGAGGGTTATGGGCAGCCACATTGGATGGCACCATTTGATAGGTTAATATGAAGTGGACATGAAACCATCCACACTCAGATATATCTGGTATACAATTGTTCATCCTAACCCTTCCCAGCCATTAGGGTCTCCTCCATTTTTTTTTTTTTTTATAATTCAAATCCAGTCTTGCAATGGCTATGGTTCTGCTTTAATTAATTCTCATGCAAGGGTTTTCAAAATAGCGAGTGCTAAATTATTGCTTCGCAGCTATAAATTTGGAGGACTTGATAGGAGTGCGAGAGATTCTGGAGGACCACCTGATGTTGCTCCTCCACCTGAAGGTGATGACTGTGTTCCAGAAATGGGCGTGGATTGCCAGGGATGAGCGGTGAGTCCCAGTCGCAGAGGCTGTTATATAAAATGGAGTGGGAGAGACAGACTGGAGAGAGGCAAGGAAGAGCAAGAGAGAGCTGGCAGTCCAAGTGGTGGAGATTTATGAGGACCAAGGCAAGTATTGTTTCCTGGGGATTGGTGGAGGTTACAGTGATAAGAGAGAGATTTATTGAGCTGTGGAGGAGGTATAGGAGAAGCTTTGACCTCTGTGATGAGTTAGCCCTCTCTAGGCCAAGGTTGAGGCTGGGAGATGTTTAGCTCTCCCAAGGTTTGCAGAGATGCTAAATTGGCTCTGAAGGGTGTCTTATCAGTACAGGAGTTTTTCAAAGGAATAATGCGACTGCTTTTATTCAGTGCTGCTTTAGCCCCATAAATAACTGCCAAACATCATCTTCCAAAATGCTCCTGCCGTCCACCACCACTGATTATCTTCCACTACATTTTAACAGTGTGCATTTCTATATTGATCATATTTTCTACCAACAAGAACATCATATTTCCCCCAAAGAGTAAGCAGCATATTGTTAGAGAAAATATTTAGCTTTTGTTTATGGATAACCTACTTTTCCATCGTTGACATCCATTTCCGATCAAAGGGGCAAAATCATAAAAGAGATGATGGAAACAT
Organism: Shinisaurus crocodilurus; assembly: GCA_021292165.1. Lineage (NCBI taxonomy): Eukaryota > Metazoa > Chordata > Lepidosauria > Squamata > Shinisauridae > Shinisaurus > Shinisaurus crocodilurus. Next base: position 32,970,317 of record CM037876.1, read on the forward strand.
CATCTTGAATGAAAACAAATTATTCCGTTAGACCAGAAGTAGACATTACAGCTAATGGGTGGCTGCTCACAAAAGCAGCACCCCATGTCGCATTTCCCTCCACTCTGCCCGAGTCACATCTTTTACATCACTAAGTTACATGATGGCATTGCATTATCACTTTTCTCGCCTCTGCTCCACTTCATGGGCTGCCCTACGTGGGGGCGGATGAATCAGGGCTATTGTTGATGACAACAACCACAAAGCAGCAGGTCAGGATGAAAGATGGAAGGAAAAAATACAATGGCTGCGTGATGCTATCACATATAAATTCATCTGAAACTTTCATAATTGAAAACCAATGGGCAAAATGTTGAAATAACACCCAGAGGTGTTAGTGCTAAGAGAGTTACGGTATATTGGGACTCAGGAGATCCGGGTCAATACTGCCCAGTCAGCCATGAAGCCAGGGATGGGGACTCGGACTCCAGGACTCGACTCGTGAGTCGGACTGAGTCCACCCTCTGACTCGAGTCAGACTCGAGTCCCAATATTTTTAATGGGACTCAAGACTCGACTCGGGACTCAAGACCAAGGACTCCTGTTCCAAAATCATGTTCCTCAAATGCAACATGGATAGGTTTGAGGAAGTACAGCAAGTTTATTTTTTAAAATCATTTTCCTAAAATGCAACCTTTCAGACATTTTGGGTTTGGCTGCCTCTGCCTGCCTGTTTGGGGTTCCCTGCCTCCTCTGCCTGCCTGGTCTCTTCTTAACCAGTTCCACAGTTTGAATTGTCTAAGACAAATGCCTCTGCCTGCCTGCTTTGGGGTTCCCTGCCTCCTCTGCCTGCCTGGTTATTTTGGGTTTGTCTGTCTGATCTGTTCTTGCCAAAATCAGTTGCAGAGTGTTGAAATAAAAAGGCACACTTGTGCCTAGAATTTATTTAAGCCACACATCTGAAATAGCCTTATTTTGTTGGGAAACCCCCCCATTGATTTTAATAGGGACTCATAGAGTCAGCTTTGGGAGTGACTCGTGAGTCACCATTTTGGACCAAGGACTCGGACTCGGACTCGGGTCCAAAGACTCGTGACTCGGACTCGAGTCCAAAGACTCATGACTCGACTTGTGACTCGAAACCAAGGGCTCTTCAACAACCCTGCATGAAGCTCACTGGGTGACTTTGAGCCAGTCATGACTTTCTGCCTATCCTACCTCACAGAGTTGTGAGGAAGAAAGGTGGGACATAAATGTAATAATAAATAAAATAATTCTTAAAAGAAGACTTTCAGAGCTCTTTCTTTCGTTCTTTGGCATTTATCTAGCTGGCCAGGTGGAATGGAACTAAGGGACAGAGTTCTGGGTGGGGAGCTAAGGACCAGAGCACTGCATCCTAAGAGAGCCCCAGATGACTGACCAAAGAGCAGCAGATGTAGGGGGCAGCAACAAACAGTCCTGGCATCAAATTCAGGGCCAGCATGGGCATACCAAGGCCCACAGGGGGTGAAACTGGTTGCTGCAGTATCCTTATTTTAGAAATATTTTATAGTTGCAGGGTGGCCTGCTGGGCCTGCACATGGTTACAGAGGCTCCTTTTAATGGTTTTACTTTATATTATGCCTTTTTACAACAAAATCATGCTTATTCCCAAGTAAATGTGATAAAGGCAGCAGATGCAAGCTCCATTTTATTTCTGTAGTCATGATGGTGCTATGATTTAAGTGAGGTTAGTATGTGAAACTGCACATGCTCAGAGTATGATTATTTGTTAACAGGACCGGTGCAGGGCAGTTTGGCGCCCTAGGCTAAATTATATTTAGCGCCCCCCCTCTCGTGCTGTGGGGGGGGGCTCCGGAAAGCAGCCCTGCTCTGCAACCTCCCGCCGCCGCCGCCGCCACCGGACCCCCCCCGCACGCTGCCGCCCCCCACCTACCTTCCCACGCCTCCTCCGAAAAGGGACCCCCGCGCTCTGTTTTTGGCCGGGGGAAACCAGAGCAACAGGGCTGTTTAAGCCCTGTTGCCCTGGTTCCTCCCGCCAAAACAGAGCGTGGGCGGGGCTCCGGAAACAGCGCGGAGAAGGTAGGTGTCGGGGGGGGAGGCGGCGCGGAGGCGAGGCGAGGTGGGGGGGAGGCGGCGCGGGGGGGGAGGTGGCGCAGAGGCGAGGCGAGGTGGGGGGAGGCGGCACGGAGGCGAGGTGGGGGGGAGGCGGCGCGGAGGCGAGGCAAGGTGGGGGGGAGGCGCCCAGGCTCGGCCCCACCACTACTCCGGGCGCAATCCCCCGCACTGACCTGGCTTTCTCGGTGAGGCGGGCGGGCGGGCAGGGCAGGAGCGCGCCGGCAGCGAAGAGGAGCGCAGCATTCTGCGCCCTCTTCCGCTACGCGCCCTAAGCAACAGCCTAGTTGGCCTAGCGGTAGCGCCGGCCCTGTTTGTTAACTGTCTTTTGTTTTCACTTGAAGATATCAAGAATGTAGAAGCAGTTGTAGTGGAATTCAGGTGTGTATGTGTGGTGTGGGGAGAGAAATTATAGTTGTGTGCTTTACAACTGAAGTAGTACATCTAAAGGGCCTTCCTGTAAGGCCACTCAGTCCAGGGTTTAAAGTTACTTAGCTGCTCCACTGGAAGGGAGGAGTCACATGGCAGCTGGTCTGACTCTCAGCCAAGCCGATGGAGTGGTCCTTGCTATCTCACCTCTCCCTAAGATGCAGCTAGGTGGAATGGAACTGAAGTCATGCAGAAGCCACAGTATCACACACATTAACAGACAAAATGACAGCAAGTACAATACAATACATGTCCTGGTGGAGTCTGAAATAGTACTAAAATTGCTGAAAAGTGCCTTGAAAACAAACATACAAGACCTAACAGATGCATATTTACCAGTGGCTGATAGCTGTATGATGATGTATGATAAAGTCTCAGAGGCTCAACATCAAGAGATGCTGTCACCAGTAATAGTGAGTTGGGGACAATCAATATAAGGATAGTGAACTTAAAGCACTTGTAACAGTAGATTTGCATATGCTAATTTTTAAGTATTGAAGCACATTTCGAAATAATTCTCAAAATTTAAATAGAAATACAGTACATCTCATCATGGTGCAGAAAATTTTGACTAGATGACCTGTGTGCCTGCCTGTACAGTCTGGTGCTAACCATTGATGGATACAGTTCTTATCGTTCTTTAACCGGACTTGGACAGGACAGCCCTTCAAAGAAAGGATGTCTTCAAATACAGGAAGGTCCTTTAGAAGCCCTTCAAATAGAGGACTTCCCTCTTTAAAAGATGGCACATGGCCACTCTATGTATATACATAAATTAGCACACACATTTTATGCAAATCGGTCTCCCCTATTGTTCTTTTTTTTGGTGATGCATTTTCTCTCTTTTTGGTGATGCGTAAGTGGCCATCCTTGGTCCAAATCTTGTTCTTGTTCCAGCTCATCTCCAGAATATAGGGACCCTGAGCTGAGGAACATGAACTCCAGGTTTACTTCTAGGCCCAGTCTTGATTACACCGTATGTCTTTTAAACATCTTTTATCTGACTTAAGTTTCAGAAGTGCTGACTTGTCTGTCTACAGTATGGCATCCTTAGTGGCCTGAAAAGCAATACCCAGTGCTGCTGGAAATTATTATTTTTTTGGTCATAAATCATATAGTAATTTTCATGGTAAATGAAGTAAATTTCTGCACTCCATTACCCCTGTTCCCAATGGGATGGGCTGTTCCTTACATTGAGCTGGGAGACATATGGCCTCATCAATCAAAATGATCAAGTGTTATGTGATAAGTCAAACTTACTTCACTGCAGCTCTTTAACACTTTCCCCAGATCTACTTTCCCCAAGGAATAAACATATCTATCTATCTATCTATCTATCTATCTATCTATCTGTCATCAGGTTAACAATGCAAAGTGTGTAAATGAGGGCACTTCTGCTCCATCCCCCCTGCTCCACCCAGAGGATGATTGTACTGATTTTATTTATTTGAAATTATTCCTGTCCAGTCCTGGCAGGTCCGAACTGGCAACAGAAGCTCACTCAACAGGCAGAACCCAAACGTGAAAGCCAGTGTGGTGTTATGCTTAGGGTGTTGGACTGGGACTCAGGAGATCCAGGTTCTAGTCCCTACTCAGCCATGACGCTCACTGGGTAACTTTGGGCCAGTCACTGACTCTCAGCCTAACCTACCTCACAGGGTTGTCGTGAGGATAAAATGGAGAGGAGGAGGAGGATTATGTAAGCCACCTTGAGTTCCTTGCAGGAAAAAAGGTGGGATATAAATATAATAAATAAATAAATATTCTGGATCCAGAAAATAGTCGCGAAGCAAGGAACAAGAGCAAGGTCAGTGTGGCGTAGTGCTTAGAGTGTTTGTCGAGGACTGGGGAAGTTCAAATCCCACCTCAGCCATGAAGTTCACTGGGTGAGTGTGTGTGGATGAAAGAGAGACACTCAAAAGGACTGGAGTCCCAAATTCCACACATAGTAGATGTTACAGGTCCATTCCTTTGTTATTTCATTGAAAAATGTTCAGTAATTATTTAGTTTATACATTTTTATACCACCTTCAATCAAAATTTCAAAGGCAGGGTACATTTTTAAATAACAACAACAACAACAACAACAACAATACAGCAACAGTTAACTGTACAAATATTTATAAAACCTAAAGACTCAAAAATAGCATTAAAATAGCAGATCTCAAAATGGCTTAGAAACAGTGATCTGCAGAATCCAAAGGCTGAGAAGATGAAATGGTCTTTGTCTGGAGATGAAAAGACAAAAGGGCAGGTACTAGGTAAACCTATCTAGGAAGAGTAGTAGCAGGCGATCACTCGTGACCGAGTAAGATTGTCTTCCAGGATAAAATTACAAAAAGAAAATTATAAAAAGAGGAAATTGTAAAAAAATTGTGTAGACTCTAGCGATGGGTCCGTAAATGACTGTGGAGGCCAGTTCTAGATCCACGCAGCTTCCCACAGTGAGGACAGATGGAAGATGGTCCTGTAAAGGATTCGTTGGATGTGTTAGAGTATTCCACAATGGCTACATGGCACTGTGCTGCTCTACACTACATTCTGCTAGACCTGGAGTGTTGAACCTCTTTCAGCCCAAGGGCCAACGTCCATTTCAGAGAAGCTCTCGGGGGCTGCGTTCCAGTGGTGGGTTGGACCAAAAGCAAAGGGGGTTGGGCCAAAGGCAAAAGGGTTGGGTCCAAAAATACCAGAATATTTGAGCTTAAGGGCGCAATCCTATGGTCGCTAGACAGAGTGTAGATGGCCATAGGATAATTCGGAGTCCCAGCTCCTCCCTCAAAAACTTGCTGGGACTCCGAACTCACAGCCAGTGCAGAAAGAACCATGCCAGCTGCGGTTCCAAGGTTGCAAGAGCGACCTTGGAAATGGAGTTTTGTGGGCGGGGAGGGGGTGACGAGGGGAGGGGTCAGGCTCTGCCAGCATATGTAGTATCCTGGCAGCGCCTCAGCCTCTTCTCCTCATGCTCTGGGGGCAAACACTTAGATGTTCGAAATTGGCCATCTAAGTGTTTTGCGGGGCAGGAGGAGCATGAAGGCGACCTTCCCCTCTGTGCTCCTCCTACCCTCCCTAGAATGCCCATAATCCTCTGAGTTTGGAGGCTCATAGGCAGCCTCATTGGATTGCGCTGTCCAGCTCTTACTTCCAGTAACTAAGTCTTTGGAGAGGCATTCCAATCTTTTAGATTGGGGGAGAAACTGCACAAAAGCTGGGAAAGCACCAAATGATTGGCGGTCAAGGAAAAGGGGGTGGGCCATGGGAAGGGGGCATGGTCTTCTGGGGATGTGCAGAGGGCCAGATTGGGAATCCCGGAGGGTTTGCAGTTCTGCACCCCTGCTCTATTCTGAGAATAAAGCAACAGAATAGAATTCTCTGTTCTTCAGTCCAATCACTGGCAAAACTAGCAACAAACAAATAATAACTGCGAGCTATTCCTGTCCAGTCCTGCTGGCAGCAATCTTTGTCTGAAGAATGTTGAAATGAACAGCGTTAATCTTTTCAGAGCATCCCAAAGATAAAAGTATTTCTTTGACCTTTGGAGTAGCTATTGACTTTTTATAGCCTCAGTAAACTTAGTGCAGAAACTGGAATTGATGGAACAAATAAAACACAAAATGCATGTGAAGGCTAAAAACTAAGAACCACGTATCTTCTCTGATTTGAAAATAATATCCATGCAGGAGTACTGGTGAATAAGCTTCCACTGTTACATTTACATTCTGCCATGATCAGAATTGTAGCAGTAAGGGGAAATGGTTCACCTTCCTCTAACTTTGGCCATTTTTTGAAAGCTGAGAATGAGATGAGACTAGTGATGACAAACTGTGTTGACTTTGGCCAGCAAAATTGGGTTACATAAGTACAGGCGGTCCCCGAGTTAAGAACATCCGACTTACAGACAACCCATACTTAAGAATGGACTTCTGGGTTCCCCGGCACTACGTCGTTTACGTAGAGTACATAGGGTAGTATACTACATAATCTGCGTAATTTACGCAATTTGCATAAATGCTGATTTTAACGTATAGAACGCTATGCTGTTCCGACTTACATACAAATTTGCCTTAAACTAAGAACTTTTTAACTAAGAACTGGTGCCTGAGTTTTGCTTTCTTCCTCCTCCCTCCCAATCCCTTTTCCTTTTGTGTCATGTCTTTTAGATTGTGAGCCTGAGGGCAGGAACTGTCTTATTATTAATCTTTGTAAGCCACTCTGGGAGCCTTTTCTGGCTGAAGAGCGGGGTATAAATGCAATAAATAAATAAATAAATAAAGACATCCTTAAGAACGGAACTCGTTCATAACCTGGGGACTGCCTGTATACAAAAAGTGTAGGGAATGATCAGGCTGAGGTGTGAATGCAGATACTTTTTTTTAGTGACCCAGCCAGAAGCAGTTTGTCTCAATGGCAAAATACTCCTGTGGCATTTTCTCTCCAACTCTTGTGGATCACATCTGTGGACTTCACTGGAAGATGGGGACATTATGGAACAAGATTGAGGCGGCTATCCTATGAACCCTCATCCTACCAACCAACTATAATTTGGTGGTTTCCCAGCTATTGTGCTGTTCTCCCCACCCCACCCCTATTAAAATGCTGAAATTTCTCTCCTAAGGCTCAGTTATTGGCTGTAAGAGCTTTAAGCTATGCTGGGATTTTTGGTATTTCAGCTCCACCCAGGGCTGGCCCTGCCATTATTCAGGGATGGGGACTCGGACTCGAGGACTCAACTCGTGAGTCGGACTGAGTCCCCCCTCTGACTCGACTCGGACTTGAGTCCCAATATTTTCAATGGGACTCGAGACTCGACTCGGGACTCGAGACCAAGGACTCGTGTTCCAAAATCGTGTTCCTCAAATGCAACATGGATAGGTTTTAGGAAGTACAGCAAGTTTATTTTTTAAAATCATTTCCCTAAAATGCAACCTTTCAGGCATTTTGGGTTTGTCTGCCTGGTCTGTTCTTGCCAAAATCAGTTGCAGAGTTTTGAAATAAAAAGGCACACTTGTGCCTAGAATTTATTTAAGCCTGCCACACATCAGAAGTAGCCTTATTTTGTTGGGGGAAAACCCCATTGATTTTAATAGGGACTCGTGGAGTCAGTTTTGGGAGGGACTCGTGACTCGTGAGTCACCATTTTGGACCAAGGACTCGGACTCGGACTCGAGACTCGGGTCCAAAGACTCGTGACTCGACTCGTGACTCGAGACCAAGGACTCTTCAACATCCCTGCCATTATTTATGTCTTTCTTTCTTTCTTTCTTTCTTTAATTTCTTTCATTTCTATACTGCCCAATAGCCGAAGCTCATTAGGCAGGGTGAGGCAGTCGCCTCAGGCAGCAGATGCTGGGAGGTGGCAGCAAGGTGTTGGAGGAGACTGCTGTGGGCTGGCCCTACCATTAGGTAGAGGGAGGCGGCTTCTCAGGAGGCAGATACTGCGGGAGTGCACGTGCATGGCATTCTCTCCAAACTCGCAAAGCTAGACTACTGCCCTCTGGTGCCATGCAAGTGACTGTCCCATTCTAACTGCTAAAGTAAGATTCAGCAGCCAGTCCGGTCAGATTCTGTACATGGAATTGGTGGTAGGGATGTCACCGCGAATATCGGGGGGCTGGAGTGAGCTGAAATCGGCCCCGCTCGCAGCCCCCGATGTTTGCGGTGATTCGCGGGCCTACCTTGCCGCCTGCTCGGTCTGCTGTGCGGCTCGTTTGGGCAGCTGTGCCGCCCGCGCGGGCTCCTGTCACAGCACTTCTGGCTGGCCGGAAGTGACACGACGGGCCCTGCGCCGACGCGGCTGAACCCTGTTGCTGTGGTTTTGGCATAGAAGCCAGGGCAACAGGGCTTAAAATGGCCACGTTGAAGTTGCCCATTGAGAGGCAGCAGCACACAGGTCACCTGGTCACAGTCTTACTAACCATGGTGAGATGTACTGTATTACTATTTAAAGTAATTATTTCTAAATGTGCATCTTTATATAAATTAGCACATGCAACTTTAAATCTGTGTCCCCCCACCCTTTTAGCAGTGTGTAAGTGGCCATCCTATCTTGGACTTGCCAAAGATGGGGGGCATGGGCTGTATGAAGCAACTGTTAATATTGATAAGATACACTCTCATTTTTTCTTCTAATAAGAGCTTAGCATACAATTTAATGGAGCAAAGAACATCAGAAAAGCCATGCTGGATCAGACCAAGAGTTGCTCCAGCCCCTTGATCATTTTAGTTGCCCCCTTTCTGCACTTTTTCCAACTCTACAATATCCTTTTTAGGTGCGGTGACCAGAACTGTACACAATATAAGTGTAGTCTCACCATAGATTTGTATAGGGGGAATCCATCAGTCTCATTGACAATGCTGCTACAATTCAACACTGAAAAGATTGTACTCATCTGACAAAAGACACTCGTTCATTTGGAATATGGAATGAATAAGAAGGCAAGATCAGTCCAGGTTCTTCTGTTCTGTCCTCTGTTATTTGGCAGATATAATTTAGTTTGGATAAATTACTAGGAAATATATGGGATCATAGCTGCATTCCTACTCTTAAAAACCATTCATTAGCAAGTTATACATCAATGGCACTTTATCCCATGCATGCTGGAAATTTAATAAATTGCTATTTTGTTAGTAGAAGCAAATATAAAAGGAAATATGAATCATTGCCTTTCGTAGTGGAGCCAGTGGCATGCAATTGCAGAAATTGAGGAGTGAACAAGGTTAATTCACATTGGAGATGGCAATGAGAATGGAGATGTGATTTCTGACAAATGATCTCTCTCTTTTCAGATCCTTGGAATGAGAAATATAAAGGCAAATCCCGTTCCAAGATCAGAAATGTATGGATTTTGACCACGGATTGCATCCGAGTCCGTGTTCAGTCCAGAAGGTGCAAATTGGATAAACCCTGACCAAAAATGAACTGAAACAAATTTCTCATACATCCTTAACTACCAGCTATATTTTTCTAACAAAATATATAAATTTGCTTTAAAATCTTTCATACATGATTCCTTCACTGTCTGATTCTTAGCAGAGGGACAGATTTGGGCTGCTTATTTAGCAACTGACAGTGATGCCAGTTTTCCATTTTGTGGCTCTCAAGCTATGTTAGCATCTGTATTACATTCATTTCAGTATCAAATTCGGTTATCCTCCCTTTCTTAATGTGAGAATAAGAGACTTCTTTGTTCCGAGGTTTGCTTTCAGATCAATTTTCTTCTGCACTTGCTCTGCAAACAGCATGTGTCACAGCGAGTGATTTCTCTCTTTATCGTTACAATCACACCCCTGGCAAATCCGTAGCAGCAGACGCTCCTTTGCTAACAGAAAAGGAGCTGGACTGGCAATAACCCAGAAAACTGACTTGTAAAGAATTTGTTGGGCTTTTCTTTCATTGTAGTATTTATCATATAAGCCGAAGAGAGCAGGAAACATTTTAATGGATTGCATGGTACATGATGTTCCCATTTCCACTAGTTATAGGCAACGCTAATGACCTAAACATGGCATTCTTGAATGGTACATTCAGCATATATTAATCCTGATGGTTCCTTCTCTCCTAGTGATTACATATTAAGCATAGTGGTCAGATCTCTTGGACAAATGACTGTTGGTCTAGTGTCACCATTACTTGCTACAATTACCCTCATCAGCAAGCGTTAACTTGCATGTGGAATGCTGCAGCTGAATTTTAACACTCAGATGGATTCCAAATTTGTATATCCATGCTCTGGTAACCTCTTGGCTGGATAACTGCAGTGCATTATACATGGGGTTGCTTTTGAAAATGGTCTGGAAAATTCAGCTGGTCCAAAATAGGGCAGCAAGAGTGTTAGTGGGGACTGGCTAATGTGATCATATTATGCCAGAACATTTCCATCTGCACTGGCTGCCAGCCAGTCCATGTCCAGGCCCAATTCAAACTACTGGTATTAACATTCAAAGCTCTAAATGGCTTAGGGCCAGGCTCCCTGAAGGGCCGTCTCCTCCCATATATACCTGCCCAGACCTTAAGATCGTCCTCAGCAGTCCTTCTCTGGGTGCCCCTGCCACAGGAAGTGAGGTGGATGGCTAATAAGAAGAGGGCCTTTTCTGTTGTGGCACCCTGGTTGTGGAATGAGCGTCCCAGAGAGGCTTGCCTGGTGCCTACGTTGTGCTCTTTCTGGCACCAGGTTAATACCTTCCTATTTTCCCAGGAATTTTAGTCTTTCCGTTTCTGTCGCTTTAAATCCGTTACAGCCCCATCCAATATGGGTGCCTGTAACCCTCCGAACTTGGAGGATTGCGGACATCCAATGGAAGGTGGGAGGAGAGCGGCAGCTAGGATTGCTGCTGCACTTCTCTCACCCTCCAAAACATTTAGACAGACGATTTCGGCCGTCTAAATGTTTTTCTCCTCCTCGCGAGGAGGAGAGGCTGAGGCACCACCTGGATTCCGCGGAGGATGGTGGTGCCCCTCTCCTCCCCTCCCCTCCCAGGAAGCCCCCCCCACAAGCCAGCTCCAAAGAGGGTCTTCCGTCTGAGGAGCCCAGCTGGCGAAGAAAGCACTGTGCTGGCTGCGAGGGTGGGGTGAGGAGGGCACTCCACGGGCAGAGCCCCTGCTGCGACCTCAGAAGGCATTTCTGAGGTCGGAGCGGGGACACTGACCTATCCTATGGCCCTCCAGACAAGGTCAGGCGGCCATAGGATCGCACCCTTACTGTATTTTAAATCTTTGCACCGCTGTCAGGTTTTACTTTGGCGTTTACTTCTATTTTATATTGTAATTTTAAACTTTTATTGTGTGTTTTATGGTTTTAATTGTGAACCGCTCAGAGAGCTTTGGCTATTGAGCGGCATAGAAATGTAAAAAAATAACTCAATATTTGAATTTGACCTTCTGTTTCAAGCTTTAGGCTTTTGGAGATGGGTTTCACCTTTCAATTTGTTTGTTTGTTTGTTTGTTATCAGTGCGGTTCTGCTCGCTGTAATCTCACTGAAGTAGATTCCTGTCACTCAAATGTCACATTTGTCTGATCTTAAGCACCAGAAGGCTGCAATCAGGGCGGCCATTTGCTCATCACCAAAACAGAGGGAATGCATCACCAAAGAAGAGGACAAAACAAGACCACGATTTGTGCATGCTAATTTATATGTAGAAATACAATTTTTTAAAAAATTATTGCTATAATTTAAATAGAAAAATGGTACATCTCACCATAGTGGGAAAGACCTGCTCCCCAGGTACTGTTGATGCACAATATCAAGGCCCCAACTCTCCCTTTTTAGGATTCTTTATCTTTAAACTGAACAGCCCTTCAAACAGAAGGCACCTTCAAATAGAGGACTGTCCTTTGTAAAGCAGGACACATGGCCACCCGAGCTGCAATCAATTTTGTCCAAAGTTAAGCTGGTTAAATACCACTGGAATCCATAGCATTTAACTAACTTAAATATGAGTGGGTTTTATGCTCACATTTTATTTATTTATTTATTTATTCAATTTCTATCCCACCTATATACAAATACCCTAGGAAGCATACAAGATTATAATACAGTAATATCTTGGATTGCAAGTTTCTTGGTTTGAGAGCGTTTTGCAAGACAAGCAACTTTTTAAATACCTATTTATTTAATTTTTTTTTACTTGATATACAAGCGACGTCTTGTAATACAAGTACTGTAGTACGGCTTAAATTAAAAATCTCTGTACAAATTTTTTTGGGGGGGATTTCGTTTTGATATAAGAGTGTTTTGGATTACAAGCACGTTTCCGGAACGAATTACGCTCTCAATCCAAGGCATGACTGTATAACCAATTTGCACCAAACAAATATACAATATAAAAACATGACAATAAAAACATATTGTTCTGGAATAACAATTCTGGAGAGAGAAAGACTTTCTGCATGAGCTGCTAGATACTCCAGTAATCCCACTAACTGGAGTAGAAACGAATTTTGCATGAAGAATTACAGTCAGTCAAATTCTGCCCGCTCTTCCCATCACATAGTCCTTTATCAAAGGTGCGGCCACAGCTGCAATGTAGGGAACGAAGCCTGGAGGACTACACAGCAGCCCTCACTCCTTGCTTGCCTTGCTGTGAGGCCAGCCAAGATCACAGACTGTGGGGTGTTTGGGGAATGGGGAGCACTCTGCTCACCCTCCATCTTTATTCTTCCTGCCGCTGTGGCAAGAAAGAGGTGAAACCAGAATTTCCATGAATTGATTTGTGCTGTGGTGATGATGGTGGCTTACGGACGGCACAGACTATTGGGGTTGTTGCAAGATGTAGCTCAGTGACAGAGCATCTGCTTTGCATGCAGAAGGTCCCAGGTTTGATCCTTGGCAACTCCAGGTAGGGCAGGGAAAACTCCCGCCTGAAACTCCAGAGAGCCACTGCCAGCAATACTGTCCAATCAATGGAACAATGGTCTGACTCAGGATAAGGCAGCTCCCTACGTTCTTACCAATTAGTAGCCAGTCAGGTGTTATATAAATTGGACTTAAAAACAAAAATTAGACAAGCTTGCCTAAACTCCTCTGATTTGTGCCCCTATTGCCTCCTCTCTCTCTCCCCCCCCCTCTCTTGCTGCTGTCCTGACTCACTTCCTGGTTGGTTTTTCCATCCATCTGTGACTTCCTTGTGTCACTAAATTATTCCCCCCGTCTGCATCCCCAGCTCTTATGTAGTTCCTTTTTAAAAAAAAATTATTTACTTTTCAAAACAAAATATAACAAAATACAAGAATAACACAAAAATATAACATAAACAACATACAATAAATCATAAAGTGCACCCCCACCCTCCAAGGGACCAATTTATATACTTCCATACCCTTGATCAAATGAATTCCAAATTCCAAAAATATAACATATCCTGACAAGGCATGCTCCCCTTCCCCTTTATTAATACATAGTCTAATAATTGATTCCATATATCCATAAAATTATTCTTCTTTAACTGTCCTTTTTTGCATTTGATACTACAAGTTAATTTATCATTTAGGGCTATATCCCAAACTTCCTTATACCAGTCAGTTATTAGGAAAACACGTTGTACTTTCCATTTCCTCGCTATCATTAGCCTAGCCGCAGTTAACAAGTTTACAATTAATTCCTTCGTATTTTGGTCACAAATAAGTTTCTCTGTTATTGATAACAATGCTAGTTTTGGACAGACCTCTAAATTAATACCAATAATTTCCGATATTTCTGTAAAAACCTGTCGCCAAAAAACCAGTACATTTTTACAGCTCCACCACATATAAGCATATGTCCCTTTTTCCTGACATCCTTGGCAACAAAATGCAGAACAATTATTATCTATTCTATTTAATCTTACTGGAGTTAAGTACCATCTCCAAATTAGTTTATAGAAATTCTCCTTTATCCTAGTTGACATCACCTTCACAATCTGTCTATCCCATATGTTGTTCCAACCCACCTTCGAGGTCACCTCTTCAAATTCATTATCCCATACTGCCTTTAGCTGGTCCTCTTGTTCCTCTGCTTTTTGAATCAATCTATATAAATCCCTTGTTATACCTCTTGTAGCTCTTATGTAGTTCCACCTACACCAACATAAGGTCAAGGAGGTAGTGGGTTGATCCCTTCCCTGACCCCACCCCCTGCCACAATCTGTTGGGCTTCAGGCACCCTGGTGGTGGGGCACAATTCATCTCTGTGAGCTCTGCAGAGAAGCTGGGAACTCAGATATATCCAACATAGATCCCTCCCATCTTTTATTTATGTAAGCTTATATTCTTCTCTCAGACGTTTGCAGCTGGTAAGAGTGTTTTAATTAAAAGAGCAAGAGAAGGTGACAGGCACTATACGTTTAAATAGCACTGCTCCAGAACTGGCACATGCTGCGCTCCAACCAGCCATCAAACACACGTGCAAACAGAAAGGTTTTAACACTGCTTCTGAAATTAAAGGTGTTTCAGTGTTGGAGAAAAATGAGGGGGAGACCAATCACCCAAGCATTTCATCCCATGCATTATGCAAAAGGCAGTACATGCTCAGTCAGGGAGAAATAGGACTTCATTAAAGTCATGGACAGAAGTCAGATTGATAAACGGGGCTATCATTGTAACCAAGGCCTTTGGGAGTGCTTTCATTAGAGTATTTTTGAGTCAGAACCGCATAGAAGACTGGACACCAAGATCCCGTATCATACTGGATTTATTAGAGCTGGGCTGGAAGCTCAATTCTAAGTGTAATTGGGGAATGGGTTGTTTGGGCCAGAAGTAGTGCATTCTGGGAATGAATGCATGCTGCTGAAAACAGGAGCCCTGTGTGTCTTCCATTTTGTATTACTAGCCATTGCCTAGAGAGGAAGATGTGACCTCATCACACTTGAATTTCCTCATCCCTGCAGCACAACAGCCATGCATTCTTCATAACATCAAGTTCTGGCTTCATGCTCATCATTATCAAAGTGGGAAGATGGATTTAATGCAGGGGTGGACAACTTTCAGGCATTCGGGGGCTGCATATCCCACTTTGGCATACCCCACCCATGCTGCCAGTGCCAAAATTGCTGCAGTGGTGGCAATAAAAACAGTGATCTTGCAAGCAAACAATGCGAGCTCTCACTGCATGCCTTGTTTGCTGGCGGAATTGCACCACCTTTTGCTGACCCCCCCATAAATGGTGGTACCCCCCAATGACCATAGGGTAGCCACATGAGGCCTGCAAGCTGTGTGTTGCCCACCCCTTATTTAATGGCATGAAACTTGGCAATTTAGGGGTTTGATTGGGCATCCATCACAAACAGTTGCACTCGAATGCACACTGAATTGAGTCAGTTACAGTTCATAAAATTTGTACCACCCAGTACTCCCAAAGGTTTTGGGATCACTTTAGCCTTTATACATAAGTGCCCACCAGCATGACTAAGGCCTGGAATCTACCCCAAACTTTGCAAGGCCAAAATGCTAAATAACATTATAGCTAGAAAACAAATGAAAATGAGAAGTAGTCAGTGTCAATCGTTTATTTAAATCAAGTTCCATTATCCTGTTTGGATGTGGAAAGCTGTGGCTGGGGAAGGAGGGGTCATGATCCAGTCATACGTAAGAAGGCAGTACTCTTTAAATAAAAAAAAAAATGGCAACCGTACCGTGAAGCTACACAAATTAATAACCTAATCAAGCAAGATTTAGTTGAATAGTACCTTCCTCTTTGCTTTCAGCTGCTCATGATATTTGTCAGATGTATCACCTGGGATCTCTCCGCCCCAAAGGGTAATCCCAACGATTGTATAAGTGATCCCCATGACAAGCAATGGAAAGCAATAGACCAACGCGATCACAATGATGTGATACCTGTAAGAGAAGAACATTGAACGGACACATTCTGGGAGAAGAGCCATTCAGAACAGAAGTTGTTATTTGTACTGTTAAAAGCAATCAGTTTCCTTCACATGAAAGATGGGGAAACAAGGGTAATTGTTATATGACCATTCATCATTAGCAATACTGGAGCATTTCTCCGCGCTCCCTGACCCTTTCTTTCCGACATCCCTCCATCTAGTGGGGAGGGAACAAAAAAAGGATATGCATAAAGAGAAAGGACTCATCCAATTCTCTTCTTGAATTAGCATCTTGAGAATGGATGACACACATGCACGCACACACACACACACACACACACACACACGAATAACGTAGAGTTAGTGGCATCTGGGAGGGATCAGCAACTTTTTGCCTCTGAGGGCCACATGCAATGATGGGCCATGGGCTGGGGGGGCACATGCTGCTGGTGGGTGTGGCCTAAGGTGGTGATGGATATGGACAGGGCCTCTCTCACCTTCCCATTCACACACACACACACACACACACACACACACACCGTCTTTCACAGCACCCAGAAAGACATCCAGACACACACTCACTCTTTCCCCTATCTCAGCATGTGGGTATGGGATAGGTTAAAACCTCTCCTTCCCATGTGCTGAGATCCCATTGTGCATCCCCCTCCGTCTTGCCCAGCTGACGGGTGCTTTTCCCACCACCAGTCAGCCGGGCAGGGAGGGGAAGGTGCACGATTTCAATGGCGTGCGGGGATGACTTTCCTGGTGTGCCTTCCTTCTAACCCCAATTGCGCTCCAGCCAGCCTGCCAAACAGCTGTTTGGCAGGCTGGCTGGCTGGAGTGTGATTTAGCCAGGAAGGACACTGCATGGGAGCAACCCTTCCTATGTGCCTCACTCCCCATCCAACCATGCTCCCCAGCCTGCTGTTTGGCAGACCGGCCAGAGCGTGATTGGGATGGGGGAAGAAGATGCACAGGGACCGTAATCCCTATGTGCCTCCTCCCCGTCTCAACCATGCTCCTTCCTGAGAAGCAGGCTTGCGGGGGTAGCATTTGGGCACATGGGTGATGGCGGCAGACCACATCCAAGGCCTCCAAGGGACACAGTGTCCTCCAGTGTCCTCCATGGCTAAACCATGCTCCAGCCAAACAGCGGTTTGGCAGCCTGGGCGGAGGGATGCCTTTTTAGACTGGCTTAAATACAACAATATTGCCCCAAATGGTAACTGCGGTGATCTTGTACTCTGTTCCTTGTACAACTGTCACACAAAAACCTATCCACGTCTTCCCATCTCTTATTCCTCCCCCCCCCACCCGTTTTCCTACTTATCTGCTAGAAAACAGAAGGCTGGGCTTTCAGTAATTCCACAGGAGGCTCAAGACTGCAACAATTGGCTCTTAATTTTGGTATCAGAAGCCTCTTTTCTTCCCAATAGCTTTGCACCACCAAAGGGATGAAATAACTGTTTTTTCCCAAACTGTAATGCTTTGTTTTTATTCTAATTCTAATTCTTTGCCCTGATTTCTAATAGCATTTCTTGTTATTATAACAGATAAGGAAAAATGGTATTCATGTTCATACTTCTTTGTTGTGCTTGCATAGACCATTCATCTTAATTTGGTAGGTTGGGACCCATATATTTTTCCCAACCTGACTTAAAGTAGTGCTGCCAGCATTTTTACTTTAATTCTGGGTTTTTTGGGGTGGTGGTGGTGGTATTTTCTGCAGATTGCTCGGGAAAACCCCACAGTAGATCTAAAGCGGCTGTTGCTGTGGACTTGCCCAGTAGCAGTTGTTGTAAAAGTCCTAGCTAGGCTGCATGGGGCAATGAGCAGCAGAGAAGGAGATGAAGGATGGAGTTAAAGGTGGGTCCTGGGTCTGAAAAGCTGAGGATTACTGGCGTAGGAGTTAGTACCTCTAGCTTACCCAAGCATTCCTACAGGGAAATGATGACACAAGTAGGGTAGAAGGGGGACAGCTATGGGAGCAGGAACAGAAGCTAAAAGACTAAATGTATTATCTAGGGCTGGCCCGAGACATTTTATTACCTGAAGCAATGGAGCCTCCCATCCCTCCATTCCATCTACAGAAGCCGACCGGACTGGTATGTTGAATCTTACTTTAATGCTGTTGCCAAGGCAGTGTCCTCCACTGCATCTGAGGGCAGGGCTGACTGACGGGGTGCAGGACAAGTCACGTGGCACACACAGCTCTGTCCTCCAACACCTCACCACTGCTCCCTGTCCCCAGTATCCACTCACTCTGGCCACCTCACTCTGCCTAATCAATGGTAGGGCCAGCCCTGACTGGGTCCCTGTCTTGGCACTGTCTGTTTGGTGACCTCCAGATTGGACTGTAACACACACTCTGTGTGGATTTCCTCTGAAGATGGTTCAGAGGCTTCAGCTCAGGGCTGGTGTCAAAGGTAGGCATAGTTGGGCACCTGCTGAGGGCCCACATTCCAGCAGGGGCCCACTGACACGGGCCCCCTGGAGTTGCTCCTCCTCTTCTCCATTGCAACCTGCTTGTTCACCTGCCTCTCGCTCTATCCCAGACAGTGGTGGTGGTGAGAAGGAAGAGCAGTAGATGCATACTTGCTCTCTGGCTCTCTGCCTGTCAAGCAAGCAAGTGGTGAGAAAGAGGATGAGGAGCAATAGCAGCTGGTGACAATGGTGGTGAGAAGGTAGACTCACTGAGGGAGAGGGGCCATTGAGGGTGTCTTGGCCAAAGGCTCTCCAAAACCTGGAGCCTGCACTACTTCGGCTAGTATGGAGTGTGGCTTCCTGCCTGTTAAGGGGTGTGGACTGATATTCTCAGAAGTCACTTATTTCGAGGCATCTGCACTAGCTGCCAATCCATTTGCAAGCACAGTTCCAAGTTCTGGTCCTTACCTTCAAAGCCCTAAATGCCTTAGGTCCTGATTACATAGGGCTGCCTTAACCAACTCAACATCCTCCAGATGTGTTGGACTACAACTCGCATCTTCACCTATGGTGGGGGCTGTATTCCAACACATCTGGAGGGTTCCAGCCTGGGGAAGACTGATATAAGGGAACGTCCCATCCAACAACTGAGATCTTTTGATGAGGGCCTGTGGCTGTTGGAAAAACTGTCCTTGCCACCACTTCTATGAAACTGCATCAGCAGCCACAGAAATGAAGTACCGTAGAAAGGGGAATTATTTTGCTCCCCATTTTGCCTATCTTACCCCCACCCTTCAGTTTTCAGCAGAGAATGTTTGGCTCACTGCTAATCAATGCTATGGCTTGCACAGCCTTTGGTTTGATCCAGGACAGCAGGTGCAACATTCCTATAGGAACATAAGAAGCTGCCTTATACTGAGTCAGACCATTAGTTCATCTGGCCCAGTATTGTCAACACTGACCAGCAATGGCATTCCAGGATTTCCTCAGGGTTCTTTCCTAGCCCTACCTGGAGAAGCCGGAGATTGAACCTGGGAGCTTCTGCATGCAAAGCAGCTGCTCTACTGCTCTACCATTGACCTAGGCCCCTCCCCCTGTGCTCTTTATGCAGGGGGGGGGGAAGCATGCAAGCGTGCATTGCCATTTCATCTCTGACTTACGTGAAACGCTGTTTCATGCCACCTGGCCAGAAGACATAGCACAGGGTTCTTCCAGGCATCACTTTAGTCTTGGAAAAGAGACACTGGGGAAAGGCAAGGAGGAAGGCCAGAATCCAGATGCTCGCAATCACCACTTTTGTAGCAGTGGCAGACAGTCTGGGCTTCAGAGGGTCGATGATGGCCATATATCTGTTAAAAGACAGAACCAACCAAACAGCATAAAAAGCGTGAGAAAAATCAGAAAATCAGGAGGGGGAAATTGTAACTGGGAGGCAACCATTTTCTTTTGCAATATGATACAGGAAATGAAAATAGCTCTCTGGGGACATCTTGGTCACACCTCAATGAAGGACAGACATTTGCAGAGAATGGCTACTGTGCCATTAGACTGAAATTAAATAATTGAAGGGTTCTGTGAACCCAACGTGCTCACCCATGTTCCCTGTGTGATTCAGTGCTCTGGCCTTTCCTCTTCCCAATCCGTTTCCCCTGGGGTGTGGGGAGTCACTCTGCCTTGGGTGTGACTGGATCCTCTGGATAACACTGGAGGAGTGGGGCATGCGAGGCCCTCGCTCCCATGTAACATGCACATTGAGTAATGCTCCATGCATTGGAATGTACAGGTATATGCCAGAGTCATGCACTTCTTTCTCCTCTACAAAAGAGGGGGAAGAGTGCTCAAATCATGCCCATGAGTGTGCAGTTCTACCTGCAGAGTGCTCACGTCACCATATGTGCTTAGTAGACTGGGTTGGGGGTGGGCAGACTCAACCTGCTAGGGAAGTGTACTTAAAAACTTTTTGTTTCATTTTTCAGTTCATTTCTGACAGCCCCATTCCTTTTTGTGTTTCATTTATTATTGTCTCAGGGTTGTATCCAATGTGAGTCTAACTTGAACCCCATTCATTTCAATGGGTCTACTCTAAGTAGGACTGACATTGGATACAAGTTACAACCCTCATTCATTTCATATTCTTTCATGTTCACTCAGGTTTCTTTGTTTGTAATTTTAGGTTGATTATGAACCCCCAGCCTGTCTTCTGATACCTGTAAATCTGGTGTTTTCCATCCAAATCGGCCAATTATCACGAGGCTTGGGACAGCTTCTCTGCAGCAGCAGTGACTCAGAAAGACAAAGTGTTTAGCAGCTGCTGATGGAACAGGAAGCGGCAGGTGGCACTGGGAACTGTCTCTGCCTCAGGTAGTGAAATGGCGTAGGGTGCTAAGCCTTAGATTAACCCTGGCTTTTCTCCATATCAGTTTTGGAAATTCAATGTTTTCCCCTCGCCCTCTGCTTTGCTTCAGCTCTAATATGCAATGCCGCATTCAGAAATGTGGCATTTAGCCTAAAACCTGAACAGGTTGACATGACAAGCAGAATTTTGGAATGGTTTTGAGGATACTTGACTATATTTTTGTGCTATTCTTTGGTTAATATCCACAGCTCTCTTCCTTCCCATTTCCAAGGCTACAGATGGTAAATTCTCCATTTGATATTTCAAGATCAAGACCTATACCTTTTTTTTTAATTACCTCTGAACATTAAGTAGCCTCCATAACAGGCAGATTTTTATTCCAGTTCATTTTGCTCTGTCTTTATGTCCTATTTTTTTATTACATTCATAAAGCTTTAAGGTTCTTTTCTGCCTTAGCTGCTGTCTGTGTTCCTGACTTAGGGATGTTGGAGAAATTTGCAATGGATTCAAAAGAGTTCAGATGTCTAGAAATCCAACATACGGATTCCAAAGTGGATCAGCTTTTTCCAAGTTGCACTGATTCCATGGACTTCCAGACCATTTTTTTACTTTCTGGAATTTTGCACAAATGTAGTTGTAGAAAAAACAACATGAAAAATAAAAAAGTGCATTTCCCCCCATAGGCTAAAGCATGAAAAAGCACATTTTTGGGTGATTTGCGCATTTTCACAAGGGCAAATTTGCACAAGTGCACATGAATGCAAGTTCAGGGAATTGAAAAAATCTGATTCCATCAATAAGTGGATGACAGAGCGAAAGGTGCCTGACAATCCATGAAACACAGATAGAACAGATTTAACAACGTCTGTACATCAGTAGTTTCTGTTGGCTGCAAAGTTTGGGGACACTAAATCTAAATCTGAATTATTCTAATATTGATTGTTCCATACTGATAAACTAATGCTACCTTATAAATATATATGGGATAGATCATGATATTTCATAGTATGGTAATTGGTTATATATTTGTAATCATAAGCGTCTATCTATATTACAGTGTCGTATGTTGCAAAATTGCATAAGGAGCACCTGTTACCATAACAGAACTGCAATAGAGCTGAATGTCAATTCAAAGTCCACTCTAGAATCCCCAGGAACATTTTTTAATAAAAAAGATCAGATATCATAAGAACATAAGAAGAGCTGCGTTAGATCCGACCAAAGACCTATCTAGTCCAGCATTTTGTTTGTACAGTGGCCAACCAGCTGCCCACAGGATCCCACAAGCAGGATATGAGTGCAACAGCACCTTACTGCCCATGTTCCCCAGCAACTGGAGTACACAGGCATACTTTCTCTGATATTGGAGGAAGCATATAGCCAGTCAGGACTAGTAGCCACTGATAGCCTACTCCTCCATGAATTTGTCCAATCCCCTTTAAAGCCGTCCAAGTTGGTGACCATCACTATGTCTTGTGGAAGCGAATTCCATAGTTTATTTATTTATTATATTTATACCCCACCTTTTTTCTTGCAAGGAACCCAAGGCGGCTTACATAATCCTCCTCCTCTCCATTTTATCTTCACAACAACCTTGTGAGGTAGGTTAGGCTGAGAGTCAGTGACTGGCCCAAAGTCACCCAGTGAGTTTCACGGCCGAGCGGGGACTAGAACCCGGATCTCCCGAGTCCCAGTCCAACACTCTCACCACTACGCCACACTGGCATAGTTTATCTATGCGCTATGTGAAGAAGGACTTCCTTTTATCTGTCCTGAATCTCCCAACATTCATCTTCATTGGATGATCCTGAGTTCTAGTATTATTGAGAGAGGGAGGAAAATGTCTCCCTATCCATTTTCTCCACTCCATGCATAATTTTATATGTCTCTATCATGTCTCCCCATACTCCCCTTGTTTCTAAACTAAAAAAGGCCCAAACATTGTAACCTTTCCAGATAGGGCAATTGCTCCAACCCCTTGCTCATTTTGGTTGCACTTTTGTGTATCTTGGAAGGACAGCAAAGATGGAGCTAGCCTGGCCTTCCTTGGCAGGGAGTTCTAGAGGCTGGGAGCAGCCACTGAGAAGGCCCTCTCCTGCGTTCCCACCAAATATGCCTCTGATGGTGATGGGACAGAGAGACACACCTATGCCAAGGGTCTTAAAACCCAGGCAAGCTCATATGGGAGATTCCGCTTGGTCCCAAGTCATGTAAGGCTTTGAATTGCACCTGGAAATGAAACTGTAGCCAGTGAAGCTGTTGTACCAATAAATGACCCAGGCCAATAACTGGGTTGCAACATTCTGAACCAGCTGATGTTTCTGAACATTTTTCAAAGGCAGCTCCACAAAGAGCACATTACAGTACAGTAATACCTTGGATTGCAAGTAACTTGGTCTGAGAGCGTTTTCTGTTTTGCAAGACAAGCAATTTTTTAAAATAAATTTTGACTTGATAAACAAGCGACGTCTTGCAATACGTAGGGATGTAACCACTCGCCTCGAGCGGGCGTAGCAGGCCGAAATCAGCCCCGCTCATGCCCGCCAATGACTTGCTTTGATATAAGAGTGTTTTGGATTACAAGCACGGTTCCGGAACGAATTATGCTTGCAATCCAAAGTATTACTGTACTTCAAACAGGATGTCACTAAGGCCTGTGTCATCACAACCAGATCTGACATCTCCAGGAACGGGTACAGTTGGCTGTGGAAATCCTCTTGGTTAATGCCGAAACTTGGACATCCAGGTTCAGGGCTGAATCCAGGAGTACACCCAAGTATTAGAGAGAGTGATACTGGGGGCTACCTTACACCGTTGCTACAAAGATCACTAAGATAATGTACTCTACGCTGTTAAGGAAGAGTGCTGACATAAATGCTAAATACTACTATTATAAAAATAAGCCCAACAGATTTCAGTCCAAGTTACTTCCATGGAAGTGTGCTTTGGATTAACGATTTTAAGACTGCATTCTGGAGCCTGCCAGGAGGCAGGAAAATCATGGCAGGGATCCATGTGGAAGCTGTCATCATGCACCATATCATTCTTGCTTTCTTGGGAACCTTTCCTAATGATTCTGTTTTAATGCTGTAGTGACACAAAGTAGGAGTGTAGGAAGGTTTCTACACAGATGCACCTGAGGCTGAAACTAGACATTACAGGAGTGGGACAGACAGTGAAACCAGTAGCCCAAAATCTCCCCATCTTCTTTATAGTGAGGGGACAGGGCCCACACATTTGGAGTGAGGGGGAAGAGTACACTGTCTTTAACAGGACTCAGAGATCCACAGGTCCCTGGGCCAGGCTACAACCTCATTGCCATGAGGGAAAAAACCGAAGCAGCATTGTAGACAATATTTATAGAAATTTCATTTCCTTGTATCTATGTACCCTTTGCCCAGATCTTGTGAGATTTGCTGGAGCCAATCACAAGCAGTGTGAGAGCAGCACAAGCAACATTCTGAGGAGTGGGTTGCTGGATGAATTTGGAGTTCCCTGATTGGCCCAAATCAAAATTGTTGATTTGCAAATGCCTCCAGATGCACTCATTAACTATTGGCAATTTTTATGTCTCCTCCCAAAATATAGAGATGAAAGCTTCCCCACCACCCCGTCCAACTGATGATCATCATCCTTGTAGTGGGCACGGAAGTCTTTGGAATGAATAATCTTTTCTGGCACCTCACTCCTGGCACCTTGTAAGTGTAGATGAAGTAGCAGTTTCAGTAAATCTGCATCTCTTTTGCATGGAAGCATGTGATATTTTGGAAGTTTATTTTATGTGGTATTGTAGCTGTACTTCACATTTGCTGAGTTGGGTGGCTTGCTTGTTTTTATTTGGGATTATTTCTGTTTTCATTTTTGTGTCCACTTCACCAACGTTGTGCCTGAAGTAGAACGGAAAAGCCTCTGGATATGACTTCTTATTTCCAGAGGGCAGAAATCTTATCAGCCTTGGGTGACAAGCATGATAAATCCATTCACAGTGGTTAATACCATGCTGTAAAACCCCCCCACTGAGCACATGACATGAAATCTGGGACTCTCAAATACAAACGTCTCATTTCAAAGTAGGGGTTTGACCTTGTCTGGTGGTGTACATAGTTTTAGATAAGGAAAATTTGGAACTGGACACTCTTGTAAATTCAAATCCATTACACCTGAGTAACTGAGCTTGGAGATGTAATTTTCCACTCGGCATGCTGTTAGAATAGAAACTGCTCCCCCTTTTTAAAAAAGAGAAAACAAAACAAACTATGAAGGATTTCGGAAGAACTAGGAGATTATTGTTGCATTTAGAGAGATAAGAAAGAAGATGACTAATGCCAATAGGGTTGCCATGTGTCCTACTTTATAGAAGAGAGTCCCCTATTTGAAAGGCTGTCAAGTGTACAGTCCTCTACTTGAAGTGCTGACAAGTCCCATTCCAGTATAAAGATAAAGAACCAGAAGGAAGGAGAGCAGGAGGGGCCTTGAAGTTGCCCATCAGCAGGTAGCACCTGGACTGTAGACTGAGCAGGTACACATGTCACCTGGCCTCAGTCTTCTCCACTATGGTGAGATGTACTGTATTTCTATTTAAATTATAGCAATATTTTAAAAATTTATATCTATACATATAATTTTTAATTTGTATTGTATCTATTTGTATATGGAGCCTAAATAGGTTAGACTCAGGACACTTATATTATTATATAATGAATATAATATTTTAATATATGAAAGTGACAGCAGGTGAAGCAACCTTGAACTGCAAAGTAATAATAATAATAAAAATCAACCCAGATTACTTATATTTCATGAGTATTTGAGGTAAATTGTTGAACAAGCATTCTCTACACATTTGGGACACGTGTTTTAATTGACGAGATTGTTTTTGCAATGTTCTGTTGCTAGAGCATCAAATACATTATTATGTATCCTTTTAAAAAAACAACCACCACCAAACACACACAGTCCCTGGTTGCTTCTAGCAGTCAGTGACCAAAACTAGTACATCAGATTCCTATTTCTATTAGTTAGCAGGAAGCAAATGTTACTCAGCCTCATTACTGTAAAGATCAGCAAAGGAAAAGTTTGCAATGTGCTATGTGTACACTGGAGACAAATAAAACTAATTGTCCATAAAATGGCATCTTGCGGAAGACAGGGGGGAAAAAAGATTTTAAGTGGGCATATTTGAGAGAGTCTTTTAGCACCCATTTCTTCGGAAATAGCATTTTAAGAGAATACTAGAAGCTAATGTCTTTCTGAAGGAACCCAGGAGAAATAATCAGTTCAGGTTTCCCACAGTTTTAGCAATATTAACATCAAGAACATCTGCTGAAATATATTATTTCAATCTTAGCATGCCAATGTACATAAAACTGTGTGCGTGTGGTGGGCTGGGTGGGAAGATACATTACAGATTGCCAGATTTTGATGCCATTTGAGAAATAGTGAACACAAATTAGATGTGGGAAGCAGAAAAATGTAGTCCACAAGGACAACCCCCCCCCCGCCCCCGCCCGTAACATCTGTTTCTGGTGTACAGCTTGCACTTAGGATCAGTGGTGGAGTGGAGCCAAGGCTCGCAGGGTTGAAACACCAGGATATTTCGATTAGCAGGGATGATGTCATCTTTTGCCCCCCTCGGAATTCCCTGTTCCCTCTGAGCTTAGCTGCAATCCTCACAGAATTGCTTGGCGGGGGCGGGGAGATGGATTTTCACAGCAACAATATATTTTTGTAGATCAAGATCAACAAGCCAGCTGCATTTTTGGACTCTCCTTGGGGGCCTGGCTATGGGGACTGTCAGAGTGGCTGACCTTCATTATTTACCGCTACACCATTGCTTAGGGTCTGTCTGCTTATTTATTTATTACATTTCTATACTGCCCAGTAGCCAAAGCTTTCTGGGTGGTTCCACAAAACAAAACTTAAAACCGGGGGTATGCGACCTTTTGGGCCTGTGGGCACATTTGGAAAGTCGAGAAACTGTCATGGGCATCAACACAAAATGGCTGCCATGGGATGCATGGCTTGTCACAAAGGGCAAGTAACCTTCCCAAATGACTGAGTAAAAGGCAGAGATGGGGTCTGAGCCACACAATACATTAAACAGCTTCATTGAACCCATGGTTTTCAGCACCTTTTTCTTTTCCCCTTCTTGTTCTTGGTGGCTGAGCGTGCTGCAGAGGAAAGCATTGGTCTGCAGCCACCCATGGCCTTCACTTCCTAAGAATGTCTCTGAGCCCCATCATGTAGCCCAGAGGCATTCATGGGAAATGAAGATGGCAGCAGCTGGAGGCTCTCACTTTGCTTAGAAGTGATCCCAGTGGCCACGAAGAAATTTTTTTAAAGTGGGAGGGTACTGCATCTTGGTGGACTCCAAAAAAGGTGTCCCGGGCACATTGGTGTCCATGGGCACCACGTTGCCTACACCTGCTTAAAATAATAAACTACAAAAGCATAATAAGACATACTATAAAATCATTGAAGACACAATCCTATGCATGTTTTGACAGAAAAATGGCCTACAACTCCCAGCATGCTGGGAGGGGCATGCTGGGAGGTGTAGGACTTTTCCCCTGTCAAAACATGCATAGCATTGTACCCTAAAAAGTTTAAAACTCAAAACTCGAAGTCACCATCTGTTCTGGTGACTGTTGGAGCCCATGGCTGCTGAAAGAAAAAACAAACAAAAACGCTTGGTATGTGGTATGTGGTGTTCATTACTGCTAGCAGATCAATATTTGGCCTTGCGACACCACTAAAAACCACCCCAAATGTGAGTTAAGGATGTAAGAGCAGCCTTGCTGGATCATACCCAGGGTCTATCTACCAAGAATCCTGTTTCTCACAGTGGCCAACCAGATGCCTCTGGGAAGCCCACAAGCAGGAGATGTGGGTATTAGCCTCTCCTGCTTGCTTGCAGCGACTGGTAATTCCAAGGCATATGGCCACCAAACCTGGAGGATGCATATTCATCATGACAAGTGCCATTGATGGACTTTTCTCTCACATTATTTTTTTCCCCTAGTCCTCCTTTAAAGCCATCTAAGCTAATGGCCATAACCACATCCTGTGGCAAAGTTCCATTAATTAATTACAGAAATGTCTGTCACAAGACGATAGTGGTCATGAGCTTTGATGCGTTAGTGGTGGTATCCCAAATCTGATACCTGTGCATTCTAGAGGCTTCTCGCTTTAAGAGCATAGGAAGCCTCCTTATACTGACTGAAGTCAGGCCGTTGGTCCATCTAGCCCAGTACTGTCAACACTGAACGGCAACCGCTCTCCAGGTTTTCAGGCAGGAGTTTTTCCTGCCCTACCTGGAGATGCCGGGTATCAAACCTGGGACCTTCTGCATGCAAACAGGTACCCTACCACTGAGCTATGGCCCATCCCTCTAATTGCTGATACAGGTAGAAGGCAGCACAGGATGCTTTATCTTTCTTGTTGCAGCCACAAGGTGTCGTGAGGGTCAGCCCCAGCACAAGAACTTTTGCTGCCTGAGATGGGAGAGAACACATGATGCCACCACATCGCACCCCTTCCCATCTCCGCCACATCGCGGCCCCTTTGCCCTTACTTTTACCACTGCCGTGTCAGCTCTATGGAAAGATGGTAGAATAGTCTGAACCATTTCAGATTGCTGGTGCGGGAAACCATGTCTCAGAATGCTCCCCTATATTAAACTCCCTGAAAACAGAAAACCAGCAAAACATACAAAAATGTTATGCCCCATAAAATGGTACAGTCATTCTTCCACCACATCCTTCTGTATGTGTAGACCCAGCCTTAGTAGTGGGGCAAAAGGGGGATGGATACCTTTCCACCTCATTGCAGAGCTTCTTGAGTAGAGTCTACACTACAGACCTTTGTTCACAGACTAGTGAAAATACATGCCAGCCATAGTTAGCCATAGTGCTAGGTATCGAAAAGATCTGGGGCTCAGGCCCACGGGACCAAAAAAGGGAGGGGGAGCACAAATTTCGATATGCTAATTTACATATGCTCTAAAGTCTCTCTTTGTGTTTAAAGGAGCCTGTCTCCAAAAGGGACACTTCTGTTTGTAAAAAGGGATGTATGGATGGGGGAGAGAGGAGGGCATTTGATTTCAGAAAAAAAACCTCAGGCAGAAAGATTCAGGGGTGGGGGCAGCAGGAGGTGAAGCACATGTGGGCAGAAAGCCAGCTAATCCGGGGAATCAGATGCAACAGAGATCCTCGGCGCCCCTGTACCTTTATTTCAGCAAGTGCCCATATGCAAGGGTGGCGGGGCAGATGGCCTCCCAGAGACCCAGGGCTCAAAATGAAAGATTCAGGGATACAGCCCTAGTGGGTCACCCCCTAGCTATTAACCACTGCCTCCCTCGGCAAGGTTAATTAATCTATTCATAACAGGGGTTGGAAAAGATACATGGGAAATCAGTCCTGCATCTTTCTTCAAAGATTACTCTCTATTGTTTTGTCCAACAGATCAAAGGTGGAATGTGAAGGTTATTCTCACCCACCCCGCTGGCAATTGTCACACCATACATCCACTCATTAGGAGCAATTTGTCTAATCACCAGCTGGATAAAATGTCACAACAAAATCATCATGCTGCACACTTGGAAATGAGGTCCCTTGCCACTATCAAGCCACATCAGGGAGGGCTTGATTAAAAAGTCAGGTTTGCAGCACAACAAAGAGAGACATGAACTTCCATTCAGAGCTTTTATTTATTAATTAATTACATTTCTGTACCACCCAATAGCCAAAGTTCTCTGGGCGGTTCACAGCAATTAAGACCATAAAATACAACATAATATACACTATTATAGTTTAAAACTACAGTATAAATTAGAAGTAAAAACCAAAGTAAAGCCTAGCAGGAATGCAAAGATTTAAAATAAAGTAAAGGATTAAAAACAACAAAGACTGAAAGACTAAAATTCCTGGGAAAATAGGAAGGTCTTCACCTGGCGATAGAAAGAGCACAATGTTGTAGCCAGGCAAGCCGCTTTGGGAAGCTCATTCCACAACTGGGGTGCCACAACAGAAAAGGCCCTCTTCTTAGTAGCCACTGACCCACCTCACTTCCTTTGGCAGGGGCTCCCAGAGAAGGGCCACTGAGGACAATCTTAGGGTCAAAGCAGGTATATATTGGAGGAGACGCCCTAGTGGGCCACCCTCTAACACTGCTTCTGGTTAATTGTGTGTGTGTAGAAGGGTGGTGGTGGATGGGAATAGTTCTGAGAAGCAAGGTTCAGTGAGATGGCTATTTTCTGTCTGACAGAAATGCAATAATACTTCTGCTATAGTGTCATCTATATACAGTCATGCCTTGGATTGAGAGCATAATTCATTCCGGAAACGTGCTTGTAATCCAAAACACTCTTATATCAAAACGAAATTCCCCCCTAAAAATTTGTACAGAGATTTTTAATTTAAGCCATACTACAGTACTTGTATTGCAAGACGTCACTTGTATATCAAGTAAAATAATAATAATAATAATAATTTAAAAATTTGCTTGTCTTGCAAAACGCTCTCAAACCAAGTTACTTGCAATCCAATGTATTACTGTATATAAAAGAAAGTGTTCTGACTGACTGACTGACTCATCAACGCCCAGCTCAAACCGTTTAATCTAGGAACGTGAAAATTTGAAGGGACATTGCTTTTATGACGTAGACCCCCACTAAGGAAGGATTTTGGGAAATTCCGTCCCTAAGGGGGTGAAGAAAGGGGGCAAAATCGCCCCACTCTCATATCTGCAGCTCTGCAAATAGGCCTCACCTCATAATTGCTGCAGGAGCCAACTTGCTGCAGGAGCCAATAGCAGCAGTTATGCAAATAGCCCATACAACACGTAGAATTCGTATGAATTCCTGCAGGGGCCAATAGGGCTGGGTATGCAGGAAACCTTTTACATGACGGGGTGAAAAGGGAGGGAAACTTTTTACATGACTGACTGACTGTTGTGTGTGTGGCGTCGTCGCATAGGCTCCATCACGTTTAGACGGATCTACCCCAAACTTGGCATGCTCACTCTTCATCACCTGTAGACTCTTAGGATTAACCTGATTTTTCTTTACGAACAGATATTTCTGTCACAAAAGATTTCTGCTGCCAGCACCCAGCCTAAACGTTACACTTTCAGTCAGAGACACTGCATCTTTTCCATACATGTTTCTTTTAGAAACAATTATACCAAATCCTAACATCCATGTGAGCGCAGGCGCGGGCAACAGCTAGTAAGGACATAAAAAGAGCCATGCTGGATCAGACCAAGGGTCCATCTAGCCCAGCATTCCATTCACATCATGGCCAACCAGCTGCCTGCAGGATCCCACAAGCAGGACGGGAGTGCACCAGCACCCTCCCACCCATGTTCCCAGCAACTGGAGTACATAGGCATACATAGCCAATCAGGACTAGTAGCCACCAATGGCCTTGTCCTCCTAGTTAGGTCAGCTGGATGTATTTATCTCTGGTTGTTTTTATTACCCTATTTCTCATATAGTGCTTTTGTGGTGGGGTGGGGGGGGTGTTCATCCAATCCATTCAGATTTTAAAACTGACTTGTTACTGACATAACCTTAAATTGACATAACCTACAGCTGAGTTCAGGTCAGTTAAAAACCAGCTGCTGCTCAATAGGCATCCAGAATCCATGAATTTGGGTTGGAGTCACTACACCTGCAAGGTTGTCCCAGGTACGGTATATGCTTCTTATACTTTTTATTATCTATGAAGCAAAATCCTTAGGGAACTGCCTTGTAACAAGTCAGAGCAGTGGTCCATCTAGCTTGTTATTCTCTTCACTGACAGACAGCACCTGTCCAGGATTTCAGACAGGGTCTTTCCCAGCCTTATCTGGAGGTGGCAGGGATTGAACCGGGGACATAAGAAGAGCCATGCTGGATCACACCAAGGGTCCATTGAGTCCAGCATCCTGTTCACACAGTTGCCAACCAGCTGCCTGCAGGATCCTACAAGCAGGACCTGAGTGCACCAGCACCCTCCCACCCATGTTCCCCAGCAACTGGAGTACATAGGCATACTGCCTCTGATATTGGAGGAAGCATATAGCCATCAGGACTAGTAGCCATTGATAGCCTACTCCTCCATGAATTTGTCCAATCCCCCTTTAAATCCATCCAAACTGGTGGCCATCACTACATCTTGTGGAAGTGAATTCCACAGCAATTCCATATGCGCTGTGTGAAGTAGTAGGTTTTGACTAGTGTCAATTATTCCTTGAGCCATTGCAGTTCAAGAATAATTTGGCTTGTGCTGTTAGCCATGTTGCTCCTGAAGAATCAGTATTCCTGTTTAAATATCAGCAGTAGAAAACATTGGTGTTTTCCCTTCAGCTCCCAGTGGGGTGCAGCTCAGGCCAGCTGATAATTTGTAATGAGCCATATTTTAAACCGAGCAAGGACTGGAAGGCAAGCAACCTTGGCTGCAGTCACACATCATGGCAAGCCACCCTGCGAATAAGCTATACAGTGTGGGTTGTTCTCAGAACAACCCACGGTGCCGCCGACAGATGATCGGGCTCACAGTGGCTTGTTCTGCCCCTCCTTCCACTCAGTCCTCCAGCCGGCTACCAGTATCCCAGGTGCCTTTGTGGCTGGTTCTATCCACTGATTTGCTGTCGAAAAGACAACATCCAAGCATTGGGGTCTTTAATTCCCCTCCATGACTATTTGAACAGCAATAGATCACTAGGGCAGATTTTTCTCTTTTTGTACTGGATCTACAAAAAAAATAATAAAATAGACAACAATGCTAAAAACCAACACCCAACTAAAATACCAGCATTGGCCATTAAAAGCTAACCAGGCAATTTAAAAGCTTGTCTGAATAAGGAAGTCTTAGCTAGGCAGCAGGAAACAGACATGGAGGGCTAATGGACATCCTGAGGAAGGGAGTTGCACAATTTAGGTGCCACCACAGAGGAGGCTCTCTTAGCCACTGTGATTAATCTAGCCTCAGCCATAGTTGGGGTGAGAAGAGCCTTACCTTCAGATCTTAGGAAGTACCGGTAGATAGAATTATACACATAGCTTTGCAGTCCATATAGTTTGAAACCAGGGGAGATTAGTATGCTCAGTGACACAGTTTTATGCCTGCCCCCTCCACCCTGCTGTGGGGCAGCCCCCACAAGGAAATGGAGTGAACAAACCTCTCCCTTAAAGGGCTACAGGGATGCATCTGGCAGGGGCCATGCCTAGGGGTGCCAGCAGGCATAACTTCACTCAGATGGGCCAGGCACAATGTGTCCAACTCTGACAACTGCATAAATTTGCTTGCAGCCTTCTCTGTGTCAATGTAAGGACTGTTCCCACCCATTTCAAGCTGGGTCTGTTTGCCAGTAAATAAATAAAAATGTTCAGAAGTGAAATGTTTCATCAAGACTCCTTGATGGAGAAATGTTCCATGAAAACTCCTTCATTGGTAGGTGACGTGTGTCAGTGGAGAACACTGACAGAGCCTCTGTGCTATTAAAATGGGGTTGAGGTTGGGGTTAGAGCCCTTTGCCTGCCACATGCAGCAGGAGAAAGTGTCCAGTAAGGACTGAGCTTGTATGATCTGACCATTAAGCTTTCCTGTAAAATGCAGCCAGCAGCCAGGATGAAAGCGGTCCTTTCTGTTGAAGAGGAACGATTTCACTCCACTCTGATTGGAAGCAATTTACAATTTTCAGCCGCAAAGTGAACTTTTTGTAATTAGTCACTGGGTGAAGGACATTCCCAAGTGATTAAAGAGAGAGAAAGAAAGAGAGAGAGAGAGAGAGAGGGTAAGGAAGTATACATTAGAAGTAGACAAAGAGGTGCGTGGCGAGTACATTATCAAATGGCACTGTTAGCACAGGAAGTTATACCACTTTTAATAGAAATGCTCTTAAGAGTTATCACTGGAAGTTGTCTGTACTCCTCTTCTGCTGGTTTTGACATCCTGCTGCGGGTCTGGAAACTGATATTGCTATTCTTTAATTAACAGAAATGTGCATATAAGTCAAGCTGCAATCTCGTACCTGTTGAATTGGCAAGTGTTCCCTTGCACTAGTAGAATGCATCTCTCTCTGGATGCTTTCTTCATAATTTGGCCGTAGAGTGGACCAAAAGTGCCTGGTGGGTTTTGGATTGCTGCAATTCAAAGCTTATGTATCTGTATACAGTGAGCTCCATCGAAACATTTAGCACAGTGTTCTCCAACCTTGGGTCCCCAGATGTTTTTGGCCTACAACTCCCAGCATGCCCAGCCAGCTACACTGGCTGGGGCATGCTGGGAGTTGTAGGCCAAAAACATCTGGGGACCCAAGGTTGGAGAACACTGATTTAGCAGATCCTTCTTACCCTCAGTCTATACCCATCTATATATTGAGAGCCATTGTGTCATAGTGGTTAGAGTGCTGGACTGGGATTCAGGAGATCTAGGTTCTAGTCCCCACTCAGCCATCAAGCTCATTGGCTGACTTTGGGCAAGCCTAACCTACCTCACAGGGTTGTTGTGAGGATAAAATGGAGGAGGATTATGTAAGCTGCCTTGGGAAAAAGGTGATAATTAATTAATTAATTAATAAATACCCTATGCTATGTAAGGAGGAAAGGCCATATAACAGCAGTAGTGCACATGCTTGGCATGCAGAAATTCCCAGGTTCAATCCCACCCATCTCTAGGTAGGGCTAGGAAAGACTCCTGTCTGATACCTGCTACCACTATGTATCACAAGAACTGCTCTCATGAGTTGCATAGGTGGGCAGCCCAAACCACCACAAAATCACAATCGGCTGGACTGGCAAGGGCTATAGAAGCTGGCACTACCCAAGGCAACTTTGGTGAAACTGCACAGTGAGTAGTTTACCTAAGACTAGGGCAGGGCTCTCCAACCTTGGGTCCCCAGATGTTGCTGGCCTACAGCTCCCAGCATACCCAGCCAGCATGGCTAATGGCAAGGGATCCTGGGAGCTGTAGTCCAGCAACATCTGGGGACCCAAGGTTGGAGAGCCCTGGACTAGGGAAAGGCACATAGCTCAGTGGCAGAGCACATGCTTTGCATGCAGAAGGTCGCAGGTTCACTCCCTGGCATCTCCAGGTAGGGCTGAGGGGGAAAAACCCTCCTGCCTGAAACCCTGGAGACCAATGCCAGTTCAGTGCATAGAGTCTACACCAGGGATGGGCAATGTGTGACGCTTCAAATCTTTTGGCCTACAACACTTTTGACCTATGAGACCCAGTGAGGCCTGGTGGTGAGAGTGTTGGACTGAGACTCGGGAGATCCGTGTTCTAGTCCCCACTCAGCCATGAACCTCACTGGGTGACTTTGGGCCAGTCACTGACTCTCAGCCTAACCTACCTCACAGGGTTGTTGTGAGGATAAAATGGAGAGGAGGAGGATTATGTAAGCTGCCTTGGATTTCTGCAGGAAAAAAGGCAGGATATAAATATAATAAATAAACTCCCACCACCTTTCAGCATTGGCCATACTGACTAGGGCTGATGGAAGTTGTAGGCCAAAACATCTAGAGGGCCACAAGTTGCCCACCTTTAGTGCACACAAGCAGCAGAAGAGATGATCAAACTGTTCCTGGACAGTACCCTGCTTCACACTGCAGTGGGGAGAAATTGCCTGATTAAATGCCTCTGTATATATAAAACTCTCTGCACACAGAAAAATAGGGAGAAGAGTGTTCTAGTTGGTTGGCAACCCTAGAAATCAAGGAGCATTGTGGGAAATTTAAATGGCCAGCTCCCACTGCCAAGGGTTGCCCAGCCCTCGTTGGAGTGCTACTGTTGCCTGCTGCCGCCAGGGAAACCTGCCAGGAGGCGCACAGAAGCAGAAGGGGGCCCAGCGGAAGGCATCTTGCAGAGTGCCTCCTCGAACCTGTAGCTGGCCCTGCACAAGGTGACAAATATACTGCTTCCATGTCCATCGATATTGCTCAGGACATGTCCCTGATCCGTTTTGACTGCGGTGATCAACATAGCTTGTTCCTGGCTATCCTGTTCTTTTTCGCTTAATGCCAGAAACGTTACAGCTCCCACTCATAAGGAGAAGAGATTTATTTACAGAAGTATTTTGATGCCTCATGCAGGGCTTCCCTATATTAGTGGTTAAAACATGATACTAATGCCACTTGAGTCCTTGATACCATTTTCTTTCATTTGCTTTTAAAACATGAAGCGGCAATTATTACTGATGAATGTTAATGGTGCATGCAGCAATTGCAGCATGCCGCGCTCCTTGGGTAGGATCCAGGGAAGTGAGCTGCTTGGAATGTATCAGCAGCAGCAGTAACAAAATGATTTGCTTAGCGTTTTGCACAAAAAAAAAATCAGCGCATGCTATCTACTTTCACTCATTTAAACCTCGCAGACCCGAACTCCACATAACTTTGAAGATGTAGCTAGTAGCTACACCTTTTTTCTTTCTTTCTTTTACTCTAAAGTAAGTTCAGAACCCCCAGTCCAGATCAAGACCCTAATATCGTGGGGTGGGCTTTAAAATTTTGCCCTCTACTGTAGTCCCAATGTAGATCAGCCCCACTGTGCCTGTAGTTTTCAATGCCAAGAAAAAGATCCATTAAAACAAATAGATCACTTTCAGGGAAACGCAAATTACAAGCGCGGGGCCCTGATCTGGATCAGGACCATAGTGGAGGGCAGGAGGTTAAAGTCCCCCTACCACTCACACTGTAGTCCAGTGATGGCGAACCTATGGCACGCGTGCCACAGCTGGCACGCAGGGACCTCTCTGTGGGCACTCGAGCCATTGGTTGCCAGATCGCGAAAAGACCGTCCCCTTCTGCCTTCAGTGTCGGGTTTCCCTAGTAACTCCTCTCCACTCATTCCTCGCTGGCCTCCACAGGCAGGCACACTCCAACATCTCCACCCCCAGAAGTGGACTGCGCAGGCACCCAGCCCTCCTTCTAACTGAACAGACAGCTCAGAAGCACAGCGCGCGTGCGCCCGAATCTTTGCACGCCCGGTGAAGAGCCATGCCCTGAGACAGAGCGGGGCGCGATTAGCTAGTGCTCCCTCCTTCTTCCTGCCAAATTTAAGGCACTTTGAAATAAATAAGTTGGTTTTGTGTTGCACTTTGGGCACTCGGGCTCAAAAAGTTTCGCCATCACTGCTGTAGTCTGTGTTCTCGAACCAGATGCCCGCTCCCCCTGTGCTTCCTTTAGAATAAGTAACAGAGAAAGAAGCAGCTGCTAGTTACTTCTAAGACATAGCTGCTAGCTACCTCAGGCTTCCCGTAAGGTAGAAAATAGAACGTTTGCTTCATTTGCTACTGCAGTGAAAGGGATTCCCTGCTTAACAACACACAGCAGTTTAAAAACTCATTGTTCCATATAGTCAAGGGTAGGGCTGGGGAGAGTTTCTTCCCCTAGGCAGGATGAGGCAGCCTATCTCAGGTGGCACATTTTGGAATACAATTAAAGCGGGCAGCTTGCTGTCAGTTATTTACATTATTGATATATCTTTCGCCATCATAGGGAAAGCCCTTTTGTGCCTCAGGTGCAAAGGATATGGCTGGAGGATACCAGGCATGAAGAAGGATGAATGAATAGGATTAGATTAGAAGAAGGATGAATGAATAGGATTAAACCTGGGATCTTCTGCATACAAAGCACATGTGGTTCTTCCCCGGGAACTCATCGGTGCCCTTTCTATTTTAGGGCTATCTTTATTGGCATTTGAGTGTGAATGAACATGGAGCAGGTGCTGAGAAAGAATGACCCCTGCCTGAGAGCTTGGAGAGATGCTGCCACAAATACATCAGCACATTTCACTTCACCTCTTCTTTGGCCTAGGGTGGCCATTTGTCATACTTTACAGAGGGCAGTCCACTGCTTGGAGGACTGTCAGAGGACAGTCCTCTCTTTCAGTGCCACCTCCAAGTTTTTGACGGTCCTTGGGCAAGACACCCTCAATGGGCTCCCTCCCTCAATGAGTCTACCTTCTCACCACCATTGCCACCAGCTGCTTGCTTGCTTGACAGGCAGGGAACCAGTGAGCAAGCAGACAATGGCATCTACTGCTCCCCCTTCTCACCACCACAGTTGTCTGGGCCAGCCGCCTGAGTGAAAGGCTGGTGAACAAACAGGTTGCAATGGTAAGGAAGAGCAACTCCAGGGAGCTCTTGTCACTGGGCCCCTGCTAGGGTGTGGGCCCTTGGCAGTTGCCCAACCATGCCTACCCTTGATGCCAGTCCTGCTCTGTTTGAAGGTTTCCTCTGTTGAAAGCCCAGTTTAACATCAGAACCATAAGAATGGGGAGCAGGGGCCTTGAAGTTGCCCATCAACCTTTAGTACCTGGACAACAAACTGAGCAGGCACACAGGCCATCAGCTGCTGCTCCCTGTCAAATGTACACCCTATGGCAGGGCTGGGATACCGATGGCCTCCAGACATTGATGAACGTCTTCTCCCAACATCCCTCACCACTGGCTGATTGAGGTTGGTGGGAAGTAGAGTACCACAACATCTGGAGGACCACTGGTTCCTCAGCCCTGCTCTATGGCAAACCCAGGTTTACTGCCATGTGCTGTATAGAATGGCACTTTGGAAATGAGACCTGTCTTGTGGGTGTGTCTCCAACTGTTTGTCTCCTGCATGATCCCTTTGATATTCAACAACTTGGGGCAATTCCTGCAGGAGCCAGGCTTTAGCGCTGTTATTATTATTACACACCATTTCAGCGGACATTGCTTATCCTACTCAGAGGAGGTTTTTGAAGTTTTTGTTTTGACTGGGGATAATGGCTCCTTGAGGGGAGAAAGTTTTCATTCTGGCAAACCGCAGCCTGATCTCTGCGTTCAAGTGGCAGGCTCGGAAATGACTCATTGAGAAAGAAAAGGATAGCATCCAAGTGAATCATGGAGACCTGCATTTTACAGAGCATTTGCAAGATAAAGAAATAAATGGCACTGAAAACATGGCAAGGATTGGCAGATATCTTTTGGGCAAATTCTGGAACAAGAGAGAAACACGGAACCAATCCCACCCACCCCGCCTCTATATTTCAGTGCCCAAGGGAGCAGCCTAAAAATTCCAACCCATTACCCTTACAGTAATACCTTGGATTACAAGTAACTTGGTTTGAGAGCGTTTTGCAAGACAAGCAAAATTTTTAATATTTATTTAAATTTTTTTGACTTGATATACAAGCGTCGTCTTGTAATACAAGTACTGTAGTACGGCTTAAATTAAAAATCTCTGTACAATTTTTTTTGGGGGGATTTCGTTTTGATATAAGAGTATTTTGGATTACAAGCACCTTTCCGGAACGAATTATGCTCTCAATCCAAGGCATGACTGTAGTTCTGCCTTCACAATCATTAATGTAGGATAGAACCATCATTCCTCACAGATGTGCAGTGAAAGAGTGCACAAAAGTCATGCACTCCATATGAGGGGGAGCATCTGAAGCATACCACACAGCAATGCCATTTGGAGAGGATGGGGACAATTGCCCCCACCCCCATATTTCAAAGATCCTTTCAGATGATCCCTTAGAAACATTTATGTCTCTGGCCACTACACTGATTCTATGTACTGAGTTGCAATTGTCAGTAGTAGCTATAGATGCCAAAGGCTCAATCCTGTTTACTTCTAAACAAATTAATTTCATTTCTATTCCACCTTTCTTTGACAAGCCAATTCAAGGCAGTGTACGCAGAGTTGCCAGGTAGTTTCTTATCCAGGCACTAACCAAATCCAAGCCTACTTGGCTTTAGCATGATGGCTGCATCATGTGCTTTTAGATCATGCCCTGGAACCCTAAAATGTGTCCCTTTCACCTGTATTGCTAATACTGCCATAGTCATTAGGGAGGTATAAAAAGGCAATCAATTTCTTCATTGCAGTTATTTATATCCCACTTTTCAAGATAATAATCTTTCCAAGGCAACTTACAAGTAATACCAACATTCTTTAGTAAATAATCATCATTATTACGTGTATTACTTTATTACAAACAACCATAATTATTACTATACATGGTATTTCACTCCCATCATGGAACTCAAGGTGGCATACATACATGGGATTCCCATGTGGTCTCCCATCCAGGCAGTGACCAGACCCTGACTTGCCCAGAAATCTAAGCCACTTCATGAACAACATTTATCTAGTTTAGTACACTGATATCCTGCCTTTCTTCCATCATGGAACTCAAGGCAATCGACATGTCTCCCATCAAAGCACTGACCAGACTCAGCCCAGTCCTTTTTTTCTTTTACAGTATAACCTAGAATATATCAAACACTGGGACTTTAAACCTGTGTATATTGTATGTTGTATACAGAATTTTGTCTATATCTTGGTCACATCACTTAATCTGCAAGCCCCTTGAGAAATATGTTCTCTAGCATCCACCTCTGGCTGCCACCCTTTCAAAATGGGACCCCTGTCATAACATTAAACAAATTACCTTCATCCACATGTATGTCAAGCTTGTAAAACACTCACCTGGTGACCCCTTGGAAATAATGATTCATTTCCAGCTAAGTATCTGGAATACAGTAGCCTGTATTTTCCACTCCTTCTGTCCATCAGTCTGACACAAATAGATCTTATGTCATCAGAATAATAACTTTTGTGGCCTTATTTGCAAGGAAGATATATGTACATTTAAAAGGAGTCCATTATTCACATGCGTGCATTGCTTAGACATGAGGTAAAGCCTGAAACCCAAATGCATTCAAGTGTCACACACATCTAGCCTCTACTACCCCCAGCTGAGGTTGGCTACTCATCAGTGAAGAACTGACAGTAAACCACATTTAGGAAATCTGACTTTAAGGAATACAGAACTACTGTAGATGGATTTTTTCTCTCTGATTCAGCACTTCAGTTCTTTTGTCCTTTAATAATTCCAGAATTGCGCAAGCACTAAAAAAAAGCCATGGACACATTCAGCAATATAAAGCTAGAGTTGCAGCTATAGTAAAAGTCATTTCAGATATGGGGTGAATTTGGAGGGTCCTATTTAGGGGGGAAAGGAATCTGTAGGAATATCCAGGGAGGTTGCAAATGATTTTTACAAGTCTTTGAAAGCAGTGAACCCACTGGAAAACTTGTTGATTGAGTATTGATTTCAACCTAAGAATGACATCTCTTACTTAACATAGCTCATCTTTGCCCACCACTTCAGTCTCTCTAAAAAACACACCACCCCTACTCAGATGATCCATCAACAAGAAGCAAATTTCAAGAAGTATTCCATGGATAATTAAGCTATGGAACTTATGGTCTCATGATGCTGTGATATCTACTTAAAAGAAAGGAATAGATATAAAGGTGGAAGATATAATACGGTACATGTGTGGCTATCAAGTATCCCACCCTTTCTTCGAGTTGATCAGGGCAGTGTATGCTCTTCCCTTCCTTTTATCCACACAACAACCATGTGAGGTAGGTTAGGCCGGGAGATAGTGGCTGTCCCAAGGTCACCCAGTGAGCTTCACAACGAAGCACGTATTCGAACTGAGGTCTCACCAGTCCTAGTCGGACACTCTATTCACAATGTTTGTGTACAGAGATGACATTCCAATACAGGTCTCAGTCAGGAATAATAAGAGCCTGCCTTTGAGCATGTACAGAATGCATTCCCCCCCCATTACTGAACATCAGATTATGGGGGGGAAAAATGTTAACATCCATCCCAGGAGCATCCTTGGAGCAATTAGAAGAACATGTACAGAATGCAGTCCCTCATTACTGGACAAGGTCAGCACACTTTCAACAACACTCCAATTTTGGAAAATCTTCCTGGATTTTTGAAGGCAGGGTAGACCTTCCTGGCTCCTCTCATTTTTAAAATAAGTTAAGCAATGTGTCTACAATCAAAACAGCGAGCTAGGCTCATGGCATGCATTATGTTCTGTTTGCTAATGGGTGCTTCTAGACTCCCAGCACTACCAATCATGAGGCCTTGTGCAAAAGGCCATTTCATCTTTCCCTCCTTGACAGATGTTCTGTGGTAAGAAAAAAAGATGGAAGAAGCTGTGGGAAAACATGGGAGTGTTATGAGTGGAAGAGGATGGCATCTGGACCCCTACCTGTACAAGTATGTGTCTGAGGCAGGGCGATTGCACAATAAAAGCCTCAACTGGAAGCAGACCTTCAGAACAGCACAAATGGTTACAAACACTTAAGACTGCAATCCTATACCCACTTCCATGGGAATAAGACCGATGGAAGTCAATGGAATTTACAATGTGTAGGCATTGTGTCCCAAGGCTCTCTAACCAAACTCTCATCTGCTGAAGCCAAAAGAACCCCAGGATGGAGTCAACCTCTTTCAAGATCTGAATTCTCAGGAACATCTCAGGCATCCAGAAGAGACTCACACACTTGTTAAACATGCTACAGCAGGTGTAGCATGCCCCAAATGATATAATAAATTTCATGATGGGGAACCCAGGAAAGGAAGAAATTAATCTGAACAACTGCAGTGGAGGAAACAATAGAAAGCAGAGCTGGTGTATGACAGCCTTCTCCAACCTGTCACCTTAGACTACAATGCCCATCTTCCCCAGCCAGCATGGCCAGTGTATGTTTTCTAAAATACAGCTGGGAGGAAGCAACCCCCTCTCCCACTGTTTCCAGGAGGTGGGTCTTTCCCAGTGCAGTTAACACACACACACACACACACACACACACACACAAGAGGGAAATTTGAACAGCTTTATCTATCCACAAAGATCTGGTTGCATGAGCAGAGCAGACGCTCCAGCAGTGACAGTGTGGGCTGGTTAGTGAACATGCTAGGAGGCTAACAAAAAGGTCAGGGAATGAAGGAAACCATCAAACCAAAAAGAAGGGAAGCAGGAAAACACACAGCTGACTGCAAGATGATAGCTGAGCTAGTGCAGATTACAAACTGGATGGCTTTAGGAAAAAGAAAAAAAGGGGGGGAGGGTGTGTGTGTCAATACATTGATAGGGGATAGGCATGGCAATGGCTAAAACCAGCAGTGGAGTCTCGTGGCTCCAATGTCAGTGGGGCAGTGTATCCACTCTGGGTTTCAGTCTGAACTTTAAATCCATGGTGCAAAAACAAATTTTTTTGGAGGGGGAGGGGGTTCTGCACCCCGGATAGCTCCTCAAAAGTTCAGACTAAAATCCAGAGTGGATACACTGCCCCACTGACATTGGAGCCACCAGCCTCCAGTGGCTAAAACCTGCGGCTGTTAAATGGAGCCTCCATTGACCAAGGCAGCATCCACCTCTGAATGCCAGGTGCTGGGAAAAACAACAGGGGTCGGTTCTCTCCTCCACGCCTCGCCTAGAAACACGTGGCCAGCTGCAGTTAAGAAAGAGGGCACCGGACTGAACAAGCAGCCAATCCGCGAAGGCAAGCCCTCTGTTTCTTAACTATACAAGACGAGTAAGGGCACGGCGATCTACAGACGTTACAGTCCGTTCGCCGTACAAAGAAGAAGAAGGGGAAGGGGCGGCGGGAGGACAGACACGTGGAGCCCCAAGAACAAGAGAAGATGCTCGCGGAGACTGGCTGTCCGAGGGGAGCATTCCCAACACCCCCCGCCCCCGCCCGGCCCCTCACCTGTCCACGGCAATGACGGTCATGGAATAGATGCTGGCGAAGACGGCGGTGATGGGGAAGAAGTTCTGGAAGCGGCAGTAGGCTTCGCCGAAGTACCACTCGCCGTGGAGCGCGTAGATGAAATTGACCAGCGTGTTGAAGGCGGCCACGGAGGCGTCGGAGAAGGCCAAGTTGACCAGGAAGTAGTTGGTCACAGTCCTCATGCGCTTGTGGGCCAGGATGATCCAGATCACCACCACGTTGCCGAAGACGGCCACGGCCACCACCACGCCGTAAGCCAAGGACCAGAGCGCGATGCACCACGACTGCTGCACGAACTGGTTGGAAAAGTTGGCGGCGGCGACGGCGGGCGGCGAGAAGTTCCCGGCTGGTCGGGGACAAGGTCTCGCTCCAGTTGCCGCCGGGCTCGGCCCCCGCGCCGCTCCAGTTGGCCGCGGGGATCGAAGTCATCTCTGACCCCCCTCGAGGAGCTTTTTCCCAGCGCGCGACGGACAGACCCTCCCCCTCCACTCTGGACCTGGGGAAGGAGGGGGGCGCGCCTGAAGCGACTCTCGCGGAGGTTGCAAACGGGCCCCCTCCCTCCCTCCCAGGCGCGCGCAAGATCCGCGACTTCTGCGGGTCCCGTCTGGGCGCGCTTCTCTGTTCCGTTCAGGAAAGCTATGGGAAAAAAGGGGGCGATCTGAAGCCGAATCCACTTTTATAGGCTTCTGTGGACCCAGCGTCAAGGCTGGTCGACTCCATAGGCTGGTAAGATTTCTCCCCCCCCCCCGCTCTTCTCCTTCGTGCGGCCCCTCCCCTTGGCTAACGTTGGCCAACGGCGTGCGCTTCAAGTGGTCGTTAAGGATGAAGTGACCACGGGGGCGATCTGTGGACCGAAGAGCGGCGGAAACGTTCCGTCGAGACTCTGCACTCTGGATTTATTATATGCATCCTCTTTGTGTGGGGTGGGTGGAGTGTCGGCGGGGGGCAGACTTGGGGCTTGCGGGATCGACGTTCTTCTCGCTCGACTAGAACGCCGAGATCCATTGACTGGACCACTTGCAAAAGGCAGACACTTCGAATTAATGTTGAGCCCAGGAATGTTGTTCTGAGTACCAGATCTAAACTGAAGTCATAGTCCTTCCTCACAAAAATCCACTCATGTTACCCCAAGCTTTCTTCATTCCAGCATACACACACACACACACACACACACGGAGGGGGGCGTTGTTGTTGTTGTCCATTTTATCGTTGCTATTATTAAAAATTTGGGGGTCAGGATAATCCTTGCCGATCTACTGCAAATCACCCACCGATCTGCCAGTAGATCCCAATTTACCTTCTGCCCACCCCGGCTCTATAAGCATTAGCAGACGCCTTGGACACTATCCCACTCA
Organism: Shinisaurus crocodilurus; assembly: GCA_021292165.1. Classification (NCBI taxonomy): domain Eukaryota; kingdom Metazoa; phylum Chordata; class Lepidosauria; order Squamata; family Shinisauridae; genus Shinisaurus; species Shinisaurus crocodilurus. The sequence goes on from CM037876.1 coordinate 33,014,845, forward strand.
TCCACTGAATGCTTCTGTGGGATCCGCATTCTTTCTAACACTGTGTCTGGGCATGGAATGAATTTAGTGAATGTCCTCCGCTCTTTGGGCTGTGCACCTCCCACCCCGGTAAGTGGATATCCAGATTACAGCCCAAAGAATCTACTTCATTTGATGTCTGAGATGAAAACTCAAGCCACTCAAGGATTGGCAAAGTCCAATGTTAGAGTTCCAAGCAGTGGAGGCTGTTGGCTTCAGTGTCATTGGGGTGCTCTTTCCACTCTGGGTTTTAGTCTGAACTTTAAGGGAGCTATCCATGGAGCCGAACCCTATCCCTTATCTCCAAAATAGGTCCAGTATGCATCAACTTCACAGAGTACAACGGGACAAATCAGCACACATGGGATTGCAACGGTGTAGCCCAATGGGCTGTCCGACACATGTTTATTCAGATTTTGTTCAATGGGTCTTAGACCAAAGTAAGTGCGCATTCAACTACAGTAATACGTTGGATTGCAAGTAACTTGGTTTGAGAGCGTTTTGCAAGACAAGCAAATTTTTAAATATTTATTTATTTATTTATTACTTGATATACAAGCAACGTCTTGCAATACAAGTACTGTAGTACGGCTTAAATTAAAAATCTCTGTACAATTTTTTTTGGGGGGGAATTTCGTTTTGATATAAGAGTGTTTTGGATTACAAGCACGTTTCCGGAACGAATTATGCTCTCAATCCAAGGCATGACTGTATAGCCCTGGTTCTCATGTCCGTCCCCCACCTTGTTGTTGTTCTGCTGCAATCATGCTAATGTAATTACTGAGCTGGACTGAAGTCTCTCTCCCTGCCCCCCTCACCTGGCATGGTATTCAGCCCCCCTGTCTAATTCTTGAAAGACATCCCGCTGAAATCAATGGGGAAACTTCCATTGATTTTTCATGAGACTAATTTACACCCTGCTGTGATTAGAGAAGTCAAGGGAGAAGTGACATTTTTCTTCTGAGATAAATTAAAACAAGGCTTCTATTTTCCACTGGTATCGTTCAAGCTGCAGCTGCTGAATGAGGGAAGGAAGCATAATTTCTTTATTGTGGTTTATCGAGTAGGGTTGCAGGCATCTGGCACCTGAACCCTGCCATCTCTCTTTTATTAGAAGGAAAATGTACTATTGATCGGACCACACATGCCATATTTGTTATCATTGCCTCCATCAATCATTGGATGTTCATCCATTTTCAGCTCATTGACTTAGGCTGGTTCACATTTTGCATGTAATGGGGTGTTTGGAGGCATCATGAATACGTGCAGGCATTAAGGTTGCCAACTGACCAGTGACCTGCCCTGCCTTTGTGCATTTACCACCAGCTTGCTGTGCAGGTATCAGCAGCTGAAGCTTTTCTCAGCTATACATGGGTGCAAACCCAGCATCATAAGGAAATGGGATGGCCAGGACCGAGTGTGCCACGAGCCACAACAAGCAGAAAAGATTCAAGGCAACCACCTTGGGCAGAGCATAGTTCATCATAGTTCCCCTGCTTCATCAATCATCACTGCCACTATCTAGTTATCTAGGCTAGGAGAAGCTTCACTCCCTAGTGATGAAAACAGTTGGTGTCCATCAAGCCAGGGTTAATAGAAACATAGCCACGCCCCCAAGGAGAGTAGAAAAATTCAGGCAGCTGTGTTGATCCATATCAACAAACCAGTTCTATACCAGGAACAGGTCTTTTGTAAAGCTAATGAGTCTTAATTGCCCTTCCAAGACTAAGCCATCCCAACATACTTTGCATTACAACAAGTAACAATATATGGTTGCTGGTGAAATCCATCCCCCCCCCCCCCAGCTACTGTGAGAATTGCAGCTAAGCCCAGAAGGAACAGCCTCAGAAGGAACAGGGGAGTCTGAGGAGGGGTGGCAGATGATACTGGCATTCCTGCTAACAAAAAAGTCCTGGCACTGGATCCCTACAAGCCCTGGCTGTACTACACCACTGACTGTTCCCCCATTGGACCTGGTTTCCAGACCCCTCACCATCCTGGATGAGCTGTAGTATGGATGAGCTCTGGTATGAAAAAGTCCTTGAAATATGGTGCTAGGGAAGAGCAATTTTCTCCCATCTCCAGCACAGGAGCTTTGAAGAACACTGGTTGGAGCTGTAGTAGGTGTAACTTCTAACCCAGTGTTCTCCAACCTTGGGTCCCCAGATGTTTTTGGCCTACAACTCCCAGCTAGGCTGGCTGGGGCATGCTGGGAGTTGTAGGCCAAAAACATCTGGGGACCCAAGGTTGGAGAACACTGATCTAACCCTCCTCTGCCATGCCTTTCTCAGTCACTTCTGCCTTATTTTATTTTTTTAAATAATCTTGTTATGTATTGATTGTACCTTAATTTCCTCTTATTACCATCAACTGTCTTGGATGCCTGTTTTCAAGCGGCAAAACTTCATATAAATATCTAAATCATCACCTGCTAATGACTGCACAGCACATCGCTGCCAAAGGTGAGAAACTTGGCTGCCCTAGTTGGCATCCAAGAAGTTTAAACAAATACAGGAGACCATGCCTTTGCATCTGCAGCTGTAATATAAGTAGTAATCATAGGGGTTGGGGATGGAAGGCGATTACCAATTAGAAAAGGGATAGCAATTACAAGGCCTTCTGAACTAATAGGTAATTATTGTAGCCTTGAGGATGGAACTAAGGATTAGAAAGAAAGCCTGACATCTGAAATGAAGTGGGGTGTGTGTGGTTGGTTTACAGCCACATTATTCTGCTAATTAAATTATGGGATGGGCTAGTCCCCTCCACATGAATGTTCTGTCATCCACCTCCATTCCACAAGATTGGGCCCAAACCAGCTTAAAGCATCTCAAATGAACAACAAGAGCAATACAACAAAAGCAATTCAATTTAATAAACTCTAAGTAATTACAAGTATAAATATCAGTAGCAATGTCAATGGCTCTATGCAAGACAGAATATCAAGAGAACTAACAGAACAATCCTATGGACAGTGTCTAGAGGGCCATAGGATTATTCGGAGACCCAGCTCCAAGTTTGGAAAACAGCTCTGACCTCAAAGCTTGGTCCCTGTGCTCGGAGCGCCCTCCCCACCACTTGCAGCTGGTGCAGAAAGAGCCGTGCTGGCTGCATCTCCCAGGTCGGAAGAGTGACCTCAGAGAAGGGGTTTAGGGGGCAGGGAGGGGAGGAGACCACTGCCGCCAAGGTATGACATATCCTGGTGGTGCCTCAGCCTCCTTCCCTCCCACTCTGAAGCACTGCAGTTAGACAGCCAAAATCAGCCATCTAACTGCTCTGCATGGTGGGAGGAACGTGGAGGTGGCCTTTGCCTCCACGTACCTCCTGCCCTGCATAAGATGCCCATAATTCTCCAAGTTCAGAGGGCTACGGGCAGCCTCAGTGGATTGCACCCTAAAGTAACTATATAAAACAATGCTACAGACACCAAATAATCAAATCCAGCCATTTTAAGACCAACCAGGAGAGAGAGTAAAGCCAAACACAACAATACAAGGCAAAATAGAGCTTCATTCCGTTTTAAAGCAATGGTGTGTGTGTGTCTTTTCCACACAGTTAACCTACAAACACTGGCTGGCAGCCACACCTCTTATTCATGGCAACCTTCTTCCCACCTCTGACCTGGGTCTCGTCTCTCACTCTCAATCCCTTCCCCAGGTCTCATCTGTGGTGGTACAGATCGCCAGTCCTCCTTGGGCACCTGGCACATTGTTCAGTCCCTCTTTACCAAACATACCCTTCCAGCAGTTTTTGTCAGGTTCCAGGGTAGAGGGATGGGGTAAGTCTAGGCAGGTGAAAATTCTCAGTCTCTTGATATTACTTGGCTTCTGTCCACCAAACAGCCCTCAGAACCTGTCTTGTGTAGTTTGTTTACATACGTGTGTCTCAAAGCAATAGCTCCAGTAGACATAAAAGCAGTCATGAAAGGTTCAGGATAACCATATTGGGCGGGGGAAAGGAAGAGGCAGTGGCTTGGAGAGCCATTTTGCTGGAACCTCAGTGGTCATCCACTGAAGTACAGAACTCTAATAGGAAGCTGTCTACCGGTATGTGTTTGGTTTAGAGCCAGTTCCTGCTGACAAAATGGGTTTGCTTTTGTGTTATCATGACGGGTGACAGGTGGACTCCATGGCTTCAAAAATGAAAGCTTTGAGTGAAGGATTCACACAGGGCTGCTGCCATGCCAGAGAGGGATTAATTTAAGCATGGCCTCAATTTTCAAGCCTGTTTGGTATTGGTGCTAAGGCTCTCTTGTAGAAAATATTCTGTTTGGAGAGCTATGCTTGTACTGGTGTCTCCAGCTAAAGACAATTTCCCACCTCCTCCTAGCATTATTTCCCAGGCATGATTCTACAGAACAGGGATGGGGAACATATGACCTTCCAGATGTTGGTGTACTGCAACTCCCATATCACTCAGTGCTGGCAATGGCTAATGGGAGCTGCAATCTACCAACATCTGGAGGGCCAAATGTTCCCCACCCCTGCTATAGAACTCTAGGCTGACACTGGCTACTCCCCTCTGCAGGGGTGGTGGACCCATCACCAGAGCCTAATGGAATCCAAGGGATTCCTGAGTGCCTTTGTGGAGTTTCTAGTTGGCATTACTGGCACTTCTGATGAAGCCCAAATCAAATGCAGAGATAACTTAGGCAGTTGACAATCTTTTCAAAGCATCCTTTCCCACAAAGCAGAGGTAACAGTACTTCCCCATTGCCATCACATCCTCAGATTGTCATCCAGCAAACTTTTCTGGGTGGTTCATAGCTGGCTTCAACTCAGAAGCCTTTTGTAACATGTTTATGAGACATTTTGAGGATGACATTACTCGAATCTGCTCTACGATGCGATATATCTTGCAATACAGTCTGTACATGTATCCATAGCACCATCTGGTCCAATTTTGTGTGATGAGTTTTGGTTGTTGTGGTTTGAGGGTGTTAGTAAGGTCTTGGAGGAGTGCAGCCTAGTACCTGTGTACTCGATCCTTGCCATTCTTGATTGGTTGACTTTATTGGCTGCATTGAGGATGTAATTAATAACTCCTTGCAAGAGGTGGTGGCTCCAGCCACCTTGAAAAGGGCAGCTGTGTGGCTGCTCTTTTATAAACCTTCCATGGAACCTGAATACTATAATAATTACCTGCCAGCTGCAAATATCCCTTTTCTGGGCAAGGTACTCATGCTGGTGGGTTCATTACAGATCCAGGCTCTCTTAGATGAGATGGATTATTTGGAGCCACTTCATTCAACTTTCTGGCACAGTTTTGGTACAGAAACTGCCTTGGTCACTCTGATGGATCCCCTTTCTGTGGGAAGAGAAAGGAGGAGTGGGACTCTGTTGATTCTCCTGGTAGCCTTTAATACCATCAAACATGTGATTCTTCTGGACTGGCTCTGTGATTTGCAAGTCAGGAACATAGTGACTGAGTGATTCTGCCCCTACTTGAAGGATCATTTCCAGAATAGTGTTGGGGGGTTCAGAACTTGTGCTATGGGATCCTGCAGGGTCCCATTCTTTCTCTTAGACTGTTAAATATTTGTATGAAATCACTAGGAGAGGTCATCCAGAGACTGGAGGTGAAGTGTCATCAGTATGCTGATGACATCCTGCTCTGTTTCTCCTTAATATCTGAATTGGGTGATGGAGTAGAAGTGCTGAACTGGTGCTTGGGTTCAGTAATGGGCTGGAGCAGAAGCAAGAAACTGAAGCTTAGACTCAACAAGACAGAGGATCTGTGGGTGATTATTTCCCAGTTTCAGGAAGATGAGGTGCAACATGTTCTGGATGGGTTTGCACTCCCCCTGAAGGATCAGATATGCAGTTTGGGGGTGCCTCCTTGATCTAGCTTTATCACTGGAAGCCCAAGTGTCTTCACTGTCACATAACACCTTTTTCTAGCTAAAGCTGCTATACCAACTACAATCTTTCTGGGACAGGGATACCCAGGCCACAATTATCCATGCTCTCTGGCTTTGGCTTCTGCAGTGGGACTAACCTTGAAGATGGTTTGGAAACTGCAGCTAGTACAGAATGTGGCTGTGAGAGTTTTAACTGGAACAGCTCACTGGACAGTACTAAAAGAACTTCATATCGAGCTGAAAATACTCATGAGGTCCCCCAGATGTTGGGGGTGAGGTGTATGGTGACCAGGAAGAGAGTTTTTCAGCTGTGGTAACCCACTTGTGGATGCTCTGGTACTCCCCAAAGAAACCCACCTGGCATCTACTCTGTTACTGCTCCAAGCTAAATTCAACCCTTTGGGTATTCCACTCTTCACTGGCACTCTAACACCCAAATGGCCACATTTTGCTTGCAAACAAGCTAAATTTGGCACTTTTGGTGCCCTGTAGCCACTATGGATGCAATCTTCTTTGGGGAGGCTAAAAGAACACCTCTTAAAATTTTGTGGGGCAGTGTGGGCTAAATACAGGCCATGTGTCACCCACCCCTGCTTTAGACATCAGACAAAGCCCTGTTTAGTTCCCCAGGCCTGTCTGCTGTTTTAATTAGTTTGTTCTATTTATTTCTATGCTATTGTATTTTAGGTTTTTATTGACATTTTTACATAAGCTGCTCTGGGACCTTTTGTGATGGAGACTGCTATATAAATTCTCCAAACAAAAAGGTAAATGCACATATATAAATACTACATAGCTGTAGTCCATTCATTGCTGGCCATCATTCATCCTGATGGGCATGAATTTAGCTAGAAGTAGCATGTGGAGAAATAGATGTATTTATCCTTTTAACTTGCTGCTCATTCACTTAGCATAGTGCCCTTTTCTTTCATCATGATGTGAATGGGAAGATGACAATTCCCCATTCATTTTTTGAGATCCATTCATAACTTACAATCCCCAGTCCAACTGGCCATTGTGGACTAGCTCTGCCTTTGAGGATCTCCCAAGGCTTTGTCCCACTACACCAGTTCTGTGTGGTTCAATTTTCTATTGTAGGCTGTTTTAATTCCCTTGCTCTGCATCCTTCAACCAAATGGCAGGTTAGGGAGCTTGAATAGCTGTCTCTCTTGGCAGGTGTTTTGACAGATGAAAAACTGCTTGCATGCTAGGGGTGCTTTCTGCTGCCTCCAGATTCACCATTTGCTCATCTATTTCATTCAGAAATGCCCCCACAATACCCTGATTGTTATGGCAGCTTCTTTTGCTAAGCTATTCTCCTGAGCCTGCCAGCCCTACATGGCTTCCAAATCGACATAATTTCCATTGTATATATCTGTGGAGCTGCTCTCAGAAAAATAGCTCAAAGGCGCGCCATGTAGATGCTTCTTTCCAGCTGTTCTTGCGCACATATATATATCCTTTTTCTTATCCCAAAGCCTGGGTAGCTGAGATGCATGTTGGACAGCCTTATGAGAAGGAAAAGAAGCTATATATTTATTTAAGATTATATGGCCACCTATAAGTGTAGAACTCTCTCAAGGCAGCGTACGAAATTTAAAACACACACACACACACACAAATATGCCCCAAACAAATAGAAAAACAATCAAGAAATATTCAACAAAATACTATAAAAACAGTATAAAAGCAGAAAACACCAGTAAAACAGATAATACCAATAACACCTGCAGCCAGGAGACTGACAAATCCCTGATGGATTCTGATTCCAGAGTTGCTGGGCCACCACTAAGAAGGCCCTCTCCCTTGTACTCACAAGCCTAACTGCCCTTGGCAGTGGGCAGGTGAGAAGGGCCTCTGATTATGACATCAGAGTGCGGGCAGGCTGGTATGGGAGAAATGTACCAGTGTGCCAGTAAAAAGAACTGTTTTCTTAGGGCACATCAAATACATGGCTAACATCTTGCCCTGTGATTGAAGTAGTGACTGGGTTCACACAACACAATAAGCCATGGTGGCTTATAAACCATGTTAGTTTCAGAATGGCTTGTTGTATTGTCTGAACCCAGCCATAGTGGCTTGTGTGTGGTTAACAAACACCATGCTGCTGTGTTCAGACAATATGACAAGCCACTCTGAAACAAACATGGCTTATAAACCACCATGGCTTATCATGTTGTGTGAACCCAGCCAGTCTGTACAGCTCACCTGAGAGTGACCAGGATAATGGTAATCAGGATTTCTCAGAAGCGTGATAAAAAAAATAATGGATCAACATCTTGAGTCTCTTGCATATTGCCACAGTCCCACTCTGGAGGCATTCAAGGTGAAAAGGTGAAGCTGGACGGCCATCTGTCAGGAATGCTTTGACCTGAATTCCTGCATTGAGCAGGGGGTTGGACTCGATGGCCTGGTAGGCCCCTTCCAACTCTATTTTTCTATGATTCTATGATAAATTATTTTGATGTTGATGGTTCGAATATCATTGTTCACTGTGAGCCCATTTGGAGGGAGGGTCAAATCACGTGGATTCTAAATATAAATGTAAATGAAAATAAAACCTATTGGGATTCAAGAACTGAGCTTGCTAGATTAAAATAAATCACTTTTTAATACAATATGCATATTAGCTTGCATGCAAGTGGCTGAACTGCATTGCAAAATGCTAATTAGCTTGCAAAGGACTGTAGGTGTGTGGTAATGTGTTCAGTTCTTGGTATTCTTAATATCATTGGTGAGGATTCTCTAATGAAGGTGAAACTGACTAGAAAGAATAAAGGCAAGATAAGGATATCAGAATCAGAAATGTTTTTTCTCTCAGTTTCTCATCTTTCCAGTCTTCATTGCACCCCATTTTCACATAAATTTCCTTTTTTTTTTTTAAAGAAGACTACATGAAAATTTGTATGCACCTTTGTCTACATTCCTACTAATATATACATTCTGTATGCAATTTTACATAACATATGCATTTTTGCAAGCACTTGTATATAATATAATGCATTTTTGGACATTATTTTCACAAATATATGCAATATTGTCTGCATTTTTTTATTGGAGAACTGCATCACAAGATTTGGGGAAGTGCAAATACTGAAGGATAACTGCGTTTTGGTTTGTCTCTTGTTTTGGGAAATGTGGTTTGCATTAAAATGTGAATCAAACAAATTTTGCTCCCATCCGTAATTGAAATTCACAGAAGTGGGGAGAGTTTTGATCCTAAAATTAGCATTAGTATACTGAGAAAAAATTCCCTTGGAGTAGAAAATGTTTTAAAAGGGGAAGGGGGGATTGTGTTTTTAAAAAAGAGGACTCCCCCCCCCCCCAGGAAACAACAAGCATGTAATAGCAGCCTAGTTTGGGCAGCTTTAAGATAGATGTACTGCATGTTGCCTATTTCTGCATGGTAAAACATAAATCCGGTAATAACTCTCATTAAAAGATTGTTGGTTAGAGCTGAAACTGCAAGGTTTATTACAGGAAATGAGGAAAATAGGAGGGTTCTGAAATTAAAAAATGGATTAGAACAATATTCTATACCAGCCTTTCCCAGCTCAGCACCCTCCAGATGGGGATGCTGGCTGGGGATGCAAGGAGTTGTATTTATTTATTTATTTATTTTATTTCTATGCTGCCCAATAGCTGAACCTCTCTGGGCATACATCTGGAGGGTGTTAGTTGGGGAAGGTTGGTCTAGATTATATTAATCTCTCTTGGCTATATTACACCTCAGCCCTGTCTACGCAGAGTGCTTTGGGCAGAGAAGAAAATGCAGAACGTCAGATAAGGCATCCCATTGCTACAGTGTTGTGTTTGGGAACAATTAGCATTGTTCAAGGCATCTACTTTGTTCCTGCCATAAGTCATTCTTCATTGATTGAATGTAACAAATAGAAGACAGTTGGATTTCTCAGTGGAGCTGTCAAAAATAGATCAGCATCTTCCTCCATCTCTTTTAATATGCACCAAGTCAGGGGCAACCTGTTCCTTGTTTGCATTGCAAGGGACTGCTAGTTTGGCCCTGGTGTGCCAGACTTATTGAGTGGCTTTCCAAGAGGAGAGTTTGAGCAGGGCTGTGTATTAGCCCCCTTTTCTTTTTAATCTGTATATTAATGATATTATGTTAAATTTGCCTGGTGCAAGAGATTTTCCCTCCAAGTTGTTGTTGAAGAAGCTTCTTCGCTGCCATCTGCAGATGAACTTGTCTGTTACCTCTTAGGCAGATGGGTTTAAGATAGCTTCTGTACCAGTTGTAGAGAAAGTTTGGAAATTAACACCACATCACTCATGGACTGTTGGTAATGCTCCTATTGAAGAGGTTAAGCAATTTAGTGTGCAATCCTATGCATGTGTAGACAGAGAAAAGTCCTACAACTCCCAGCATGCCCCAGCCAGCACGGCTTGCTGGGGGCATGCTGGGAATTGTAGGACTTTTTTTCCTGTCTACACATGCATAGGATTGCACCATTAGCTGTCTAGGTATGGCGCTTGCTAGTAACATATCTTAGAAACACCATCTATCTGTTCTTAAGATGAAAGCGGACCACTTGTCATCTTTCCCTTTAACATTCTGGAAGTGAAAGGGTGATAGAATGACTGAACCAGTTTTTATATTTTTAACATAAAGTCATTGATGCGGTTGCTCTATTGGACTGAGTTATGGGACATGGCTGATGTACCAGAAATAGAAGTAACAGAAAATAAATCATTATTGCAGTTCATTATAACTTTACTTCAGCCTTCCCCAACTTGGTGCTCTCCAGATGTTTTGGACTTCAAATCCTATCAGCCTCAGCCAGGATGGCCAATCATCAGGAATGCTGGGAGCTGTAGTCTAAACCATCTAGAGGGCACCAGATTGGGGTGGTCTGATTTACTGCATTAGTTCCATCAGTGTGCATGGTGCTTTACATAGCACAAGAAGGCAGGATCCTGCCCTTAAAGAGCCTACAATCTAAAATATGACATGGAGGGAACCACAGAGAAGGGGGGGGAGGTAGAAGCATAGGTAAAAAGGGAAGAATATGTGGTTATTCAGTTACAGCTCCTTATGGTCAAGCTTCATGTTATGTTAATTATGTAGCATGCAGCTGCCTATCTGTTTTTATTTTACTCAAAAGTAAGGATGGGGATCCAATCCAGATTAAGACCACAGCACATAGGGAAGGGAGGTTTAATCTTTCCATCACCAGCCACAAACCTCTGCCTCAAATCAACCCTATATGCCAGTTAAAGCCCCCTTTGGTACCAATGGGGGCTTTTTTCTTTTCTTTTTTTTACTCTTGGTAACTGCCATGAGAGGGATTCTTGGATTAGGGTTAGGGTTACTGGTTTCAATTGAATACTAGTATCTGGATCTCCCAAGCCCCAGTCGAACACTCTAACCATGAAGCCACACTGGCTCTCTAACCACACTGGGATGTATTGGGATATAAAATAGAGATGGAAGGGGAACGAGGCCATGAAAGACTTTGAAAGCACAGACAAAGGGTTTGTGCTGGATCTGGGAGCAGACAGGAAGAGACTTATGTAGGGGACTCGTGTGACCAAACCAACAACAGATATGAATAATTTTGACAGCAGAGTTTGGGACTCACATGAGGGGACCAAGGTGAGAGAACAGGAGATCAGAGCAGAAAAAATTGCAGTGGGACCAGGGCACGGACCAGAGTTTTTCTCAAGAGAACAGAGAAGAAGAATCATATTTTTGCAGAGTTGTAAGGGGAGAAGCAACATGACTTGGTGATGAACTAAATATGGAGAACAAAGGAGAGAGGGAGTAGTCAAAGACAAAGCTAAGGCTACTTTAATCTCTTCTGCATTCCACCCCTGCTGCATTACTTAGATGTGAGATGGAGATGCAGTCATGCATCGATCTCTGTCATAACTGGTCATTTGCACACTCCTCGGGGAGCAAGCACCATTGAAGTCAGCAGAACTTGCTTCTGGCTAAGCATGCATAGGATTGGGCTGTCCATCACAGCTGCCTTTAGTTGGGTCTGGGCCTCGAAGTGTCACAGCTCTTCACTTTTTCATCTCTTGTGTCCCGTCATGCCTACGTGTGTTTTACATAGACCCACAGAAAATACACTCACCCTTCTCCCAGTCTGCCTCTGCCTTGTTGTGGATGTCCGTGTTGTAATGGAATAGTGTAATCCAGCCTTTCCCATTCCTGGGACTACAACTCCCAGCATGCCTGACTGAGCCATGCTGGCTGGGGCTTATCGGAATTGAGGTCCAAAACAGCCGGAGGGAACCAGGTTGGAGAAGGCTGGTTAATTCAACAAACTAGTGACACTAAAAACAGGATATTCATGTGCTAATTTTGCATGCTTGCTAATAAGGTGAGGAAGTCTTATTTAAGAGCAAAAATTCCATGCATCTTTGTATTGATACAAAAGCGGACAATTCTAGAGGTGATGGGGGAAGGAAGGCAAGTGTGAAATTCCTCTGGGACAATGAATTCTTTAGAATATGTGGATAGAATAGGCACTGATAAGGCAAAGCAAATAGTTCAGACATTGCTGGGCCTAATTGGATTGAAAATGAGGGCAGCTTTGTTCATCTCTGAGCTGTTCTGGCCTCTTCATGTAGTTATAAACTCTGCAGTTGGAGAGAAACTGGATGAATAAAAAGCACCATAAAATTATTTGCACCAGGGGTCCCTTGCTTTGTGTGACTTTGTTCAGAAATTAGGCTGTTTCCTGGAAGGAAGGGATCCAGTCATTAGAATATTTTCCCAGGAGGAATGGCATTCTTATTTATTTATTTATTTATTACATTTATACCCCGCCTTTTTTCCTGCAAGGAACTCAAGGCAGCTTACATAATCCTCCTCCTTCTCCTCCTCCTCTCCATTCTATCCTCACAACAACCCTGTGACGTAGGTTAGGCTGACAGGCAGTGACTGGCCCAAAGTCACCCAGTGAGTTTCATGGCCGAGCGGGGACTAGAACCCGGATCTCCTGAGTCCCAGTCCAACACTAACCACTACGCCACACTGGCTTCTTGAATCACACTCAATCTCTCAAAGCACTTCCTATGAATCACTTACCTTGCAAGTTGTAGCAGAAGAAAGATACTCTCCATGAGTGTTCTTTTTGCCCATAGATAGGTATTTTCAGGTTGGTCTGAATGCTGTTCCCAGGGAATCCAAATTCTGTTGTGATGTGTATCACAATCACCAGCTGCAGCACATTGTTTACACTTGGAGAGGAACAGAATGGCGGTAAACAAGATGTTGTGTCTTTCTACTTTCCCGTGTTCTTTCTCATGGGAAAGCTAGATCCTAGGATCATTATGAGCTAGTCACATGGTTTGTATGTTCTAAATGACGTGCTAACTTGTTTTTCTGTCTGAAACCATTTTAGAGAAGAGCAGGACTGCTTTCTCTATTCTTTCTCTCTTCTGGCTATTGCTTGCTGGACTTTGCAACAATGTAACGTCTTTGCTGAGGTGGAGTGAAGCTCAAACCTACTCCACTGGAACTAATGCTTGCTATGCATTGTACTCTGCACATGGACTGTAACTAGGAAATGTATACTCTGTAGAATATTACTTGCTAAGTAAATAAACAGGTAGAAATAGACCTGTGGAGTTACAGAGTGTTTCCTTGCTACTTGGATTAATCTGCAAACCGGGGAAGCTACAAGCTGGAGTTGGATTACAGGCAAGCTGGCTGGCAGCTGCAAACCGACACGCTGGAACGCTGCGCAGAGGGGGGTGAGATCTGGAGATCTGTGTGTAGAATAATGGGCCTCTATGCACTGACAGGATTTTAATTCTCCCATCCAACACACGCAGAGCTCTGCTATCACTCACGCACCTTCAAATTCTGCATCAAGAAAAGCTGAATTCTGAGACCTGTATAAATTATGCAGATTGTGGAAATCTGCATATTACTTTCTTATTTTGCCCAATTTACTCCACTACTGCAAGTTATGAGAAAGGGCAAGGCGCTATGCAGTGCTGAAGCTTATTCCTTATCACTGGGAATCTTATTTAGCCACCCTTCTGACTTTTGAGATTTTGACAGATATTGCCCACACACTTTCATATACACCTTGACAGCAATAAGGACTGCAAACTTTTAAAAAAAATGTGAACTGGGTTTCTCAGGAAAGTGAATTATGCACCCATTATCACAATTTATTTTTATGTGCTGCTGTGTGTATGCAGTATACACACTGCCCTGGATATATTCATCATATAGTATTTCCAATCTGAGAGTTTTTGTTTTGTTTTTGCATGAAATGAAGACATTGCTTCCAAAGAGCTATCTAATTTCACAGATGCCACCATCAACTTGCTGATTTCATGGTGATTGCTCAAGATGAAGTAGGGAGAAGAGCTGTCTCATTAGTTTGAATCTGGCAAATGAAATAATATTTTTTTTAAAATATACCGAGAGGCCACATTGGCCAGTGAGGCTGAAAAGGCAATCATTTCGAGCTTGAGGTTTCTGTTGGTCTTAAACAATGAAACATGAGCTTTGTTAGCCAAGATGGTGACACTATTAAAATTCTTGGGATGTCCTTGTTCAGCAGGATGTTCTCAGTCAGTTAGCAGAGAGTGACAAGTCATCAACTTCAGTGCAAAGTGTTGTTTCGCCATCTGCACAAGCAGTCATTTGCCAGTTGCCAGTTATTCCAAAGCTGCTTAATTCTGTGAAGTCTGGTTGCTGAAATCCCTGTCAAGTCAAACACACAGATCCAGCAAAGAAGTTCTGAGCAGCTTATGCAGACCAACATCTAGATCAGTGTTCTCCAACCTTGGGTCCCCAGATGTTTTTGGCCTACAACTCCCAGCCAGCATGCCCCAGCCAGCGTATTGGAGAACACTAATCTAGATGTACGTTCCTATCAGAATCACGGTGCTCATCTTGGCCCCATTGAACCAGCTGGATCTGTCTTTTGACGCCCATGGGGATGTGCACCCTGAGCGGTGTGTGTGCAATTACAGCTGTATTGCAGCCATGAGGATTTGCATCCCGAACTGTTCTCAGGTTTTCAGTCATCATAGGCACAGCAGTATTCTTTATTGAACTTCTTGCATTGGCTCAGTTGGCAAAAAGACAATCTGGAACCTAAAAGTCCAAGCTAGAATATATTTTATTCCTACAACTCTTCCTTTGTGTTCATTTATGAGTTTCTGCTGTGCAATATTTGACTGTGGATGTACAAATACCATGTTTTAAATAGGACAAAAGTCCTTTTGGGTGGAAAAGATGGGGACTAGAGACCAAATACTGGGAATTGTTGGGAGAAGAAGAGTGTCGTGGTTAAATTTATTACAGTTAGAACAGTGGTCGAAGAAGTGGAAAGGAAAACTGAGCATGAGAGAGATTTAACAAAATTTGAAAAGATTGTTATGTCTATAGATGGTTTACAAAGGAATGCATCATCAACAAGAGGTATAACAAGGGATTTATACAGATTGATTCAAAAAGCAGAAGAACAAGATGACCATCTAAAGGCAGTATGGGATAACGAATTTGAAGAGGTGACCTCGAAGGTGGTCTGGAACAATATATGGGACAGATGGATTGTGAAAGTTATGTCAACTAGGATAAAGGAGAATTTCTATAAAATAATATGGAGATGGTACCTAACTCCAATAAGATTAAATAGAATAGATAACAATTGTTCCGCACTTCATTGGAGAGGATGTCAGGAAATAGGTACATATGCTCATATGTGGTGGAGTTGTAAAAATGTTCTGGAATTTTGGCGAGAGGTTTTTACAGAAATATCGGAAATTATTGGTATTAATCTAGAGGTCTGTCCTAAACTTGCATTGTTATCAATAAACACTGATAAAGTCAAGTCACTTGTGCCCAAAATATGAAGGAACTAATTGTAAACTTGTTAACTGCGGCTAGGTTAATGATAGTGAGGAAATGGAAAGTACAACATGTTTTTCTAATAACTGATTGGTATAAGGAAGTTTGGGATATAGCCCTAAATGATAAACTAACTTGTAGTATCAAATGCAAAAAGGGACAGTTAAAGAATAATAATTTTATGGATATATGGAATCAATTACAGTAATACCTTGGATTGCAAGCATAATTTGTTCCGGAACCTTGCTTGTAATCCAAAACACTCTTATATCAAAGCGAGTCTCTGGTGGGCATGAGCGGGGTCGATTTCGGCCCGCTACGCCTGCTCGAGGTGAGCGGTTACATCCCTACAAGATGTCACTTGTTTATCAAGTCAAAATTTATAAAAAAAATTTGCTTGTCTTGCAAAACGCTCTCAGACCAAGTTACTTGCAATCCAAGGTATTACTGTATTAGACTATGTATTAATAAAGGGGAAGGGGAGTATGCCTTGTCAGGATATGTTATATGTTATATTATCGTATGCTGATGATAATGTGGTCTCCGCACATTCAGAGGATGATCTCCAAACTATCCTAAATGCTTTTGCAGAAGCATACGAAAAACTTGGTCTCTCACTTAACATAAAAAAAACCAAAGTGCTTCATCAACAAGTGCAAGCTAACCCTTTGGTGATGCCATCTATCCAGCTTGGCGGGACAATACTGGAAAATGTCGATCATTTTCTCTATCTTGGCAGCTATCTTTCTGTTACAGCTAACATCGACAGTGAAATCCAGCATCATTTGAGTTCCGCAAGTGCTGCGTTTTCTCGAATGAAACATAGAGTGTTCGAGGATCGGGATATTTGTAAGAAGACCAAAACACTGGTTTATGAAGCCATTGTATTACCAACTTTATTGTATGCCTGCGAAACATGGACTATCTATAAACGTCACTTCCACCTCCTTGAAAGATTTCATCAACGTTGCCTCCGGAAAATCCTGCGAATTTCTTGGGAAGATAGGCGAACAAATGTCAGTGTACTGTACTGGAAGAAGCAAAGACTACTAGCATTGAAAAAATGATCCTTCAACGCCAACTTCAATGGACTGGTCATGTTGTTCGAATGCCTGACTGCTGTCTCCCAAAGCAGTTACTTTATTCCCAACTCAAGGATGGAAAGCGGAATATCGGTGGTCAATATAAGAGGTTTAAAGATGTTCATAAGGCTAATCTAAAAAAATACAATATAAACATCGGAAACTGGGAAGCTCTGGCCCATGAACGATCTAACTGGAGGTTGGCCTTTCACAAAGGCTCCATGGACTTTGAAGAAGCCCGAGTGCAAGATGAAAGGGAGAAACGTGCTAGGCGAAAAGCACATCAAACGAATCCTTTACAGGATCATCTTCCATCTGGTAAGCTGTGTCCTCACTGTGGGAAGCTGTGTGGATCTAGAATTGGCCTCCAGAGTCACTTACAGACCCATCGCTAGAGTCTACACAATCTTCTTTAGAATTTCCTCCTTTTATCCTGGAAGACAATCTTACTCTGTCACGAGTGATCGCCTGATGATGATGATGATATTTTTGGAATGGGGAATTTAATTGATCAAGGGGATGGAAGCATATTAGCTGGTCCCAAGGCGGGCGGGGTGTGTGTGCACCTTATGATTTATTCTAGTTGTATGTTTTTGTTTTACAGTTTTGTATGTAGTTTATAATAACTAAATAAAATTTATTTTTTAAAAAGTCCTTTACTGCAGTGTGATTATGTATGGTGATGCTAGCCATTATTCAAATATTTTAAGTGTGACTTTAAAAAAAAATTAAAGCCTGCAGCTGTATGAATTACTGCACACACACCTTTGAATTTTCCATATGTACCAAAATTGTGCATGGCCACTTAGAACGGTCTGCTTGCTTGTGGGCAGTAGTATAATCCCAGCATTAAGAACCTCACCAGTATATATGACTGTGCCTTAAATTACGTTCTGGTTTGTATGTCAAATGACTACATTTCCCTTCCGAGTCTTAACATAACTCATGTCTTTTTAAAAACAAACACACTAATAAATAAACAAAGAAAGACCAATCAAGCTGGGATTGTAAACTCAGATTCTGCTTTAGTTTTGATGCTATTTTAATTTTTGATAATAAATTGGATGAAATATAATCAGTGGCAATTAGTACAGAAAAATGGGTGATGCTTATAAAGAGTATTTTCCATAGCATCACATCACTGTTGGGGAGTTTACTGGCATCACATGGATTAAGTCCTGGTAGGTACATTTTGGTAGGAGCAAGGTAACTAGGAAAACTAGTGATTGTATGGTACATATAGGGGGCTGGGAGGGATTCAGTGTACAACAACAGGATCAGAAATGTCTCATGGAAAAGGGAGGGGAAGAGGAGAAGGAACAAAGTACGAAAACGGCAGGCAGGTCCAAGGATGCAGACTACACATGGTGTGCAAGGAGGTCATAAGAGTTATTTCTCTCTTGATTTAAGTTTTAAAGATGATAGATTAGACTAGATTCTTCAACCCTTATTTGCAAAGTTGTATCTTTAATTTATGGTGGCCTCTGAGAAGTGATTAAGAGATCAGGAATTCATAACTGGACATTTTGAAGGAATGAGAGCTGCATTCATTTTACCAGCACATTGTCAATCATGATGCAGAGAGGGTGGGGCAATGATGCATCCTTCAAATTAAATTTGTGAGTTAAACACTTGTGGAGTTAATTTTTTTTGGTGAGGGAAATGCATCCCTTAATTGCTGGCGCATCCGGAGATTTAAAGGTATGTGAATCTTATCCGGCTTTGAATCTGGCAACCTTGTAATGGACAGACAGTAGGGCAAGTCTGGGCTTGTCCTCACCAATACACATCCAGAGTCTGGGGTGAAGGCCAACAAACAGCACCTACATGCTACCCATAGAAATGGAGGCAGGTTGGCCCATTCACATATAGACCTACAGAGGGTTTGATCTAATTTCTACACCTTAACATATTATTTCCCTAACTGTATGTGACAAGCATGCATATTGTAATAACAGTGTTCCTATTTTATAGGTGAGAAACTGAGGCTGTAGGAGAGCAGCTCATTCTAACCAAAATAATGGTGTCTGTGGCTGAGGTGGGGCCACTCAGTTCAGTAAGCCACACTTCACTGTGCCTACTCTTGAGGATAAGATGTTTCAGAAATCAGGTTTACCAAGAGAAGTAGTATGCTAAGTGGATGAACCCAAGCTGGGCCATATTTCAAATATGCCCCCTGCTTAATCGGCCAGAAAACCTGGCATGGTTTCCCTCTATATTACATTAGAAATGGATTCACTTGAGTGAGGCACTGAAAGTTAAAAGGTTTTCATTGAAAAGTAAGATTGGACACATGTGCATACACACACACACACACTCACTCACTCTCTCACGCACACATTAGAATTCTAAATTTAAAAAAAACAACAACACACCACACCATCAGTTGGGGACAGATTCTGCAGTGAACAAACTGAAAATGAAGACTTTGGGAGTGATCCACCACCCCATGGATTACATTCCATGACCCAACACTAGCAAAATCAGCCATACCTGGAAACTGGAGAGTGCAGCGACAAACCTAGTGATGGTACTTCCATATTCCTGACTGGGTGGCATTGTGGTTGATCAGACCCACATCCCTTAACCATAGAATAGGGCACCATGGGAACTTTTGCCCTTTAGTTGGGCTGGTAGATGCAGCACAAATGGTGTGTTGGGGGTGGCCTTGGAACCAATCAAAGCTTCCTCGCTTCCCCAACCTGGCCTCAGATTGAGCCCGTAGTGTACAGCTGAGGTTGGTGTAGCAATTTTCATTCTGATTAGCCAAGTAACGAGTTCAGTGGGGGCAGGGGGAGAGAAAAAAAAGGTTGGGGAAAACCTACCCCCTCACCTCCCACCATGGCTTCACTAAGCCAACAGGACTTTGGAAGTGGTGGATCACCTGCCCAGTAACTTCCCCCACCCCTGCTTTAGGAATGTTCTGTTAATTAGTCTTTGAAGAAGCCAATCAATAATACATCTGTATCAGAAATAATGTACAAAGGCATAACAAAGTGTTTCTTTTATTAGCTTTCCACATTATTTATTCAGAGTAAAACAGGATACCAGGAACATGAAAGCAAGAAGAAGAGATCCACATGTTCTGTAATTAAGATTTGATAACCCTTTCCTATTTTGCTACTGGTTTTCTGGCAAATTTTCACTTACACTTTTCTCCTACTCTTGACTACATTTGACACTGAAGAAATCAGCCTTTTCTTTGTAGTTGAACCACTTATCACCACATTTACCTTCTTTTCTTCAGATTCCAGAATGCTGAACTGGACAGGCATGGGGGAAAAGGAGCCTGAACTAGCAATTGATAGATCAGTCTATAACTTTCACATGCATTTGATCATAAGTCCAATTTCCACATCAGTCTGCAGATTTAAACCGCCCCCACAAAAATTCACATTTATTTTCATATGCAATTTCCCCTAACATGTTCATTTTGTATACAACCTTCCCTAATATATGCATTTTATATGCAGTGTTCCCTTATATACATATTTTTGCATACAATTTTTGAGCCAACAATTTCATCACAAAATTCAGAGAAGTGCACAATCCAGAGGATAACTGTGCTCCAACCTGCATATTCGTCTGACAAGTGCCAATTAGCTTGGTTTTCTTTAAAATGTGTACCAAATAAATGTCTTCTTCCTCCCTTGTCTGGACTGACAATCTTTAAATAATTCTGCTTGACCCAGAGGCAAATTGAGGGCAAATGAGGGAAGACAGGCAATCCATTCTCTCAATCAAGCGACTTAGATAAATCTAATTTTGGGGGGTAACTTTCCTTATGTCACTGGATCGTTGCTTCAGACCAGCAGATAAGCAAGTTAAAAAATGAATCCCAAAGTACTATACAAATGTGGACAGGCACTGCCACCTGTGTCTTTTGTTCCTTTGCAAATATGAAACATTGTCTCGCTATGTTGCACAAGGCAAGTATGGAGCGGGGTGGGGGGAGATGTTTTTTGTTTGTTTGTTTTAATGTATAATGCTCTTTGAGGCCAGTTCTGATGTGGTGTTTTTTCTCCATGGAGAAATAAAGGAATGCATAAGGGAAATTAGGGGTATGCACTGCTGATGATCTATGAAATCTATGACACTACCAACTGCTCTACATAGGAATGCAACAGTTTACTTGGACTTTTGCAGGAAAGATCTATAGGCTTGCAATTGCATGGATGCTCACTCCTGCTTGGAGATCTTTCCCACAAAGGCCATGGGGGTTTAGCATTCCTGACATAATTTTTCACAAGTATTCCTCCATGGATGTTATCTGGCACTCAAGTCCCAGTGCTTGCAAGTACCTGAATAGGTAGGTGAGCTGATGTGAGACAAGTATTTGGTCAAGTATTTTGATGAAGGAGTGGGATAGTTAAGTGGATACATTGTCCAAATTTAGGTAGTTTAGCCAATACAAGAACCTAATAGCGGATGGTGGAACTGGATTGGCTGATTTTCAGGACCGGAAGGATTCTAGTCTGGCTTGAACTGCCTGTAGGTCCCCCTTACTCATCAGCAATCTTGCTGGAACAGGGATCACGGAAAGCAGTGCCTGACCCAAACAGCTCTGAGCATGAGTCTTCCAGTTCCTTACATACATACTCAAGGGCCAAGCCAAAATCTTCCCTGTCCCCACCAAGTTGACTGCCCTTTTATGGGTGATTTTGGGTGATTTTTCAGGAGGGTAGACAAAATGGGGGTAAAATGGAAACATGGGCTTACCAGGGGAAGTGACGGCAAAGATGGCTTCTCCTGATGGCTACCATCGAGCAACCACCATCGCCCCCCTACCACCACCTGAAGTCACCTGGAAATGATGCCGTGCGATGACATGACGTTGTTCTCAGGGGCATTTCAGGGAGAAAAATGGCTGGAAAGCGCTTTCCTTGCGTGGCTGCAAACTTGATAGTGGTGGTAAGGACAGTTAAAGGAGTTAAAGAAAGATCCATAACTTCATATTTCAGCTTTATACCGAGTCAGACCATCTGTCAATCAAGCCCAGTATTGTCAGCACTGGCTGGCAGTGGCTCTGTAGGTTTTCAGGCAGGAGTCTTTCCTAGCCCTACGTGGAGATGCCAGGGATTGAACTTGGGACCTTCTGCATGCAACGCCTGTGCTCTACCACTGGGCTACAGCCTCTTCAATTTCAAGGCAAAATTCTTATCGAGAACATCCATTCAGCCCTAATATAACCCTATGTGGAGAATAAAGTATAATGTTAGGATCAGTCCATCAATTCCAGAATGACATTGATTTAAAAAAAACAAAAAAACCTTTCATTTTTCCTTTTGTGGTGGCAGAGTGGAAAGCAGTACAAGTGTTGTCAACAAATAGTAATTTAGTCGACAGATACAATTTCTCTTTGTTTCTGTTTTATGCATATGATTGCTTTCTTGACTCATGAGAGGGATATGTTGACTCTTAATGCTGTTCCTCCTCCTTTAGTTGCTATAATAACAGGCAAGAGTTAGCTGCTAAATTGCTTCTCATTTCCAATGTGCATATGAGCAAACATATTTTCATTTATGGCAAAGAGAAAAGCAAGAAGACATATTGCTTAATCCTCAATCAACATGTTCTACTTCCTACCCCTGCTCTTTAAAGTAACTGTGTTTTTATGGTTATGAATTGCAACACAGACTGTCCTGAAAAGAAAAGAAAAAAGCCGTTTCCTAACACGTGTTCACCTAAAGCTCTGGCACAGTGAAACTTTAATGTGGTCAAGCAGTTCCAATCTGCCTTTTTGTTGTTTTTGTTGTTATTAAAAACATTTTTCAAACCAACAGTTGCTTTCTGAACAGCACAGCACTAACAGTGTAGTTTAGTTATCCAGATGCAGATTTCAGAGGAAAGACTTGCAGACTTTTGACTAACAGCTTTAACAGGCCCCAGTCCTGTGAAAGTTAGTCTTGACAAACTCACATTAAAATAGATGGTGCTTAAGTACTTAACCACGTTCTAGTGTGAAAGCCAGCATGGCGGAGTTTGCAACTAGGAAAACGGGGGACTCGTAAGGTTCAAATCCCCACTCCACCATGAAGCTCACTGGTTGACCTTGGGCCAGTCACTCTTTCTCAGCCTAACCCAACCTTCCCCAACCTGGTGCCCTCCAGATGTTTTGGATGTCAAATCCCATCTCCCAGCATTCCTGGCCATTGGTCATGCTGACTGGGGCTGATGGGAGTTATACAAAACATCTGGAGGGCACCAGGTTGGGGAAGGTTGGTCTAACCTAAGCTGCAAGAATTAAACAGGGAAGGAAAGAACAATGGACATCACCCTGAACTCAATAATAATAATAATAATAATAATAATAATAATAATAATAATAATAATAATAATATGCTGGCTGGGGCATACTGGGAGTTGTAGGCCAAAAACATCTGGGGACCCAAGGTTGGAGAACACTGATATAAGGACAATGGCCAATTTAATCACAGTACTATATAAATGGGGATTCAAGCACGACGAGAGAGAGAGAGAGAGAGAGATCGAGAGAGAGAGAGATCCTGGGAGAAGGAAAGTTTACCAGACATGCCTGTGCAGCTTTTCAAATGAGGTAAATATGAAATTATAATATAACTGCTTTGCTGCATGGGAACAGTCACAATAATAATGTTTTAGTAAAATGTTACCTTCGGCAAATGGGTGGTGTAGAAATGCAATTATATATGACTATACTGGTACCACTTTTGCATTATCTGGCTTGGGGGGGGGTACTGCAGAGACCATGGCATCTATACTGTTTAGGTATAAATCTTGTTGCCCAGAACAACGAGTTCTCTAAATCTACAGCGGATTGGGGACCATCTAAATTGCTGCAGATGCTCTCCTGAGCAGGGAGGCCACAGGCAGACCTCATTCAGGTTTGAGGAACTGGCTAGCCGGTTGGCACAGGTTGCTTATCCATTACATGATTGTTTCAATCATACAGTCCAGGGAGAAGTTTGAGACCCTTCATTTCAGATTGGACTAATGTAGGGATGGGCAGATTTGGTTAAATCCATTCCATCTGTGTTTTGGAGATCGTCCGGCATCTCTTTGCTTTGTCATCCACTCACTGACAGATTCAGATCCCCCCCCCCCTCAGGAAAGTTTGCAAAAAAAGTTTGCCACAATTTATGGAACTTTCGCTGGCATGTAACATTTTGCATACTTTTCTTAGCTCAGTGTACAATTAATGAGTAGAGCACACACAAAAAGAGATGGCTACACAGGAGAGGCTGAAGGGAGCCCTGCCTTAGTATGGAGGAAATTTGCACAAATCTCATGTTCGATCGCTGCTCGATTTGCGCAGTTTTCCTGTTTGTGCAGAGCGAGCAGTGGTCGCAGACAGCCTGACCCTGCTTAGCTTTCCATGCTCAGACAAGCTGAGCCAGCGTGAGCCAGGAATCGGGCACAAGACAAGTGGAGAGATGATGTTCTTGGAATCTTAGTGATCTCGCACATTGCATGTTCATCCATCCCTTCTTCTTCTGAGCACTGCCTTGTAAACTTCCCCTCTTTGCCCCTTTAAAAATGTGGCAAATCCTCATGAGAATGCTGAATCAGCAAGGTTTGCTGGGGTCGCAAATATATGTTCCTGTTTCTAATGCCAGACTTCTCTAGTGTCTGATTGCTTCCCTATTTTAAGAGAACACTTGTCAAGCCTATTCGAATCTAAGTGCTTTTCAGCATCACAATGGAAATGAAAGAAATACAAATGTGGAGACGGGTCATTACCCCACTGAGCAGTCATTTATAGAGAAAAGTATACATGGCAGCTTTGGACTAATGATAGTGTGGATGTTTGACAAACTCTAAATTGATCAGGAATAGTCTAAATAGACTGTACGATAATTGGGTGGCACTTGGTTTCATTGATACTGGTACTTTATTCCCAAACATTAGGATGTTCAAAGATACAGCTGGACAAAGTTATTGGAAGCCTCTTTAGCTCTAGCTTCTTTTTCAGATAAAAGAACTAGAGTGATGTGCAAATGGCCTCTTGAAATCCTCCACCCTATTGAGGGCTGATAAATTAGGGGGACTATTTCACCAAATTTCTCCAGGGGGGAGGATACATTCTCCAACAGTTTCTCAGGGGTAGGACTCAGTATTAGCTATAGTGTGGCAGTAGCACACTTCCCCCCCCCCCCTAAGGTGTTGGTGGCTGTGCTGGTTGCTGCCGCCACTCATAGTGTCACCTGTGGTGGGATCCTGGCCACCATTCTGCATTCTCCACAATGCCCCAGACTTATGATCATTCCAGGGAATTGTGGGGGGAAGTGGCACCCGCGGCAAGACAAAACAAAACATAAGATCAACAACAGCAATAACAGCCCAGAACAAAACAGTAGAAGATATTCAGTGAAGATTCTGAAAAGTGGCCTTCTTTTTCTAGGAGTCTGAGAAAAAGACAGAACTTAGATTTTCTCCCCCCCCCCCCAAAAAAAAATCTGTCCTGAGAAATTTTGGCTCAGCTCTAAAAAAAAAAAGTAAGAAAAAAAAAAGTGATGTGCTGTACAATCCATATAAGCAACTAGCATGGGAAACAAAGAAAACATGAATTTATACATTTAGGGCTTCAGTTAAGTGAATACACCGCATTTCTTTCTGTGCAGTTCAGAATGAACAGATCCTACGAGCTGCTGGAAGTCTGCCTTGAAAAGTCTGTGAGATATTCAGCATTTTATCCTAAGCAGTTGATTAACTGAGGGAAGCTATCAAAACCTGGCCATTAAACATAATATACCAAAAAGGAGGAAGTGATTCCTCTCCATACCTTCACCCCTGAAAATGAGGAAGAAGATTCCAGTAATAGAGTTGAGCATTTTGAGCCCCCTAGACTTGTATTTCTGTGCTTTGAATATCACTACCTAAAAGATTTCCCAGAATCTTCTGCAACACATAAGAGTTGCTGTGGTAAATGTGTAAGGGGTTCCTGAGCAGATGCATCAATAAGGAAAGTATACTAACCATACACCATACCAACCTACCCAGTCACTGAGGTAATCAGATGGCATGTTCCTGGTGGTTCCTCATGGACCTTTGGCCCATTTGAAGTCCACCAGGAGAAGAGCCTTCAGAGTGGTGGCTCCATTTCTGTGGAACTCCCTGCCTCTGGAGGTCAGGCAGGCTCCAACATTGTGCTGCTTTTGGCGCCTGCTGAAGACCTCCTTGTTTCTGGGAAGCCTTCTCTGCTCTCCAACCACCACGGTAATTGTTACTTTGTTTTCAATGTATTGTTTTTCTTTCTTTTATCTGTTTTTGTCTTTTTACTGTTCATCGCTCCAGAATCTACTTAGATATGGAGCGGCATACAAATACTGTAAATAATAATAAAGTCGGGGTGTTATGAGAATTTGAACAGGGTGATTTCATGGGCTGGGCATATCTTCATTCTGGTCTCTCCTCTGCCACCTTCCGATGCCCAATAACCCAAATCATTACCTTAGGCCAAGGACCAGCAGCAGATGGAGGGGCCTCCTTCTTGGTCAACATGATGTACAGGGGATCAGTGTCTTGCTAGGGAGTCTGGAACATAGTCCCAGTCTCCAGCAAGAAAAGACACCTCTGGAAGAGCCTGCAGACACCTCCCCTGCCCCAAATGACTTTTCAGGTCCTTGGGACAAGAGGATGCATCAGGTGGTACAAGGGTTTTTGTGTGTGGTGGTGTTGGTGTTGGTGTTGTTTTTTAAATTATGTCAAATGCTGGAAAAGCCCCGAGGCTTTCTGTGTTCTTGATCGGAACACTTAAAGAGACTTGAACCTTCTCAGGACAAACTTGGAGGGCAATCAACCATCCCTAGTTTAAAGAACTTCCTGAAGGTAGGAAGTCTGAAAACACAGAGAGACCAGTGACACAGAACATACTGTCTTTTTCTGGTACTAAATATTTATTTACTTATTTAAAGTACAGTAATACCTTGGATTGCAAGTAACTTGGTTTGAGAGCGTTTTGCAAGACAAGCAAATTTTTAAATATTTATTTAAAAAAATTTGGCTTGATATACAAGCGACGTCTTGCAATACAAGTACTGTAGTACGGCTTAAATTAAAAATCTGTATACAATTTTTTTTGGGGGAATTTCGTTTTGATATACAAGTGTTTTGGATTACAAGCAGGACCGGTGCAGGGCAGTTTGGCGCCCTAAGCAAAGTTATATTTAGTGCCCCCGCTCGTGCTGGGGGGGGCCTCCAGAGCAAAGCAGCCGGGAAATGCCTGCTTGCACAGTGCCCCACCTGCCCACCTGCCGGCCGCCTCCAGCAGCCGCTTTCCCCACTGCCAAGCATCTTCGGACTGGTCGCCGCCGCCACGCGCGCTCCTGACCCGGCCTAGCTCTGGGCACCGAGGAAAGCCGAGCGCGACCCCGAGCCCGCCTGGCGCCCGCAATCCCCCCCGCACTGACCTGGTGGTGCCTTTGTCGGCGAGGCGGCCAGGCGGGGCAGGAGCGCGCCGGCGGTGAGGAAGAGTCAGCCGGAAGGAGCGCGGCGTTTCTCCGCCCTCTTCAGCCACGCGCCCTAGGCAGCTGCCTAGTTTGCCTAGCGGTAGCGCCGGCCCTGATTACAAGCACGTTTCCGGAACGAATTATGCTCTCAATCCAAGGCATGACTGTACTGTAACTTTATCCTACTCCTCAGCCAAAAAGGCTCCCAGAGCAACTTACAAACAACTAGTTAAACAAGACGGTCCCTGCCCGCATGCTTACAATCTAAAAAGGCATAACACACTAGGAAAAAGGAAAGGGGGGGGGATGAAGTAGTCTTTTAGCAGGGCTAGTGGATTGGACCCACTTCTCTTCTAATCTCCCTCTGTTTCAGCCCGCTGGAAAGGCTGATGGTGGTGACACTTGAAGGAGGAAGAGCGTTCATGAGGGACGCCTTTCAGCAGGTTGCTCAAGCAATTTTAAAATAAAATAAAATAATGTTTACTCTGATGCATCATGTGCCAAGGAATTCAGTTTCTTTATTCACTGTGATTTCCCTGATCACAAAAATCAGATATTCCTTTTAACAAAAGTACATTCTGTAAATGTCAGCTGACTTACCGATCACTTCTCGGGCATGAGTCTGCTCTTTATAATCCCCCCACCCCTGTGGATCTATAACAAGATGTATGAAAGCTGGCTGGCACGGCTAACACTGAGCCATCATCAGCATCAACAATTACAGCCTCATTTTGAAAAAATGTCATCATTATTAAGGTAATTAAGTACTGATTATCTCCCTGGTCCAAAGTTGGTATCTTTCATATTGGGTCTATTTTATTTCTTAAGTTTCCTGATCTCTGTGACAGTGCTTCCTGGAGAATGACAGTTTGCCATTATTAGAAGCAATAAGATATTCATCCTGGATTCCCTCTTGGGTAAGATTATTTTAAAAGTGATTATCTTCCATGCTGCACAGTGCACCTGATGGAACTTGATAAAATGGTAAAAAGTCCCTAACAATAATAGCTTAGGTTTTATTCTTCCCCTCTCTATTATACCTTCCCTTCATTTTGTCTTGCATACCTCTGATGACATGTAGAGAAGATAGCATAATGTCTGGCACCAGCTCATTAATATGTGAATATGCTAATATTTTTCCCAGTGCAGAAAAACTCTCACTCTGGGTCTTCCCCCACCATATGTCAAACACTATCTCAGACCCTGTCAGAGCTGGGCTACCTGGCTCTTCAAGCCATTCAACACAAGAATCCTTTTGCTTTCAAGCTTTTATTTCCATAGATCAGTTTACACAGATACACATTCCGAAGACTTGTGAAATAGCTTGCAGCACTTAACCCCCACACCGAGCACAAACTATTTATTTATTTATTTATTTATTTCATTTTTATACCGCCCAATAGCCGAAGCTCTCTGGCTTCTTCACAGCAAGAGCCCCTTGACTTGAGTCCAGAAAGACAACCTTAAGCTAAAATTCATTCAGTGTTGTAGTGCCTGGCAAAAGATTGACATACAGTAATACCTTGGATTGCAAGTAACTTGGTCTGAGAGCGTTTTGCAAGACAAGCAAATTTTTAAAATAAATTTTGACTTGATAAACAAGCAACGTCTTGCAATACAAGATAGGGATGTAACTGCTCGCCTTGAGCGGGCGTAGCGGGCCGAAATCGGCCCCGC
The DNA here is from genome assembly GCA_021292165.1 of Shinisaurus crocodilurus. Classification (NCBI taxonomy): domain Eukaryota; kingdom Metazoa; phylum Chordata; class Lepidosauria; order Squamata; family Shinisauridae; genus Shinisaurus; species Shinisaurus crocodilurus. Next base: position 33,043,750 of record CM037876.1, read on the forward strand.
TCATGCCCACCAGAGACTCGCTTTGATATAAGAGTGTTTTGGATTACAAGCACGGTTCCGGAACAAATTATGCTCTCAATCCAAGGTATTACTGTACATAACTTGAGACCAGATTGTCATAAACAAGAGTTCATAGAGCGACCAAGAGAATTCAGACCTGGTAGATATCCAAGTGTAAAAGAAGTTGATCTCTGCAAGGTCTTGTCAGCTAGGGCCTGGTTAGACCAGGGTAGGCCTAGGTTTAAATACCAGGTTAGGCCTAGTTAATGCCCCTCTTCTGACCACCATTCCCTACCTGAATCTTTAGTCTGTAACCGCAGAGAATGCTGCAGGGGGCAGGGATGCTGCTCCCTCTTGATTTGATGGCTCACTCTGGGTGACATACTGAACACCCCCCCCCCCTGAATCCTCTCACTCTCTGGTTTCCCACAGTCTTGGGCCCTAAATCATGGGTGTGACATGAAGCCTTATCTGGCAGCTGGGCCAGATCTGAAGTTACACTCCCCCTTGTCATGGAATCAGTTACAGAGTCAGGCTGCATGCTTTGAGGTTTCCCAGCCTTTGAGGTTTCCACTACAATACTGGAGTCTATATCATCCCTCTCTGATTTGGAATCAGAACCAGACTCCACAGTGTTAAAGCCCTCTGTGAAGCTCGGGCCAGTCTCCACAGACCCCACCCTAAAATCACATGCAGGGAAACATAATAAGATAAAGCAGCTCTCTCTGAGTCCCATGCTTCCAAAGGGGCTGTGGAGTACCCTCCCCCTGATGGTTAGACTGGCATCAACATTGTTTAGTTTTCAGCATCAGAATTCTTTTCTGCCAGGCCTTTGGATAAACAGCTGGGCCTCTGTATCAGAGCAGAATTTGAATGGAGGTCTATATTGAATTTGACATTGACTGACATTTCTGCATTTTATTGTATTCTAAAATGTATTTTATGATAATATATTGTATATGTCCTGTCTAGCTTGGCTCAAGTTTACCAGGGGAGCCAATTTGAAGCAGTTGCACTGGCTAGAAGGACAAGGCAGAGTTAAGTTTGATGAAGCAGGATCAAATTCAGCTATGCAGGAAGGCCAGGCCTTTCAGGACCCTGAACAGATCTATGCTGGCTGGAACTCACTTAGGAAGAGCTGTTGTCTCAGCAACATGCAGAGATCTTCTGAGGCCTTCTGAAGCTTCTACAGTGGGAGGTGGTGAGGACTGCATTGGAGGGGTGCCTTCTGAGTCTGAGGAGTCTAGTAAAGCCACAACGTCCTCCAGCCTCCAAGTTCCTGGACTAGCAGGTGATGGGTTACTGGATGATGCCTCCTCCTGCTCTGAGTCCTCTTCTGTGCCGGAGGGGGAATAGAAACCAAAGAACATGACAATATATTGTGACCATCTTGGGGTCATTTCATGATGAAGTGAGGATATAACAACTTTATAAATAAATTAAGCACATTGGGATGATGGGGCAGTGATGGTGCAGTCAACCCCACACATACAATGTGGATCAAGGAGGGCCCTTTTCCAAAGGGCATTCAGTTCTACTGGTGTGGGAGGAAGGCCCCATCTGCTTAAAAATCCTATCCCTCCTCCTTTTAACTTCATATTTCCCCTCCATGTGCTTCACAGACCCCCACAGGTTGAGATCTACTGAGATAAGCAATAGCCAAAGATGCCGGTTCAAGCCGTAGGCACGTATGAGAAATTTGTTGCAGTTTCTTTTTTTAAAAAATCAGAATTTACCCAGTTTGCACCACCCAGACCAAAATGTGGACCCAAACACAATATGCAGTCAAATTCCATACATTTCCAAGCTGACAATGAGATTTGTGGAACAAAATAAATGTGTTCCAAAAATGCATACTTTTGAAAATGTGCATGAAAAAAATGCTCACAAATATACTTCAATCAAAGGGAGAAAACTTTATACATTTCAAAAATGTGCAGAACTGATTTGGGAAAATACACACAGAAATATGCACAAATGTTCATGCAAAAAGAAAAAAAGAGCAAAGTTTGCAATCCGATACAGGCACAAGTTGGAGTGAGCTTCAAGGTGTAATATGGAGAACCCTGACAAACTCAAGTTTTACTGAATCACATCCCAAGTTTAATGCCCCTTCCAAACCACAACTAATTGATTCCTATCAGAACAGTCACAACAGCACAACCACACTGGGGGTGTGGGTGTTAGAGATGGTTTTGAAATTCTCCTCATCTGTATTTATTTCTGTATTTTGGAGTTCTGAATTACCTAATCTTGTTTCCAAAGTGGAATGAAGGGACTAGGAATCCTCCATTGCTTTTGCTTTCAGTTTGCAAATGCTGTGCACACTGCTCTGTACGCATGGAATTTGCCACAGCTTTCCCCTTCTAGATTACTGATGTGCACATCACATGAGCATTATTAAAATGTTACAAAAAATAGAGAGCAATCCTTCTTGATGAGATCATACACATGAATGTTCTCATCAGCAAACCATCACACAAAAATATTTTGATGCAAACCTATGTATGATCACTTTAAAAATGGTTGCTTATTTTCAGTGTTATTATCAATGCTCGTATGCACATGAGAAATGTGTGTCTGTGGGGAGGAGATGCAGCTGAAAGCTGAGGCAAACAATACATAGATTTCATAGATCACAGAGTTAGAAGGAGCCTACAAGGCTATCGAGTCCAACCCCCTGCTCAATGCAGGAAACTAGAGGAGGGTTCTCCCATCCAAGTAATAACCAGGCTTGACCCTGCTTAGCTTTCCACGCTCAGACAAGCTGAGCCAGCGTAAGCCACAGGCCTGTCTGCTCAAATTCTAGTTAATTTAAGAAATTCTCTCAGTTAAACTAGAATTCAGGAGGCAGTCAGTGTGGCGTAGTGGTCAGAGTGTTGGACTGGGACTTAGGAGATCCGGGTTCTAGTCCCCGCTCGGCCATGAAACTCAGTGGGTGACTTTGGGCCAGTCACTGACTCTCAGCCTAACCTACCTCACAGGGTTGTTGTGAGGATAACATGGAGAGGAGCAGGATGATTATGTAAGCCACCTTGGGTTCCTTGCAGGAAAAAAAGGCGGGGTATAAATATAATAAATAGATAGATAGATAGATAGATAGAACCCAGGCAGAGTTGATTCATTGGATAATAAATGAAAATAATGTGGAGCCTTTCTTTCCTATGGACAGTGTATATGGGAAAGAAAAAGGTTGAATCTGCAACACAGTGAGAATTATTTCTAAGTAAACCTGCTTAATAGGATTGTGTCGTGAATCTGTTTCTTATATGTTCATGAGAAATGAAGTGTGCTTGCATTTCTCGAAGGAAGTACCAATTTCTGTAAAAGTCCTCAGTGTTGATTTGCATGTGAGAAATAGCTGTCGTAAATCAAAATCTTAGACAAAGATGTCATAGCACCTCTGGCACAATACTTCTCAATGGAGGTGATTGAATACACACATTTGCCTGCAAGTTGTGAAGTGGTGTCTTTCAACTGATGAGCCATCGGGTGATCTGTGCACCTGCATGAATCAGCCTTCTGTGTGCAGCAGGAAGGTAATTAATCACCAGTCATCGTTCATGGGAGGGTCCCCCCCAGTCCAAAATGACAACGTAAAATCTGAAAGGAAAGCTGTACTTCCAGGAGTTTAGGCAGGCTGGTGTTGCAATAGTGAAGACTGCATCCTCCTTCACTCGACTAACAGGTACATCAGTTAAGGGCAACCTGAGGGTCATGGTGTGCAACCTTTATTACAGTACATCGACACACTGTGCAACCTTTAATAATAACTCCATTGATTTTTCTTTTGTCTAGCCCTTGTTGTAAACAATGAACACAAAGGCAATGAATGTAGTGACTTCAGTATCCTGTAGGAGGTTTTATAGTTGTTATTATTTTTTTCTCTTCACAAATTTTGTAATTCTAAATCCTTGGCTTCCCAATGATAGAAACTCAATCTTTACCCTCCCCCATTCTTTTAATAAGAAAAGAGGTGTCTCAGTAAACATCACATTCTTTATCTGGCAAGTTTGATATTCAAAATCTTTTCTGTAACAGAACTTGTGGAGCATAGGTCTGTATTTGTCCTTCTCTGCCTTATATTGCTAAACATATGATGCTGCTTTATATATAATAGAGCAATCCTATCGCCCCTAGACAGCATCTAGAGGGCCATGGGATTTTTCAGAGTCCCAGCTCCAAGGTTGGAAAACAGCTCTGACCTTGGAGCTGGGACTCCACACTTGGAGCACCCTCCACACTTGGAGCGTGGAAAGAACTGCACTGGCTGTATCTCCGAGGTCATTAGCTCGACATCAGAGACAGGGAGAAGAGGGCATTCCAGGGGGTGGTGAGGGGAGGAGACCAGGGTTGCCAGGATACGATGTATCCTGGTGGTTCCCCAGCTTCCTTCCCTCCCCATTCGAAGCACCTCAGCTAGATGGCTGAAATCGGCCATCTAGCTGAGTTGCAGGGCAGGAGGAGTATGGAGATGATCTTTGCCTTTATGCTCTTCGCACCTGCCATAGGATGCCCGTAATCCTCCAAATTCAGCGGCGTATGGGCATCCCCATTGGACTGCACCCTAAGTAGATCACTGGTCCACCTAGTCCAGTAATGTCTACTCTGAATGGTGGTAGTTTTCTAGGGTCTCAGTCAGAGATCTTCTCTATAACCTGCTAACTGAGATCTTTGAACTGGAAATTCCAAGAACTGAATCCGAAATCTTCTGCATGCAAGGCATGTGCCCTACCACCAATGGTACTCACAGTCTGAACATCAGAGATAGAGGGAATGATAAATTGGCAACTTCATGTATCTTCAAAGTCAATGGTCTTTTACTGATTAATTTGTTTTTGTTAGATACAATCTATCTGATGGCCAAGACAGTTGTCATGTTTTATGGAAATTTAATTGTTTGCTCACAGGGGAAATGTTGATCATTTTTCAGCTTTCATTTCCCCTCATTTCTTCAGATTTGATGAAGACAAATATCAACTGCTTGTAAAATTGAGGAAAACACAGCAAGAGGTAGCTGTGCAAACTGCTTTGGATGAATAGCCAGTGATAAAGAAAATTTAAATGCCCCCTCACCATGGGGGATGATTCTCATTTTATGGATGTGATCACAGAATCATCTTTCCTTGTTCCAGATTAACTCACTTTGAATAATAATAACCAACTTGCATGGCCCGTGCCAATGGTTTTTGGAAGAAAACTTGACAACTAAGAAACAAGAAGGAGCTTTCTGCATGCTGGGGGAATGCCAAAGCATGCACAAACATGTAATTTCTAAAAATTATCCCCCCTAAAGGAGCAACCCCCCCCAAAGAGTAACTGCATGCACATTCACATGCACGGGGGAGAGGGAAGAAAGTGAATGTGTGCAGAGCCCAGCAAGGCAGTTACTTGAGTCTCAGTCATGCAATAGCTCTGAAAGGAGTGAGGAAATACTGCTCCAGGGCCTCCCAGAGCTGCTGAGTGACTGAAAAAAAGGTCAAGGAGGGAGGGAAAGAAATTGGCAGTGAAGAGTAAGCGGATACAAGAAAACCCCCAAGGAACACACACACACACACACACACACACACACACACACGTACAGATTTGGAGTAAGGCTGTCTTTTGGGTGGTTGGAGAAAAAGGCCTTTTAGGAGTGAAGTTTAATTTACTTTGAACAAACTGAACAAACTGAGAACTCCCTTGTCAGCTCCTTGCACAGTAATACCGTGTTTCTGCCATCCCCCGCCCCCCAAGTATGTTTGTTTGGTAATAAAAGGGCACAGTTATAGATGTCCGCAGTATCTCACAAAGTGTAAATTAAAAAAAGAAAACCCCTTTCCTTTGCTCATGCTGTTTTATGAGTATTCAGTGGTTGATGATGCTTATCCTCTGCTTTGACACAGATATTGGTCCCCCCCCCCTCTCACCCTCTCTTTTTTTAAAAAAACCAAAGAACCTTCCTGACAAAGTTGGATTATCCATTAGGCTAAACAGAATGTAGAATGGGGCTTCAGGTAAGCCAAGGCCTCCACTAGGGTGTCATTATGCAGGGTCGATTCTGCATGGAGAACACCGGTGGTACTAGGAAAAAAAAGATGCAGAGGGTACAAAGAAAGGACAAAATAGATTCCGGAAAGAAGGAGGACCATCCTATGCTCATTCAGCAACTGCAATTCCACCCATGCCTACCATGCCAGTTTAGGGGTGGGGGTTGGGATCCAGATTGGGACCCTGATGTGAGGGATAGGGGGATTAACCCTTTGCTCTCTGCTGCAGTCTCAGTCTCGATCAGGCTCCTCCCATCTACTATTGTTGGCCCATATGATGACAATATTGCCAAGTTTTTTGCACCAGGTTAAGACTTTCCTCTATTCCCAGGCATTAGATGGCATATGATAGGCCAGTGATGGCGAACCTATGGCACGGGTGCCACAGCTGGCACGCAGGGACCTCTCTGTAGGCACTTGAGCCATTGGTCACCAGATGGCGAAAAGACTGTCCCCTTCTGCAAAACACTAATGATTTTGTTCTTTCTCACAGTGTGGAACAGAATGATTTTATTCTAGAATTCCTGTTACAGAATTCTTTTCTACATTGTTATCACATTTAAAAGATTTTGAAGAATGATGCACAGAGCATGGCTTGGATGTAAAGCCCTAACAGTTGACCTGAGTGCTGCATGTGTTGCTCTCAAACTAACAGAGTATGAGCCAAGGTTTGACAAATTATCAGCATGCATGCAATAGCAAAAATCACATTAATTGTGCAAAAGCATGCCCAATGCAAACTTTTACCTAATGCAGTGTTTGCAGTCCAAGACATAAAGTGTTTAAAATGTGTTAAGCACGTTTAGTTTTCTTGTTTATCTTGCTCATCCTAGTACAGGTTGACTTTTACTTTTACTAATCCAACACCTGTAGAAGCAGGGAAAGGACCCGGGGTAAAGCTTGCCCCATACAATTTCAGTCTGTCATATAATCATATTACAAGTTGAGAATCCCTTATCCAAAAATACATGTGTCTAATTATTTAAAAAGTTTGTATAAATTCCCTTCAGGCTATGTGTACAATGTAGTACTATAATAATTTTTTGAGTTGATTTTTTTCCCAACAAAAAACTGTTTGTATCATTGAAAGCTCTGTTATTGTGTTTTTCTTTTAAGACAAAAGATGTTCATTAGTTCGGACAACTGTATGAGTTGTTTTTCTAAAACTAAAACCTCGGTATTCTGGTTTAATTGCAGTGTTGGCACTTTGAAATAAATAAGTTGGTTTTGTGTTGCAGTTTGGGCACTCGGGCTCAAAAAGGTTAGCCATCACTGTGATAGGCTGTTCAATGCATCAGTCAAATTGTTTATGGTCATCACTTACGTTCTAGCTGTTTTATGGGGCGCATTTTAATGGATAATTGTTGTAGCCATTTTACATTTTATTTATTTATTTCATTTCTATACTGCCCAATAGCTGAAGCTCTCTGGGCAGTTCTCAAAAATTACACACCACAGTACAAGATCATAAAAACAAAATCTCTAAGATACAAAATTTTAAACAATTTGAACAGCCATCATACGCCATCACATGCCATTGAATGCCTGGGAGTAGAGGACAGTCTTAACCTGGCACCAAAAAGATGCCAGGTCCATGTAGGTGCCAAGTGGACTTCAGTGGGGAGAGCATTCCATAAACAGGGGGCCACCACCGAGAAAGCTTTCTCTCTTGTTACCACCTTCTGAGCCTCCCTCGAAGGAGGCACTCAGAGGAAGGTCTCAGATGTTGATCATAATATCTGGGTAGGTTAATGTCAGGAGAGGTGCTCCATCAGGTATTCCAGTCCTGAGCCATGTAAGGATTTATAGGTTAAAACCAAAATCTTGAATTAGGGTCGGAAACATACAGGCAACCAATGCAGGCAGGCCAGAACTGATGTTATATGCTTGGACCTTCTGGTCCCTGTTATTAATCTGGCTGCCACATTTTGCACAAGCTGCAGCTTCTGAACAATTTTCAAGGGCAGCCCCACATACAACACATTGCACTAATCTAACTTGGAGGTTATCAGAGCATAGACTACTGAAGTTAGGTTATCCCTGTCCAGATAGGGGCATAGCTGGGCCACCAACTGAAGCTGGTAGAAGGCACTCCATGCCACTGAGGCCAACTGAGCCTCAAGTGACAGAGATGGCTCCAGGACAACCCCCAAGCTATGGACCTGCTCCTTCAGGGGGAGTGCGACCCCATCCAGAACAGGTTGAGTACCCTTCACCCAGTCAGAAGAACCACCCACTAACAGTATTTCACTTTTGTCTGGATTGCGCTTCAGTTTATTAGCCCTCATCGAGTCCATTGTCACAACCAGGCACTGATTTAGCACAGCCACAGCCTCACCTGATGAAGATGAAAAGGAGAAATAGAGCTGCATGCCATCAGTATACTGATGGTAATGCACTCCAAAACTCCTGATGTCTCCACTCAATGGTTTCAGGTAGATATTAAATAGCATGGGGGACAAAATCAACCCCTGAGGAACCCCATATTGGAGAATCCACAGGGCCGAGCAATATTCCCCCAGTACCTTCTGGAGCCATCCATCCAAACAGGAGTGGAACCACTGCAATGCAGTACCCCACTCCCAGCTCAGACAGTCACCCAAGAAGGATACCATGGTTGAAGGTACTGTATCAAGAGCTGCTGAGAGATCCAGGAGTATGAACAGGATTACACTCCTCCGGTCTCTCTCCCAACATAGGTCATCATACAGAGCAACCAAGGATGTTTCTGTGCCAAAATCCAGCCTGAACCCTGAATGAATTGGATCCAGATACATTAAAATATTATTTTTTATGTTATAATTCTATTGTAAGTCACATTGGGTCTTTTTTTTTTTTTTTAAGAAAGGTGTCTAAGGAACATCAACAACAACCTATAGTATTTGTATGGGGGGTATCTCACATTTCCTCCACATGAGAGTGCTTTCCCCCAGGCAAATATCAGGTGTGGACCCATAATCTGAATTGAAACCACAATGGGGACAAAAGGTTAATGCCCCCTACTCTCCATGCCAGGTCCCAATCCATATCCCTCTCCCAGTACTGGCTATGCTCCCTCTGAACTTAGCTGCACTTCTCATTAGTAGCTGGAAGGGGCCAGGGGGGGGGGGAGAAGGATGGATTTTCCCAACAAGAATATGTTGCTGTGAGCTATCTCTGTTGTAATGAATAGTATTTTGGCATGGCTTGGTCTTGAATGGGACATTAAGACAACCTTGGAGCCCTGAAAGGGTCAAATTAAGCCTGCATTTTTTTGTTTTTGTTTTTTTGTTTTTGCCAGCACTGAATTTGGCAGTGTGGTGGGGCCAGCAGGCATTGGAGGGCAGGGGCTTCATACAGCCTGCAGACTATGTGTTGGCCAACCATGGTTTAAAGCATAAAATGGTGTATGTTTTTATTTTATTTTACATTTTTTTCAAACCACAAAAATACCCCCCCCCATTTTAGAGACCAAGTTCAACAACATTACAAATATAAAGTGACAATAGAATCTGAATTAACAAAAAATACAAACCTCACATCGTATCATATCATATCTACACACACACACACACACACACTATCATAACTTGGAATTTCTTAAAACTCGAAAACTCTTTCCCCTCTTTTCCTTATGGGTGAAACTCTGGTCAAACATGTTACCATATCTTGACTAAAATTTGCCAGGGCTGCCAGAGAAGATTTCTTCTGGGCCGATGAGTTTGCAGCTGGCTAACCTTGAGTTAGAGCCTCTAGATTTTCTTCAGCAGACCTTGTTACATAAAACGTCTTTCTGTTGACAAAGGTTCATACCAGCTCCCCGATACAGACTCCACAATGGCTCTCGTGGCGACGAGTTCAAGGGCTGGATTTACACAGGATGAGCATCTGGGGTGCAATCCTATGGGGATGCCCGTAGGTCCCCAAACTCGGAGGCTTATGCTCATCCAGTGCAGAGTGGGAGGAGCAGCAGTGGAAATCTCTGCCTCTTCATCCTCCCACCTTGCATTTTTTGCTAGACAGGCTTTTTTTGCCTGTCTAGCTAGGATGTTTGGGAGTGGGAGGGAAGGAGGCTGGAGAGGCGTCAGGATGGCTAGTACCCTGGCCTCTCCAGCCTCCTCCCCTCCCCACCCGACCCACTGAAACACCCCCTTTCCCTCCGCTCCGAGGTTGAGTACCTGACCTCAGAGGTCAGCTGGCGCAGTTCTTTCTGTGCCAGCTGCGACGGAGCAGGGGACAGGATCTCCAACTCACCCTTCCAAAAGCAGGGCGCTCTCTCCAGTCCAGTCTCAGATCTGGGAATCTGAAATATCCTATGGCCCCTTAGATGCTCTCCAGGGGCCATAGACTTGCTCCCCCCCCTAGAAACAAATGCACTAAAACAGAACGTACAGGCTGCCGTTTATGGCTCTTTGGGCAAACGAATGAGATGGGGACAAATGCTTTTTCCAATTAATATGGTGGCAGAGCCCTTTATCAATTTAATAATGGGGCACATGATGTTTTCTTTCATGGCTGACAGTGATAAGGAAATGCTGAGATGCCAATTTGCTGCCTTCTGCGAGTTCCAGCAATGCCCCCGCCCCCCTGTGAATTGCTCCTGATTCCGAGAGAGACAAGCTAGAGGTCCTTTGAGTCAAGTAACAGCTTCTGAAAAGCTTTATCAAAGGCATCAGCTATTATCAGAAGCACAGATTTTGAAAGCGACAATAGCACAAGTAGGGGAAGGGCGGAGTGACGGTAATGCAGGATAGCTCGGCAATAATTCAGAAGCAGAAGAAAACCTCTGAATAGCAAACGAACGGCGATCAGGGGGACAAGCGATGCGAGAAAAGGGAGAGGGGAAATCAAGAGGAATGCAGAGAAGCAAAAAAAAGAAGGTGAAACCCACAATTAACAATGCAGACACAGAGTGCAGCCGTAATAACCAGGTTCTGACTGTGCTTTCTACCCCCTCCCCCTGCCCGCCCGCACACACACATCACTTTGGCCCATATGCTTTGGTTCTGCTCTTGTTTAACATAAAATGAAAATTGAATTTTTGAGAGCATAAGCTGCAGATTTTTTTTTTTTCACTTCGAAGTCACAGCATAAACAATTTTGTTTGTTTTGCACCATATGGTATCCCGTTAATGGCACCTTTCTTAACATTGTTATATTGTATGAAACACGCACACAGGGGGGAAAAATGCCAATTACGGTACTACTTTGTAGGAATTGTAAATTTTCATTATGAAGATACCGTTACCCACAATTTTGACATAGCATGCATACACTTCTCAGTAAATATATCCTTTTCACACAAGGGATTTATTTAAGGAAGATATTCAGTATAAGCAGATGAATGCTGATTGATTTCCTATTCATTCCTTTAAACTCCCACATACCAAAGAGCTTTTCTACATGAGGCATTTATTGTGCACTCATGATTCCTTACTCACAGTAGTTTGTGGGTGCTTTACAGGACGTTGTCATCCTCCAGGGCCTATCCTGTGCTTTGCAACCATTTCCACGGCTTTCCACCCCTTTCAGATCAAGGAAAGTATGGTATTATTTAAAAATCACACTATGAAAAGCTCATGTATTTTCACCGTTCCCCTATACCACAGCACCACCTTGTGGTTGTGTAATGGAACTTATAGAAAGGCAGAGAAAGAAAAACCCTGGGGGGGAAAAGCACGTGTAAAGGAGGCGATCTTAATCCTGCAAAGAATCTGGAAGCAGAAGCCTCGGTAAAATGGTGGGTTAAAAGCCTCATGTAGAAAAGCCCAGAGACAGCTGGCTATAGCCCTGAGTTATAGGGGTAGGGCAAGGGTGAGGATCTTTCAGCCCAACTTAGGGCCAAACTGAATTTCATAGAAGGACCTAATAACGCTTTCAACATTTGAGTGGGTGGTATTCAGATGCCACCGACGGATGGATAAATACGGTATATGGATATTTGGTCCACTTTTTCTGTAGCTTCTGCATAACTGTCTTTACTGATAGTTGTATTACTGCATACTGATTGATACATATGGATATACATTTCATACACATTTTCTGTAAGTGATTCATTTTAATTTCTGTAAGAGAAAATTGTATTTTCTTCTTTTTTAAAAATATGGTTTTCGTTTTGTTTCTTGCATTGAGCAGGGGGTTGGACTCGATAGCCTTGTAGGCTCCTTCCAACTCTATGATCTATGAAATCAATGCATTTACAAAATGGGCATGTTTTATGGGCCCAGGGCCTTCCCCCCACCAATGCTGTGAAGGAGAAATATTGCTGTGCACAACAACCTCCAACCAGCCTGAATGTTGAGACAGCACGCGCACATTTAATCCATCAAGCTGAGTCACTTGATTAACTTGATTTGCCTCACTGTCTCTTGTCTGACAAACAAAAGCATAACTTGAACCATCTTGATTGTATAATTAAATATCATTCTCTCTTGGGATCAAAGAGTAGTGGTGCTTGGGATTTTTTTGGGGTCAAAGTTTTGGTGTGATGTCTGGAGTGAAGGGGGGGGAACCCCCAAACGCAGAGATTTGTTTCAGGAATTCACAGGGTGTTTTTTTTGTTGCTATTATTTATTATTATTACTAATACTTATATACCACTTAATATATCAAAATCCCTAAGTGGTGTACATATAACAATATTAAAACTACAGCTTTAACATTTTCAGCTATGATAATAATAAAAGCAATAAAAAAACAATAAAATGGAGCAGCATCATGATTAATTACAAGCCAGAGAAAGCCTGGCTTGTAGGTCATTTTCAGGAGGCATTTAAAATGTACCACATTTTCTGCCTCCCATAAACCACACAAGGGAGAGCATTCTAGAGGGTGGGTGGGTGCCACTACTGAGAAGGCCCGCTTCTGACATATTTCCTGGGGTGGCAGACTCTGGCCTCATCCATCGGCCAGAGAACCAAGGGCCACTGGGAGGCTGCACCCCATGCCTCACAGGATTAACATAATGGCAAGGGGGAGACCAGCCTGGCCTCATGCATCTGCCAAAGAAGAAACAGCTGCAGGGAGCTTGTTTTGCCCTTCCCTGCCAGAAAAAAAAGGGGGGAAATCTACAAGAACCTTGTAACTAAGAACTGGTGCCTGAGTTTTGCTTTCTTCCTCCTCCCTCCCAATCCCTTTTCCTTTTGTGTCATGTCTTTTAGATTGTAAGTCTGAGGGAAGGAACTGTCTAATATTAATCTTTGTAAGCCGCTGTGGGAGCCTTTTCTGGCTGAAGGCTGGGGTAAAAATAAATGATGTGACAACGTTCTGTTGGTTGTGGAATGACCAGCAAGGCCTCCTCTGAAGATCTTAAAGGCCAACTGGGTATATAGGAGCAGGTGGTCTGCTAGATATCCTGGTCCCAATTTGTGTAGGGCTATGTATGTCAACAATATAGCCTTGAACTTGGCTCAGTAGCTAATAGGCAGCCAGTGCAGTTCTTTTAGCACAGCTATAATGTGGGGCTAAGTGCTCCACTGAGCACCCTGGCTGCTGCATTCTGGACTAGCTGCAGCTTTCAAACCAGGTGCAAGGGCAGCCCCATGTAGAGTGCATTACAGTAAACTAGTTGTGAGGTTACTAGTGCATGAACTATAGTGGTTAGACTATCCCTATCCAGGAAAGGGTGTAGTTGATTTACCAACCGAAGTTGGCAATTGGTGCTCCAGGCCACTGAGCCTCCACTGACAGAGATGGATCCAGGAGCATCCCCAAACTATGGACCTGTTCCTTCAGAGAAAGTGCAACCCCATTAAGGACAGGTAAACAATCCAGTTCCTGGACCTGGAAGCCAGCCACTCATAGGTTCTCTGTCTTATCAGGATTCAGTTTCAATTTATTCGTCCTCACCCAGCCCGTGACTGCATCCAGGCACTGGTTCAGAACATGCACAGCCTCTCCTTACTCAGACGTTACAGAGAAATAGAGTTGGGTGTCAGTTGCATACTGATGACACCTTGCCCCAAATCTCCTAATGACCACTCCCAACAGCTTCATATAGATATTAAATAACATCAGGGACAAAATGGTGCCCTGTGGCACTTCGCAGCTGAACTGCCAGGGGCTGAGGCACAGTCACCCAATATTATTCTTTGGAACTGAGCTTGCAAGTAAGAACCGAATCACCATAAAATGGTGCCCCCAATTCCAATCCCACAGAGATGGCCCAGGAGGATACCATGGTCAACAGTATCAAAAGTCATTGAGGATACAATCCTGTGCATGTTTAGACAGAAAAGACATGCTGGCTGGGGAATACTGGGAGTTATAGGACTGTTTTCTGTCTCAACATGCACCCGGCCGGGATTGCACCCTGAGAGACTGAGGAGTTGCAGCTTTTACTGCAACAGACTAATGTGGCTGTCCCTCTATAAAAAGACAGAGAGATCATATTTGCTGAGTGGAGGAAATGTAGCAGATACTGTTGCACTGAAGCACTATCAGGCAGAAAATAAGGTATTAGCAACACATTCTCACTTTGTTTTAAACAGGTGATGACCATTTAACCTCACATTTAATTTATGTGCATCTAATTCATTTTTTAAATTGTATTTTTTAAAATTACATTTATATCCTGCCTTTTTTCCTCTAAGGAACCCAAGGCAGCTTACATAATCCTCCTCCTCCCCTCCATTTTATCCCCATAACAACCCTGTGAGGTAGGTTAGGCTGAGAGTCAGTGACTGGCCCAAAGTCACCCAGTGAGCTTCATGGCCAAGTGAGGACTAGAACCCAGATCTCCCGAGTCCCAGTCCAACACTCTTAACTACTAGGCCACAGTGGCTCTCATGGGACTGACTACTGAAGAATAATTTTATCCTTCTTTTTAGTTACTCTTTATGCAAATCTCAGAGAGAGCAATCCTTTGGCCCCTATGCAGCGTCTGAGGGGACATAGGATAGTTCAGATTCCCTGATCCGGGGCTGGAGACGGTGCTCTGATCTTGGAGCAGGGAATGAGAGACCTGCCCCTCCCTCCTGCCCCCTCGCAGTCAATGCAGAAAGAACCATGCTGGCTTCCCTCCAAAGTTGGGAAAGCGACCTCGGAGAGGAGTAAAAGGGGGCATTTCAGTGGGCAGGGGGGGAGGAGACTGGAGAGGCCAGGATACAAACTGTCCTGTGGCCTCGCCAGCCTCCTTCCCTCCCCCTCTGAAATGCCCCAGCTAGATGGGCAAAAATTCCCATCTAGAGAATAATGCAGGATGGGAGGATGGGGAGGTGAAGATCGCCTCCACCGCTCCTCCTGCTCTGCATAGGATGACTGTAAACCTCTGAGTTCAGGGGCTTACCATCATTGAGGGTGCAACCCATAGGACTGCAACCTAATTTAGGGATGTGTAGAAGCATCCTGAGAGAGACCACTGCTCATATAAAAGTCAGTGATGGGCCCAAAGTCATCCAGTGAGCTTCATGGTCGAGTGAGGACTAGAATCTGGACCTCCTGAGTCCCAGTCCAACACTCTAACCACTACACCAGCCCTGGCTTTCAGCGTATGACAGCTACACACATTATGGCTACACACATGTGTGATACAGACAACAGGTTTATCCACTGGTTACTTGCATGCGATGGTAAATTAACATGTACCAAATGGTAATTGGTATCCATGCTTTGTCTGCAGAAGATGTAAAAGAAAGCAATGTCTGAAACCAGGCACTGGCACTTGGTTGGAGTTCAGCTTGCGCTCCACCCACCCCACAAATCTCAGCATATTCACATGCAAGAGCATAAGTGCTGCCAGGGGAGGCTGGTGACTCCTACGTCAGTGGGGCTCCTTCACCGTTGCAGCTTTTCTTCTGAGCTTGATAGGAGCTATCCATGGTGCTCCATGGTGGTGAACCTATTTTGAGGATGG
The DNA here is from genome assembly GCA_021292165.1 of Shinisaurus crocodilurus. NCBI lineage: Eukaryota > Metazoa > Chordata > Lepidosauria > Squamata > Shinisauridae > Shinisaurus > Shinisaurus crocodilurus. The sequence continues at coordinate 33,059,611 of CM037876.1, forward strand.
AGTTCAGCACCATGGATAGCTCCTCAGAATAAAAGCTGCAATGGATGAGGAGCCCCACTAACACAGGATGCACTAGCCTCCCCTGAGTGCTGCCATTTTGAATACTGCCATGTATTCATGCACAAGAACCAGCAGCCATACCCAATATCCTATCTGCCATCATTGCAGTTCAGTCCCGGCACATGCAAAGATGGTGGAGTGCCCCACATAGGTTCTGCTTCTGCTGTCTTGGATGCAGCACCCCTGTAGTACTGTACATGTGTGGGGAGTCATAGCCACTAAACATCATTGACATTGCTTTAGCACCCACATTGCATGTGCCATATACTCTCTGCCCTGGTATTATTCAGAGCTCATGATCAGTCTCCCATTCATAAACATACCTTTGAGCTCTACCACTTTGAAAGTAAACCATGGGGCAGTGATCTATGGGAAGCAGGCAGGACTGGGAAATCCCTTTGTACCATTCGCTCTTCCAGGACAGATGAAGTTGGCCCAGATCAGATCAGTGTGATTAATGTTCCCTGTAAAAAGCAGTAGAATTGGCAGGCATCGCTCTATAAGATTTCCATTCAACACCATAATAGTTTTCCACAAAGATATAGAGCAATATACTGCACCATGTATTAAAAATTATTCCAAAGTGCTTAGGAGCTTCTCCAACTGTGCCAGTTCGCACCAACAGATAATAAAACCTGAAGGTTTTAGAAATTGTACCTGCTCCCATAATGGTAAGGCAATGAAAGGCTCAGCAGGAATAAATTTGCTATATGGCACAGGTGAGGGCTTATTGGTTATTCAGCTCTCATATGACTTAAAGAATCTTCACGGTTGAACTATCCCAGTATTGTGGCTTTATTGTATGTTATTACTTTCCCAGTGAGAAAATGCAATGTTACTTTCCCATAAACATGTTTAAGGCTTCAGCAGGATCTTCCCAGCTGAATGCAAACCGGAAAAAACAGTGGCTTGGCCAGCTTGTAAATTGTCTGGGTGCAGACCTAAATTGTTAGCGTGGAGACAATTTCCATCCCAGTTCCACCCCCACAAATTGGCACTAAGAATTGGAAGGTGAGAAGAAAAAAACGCCCACAAAGTCACTCTCTCGGCTTGCTCAGGCAGATAATGATATCTGAATGCAGATACTTCATTTGCAATAGAATGTTAAAATGTATTTTATATCAGGAGGAACCTCAAACTTTGCATTAAGGAAAGTTCTTCCTGAACGGATACAAAACGAATAGCATCTTTGCTATATTCTTTGGAGAGTAGCAGTGTTCTCGTGTCTTTTAGGGTGCATCTAACAGGAAGCTGGGGAAATGCAAGTTCAGTGTTTAGAGCGTGCATTGCAAACACAAGGTTCTGAGATTGATCCCTAGCACGTCCACTTCAATGGATGTCAGGATGTCAGCTAGCTGCTGCTGCTGCTGCAAGCTCCTGTAGTCCAGGATCATGTGGGCTTCAGATGATACAATGTGCCCATGTCCATCCACATGGTCCATTGATCAATGGAGATGGATGGGCTGTAGACTGGGTCCTTGTGCATTGCCCAAAGCAGGAAAAAAAAGTGCACTGATCTGCATATGCTAATTTATATGTATGATTGCAAATTTGGAAATAATTACTATCATTTAAATAGAAATACAACACATCTGACCATCATGGAGAAGACAGCGACCAGGTGACTCTGTGGGCCTTGCTCAGTCTGCTATCCAGGTCATAACTGTTGATGGGCAACTTCAAGGCACCTGCTTTCCCTTCTTAGGGCTCTTTACATATAGGCCTGTGGCTCATGCTGGCTCAGCTTGTCTGAGTCTGAGCGTGGAAAGCTAAGCAGGGTCAGGCCTGGTTATTACTTGGATGGGAGACCCCTCCTCTAGTTTCCTGCATTGAGCAGGGGGTTGGACTCGACGGCCTTCTAGGCCCCTTCTATGAATCTATGAATCTTTAAACTAAACTAGGACTGCAGAACCTTGGGCAAGGGGGGCAAATCTGCCCTGCCCGGTTCCCTACAAGGCCATGCCCCTCCCCCTGGCTCTATCCCCTTCCCCCCAAACACCAACTGTGGTTGTTTCCCATCTTTTGTGCAGTCTGTCCCCTCCATTCTAAAAGGTTGAAATGCCTCTCCTAAGGCTTCGTTACTGTCAGGAAGAGCGTTAAGCTAAAGTATGCTAGTATTTTTGGTATTTTGCACCCTGCTGTAAGTAGAATGAACCACAACCCCATCTGAATGTCACTGTCCCCTGCAAAGTACAGTCCCCACTCCCACTTGTCAGGAGGGGTATTTTACTCACTTGCTCCATGCCTTGAAACCTTTGAAGTTTGGCTAGGCTGAATATTCAGCCTATCCCAGGGGAAATACAAGAATGCATGGGTAGGTATATTTGTAGTACCAACACCACCTGTTGATGTGCATACTTGTTTTTCCATGGTGTCTTCTTCCTTAGAGAAGCTGGGTTTAGAACCAGACTAGGGGGAAAAAAGCAACTTCTTACATTGATCCTGGCACTCAGCAATGAGTTACATACATATATAGTCTGTGTACTTGTCTGCCCAAGAAACATCTGCTGTGAAACTTCTTTTATCTGGATCTCTTTAGTTTAGATCATTCTATATTCACAGTCTTTACAACTATGTCCTTGGACTGAGATTGATTTCTGCACTATCTGTTATAGATATCCCTCTACTGCATATTAATTTCCCACCTTTCAGTAAAAAATGGCAACATAAATCCCCCACTAAAAGCCACTTGATCTTCACAATTATCAATCAAGTCATCATGGGACTGAATACTATAGAATAATTCCATCTGTCTTTTAGTTACTCTTTATCTCCAAAGGGATGTGTAGAAGCATCCTGAGAGAGACCACTTGTTTCTCTCTCTCATACACACACACACACACACACACACAGTCTAGTTAAAAGGCAAAGGCAGAAACCAAGCTTCTCTGAGAAGTCAGGGAGCAGGGTTCAGTGGAGCAAAGCACTTAGTGGTTGCAGGGGAGGGAATGCTGGATGTTGCCTAGCAACAAGTTAGAAATCCCATTGTGTCTCTCTCTGACAGTTAAACTAGTCCTACAGTTAACTGACACTTGTATGAATCCGTTTTGGATTTCTCTGACATCCTTAGTCACAGGTGGCCAGGGCGCCAACATTTGACCGGTTGCAACAGTTTCATTTCATCCACCGTTTGCTCAGTTGTTTCATGGCTCATTGACTTCTGGGCTCTACTGATCTCTCTGGAAGACAGCTGCATCTTAAGTTTGAACCAACTATAGTCATGGGATCATCTGTTGCTTAATCACTTTGGCAGGCCTGCACACTCCAGTGCCAGTGTGGTCTAGTGATTAGAGTGTTGGACTAAGTTCAGGGTGGCCTGGGTTCTAATCCTTGCTCCCTCATAAACTTCACTGTGTGAGCTTAGGCCACTCCGGCCAGTCACTTATTGTCATTCTAACCTACTTCATAGGGCTATTGTGAGGACAAAGAGGTGGGGGTTGAGGTGCCATATATACTGCCCTGTACTGCTTGGAGGCAGGCAGGATAAAAATGTAAGAAACACATTTTGGCTAGGGCTCCCATCTCCACTTACGTCTTACTTTGTCATAATTTGCTAGGGATGCATGGGAATTTCATCTCCATTCACAAATAATCTGAACTTGCCCTGTTCACAACTAGGGATGCTGGAGAAATCAGCACTAACTCAAATGAGTTCGGATTTCTCAGAGTCCAACCTGCAGATGTCGCAGTGGACCAGCTTTCCAGGGTCGCATGGATTCCACGAGGCTTGCAGACCATTTTTTTATTTTGTGTATTTTTTGCACAAATGTAGATGCAGAAAAATATGAAAAATAACCAAAAATGTGCAAATTGCCTCATCGACTAAAGCACAAAAATATGTATTTTGGGGCGATTTGCACATTTTTGGGGGTGATTTGTGCATTTCCAGGGTCATGAATCTAGTCCAGCATTCTGTTCAAACAGTGGCCAACCAGCTGCCCACAGGATCCCACAAGCAGAATATGAGTGCAACAGCACCTTACTGCCCATGTTCCCCAGTGACTGGAGTACATAGGCATACTGCCTCTGATATTGGAGGAAGCATATAGCCAATCAGGACTAGTAGCCATTGATAGCCTACTCCTCCATGAATTTGTTCAATCCCCTTTTAAAGCTGTCCAAATTGGTGGCCATCACTACATCTTGTGGAATAAGTGAATTCCATAGTTTAACTATGCACTGTGTGAATAAGTCCTTCCTTTTGTCTGTCCGGAATCTCCCACCCATCAGCTTCATGGGATGACCCCAGCTGGGTTCTAGTATTAAGAGAGAGGGAGAAAAATGTCTCCCTGTTCACTTTCTCCACACCATGCATAATTCTGTACACCTCTATCATGTCTCCCCTTACTCACCCCTTTTCTAAGCTAAACAATCTCAGCTGTGGGCAGAGAGTCTGCTTCTGCCAGCGCAGTTGCATGGATCAAAATCTGGATCCAACCCTGTGTCTCCAGAGATAAATCTTGTTTAGTTATTCCTCTAATTAATGTCAATTTTTTTTGCCAGAGCTATCTGCCAAACTCTTGAGGACATTAATTATGTATCCAGTAGGTGCTTTCAAACTTTAGACTATTTCCATTTTGGCCACAGTGATGGACACACTCTGTAGGTTTTTCCACCTTGACTATGCCCTTCAGTTTTTCCATGATTTACCATGCAATTCTTTACATGTCTAGTCAGAAATAAGCCCCATTGAGTTCACTGGGACGTAATCACAGGTAAGTGTGGATGGGATTGCAGTCTTCGTTCCTGAAACTTCTGAAGTCTATAAATGTAATTACAGGTGGTACCTGTGCATTTATATTTATTGAATATTTCTAGCCCTTTAAACACATTTTAGTAATCTGTATTAGCATCCCACTGGTGTCCTCAGTCCCTTTCTACTACTTCTTTTTAACAAGATTGTCATTCACTGGAAAAAATATATCAGTATTTCAGATTCACAGGGCATACATGTTTGGATTTTATTTATTTTTATTTTATTTATTATATTTATACCCCACCTTTTTTCCTGCAAGGAACCCAAGGCGGCTTACATAATCCTCCTCCTTCTCTCCATTTTATCCTCACAACAACCCTGTGAGGTAGGATAGGCTGAGAGTCAGTGACTGGCCCAAAGTCACCCAGTGAGTTTCATGGCTGAGCGGGGAATAGAACCCGGATCTCCCGGGTCCCAGTCCAACACTCTCACCACTACGCCACACTGGCCACACTGGGAAATATGAGTACAGTAGTTAGCATCACACTTTGGAAGCTTTTGGAAGGGTTGGAGACAACTCAGGTAGATTATGATTGTATCATAGAATAGTAGAGTTGGAAGGGGCTTGTAAGGCCATCGAGTCCAATGCCCTGCTCAATGCAGGAATCCAAGTCAAAGCATCCCTGACAGATGGATGTCCAGCTGCACCTTGAATGCCTCCAGTGTGGGAGAGCCCACTACCTCCCTAGGTAGTTGGTTCCATTGTTGTATTCTGTGTATTGTATTCCATTGTCGTATGTTCATTTGCAAAAGGGTAGCCATGTTAGTCTATCGCAGCAAAACCTGAGTCTTATGGCACACCTTTAAGACTAAAATGTATGGGCATAAGCTTTCATGGACTACATGAAACTACAGTCTTTGTGGACTACAGTCTACTTCATCACAGTTGATGAAATGTGAATTGGACTGTAGACCACAAAAGCTTAGGCCATAATAAATTTGTTTGACTTTACGGAGCCACAATACCTTGTTGTTTATGGTAATTTGGTGGTTGATGGATTTCTTTGTTCCCTCCTTCTCAAAAACTAAATGCTGTCAAAACCAAACTCAGTATATGAAGCATATTTTCTTCTACAATTAAATGTAAGGGTTATTGATTTTTGTAAAATTGCTATTTCACTGTTATCTGAGAGTATACCAATACTGAACATTTTTAATTCTTCTGCTATGACCAAGTGGTTTTGACAATAAATTACGAATGTGGTGTATATCTTTTTCTACATGTTTACATAATCCTCACCTTTAACAACATTTCTTATAGAACAATCTTTCTACGGCAATCACCCTCTGAGGGTAATCGTGAACTGGAATAAGGAATTGACCATGGTCCCTGGGCAACAGCAGACAGAATTAAAAAAAGGGAGGCTATGTTGAGACCTAGACACTGGCTTTTTGGTGATGATCATCAAAGAGATTTTTCTTCCTCCATTAAACATACATGAAGTGCAAATATATTATTGTTCTTAACAGGCCAGAGTCACTTTTCACTGCATTGGTTCTTTTGCAGGGTTTGTGCTTTACAATTCGTCCTTGAATCTTGCACTGAAAGGGGAAGAGAAATCTACTCCAATGGAAATTTCCTACCCCAGAAACAGCCCCTGGCCTTTCATACGTTTTGCTGCATACATCATCCAAATGGATTGAGGGGGAATTCAAGGTCACACGTGGCATGAAAGCTTTGATGAGAAAGAGCACAGGCAGGCACACCAACGGGGAAAGTAAAAGATCAGGAAAACAACAAAAAGTATGAAAGAATGCTTGTGTTACAGTTCTACTGTGCTAATTGCACTTTGTAGACGTAGGTATTGAAGTAGGTTTCAAACTCTTTAAACAAGAGATTCACTGACAAGTACCCAGGTCTGACATAAGGATGGATTAATCTAATTCTGGTTTGTGACGGTGTCCAATTTTTAGTCTGTTCCATCTCATTTCTTGGGGATTCAAATTTTAAAAAGAAATACAGCAGATCTCACAATAATGGCGATCAAGTTGAAATGCCTCACCTAAGGCTTAGTTACTGGCAGTAAAAGCTTTAAGCTAAAATATGCTGGTATTTTTAATTTAATTTAATTTTTTGTATTTTGGCCTCAAACCTTTGGCCTTCAGCCCCACCCATGATGACTAGAATGCAGCCCTGAGAATGTCTCTCATATTGAATTTGGCCCGCAGGCTGAAAGAAGTTCGACACCCCTGCAGTATGCAGTAAAGGAGTTCTCTTCCCAGTAAGCTGCCTCGTACAGCTTCCTTCTACTTGCGACTTTCCCTCTCCTCCTCATTCCTCAGCATTTTTGCCACTACTAGATAGTGAAAGCAGCTTGTAACATTTGAATCATTAATTTTCTCACACCTGTGCCCATAGTCAACGTTGCCTGTGCACTGAAGTGAATGACTAAAATAAATGACGAGGCAATTGACTCATTCTCCTGAGGAATAAAATACACCAGTGCTTTGTGTGTTTGCTGGCTTCCTCTTGAAATATATTTTCCACTTGAGAAGTGGAGAATACACCAGAATTTCTGATGCTGGGGCCCAAAGCAAGCATTTGCAAATCCTCTGGCTTTTCAAAGGGAAGCTGTCCAAAGATGAAGAAAAATGGAGAATATGGTACTTTCCCTCCCTTTCTTACTCCCTGCTAAACTTTCTATAATATTTTTATATTATTACTTATTTTATTTGCATTATGCCCTGGTTTGCAACAAATATTAAAGAGCAGCCCTATTTTGAGGTGAGCAAGAGTGTTTTGGGGCCAGCAAGAGTGGCTCTGCCCACAGGTGTGCTCCCACAGAAGTCAAGTCATCAACAAGAAAGAGCATTTGTGATGGACAAATCTGTAAGTTTTGCTTTCTCTCACATTCAAATTTTTTGAATCTCAAGTACTTTCCATCCTGTATATCCATCTTGGTTTCCAAACCCCCCCCCCCCCATTGCCAAGGAACTCCGCAACCCTATTTCCTCACTTGGGAGTGGCTCCTTTGCAGGTACTGGCCTCAAAGAGGAGGGATTTCTTGCATCTGAGTGTGTGGGGCGGGTGGGGGCAGGCTTGGATGGAATAAGAATTTTTTGTGTGAGTTAGAGGATCAACCTCAGACCTGCCCATTATCTCTTTATAGGATACAGGATAGCCTTTTTCTACCGGAATTGGGGTTTTACTGTGTTTTCTGGATTATCAGGCGTCTTTCATTCCATTATCCACTCACTGATGGAATCAGATCTTTTTTAGTGATGTACGAAAATTTAGTTCCTGATTGCAAATGTGCATTTATGCTAAATGTTATCTCATTTCTTGAACCCGATAGGAGGAGAGAGACGTAAAATGAATCTGATCTGCCTGGAGCATTTCTTAAAATTGAAGCAGTGTAAAAGGAACGAATGTCCTTGTAGTAACTGCAGTGTAATAATACATGGGTAATTGTTTCTACCTCGTTCGATTGGCATGGGCAGGTTTGCTGGGGATAGGGTGTTCCTCGGTATCTGCCCTCCAAAAGAGCTGATGGTAAAGAATCAAAGCGCGCCAGTGTAAATGCCCTGCTGATGTGTTGGTATTACCAGGTCGTTAAGATAATCCTCAGGGGCGCAATTCTTGGTGTAAATCAGAGGTGGCATGTAACTGGCTGCACAAGCTCTGTCCTCCTGCAAGGCAACGTCCTTAATATGTTCACTAATTATTTCCTTGGCCTTTATAAATCCAAATTGTAGGAGAACTGGGGGAGAAAACCCATACTGTTGCAGTTTTTCCTCCACCAATTCTACCCATCCGCCCTTCAATTTGTCTATGAGTATCAGAGGGGATAGTCCTTGTGGGCTGAGGTTTAATTTCAACCAATAATTGATTATATTTATCCAGGCTCGTGCTTTGATGGGGATTAAGCCCGCCTCTAATCTAAGTAAGGCGTTAGGGGTTCCATATGGAGTGCCGAATATGGAGCGTAAAAATTTTGTCATAATTACCTCCAAGGGGCAAGGGTCTTTATAAATGCATACTTGGGAGCCATACAATAGTTGGGCTAAGACTTTTCCCTGAAAAACTTTGATAACGGATGGTATGTGGGAGCCACCTTCCGTGAAGAAGAATCTTAGAATGGCTGAAGCTGTTCTTTGGGCATGCTCGGCAGAATGTGCGATTTGAGCCCTCCACGATCCAGAAACTTGGAAGACTACGCCCAAGTATTTAAAGATTTTGACCTGTTCAATAATATGATCGTTTAGCCTCCAGTTATGCTTTGTGAATCTTGCTGAAAAGACCAGAATCTTGGTCTTGTTATAGTTTATAACAAGCTGCTCCTCGGTGCAGTACGCTGAGAGAGCTCGTAGGGCTCTCCTAAGGCCTACTTCTGTGTATGATAAAATAACTATATCATCTGCATATAGTAGGGCGGGAACCGGGCGGTTTGCAAGTTTTGGCGGATGGCAGCTAGCATCTGATAGAGTGGTGACCAAGGAATTTATATAAAAATTAAATAACAGGGGGGCCAAGATACAGCCTTGTTTAACCCCTCTGTTTAATGGAATTGGGGATGATAGGTGGCCCTGCGGGTTGCATCTTACTCTGAGAGTGTTTTTTTCATGGAGGGTGCGGATGAGTGTTAAAAGCCTGTGGTCGATAGAAGTGGTCTCCAATTTTGCCCACAGCCTATCCCTGGGAATACTATCAAATGCAGCTTTGAAGTCTACAAAGGCAGTAAAAAGAGCTCCATGGGGTTTAGATCTGTATTTCTTGATAAGGTGATGTAAGATCAAGCATTGGTCAAAGGTGGAGTGACCTGGCCTAAACCCCGCTTGCTCTTCAACTAATATTTTTTCCCGGTCCATCCATTCCCAAAGTTTCCAGAACAGGTGTCTAGCATAGAGCTTGCTTACTATACTTAGTAGGCTGATTGGGCGGTAATTAGATGGATCGCATTTTGAGCCCTTTTAATGGATTGGGACAATAATTGCCAGACCTCAATCTGAAGGAATTTGTGCGGATTGGTCTATTGACGTAAAAAGTGAGGCCAAAACTGGGGCCCATCAACCTATGTTATTTTTAATTGTTTCTATAGGAATGCAGTCTGCCCCCGGGGCCTTTCCAGATTTGCATGAGGAGACTAGTTTTTTAATTTCAGATATTGAGACTGGTTGCCATGCGGGAATATTTGCCAGTTCGGCGTCTGTAATAACTAAAGGGTCTGGGCCTGCTGAATAGAGAGCTTGAAAATGATTTTCCCAGACCTCAGGCAAAACTAGACTAGCCATCTTAGAAATTTGAGGCCGAAGGCTGCGACCGACAATATGCCAGAAAAGTGAAGAATCATTATTTCTGGCTGCGCAGATCAACTGTTTCCATGCTTTGTTTAGTGCTTCTCTCTTTTTTTTCTTGACTAACTCCTTGTATTGTCGCTTCTTAAGATGTAATGTTGAGGGGATAACCGTGGCCTTGCTTAATTTGTATTGTTTAAAATGCATGACGAGCTGCTTTTTTATCTCAACGCATTCTTGATCGAACCAGGATTTGGAATTATGATTTGTGGCGTAAGGATTAAGGGGGCGAAAATTAGTTTTTATTTGTATCTGTTGTAAATCAAGCGCCAGATCCTGGTACGCTGAAATAACTGATCGGGGGAACTTCGCTATGCTGATCTCGTAGAAAAGTTTGGCAGCCCTGTCCGATCTTAAGTAGTTAGAGTAAAGCTCTTCTACCCTATGGGACCATCTAATTCTTTTATGATCCTCAACTAACACAAGATCTGGGTTTAATTTATCTGCCAGGTGCGTGACCGTATTTCCAATACTGAATTTTAAAGAAATGGGTAAGTGGTCGCTGTCCTGACGAGAGTCGATTTTTAAATACATCACGCTAGCCAACAAATTCCGGGAGCTCATGACATAATCTATTGTGCTAGCACCACGCCCAGACCAGTAGGTGAATTCTCCAGGGAAGTCACCATGTGTTGCTCCATTTAGAATGAAAACGTCAAGGTTGGCCACTAGTTGGGCGAGGTGAAATCCCCTCCGATTTGATTTAACGTCCTTAGATAGCCGGGAAAAGCATGGAAATCCTATATCATGTATGGGAGGGGCAGCATTATATCGAGAGTACAGGGTCTCATCGTTGGGGCCTATTCTTGCATTAAAATCTCCGGCCACTATAACTTGGGCGTTAGGAAACTGAAGGAGCAAGGTTGATATATATTTTTCTAATTTGGACCAGATTTCATTCTCAATTGATCTATCTCCCTGAGGAGGCAGGTAAACATTTATAATCAGGAGACTGCTATGACAGAAATTTACAATACATGCTATGGCCCATCGATTGCAGGGCTCCACTCTAGTCACTGTTGCCTGAAGCTTTGTGGAGACTAGAAGAGCCAGGCCTCCTTTGGCTCTCCCACGTCTTCCCCCGGTAGTGGCCTGAAGCTCAAATGTGGCAAAACCGTCGATGTTCAGCGAAGTTCTCATCCAAGTTTCTTGAAACATAATTATATCAAAGGTGGCTATATAGTCTTTAAAGGAAATGTCGAGATTCTTCGAAAACCACCCGGCAATGTTCCAGGATAGGAGCTTGATGGAGCCGTATAAAGGTAAGTTCCATGCAGAGTGGGCCTCAGTTGGCTCCCTGAGTGGTTTAGAAGGTTCTTTCAGAAGATTATTCCGATGATGCACTGAAGTTCTAAAAGGGGAAGGGGCTTCCAGTGAGGGTTGGTTTACATGCACGGATATACTATTCACGGAAGCTAAAAGAGTGTTTTGTAGTAGTGGTCAGTCTACTTCCTCTATCATGTCTAATCCACCTGCCATTGTTTCCAGGAAGCAGCAGTTTGTTGTTAAACTAGGTAGCGTGGGAAATTCAGTAATTTGGCTATGTTGCTGATTCATTTCTTGAGTTCCACCAAGAAATAAAGTTACTTTATTCCCAACTCAATGATGGAAAGCAGCATATCGGTGGTCAGTATAAGAGGTTTAAAGATGTTCTTAAGGCTAATCTAAAAAAAAATGCAATATAAACATCGAGAACTGGAAAGCTCTGGCCCATGAACGATGTAACTGGAGGTTGGCCTTTCACAAAGGTTCTATGGACTTTGAAGAAGCCCGAGTGCAAGGTGAAAGGGAGAAACGTGCTAAGCGAAAAGCACATCAAACGAATCCTTTACAGCACCATCTTCCATCTGGTAACCTGTGTCCTCACTGTGGGAAGCTGTGTGTGGATCTAGAATTGGCCTCCACAGTCACTTATGGACCCATCGCTAGAGTCTACACAATTTTTTACAATTTCCTCTTTTTATATTTTTTTGGGGTAATTTTATCCTGGAAGACAATCTTACTCAGTCATGAGTGATCGCCTACTACTACTACAAATCCCTACAAAAGTTTTTTTAAAAATGGTCCACAAGTTTGCGGAATCTGCACGACTTGGAAAAAGCTGGTCAGATTCATAAAAATCTGAACTCATTCGAATCCATTGCGGATTTCTCTGATATCCCTAACCAGAACCAGGGAATCCAAAAATAAAAACTCAAGAAGGAGTTTTATGATTCTTCACATCACTATTTAATAAATAAAAAGCAAGCAAAAAACAAACAAACAAAAACAAAGCACAAACTTAAGAAATAAGGAATTTTTCTTCCTCTCACTCTCCATTAGAGTTGTCATACAGGTCAGCAAGTTATATGGCTTCTTGTATTACAAAATAGGAAAAAAAATAACCCAACAGGCAGAGTTCAGTCGAATTTGTCACGGTTTCATTGCATCTGTACAATGTTAACTTCCTGTTATCAAACTACCATTTTTCAAACAGAAGAATCTGCTGAACCAGCTCCAAAGTGTGATTTTCTCAGGACTGGGAAACAGTAATAGTGTACAAGCCCACAACATCATAACTGAAAAATGAACTCACAGTTTTTTATGCAGTGTAGCATCTTGTCCTTATGTGGGAAAATAATGTTTTGAAAGAAAAAAATGCCTGAACATCATTCATGTGTCTTATACATATTCAATAAAAACAGGAGTATATGTTGAAGAATTCCCTTCAAGAGTCAAAATATGTTGGGAGTTATTAAGAAATAACACACCACACTTTCAGTTGTTTAACTGTTAAAGAGAATCCATTCAGTGTCCATAATACAACAGGATTAATGGGCAGTATCCAAGAGGTTGCAACCACTAATTACGCTGCACAAGGGCAAACTCCTTTAGCACAGTGGCAATAGTGTTAGCTGGTGTGCCGATTTCCTGGGGAAATCCCACCTTCACCACCTATTCCCTCTTAACAACCTGTTGACATTTGAGATGGGGGCAGCGGGTGGGAACGGAAAGATTTCCTTCTGATTGACCAAAGTCTCTACATAGGCTTCAGGCAGCCAAACAAATTTTTATGAAATAATCTCAAGCCTTGTCTTCTGTTTGGGCAGTTTTTATTTTTTATTTATTTATGTATTTATTTATTAAGGGAGCAATCCTATGGCCCTCTGACCTTGCCTGGGTGGGGGCACAGGATTATTCGGAGCACCAGCTCCGAGGTCCTGCGATCTGGGAGCTGGGACTCTGAACGCCAAGCCCCTGCCCCACCCCGCTCGTAGCCAGCGCGGAAAGAACCACGCTGGCTGCCTCCCTGAGGTCGCAAATCAGCCTTGGAGAGGAGGAAAGGGGGTGTGCTGGGGGGCGGGGAGGGGGGAGGGGGGAGGCTGGGGTTGACGGCTCACCAAACGGCATCCAAGTGGCACCTCAGCCTCCTTCCCTCCCCCTCTGAAGAGCTTCATCTAGATGTCTGTCGCCGCTGTCGCACCTCACACTGTGCATTGGATGTGCGTAAGCCTCCGTGCTCGGAGGCTTATAGAATCATAGAATCATAGAAAAGTAGAGTTGGAAGGGGCCTACAAGGCCATCGAGTCCAACCCCCTGCTCAATGCAGGAATCCAGGTCAAAGCATCTCTGACAGATGTCTGTCCAGCTGCACCTTGAATGCCTCCAGACTGGGAGAGCCCACCACCTCCATAGGTAGTTGATTCCATTGTCTTATTGCTCTGACAGTCAGGAAATTTTTCCTGATGTTTAGGTGGAATCTAGGTTCCTGTAACTTGAGCCCATTATTCCGTGTCCTGCAAACTGGGATGATCGAGAAGAGATCCTTGGCCCTCCTCTGTGTGACATCCCTTCAAGTACTGGAAGAGTGCGATCATATCTCCCCTCAGTCTCCTCTTCTGAAGGCTAAACATGCCCAGTTCTTTCAGTCTCTCCTCATAGGGCCTTGTTTCCAGTCCCTTTATCATCCTTGTTGCCCTCCTCTGAACCCTCTCCAGTTTGTCTATGTCCTTCTTAAAGTGAGGTGCCCAGAACTGGACGCAGTACTCAAGATGAGGCCTAACCAGTGCCGAGTAAAGGGGAATTATCACTTCCCGCGATTTGGAAGCTATACTTCTATTAATACAGCCCAAAATTGCATTTGCCTTCTTTGCAGCCACGTCGCATTGCTGGCTCATATTCAGTTTGTGATCTACCACAATTCCAAGATCCTTCTCACTTGTAGTATTGTTGAGCCAAGTGTCCCCCATTCTGTAACTTACGTGCTTACGTGCATCGAGGGCAGAGGGCATTGGATTGCGCCCTAAACCAGTTTTATTCCACTCTCTCATGGCTATTTGTGGAAATTCTGACATTACAAGCAGCTTACATTTTAATTAAAAACTGACCACCAATTGTTAATGCAGCTGCTAACTGCTATTTGCAGAGGAGGCTGGCGGCTCCAATGTCAGTGGGGTGGTGTATCCACTCTGGGTTTTAGTCTGAACTTTAAAGGAGCTATCTGTGGTGCTAAACTCCACCCCCAAAATAGGTACAGGACCATGGAGAGCCCCTTAAAAGTTCAGACTGCGACCTGGAGTAGATACACCACCCCACCGATATTGGAGCCACCAGTCTCCACTGGCTATTTTATATTCTCCATGTAACTGCAAAGCATTTCGAAATGGCAAACAATAATACCCATTTGCAAAGGTTTTCGTAATGTTTAGGAGCCAGGTTCCCTTTCTTTGATTAACTCTGAAAGGAATACAGAGATTTTCACTTCTGAGAGTTCACAAACCCAGCCTTATTTCTATAATTAATTACTCCATAGGCAACCAATTCAAGTTATTAATTAATACGCCATGTTATAATTAATACAAATGTGCTCGGCTAGATGGAGTCTTTTGATGCAGATATGGCCTATTCTTTCTTTCAGAACAGGCTTTATAAAGTTCACTGTGAGTCTTCAAATTCTCTATGTTAGGTAGTCCGCTCTGGTGCCCCCAAAGCCTTTGTAAAATATAATTAGTACTGTATTCAGGAATCAGTGAATTGTCTACTAGAATAAGTCAGTATTAACAGTATTCAGACCCCCCATATTTAGCTTCTTTATTCATCAATGTGAGTGCTGCCAGCAGCCAACTTCAGGGAGCATATGACATTTTTGACTTCTGAGAGTGTTACAAATCCACGGACTCCTGGTAGCCTCTGAACTCCATTCAGGTGGTTTGCAGAAAGGTTGTCGGGCAGTTGAGAATATCTGTACTCGTTTCTGTACTTGATTTTTTAAATCTGATGATGATGGAGATTAAGCCATCTTGACCAGGGCTGGGTTATTGCTTTCTTCAGCTGTTGTCTTACTGCATGTATTTCGGAAGGTGCTGCACCTGCCAGGGCATTCACTCTTTTTTTGTGAGGCTTCTGTGTATGCCCCATGTCTAAGCATTGGTCTAGTGTGAGATCACCTTCCCCGAGGAGCCGCTCTCAGAGAGAGTGGTCCCAAGTGCCACAGAATATCCTGTCCCTAATCAAAGAATCTGTTAAGTCTCCAAAACTGCAAGTTGTAACCAGTGTGTGCAAGGCAGTGACATAGGAGTCAATATTTTCTGATTGCTCTCTGATGAAAAATCTGTGCCTCTCAACAGTTTCCTTTAGTTTGGGGGAGCTACAGGCTTTTAGGGCCCCCAGAACTGCTGTCAAGGTAGAATCTGGGCTGGGCTCAGCTTTAGAGTGATGCACACTTCTCTGCCCTGTTCCCCTAAGAGATAAAACAAAAGCTTTACTTTCCTGGTGTTGTTGTCTTCTTGCACAGTCAGATCTGCACACAGCTTGAACTCTTCCTTCCATCGGCTCCACCACTGAGCTGCATTGCTGCCTGTGAGATCTAGAGGTGTGGGAGGCTTTAGACTAAGCTCCATTGCTTCAGGGTTCTAACTGCTATATTTCAGAGAAGTTACAGTTCATCCACTGCCCAACATATTTATGCGGTTAATAGAAAGACGCAGCAACAGCTAGACCTACAATCAAAGCTTTATTGAAAATGTAAGTAAAAGCCCCCATGAGGCTGGGAGCTGTTCCCTTATGAACAGTTCCCACCGCCACCAGGGAGTCTGTTCTCTTTAACTTCAGTTCCACTAATTATGTCACAGTGAGCAGTCCATGGAAGCATCTTTATCTACTTGGAGGTGGGGGGTCCTCCCCCAGAGCAGTACTTTCCATGGGGTGGGTGGGAAGGGGCTGACACCAGCACATTCCTGCTAGGCCTGAGGAGGCTGAGGCCCTGCCTTGAGACGTTAACATCCAGATGCATTGCTGCCACTTCTGAGAAGGCTTTAATTGTTGGAAGCTAACCAAACATGTAACTCAAAACTAGTGCCTGAGTTTGCTTCTTTCCTCCTCTCTCCCAATCTCTTTTCCTTTTCTGCCATGTCTTTTAGATTGGCAGCCTGAGGGCAGGACTATCTTACTATTGATCTTTGTAAGCTGCTCTGCAGGCCTGCTGTCAGGGGTCAGCATGTTAGAAAAATGGACATGGTGCATATACAGAGTGTAAGAATGAAGTTCCAGCATACACGTGTATTGAAGTAGGCTGTACATAGCAGCATCACCAATATGTAAGGATAAAAAGTAATAAACCTTTAGTTTTAAAGTGCATGTCTGGCTACTGGCCAGTGCCAAGTTCTGCCGGTTGGCAGCAGGCCCAGACAGTCAGAAGTACATTTGCTCCTCTGCTTGGATACTTTTTATCTATCATTCTGTTCTCTCTGCCAAAGTTCTGTAGTATATAGTGAAGGCCACCTTACAAACAAGCGGGAAGGTGACTTAAGTTCAAACAGCAAACAAGCAAAATGGATTTCTTAAAATCCATGTAATAATATGACACTCTGTTAACATAGTAGTATATTTCTGACACTGGGAATTGTAGGCCAAAGACATCTAGGAACCCAAGGTTGGGAGAACACTCTCCTAGACTGAAATATTCACATAGGACACATAAGGAAAAACTTTAAACTCAGTGTCAGTTTCACCAAGGCTGGGAGAGACTCCTAATCTGAAACCCTGGGGAACTTCTGCCAATCAGTGTGACCTGGCATGATAGGAGTCTGAGTTAAAGCTACGTAGGGGCTCAATCCTATGCATGTTTGGACAGACGAAGGTCCTGCAGTTCCCAGCATTCCCTGGCCAGCAGGGGTGGCATTGGGGAGCGGCCCACAAGGGCTGGAACCCTAAAATCTCTGGGAGACCACCCTGCTGTCCATAGGCACCTGTTAAGGTAAAAGTCCAGAGGCCCTGATGAACTCTGTTGCACCCCCGCTAGATGAACTGGCTTTTTGCCCACATATCACCTCAGGTTGCACCTGGCCTTGCTTATCTGTCTTTGTTGTTCCAGACAGGGAACCTTGAAGAAGCGGTGTTGCTCCTGTGCTTTGATTGTGGTATTTCTTTGTTCTGAATTGTATGCCTGACCATCATATCTTCATCTTGGCTGCTAAAAGTGTATTTCCTTGTGCCAACTCCAAAAATACAAGCGAAAGAAGAGTCCCTTTGATTGATAAGAGGTACACCAGGAGTAGCAGGCCTGATATCTCGGGTGACCTAAGAGGTCATGAGAAACATCATCTTAGCCAAGATAAAGAAAGCCAGGTGGCCTTCTATCTAACTAAAGATTAATACTTACTATGTTCAAAGAAATGTATTTGATTGGTTGTTGTCATATTCGGAGAAATGTATCTGATTGGTTGGCATGTTTAAGCAAATACATTTGATTTGCTGAAAATGAATACACCCATGAGTGAAAAAGGTATAAGAAGGCCTGCATGCCCCACCTTCCTTTGTTCAGCTTTTGATCCTGGTGTGAGCCACAGAGCTGAACCTTTTTGCGCAGAAATAAAACTTTGAAAAACTCACTCCTGGGTGTGCTGCTTCTCTCTCCTCGAGTATTGGGTTCTCTGGGGAGAGGACTCTGAGCATATTTGTGCAACAGCATGGGTGGGCAGCTGCCAAAGGCCCAGAGTCTCAGAAGGGCCATCACTGCCCCTGAACCTGCCACAGCTGTTGCAATCCTCCTCCTGTTGCAAAAACATGCTAGATCCTAATGTACCCAGTTCAAATCATGCACATTAGGAAGGAGAGAAAGACTGGCAGTGGTCCAACAGATTTATTCTCGAGAATTGGAGATACAGGAGTATTATAACACTGCAAATCTGCATCTCAACATGGATGCTGAAACCGTATCAATTTATACAGTATCTTCTGACGCAATCCCACACATGCGCTGTACTAACAGGAATTTCTAGCTGAGAAAGGGAAAAATACAGAAAGGTAAACAAAATCTTAAACATGCATATTAAGCAACTGAAACAGAGGTAAGTCAGGTCATACTAACCCCTTCAGTCCCTGTTCACCCACTGTCTTTAGCTAGCTCAAGGAAAAGAAGATAGCAGGACAGCAATATTCCTCAGTCTCACAGTCTAAACATCAGTCTAAGCAACAGGCAGAAAGGAGAGAGAAGCATTTCATTAATTTGAACTCATTAGTTACTGAATTTTTACAACACTCCTTGTCCTCCAGGCCAGGCCAGAGCCAGTGTGGCGTAGTGGTAAGAGTGTTGGACTGGGACTCGAGAGATCCAGGTTCTATTCCCCGCTCGGCCATGAAACTCACTGGGTGACTTTGGGCCAGTCACTGACTCTCAGCCTAACCTACCTCACAGGGTTGTTGTGAGGATAAAATGGAGAGGAGGAGGAAGATTATGTAAGTTTCCTTGGGTTCCTTGCAGGAAAAAAGGTGGGGTATAAATATAATAAAATAAATAAATAAAAAAGGAAGCACTGTGGCCAAGCCTGCTAGCCCGGTGGTGCACCATTTGAAAAGAAAACAAAAAGTTTACTTACATTTTGAGTAGCAGCAATCTGAACCAATCAGGTGCTGCCTTTTCAGGGAGGTCACAGAAAGTGTGTAAGGGACTTGGCAGGATATGGGGGCCTTTGGCAGTGGGTCAGCAGATAGGGGGGGCTTTGGCAGTGGGGTGCAGCAGTGGTGGGCAGGGCCGGTGCTACCATTAGGCCAACTAGGCAGCTGCCTAGGGCGCAAGGCTAAAGGGGGTGCCAGAAACGCCTTGAAAAAAAATACAGCGCTCTCAAGTGGGAAGGGGGGGGCGCTAAATATCTGATCTTGCTTAGGGCACCAAACTGCCTTGCACCGGTCCTGGTGGTGGGGTCAGTAGTAGGGATCCGTAGGCATCACTATACTGAGGGCCTACTGGAGTCTGACACCAGCTGTGCTCTGGGAGCCTTTCTTTGGCTCAAGTGTGGGGTAAAAGTGCTTTAAACAGACAAAGAGACAGTGGGCAGGTTTGCATGACATGCTAAGCCCCTTGGGAGGGAATTATAACCACACCCCGTGGCTCCTTCTCAGGAGTACCCAACAGATGATCGGCTTCCTTAGGGCTTGTTTTTCCCTTCCTTTCTCTCCTCCCCCCTCCTTCCCCCTCAGACCACCAGGAGGCAGCGGGACATATCCCAGGGGCTCTGCAGCAGAAACGGTGCCCCATGGTCTGTTGCGCAGCCACTACGTCATCAGCTTTTTTCTCATTGGTTTCATTGGCAGCTTTTCTTCAATTGGTCAGATTGGTGGTGAGTGCGTGTTGTTTATCCCTTCCCCATCTGCCATTTTTGCCCACCCAATCCCCACTGCCACTGCTCCACTGAAGAGCCTTATGAAGCGGCAGGCAAACTCTCCCCCCCCCCCCCGAGTCCCTCACCTCACTGTTTGTGCCTCACTTTGGCCGCGGCTGCAACCAGGCCCTGCAACCATGCCCCCTCCAGGCCCCTCCTGCCGCCAGCATCTGCAGCCCTTGGAGTGTCGCCCTTACATAAGCAGCTCCCCCAAACCTTGCCAGAACTGCAGAAACTTAATGTCCCCGTGGTGCCAGTTCCCTGTCCTATAGATAGATCGAAGCAGCGCTGTCAGAAACACATGTCTATTTTGGAAAATAAATTATTACGAACAGCAACCTCAGGCTGGTTTCAGGGGTCCTGTACCCTTAGCAGGAAAATAGAGCAGTGTGGTGAGAGAATATTTACCTTATTGTATAATCTCTCATCTTCCTTTCTTGTGGTTACTAATAAAAAATTAAAGTTGTTCTTTATGTAATCGTATGGCCATTTTTAAATGCATAATGTTTAAAAGAAAGAACAGTGGTTCTCCTTGTCCACATCCACAATACTCCCAAATACTAGCAGCCAGCATATTCCAGAAAGATTGTATCATATGAACAGAAGAAGAGCCAGGCTGGATCAGACCAAGCTCCATCTTGTCCAGCATTCTGTTCACACAGTGGCCAACCAGCTGCCCACGGGAAACCCGCAAGGAGGACACGAGAAGGACATCGTGGACACAGAACTTGAACAAATGGACCATCTAGTGGTTTCAGTCCAGTGTCCACTCTAAGGTAGGATACTCTGGACCTGAACTATATCGGACAGAGATGTGTCTAACCTGTGTCTTAACTGCACCCATGGTCTACACATAACCTTAGCCAGGAAGATTATTTTAGTGTGAAATATGCTAGGATACAGCACTGACTCATGCAACAATGCCAAGACAGAACTATTTAATAAGTGTCAGTGTTTTTAAAGCTTGCTGCAATTCTCATAGGCTTCACAGAAACCGTGTGTGGCATTTGTCAATGTGTCTGTCACTTTTTCTACAGTTGGTAATGTTAAAAACAAGATGAGAACACACACACCACCGAGTTCTATTTATACCGTGATGGAGCTGGTCATTTTGCTAATTCAGTAAAAGAGGAAAAAAAGAGAAGCTTGTTTTGATGTACCTTGAAAGAAGGTTTCCATAATGGAAGGTAATTGCTGGTAATTTAAATTAGGAGTTTTTCACTTCTGGTCATTGAGAACCTGACTGAGGCTATTTACCTTTTGCAAGTGTTCTGGTAAAATGCAGTGATATTGTTAAATTTGTGGAAATTGGGGTTGCTTAGCAAAAACTGGCTGGCAAACATTGCAAAGGTGATATGAACACTTATGGATCATTTTTGGCATTCTGAATATATCTACAGATGATAACACCGTCTCCCATACAGTTTGAAACACAAAGCAGATTTCAGTTTTTGGTGTTTTTTTTTGTTTTTTTTTACTGTTGACAGGATTCCATTTTTCACCACAAAATGAAACTTCCTCATATTATTTCTGCTGGAAATAAGGTCATCTATCTATCTATCTATCTATCTATCTATCTATCTATCTATCTATCTATCTATCTATAAAATTCAATGATAAAAAGTCTGCTGGTTTAAGACCAGAGTTAAGGCTTTGGCTATCTCATGTTTGCTCAAGCTCCACAAAGCCAGGAAATTGGAAGCTTAGGCTGATGCCTTCACAGACATGCCTGTTGTCAGTGATGATATTGTGCAATGTCACAAATTGTGCTTGATTACAACTTATCCTCCATGCACCCACACTTTTTCTTGGACTTTCAGGCTCAAATCCAGATGGGGAGGATGGAGTGCCTGGGACCATCAAAGATGCCCCATGTTGTCCTAGTCCTGTATTGCCTTATGAAGCATCTGAGCCATACTGTAATGCTAGAGGAATCCTCCTGTGAGTTGACCTGTTTTTTCTTGTAAACAAGCACAATTTGTAACATTGCACAGCATCATTACTGAACATGGGACATAACTGTGAAGGCATCAGTCTAAGCTTCCAATTTCTTGGTTTTGTGGAGCTTGAGCCAACATGAGTTAGCCTTAACTCTGGTCATAAACTGGCAGGTTTCTTGATCATTGAATTTCCCTGGTTTTAAAAAAGGAAATTTATTATTACAGTGTTCTGAAACAAACTAAAAAACAAAACACAAACTAGCCAATAACTGAGTAGATGTGTACAAATGATTAGATATGTCTCTGTATGTTCAGAATAGCTTACTTCTGAGTAAGCCTGCACAGGATTCCAGCATAACTTTTCCTTCCTCTCTTCATCAGTGATCTGTCAAGCACTGAGAGTGATTCCATCAGCCTTCAAAATTACCTCATGATTATCTCAGTTGACAGTTCCCTGCTGCCCCTCCCCTACTGTCAGAATGCTGACAGGAACAGTGGAATTATAAACACTGGAGTAGTGGCGGCAGCATTCTAGCTTCAGAGTGAAAATGAGGATGCCTGACATAACCCAATGTAACTTGGCCAGCAGCAGTTGCTGAGTTCCATGGGCTTTCATGGAGCAGAAAAACCTTGATAACTTTTAAACCACTGTTCAGAATTTCACCAAACCAATGAAAAGCACACCTCCTCAACAAGCCTGAATAAAGTATATCAGTAGGTCTCCCCCAGAATTTGAAAGAAATGTATAATATGCTGAGCTGCAGCTTGAGTAAAAAATTGAGCGTCAATTTTCAGCACGTTTAATTTGCTGTATCTGTGGCAATAGGTATCAGGTTGGTTTGAAAT
Source organism: Shinisaurus crocodilurus (assembly GCA_021292165.1). Taxonomy (NCBI): domain Eukaryota; kingdom Metazoa; phylum Chordata; class Lepidosauria; order Squamata; family Shinisauridae; genus Shinisaurus; species Shinisaurus crocodilurus. The sequence goes on from CM037876.1 coordinate 33,082,146, forward strand.
CTTGCGTGGTTGTATACATCAGCAGGTAGGTTATGGATGCAAAGTTTCATGTTATCTGCTGTACAGGTGTAATTTTTATAAGGAGCAGAGGTTTCAGACTTATAATGACAGAGGCTTGTGTGTGTGACTCACATTAAGTAAAGGGGCATACCTGTGCCCCTTTAATTATTTCTTGGCTGCCTTTAAGGGTGGAACTTTTCTACTTTGCCCCCTACTTTGCTATTTTTTGTGGGAAGCTGTTAAACTGGTATAAAACCAATATAAGTTTGCGGTATTGATTTGGCCTTTGGTACCAAAAGTAACCCATATGTCCACCTCTGAAGCTATAAGAGAAAGACATTTATGTCTTTTCTTTGGAAAATGGAAAGTGTTCACTATGCTGAATTTTGCACCAGACACCAAATTTAGGGCTGGACAGAAATGGCTACCCCACTTTGTTGGTGTTGAAACTTGAAACAAAATAGGAATTTGTGTGCTAGCTTGTATACAGATGCAGCACTTTGGCCTTTTATACACAGCAAGCAGAAGAGGAACAACTTTAGACTGAAAGAACAGTACCTATAACATGGTTGCTGCCTGAGCAGCACACACACGTTACTAGCAATAAATTACATGACATATTGGTTCTCACACATTTTTTGAGAACTATTAAGAATAGCCTAGGAAAAACACGGCAAACACTGTGAAGCCTAAACATAAACAATGCTTAGCAATGCTTAATAACAGCCCATCTATACTATATAAATAAAAACTTATAACATGTTGTTAATACTTCAACACACTTGGACTGAGGAAGGGGGTGGGGATTTCAGCTATTTTTGAATTGTAGAAGTGGGGTCAAAATGTATTGGTATTCCTGCAGCTACCTTGTTGCTTTTGGCCACCATTCCCACCTCCCCAATTCTAGTTAAAGGGGGCAATTCTATGTCCTGACATAGTATAGTTCCAAGTGGCATTCTGGTGGTGGGATAGCACCCCCCCACTGTCAGTAATTCAAAATGCCCCCTCAAAGTTGTGTCGGGTGATACTACATTATGACACAGCATTGTCACAGAATATTTGGGATGGGGCATGGCAGCTGCAAGTAGCATGGAGCCCACAGGAGCAGTGGTTAGTTTTGCTCCTAGGGATGTGCATTGGATTTGGATGAAGCCCAGAACCCAAGCAGAATTGGGCCACTTTGGTCCATTCTGTGGCTTCCCAAGGTGAAGCAGGCTTCCCTCTGAAGGCAACAGAACCAAACATGCTCTGGAATGAAGCTTCATTAGCGACTTGTGTTTTAGATACGTAGATGTAGTGACTTTGACTGGGTTCAGACAACACGATAACCCACACTCAACGGTTGAGTATGGGTTGAGTGTGGGTTGTCATTGAACTGTGGTTTGTTATTGAAATGTGGGTCATCATGTTGTCTGAACCCAGCTGCACTAACAAGCCATGGCTTGTTAACCACGAGCAACCCATGAAGAGAACCCATGGTTTGTTGTTGGGTTGTGAACTGTGGGTTGTTCACCATGGTTTGTTATCTTGGTTGGGTTCAGGCAACACAATAACCCATGTTTCAACTACAACCTACAGTTCAACAACAACCCACACTCAACCCATACTCAACCCTTGAGTGTGGGTTATCATGTTGACTGACCCAGTCAGAGTGTCCAGCATCTTTAAGCTTTGCTTCTCTAAATGTTGTGATTATGGGCAGGCAGATGGGGGAAGGAGGAAGAGCGGTTGAGTGACTGACAGTTCCACCTTCGAATCCTAGGGCACATTTTACCAATCTCTCCAATCACTGTGCTTTAGGAGAGGACAAGGATGGGACTGTGAGATGGCCATTCTTCCAATGCCACTAGGCTTCACTATGAAAAAAGCCTTAAACTGGTTTTCAGTCATCACAACTCCCTAGCCCCTCCACCTATCTTTCTGAAACTTTGCAGTTTCCTTGCTGGGATACTTCCTTGATGTGTGCCATTTTTCATACAATTCCCCCCCCCCCCAAATCAGGGAGAAGGCGGAAGGGGAAGCAAATCACTCCCTCCAAATTTGAAGATCCCCCTCCCACATGAAGTCTTGGATTTCTGAATCTCGATTCGGGTTCGCTACCAAGTCAAAGTGCATGGACTTTGAATTAGTCTGAGTTGAGTTGGGCCTTTTATTGAAGTGTCAAATTGGGATCTGAGTTGAAGCTGGGGGTTGAAGTACAGCTCTAGCAGCATCCTCACACCAAAAATCAGCCCTCACCTTCAAAATGTGAAAGAGCGGAGGTGGGTTCACTTTCATATCTATGTTCCCACAAAAAAATTCAGACTGAATGTTCAGATTTTCAAAAGTGTATGGTGCTTAGACCCCCTCCTTCTGCCTCCACATTAAATTCCCACACACTTAATGTATGGCTTCCATCTTCTTATGTGGTGAACTCCATGAAGGAAATCACTCAGCACATTACAGTTTCTCTGTTTTCTAGAAATACGCTTTGATAGCCCAACAAGCAAAAAAGCATCTTGCCAGGAATATGACAAATATGATGTTGGATTTAAAAGCAGAACAAAAAGGAAAATATTTCTACCTTGTGACAAGTTGCTCAAACAAGAGCAGATACACTTGGCAGTTCCTGAGAACCATGAACAACAATGTGGTGGCAAACTCACTCATACCATATGGTTCTCTTGATGCACACCAGCCTTCAAGAGCCTGATTTCACCTTTCAAGTTTCAAGCCACATGTATCCCATTCTTGCATGTATTGCTGACTGCCAACCTAATACCTTCATTGCTCTAATGAGATTCCAACTCTGTGCTCAGGGGGGCCTGCAGTGGGTTGCCACCAATGCTGAATCAAAGATGATGACAAAGGCATGCAGGAAATTAAGAAAAGACAAGCCAATCAAAAGCATTTCACTTCTCTTCTTGATTGAAAATTTGAATAGCTGGGCCCCACCATGCTATCAGCATTTTCAAATGAGACATTTATTGTCCCAGGAGTTAAGGGTTAGGGAACGTAGGCAGCTGACTACATGTGAAATGATTATTTCAGCAGAAGAAAGTGATAAGGGAATTTCTTTCATGGTTATACCAAATTATTAAATCTTTGAAGAAAGAAAGTGGATCATATAAGAAGAATTGGGAAAGAGATTTGGCTATGTCTATTACTGAGGAGAAGTGGCAAGCAATCTATAAGATTACCCAATAGTTTTAGTTAGTGTTTTGTTGAAAGAGGCTCAATTTAAAGTTATTTATACATGGTATTTAACATGTCAAAGATTAAATAAGATCCATAAAACTCAAAGCTTTGGGTGTAGGAAATGTGAGGGTTTAGACACAGATTTGTTCTGGGTGTTTCCTAAATTTACAGAATTTTTAGAGGATTGTCCTACAAAAGTTATCAGATAACAGGAGTAGCTTTACAATAAGATGCATTATTTTTACTAATGAACTATGTCCCAGAAGTATTAATTTCTGCAAAAAACATAATAGCCCAGCATTGGGGGAAAACCCCTATACTCCCTATGAGTCTGATTATGGGAATCGAACAAATTTCTTTATTCAATGATAGCCATGATGATGATGATGATGATGATGATGATGAATAATTATTTTGAGTTGGGAAGATTGGACACATTTGAATTTGGAAGATAATTGAAATGGATTGTGATTTAGTTGATGGAATTTTGATTTATGTATCCATGCGTATTCCTCTGAATAATTAAAAAAACATATTTCACGTCATATCCCTAATAAGAATTAAATATTGGAATTTCAGTTGACTTCCTGGTGAAGTCAATGGAATCTCTTTATAAACTTCAGTGGGGTCAAATTTCTAGTATTGGTGAGCCCCAATTTGGTGACTCAATATTTATAATGTTTCATTTTCAGTAATTTCCCCCATCTCCCTTTAACTAGAATTGCCTTTGCTTTGTTTGAAAGCTAAAGACAAATGTGACAAAAAATTTTTTATTGTCTCTGGATATGTAAACATGCACCCAAACTCAGCTGCTTCCCCAGGTTTTCAATCTCCGCCTAGAAAGGAAAATCAGGGCCAATTCATACACTGCATATTCATGCAACAACAGAGGTGCTGGCTCCCACACCACTTTGGTAAAAAAAACAGAAATCTGTGTCACATAGGCAGGGCTGACCCAATCATACAGGCAAACCACATCTGGGAGCTAATCAGGGTAGCACAATTCAAGGGGCACCTGCCATGACTCCTAGCATTAACTGTGATTCCATCTTGAATCCTCAGCTATATTACCAGAGGTTTTGGGACATACACTCCCAAAGAAGTGTGAGGACAGTTGTGCCCCATACTACCTAGAGCAGCAAACACACTTGGCATCAGCTGATGGCATTCTCAGGTAGCCACTGAAGGCCCACCACTTCTGATGCCATTGCCCTGAGCCCCTTCTTCTAGTCCTCCATTCAGGACCTACCTACCTGTTTTGCTGCCTGAGGCAAGGTTCAAGATGGCACCCTCTCCTCCATTCCACATATGGATGCTGACAGGACTGCCAGCTGAACCTTATTCAATACTGATGATGAGTAGGTATCCTCTGTCAGACCTGAGGGCAGCTGGCCAAGTTTAGGGGTTGCAGGTTAGGCTGTGTGGCACACACAGTTCTGTCTTCCATCAGAGGGGAATATCTCCCATCACCTAATGATAGGGCCAGCCCTGGCTCCGTTCAGCACTGGGGAGCTGCCAAGGTAATTGCCTACAATGCCTCAGAGTGATGCTGTGGTGCATTGTGGGCAATTACAAAAGTGGCTGCCTGGTGCTCATTGGAGGAGTGCTGCTATCATTACCACTGTCCCTGACTTCATTCTCTGAGATTTTTGCTGGAAACAAGGGGTAGGCGGATGCAAAATACATGAAGCTATGTTATATTAAATCAGAGCATAGGTCTGTTAGGATAAATATTGTCTACTCTGACTGGCAGTAACTCATTATGGCGTCACACATAATTCCTTCCCAGCAGCACCCACTGAGGGCCAAACAAAACGTTCCTTTAAGCACTCATAGTGGAGCTATGCATGTTACATTTATTTACTCTCCTGCAAGTGTGTGTGGCCCCAATTTGGATTGGGATGATGGCACATCAGGAGATAAGGCCTTAAGATTTCCCCTCTGTATTCTTCCTGAAATCCCCCCCAAATGGGGGGCAGTAAAAAAAGAAAGAAGAAAGAAGACTCCATTGATTTCATTGAAGCCATTATTTTCTCCTTTTTAACCCTCATGCAGTCTGCGCGTGTGCAATTTTGGGATGAAAAGGTGGTGTGTGTGTGTGTGGGGAAGAAACTTAAAGCCTTCTCTCCTGAAGTACCACACAACCCCTATCTGAAGTGGGGTCATGTGCACTTGCAGGAGAGTAAATAAAACTAGCACACATAGTGGAGCAAAAGGAACATTTAATTTCGCCCCGAGTTCTTTCAGTCCAACATTTTGTTCTTTGTATGCAAGTGTCGCTTCCGAAGTGCACTCTGATTTATGACAGCAATACAAAAAGGGATAGTAGAAAGAATCAGAGCTAAACTAGGGATGTGCGCAAATGGCGTCCCAAAATTCTCCACCCTATTTGTGGACAGAGAAATCAGCAGTGTGTGTGTGTGTGTGTGGGGGGGATTTCACTGAATTTTTGCAAGGGGAAAATAAATTTCCCAACAGTTCCTCACAGGCTGTGCTCACTGTTGGCAGGCAACAGTAGTAACCATGTTGGCAGCCTGCCCCCCCCATTTTTCATCCTCCACTATGTTCCACACCTAGTGTCATTGTGGGGGGTGGAAGGGAAGGCAGCCACAATTAAAATGTTAAAGAACATTTGGAGAAATTCTTCAAAGTAGCCTCTTATTTCTAGAATGGGGGGTGGGAGGAGAAAAGAAACATTTCAGAACTTTTCTGAGAAAAATGTCTTTTGAGAAATTTTGGCTCACCTCTAGCTGTCATTCGTCAGGGTTCAGCACCTTCCCCCAGGTCCTCCAAACATTAAATTTCTGACGGGTGATTGTGGCTACATCTTCTCTCTAATGCAGATGGTTATAATACTGTTCCTTCCCTGAAAGCCCTGTAGCAGGTGTGATGGGGGGGGGGCAGCAGAGTTGTGTCTAGCTCCAGGAAGGAGTGGAGCTAGTATGGTGCCAAAATCTGTCCTCCAATTTCCCAAAAGTTTTCTTCACCCATGAAAGAGGTTTCCATTTTTTTCTGCCTCCTTCTCAGGCCATTTTATAATTTATTTTGCATTTCTTTTGAAGGTGTTTGTGAGCTTACCCAATCATTGTGAGGTGGCTGACGGTGCTGTGTATGTTTTTTTTCTTTCAGCTACACACTCCTCCATTGCACTGCAGCCTCCCAGGCTGCCTGCACTTTCTGATTGGAAGAAGCCCTATGGGAGGAATTACCTCATGATGTCTTCCCCTGGTAGGGCCTTGCCCTAACACAGAGGGAGATTCGAGGTCAGACACAGATTCTGCCTCTGGGGAAGAGCTGGGAGAGTCAGCTCCAGCTGCAGGGCCTTTGAGACGAGGCAGTGCAGTTATGCCAGGCCTCCCACTGCCCAGTGAACAGGGGGAAGGAGAAACGATCCAGGCTGAGTTAGTTAACTCTCCTCAGCTGGGAGACTTGACCTTGGACAGAGCTTCGCCTTATCAGTCAGGGACTCCATCTATGGCAACTGAGCAACAGGCGGCAGTCTTTCTGGGGCAGGGGGTCTCTGAGATGGGCCCGTTAGTAAAGCATCAGCAAAAGAGGGCAGGACAGAAATGCCCTGTCTGGAAGAGTCATAGGTTGAGGGGCCGGTTTCCTTGTCAGGATCCAATCTCAGACAGTGTCTCCTAGTAGTGCCTCCTCTCACTGTATATAAACTTGGGTAGTTCCACACGCCCATTGTAGGTGACAACGCTCTGTCGTTCTGAACTACTTCCCCACGTCTTTGGATTTCTGGCACGTTTGTCGGGCTTTGGTGAGCGAACTTTGTACAGCACAGACAACCGGGTGGTTATTTTGTATTGCTGGGCATTGATTGCCTCCAAGAGAGCAATTCACTGGTCAAGTAGATTGCACCAATAAAGGACTGCCTCTAAGACCGATTGCCTTCTCTCTCTCTCTCTCTCTCTCTCTCTCTCTCTCTTCTCTCTCTCTCTCTCTCTCTCTGTGTGTGTGTGTGTGTGTGTGTGTGTGTATGGGAACGGGACACCCTGGGCTTTAATTGAAATGTGGAACGTCAAGGAGGCTACAGGCTGCTGGAGAGATGCTTGTAGAATGAAAGTCACTTTGGCCAGTTCATAAGTAATGTCAGCACAAGAAACCTGAACCACAGCCATGATAATTTCTCCAACATTTTATTCCCCTTTGAATTTCTTTTCAAAAGCAATTTCTTTTCTATCAATTTGAATGAGAATGGTAAAAACTGTGACAGAAATTTCCAGAACAGCACTAGATAAAATACCGTACTTGCATTTTTAGAAAACCCAATGGACCCCAGCACCATTAATTTGGTGAAAGGATAATTTGAGGCAAGTGACACAGTAGTGCCATGCAAAACCATGGCCTCAAAACTGTGGCATACTGTACATCTGCAGTAGTCTGAATAAATTCCAGAGATCAAGATGGAAGAAGAGCCAATCAATAACTTATGGGTGCCCATCTAGTAAGATAACGTAATTTCAAACCCAAAATTCAGATGGGGAGAATTTCATAAGCACCACCTGTTTGGTGAACATACTGTTGTTTACTCTTGATTAAATGTTTGTGTTAGAGGATAATAAAATAAAAGAGTGGGAAGGGATGTTTGGAGTCATCTAGTCCAACCCGCTGCTCAATGCAGGATCTGCAGTGCAGGATAAAACTAAAGCATCCCTGAGAGATGGCTGTCCAGACTCTGCTTAAATACTTCCATCAAACAGGGCCCACCACCTGCCAAGGTAATCTGTTCCAGACCATTAACATGACCAGGCTTAAACTGACCAGGTTGACCAAGGAGGGCTTATGGTGGGAAGACCTTGCAATCTTATGCTGGCTCAGCTTGTCTGAGTGTGGAAAGCTAAGCAGGGTCAGGCCTGGTTATTACTTGGATGGGAGACCCCTCCTCTAGTTTCCTGCACTGAGCAGGGGGTTGGACTCGATAGCCTTGTAGGCCCCTTCCAACTCTATGATCTATGAAATCAAATGAAATCCCTGCGTTATCAAGTATAGGCTACATAGATGAGTCCTCTAGGATTCTTGCATGAACTGAAGGAAGCCAAAGTGCAAAACACATTTTAATGAGTTATGCTGAACTGGTGGAGGAACAGAGCTGCAATGAAAGCTTGCAAGAAAAAGGTTGAAACTGAAAGAGCTTGACAGAGGTAAGCATCAATGGTGAGATTGCTCTTCTGTAGCTAATCTAGTCATTAGCTCAGAAACAAATTGGAGTTCCACATTTTTGGTTATCGGAACATAATAGAAGGAACAATGCAGCATTGGTATGTATATAACTGAGTCTTCCACAGCTCACAAGGGCTACATGACCTCTTTTTATTTATTTTATTTATTTATTTAATATATTCATTTACCGCCCATCAGCCCAAAGGCTCCCTGGGCGGTTTACAAGAAAAACAGGATAAAAACAATCTTAAAACCAAAAATATCATTAAAATAGAAATACAAATACAATATAATACAAAACAATAAAACAAAGCAGCCAGATGAATCAGACCGGATGTACAGCAGTGATAATAAAAATGGGAATAAAAATCTAACCATTAAAATATTGGGTAAATAAAAAGGTCTTCACCTGGCGCCTGAAGGAATAAAGAGTAGGTGCCAGGCACACCTCCTTGGGGAGTTGATTCCAGAGATGGGGTGCCACAACTGAGAAGGCCTCTTTTTGATCCACACTGGTTGTAATGCCTTGATCTGTTGAGCTAGCTACGTAACTTCTCATCACATTTTAAAGAGGGAAAGCAAACCAGCATGCCTACTCAGCTTCTGTGGCATCAGCTTGGATAAAGGTAGCAAATAAATAATTTGCCCATCATCAGTTTACATTTATTACTCCACCCTTACATTTTTCTTTCTCCTTCCTTTCAGATTCTGTCCAGTCTTATTCTAGCAACGAACAGCCCTGTTTTGTCAGCCTGCAAATAAAGTGAGGAGGAGTTTTATTTATAGAGAAAAGGTTGTTTCTATAGGAAAGGCTGCAATGGAGAAGGAAGGCCTCTTTTCCCATCTTTCTTGCTGCAATATCCTACAAGCTGTCATGAAATGTGGCTATGGAATCTGCAGTGTGGCATGGTTGAAAGACTCCCCACCCCCACAATGTCTCAACTTCTGAGATTTGCATTTGCTAATTCTATCTGAAAATCAAAATGTGAGATTATTTGGCACAGCTCTAGCCTTTTAGTGATTTTTTTTACTGGAGGAGAACATCTTGATAACAACATCAATGCATTAAGGTTAACAATACAGACATGCTATTTCTTATTTTTTTTATGAATTTTATTTAATCTGTGCAGGTACATCAAATAAACTGTGCATATCCATTCATCAGTGAACCATTGAAAGATTCCCATTCATCCATTTTCAATCTCATCTACTGGACTCTGGTGGATTAGTTCCATCCAAACAGTTGCTGAGACTGGAGATATATTTGCTTTATAGATTTGTTCCCCATGGTCTTAAAACAAAAACCAGAGTCACTTTAATAACATTTGCACTATAGGCCTTTAATTGGTATAGCATCCAAGTTTAATTGGTGAAGTACTTCCACAGGAACCTTGAATAACATTCTGTGCTACAAGAATGAAGTGTTTCTTATTAAATGGGGGAAAAAATCTTTACTTAATAATGGCAATAGAATGAAAATATTATACCTATGGCATTCTGAGAAATAAATCTGGAGTTAAAAGATTCATAGTAGTTAACCATCCAAAAACCCATTAAACTCAATCAGCACTCTCTTATTCAGTTCAACGGCTGTTGAGATCAGGCCCTACGGCTGCTTAATGGAGTTGGGTTTTTGTTTTTGTTTTTAATCCACTTACACATTAGAAGTCATTTACAAAGGGGGAAAACATTTTATTGATCTGACAAACATCAGGAATAGGGCTCAACATTGTAATGTACAATCTATTGGCAGTTTAACTATTAGCTAGCAATCTGCATATTTCTTACTTATCCATTAAACAAAAGCCCAAGCCTCTGGTCCTACCGCATTCTGAGATTCACAAATGCACATACAAATATGAAGCAGCCATAGATTGAAATTCACCTAGATGAAATGGCTTTACTCCAGCTTTGCATTGCCAGACAGTTACACAGAAGGAAGAACACTACATTGTATGGTTCAAGATTCCTATGCACCTCTTGCAATTATTTTGGTGACTTGGCAGTCTTTTGCAATTACAGAAAGAATGGTAATACAACGTTCATCTCTAAAAGCCGGCAGTCAAACAGGAAATGTGATAGTTGTCTTAAGGACCACTTTAAAAGAAGATGCTGTTGGCATTTCCTAGAAGAAGAATACTCTGTGCATTGCGTTGGATGATAATTTACTTGGTGTCAAGAACAAAGGGACACACCTGATTAAAAGGATTGGAATGGAATTATGTAAGCAGTAGGAGGGAAGGTTGCAAAGCTGCAGGTTGTTGGTTTACATTCATTTACATGGTACAATACATTGAGTAGTATCCAATGTTAGTCCTACTTGAATAGACCCATTGAAATGAATGGGACTTAAGTTAGTCATGGGTAACCTAAGTTCCATTCATTTCAATGGGTCTACTCAAAGTAGGACTCACATTGAATACAACCCTTTGCCTAATATTCTTCATAAGAAGGACTTAAGTTTAACCAAACCAGATATTTTATTGGAGTTTAAAGGTTTTATCCAACCCCCCCCCCCCCGCCACCGCTGCCCTATCTGGTAACATGACTTACAGCATGGGCAGGGAACCACTAGCCCACAGGGCCTTTCCATGCGGCCCATTGCCTCCCCTCCCCCTTGCAGTGATTGTGTTTGGGGGTAAAGCATAATTGCTGCATGTGGGGGTGGCTTTCAAATGGGGGGGGGTTTACAGCCGTGGAGGGAGGGGACTGCCAATGGAAGGCTTTTTTCCCAAGCTTTATTGCTGTGTGGAGGGGCAATTTTTGAGGGGTCTCTGCTAGGGATGGAAACCTTCACCATCTCCTTCCTATAGGCTGTAAACATTGCCCCACTAAATCAGCCCCCTTGCTGAAATTAGACTTGAAAAAATCCTTACACTGAAACAAGCTGGAGGAATAGTGCAGCAGCTGGTTTGGGACAACATGGAGCTCCATGTACACATTGGAGCTCCATGGAATTTTTGATCCTGGTCATTTGATCCTAGCTAGATGTGTTGGACTACAACTCCCACAGTCCTCAGCCAGCATGGCCAATGGTGGCTGACAATTGTGGGACCTGTAGTCCAACACAAGGCACCAGGTTGGAGACAGCTGGTCTAGACATTATCCACCTTTGCTGCCACAAAAGCCAATTGTGCTGCAATGGACATCCTTCATTCACTCCATTTTTACAGAGTAATGGACTCCAATGTTTTCTACATTGTCTTCCTGTCTTTCCCCCCAGATCTGATTTGTGGAGATTTGTTTGTCTGAAAATGCAGGTTGCAGTGACAACCTTAGCATGGACTGGCAAAGCACTATTCAGTTTGTCAAGGCTACTGCAACTTAATTAGTAGATAGCTTCTTGTCCTTTTCCTTTCAAGTGGCTAGTTCATTGCTTATGTACACTGTCCATGGCCATGTAGTTCCTGTTCCCTATGAAGAGGATGTGGGCGGTGATGGTGGTGGGGAGCTTTAATTATTTATTTCCCCTTTGCAGCCCGACCAATTGCTCATTCATTTTTAATCTGGCACAAAGAGGGAATCAGTAACTATAACCTCACCCCCTTGCAGGGAACAGGAATGGACCTATTGCAGGCATTTTTTGAAGCCTGCATTCACAGAAAATGAACAGAAAACAATTAATAGATACTTAAAAGGGGGGGGGAGGTGGCTTGGACTAGTTTTCCTCCTTAAAGCTTGCTTAAAGCCTTTATGATATTCTATGAACTGCTGCTGTGATGCCATCATTCTCTGTGATGCCATCATGATGATCATTCATCACTTTGGGGAGAGGCCATAGCTCAGTGGTAGAGCACCTGCTTTGCATGCAGAAGGTCCCAGGCTTCAATCCGCGGCATCTCCAGGTAGGGCTGAGAAAGGATCCTTCCTGAAACCCTGGAGAACCCCTGCCAGTCAGTGCCAATGAAACTGGGCAAGATGGACCAATGGCCTGACTCAGTATAAGGCAGCTTCCTCTGTTCCTATATCAGCAACTGGCTGAAGGATCAGAAGAAACTCTACTCTACTGTGGTGAGATATTTTGAATTCTGGTAGGATTGATGCTGCTATTCCCTTCATTCTAAAGCTAGGTGAGCCTCACTGGGAAAGCATTAAACAGATGTTGGGCCACAACTGAGAAGGCCCTCACCTCCATCACTAAGTCCACCTCATGTGAGAACGGGGTGGGGTGGGGTAGTGGAGGCTGGAAGAGGGCTGCTGAAGATGATTGCAGTGCCTAGGAAGATTGATTATTCTGACATATTTGAAGAAAATAGGCAGCAGGCAGTAGATCTGCAAACTGGTTCCAAACTGTTTCTCTGCCTGTCCCTCTGACTCAGAGTGGTGTCACCTTTTGAAAGCTGGATTCCAGGCCATCAAGAAAACATGTCCTAGTATTCATGTCCCACCACTTTCCAGGCAGGACCATCCCAGAATCGGATGAGACTTCAAAGGAGGAGGATCTTATTGCTGGCCCTAGTGTTTGTAAGGGTCGAGATGAATCAGAGGATGCTGACAGCCCTCTTGGGACCACAATCCAGGTGATGTCCCCTTGTGGCATTGGAAGAACCAAAGCACCTGGATTAGTCCCATTTCCCTGCTCCTGACCCACCAGGATCACTATCAGGAAAGCAGGCAACATCATGTCCAGATGATGGTCCAGAACCAGAGGTGCAGTGCCCTTCTAGCAGAATATCAAATATCCCTGAGCCCTACTAAGTAGGAGGAAGCATGCTCTGGATCTGGGCCCTAGTGACAAGCCAGAAAGGGGTGGACAGCAGCATCACCTATAAATCTGTTCTGCTGGAGCTTAAATCTGAACGAGTTTAAATCTCCAGGGCCTGATGAGCTGCATCCTAGAGTAATAAAGGAACTGGCAGAAGAACTCTCAGAACCACTGTCTATTATCTTTGAGAAATCATGGAGTACAGGTGAAGTGCCAGACGACTGGAGGAGGGCAAATGTTGTTCCCATCTTCAAAAAGGGCAAGAAGGAGGAACCTGGGAACTATAGGCCAGTCAGTCTGACATCAATCCCCGGGAAGATTTTTGAGCAGATTATAAAGAAGTCAGTCTGCAAGCACCTTGAAAACAATGCAGTGATTACTAGAAGCCAGCATGGATTTGTCAAGAACAAATCCTGTCAGACTAATCTGATCTCATTTTTTGATCGGGTAACCTCCCTTGTGGACTGTGGGAATGCTGTGGACATTATATACCTGGACTTCAGCAAAGCTTTCGACAAAGTGCCTCATGATATCCTGATTAGTAAGCTAGCTAAGAGTGGGCTAGATGGAACAACTATCAGGTGGATCCACAATTGGCTAAAGAATCGGACTCAAAGAGTGCTTATCAATGGTTCCTTCTCAAACTGGGGAGAGGTAACGAGCGGGGTACCACAGGGCTCGGTCCTGGGCCCGGTGCTCTTCAACATTTTTATTAATGACTTGGATGAGGAGGTACAGGGAATGCTTATCAAATTTGCAGATGACACAAAGTTGGGTGGAACAGCTAATACTCTGGAAGACAGAAACAAAATTCAAAGTGACCTCGATAGGCTGGAGCGCTGGGCCGAAAACAACAGAATGAAATTTAACAGGGATAAATGCCAAGTGCTGCACCTAGGGAGAGGAAACCAAATGCAGAGTTACAGAATGGGGGACACTTGGCTCAACAATACTACAAGTGAGAAGGATCTTGGAATTGTGGTAGATCACAAACTGAATATGAGCCAGCAATGCGACGTGGCTGCAAAGAAGGCAAATGCAATTTTGGGCTGTATTAATAGAAGTATAGCTTCCAAATCGCGGGAAGTGATAATTCCCCTTTACTCGGCACTGGTTAGGCCTCATCTTGAGTACTGTGTCCAGTTCTGGGCACCTCATTTTAACAAGGACATAGACAAACTGGAGAGGGTTCAGAGGAGGGCAACAAGGATGATAAAGGGACTGGAAACAAGGCCCTATGAGGAGAGACTGAAAGAACTGGGCATGTTTAGCCTTCAGAAGAGGAGACTGAGGGGAGATATGATCGCACTCTTCCAGTATTTGAAGGGATGTCACACAGAGGAGGGCAAAGATCTCTTCTCGTTCATCCCAGTTTGCAGGACACGGAATAATGGGCTCAAGTTACAGGAACCTAGATTCCACCTAAACATCAGGAAAAATTTCCTGACTGTCAGAGCAATAAGACAATGGAATCAACTACCTAGGGAGGTGGTGGGCTCTCCCAGTCTGGAGGCATTCAAGGTGCGGCTGGACAGACATCTGTCAGAGATGCTTTGACCTGGATTCCTGCATTGAGCAGGGGGTTGGACTCGATGGCCTTGTAGGCCCCTTCCAACTCTACTTTTCTATGATTCTATGATTACTTATTGCTGAAACAACATTTCTCTTGCTGTGCATCATGCTGGACAGCTCCTTTGCTAAACTGCACTACTTTATCCCCACAGGGTCTATTCCTGGTAATGAAGGATTATACTCACAGGGCAAGTCTAGCAGAAATGACACATCTAGTCATGATAAGGACCATTAAATGTTCTTCTGTTAAAAGATCCCCTGGGTACTCATTCATAGTGTTCATGATGCCCAAACCCACTTTCTGTGATTTATTTATTTATTTATTTATTTATTATATTTATACCCTGCCTTTTTTCCTGCAAGGAACCCAAGGCGGTTTGCATAATCCTCCTCCTCCTCTCCATTTTATCCTCACAACAACCCTGTGAGGTAGGTTAGGCTGAGAGTCAGTGACTGGCCCAAAGTCACCCAGTGGGTTTCATGGCCGAGCGGGGACTAGAACCCGGATCTCCTGAGTCCCAGTCCAACACTCTAACCATTATGCCACAATGGCTCTCCTTTAGTAGGCTTAGAAATCCTGCCCAGGATCTCAGGGTCTCACTTTTGGCACAATCCACTGGTAAGTTTTTCTGTATGTTCCACAGAAATGAAATGAAATCAAGGGGAACTGTGTAAGAGCACAGTAATTCCCTTGGGCTTGGGGCAGGTCCCATTCAATTTGATGGGGCAGGAGAATTTCCCAGTAGGTTGTTCCCTCTAATACTCCCACTGAATAGCTCCTCATGTTTTGATGCTAGAGGGTGTCCTGTTCCATCTAGTTTCGGTTCTTGCTATGTAAAACACAGAGTTGATTACAATAGGGAAGTCAAGCAAGTAAAAGTCAAGCCCTGTTTTACTGGGCAAACATGGATTTTCCAGTGAGAAGTCAGAGAAGTAGCCAAGGTCAAATGGACGGGATATCAGTCAAGCAGAATCAAAGTCCAGAAAGCAGCATCACGCCGAAGTCCAAAGATTGATAACACAGAGGTCCAAACATGAGTCAAAGTCAGAAAAGCAAGATACAAAGCATGAGGAGCTGAAGAGATGGTGTTGTTTTCAGCAAAGGCCTGATAATGCAGGCTTCTATTACCAGAGCCTCCTGAGCCCCACCCAAGGCTCAGCTGTAGTACATTATAAACCTTGCTCCTGATATGGGTGGTTCCATGGCATCATCCATCTCTGGGAGCACTAGCTCCTTGCGGGAGGAAGAGTCCTCCAGCAGTGCATGAGAGAGGGTAGACAAGACAATTTGAAGCCTTCCTAGGCTTACAGATATATGGTCTCTCCTATACAACTGATAAGCTGAGCTTAGCACATATGGCTTCTGTGCTGCAGGCTCTGCTGCACTGGCTGCCAATTACCTACCAAGGCAGTTTAAGGTGTTGCTATGAAGCCCTAAACAGCTCAGGACCAGGTTATCTGAGAGACTGCCTTCTCCTGTATAGGCTGCCCTGGTCTCTACATTCTGATCAGGACGGTTTGCTGACAATGCCGCAGCCTACTGAGGTTCTTTGTCCATGGTATGGAGGAGGACCTTCTCCACTGTGGCACCCACCACATGGAATGATCTCCCCTTTGAGATCAGGCAGCCTTCTAGTGTGGACTGTGTTTGCAACAACTGAAGACACACTTGTTTGCCCAGGCATTTCCCTGACCGCTAGCACTGTCAACTAACCATGGTTATTTTAATGAGGTTTTATTGGTTTTTTTTTAATCATTGTTTTTATTATATTAATGATTGGTTTTATTGTATTTTATAATGATTTTATTTTGTAAACCACTTTGGGATTTATTTATTTATTTTAAATGAAAAGCGGTATAGAAATTTCCTTAAATAAATAAATAAATAAATAAAAACCATCTACCTATTACATTCTGTCCTTTTTCTAAAGAGCTCAGGGTGGTATATATGTCTCCCTAGACTTTCAATAACCCTATGAAATGTGTGGCTCAGTGGGGATTTGAATGCAGGCCTCCCTGGTGCATGACATCTCGGCTTTCTGCAATGTTATTTCCTTTCAGAGCCTATGGAAAGTCACAGAAATAGCTTTATAAACATTCTATGCAATATGGGATTTTAAATAAATTATAGTATTGAAATTCTAATTTTCTAGATGAATAATAAAGCCAGGGTGGGAAAGAGGGTGTAGATGGGGTGGAACTTGCAACCTTGACATGATAACAAATTTACAAAACTATATCTCTTGTGCAGAGAAGATGCTAAATTTAGATGCAGCTTTAAAATGCAATGAGCTGTTTGCATCCAATTAATAGCAGCTGGAACAGCCAGAATCTTCCAACCCTGCAATTTATGATGTGCAATGATTTGGATATAAAAAAACCCAAAGACATCTCATCTAACTGTCATGGTCCAAATCCTGAAAGATGCATATGATGTTCCACTAATGATAACAAAAGTGTCAGATGCATATATTTGTAGCCCTGGAACCATAAGAAGAGACACTAGTTTAAAATCTAGCACATCAGAAAACTAGGGATGATCATCTGGTGGGGTGACTCCCATGGCTGGAATACAGCAATTGAAGGGTATAACTTGTTCAAAAGGAACAGAAGCAACAGAAAGGGAGGTGGAGTTGCGCTGTATGTTAAAGATATCAGGACCGGTGCAAGACAGTTTGGTGCCCTAGGCAAGATCAAATATTTAGCGCCCCCCCTTCCCACTTGAGAGCGCTGTTTTTCCCCCCAAGGCATTTCTGGGCGCCCCCTTTAGCCCTGCGCCCTAGGCGGCTGCCTAGTTGGCCTAATGGTAGCACCGGCCCTGAAAGATATGTATCTCTGCACAGAGATACAGGAAGAGGAGCTTGGCAGCCCCATTGAGAGCATCTGGGTTAAAATAAAGGGAGCAAAGGATAAGACGAACATGGCAGTTGGAGTCTACTACCGACCACCCAATCAAGGAGAAGACGAGGATGGAACTTTTGAAAAGAATTGCAAATGTTTCAAGGAGGCATAATGTGGTAGTAATGGGTGACTTCAATTTCCCTGATATCTGTTGGGAGACTTATTCAGCCAAACATGGCCCCTCCAAGAAATTCCTGAGTTGTGCTGCTAATAACTTCCTCCTGCAGAAAGTGGAGGAAGGAACTAGAGGATCGGCTATCCTTGACCTGATTCTAACCAACAGAGACGAGTTAGTGGATAAAGTGGCAGTTTCGGGAACTCTGGGAGAAAGTGACCATGTTATACTTGAGTTCTTGATTCTAACGGAAGCAAAAGCTGAATGTAGCCAAACACGTACCCTGGATTTTAGGAAAGCCAAATGACCTGAAAACAAAAAAGGACACGTATAGGAAGTGGAAGGAAGGACAGGCTACAAGGGAAGAGTACAGGCAGGTAGCACAGAACTGCAGGAATAGTGTCAGGAAGGCTAAAGCTGAGAATGAGCTAAGGTTAGCAAGGGATGCTAAACACAAGAAGAAAGCTTTCTTCAGATACATGCACAGTAAAAGACAGAGGAAAGAAATGGTGGTTCAACTACGCAATGAGGATGGCAAATTGATAACAGAAGACAAAGAAAAGGCAGAAGTGTTCAATTCCTACTTCGGCTCAGTCTTCTCCCAAAAGAGGGTCTATGACCCCCCTGGCAAACCTGAAGTGCAGACTGTAGGGGCAGGATTGCATCTTGAGATTGATAGGCAAATGGTCAAGGAGCACCTGATTACTCTGAACGAGTTTAAATCTCCAGGGCCTGATGAACTGCATCCTAGAGTAATAAAGGAACTGGCAGAAGAACTCTCAGAACCACTGTCTATTATCTTTGAGAAATCATGGAGGACAGGTGAAGTGCCAGATGACTGGAGGAGGGCAAATGTTGTTCCCATCTTCAAAAAGGGCAAGAAGGAAGAACCTGGGAACTATAGGCCAGTCAGTCTGACATCAATCCCGGGGAAATTTTTGGAGCAGATTATAAAGAAGTCAGTCTGCAAGCACCTTGAAAACAATGCAGTGATTACTAGAAGCCAGCATGGATTTGTCAAGAACAAATCCTGCCAGACTAATCTGATCTCATTTTTTGATTGGGTAACCTCCCTTGTGGACTGTGGGAATGCTGTGGACATCATATATCTGGACTTCAGCAAAGCTTTCGACAAAGTGCCTCATGATATCCTGATTAGCAAGCTAGCTAAAAGTGGGCTAGATGGAACAACTATCAGGTGGATCCACAATTGGCTACAGAATCGGACTCAAAGAGTGCTTATCAATGGTTCCTTCTCAAACTGGGGAGAGGTAACGAGCGGGGTACCACAGGGCTCGGTCCTGGGCCCGGTGCTCTTCAACATTTTTATTAATGACTTGGATCAGGAGGTACAGGGAATGCTTATCAAATTTGCAGATGACACAAAGTTGGGTGGAACAGCTAATACTCTGGAAGACAGAAACAACATTCAAAGTGACCTCGATAGGCTGGAGCGCTGGGCCGAAAACAACAGAATTAAATTTAATAGGGATAAATGCCAAGTGCTGCACCTAGGGAGAGGAAACCAAATGCAGAGTTACAGAATGGGGGACACTTGGCTCAACAATACTACAAGTGAGAAGGATCTTGGAATTGTGGTAGATCACAAACTGAATATGAGCCAGCAATGCGATGTGGCTGCAAAGAAGGCAAATGCTATTTTGGGCTGCATTCATAGAAGTATAGCTTCCAAATCGTGGGAAGTTATAATTCCCCTTTACTCGGCACTGATTAGGCCTCATCTTGAGTACTGCGTCCAGTTCTGGGCACCACACTTTAAGAAGGACATAGACAAACTGGAGAGGGTTCAGAGGAGGGCAACAAGGATGATAAAGGGACTGTAAACAAGGCCCTATGAGGAGAGACTGAAAGAACTGGGCATGTTTAGCCTTCAGAAGAGGAGACTGAGGGGAGATATGATCGCACTCTTCCAGTACTTGAAGGGATGTCACACAAGGGAGGGCCAGGATCTCTTCTCGATCATCCCAGTTTGCAGGACACGGAACAATGGGCTCAAGTTACAGGAACCTAGATTCCACCTAAACATCAGGAAAAAATTCCTGACTGTTAGAGCAATAAGACAATGGAATCAACTACCTATGGAGGTGGTGGGCTTTCCCAGTCTGGAGGCATTCAAGGTGCAGCTGGACAATCATCTGTCAGGGATGCTTTGACTTGGATTCCTGCATTGAGCAGGGGGTTGGACTCGATGGCCTTGTAGGCCCCTTCCAACTCTACTTTTCTATGATTCTATGATTCTATGATCTATACCATCAGCATAAAGATGAATTTACAACACATGGTTCATGCCTGACCCTTCTCTTTCCTTCCTCTGTAAAAGAAAATGAACTGGGGAAGAGATGGGACAGTGGGGGTAGTTCTTCCCAATCACATTGGGTTCTACCATAGGGTTTCAGTGGTAGAAGGAAGCTGCTGTAAACTTCCCCTTCCTTTGCCCATCCCAAGGCAGGAGAAGAGGGTGAGAACTTGGGGACTAGGAGGTCAAAGTGCCTGGCGGCTGCTTTCTAAACTGAGAGATGGCAGGACTGAAACATGTCTAGTTCTGTTTTGGAAAGGCCAACCCTAGAAGTGCCAAGGGAGATTTTAATTACTTTGTGGTAATCAAAAGGTACTCTGCACTATGAGTCTTCTTTCAGAACCGAGTCCTGGTTCAAAATAAGCCACTGGAAAGGTGTGCTGTGTGTATATAAAGTAAGGACTTATAACTGTTAGCCTCCTTGTGGTTCAAATTTTGAGATGGTTCTGAAGATTGTGGTGGCTATGAGATGACAACAGAAAACAGAAGATCTCAGAGTTCATACATTAAAAGAAGGTACTAGACCTCATGATTCTAAAACAACAACAAATAAATATAGCAGGTGCGTTGCAAAAGCTTAGAAAATAGAGAGCACGTAAAAATAGTTTTAACTGTACGCATACTGCAATCACATTATTTCAAGGTCAACATCATAGCTTAGAGAGTCTGTTTCATGACATTGAAAAAAGCTGTTTTGAAAAATACTTTTATCTCCTAGAGGAAGAAATCCCCGGGTTCATAGGTCAGCATCATCTTGGTGCTGATCTTGTTCAAGAATAACAACTTCAGCATTGTGTTGTAGTCATTTTCTTGCTGTGGAATGGTGATATGTGGAGGGCCATTGACTCGATCGCCCCTGAGTGCCCTCTTTGGCTCTGTAGAGCTCACTCTGCTCCTTGGTATACTGGGGAGCTGCAGTTGATGAAACAGGCTGGATGTCAGCTAGAGCGCAAATGGTGCAAGACCCGAAGCAAAGATGACCGAACACACTCTAGGGCAGTGATGGTGAACCTATGGCACGGGTGCCACAGCTGGCACGCAGCGACCTCTCTGTGGGCACTTGAGCCATTGGTCACCAGATCGCGAAAAGACTGTCCCCTTCTGCAAAACACTAATGATTTTGTTCTTTCTCACAGTGTGGAACAGAATGATTTTATTCTAGAATTCCTGTTACAGAATTCTTTTCTACATTGTTATCACATCTAAAAGATTTTGAAGCATGATGCACAGCGCATGGCTTGGATGTAAAGCCCTAACAGTTGACCTGAGTGCTGCATGTGTTGCTCTCAAACTAACGGAGTATGAGCCAAGGTTTGACAAATTATCAGCATGCATGCAATAGCAAAAATCACATTAATTGTGCAAAAGCATGCCCAATGCAAACTTTTACCTAATGCAGTGTTTGCAGTCCAAGACATAAAGTGTTTAAAATGTGTTAAGCACGTTTAGTTTTCTTGTTTATCTTGCTCATCCTAGTACAGGTTGACTTTTACTTTTACTAATCCGACACCTGTAGAAGCAGGGAAAGGACCCGGGGTAAAGCTTGCCCCATACAATTTCAGTCTGGCATATAATCATATTACAAGTTGAGAATCCCTTATCCAAAAATACATGTGCCTAATTATTTAAAAAGTTTGTATAAATTCCCTTCAGGCTATGTGTACAATGTAGTACTATAATATTTTTTTGAATTGATTTTTTTTTCAACAACAAAAAAAAAACTGTTTGTATCATTGAAAGCTCTGTTATTGTGTTTTTCTTTAAAGACAAAAGATGCTAATTAGTTCGGACAACTGTAGGTTGTTTTTCTAAAACTAAAACCTCGCTATTCAGGTTTAATTGCAGTGTTGGCACTTTGAAATAAAGTTGGGTTTGTGTTGCAGTTTGGGCACTCGGGCTCAAAAAGGTTCGCCATCACTGCTCTAGGGTGCATAATTGTGCCTATTGTGCTGCGGTGTGGGCAGCAAAGAAGCGTTATTTTGCTGCCTCCATTGCGTCCTCAAGTAGCCGTCCAGCAAGCTCTTTCGGATGGTCTGGGGGCTGTTAACACTCTCCCCGGTGAATGGTGCTGTGGTCCCCACAAAGTCTCACTGTGACCTTTTTGCATTGCACTTTGAGGACAAAATCACTTGTCTCCGCAGATTACTTGATGCTGTTATTAGTGCAGCTCCAGTCGAGGTATCAGATGCCACCATCTGCCTGATTTTGTGGGATCGATTTCAGTTGCTACAGCCTGATAATGTGGACAAGGTGCTTGCAGCAATGCGACCCACCACGTGTACTCTCGATCCTTGTTTATAAAAGTTGGCTGAGGGGATTTAGCTGGGTGGGTCCAGGGAGTGGTAAATGCTTCTCTATGTGAAGGGGTAGTTCTTGCTGTCCTTAAGGAGGCAGTAATGCAACCACTTTGGAAAAAACCCACTCTGGACCCAACGGTATTTCATAACTATTGCGAAGTTGCAAATACCCCTTTCTTAGGGAAGGTTCTTGAGAGTGTTGTGGCGAAGCAACTGCAGGCACTCTTACAGGATACTGATTATCTAGACCCATTCCAGTCTGGGTTTTGACCTGGTTATGGGACCAAATCAGCCTTGGTCACCCTGATGGATGACCTTGGGCATTGGACACACTGTGTTACAGTGGTTTCGGTCCTATCTGCAGGGTTGATTTCAGAGATTAAGATTGGGATTCCTTGGATGCTTGGCAATTGTGTTATGGGGTTCCACAGGATACCATCTTGACCCAATGTTGTTTAACATCTATATGAAGCTGCTGGGAGTGGTCATTAGGGGATCTGGAGCCAAGTGCCATCAGTACACTGATGACACACAGCTCTATACCGCTGTGACAACTGAATCAGGAGAAGCTGTGCAAGTCCTGGATCAGTGCCTAGACTCAGTGATGGGCTGGATGAGGGCCAATAAACTGAAGCTGAATCCTGGCAAGACAGAAGCCCTGTGGGTGAGTGGTTCCCGAGTCCAGGAGATAGGCTCATTGCCTGTTCTGGATGGGGTTGCACTCCCTTTGAAAGCTGAGGTTCGTAGTCTGGGGGTACTCCTAGATCCATCATTGTCACTGGAGTCCCAAGTTACTGTGGTGGCTTGGAGTGCCTTTTACCATCTTCAATTGGTTCACCAACTATGGCTTCTCCTGGACAGGGATAGCTTGGCCACAGTGATACAGGAACTAGTAACCTCAATACTGGATTACTGCAATGCGTTCTATGTGGGGCTGCCCTTAAAGATGCTCTGGAAGCTGGAGCTAGTGCAGAATGCAGCAGCTCAGCTGTTGTCAGGAGCTGCCCCTTTTCAGCATGCAACTCCTTTGCTGAAGGAACTGCACTGGCTACCTATTCACTACCCGGTCAGGTTTAAGGTTCTGGTACTTGTGTACAAAGCCCGAAACAACTTGGGTGCAGGTTACCTGAAAGAGCGCATCCTCCCATACCAACCTACCCGGTCACTAAGATCATCAGATGGCATGCTCCTGGTGGTTCCTCATGGACCTTTGGCCTGATTGGAGTCCACCAGGAGGAGAGCCTTCAGTCTGGTGGCTCCATTTCTATGGAACTCCCTGCCTCTGGAGGTCAGGTAGGCTCCGACACTGTGCTGCTTTTGGCGCCTGCTGAAGACCTCCTTGTTCCGGGAAGCCTTCTCTGCTCTCCAACCACCAATGTAATTGTTACTTTGTTTTCAATGTATTGTTTTTGTTTCTTTTATCTGTTTTTGTCTTTTTACTGTTCACTGCTCCAGAATCTACATACTGTAGATATGGAGTGGTATAGAAATACTGTAAATAATAATAATAAATAAAGGCAGAAGCCCTCTTCCACTGAAACAAGACCATGGATAGCTCAGAGTGAACTTTGCTGGCTGGAGCACTCCCCTAATTAGTACTATAGGAGGATGTTGTCTCAGCAGCAGGCTTAAGCCAACTGAGGTCTTATGTAGGTAGCCGTGATCTGTAGTGTGTGGTCAACTCCACATCCTTTGGAGGAGCTGGCTGTACTGTTGTGAGGCTGGAGAGGTGGGGGTAGAGGTTCCATTGGGGGTTCATCCACTGATTCGGATGATGATGGGACAAGGTTGTGTCTTCTGGCCACAGGGTGCGGGTGTGCTGTATATAGGTCTGACTGTCCTTCCACTGGGAGAGCAGTCTGATCCTCAACTTCATCAAAGTCTTCTCCTGTGCCCTGAAAAGGCCAAGGGCTGGGGGTCATTACATCACCTCTATTCAGAATGCTTGCTGCATAATGTGTTGCTGCAGGGCTGGAATGCCAAGGCTGCCACAGGAGGGTAGTGGGATAGCAGCCCTTAACATTTCTTTTTGTTTTTAGAGGCTCGTGTCAGTTCTCCGTGTCTGTGGCAAACTTTCCAAAGAGCTTTCTTTTCCCAATTTAAAAGAAGCGCCTCCTCCCTCTTCCTCTGCATTGCTGTTTGGACAGGAAGACAAAGGCTGGTTTTGAAAGCCACACTGACCTTCATGAATCCACTGTGTTGCTTTGGCAGTCTGTTTACCCAAACTTTCTCTTCAGTCTTTTTCACAGCAGGGTCACGTTACCCCTCATTATGGCAGCAACATACTGGGGGGAGGGGGAAGGAAAATAGCATGACCCCAACACTTGCCAGCCACCAGAACTGAGATTCCCGATTGTAAGCTGTGGGCCACAGAGAGGTTCTCAGAGTACATTCTATTAAGTAAGAAAGGGGGGAAAAAACATTTTTTATCCCCAAAGAGGAAAGCAGAAAATACATTTATGGAGAGGGTGGGGAGACTCTACAGAAAAGTAGTCTCTCCATACTTGCATTATTATTTCTAGCTTCAGATGAGGAACATGCTGACCACATTCTAGCTAGTCATCATGGCACTGAAAGAAGCACACTGACTTCCATGAGCTACATTATGTGTAGGCACAGAGAGATGGTGCATATTACCCTGAAATCTGCTTCTAAAATGCAATTTAACTGTTTTTTTGTTTTTGTCTCGGGAAACAAGGATGACTGTTGGTATTAGAGATCACTGGAAGCATGCCAACAGAAAACAAAATGGAGGTGGGGCCATTGCATCAGTCCACAGAGGCATGGTGATGGGTAGGGGCATTTTTTGAATGTCACTTGAAGCTGCCATAGAGCTTGGAAAGGATCTCAGTGGTGGACCAAGAAGAGCTAATTCAGTTGAATGGCTGATCAGCAGTCTGTTAACCATAAGTACATAGGAAATCCATAGGAAACTGAAAGGGTACTCAAGAGCCTTTCTTAGGAAACCAACAAAGGAGCCAGAAGAAGAAAAAAAGGGGGGGGTCCTGGGGAAGTCTGAAGGCTGACATGCATGAACACCTCCTCACTAGAAGACTTGCAGCTGAATGTGTGGACTGACTCCATTGGAAAACATTGGATTTGAGGTGACAATGGATGATCCATCTGTGTATTGGTGATATATAAGTCATTGTGCAATGAACACAGATGTGTTAATCCATCCTGATATTCAGGATGGGTCCTTCTGGGACATGGCAGAGAGAAATAAACATGAAAGCAGCCAATGTTTTCTTCCAGGAGCTCCCTTGAAATGATGCTTACATCATGATGCACCATCATTTCAGGGTGTGGTGTCTGTGTGTGGGGGTGGGGGGGACGACAGCCACTGACTGCCAAGGTGAGCTCCACTGCCACATAAGAAGCTGCTGAAGATCAATCTCTAGAGCAGTGGTACCCAACCCTGGGTCCCCAGGTGATGTTGCTGGCCTACAGCTCCCAGCATACCCAGCCAGCATGGCTAATGGGAAGGGATGCTGGGAGCTGTAGTCCAGCAACATCTGGGGACCCAAGGTTGGGAACCACTGCTCTAGATCCTTCCTTCCTTCCAGACCGCTGCCTCCTTACATTCCTGTTCTTCCACTTCATTTGAGGGGCAGTGCTCTGTCAGTCATTCTGTTCGAGGATATAAGGGAATCATCTTTCAAAGTCAATTCTGAACACAGCTCACATGATTAACTAACCACAGAGACAGTATCCCAGTGAATCAGTAGGCAGGCTCATGACAGGATTAAGGCCATCAGGAATGTAGCAGAGTACCACACGACCATTGCACCTCCCCAGGTAGGCTTCTACTCACGTGATAATCTAGCAGGTTAAATAAATGTTGTTTCTTCTTATGAAACATTCTCTGATAGGAGTTTTAAAAGAAAGTATTGAACATGAAGTGTTCAATACAGATGAGTTGACATGAAGGATTCTCACTCAGACCTTTTAAATTAATCATGGAAGTCAGTTATGTTCACAGACTTGATGAGCCAGAAAGAACCATTCAAATAAAGTAATTTGACATTTTCAGGTCCATATTAGCTGTTGAGCTATAACATGTTTCTTTAAAAGCATCCTCAGCCTTGATGGAAAGATTTTAAGCAATAGATTAAGCATCTCCCTCCAGCTTTAGCTGCTTCAATATTTAATTATATATATCCCATACCTACTTGTCAAGTCGTTGTAATTCTCTAAGCCTCCTTTTCCTTAATTGATTTGTGGGGAAGTTCATGGATGCTTTAAGTTACCCTGTAAAAACTGATTCAATATATTCTGCCTTTGAGACCTGCCCCCCTGACCCACCCCCCAAGAGAGATTTCAAGGAGAGATTGCAGAATATTTATGCCTTCCTGTTTCCAAAGCAGAGGCTGTTGCCTACCAGAGGTGGCCTGTAGGCAGCTGAAGATGCAAGCTCTAGCAGGATTGGGACCAGGTTTGGGATAAACATAGTTCAGGGCATGTTCACAGGAAAGCCAATCCATGGCCAGAATCAACTGCAAGCCTGGATCTGGGCTGAGAAACCTGAAGAAGGAAGATGCCCTTTTCCAGGGGGCAGAAGAGCAGACTAGAAAGAGGTAGGCATATTGGGAGAAACTGGGCTAGAACTAGAAGCGTCAACAGGCAAGTGTTGCAAATTCACTTATAGAGTCAAGCACACAATATCTGAGTCCAACTACTCGAATATCGCAGTCTGGGTGGAAGAATGGCTAATGAGAGGAACTGGTAAGCAGATCTCCAGATGAACACCAAGATTATTAGATCAGAGTACCATTCCCCAACCTGCCACCCTTCAGAGGTGTTGGACTACCACTATCATCCCCAGCCAGCTGGAAGTTGTAGTCCAACACCTCTGGAGGGTGCCAGATTGGGAAAGCCTGGATTAGACTAGTGAACTCCAGTCTGTCAATTTCTCCCAAAGAAAAAATGAAAGTGTGTATGTGTGTGTTAAACTGGTTAGGTTTCTTAAATAAAAATAGAAGCTAGACTTGTATATATAAGACAACATAGTTATCTGGATCAGTCACCCACTACATTAAACTGAAAGTAAAATATAAAGCAGAAAGCAATTCCAATACCCTGCCACTAATGGAAGTCAGTGCCTAACACAGCAGCCTAATTATAGTCTCTCAATTAGGGTGAAAAAATAATGGCTTTTGATGTACTCATTGATCACATGAAGTGCCATCTTATGCTAAATTAGAATACTAGGGTTCTGAAGTAATCAAGTGAATCTAATGAGTAAGTCTAATTATGAGTTACCTCTGAGTTACTTTTTAAAAAAATCTATGGGGATTCCATAATCTCTCTCTTTCTAAACCACAATCTAGCTATTGCTACACTTAGCAAAATGTCTTCAACTTTTTTAAATCTTTATTCTTCATCTAGGAAATCAAGCTCTTGATCTCCAGAGGAAGAGCTATCTTAGGGCACAATTGCATCTTTAGCCAGAAAAAAGTCCTACAACTCCCAGCATTCCCCAGCCAGTCATGCTTCCCCCCCTATCCAAACATGCATAGGACTGCACCCTTAGTCTGTCACAGCAAAAACAATAAAGTCTTGTGGGCATGATTAAAGATGAAACATTTTATTGTGGCAGCAGCTTTTGTGGACTAACATCCACACCATCAGATGCATGACGGGCTAAAAGAGTTGCTCAACTTCTTTTGATCGGAATCAAGGTGGGCACAAGTGAGAGGGCCTTGATTCTTTTTGCACCCCTTTCTCTCTCCTGCTTGCTGCTACCCAACCCTTGTTCCCACTTTGTGGGCCAGGATGGAGTGGCTAGTGGTGGTGGCTCCTTTGAAGATGGGAGAGGCCTACTGGGTTGGGTCCCTCTCCCATCTCTCATGACTGTAAAGTGAAGAAGATGCTTCAACCCCTCAAACCCTGGCAAAAAAAGGAAACAGTGTCTTCTTCATTTTACAATAACGAGAACGAGGAGAAGCCCAGGAGGCCTCTTACAGCTTCAAAGGAGCTTCTACTGCCACTTGCTATCCTCTTCTGGCTCCCAAGGTGAGGGCTTTTTCCCCCTTGGAGGGATAGGGATGGTGTCATAGGGTGAGGGGGTCACTGTCCTACTTTACAGAGGACAGTCCTCTATTTGAAAGGCTGTCCATTCCAAGTCTGGTTTAACGATAAAGAATGATAAGAAGGGAGAGCAACAGGGGCTGTGAAGTTGTCCATCAAAAGTTAGTTCCTGAAGAGTGGTATTTGTCTCCGGAGAAATTGGCTAGAATGTATAATGGTGCATCAGATATATGTTGGAAATGTGAACAACAAGAAGGAACCTTTTATCATATGTGGTGGACATGAAAGAGATTTTAAAGATTACTTTTCAATTGAAACCAGAGGCTTTTCTATTGGGAATAATGGACAGTCAGCTAGAAAGAAGGTATGGAACTTTATTTTTATACATGACAACGGCAGCGAGATTACTATATGCACAGAAATGGAAAGGTCCAGCAGTGCCTACCACAGAAGAATGGTTGGTCAAGATGCTGGAGCTGGCAGAGATGGCCAAACTCACATCATTAATCAGAGAAAGGACAACATCCACGTTTATTATTTTATTTTATTTATTATTTATTTATTACATTTATCAATCGCCCATCTGGCCGGTCACCCGGCCACCCTGGGCGATGTACAATTAAAATACAATAAAACACAATAAAATATAATAATTAAAACAATATAAAAAATTCTCATTAAAAACCTAACCCACCCCATATTCCCGCCTGAACAGCTATGTTTTTAATGCACGGCGGAAGCTCATCACGGAGGGGGCATGGCGAAGGTCACTAGGGAGGGAGTTCCATAATGTGGGGGCCGCCACAGAAAAGGCCCTCTTCCTAGTCCCCACCAGCCTGGCTGCTCTGGCTGATGGGATAAGGAGAAGGCCGTCCGTGGCAGACCTTGTTGAGCGGCCTACTTGATGTTGCTGGAGGCGCTCCTTGAGATAAGCTGGGCCGGAGCCGTGTAGGGTTTTAAAGGTCAAAACCAACACCTTGAATTCGGCTCGGCAAGCAACTGGTAGCCAGTGCAACTCTTTAAGCACTGGCGTGATGTGATCACGCCGGCGGCTGCCCTTAATCAGGCGAGCCGCCGCGTTCTGTACCAGCTGAAGCTTCGGACCGTCTTCAAGGGTAACCCCACGTAGAGCGCATTACAGTAGTCTAGGCGAGAGGAGACCAAGGCATGAACCACTGATGGGAGCAGGTGATTAGGAAGGTAGGGGCGCAGCTGCCGTATCAGATGGAGTTGATACAGCGCCGCCCGGCTCACAGCTGCCACCTGAGCCTCCATGGACAGCTGGGAGTCTAGAATGACCCCCAAGCTGCGGACCTGGTCCTTCAGGGGTAGATGTACCCCATTCAGCACCAGGTCAACATCCCCTAACCTTCCCTTGTCCCCCACCAGAAGTACCTCGGTCTTGTCGGGGTTCAGTTTCAGCATGTTCCTTCCCATCCAGCCAGCCACTGACTCCAGGCACTTGGACAGGGTCTCAACGGCCAACCTCGGTTATTGAGTGGAAACCTCTAACTGACTTTTTGCAGAGACTGGAAAATAATGATTTGTTTGTTTGTGGATTTATGGAATAATAAGTGAATTTGGGACAACGGGAAGAACGAGATTTCTCATTCTGATTACCGGTATCGAGTAAGAAAAATTATTGTTACCTATATTTGCTGTAGAAGAAAATCGGAGGTCTATTTTGTTTTGTTAATTGTTATATGTTTGATATTACCGGTATATGTTTGTTTTATATAGAAATAAAATTTAAAACTTAAAAAAAAAAAAAGTTAGCTCCTGAAGAGTGGACTGAGCAGACGCACAGGTCCCTGGATCTCCGTTTTCCCTGCTATGGTGAAACGTATTATATTGCTATATAAAGTAATTATTTCTAAATTTGCATCTACAATTCAGTGGAGCTTATGCTATTCTTGGATGCTCATGGTCCTGAAGAATAATTATGTGAGGTCAGAATTACAGTGTGTGAGTGTGGGGTGTGTGTGTGTGGGGGGTTGGGGGGTGTTAGCAGGGCTGTACCAAGACATATTGCTGCTTGGAGCAAATAACAAGATAGCACTCCCGTTTCATGTACAAAGCCCAATTGGACTGGTAGTTTAATCTTTCTTCACTATTGGCAATGGGACAATGTCCTCTACCGCACCTGAAGCCAGCAGGCTAGTTTAGGGCTCACAGGGCAGGCCATGTGGCACACAGCTCTCTCCTCTAACACCTTGCTGCCACCTCCCAGAATCCCCTTCCCCCACCAACGCGTAGCTGTTGGTGGGAGGACTATTTGCACGCGTAGAGGAATGAGAGGTGAGGCTGTTTAATTTTGAAACCACCTATGGGCTCAAGGCGGGGGGAGGAGTGGTGGAGGCCTTTATTAGGCAGCGTTGCTCCACCCTCTGCCTCTTTTCTCAAAGCAGCTCCCCCCCTCCCTCCCAATTCACAGTGTGGGATTTCTGGTCGCCGGTTGACGGGGCCGAGTAGGAATTTTGGCTCACCATTGCTGATTGGCCTGGTGGTGGTGTGCGTGTTTCGCCTACTCTACACTGTGTTCTTGGGTTGGGTGCTTTTTTGTTTTGCGTAGTCTCCCTGATTTGGTCACATTGGCGGTAAGTGCAGGTTTTAGGCAGTGGGGTGAGGTTCGGTGATCATCCCACGGCACCTTTCAGGTGACTGGCGATACCTTAGCCTCACCTGAGCCCGGTTTCACAGCACGGCCAGGGAGATAGGGTCCGCCTTTGAGGCCAATTCCTCTCACCCGCATGGCGTTTCATGGCCCCGTGTGGTGACATGGAGGAAGCCTTCCGACACCGCATGGTGTAAAATTGGGGAGTGGCGAGTTACAGCGCCACACCTCCGATTGGGATGCTTCGCCCATTGAAGGGTATACTGGCTGAGAGCCGGTTTAGCTAGCACCCGCACTCGTCCCTTCCCAGATCCTCGAATCAATAAATGTGGCCCATAATTTCACCATCATTCTGTGTCTCGACTCTTATTTCCTCTTTTGCGCGCGCAATCTGTCACCTCACTCTGCCTCATGGCAGGGCCAGCCCTGTGAATGACCCTCTGCCATGCCTTTCTTCAAATGCTGCTGAAACTGGCAATTGATGCTTTGGGCAAAAAATCCAGAAATCTTTCCTTGGAAGAAGGATACTGCAAGTGGGAATCCGATGGAAGTTTAATGCCATCATACTCAAAATAGTACAACCACTTATACTGCCTATTTAACTGGAAGAAAATTCAGTGAAGACCATCAGTGGGATTTACTTCCAAGTAAATGTGTTTAAGATTGGACTCCCTTCTGGGTAGATGATAAAATAATGATCAAGTCTGAAAATTCAGCCCAGTGTATTCAGGGAGGTTACATTTCAATTAGAAAGGAACAGTACTTTCCCAATTCAGAAATAAAATCTAAGTCTCTCTCCCCCTCTCAAAATGACCCTCTCAAGAATTTTAGCTCCAGCTGTTTAACTTCAGCAAAATAGCTTTGTTTTCTTTCTCTTTAACAGCTGCAGCTCAAATGCATTTTAATGTCTAGCATTCTTATGGACTGTTCTTGGTTTGCTGGCTGCACGTATAGTACACAAGCAATCTGACTGTGCAGCACCAGGAGAAGAGAGACCATAGAAAGACCAGCCACAGCTGCAACCAGGGAAGTCAACCCTTCTAATTTGAAACAATCATGTTTCAGATGGATTTAAGTGGTTTATTATAGCAGGAGACAGTGTGTTAGTAACCCCTTCAAGTGCAAAATGAAAAGAAAAAGGAATAAAATATTTCTCAAATATAAGAACATACAAAGAGCCTTGCTGTATCAGACCAAAGGCCTTTCTAGTCCAGTATCCTGTTTCCTACAGTGACCAACCAGATGCCTGTGGTAAGTCCACTAGCAGGACATGAGGACAGTAGCCATCTCTCGCTGTTGTTCCCCAGTAACTGGTATAGAGGTAGTATAAAGCCCTCATGACTAGTAGCCATTGATAGCCTTATCCTCCATGAATTTTTCTAATCCCCCCTTTAAAACAGTCTAAGTTGATGGCCATCATCACATATAGTTGTGAACCACCCAAAAAAGTTTCAGCGATTGGGTGGAATAGAAATGAATAAATAAATAAATAAATATTGTGGTAACAAACTCCATAGTTTAACTATATGCTGTGTGAGGAAGTACTTCCTTTTGTCTGTCCCGAATCTCCCACCATTCAGCTTCAATGGATGACCCCTGACTCTACTATTATGTGACAGGGGAAAATAGTCTATCTACTTTCTCCATGCCATGCATAATTTTATAAACCTTTTTTTTCTAAACTAAATAGTCCTCAAACATTGCAACCTTTCACTGTAACCTCCTGATAATTTTGATTGCCTTTCCTGCACCTTTTCCAGCTCTACAATATCCTTTTTGAGATGTGACAACCACATATACATACCTCTGACAAAGTGCTAAGAGCTCGAAATGCACTGGGAACATTGTCATTCTTAATAAGACACCTGCATCTACTGGACTCAGGGCTGGTGCTACCGCTAGGCAAACTAGGCAGTTGCCTAGGGCGCGTGGCTGAAGAGGGCACAGAAACGCTGCGCCCGGAGGTAGTGGTGGGGCCGAGCCTGGGCGCTGCTGCTGCCGCCCCCCACTGCCACCGCCCCCACCCCCGCTGCTGCCGCCACCCCCTACTGCTGCCACCCCTGCTGCCGCCACCACCCCCGCAGCCGCCGGACCCCCCGCAGCCGGACCCCCGCCACCTACCTTCTCCGCGCCGCTGCAATTAAACAGCCCTGTTGCCCTGGTTTCCCCGGCCAAAAACAGAGCGCGGGGGTCCCGTCGCGTCACTTCCTCCTCCTCGGAGGCAGCGGCCAGGGCGGGGGGGAAGGTAGGTGGCGGGGGGGTCCGGCGGCTGCGGGTGGTGGTGGTTTGCAGAGCAGGGCTGCTTTGCTCCGGAGCCCCCCCACGGCACGAGACTGGACTAATTCTCTTTATATCATTTCAGTAAAATAAAGTGTGTGTATAAAAAAAACCATCCAGTGAATGCATGACTATGAGAACGGTATGTCACCACATGACTTGCCAAAAAAAGTAGGCACCTTTGCATGTCGATGTAGCAGGGAAAGCACCATTGAAATTTGGGAGGAAAGTGGTTTGAGAAAAATCATGAGGATCAGACTGTTCCAATGAAGAAAAGTCCAAGATTCAGTGACCATCCAGAAGCCCTTCAGAGGCACCAGAAGTAACTTTACGGGCATCTCATTCCATTTATTCCATTTATTAGTTTTCTATACCATCCAATAGCCGAAGCTCTCTGGGAAGTTTACAAAGACATATGAGTCTGAGTCCTGAGGTTGTTTAGGGTCAAAACAAGGGATGAGGAACCCCCCCCCCACATGTTTGTATTTTAATACTAGCTTACCTAATTCTGCACTTTCAAACCAATACACAAACCCAAACTCAGTTATTCTTCATAATTCACAGTCCTCTGAGTTTTGAAATGGAGTTCTGCAATAAAAAAAATGCATACAGAAATGGGGGCACATTTCTAGGAATGTGCACACAAATGCATATATAAGTGAAAATATTGTTAAAAGTGTTTGTTGCAAAACAATGTGTATATCAGGCAAAATTGCCCACAAACACACACTTAAAAATGCACATAAAAATGCATACAAATGTTCATCCAAACTTTTAAAAAATCTCAAAAGTTCAGGACAAATTGAACTTAAGACTGGAAAAATGAGAAACTTAAATGGACAGATTCACCCATCCCTAGCAAAACATTTTCATTTTTACCCCAAAGTAGACACCTGGATGAGGTGCTCCAAATTTGATCAGAGCAGCAGCACTGGCAGAATGGTTTAAGAACATAAGAAGTGCCATGCTGGATCAGACCAAGGCTCCATTTAGTCCAGCACTCTGTTCACACAATGGCCAACCAGCTGCCCACGGGATCCCACAAGCAGGACGGGAGTGCAACAGCACCTTCCCACCCATGTTACCCAGCAACTGGAGTACATAGGCATACTGCCTCTGATACTGGTTTCTTACCTTTCTCTCCACATTATATCCCTGATCAAAATCACCCCCCCCCATATTCATTTATTCATTCATTCATTTATTAAGGGGAAATCCTATGCACCCTTGTAGGGCATCTGAGGGGCCATAGGATGGGCAGAGAGGGGAGGTCTGCTGGCTAAGGCCTCCCCAGTAAGGCAGTAGAAAGCTCTACCACCATCGCTGTCCGATGGTGCTGGCACCAGGAACAGGGCATTTGGGGGGCACGTCAGGGGAGGCAATGTATCTGCAGGATCCCATGTCCCTTCCTTTCCCAGACATACTCCAAACAAGAGCCAGGAACTACACCAGCCCTGGAGCTGGCATAGTTAATTTTCCTCCCACTGTTGTCAATGGGGGAAAGAAACAAAGACAAAGCATCCACATGGAGTGGAAGGGAAGGTAAAGCACTGCCCCCCACATACACACACCTTCTGCCCTGGCCAATGTGAGCAGGCAGGGCTTAGGAACTGGTGGTTTCTATGTCTCAAATTTTCTCCTCCCATCCCCCAATTCCCATAGGATTTCTGTGCCCACAATCTATATTAGCATTGGGATGGGCTTAAACAGTTTTTGAGCTTTTCTACATGAGGCATTTATCATGCACTCATCATTCCCTACTCACAGTTGTTTGCATGTTCTTAAGACAATGATTTGACCCACCAGTTTTGCTTCTGTTTTTAAACAGCACTTTCAGCAAGTTTTTTTAGAGCAGGGAAAATCTGATATTATTTGTGAAAGCAAAAGGAAATGCTTTTTCCACTTGTGTAATAGTGCTATTCTGCTATACCACAGTGCCACCTAGAAGTTATGTGCCAGAAAAGCAGGAAAATAAATGCTCTTCATGTAGTGCTCAGATCTCAATTCTGCGATGAAACCGAAAGTAGGTATAGCCCAGCCTCGTATTGAAAAGCTCTTACAGGATTGGATGTAACACTATTCAGATGTAACATGATTAATTTTCAAAGATATTTTTATTATTATTATTACTTTACAGGCAGAATACAGAAAATCTGTAAAGTGTTTGTGTTTAGTTGTGATAATCTGTTTTCTAAAATAACATCTAAACATCACATAGTAATACTGTTGAGAATGTATTCCTACAACCGTTTGGAAGAAGTTGTTATTGCCTAATTCCGTTAGCTGTGGCTGAATATCATAGAAAACAGCAAAATGCAGCTGTAGAATCATAGAATCATAGAATCATAGAAAAGTAGAGTTGGAAGGGGCCTAAAAGGCCATCGAGTCCAACCCCCTGCTCAATGCAGGAATCTAGGTCAAAGCATCTCTGACAGATGTCTGTCCAGCTGCACCTTGAATGCCTCCAGAGTGGGAGAGCCCACCACCTCCCTAGGTAGTTGATTCCATTGTCTTATTGCTCTGACAGTCAGGAAATTTTTCCTGATGTTTAGGTGGAATCTAGGTTCCTGTAACTTGAGCCCATTATTCCGTGTCCTGCAAACTGGGATGAACGAGAAGAGATCTTTGCCCTCCTCTGTGTGACATCCCTTCAAATACTGGAAGAGTGCGATCATATCTCCCCTCAGTCTCCTCTTCTGAAGGCTAAACATGCCCAGTTCTTTCAGTCTCTCCTCATAGGGCCTTGTTTCCAGTCCCTTTATCATCCTTGTTGCCCTCCTCTGAACCCTCTCCAGTTTGTCTATGTCCTTCTTAAAGTGAGGTGCCCAGAACTGGACGCAGTACTCAAGATGAGGCCTAACCAGTGCCGAGTAAAGGGGAATTATCACTTCCCGCGATTTGGAAGCTATACTTCTATTAATACAGCCCAAAATTGCATTTGCCTTCTTTGCAGCCACGTCGCATTGCTGGCTCATATTCAGTTTCTGATCTACCACAATTCCAAGATCCTTCTCACTTGTAGTATTGTTGAGCCAAGTGTCCCCCATTCTGTAACTCTGCATTTGGTTTCCTCTCCCTAGGTGCAGCACTTGGCATTTATCCCTATTAAATTTCATTCTGTTGTTTTCGGCCCAGCGCTCCAGCCTATCGAGGTCACTTTGAATTTTGTTTCTGTCTTCCAGAGTATTAGCTGTTCCACCCAACTTTGTGTCATCTGCAAATTTGATAAGCATTCCCTGTACCTCCTCATCCAAGTCATTAATAAAAATATTGAAGAGCACCGGGCCCAGGACCGAGCCCTGTGGTACCCCGCTCGTTACCTCTCCCCAGTTTGAGAAGGAACCATTGATAAGCACTCTTTGAGTCCTATTCTTTAGCCAATTGTGGATCCACCTGATAGTTGTTCCATCTAGCCCACTCTTAGCTAGCTTACTAATCAGGATATCATGAGGCACTTTGTCGAAAGCTTTGCTGAAGTCCAGGTATATAATGTCCACAGCATTCCCACAGTCCACAAGGGAGGTTACCCGATCAAAAAATGAGATCAGATTAGTCTGACAGGATTTGTTCTTGACAAATCCATGCTGGCTTCTAGTAATCACTGCATTGTTTTCAAGGTGCTTGCAGACTGACTTCTTTATAATCTGCTCAAAAATCTTCCCGGGGATTGATGTCAGACTGACTGGCCTATAGTTCCCAGGTTCCTCCTTCTTGCCCTTTTTGAAGATGGGAACAACATTTGCCCTCCTCCAGTCATCTGGCACTTCACCTGTCCTCCATGAATTCTCAAAGATAATAGACAGTGGTTCTGAGAGTTCTTCTGCCAGTTCCTTTATTACTCTAGGATGCAGCTCATCAGGCCCTGGAGATTTAAACTCGTTCAGAGTAATCAGGTGCTCCTTGACCATTTGCCTATCAATCTCAAGCTGCAATTCTGCCCCTTCAGTCTGCACTTCAGGTTTGCCAGGGGGGTCATAGACCCTCTTTTGGGAGAAGACCGAGCCGAAGTAGGAATTGAACACTTCTGCCTTTTCTTTGTCTTCCGTTATCAATTTGCCATCCTCATTGCGTAGTTGAACCACCAGTTCTTTCTTCTGTCTTTTACTGTGCATGTATCTGAAGAAAGCTTTTTTGTTGCTTTTAGCATTCCTCGCTAACCTTAGCTCATTCTCAGCTTTAGCCTTCCTGACACTATTCCTGCAGTTCTGTGCTACCTGCCTGTACTCTTCCCCTGTAGCCTGTCCTTCCTTCCACTTCCTATACGTGTCCTTTTTTGTTTTCAGGTCATCTTTGAGTTTATTGTGAAGCCACATTGGCTTCTTCTGTTGCCCTCTGCCTTTTTTCCTTGTGGGAATTGTTTGCAATTGTGCCTTTAAAATTTCCTTTTTTAAAAACTCCCACCCCTCCTGGGCTCCCTTTCTCGTGAGAGTCACTTGCCATGGGATCTTACTAATCATTGTTCTGAGTTTGTTAAAATTGGCTTTCCTAAAATCCAGGGTATGTGTTTGGCTACACTCAGCTTTTGCTTCCGTTAGAATCAAGAACTCAAGTATAACATGGTCACTTTCCCCCAGAGTTCCCAAAACTGCCACTTTATCCACTAACTCGTCTCTGTTGGTTAGAATCAGGTCAAGGATAGCCGATCCTCTAGTTCCTTCCTCCACTTTCTGTAGGAGGAAGTTATCAGCAGCACAGCTCAGGAATTTCTTGGAGGGGCCATGTTTGGCTGAATAAGTCTCCCAACAGATATCAGGGAAATTGAAGTCTCCCATTACTACCACATCGTGCCTCCTTGAAACAATGGCAATTTGCTTTTCAAAAGTTCCATCCTCGTCTTCTCCTTGATTGGGTGGTCGGTAGTAGACTCCAACCGCCATGTTCGTTTTATTCTTTGCCCCCTTTATTTTAACCCAGATGCTCTCAATGGGGCTGCCAAGCTCCTCTTTCTGTATCTCTGTGCAGAGATACGTATTTTTAACATACAGTGCAACTCCACCTCCCTTTCTGTTGCTTCTGTTCCTTTTGAACAAGTTATACCCTTCAATTGCTGTATTCCAGTCATGGGAGTCATCCCACCAGGTTTCAGTTATCCCTATCAAGTCGTACTTGCCCTCATGTATCAAGAGTTCAAGTTCGTCTTGTTTATTGCCCATACTCTGGGCATTAGTATAGAGACATTGAAGACTATGTGCTTTATAGTCCGACTTTCCCCCTACATTTTGTGATAGACTATCAATGGGCACCGCTGGAGCTGTTCTCTCCATTGTGGCATAGAGGCCTTCTTCCATTGGTACCCCCGAGTTTATGTCTCCCTCCCCTGTTGGATTCAGTTTAAAGCCCTCCTGATTAAGTTCCTCATGCTGTGTCCAAACACATTCTTCCCAGTCCTTGTGAGGTGCAACCCATCCTTTGCCAGCAGTCCATCTTCCAGGAAGTGTAGCCCGTGGTCCCAGAATCCAAATCCCTCACGTCGGCTCCACCTTCGTAGCCAGTCATTCACTCGGAGTATTTTTCTTTCCCTTTCTATGCCTCTTCCAAGTACTGGAAGGATGGATGAGAAAACTATCTGGGCCCCGAAGTTCTTGAGTTCCCTTCCCAGCTCTTCAAAGTCTGCCGTGATTTCTTTGTAACTCCGCTTGGCAGTATCATTTGTACCCACGTGGAAAAGAAGAAAGGGGTATGTGTCGGTGGGCTGCATGAGCCTCGGCAGCTGCTCTGTCACATCCTTAATCCGTGCCCCAGGGAGACAGCACACCTGGCGAGTCCATGGGTCTTCGCGACATACTTTGGCTTCGATCCCCCGCAGGAGGGAGTCTCCCACTACGAGTACTCTTCTCTTCCTCTTGCTGTAGGCCTTGGTTTGATTGCCTCCACTCGACTGACCCTCAGCCTCTTGCTCGCTGTCACGTTGGGTGCCCGGTAATCCGTCCTCTGCAGGCTGTCCTCTGCTCTCGTCCTCAAGTACATGGAAGCGGTTCCATAGCTCCATTGCTTCCACAGGCGCAAAGTGTCTTGTAGTTCTTCTGCTCCTAACAGTCACCCTTTTCCAGGGAGTTCCCCCTGCGTTATTTTCCCTTGCCTCTGCGGTCTCCGACTCCGCCTCATCCTGCAGTTGCCCTTCTGGCTCCTGTACTGTGCTTTGGTGCTGTAGATCCACCGTTCTGTCTAAGAACTCCTCGCTTTCTCTTATGCTCCTGAGGGTTGACACTTGCTGCTCCAGTCCTCTGACCTTTTCTTCCAACAGCTTGACCAGCTTGCACTTGTTGCATGTGTAGGCCATGTTGATCTCCGGCAGGAAAACAAACATTGCACACCCCTTGCAGGTCACCACCACTGCTGAGTCCTTTCCTTCCATAGTGCTCTGTTTCTGTCTTCCTAGAATATATATATATATATATATATATGGTTTTTTTTTTTTTTTTTTTTTTTAGGGACCTCCCCCTTGACCTCCCCTGCCGAACTCCGCTGCCGAACTCCTGTTTGCTCTCCCTGTGTGCTCGCTCTGTTCGCTCGCTCTCTGGGAGCCTGCTTGCCTTTTCACAGTCCCAAAAACAGCTGGAGCCTCTCTCCTGTTGTGCTCCTGCTCAGCTGGGAGTCAGGAACAGAATGAGCTCCCAGGCCACGCCCTGCAATCAGCCCCACTTCCTGCAATCAATCAGCTGCAATCAGCCCCAGGTAGTTGCAGTCAGCAGGAGCTTCTGCTCAACAGAATGAGCTCTCAGGCCACGCCTTTCCCTTGCAGCACTTGTTGTTGTACTACTCCGCTGCCAAACTCCTGTTTCCTCTCCCTGTTCGCTCGCTCTGTTCGCTCGCTCTCTGGGAGCCTGCTTGCCTTTTCACAGTCCCAAAAACAGCTGGAGCCTCTCTCCTGTTGTGCTCCTGCTCAGCTGGGAGTCAGGAATAGAATGAGCTCCCAGGCCACGCCCTGCAATCAGCCCCACTTCCTGCAATCAATCAGCTGCAATCAGCCCCAGGTAGTTGCAGTCAGCAGGAGCTTCTGCTCAACAGAATGAGCTCTCAGGCCACGCCTTTCCCTTGCAGCACTTGTTGTTGTACTACTCCGCTGCCAAACTCCTGTTTCCTCTCCCTGTTCGCTCGCTCTGTTCGCTCGCTGTTCGCTGTGTGTAATCCTGGATGGCAAATACGTCTGCAGACATGTCTCTACATTTCAATATTATGTGCATATTGAAACTAAATTCAGGATACTTGAGAGAGCACCTTCTCCCTTACCAACCTGCCTGGTCACATGCATACTCCTGGTGGTTCCACATGGACCTATGGCCTGATTGGAGTCCACGGAGAAGAGCCTTCAGTGTAGTGGCTCCATCTCTCTGGAACTTCCTGCCCCTGGAGGTCAGGCAGGCACCTACACTGTGTTGTTTTTGGTGGCTCCTGAAAGCATCTTTATTTCAGGAAGCCTCTCTTGACTAACCAGCCATGGGTTTTTTTAAAATATCCCATTATTAACATATTGTTTTATTCTTTTATCTGTTTTATCTCTTTACTGTTCATGACTCTTGAATCTGTTTAGGTGTGGAGTGGTATATATTTGATTCGATTTATTACGGTCACATGACCCAAATAAAAATAAAACCAGTCACAACGTTTGCAAAGTACACAGAAAAATAGAAATGGAACAGCTCTCAATTATTACCCAATAAAAAGGCCCTCCTTTGCATGGCAGCTAAAAGGAATTTAGCAACTTGGGTGGTAACAATTGGTTTCTGGTCACACAAACAGTAGGAAACCAGCCACTTATCCAGAAAGCCTTGAAACGTCCTCAAAAGGGGAAGAATTAGATTGTCCCTGAGCTCTGCATAGAATCTGCAGTATAGTAGGATGTGGGTATATAAATGCTGTAAATAAATAAATAAAATTAAATGAGTTTTGGTGTGTTTTTTAAAAAATGTTTTACCTTTGGTTCATATTTTGTGAGGCTGTTGCTTTGATGACACCTTGCATATGAGGGTGGTTTATTTTTTGATCAAATGTATTCCAGTCACTACATCAAAGATCACCTTACGAAGATTGATGGATGGCTGCTGAAAACTTGATGGCAAATTATTAGAAAATGCAAGTATTATTTTTCTGTTCCTCAAGAGCAAACAATCTGGTAAGTGCTATACCAGAAGAAGCTTCCCAAGCTGAGCGCCAATTACTTTTACAGTATTTATGATTTCCCCTTCTCAGTAATGTACCGTATATCCCTAAGTATGAGAAAATAAGGTGCAGGTGATGGAATACAGGCTAATGTGAAAGATGTACTTTGCAAATTGTGTCTATGTGGAGGGGGAGATTGCTACATATTATAGCTAAATTACAGTGCATATCAGAAATTGCATTATGAAAATATTTTGTGTGAGTAATGAGTTCAGCGACTGGTAATTATGTATATATTGAGGCAGTGATTATTAAACTCCTTAATATATATATATATATATATATATATATCAATGGGATTACTTTTTTAAATCTCCAACATTCAGTAAACTGACTGAACTTTACAAAACCAAGCCATCCAGCAGATATCAGGTTATTTGCAGATGTAATGAACCTTTGCTGTTCCAGTATGATAGTGCTAGGCTGTAAGACTTTGCTTACAGAAAATATATAAACAGGGCTGAGCTGAAATAGGGGTAAGTTTCACAAACATTAAAAAAAAAAAAAACAGGGCTGGTGGGCCGGTGCTACCATTAGGCCAACTAGGCAGCTGCCTAGGGCGCAGGGCTAAAGAGGGCACCAGAAACGCCTTGAAAAAAAATACAGCACTCTCAAGTGGGAAGGGGGGGCGCTAAATATCTGATCTTGCCTAGGGCACCAAACTGCCTTGCACTGGTCCTGAAAAAAAACCCTCTCAAAAAGTGCCCCCTTTCGGAGATGTTTTTGGGTTAGGGTGCAAACAGGGATGAAAATGTTTGCAGCACAGGTCACTCCCTGATATTCAGAGTGCGGGCAATAATTTCTGCCCTCACTCTGAATTGGCTTTGTGGTGTCACATGGCCACCCACTATTGATTACAAGGTGTTGTGAATGTTTGTGAACATGGTGACCAAATATCTGAGCTCAGGCCATCTTCTGCAGTAGTTGAGCAAAAGCCATTGGAGACAAAGTATAGGAAGCATCATCTCTGCTGCCAAAATTTTATAATGTAAGTCAAGGGAGAAAAGGTAGGAGTCTGAGTCCATTTGTTCCACCACCGGCGGTAATATACATCTTGTAATGTTCAAGCTTCATTGGTTTATGACTTCTGCTTCAAGCTTTTGGCAACATGTTTCAGGGGAAGATTGATAGAGAAGGGCAGGATATTTTTTGTCAGGAAGAGTGTCTGCCATTATGGATAAGCGTCTGAGGAACCTAGGCGTCTCCAGAATTCAGTGCACTAGAGCACAGAACATAGTGATCATAATATGAACAAGGTGCAAGTACTGGAAAGAAATTTTGTTCACAATCCTTATGAAAATGTATGGGATGAAAAACTTTCCCTCATGGGCTCTGGCTGGCAGGGGCAGGCAACTTGTGGCCCTCCAGATGTTGTTGAACTGCAAATTCCATCAGTCCTAGCCAGCATAGCCAATGGTGTGCGATCATGGGAGTTGCAGTCCAACAACACCTGGAGACTGGAGAGCCACATGTTGCCCACCCCAGGTCTACAGGGTCATATCTGCAACTTTTGATGGAAAACTTATGAAGTAGTGGGTGTGAGCTGGGGTTTCTAGCCTAGCTGGGAGCTGTGTTAAACTTTCCATACTTCCTGAACATGTTCAGTCAAGTGAGGGGATGATGTTGTTACCTCCTTCTGGCTGGATCAAAAATCTTACCTTCAGAAGGCAAGGC
This sequence comes from Shinisaurus crocodilurus, assembly GCA_021292165.1. NCBI lineage: Eukaryota > Metazoa > Chordata > Lepidosauria > Squamata > Shinisauridae > Shinisaurus > Shinisaurus crocodilurus. Next base: position 33,125,157 of record CM037876.1, read on the forward strand.
CGAACTCTAGCATACCTCATCCCCTTCATCTCCCAATGGCTCTGTGGGACTGCAAGGCAGTCTTGTTGGTGGTTTTTCTTTAACTTCCCACTTGCTATTGCAGAAACCTTCCTTCAAGGGCTGTGGAGTCCACTGCACAGTGCCAGCACAAGACATTTTGCTGCCTGAATCACAGGCTAAATGCCCCCACCCTCCTACTAAGCTAGCACTTAATGCTTGCTGCACCGTTCAGAACCAATTCCAGCCTTCAGCTTTTGTACAGTGCTGCCTGAAGCAGGTTGCTTCATTTACAGAAAACAGTGTTCTGTTTGAAGGCACTGTCTTTTTGAAGGGCTCTCCAGTCCAAGTCCAATTTAAAGATCAAGAGCCATAGGGAGAGAGAGCAGCAACAAGGGCCTTGAAGTTGCCCATCCACAGTTAGCACCAGAACATCAGACTGAGCAGGAGCACAGGGTCGTCTGGTCACAGTCTTCCACACAATGGTGAGATGTATTGTATTTCTATTTAAATTATAGTAATTATTTCCAATTTTGCATGTATTCATATAAATTAGCACGTGCAAATTTTATGCAGATCTGTGCCCTCTCTTATCTTCTTCTTTTTTTTTTTTGTCAATGTGTAAGGGGTCACCCTACCCTGATGCATTGCAAGGCTGGCCCTGTTAATGAAGGGAAGGGTTAACTCCTGCTCACTACCTTAGAGAGCCATTGGGGGACAGTGTTCTCCAACCTTGGGTCCCCAGATGTTTTTGGCCTACAACTCCCAGCATGCCCCAGCCAGCTACACTGGCTGGGGCATGCTGGGAGTTGTAGGCCAAAAACATCTGGGGACCCAAGGTTGGAGAACACTGCATTAGGAGGTGAGGCAGGGTTCTTCTGCAGACCAAAGGGTGGGCTAGACCCCGGCCTCATATATCCCAATTTATTTATTTATTACATTTTTATACCACCCAATAGCAGAAGCTCTCTGGGCGGGTCACAAGGCAGAAACGGGAATGCAGGGATAGACCCCAGAGGCCTCCCTTTATTTTTGGAAGTGAGTCCAGAGTGGACCCGTGGAAGCAACAGATCCAAGCCCCACTTTGCAAATACTTTGGTCCACTAGAAGCCATGGTTCTGGGCCAGGGTTCAGTAGTGTGTGCGCGCGTGGGGGGGGGGGACTCCACTCCAGTGCTAGTTTTGTCATTCCTATTCAGCTTTTAATTTCTGCTCCAGATCTTTCACCCTCTGCTTTCTACTTGCTTTGCAGATCTTTGATTTCTTATATTTGATCCATTTGCTTCGCTTGTGTACATGTATATCTATTTGTGCAACTAATATCTTTGTCTTATTGTCATTCATTTTTAAGCTCTAAAAACTAATTTCATTGTATTTTTAATCAGGTCTTTTGCTTTCTTCTGTATCTGCCATCACTACTCTATCATCAGCAAAGCATAGCCAATTTATTACCTTCCATAACTCTAATCGCTATTCTGTCATCAGCAAAGCATAGCCAATTTATTTCCTCCCCATTAACTTTAATGCCCAGATCTACTACTTGTTTATTATTTTACTGATGATTTCCTCCGTAAATAATTTAAATAATACAGAGGAAAATGAACACCCTTTTTACTAATTTTGGCTCATTGTTCAATATCATTTATTCTACCGCTTCCTTGTGTTTGTTTGACTTACAGATTCTTCTTCTGTCTATAGTCTATTCCTGTCTTCTGAAACATAGTGAATATTTTATTGCAGCCAAGGTTGTCAAAGGCTTTTTCTAGGTCAATTAATGTCTAGTCAGCAGTCATCTCTCTATCAATGCCCAGCTAGCAAGGATCGTTTCTCTTATTCCTTTGTTTTCTAAAGCCAAAGTGATCCCACTTAATTGTTACTGTAAGCCCCTTCCACATTTCAGTACCACATTCACTGAGTGTGTGGAGTGGGGAGGATTGAGATTGTGCCTGGTTGCCCCACCCCCTGATTTCTGTGTGTCCAATGGAAAGTATGAAAAGGACTTCTACACACACACAGAGAGAGAGAGTGAGAGAGAGCGCTATATAAATGTGGGCTTTTCTACATCATGAAGGAAAAGTCTGGAGAAACTGTCCTATGAGGAAAGGTTACTACATCTGGGGCTGTTTAGCTTAGCAAAAAATGGTGAGTAAGGGAGACATGATACAGGCGTACAAAATTATGCATGGTGTGGAGAAAGTGGTTGGGGAGAAGTTTTTCTCCCTCTTTCATAATACTAGAACCTGGGGTGATCCCATGAAACTGAATGGTAGGAGATTCAGGTCAGGACAGATAAAAGGATGTACTTCTGCACAGAACTTACAGTTAAACTATGGAATTTGTTACCACGAGATGTAGTAATGACCACCAACATGGATGGCTTTGGAAGGAGATTAGACAAAGTCATGGAGGATAAGTATCAGGAGCAGTATGCCAGCTGCTGAGGAACATGAGTGGGATGGTGCTGTTGCACTCATGTCCTACTTGTGGGCTTCCCACAGACAGCTGGCTGGCCACTATGTCAACAGAATGCTGGACTAGATAGGCCTTTGGTTTGATCAAGCATGGCTCCTATATTCTTACCATCAGGGGATCATGAATTCTCCCTTGCATGGATAGAGAGCATATACACATAAAGCAGACACGGATCAAATCAGACTAATATTTTTAATCCATTTGGGACATGTCCTAAGTTTAAGAAATATTGGTTGTTAGCTTTGGGAGAGATTAAAAACATTATGGGATTTGAGTTACCTATGGATCCTGTTGTTGTTCTATTAGGACATAGTGGATCCTGAAGATACTAACTGCAGCACGCTTGATTATATCTAGCAGATGGAAAAAGATTAATCCTCCATCAGTTGAGGACTGATATATCAAAATATGGGATTTGGCACTTCTAGTGAAATTTACTAATTTAATGAAAGCAAAGGAGGGAAAGCAACAAACAGATTGGTTTATTGAGAAGTGGAGTCTGTGGTATATTGGAATGATAAAGATCAGGATACCTAACTTATTCTTGGTTAGGGGTAATATGATGTGTTTAACCGTGTTTGTTATAGTAATATATTCAATATAAAAGCTTCTTCATTGTCCTCCTACCTCCTCTAAACACACACACACACACACACACACACACACATACACCTTCTAAATCACAAAACAGTATATACCGTACTATAAATTAACACTCTCTCTCTCTCTCTCTCTCTCTCTCTCTCTATATATATATATATATATATGTAAAACCAGAATGTATTGCCATGGTAGACAAGTAGCAAGGGGCTGATGTTTTGATTCTGGCACGTGCTTAAGACATTTTGATTTAAACCGGCATTCCCTGACTAATCAGCCATGGTTTTATAGGCATACTTTGATTTTAAAGATTTTAATTCTATATTTTGGTTTTCTTCTTTCTTTTTTCCTTTCTAATTGTTCACCACTTGGGAGTTTTATTTGTTGTAAAGCAGTACATAAATCTTGTAAATAAATAAATAAAAAGTAATAAGGAACCTTTGTCCCTACTTCTCAACATGATTCATTTAGATCCATGGTGGAACTCCTTCTCAGAATAGTAAGAGTAGCTGATATTTTCAGAGGAGAAACTAATGTGGATGATGCAAGACTGATATTCAAACCCAAATTGACCTTTAATCCTTCTTCAAAGAATCATAAAATAAATATACTTGAGCATCTGATAATTAGGAAAGTTCATTATATTGAAGAAGGAGGGGGTTTCTGTGTGTATGCCAAAATTTGACAGGGGAAATGAATCGATCTTTGAGAATTTAAGAAATCACCAGTGGTAAGTATGGGTAGAAGTAAGTGACTATCTTAAGGAGGACTATAGACAATTGGGGAATGCGGAACATTATGAGAAATGCAGGGCAGACCCTATAGAAGATGTTAAAAAGGAGATTGTCAGTATTCTTGACAAGGGTGTGTTGAAAGGCCATATTACTAGATCTACATACCGTATGACTTCCTGTTGGAATCTGCGGGAAAGGTGCCTCAATTCTGCCTTCTAACAAAGATCCACAAGACTTCCCCATATCAGGCTGCCCTATAATTTTTGGTTGTGGATCTATTTTTGAACCCCTTTCTACATATGAGGACTATTTTTATTTTTATTTTTAAAAACCAATTTGTCCCCCAAATTAAATCCTACTTGAAGGACACCATTAGGGCATGAGTAGGCACGGTTGGGCATCTGTCAAAGGCCCACACCCCAGCAGGGGCCCACTGATAAATGCCCCCTGAAGTTGCTCGCCTCCTTACCATTGTAACCTGCCTCTAGCTCTGGCCCAGACAACAGTGGTGGTGAGAAGCAGGAGCAGTAGATGCCGCACTGCCTACTTTCTCCCTGGCTTTCTGCCTGTCAAGCAAGCAAGTGGTAGCAAAGCTGAACAAGAAGAGGAGGGGAATAGCAGCTGGTGACAATGGTAGTGAGAAGGTAGGCCCACTGAGGGAGGGGGCCCATTGAGGGCTGTCTTCCCAAGGGCCCTCAAAAACCTGAAGCTGGACACCATTATATATTTTTTTAATTTTTCCTAATAATATTGATTTCATTGTTAGGATTTCTGGCTAGTAACAATGGATGTAGTATCCCTATGCACAAATATACCTCAAAAACAGGAGCCAGTGTGGCGTAGTGGTGAGAGTGTTGGACTGGGACTCGTGAAATCCAGGTTCTAGTCCATGCTCAGCCATGAAACTCACTGGGTGACTCTGGGCCAGTCACTGACTCTCAGCCTAACCTACCTCACAGGGTTGTTGTGAGGATAAAATGGAGAGGAGGAGGATTATGTAAGCCGCCTTGGGTTCCTTGCAGGAAAAAAGGCAGGGTATAAATATAATAAAATAAATAAATAAATAAGCACACATTGAAGAAGAGAGACGTTGGATCTTATTCACACACATGTTTCATATGTTCTTTTTTTCACTGTCATTACAGTTTCCCCCCCTTCAATTTGAAGTGTGTGTATGGCAAATTTCAGGCACAGCCACGGGGTACAAATTTGCTCCTAAATTGGCCAATCTATTTATGGAGTGGTCAGAACAGCTACACATCTTTGGGAGTTGCAATAGATTTCTTGAATCCATTTTGATATATAAGAGGTATTTTGAGAATACATTTATAATCTGGAAGGTTTCTGAGAAAGGATTTAAAGGGTTTGCATACTATGTCAATAGTATACATGATATGATCAGATCCGAAGTCAAATATAATAGGCACACTTTTTAGATCTGCGGTTAAGGAGATGGAAGTCATTTGATCCATACCGATCTATATAGGAACGGAAGCCTAATGATGCCAATTCTTTTTCGGCTTATGATAATTTTTATCCAGGACACATGAAAAGGACCTTACCATACTCTCAAATCCCAAGCTTGCCTAAAAACTACAGTAATACAGGCAGTCCCGGAGTTAAGAACGTCCAACTTACAGACAACCCATACTTAAGAACGGACTTCTGGGTTCCCCGGCGCTACGTCGTTTACGTAGAGTACATAGCGTAGTGTACTACGCAATTTGCGTAATTTACGCAATTTGTGTAAATGACGATTTTAACGTATAGAACGCTATGCTGTTCCAACTTACATACAAATTTGACTTAAAGACATTCTTAAGAACGGAACTCATTTGTAACCTGGGGACTGCCTGTATAAAAGAATTCCTTAAGCAAGCACACATATTGATGGAACTTCTCAAAGAAAGGTGATATATCCCTACAGAATTTAAATCAAGCCATGGATAAAGCAAAGAATATGGATAGGAAAACTGTATTAAAACAAGAGCGGTGTGCAAATGGCCTTTCAAAATTATCCAGCCTATGTGAGCAGAGAAATTCAATTCCATCAATTTTTTCCAAGGGGAGGAGAAATTCTCCAATAGTTTCTCACAGGTAAGGATCTCCATTGGCAGAGGTTTTAGCAAAAGCTTCTTTCTTTTTTCCTCAGGGTTTTGTTTTGTTTGTTTTGTTTTGGTTTTGCACTGCCGCTGCAAGTTGAGGCTTCCACTTTTCTGCCTCATTCCCAGGGCATTTTATAATTTATTTTAAACTTCTTTTGGTGGTGTTTTTGAGTTTACCTAATTACTGCGAGGTGGCTCAGGGTACTGTGCATGTTTTCTCTCTCTTTCTCTTACACATCTCGCTATTGCTCTGCAGCCTTAGCAGGCCACCTGCAGTTCCTGAACAGAAAAGGCCCCATGGGAGGAATTACCTCTTGATGTCTTCCCCTGGGCTTTCACTGAAGTGCGGGAAGCCGCGGACGCTACAGGCTGCCTCGGCGATTATTGTACAATAAAAGGCAGGGCACTCACATACACTCCTTGGCCACCTCAAAAGTAAGGTAAGCACAGAATCCATGACAATGTCTCCACATTTTTCTCCCCCATTGAATTTCTTTCTGGAAGCAATTTCTTTTCTATCAAATTGAACGTGAATGGTCAAATAAATTGTGAAAGGATTTTTTGGCACAGCACTAATTAAAACTAAAGATGCTGTTGAGAGACCTACCACCCATCATGTGGCTTACGCTGGCTAAGCTTGTCTGAGCGTGGAAAGCTAAAGCAGGGTCAGGCCTGGTTATCACTTGGATGGGAGACCCCTCCTCTACTTTCCTGCATTGAGCAAGGGGTTGGACTCGATGGCCTTGTAGGCTCCTTCCAACTCTATGATCTATGAAATCTATGAAATCAGTATGTCTAATCCAGCTTTCCCCAACCTGGTGCCCTCCAGATGTTTTGGACTATAACTACCATCAACCCTGGCCATTGGCCATGCCAGCTGGGGCTAATGGAAGTTATAGTCCAAAACAACTGGAAAGTACCAGATTGGGAAGGCTGATCTTACATAGTAATATAGATCTCGATTCTCTGAGTGCTGCAATGGCACCATCCACACACAAGAAAACCTGGTGGGGGGGACGACTGCAAGGTTCGCAGAAGTACAAAACATCTTTTTAAAAAACCCTCAGGGGAAACCCTCCCAAAACAGCTCAGTGAGGACTGAGCATGCTCAGTGGTCATAGAATGCTGAGTGACCAGGGTGGGTGGGGGAATAGAATGGAGTATCCTGGAAAAGGGCATGGCTGGCTGAAATCCTGAACAGAATCACTCCACACTGCAACATTTTGTTGCAGGTCCCACTTAACCTCTATGAAAACCACCTAGGCTGTTAAGAACACAATTCTCCTTACTCACATCACATCCCAACAACATGATCACTGGATAGTAGCAATATTTATACTAGAGGTGAGCAACTGGTGGCCCTCCGGATGTTTTGGCCAACAATTCCCATAATCTCTCACCATTGGCTGTTCTGGCTAGGGCTGATGGGAGTTGCAGTTCCCATCAGCAGTTCCCTTCTGGAGGGCCACACATTTTCCCAGCCCTGGACTTTATACAGTGTCCTGGAGCAGGATGTGGATCAATATCTGAACCGTGCCATGGTTCATTGAGGCCCTGAGAGAAAAGCACCTATCAACCTCAGAATAAAAATCGATGACATTTTTCCCCATCTGATTTCCTTCTTGCATGAATAATATGGAAATAGCTGCATTTTAATATGTATGAGTTTATTGTGTATTGTAGAAAAACAATCCTTCTCCCACCGCCCGCCCATCCTTCAGTATGAGCCTTGAAAAATGAAAACATAGGCATCTTTCCCTCCACCGAATGACTGGGAGTTGAATTATTTTTAAAGAGCATCCCCTTCAGCAATCAATAAAGAGATGACACAAAGAACAAAGTTGTGGGTGTTTTTTTTCCCACATTGAAATAAGCAATAAAGCCTTGCTTCGAGCAGTTTTGCAAAGAGATTTGAAGGATTTGCTGCTCACTTATGATGCTGTCCATATTTACTTGGCAGCAAACCCCCTCTAAGCAGCGCACTAGATTGATGGCTGTGGTCTATTTGCATGCGGTGATTATTACCATAGAGAATTACCTGCCAATAAAAAAAGAAACACAATTTAAAAGAAATCAAGAGCCAGAAAACTTGAGGTATGTATAACAATAGTCACATGAGGAAGAAGGAAGAGGTTTCGCTCCCCACCCCCATTCACAAGCTTATTGTGGGAAATTTCATGTGGAAATTGTATCCCTGGTGTTGCAGCTCTGTGGTGCAGCCAGCCAGGACTCCTTGCAAGGAGGAGGTAGCCCATGGCACTCAGCATGTAAGCAATCATCTCTCCTATCATCAGATGGTCCCTTTTCTTATTAGGTGATCTGAAACACTGAGTGACCCTGGGCTATACACTGAGCTGTTTCAAGACTGAGAGAAACTCTACATGGAAATTTGAACATTCCCCCTGCCACCATTTTACTCTGCCGAAGCCAGAGAAGTGAACTCTAGAATCAGTGGGCAACTTATTGCCCCACGGCTGCAATGTCATTGTCCTAATTTCATAAACCCTCTGCAAATGATCGGCTGAGATCTCTGGAGGAGGAGAGAGAGAGAATGAGAAAAAGGAGTGGTAAATAGAGACTGGGTTCAGGCAACACAATTACCCACACTCAAGGTTTGAGTATGGGTTGAGTGTGGATTGTTGTTGAACCATGGGTTGTTGCTGAAACGTGGGCTATCGTGTTGTCTCAATGCAGCTGCACTAGCAAGCCATGGCTTGTTAACCATGAACAACCCATGAAGAGAACCCATGGTTTGTTGTTGGGTTATGAACTGTGGGTTTGTTATCTCAGCTTGGTTCAGCCAACATGATAACCCACGTTGCAACAGCCCATGGTTCAACCTACAACAGACACTCAATCCATACTCAACCCTTATCATGTTAGCTGAACCCAGTCAGAGAAAAGGGAATGGCTCTGTCCACTTTTAGCTCTCCCCCCCACCCGCCTACCACACACACAGGTGGCATATGATCCCCAACAGATTACAGCCAAGGGAATGTAGCCTCTGACAGAAAAATGCCCACTCCTGCAGTACAATTTGCTGCTATATGCCCTATGCCTTGAGAAAAAGTGTGTGTGTGTGTGTGTGTGTGTTGTTGTTTAAAGCACACACGTTTCAGGACCGGTGCAAGGCAGTTTGGTGCCCTAGGCAAGATCAGATATTTAGCGCCCCCCTTCCCACTTGAGAGCGTTGTATTTTTTTTTCAAGGCGTTTCTGGTGCCCCCTTTAGCCCTGTGCCCTAGGCAGCTGCCTAGTTGGCCTAATGGTAGCACCGGCCCTGACATGTTTTTAGTGCCAGCTGAATGTCAGCAAAGGAAAGAGAAAGCCACATTTTTGGGTGTGGGGTGGGGAAATTGCATGATTTTTATCTCCGGCTGATGAGCCACACATAGAGCTTTCTCCTTAGATCACAGCCACACTAAATGTTCTCCTAATCATGCGAAGTGGAGCTTTTTGTGATTGTATTTCCATCTCTCCTGCAAGCAAATTCCATCCCACTCTCCTTGGGGGGTGATTTAAAAAAAAGAAAAAGAAAGCCTCCATTGATTCTAATGGAGAGGGGGGTTTTTTCTCCCTCTCCCATGGGGTGGTGGTGGAATTTTGGGATGAAAATGGGGGGGGGGGAGCTTAGGTCTTCCTCTTCCAAAGTGCCATGGTCCTGACATGAGTTGAGATCATGCGTGCTTGCAGGAGAGTAGGGATTACAATCATGCAAAGCTCCACCGTGTCCGAGTAGGAGATCCTTTCGTTGGGCCCTCAGGGGTGACCCACAGACTGCATGGGGGGGGGGGGGCTGGCCTTTTTTTGCTGCCTGCAATTGCCCCACCACCACTGCTGAAATTCAGTGGTGCAGTGGCAGCAAAAGGGGGGCTACTTTGCTTTGCCCCTTTTTGTCCCTACGTTGTCCTTTTTTCTGTTGTGCCACCCAATTGCAGCGGCAAACCTCCATCTTATCTTTTGAAAAGAGAACAGTTTTGCTGCTTTTTCCTGCTGCTGTGCTGCCAACGTGGCATGACAGCTGGCGCCTGGGGTGGGCAGCTTGCCCACCCCTGCTGCAGAAGCATTCACAGAAATGCTGAACTATTCTTGTACTTTCAAATATTCTTATATTTGGGCAGCTAAACTATTTGGGATTAGATTGTCAAACTATGAGTTCAGGATACATGTTAAGCATAATACAAGGCTGCTACTAACAGTAACATCCATGTGGCCAGGGGTGGCTCTAGGTTTGAAGGGCTGTGGACAAAGTGCGCTCCAGTGGCCACCTTCCCCCATTATCATCCTTATCACCCAGGGCCATAATTTTCACCCACAATGCCCCAGAGCAGCCTTCCCTAACCTGGTGCCCTCCAGATGTTTTGGACTTCAATTCCCATCAGCCCCAGCCAGCATGGTCAATGGTCAGGAATGCTGGGAGTCATTGTCCAAAACATCTGGAGGGCATCAGGTTGGGGAAGGCTATCCAGAACAACTCTACACTGGGGGCATTGGGGGAAATTAAAATGGTAGCTAGACCCAGCATTGCTTGGAGCACCAGGTTGGGGAAAAGAACAGTGCTAAGTTGGCCCTCTGGGGCAGTGGGAGCCCTGCTGGTGGGCCCTGCTGGGGCAACAGCAGATGCCTGAGAATGCCAGTTGAACAAGTAGTAGGATTATTCATCTCAGGGTGCGACAGTATCATGTTGTGAGTTTCCCCACGTATTGATTACTTTCCATGAAGCACATCAAATAATCAAATAACCATCTGTTTTGGCAATGACCACTAGTTGCCTCTTTTGGGGAGGAAGTTATGATATGGATAAACTTTGTATCGGAACACTCTTTAATATTTTCTGATGCACACGCTCTTTTATCTGTTTCTTGGAACTTAAAGCATGGTCAACGCAAACTGATTTTCCATGCCCTTTTGATAGCTAAAAGACTGATACTAGAACACTGAAAAAAGAAAAGCTCACCTCCTAGTAGTAGTAGGCGATCACTCGTGACCGAGTAAGATTGTCTTCCAAGATAAAAATTACAAAAGAAGATTATATAAAAGAAATTGTATAAAATTGTTTAAACTCTAGCGATGGATCCGTAAGTGACTGTGGAGGCCAATTCTAGATCCACACAGCTTCCCACAGTGAGGACACAGGTTACCAGATGGAAGATGGTCCTGTAAAGGATCCATTTGACATGCTTTTTGCTTAGCACGTGTCTCCCTTTCACCTTGCACTCGGGCTTCTTCAAAGTCCATAGAACCTTTGAGAAAGGTCAACCTCCAGTTAAAGCGTTCATGGGCCAGGACTTCCCAGTTCTCGATGTTTATATTGCATTTTTTAAAATTAGCCTTGAGAACATCTTTAAACCTCTGGATCAAAGACCTAACAATGCTTTCAGTATTTGAGTGGATGATATACAGGCGTTACTCTTGAATGGACACATATATGGATATTTTTTCTTTCTTTGTTGAAGCTTATGTCTAATGGATACATTTAAATTTATGCAGTTATATGAATACACACACACACACACACACTTTTATTTAGAGTTTGTTCTGTTTTGTTTAGGTGAAACTCACAATAAAAAAAATGAACCACATCAAAGCCACTGCTGTTGTGATCTGGCATGTTCACTTCATTGGTGGGTTATGACTGATTGACCATCCCCTGGGTAATTCATTTATTGTTGTTATTAAAATATTCAATATTGTGAATATGAGTTAATATTGCTTTGAACTTGGAATTCCTCTAACCAGTACAAACCAGTTTTGTGGCTTTGACCACCTCCTGCAGCAGCTTCTGTAACTATGACAACCTTTATACAAAAATCGAGATTAAAGCCTGCTCTTTTTTAGTGGTCTGTTCTTGATAGACATACTTATACAGGACATTGATTCTGCCTCAAATTGATTCTGTCATTTCTGCCTCAAATCTGGATATTCAGAAGGCAGTGGTCTTGCCCCTAAAACCCTAGTAAATTGGCTGCCTTGCCCTGGGCAGGATGTTATCTGAAACAACTTCTCTTTTGCATAAGAGCTATTTTTACCTTTTTGAAGGGTGCACTAAGGATGCTAATCAGGGTGGGCATGTCTCCTATATTACAGTGGACAGTCCTCCATTTGAAGGGCTGTTGAGTCCAAGCTTGGTTTAACAACAAAGAACCATAAGAAGCCAGGAGAACAGAGGCCTTGAAGTTGTCCATCAGGAGATATCACCTGGGCAGCAGACTGAGCAAGCACATAGGTCACCTGATCAGTTTTCTCCATTATGGTGAGTTGCATTTCTATTTTAATTAAAGTAACAATTTCTAAATGTGCATCTACACAAATTAATTGGCATAAGTATGAACCTGCATAGGCAGGTTTATGCAAATCTGTCCTCTTTGGTCATCTTTTTTGGTGATGCATTTTCTTTTTTTTCTGGTGATGTGTAAGTGGCCACCTTAATTCGAATGCCAGCTTAGCTTTACTTTGGCAGCCATTTTTTAAGGCCTACCTCTACCTCTTTCCACCAAAAGCAATACAACATGGCAGCACAGCTAGCCCTAATGTGGCTGAATGCAGTGTTCCAGCTAACATAGGACAGAATGTGATTCTGGATCGAAATAGATCAGGATGTGGTTTCCTTACATAGTAAATAAGGAGCATGATCCAATGCTACTGCTGTTGGAAAATGTAATGTTGCTTGCTTAAATCGACGAGGTAATATAACCACTAGTTAGAGTGGGAGGAAAGGGTTAATTGAACAATTCCCAGGGTGCATATCTTTGTAACCCCTCCTCCCCCCTACTTCCGGCTTCTCTGTGGCCAACTCCCTCCCTCCCTCCCTCCCTCTCTGCCTCTCCAACCAAGATGGACACATGGTCTGAGCTGGCTTCCAGACAGTGATCTCCAATGAAGACTAATCTGCCTATATGCATCCTGCATACAGTAATACCTTGGATTGCAAGTAACTTGGTCTGAGAGTGTTTTGCAAGACAAGCAATTTTTTAAAATAAATTTTGACTTGATAAACAAGCGACGTCTTGCAATACAAGTCGTAGGGATGTAACCACTCACCTCGAGCAGGTGTAGCGGGCCGAAATCAGCCCTGCTCACGCCCGCCAGAGACTCGCTTTGATATAAGAGTGTTTTGGATTACAAGCACAGTTCCGGAACGAATTATGCTTGCAATCCAAGGTATTACTGTATATGATTATACGGACTGTAAGTAAAACTAATAAATGTCTTTATTCATTTTAAACCTTGTATGGGCAATCCGTTTCCTTTTAAGAGCCTTTTAGCAAGGGTTTAGCAACCCACGTGGTGATAACCAGTTTCAATAACCAAGCTGTGCATAAGGGGGAAAACTCTGCTTTGTCCTAACCAGTATAGGACCGGCTCCTTCCCATATCCTCCTATAGCTGCTGTGCTAGAAGGAACATTTACTAGTGCAACAGGAGGTTAGCGCTGACCAGTGCAACCAGAAACTAGCTAACCTAAAAATACAGCTTCTGCTGATTTGTTCCATTTTGGATGTGGTAGTTTCAGCTAGTTTCCTGGGCTGCACTAGTAAACACTAGTTTTCTGTTGTTCTATCAGTCGTTCCTGCTACTAGTACAACATATTTAGAACAGGGTTGTGCAAATCAGCAAAACTTGAGCTTGCCAAAGTTCTCTGATTCCATCTTGAAGCTCATTCCAACTTCAGTCCCCATCAGACTGTGAGCTTTGTTTTTTTCTTTCTGCATGAAAATCCATGCGTATATCCATGCGTATGTCTCCAAATGTACGCATCAATTGTGCTCATCTTTGAAATATACACATTCTTCCCCCATCAATTAATGTGCATTTGTGTGCATTTTTCAAAAGTACACATTTTCAAAATGTACACATGCTGTTGAATGCATTTTTGTGCAGTCCGCGAATCACACTGCAAGTTTGGAAATGTACGGACTCCGACCACGGTTTGTGTCCGAGTCCATGTGTTCAGTCTGGAAGGTGCAAACTGGGTAAATCCTGACAAAAAATGAACTGAAACAAATTTCTCATACATCTCTAGGACTCAGAGCTGGTGGATTGCCAGTACTGGATACTGCCCATAGCTGTGCAAACTCAGGATTATCCATGCATCCAAATGTTTTGATACAATTTGGGGTTACCAGAAGCGAGAGCCAGCCTGGGCACAAGCTGCAACAATGTGCCCCCTGACCCATTAGAAATAGAGGCAACTCTGGTCAATGCAGACGGAGGATTACATACAGAGGAATGTCACACAAACAACTTAATATAGCATATTAGAAATGCTATGTGAGAGGACCCGTTGCTCATCTCTTGAAAATGTGAAAGGTTGGAGAAGGAAGTATCCACTTTAGCCTCATAGCTCCTCTCCCCTTCACTGAGTTTATGGTCTCCTGACCTCTTTACAGTCCTCTTGGGAAAACCCTGAACAGTAAAGCTACTGCCAGCACACTGATATCACTCCAGTTCAGCCTTGTTTTTTCCTCTTGGGCTGGAGAGAAGGCCAGTGCACATCAAAATGTTCCTCTACCGTACATGATTAGTCATACCCTTGGGAAACATTTTCCAAGTATAAAAAGAGCTAACAGTGGTATTTGAATATAATAGAGACTTACACTGATTTAAAACATTGACTTGGACCTTCCCCCGGAACACGCGCAGCTGTGGGCGGGGATAATTTTGTGAGCGTGGGGGAAGTGAGTCGAGGCTTACCTGTCGACGCAGGTATTTAGTCAGGAAGGGGGTGGGGCTACAGGAGCCAATATTAGGCCTGGCAGCCCCACCCCTCACCCTCTTTGTTTCCTGCAGCTCCCTCCCTCCCGCCCTGTATACAGTATGGGCTCTTCTGGTCGCCGTTAAGGGGCCGAGTAGGAATTTTGGCTCATCTCTATTAGGGGGATGAGCGTGTTTCGCCTACTCCATACTGCTGCAGGGTTTGGGGGTGTTTGCAATCAGTGTACATAGCAAGTCAAAATGGTCACATTTGGATAGTAGGCAGGTAAGTGTGGGTCAGGGTATTGATAGGGTGAGGTGAGCATCCCTGGCACCATTCAGGTGACAGGTGGTTTCAGGATGCCTCAGGTTGATGGGTCAATAGGCTCAGACAGCTGAGGATCAGGAACGCCTGTGGTGCCTTTGTTCTCACCAAGCTTGTTGTCGTGAGACTCCGACGCAACAAAGGCTCCCAACACTGGAAAGTGGAAAACGGGGCAGTGGAGGCATCATCGTCACCTCCTGGTTTTGGATGCTCCGCCCAATTGCACAACATGTCGGCCTCGGGGGCCGGATTAGAATAACCCGCACTCCATCCCTTTGCAGTTCATTGTATGTAAATAAATGTGGCCCAGTTAAACACCAACAAATTGTCTCGACTCTTCATTTTCCTCCTACGTTCGCAATAGCTCTGCAGTCCTCATGTATTTTGAGTAGCAGTTACTCATAAGCTGTTCTGTTTGCTATCAAATATGGGGGGGAAAAAGTTCCATAATCAACAGCTTACAATTTTATGGGATGTTCAATTACAAACATGAAATCAGTATGTCTTTAAGCAAATACCACCCGTGAAAACCCACCTATGTAAGAGATTTTGATACAATTTTAAGATTTACTTTTTTTCATGGCCATTGAAAAAAATAATAATAACACAAAACCATCTGATCTGTTGACTTATATGTTGTTGTTGTAGCTTTCATGTATGATCTTATTGTTTCAATATATTAAGGTTGTTTTTGTGTGATCTCATTATGTTGCTTTATTGACTATTCTAGTAGTAGTAATAAAATCCCAGTGCGCCATCATCCCTCACCCCCCGATGAATCTGTTTGTCCTTGGCTCTTCTCCTGATCGTATAACCATTTGGTTAAAAAATAGTGCCAAACAGTGCTACAAGACTCCTGCTCCAGGATTGTTAGTTTCACAAGATACTGGGGAAATAGGGCTGGTCTCCTTTTCAAGATTTGCCTGATTTCTTTGTGGCGGGGTGTGTGTGTGCATTTTGGGTGAACCCTGAAATGAGGAAAAAGGGAAGGCGTGAGTGAATCATATTTTTTCAGGTGGGAAGAAGTTTACCATGGCAGTGGGGAAGCTTCTTACCTTTCCCTTTGTTTTTCTTCCTCTCCATCACCTTTTAAAAATGTTCAAAAGCCACTAGATCTTAAGTTACCATATGCTTAATGGTAGCTCATGCAAATTCTTGTGAAGCCAGCTAAGAAGCTTCTCTCTTTAACCACATCTTCTAAACCAGGGCTGCAAAATCTTGGACCCGGGAACCAAATTTGGCCCTTCGGGGATTC
Organism: Shinisaurus crocodilurus; assembly: GCA_021292165.1. Lineage (NCBI taxonomy): Eukaryota > Metazoa > Chordata > Lepidosauria > Squamata > Shinisauridae > Shinisaurus > Shinisaurus crocodilurus. Next base: position 33,141,335 of record CM037876.1, read on the forward strand.
CGATCTGACCTTCTGGGGTTCCTTAGAGGGCCATGTCCCTCTCCCCTAGTCCCATTCCTTTGCCGCTGAACACCGACCAATCATTTGGTGGCTTCCTGGCTTTTTTTTGCAGTTTTTCCCCTCTTTCTGAAAGGTTGAAATGCTTCTCCTAAGGCTTAGTAACTGGCTGTAAGAGCTTTAAGCTAAAAGGTGCTGGCATTTTTAATTTTGTGGCTCTGCCCCTTTTGCCTTTGTCCCTGCCCCCATCACTGGAATGTGGCCCCTGAATTCAGCCCTTGGGCTAAATGAGGTTTTGTACCTCTGTTCTAAACCATCTGTTGCTTGCATGCTGTGGCTTGCCTCAAAGTGAATAGGAGCTGTTGCAAGTGGCGGGCAAGGCGGAGAAGGCAAGCACTATGAATTATTTCAGTTTAAGGCACAACCCTATGCATGTTTAGACAAAAAAAAAAAAAAGGCCTACAACTCCCAACATGCCCCAGCCAGCATGCTTCAGCCAGTTGTAGGCCTTTTTTTTCCTGTCTAAACATGCATAGGATTGCACCCTTAGACACTGAAACGCTTTTGTGAAATGGCCTCTCTTCTCAGTTTGAAACTGAACAAATTCAGCATCAAATGCTATTGAAAGGTTTACAGGAGATTAAAAGGAATTCCCATTGTGAAATTGTAAAGAACTGAGTAATCTTCCTCCATTCTGTAGGGAAAAGTATGTATATTTTATTTTATTTTTTATCATCAGTGAGCTGACGCATAGTCTCCAACTGCTCCGAAAATGCCGGGACAGTCCCAAAAACCCTTAAGCCATCACGGTTTCTCACTTTGTCATGCAGAGTCCCGAATTCCCTGCCTTCCACAACTGCAAGCTACTTTAAGCTGTCTTAAAGGGGCCATGGGCAAAATTGCAGCTAAGCTAAAATGTTTAGCTTAGCTGTAATTTTCCCCATGACCCCTTCAAGAGACAGTACACAGGGAGGGAACAGACATGAGGATGTGTGTGTGTGTGTGTACGCGCTCATGCATGCGCGCACTGCACCCATTGGCCTGGACTGACGGAGAGGTGAATGAGGGAATTTATCATATGATTCCTATCTTTATATTGACAAAGGTTTTATTTCCTAACAGAGCTGACTCTGTGCCTCTAGGTGAGGTTACAGTGTCAGAAGGAAATGCAAGAAACTTCCCCTTCTCTCTGAAGTCCCATGCTTGGGGGTGTGGGTGGTTGGTAAGTTCACCTGTTGAATTTGTGCCAATCCTGACAATTTTAAAACAAAAAGAGATTGCCCTGCAAGCACTGACACCCCCCCCCGAAAAACGTGAGATATCAACAATTAAGGGTTTAAGTAAGGTAAAAACAATATTACAAAAGCCACTTATAAAATATTATAAAATAATATATACGTAATATAATAATGTAATAAGTGTAATATATAAGATTTTGTGTGTTTCCTCTAATAACTTTTGTACTTGACCACGCCCTTTGGTTGCCTGGCCATACCCTTCACCACACCCTCCACCACACCCTCATGTTGCCAAATTCACACGTGTGTCCCTATTTTCATCTGTGAAATGTTGGAGGGTATGCAATTTAAGAAAATAAAATAAATATATCTGCCTGGTTCATTTTAGGTCAGGGATGGGGTACCTCTGGCCATCTTGCCTGTGGGGGCCTCTCCCCTTCTTCCCTATACCCTCTTCCTCAGCTTCTGTGCGGGCTGCAGAGGGAGGGGCTTCTTTCCCTCCCCAGCTAGTATGGAAAAGCATCAAATTATTGGCACTGGGGGCCTAATCCAGATGGGGACCCTGGTGTGTATTGGGTGTGTGTGTGTTTAGGAGGATTTAACGCTTTGTCTGTAACAATATGAAAGAACTGCTGGATTGGGTTTTGATTCCTGGGAGAAGCTAAGAAGTAGTTGAGGGCAACACCCACTGCTTCTGGCCTAAGTAGAGAGAGGCTGGTGCAGTCCACCAGCTTTGAAACATGATGGCAGTGGTGACTGAATCCCAGACAGAAGAAGAAGAACAAACTGTGAGGGGAGGGAGGGTGGAAATGGAAGGCCTGAAGCCACCAAGACCAAGCACATTAAACCTGCAAGCTCAGAACTTAGCTCAGTCATGGAAAACCTGGAAAGAGGCATCTCCTCTCTATGTGGACATTGCAATGGCAGATAAAGAGGAGTCTGTGAAAATGAAACTGTTTCTATATTTGCTTGGAAAAGGGGGGGAGAGAAGTAAGTGAGACACTGTGTGCAAACATTCCCCAAGCACAGTGTACTTTGGCTACAATAATAGGTTGTTTTGATGCCCACTGCAACACCAGCAAGAATGAAAGTGAAAATATTTAGCTTTTTTTCATGAAGAACCAAACAATAGGGGAAGGCATTGAGGAATATTGCACCAATTTAAAGATGTTAGCAGACAGCTGCAATTTTGGAGATATCAAAGACTCCTTAATAAGGGACTGGATAGTGTGTGGAATACAGGATGCACAATTACGAGAGAGATTGCTGAGGGAAGCAGAGCAGACTTCACTTGACCTTAGAGAAAAGCTTGGAGATTTTCGGGGAAGCTGAGTTATCCAAAGTCAGGATTAGAGCCCTGAAAGGACAGATAGTGGAACCTGTCCATGTAGTACAGAAGAAAGAGAGGGAGAAACCTGATGTAAGGACAACAATGAACACCACAGAGCAATGAAAGTACTGTGCAGGGAAAGACACAAGACAAAAAGAGAGTTGCTCAGCTTATGGGAAGAAATGCCACCACTGTGACAAAGTCAAACTTAACCACTATGCATCCAAGTGTCTATCAAAACTGAAAAAGCCCAAAGCTAGAGCGCACACTATAAATATAGAGAGTGGCAGTGAATGTGAAGACAGTCTGTGGGTAACAGATCAAGTAGTAAACACGCTGCAGGAAAAGCCAACAGGACAACATACACAATGACAGTATGCAACCATGTGCCTGGGGGATAAAGCATTACCATTTCATTAGACTGCATTGCCAGTTGCAACCAGGACCGGTGCAGGGCAGTTTGGCGCCCTAGGCTAGATTATATTTAGCGCCCCCCCCCTAGTACCGTGGGAGGGGCTCCGGAAAGCAGCCCTGCTGCCTGCTCTGCAACCTCCCGCCCCCCCCGCCGCCACCGGACACCCCCCCCCGCACGCTGCCGCTGCCGCCCCCCACCTACCTTCCCACGCCTCCTCCGAACAGGGACCCCCGCGCTCTGTTTTTGGCCGGGGGAAACCAGAGCAACAGGGCTGTTTAAGCCCTGTTGCCCTGGTTCTTCCCGCCAAAACAGAGCGCGGGCGGGGCTCCGGAAACAGCACGGAGAAGGTAGGTGTCGGGGGGGGAGGCAGCGCGGAGTAGAGGCGAAGCGAGGCGAGGGGGGGGAGGCGGCGCGGGGGGGGAGGCGGTGCGAGGCGAAGTGGGGGGGAGGTGGCGCAGAAGTGAGGCAAGGTGGGGGGAGGCGGCGCGAGGGGGGGGGGAGGCGGCGCGGAGGCGAGGCAAGGTGGGGGGGAGGCGCCCAGGCTCGGCCCCACCACTACTCCAGGCGCAATCCCTGACCTGGCTTTCTTGGAGAGGCGGGCGGGCGGGCAGGGCAGGAGCGCTCCGGCAGCGAAGAGGAGCGCAGCGTTCTGCGCCCTCTTCCGCTACGCGCCCTAGGCAACAGCCTAGTTGGCCTAGCGGTAGCGCCGGCCCTGGTTGCAACATTATCCCCACCCACCTAGCGAACCCCAATATTCCATTGGAAGAGACTAATCAGCTTTTAAGAATATATAATCACACTATATCAAAAGCAGTGGGTGTTGCCCTCAACTACTTCCTGGCTCCTCCCAGGAAGCACACCCCATCCAGGCCAAATCCAGCAGTTCTTTCATATTGTTACATTGCCCACCACTGTGGTCTTGATCATGACACACACACACAGAAATTTACATTTGGAGAAAACTCTGGTTTGCTCCAATGTAAATAGAGATATACATCTCTGGACACACACACACACACACACACACACTCACACACACGCACACACACACGCACACACACACGCACACACAAATAATTGCAATTGGCATTAAGTAAATGTAGATTTATAATTTCTGAGTGCCCCTGCAATTCCCACTCTCCCAGTCTGAGGCTAGTTCCAATGTGTGACTGCAGGTTTTCCACAACCCGGTCTTCTGCCACATGGGTGTTTGCCTTGTCTTGGAGTTCTGCCCCATGCTTTGAGTCTGATTTGGTGTTGCATATTTGATAGACATAAGCATCTTCTGTTACTTTTTATCATATTAATAGACATCATGCAAACTATTTTATAAATATATACAATCCTAAACACTCATAAAGGCAATCTGCACATTTAAATCACTTGCCATGCTGGCTGGGGATGATGGGAGTTGTAGTCCAACCTTTCTGGAGGGTGTCAGGTTGGGGAAGGTTGCGCAAGTCTGTATTTACAAAAAAACAAAAAACAAAAAAAAGAAGTCACACAGAATATTCTCGTTATCTTAAATATGTCTCTCCGTGAATAGCACCGCACCATATTTTCAAGCAGCTTCTTTTGATATGAGATGTGATATGCAAATTTATGTGGTTTTCAGTATCCCATCAGTGGCGTGCTAAAAAGGTGGTGTGAGTAATTAGCACTGCTGGAGATCCTGCTCCTTGACATTTTCGGCCACAGTGGTTTGGGTTATCATATCAAGGTATTTACTTATGAAATATGCTAATTATAAAATATCACTAAAATGGCAGTTGTCAAGGGAAGAAGTCCAAATGCACTCTTCAACTGAGTCTTTTATTTATTTATTTATTTCATTTTAATACCACCCAATAGCCGAAGCTCTCTGGGCGGTTTACAGCAATTAACAAGACAGTCCCTGCCCGCAGGTTTACAATCTAAAAAGACACGACACACAAGGAAAAAGGAATGGGGAGGGAAGAAGGGGGGGATATTAATTAATACTCCTGGCAGGGCTGGTGGAATGGCTCTGCGCTCCCTCTCATCTTCCTCCTTTCAGCCTGCTGGAATGGCTGCACTGTGGGATGACTCTCCTGAAGGGCACAACTCTCATTATCATCTACACTGAAATTAATTGCTATTTTTTAATGCACAGTAAATCAGAGGGAACATTTATGCCAGTGCTTCCCCCCACCAAGATACAGATTAAGCATCAAATAAATATGTTATTGTTATGAGTACAACAAGGATGTATACTTTTTCTATTGCTTTTTAATTTGTACTTCAAGAATATCTTTAAGGAAGGATTCAAGAGACGGTATCATTGCTAATGGGGAGATTATCAATAAAATCCGATATGCAGATGATACAGTATTGGTAGCTGACAATTTAGATGGTTTCAAAAGATTGCAGGCAGTCCCTGGGTTAAGAACGTCTGACTTACAGACAACCCATACTTAAGAACGGACTTCTGGGTTCCCCGGCGCTACATCATTTATGTAGAGTACATAGTGTAGTATACTACACAATTTGCGTAACTTATGCAATTTGCATAAATGCTGATTTTAATGTAAACGCTATGCTGTTCTGACTTACATACAAATTAGACTTAAAGACATTCTTAAGAACAGAACTCGTTCGTAACCTGGGGACTGCCTGTACTTGATAATGTCAATAGAGTAAGTAACAAACATGGTTTAAAAATGAGTGTTAAAAAAAACCAAGTGCATGGTAATTAGCAAATAGCCCAAGAAGTGCAGTTAAAGATCCAAAACAAAAATGTGGAGTGGGTTTATAAATATCTTGGAATCTGGCTAAATGGGCATTGGGATCATAATAATGCAATAAACATTATAATAGAGATGGCCCGCAGTAGCTTTTTTAAGATGAAAGATGTAATATGTAATAAAAACTTAAAAGTAACCTTGAGAATGTCCATTGTACAGTGTTACGTATTTCCAGTTCTACTGTATGTCATGGAATCGTGGACTCTAACACAGACTACCATAAAAAAGATAGAAGCATTTGAAATGTGGATTTATCACAAGATGTTACGAATTGCTTGGACCGAGAGGGTGACCAATGAAGAAGTATTAAAGAGAATATATAAAGACCAAGAAATCATAAAACACATAGAATGTAGACAAATTAGAATATTTTGGTCATATAATGAGAATTGACAAATATAGATGGTTGCAACTGATTATTCAAGGTAAAATAAATGGGAACAGAAGTATAAGAAGAAGAAATTCTTGGCTGAAAAACCTTAGAGAATGGGTTACGGGCATACAATATACAGGCTTGTGGCTTACGTTGGCTCAGCTTGTCTGAGCATGGAAAGCTAAGCAGGGTCAGGCCTGGTTATTACTTGGATGGGAGACCCCTCCTCTAGTTTCCTGCATTGAGCAGGGGGTTGGACTCGATAGCCTTGTAGGCTCCTTCCAACTCTATGATCTATGAAATATCATTGTTTAGAGGGGCTATATCTAAAGACAGCCTAGCCATGATGATGTTCAACCTCTGGTAGGAGAGGAATGAGAAGAAGAGGAAGGAGGAGGAGGAGGAGGTTGTTACAAGGGGAACACGCTTAGGTTAACCTGACATATTCTGAACCTTGATTATGTACAAAAGGAAGAACACCCTTTAACCCTGTGGGATTTTAATCCTGAGAATCATGGGAGAAAACAAGCAGGAAAAGTAACTCAGTGGTAGAACACATGCTTTGCATGCAGAAGGCCCCAAGTTCAATCCCCGGCAACTCCAGGTAAGGCTGTGAAAACTCCTGCCTGAAACCCAGGACAGCTGCTGCCAGTCAGTGTTGACAATACTGAGCTAGATGGACCCATGGTCTGAGGCAGTTTCTTATATTCCTATGTACCAACCATCAGGAACAAGAAATGAGCTCCATTCAAGTCCAACAAAACAAGAATCCTCACAAGAAACAAAACCCACGTGCCAGAGCCTTTCTCTGTCTTTCCCCCACGCTTTGTACATGGGAATGTTACCTTGACCACCAAGAAGCGAGAAAGCAAGAAGAACCTGGGATTTAATGTGGTAAACTCATAGCGGTGCCAGCTATGGCATCCATGGTAGGACTACTTAGGGAGCATGTGCATGGTCCTAGGGGCATGGCTTGAAGGTGCATGACACAGGAACCTTGCTTGAACCTAAGAAGGTCTGGGTCTGGTCAGTATCTGGATGGGAGACCAGAATGCCACCTTGGCTTCCATCATGAAAGGAAGGTGGGATACACACATAATAACCAATTTTTTAAAAAATGGACAAATAAAATACATAAATGTACATGGAGTTTGGAAGAGAAGAAGTAAAAGGAGAGAAGCCAGACCCAGGGTGTCCCCACATTTTTGTTAAGCCTTAGGAACCCAAAATATTGTTAAATCAAAGTGACTTTCCTGCACAACAAGGAACTTCAGAAATAAATATCAATAACAAGAACAAATTAATACTGCTATTACCAACAGGAACAATAATAACCATTCACCACCAACAGAGTTTGCAGTACCAGCTAAGCAATTCAGGATTGCCCCCTTACTAGAAAATATTGTCCTGACCCAGTTTTTGAGACTAATTATTACACCTTGTATTTGGATAAACCAAATACAACAGGTTTAAATATAATAATAAATAATAAATTGTTTTATAAACAGACCAGGCATAATTCTGGTGAACAAGCCCTCCCTCTGCCAACACCTCTCATGCATAACAATGAAAAATTGAGAATGAAAATAAATTACAAAGCTCAAAATCTATCCTTGGAAATAAAGTGTGTCTGGAAACTCAACTTCCATATCAGCTGTGGAAATGGCTCCAAACAATCTGAAGCAGAACAGCAATATATGTGACATTGTTCCCATTACATACAATGCAAAAAGCTGTCATTCTCCAGACTTGCTATTTATTTATTTATACCCCGCCTTTTTTCCTGCAAGGAACCCAAGGCGGCTTACATAATCCTCCTCCTCCTCTCCATTTTATCCTCACAACAACCCTGTGAGGTAGGTTAGGCTGAAAGTCAGTGACTGGCCCAAAGTCACCCAGTGAGCTTCATGGCTGAGTGGGGACTAGAACCCGGATCTCCCGAGTCCCAGTCCAACACTTTCACCACTACGCCACACTGGCTCCCTAATGTCACTGGCTGGGGCATGCTGGGAGTTGTAGGCCAAAAACATCTGGGGACCCAAGGTTGGAGAACACTGCTCTACATTGTGGTCCTGCCAGCACACGGGTGGCTTTCAAATGGGAAGAAGAAATGAGAACGGTGTGTCATTCCAGTTTTCTCTCAGCTCTGTGTCGGCCTCCAACATGTAAAGAAATTGGAGAGAGCCAATGGTGAAAACCATGCGTTCATATATGCTCTACCTACTGTTTGTTTATTTTATTTTATATTGATATTTTAATATTGTGGTGGTGGTTTATGGCCAAGCAAATACATTTCCTTCCTTACTAATATATGTAGGGGTGTGTGTGTGCATGTGCATGTGCACACGCACATACATGCTAATAGTAAACTCAATTATCTCAGTGTCAACACAGCAGGCTCAGAAGAATCCAAAGTTTTGCTGAAGTGGGGAAAAAATGGTTTTAGGAAATATAACTCCAAGGGATGAGTGCCCTGCCCCCCCAACACCTCCCAATGAGGGTTGAACAGGTTCAGTGGACTAGGCACAGAATGTTGACTGACTGTTGGAGGCAGGAATTGAAAACTCTGTGTGTGTGTGTGTGTGTGTGTGTGTGTGTGTGTGAGTGTATTGGAGTATCCTGGAAAAGGGCATGGGTAGCTGCAACCCTGTATAGGAACACTCCATATGTTTTCCCCACCCAAACATCACTGAAAGCCAGCCAATTTCCTCAATCCTCACTAACCCAAACATAGATAGTTTTTTGGGTTTTTTTTTAAGCTCTTAAGGCATGATTGGAAAAGAAACTCCACAAATAAAAGAGACTTACGGTACTATTATATATGCCATACACTTGAGCAAAGCAGTTATCATGCTGGTAGGCACATGCAATCAGTGATTTAGAACAATTCTCTTGGCCAGGACTGGCATTTCCCGATAATGATATTGCCATAACAATAGCTGCATTAAAAAGCAAAGGAAACTACTCATTAACATTGCATTGGGAATCTTTTCTTTTTCACTTTTTAGCCTTTTATTATGTAAGAGTGATTAGACAGCAGATTGCTTTGGGCCTTTTTTCGTTGCCACTTTTCTTTTTTAATTACACCATCTCCTGATAGGGTTTCAAAAATATCAGCTATCAAGTCCTTTTCCGCAAGTCCATTTTTTTCTGCAGGAATAATAATAATAATAATTAGGTTGGTATAATTACATGACATCCTGTGCTAGCCTTACTTCTCACTCCCTTCAAAGATCTGGAACTGTGCAGATTAGCTGATGATCAAGGCAGCACTATATGTTAGTCTGGCAATTCTCCAGCTGAATGTATTCTCTTCCTGGGCATCCCCACATGAAGCCTCTAGTTGCCAGCCAGCCAGAGCCAGTATTAGGAGGTGGCCCACTAGGGCTGGAGCCCCAAATCTTTCATTTCAAGCCCTGAATTTCTGGAAGGCCATCTGCCCCACCACCCTGCTGTCCATGGGCACTTGCGGAAATAAAGGTACAGGGAGGGGCCATGATTATCTTTGTTGCATCCGATTCCCCCTGGATTAGTTGGCTTTTTGCCCACATGTGCTTCCCCTCCTGCTGCTCCCCTGGAATCTTTCTGCCTGAGGTTTCTTTCTCAAATCAAATGCCTTCCTCTCTCCTGTTCATACATCTCTTTTTACAAAGAAGGGTGTCCTTAGGAGACAGGGTCCTTTAAAGGCACACACAGAGAGAGACTTTAGGGAATATGTAAATTAGCATATGCAAATTCGTGCTTTTTTTTTTTTTTTTTTGCCCTGTGGGCTAAGCTCCAGTTCTTTTCAGTACCTAGCACTGCTCCAGCACCAGCTGAGGCAACTGATAGGCTAAGGATGCTATAGGCAGCCAACCAACATGAAAGGCTGTAGCCCAGTGGTAGAACACTTGCTTTGCATGCAGAAGATCCTAGTGTTAGGATCTGCTCGGCTGGGAAGCCCTGTAGCTCCCAGCTAGTCCGCATTAGCAAGCCTGGGAGCGCCTGGAGGTCTGGGGCTGAACCCTGCCAGTACTGCAGTGTAGGGTGGGCTGCCTTCTGAAATGTGGCCACCAGATGGAGCTGCAGCACTTCTCAACTGAGCAGATCCTGACACCTAGACTCAATCCCTAGTGTCGCCATGTAGGGTTGGGAAATCCTTGTGTCTGAAACCCTGGAGAGCCACTGCCAGTGTGTGTAGACCAGGGGTGCAGAACCTCAGGCCAGGGGTCCAAACCTGAGCCTCCTGGGTTCTCCAGTTGGCCATACCCTCTTCCCCTGGCCCCACTCACTTCCCCAGCCACTGATTGTTTGGCTGTTTCCTGGCTTTTGTGCATCCCCCCCCCCCATTCTAACAGGTGGAAATGCCTCTCCTAACGGTTAGTTACTGGCAGTAAGAGCTTTAAGCTAAAATATGAAGGCCCATGTTGACCACCCCTGGTCTAGGCCATTAGAGCTTTTCTACTATATTTATTTCAAATATTGATATCCTGCTTTCAGTACACCTTCCGTAGTTATTGAACAGAGTGCATGGGGGAGGGAATACACAAAACACAAGTTTTAATCTTATTCTGCAAAGGGTGAAACAAACTGCAGAGAGAACATAATGTTAAACACACTTTTACTCCCTTAAAATAATAATTTTAAACCTCCTAAAAGGCTTGTGCAACATGTTGTGAATCTCCCTCTGTCTCTGGTTCATTTTTTAAATCTATACTTCCACATGTTGGTATTGGTTTTCTGAAGAGCTATTTATTTTATCTGCAGAAACATGCTAGAAAAAGGCTGGGTGGGTGCCATCCACTGAATTTATGTCACCAAGCTGTTGTCTGAGGGGGGTGGCAGATAATGTCAGCATCCCTGCTCATAATTTTTTTTACCAGCGGTGCATCCCTGAGAGCCCCTGGTTCCACAGTTCCACTACCCCTTTGTCCCCAAGGGAATGTGGCCCTTGACAGAAAAAGGTTCCCCCAGCCTGAATTACCCGTATATACTCGACTTTAAGTCGGCCCTAACTTAAGTCGAGGCCCCTAATTTCACCCCCCAAAACTGGGAAAACTTATTGCCCCCAGTATAAGTCTAGGGTGGGAAATGTACGAGGGGAGACTCCCGCCGCCACCCCCAAACACCCCCCACCCCCGTACCTGCACCCACTGCCGCCGAAGCCCCGCCACTGCCAAAGCCCCCCCAGGACCCCCGCCACCACCCCCAGACACCCCCACGCCACCCCCAAACACCCCCACGCCACCCCAGACACCCCACCCACACCCCCGTACCTGCACCCGCCGCTGCCGAAGCCCCTCCCCCGCCGAAGCCGCGCCGCGCCGCAGCCCCCCAGACACCCTCATGCCACCCCCATGCCAATTACAAAATGGAAACAAGAGATACCATCCATTACAAAATGGAAACAAGAGATACCATCCATTAGATCAGTGGAGGGGAGTAGGAGGGGAAGAGAAAGGGGTGCAAGAAAGAGAGAGTGTGAGAGAAGGGATGGCCATGCCCTCTTTGGCTCTGGCCCCACCCACTGCCACCATGTGGGCCCCCAACAGATTATCCCCAACAGATTACCTCAAGCAGTGGTAAATGTTGAAGTGCAGGTGCTCAGCCGGGCAATCCCTGTAGCCATACTCCCAAAGTGAATCCAAAAATTTAGGCAGCTGTGTTGATCCACATCAACAAACCAGTTCACTTCTAGCAGCTTTCATCTCCATCAGGAACAGGTCTTTTGCAAAGCTAATGGGTCTTGATTACCCATTCAAAACCAAATTGCTGCAAAATACTTTGCATCACAATAGGGAATAATATATTGTTGTTGGGAAAATTCATTTCCCCCCAGCTACTGTGAAAATTGCAGCTAAGCTCAGAAGGAAGAGGAACAGGGAAGTCTGAGGGGGGTGGCAGATAATGTCAGCATCCCTGCTCATAATTTTTTTTACCAGCGGTGCATCCCTGAGAGCCCCTGGTTCCACAGTTCCACTACCCCTTTGTCCCCAAGGGAATGTGGCCCTTGACAGAAAAAGGTTCCCCCAGCCTGAATTACCCGTATATACTCGACTTTAAGTCGGCCCTAACTTAAGTCGAGGCCCCTAATTTCACCCCCCAAAACTGGGAAAACTTATTGGACCGTCCAATGAAGGACCGTCCGGCTCGTCCTTCCTCCCTTCCTCCCTTCCGCTCAAACAGCGCCCGGGCAAGCGGGGACGGCGTTAGATCCAGGGAAAGCAAACGCCGCCCCCCGCCGGAAGAAAAATAGAGAGAGAGGCGGGGGGGAAGGAAACTTCAGGCGCCCCCCTGGATCGCTCGCCTTTGGCCGGATCGCTCGCCTTGGTGCCGCGCAGACGGAAGGGAGGAAGGGAGGAAGGACGAGCCGGACGGTCCGTCCTTCCTCCCTTCCTCCCAAGCAGCGCCCGGGCAAGCGGGGAAGGCGTTAGATCCAGGGAAAGCAAACGCCGCCCCCCGCCGGAAGAAAAATAGAGAGAGAGGCAGGGGGGGGAAGGAAACTTCAGGCGCCCCCCTGGATCGCTCGCCTTTGGCCGGATCGCTCGCCTCGGCGCTGCGCAGACGGAGCCGCCGGTCCACCACGCGCCCTCTCCGCTGCGCTCCGCGAATCCACAAGAAATGGGGCTTCGGCGGCGGGAGCAGGTACGGTGATGGGGGGTGTCTGGGGGGTGTCTGGGGGTAGCGTGGGGGTGGCATGGGGGTGGCATGGGGGTGTCTGGGGGGGCTGCGGTGCGGCGCGGCTTCGACGGGGGAGGGGCTTCGGCGGCGGCGGGTGCAGGTACGGGGGTGGGGGTGGGGTGTCGGGGTGGCGGCAGGGGTCCTGGGGGGCCGCTGACCCACGTATAAGTCTAGGGGGCATTTTTCAGCACAAAAAATGTGCTGAAAAACTAGACTTAAAGTCGAGTATATACGTAGATATTTCTTGCTGATAGATGAGTTTTTAAGTTCATGTGTGAGGCTGGGATGTACATAAAACTTTTATCCACACCCTGACAGTTGAGGAAACACCTCTTGTTTAGGAACATGCAGGTGGACAAGGAAACACCAGCAACTTGCAAACATTTGCATCATAGAATGACATTAACCAAATCCTAAGCATGTTTACTTGGAATGTTGCTATTAGGGAATGTTGCTAATATTGCTGTAGTTATTTGTGAGGAGTATATAAAATGCAACGTATGGAAAGTAACTGCAACGTATGTTCTTTAATGCAGGATAGGTTTTTTTGCTTTTGTTTTGTTCTTTCGCAATATAGTCCTGAACATATCCGATGGGAGGCCTTGGAAAATTGCTAGTAAACTTGCCCCAGCCTGCTGAAATCTCTTTGTCCCACTTTGATGAAACCTGAAATGGCACCCTGAGTAAGTCTCACTGACTTTAATGGAAATTGCTTCCAAATGAGTGAGGTTTTGATGGTACCGTAAGGAACTGATTCAAACCCAATCGAGTATAACTCCATTTACCTGTTCCACTAAAGTACAAATGCAATTTATTGTTGATTTAGCTGCAGGACATTACGATACAGCAAAACCATTTAAAATATAATGACTTCCTAGTGGAGAGGAAATTTGAGCATGGACCTCCACGGGGCTTAAAAAGCATGTCAACATTTTAGCATTAACAGCTAAAACCCTTGCACAGTTTTTAACTGGAGATGGCGTGTGAGGCTTTGAGTGCTGTGTGTGTGTGTAAGAGAAAAATGCTTACTTTCCCTGCTACAAAAGATCGGTCCCATTTTGCATTGCACCCAGAACCCTTTGAGCTGGGACCAACTCAAAATGGAGGTCATACCCTACCCAGCCTTCCTTGACATTCCTCAAGCAAAAAATAGAGCCTTGCTTTGTGGAAAAAGAGGAGGTAAAGGGGGCAAGGAGGGGTCACCATCACACAGGAGAGGCACTGTGGGGCCTCTCTTGAAGTAGAAACAATGCTTGGACCACTATTTCCTGCTGGGGGTCATGAGGCACATAATGTTTAAACTGTAACCCACATGATCCCTGGCAGGAAACAATGCTCTGAAATAATTTCCAGCTAAGGAGATGACCCACAAGGGCTTCCTTGGTGGCAGTGAGCCCGCCTGCTGCTTCTTTCCTTCATCCCTTTCCCCACTGTTACGTTGGCCCTGTTTCGTACTTTATCAAGGGTAGTCCTTTGTGTTCTCTCAGGTGTTCTCTGTTTGGAGGGCAGGTAAGGGATAGATGAATCTTTCAAGCTGGATTTTGTTTGGGTTCTCATTTTTCTGCTTCAAAGTTCATTCCATCTCATTTCTGCATCAGATTGCAAATTGTTATTTTTAGTCTGCATGAAAAAAATTGTACAAAATCTTTTCATGCACATTTTTGGGAATGAATGCAATTTTTTTGCACACATTTTTGCAGCTGACGCTTCTTCCCAATGAATAAAGTGCTTTTGTCTGCATTAAAAAATATACACCTTTTTGTGCACACTTCTTCAGAGGTATGCATTTCTTGTGTGCTTATTCCTATTTGTGAACTGCACTGCAAACTTCAGAAAGTACAGAATCTACAGATTTTTTATGACTAGCTGCATTCTGGTGAGTGTTCAAGTCCTAGAAGTATGAATTTGATATTTGCCAAGTGAATGCGCATTTCTCACCCATTCCTAGTCCAAGTTTGGATTAAAGATCAAGTACCCTAAGAAGGGAGCACAGCTGGGGCCTGAAGATGCTCATCAACAGTAAGCACCTCAACAACAGGCTGAGCAGATCACCTGGTCACAGTTTTGCCCACTGCAGTGAGATGTATTGTATTTCTATTTAAATTATACAAATATTTTTAAATTTCCAGCTGTCTCAGACTGGCAACACCCTGTTCTATGCATTGAAGGGAAAACAGGCAAAATAGTTTATTTCCTTCCTGTGGACATTTCCATCATTGCTTGTATTTGGTGGTCTAGTTCTATTGGATGAGTTTCAGTTTGGGATTTGCTGATCCTGAGAAGTCCGGCTTGTTTGAGCTTGATGCATTTCCTTCCCACTTCCAAATCGGGAGGTAACCGCTTGGCTCGGGGGGGTGTAGCGAGCCGAAACCGCCCCCACTCATGCCCCCTGAGACTCGCAGGCCTTACCGCGACTGGGGGCCCGCTCGCCTCTCCACGATGAGCCGCTGCGCCCACCACGCTGTGGTCCAGTCGCACCATTTCCAGCTGGACGGAAGTGATGCAATGCGGCGATGGGACCCCGCGCTGGCGCACCGGGCCCCCGCGCTGCGTCTTTTCCATAGAAACCAGGGCAACAGGGCTTAAAACAGCCATTTTAAGCCAGGTTTTTTTCTGTGGACTTCCATCTGTATGATGGACCACAGGTTGCTCATTTTAGGAAAATGGCAAGGAAATTTGTGCAAATGACACCATTTATGCCATATAACTTTACATAAATTGGGGTATTTTGCATGTTTTCCGCAAATCAGCACCCGAAAAGCACATGGATCTCGTGTGATTTGCATAAAATAGGCCAATTTGCACAAATGGCACTAGATCCACTTGCTTTCCGGTGCTGATGTGGGCAAAACATGCAAAATACCATGATTTAGGCAATTTGTGTAAAGTTACACAAATTACGTAAAGTTATGCAAATTGCACAAATAGTGTCATTTGTGCAAATTTCCTTTGCATTTTTAAAAAATGCAGAAACTGCCGCCCATCTTAGAGATGAATGTCCATGAGCTGGCTCGACTCACATCATAGCGAGTTGGCGCCAGTGCAGCGCTGGCAAACCAGAATCCGGGGGGCTATATTGTGAAATCTGTCAGATTTTCACCCTCCCCATAGGATTCCTCATACATCCCGAGTTTCAGGTGTTGAGGCCTGAGGATTTGGACAAGGTGTTTGGATGGCTTGACCCTTGCCCATCTTGGCTTGTTACATCTAAGAGGATGGTTGGGTCCAGGAGGTGATAAATCCCTCCTTGAGAGTGGGAGTGGTACCAGCCTTTTTGATAGAGGCAGTAATCAGGCGGCTCCTAAAGAAACCTAACCTAGACCAATAAGTGGAAGACAACTATAGGCCAGTTGCTAACATCTCCTGTCCTCCTTTGGCAAGATGCTGGAGCAAATACTTGCTGATCAGGTATTCTTGGATGAAGCTGATTTTCTAGCTCCATTTCCATCTGGCTTTAGACTCCTTTAAGACTCCTAAAAATCCTGTTTTCAGAGTGAAAGTGTTGAACTGTGAAAATCAATGCAGCACTAGTGGGATATGTTCCCAAGTGGTATCATAACCTCAGTAAAGTCAGTAGATTTCAGGAACTATGCAAATGGTGAGCTGATTCACTAATACAGCATGGCTATCAGCATCCTTGATAGTTTCATCATTTCACTTCAGATTCTGAATGCTCTAAACCTGTAGGGGGGGAAAACACCCTGGTGTCCTGGTGTTAGCAATCAAATACAGAGGAAAACAACATTATAACAAAAGAAGCAAGCTGCTGAAATGAGTACTTAGTATTTTAAATAGAGTTAAAACCTGATAGCACAGGAATGGCATTGAAGCTGTTTTGCTAGTTGAGTTCCACTATGCATATCAACCATTTGTGATGAATAAACTCATTGATTCATATTCTTTCTCCCTCCCTCTCTCTCTCACACACTTTTCTTGGCGTGAAAGAAAATTGCATCTTTGAGTTCTCCTATTGGAACTGAGATTTTTCTGTTCACAAATCAAAGACTCTGTGGGAGGAAGAAAAGAATCAGATCCCCATATCCCAAGCACTTTTTAGTCTCTCAAATATTGTGGGTTGTATCCAATGTTAGTCCTACTTAGAAAAGAAGGGAATGTAGGTTAGTCATGCCTAACTTAAGTCCCATTCATTTTGATGGATCTACTCTAAGTAGGATTCATAGAGATGTAAAATTTCCAGAAATTTTGAAGCCATGGGGGGGGAGGGTTGATTTTTTTTGGGGGGGGAATGGGGCGGGATTAAAAAATAAACAATACTCTTTACAGATCTAAAGCCACTTTGTTGTTTTAGGACAGCCTTCCCCAATCTGGTACCCTCTAGATATTTTGGACTTTAGTTCCCATCAGCCTCCAGCAGTGTGGCCAACGGTCAGGAATCTGGTCATTGTAGCCCAAAACATCTGGAGGGTACCAGGTTGGGGAAGGCTGCTTTAGAAACATAAAGCAACTTTTATGTTCCTGAAAAGTTATATTATGTATAACTTGGTTTGCACATATCATTATCATAATTTTTTTTTAAAAAACTTTAAAAAGTAAACTCACAGCACAATCCTATGGCTGCTACACAGCATCTAGACAGCCATCGGATTTTTCGGAGTCCTAGTGTAGGATTTGGGCCCACTCTTCCTGCAGCGGAGGACCTGGGAACAGATTCTGAGGAAGAGGGGGAGGAGGTGGAGTTGGAATGGGGGAGAGGCACCTGGATCTCCAAGGCCATGAGCTTTGGAGATAGACTCTACAGCAGTGTTCTCCAACCTTGGGTCCCCAGATGTTTTTGGCCTACAACTCCCAGCATGCCCCAGCCAGTGTAGCTGGCTGGGGCATGCTGGGAGTTGTAGGCCAAAAACATCTGGGGACCCAAGGTTGGAGAACACTGCTCTACAGGCAGGGAGGAACAATCGGTGTCAAATTCCGTGGGAAAGCAGTCCGAGCTCTCTGATCGGGAGGAAGGTGAATCAAGCATCACTAACCCCCGGGTCAGACTTCGGCTAAGGAGGAGGGAACAGTTGACAAGTATCAGGCACTCTAAGAGATTGGCTCTTAAGAATAAGGACCCGCCATAGGGCGTAGTTTGAGTCTGGAAAGGAGGAGAGGTCCCCAGTTTGGAATCAGCTGCTCAGCAATAGGGCAATCTTCCTTCATGGCTATTATTCTAACTAAGCTTGTCGGATGACTCTGCTAATCACTTCTTTCTTTGTAATTCAAAGCCAGTTTGCTAGGCTGGCCTCTGTACTAATAAAGCTTTTCTGTTAGGAGCCTGTGTGTGGATTCCTCTTGGAAGGCGGAGGGGGAGTGCGGCCTCTGACCACCCAGCTCTGACTTCAGAAACTCATTCGGTCAGAGCACCTTCCCGGCCGCACCCTGCAGCTGGCGTGGAAAGAACCACACTGGCTGCTTCTCTGAGGTCGCAAATGCAACCTCGGAAAAGGGGTTTTGTGGGCCTTTCGGGGGGCGGGGATGGGAGGAGACAGGCACTGCCACTATTCTGGTGGTGCCTCAGCCTCCTTCCCTCCCCCTCCAAAGCTCTGCACTTAGACAACTAAAATTGGCCATCTAAGTGCTTTACCGGGTGGGGAAAATGTGGAAGTGACCTTCGCCTCCATGCTCCTCTCGTCCCGCATAGGATGCCTGTAATCCTCCAAGTTTGGAGGGCTACAGGCATCCAGACTGGACTGTGCGCTCAGTAAATTTGTAATTATTGTCCGGATATACTATACTTTTAAATTCAATATATCCAACATTATAATTTTATGAGCAAACCAAGTTATACATAACATATTTTAGGTTCCAAGTTATGCATAACGTATTTTAGGTCTGACCAGAGGGAACTTCAGCAAGTTGTCCCTGAAATATCTGAATCATCCTAGAAGCCAGAAGAAGCAGAAAGAATTGGAGGCAGAGGAAGACTGGTGTACAACATCTGTTCCTATCTATAAGAAAGTTTAGGGAAATTCCTAAACCTCTTCCTGTTTGTGGGGTGGATCTTAGGGAAATCTGATCTGAAGGAAATGGTATTGAGCTGGAAAAGGTATTTTATTTAGCTCTGGGAAATGCTCCTCTTAGGAATGGTAAGCAACCATATTTAATTTAAGAACCTTTAAGCGATCTCAACCTATTATTTGAAGTGTGACATTTAATTCGGTTTTGTAAATATTTTTTTGTTAATCTTATTTTTTGTTCATTTTGAAAGGTTGTCTCTAGTAGTAGTGTCAGTCCCATGCCTCCTCCATAGGAACCAGGCTACTGAGTTTCTTTTAGGTAGAGAGGGTTTATTCTAGTGGCAGCAGTTAAAGGATTTTATACCTGAGACAGCATTCCCTACTGGTGAGGTCTAATTGAGAACTTTATTAAAAACTGTGGCAGTGAGTTCTATAGACCCAAGCCTCAAAGTTAATTTGAAAAAAAAAAGATAGATAGGTGGTATAACCCACATGCTGTTGCATCTCATCTGGTGACAATGGCAGGATAACCTACAGTGTTGTTGGTTTTTTCCATGTGGGTTTTAGATTAGAATTACAGTAATACCTCGGATTACAAGTAACTCGGTATACGATCTTCTCGTAAAACGAGCAAAATTTTATCATTTGTTTCGATTTGGAGGACGAGCGTGTCTCGGAACACGAGCCACACACTGTGCCCCAGACTAGCACTTAAAGTGCCAGCTCCCCGGCTTTGCCTAGCTGGGAGGGAGCCCCATGGAGGCAAGGCGCAGCCGCTCACTCTGTGGGCACCTCACGCTGCTGCGCCGGCTCCCTGCCTGGGAGCCCCGTGGAAGTGAGGCCGCTCGCTGTGCGGGCGCCTTGCGCCCCTGCGGCGGCGCCTTGCACCGCTGCGCTGGCTCCCTGCCCGGGAGCCAGCAAAGCACCCCATGGAGATGAGGCGAGGGAGCCGCGTCGCTCGCTCTGTGTGCGCCTCGCACTGCTGCTTTGCCTGCTTCCTGCCTGGGAGTCGGCAAAGCGGCAGCGCAAGGCACACACAGAGCGAGAGGCCGCGCCACACCTCCATTGGGCTCCCTGTCAGGGAGCAGCAAGGGACGCGACGGGACCGGCGATAGCAGCGCGGGCGGCTCGCCGAGGAGGCGAACCGCCCCTGGAAGAGGCAGGGAGCAGTGGGAACGCCTCCACGCAGTTCCCTGGCAAAGCTCCACGCAGCTCCCTGGCGAGCAAAGCGGCAGCGCGAGGGTCCCGTCGCGTCACTTCTGGGGCAGCAAGGGACGCGACGGGACCAGCGATGGCAGCGCGGGCAGCTCGCCGAGGAGGCGAACCGCCCCTGGAATAGGTAGGGAGCAGCGGGAATGCCTCCATGCAGCTCCCTGGCAGGGAGCTGGCAAAGTGCTTTGCCGGCTCCCTGGCACAGAGGCGCGGCCACTCGCGCTGCGGGCACCTTGCGCGCTGCCATGCCGCTTCCCTGCCCGGGAGCCGGCATGGCAGCGCGCAAGGCACCTGCAGAGCGAGTGGCTGTGCCGTGCCTGCCCTCCACGCACCATTTAATCACTGCTTTGCAGGCTCCCTCCATGGGGCTCCCTGCCAGGGAAGCAGCAAAGCAGTGAGTAAATGGTTGTGGAACGAATCATCTGAGTTCCCATTATTTCTAATGGGAAAACTCGCTTTGATATGCGAGTGTTTTGGATTACAAGAATGGTTCTGGAACGAATTATGCTCGTAATCCAAGGTATTACTGTACATGAATTGACTGCTATAGCATATAACCAGAGCAAGCCCAGAAACACAAGACTCTGTAGAACAAAACCCAAATGGTCAAGGATGCACATTTTCTTCCATATTATGATATGGTGACTCTACTCACATGTTGGGAAACTGAGCATGACTTGGAGCATCTCTAAATGTCTATCAGTAAAAGATACATTAGATCATAACTATGCTGGGAATCTTTCAGAGCGGATTAAAAAAAACACATTTTTCTTTATGCCTTCATTATTTCCAGCCAGTTTACATCTCTAGTCCTTCTATAAAAATCTTATTATATAGTTTTTAAAAAATATATAAACCCCTTGTCTTAACTTGTAAAAGAAAATATGTCAAAATCCAAAGCTGTTCAATTTTTCCAGAAAAAAAACAAAAAACGGTCATTTTTTGTACTTATGGTAGTTTATGATTTGCTTGCTTTAATCCAGTGGGTTGCAATCCCAAATGCTTGGAAAAGTGGAGAACTGTGACAGTAAGATATTGCTGAGAAGAACTTGGAAAACAGGGACACAGTCCAGGCAGGAGGGATTAGCAGGTTATATTCTTACCCTTTTGCTCTTCTGGTTTTGGTGTGTGTGTTGTAACCATTGAGATGTTAAAACCTTTTTACCGTAATAATAATCCTTTTTCAGTAAAGTTTTAAAAATTTGTTGTTTAAACTTTATGGTCTCTTTTCTTATTTGTTTACCTACCCCACACCTAAAAGCCAAGCCCCATACCACATAAAGGTATTAACAAGATAGCAGAGGGTTTTAAGGTTGTTCAGAGGAGGCAGTCGGGGAAATAAAGAATTCTACCTGGTGGCAGTGGAAGGGTCATAGGATGGGAAGAGCAGATCGGAGTGGGGCACTCTATTTGGCCTGGTCTCCCTTTCATATGTGGACCATGGCATAGTTGGCCCCGGCCGTGACACCCTCAGAGCACCCGCTCACGCCCTATATTATTTCAGGCAGGGAGGAGAGGCCTGTCCTTTTTGCTCTTTGTTCCAGAGTGAGAAGCCTAGGTAATCACTGGCCTTGAGAACAGGTGTCAGAGATGGCAACACCAGTCCCACCCCCTTCTCCAGTGACGCTGCCTGCCTGGAGCTGGTGGCTCCCTATTATAAGTTTCTGGCAGGCACCACCTGGAGCAGGAAAAGGTGCCCAGCCTTCCACTGTATCAGGCAACCAGTGAGAAATTGCCAGGGGAACTTGAAACAGATTGTGGGGACTGGGTGGAACTCCGCAAACCATTTTGGGAAGTTGGTGACAGCAGTAGCCACCCACGGAACAGACAGCAGTGGGGAAAAGCATCTGCCAGTTAGTGTTGGCTCTTTAAGCTATTCCTGGAAGATCTGAGAGCTGCTGCTGCTACCACAGACACACAGACACAAAATGCAGTGAAAACACTGGAGCAGCCCCTGATAAATTCCTTCTACATCCCTCCCACAAGCACTGTAATTGGAAGTAGAAAAAGGAAGCCCTGTTAAAGTTCGTCCCCAGTTGAAATCAAGAGCTGTCAGAATGCTATATGTCTCCTCCCTCTCCCCACCCTGGTGGTTTCCTCATATGGAGAGCTTGGGTGGGGGGAAATATATCATTTTTGCAGATATGCATTTTTGATGCAGGTGCCTCCCCCCCCTTCCAACTCCCCCTCCTCCCCCTCTTCCTCAGAATCTGTTCCCAGGTCCTCCGCTGCAGGAAGAGTGGACCCAAATCCTACACTAGGACTCCGAAAAATCCGATGGCTGTCTAGATGCTGTGTAGCAGCCATAGGATTGTGCTGTGAGTTTACTTTTTAAAGTTTTTTTTTTTAAAAATAATGATTTTTGTCTCCCTCCAAATCCCCAAATCAGTCCCGAAGCTTCAGGAGGAGCCAGATTCAGTTTTGCCAGATGCAGAGGACAGCTGCTACAGTTTGGACAAGTCCTGAATCTCTCCAAAGTGGCCTGAATTGGTTCAGGATTTGGCATTCATTTGAAGTGAATGTGCACCATTAAGGAACACTAACACTCTTTCATCAGGTCCCAGGCTCTTTATCAGCCATCATGTTAACAAAACCATAATGACAGACCTATTCATAATAATCCCATCAGCAAAGCCATGGGAGTATAATAAGCTTAAATTCTATCTTGGAATGAAAATGTAGCATTTTAAGATACTTGAACAAAACACTGTTCTCTTACCAATAAAATCAGAAACAGCCTCTCTTTTTGAAGCAAATTAAGTCAGATGCAAGGAGAAAAAATTCCTACATCTGCCCATTAATTAAGGAAAAGATAAAAAACAAATTGAGATAATTTGTTATTTTGCAGTTAGATACTTCATCCTAAACATATGACCAAGTTACATTTGCTCATTACATTTTCTCCCTTCATTATCACTTGGTTAGTTTATGTGAAAGAGCAAATATTTTTTCCATGAACAATTACTGCTTTCTGTTTGGGAAAGGTACTTTTTCTGCAGGGTAGATTCTCTTTTTATGTATCGCTAGGGAAATTCATGCCATTTTAAGTGGAGGGGACTGCATACTCCAGGGACACCCAGGGGACACTGTGCACACACAGCCTAGTTCCTCTCCTGATATTTCCTTAAAATCTTGTCTTTATTCAGTACTATCACATCTCTTGATACCCTGAACATTATGAGGTCCTATTAGGGAGGATAATAGCCACAGGATAAAGCAGAGGTAGGCAACCTGGTGACCTCCAGTTGTTTTGGATAACTCCTATAATCCCTGACTACTGATCATGATGGTTGGGGCTTATGGGAGTTATAGTCCAAAACATCTGGAGGTTGCCTACATCTGGCTTGATACCTAGAGCAGGGATGGGGAACCTTGTGTGGTTCTCCATCTGGCCCAGCAGCTTCTTTCCCTGGCCTCACCCTCTCTGCCACCAGCTGATCACAGATAAGTGTTTCCCCCTGCTTAGCACTGAAAGGGCTCATTATCTTAGTGCTTAGCAGGAGAAAGCACACATCTTCTATCATCTGCTGATTGGAGATAAGAGCTTTTCCCTGCAAGGCATAGGGGCAGGGCAGGAAGCTGCCGAGTGGTGCAGTCCTGCTTCCTGCAGAGGCTTGCTCTGCTTACTTCTCAGTAGTCATGCAGAGGTTTGCCCTCCTTACATGTGGGTAGACATGATGCTCATGCTTACTTCTGAGTAGAAAAGCTATTAGAAAGTGCTGCTAAGTGATTCAGTCCAGCTTCCTTCTGAGCCTTGTCCTGCAGATGAGTAGACATACTTCCTACTATAAAATGCTGACAATGGATTTTATTTTATTTTTACACAAGGGTTTGGATTTTTCAGTCCCACCCACTTTTACCTGTGGCCCCACCCACCACTGGAATGTGACCTCCCCCCCCAAGAACTTGTACAAAAAGGAGTCTAGCCCTTGGGCCAAAAAAGTTCCTCTCCCCTTGTCTAGAGCCAAATGCCATCTCTAACTGGGATGGGGAACTCAGCTAAGAATGAATTTTCTCCAACAACTTAATTTAAATCTCAGTCCAGAAGACTCCTAATGGGGTGCCCAAGACACATCCATCATAAGAGATCCCAAAGACACTAAGGCTTCAAAGAGATTCAGACATCAAAGGATGCAACAGATGTCAACTGCAGTTTTAGAAGGTTGGTTCATGGAAATACCCTATGATTCTCAATTCTGCCCTTGTGACAACAGTTCTGTGGAACATATGCCACATTATTTGTTTTATTGCCCTATTCCTTCCTTAGATTTAGATTCAGCTCTTGAGGGGAGAGCTAATCAGCCTTAATGGCAGAAAACTGACTTTTTGCTGGCTTCTTATAATAGAGTCACCCTTGGCAGTGGCAAGTTTTCAAAGCTTGAGCCAATTTTCTACATTCTCAGTAGTATGACAAATAAATTGGATCGTTTATCATTGTTGAGACTATTTTGCTTTGTGTAATTAATATTTTTATTTTTGTTTGTTTGTTTGCTTTCTTTTGTGATTTATAGCTGTAATAATAATGACTATTCAAGAATCACTCACCCAAAAAGGCAACATGGATACAGTGCCGGCTCCAGGTTTTGGATGGCCTTGGTCAAGACACCCTCAATGGGCACCCTCCCTCAGTGTGTCTACCTTCTCACTGTCATTGTCACCAGCTGCTCTTGCTCCTCACCCTCTTTCTAATCATTGCTACCACTTGTTTGCTTGAAAGGCAGAGCAAGGGAGCATGTAGGCAGTGGCATCTGCTGCTCTTCCTTCTCACCGCCACCATTGTTTGGGCTAGAGCAGCAGGCAGGTGAGCAAGCAGGTTGCAGTGATGAAGAGGAGGAGCATGCCCAGAGAGTTGTTGTCAATGGCCCCCTGTTGGGTGTGGGCCCTTGGCCTATGCCCGAGTCTATGCCTACCCTTGGTGCCAGCCATGTATGGATTTGGTGTGTGTGTTGTAATAATTGAGATGTTAAAACCTTTTTACCGTAATAATAATCCTTTTTCAGTAAAGTTTTAAAAATTTGTTGTTTAAACTTTATGGTCTCTTTTCTTATTTGTTTACCTACCCCACACCTAAAAGCCAAGCCCCACACCACATAAAGGTATTAACAAGATAGCAGAGGGTTTTAAGGTTGTTCAGAGGAGGCAGTCGGGGAAATAAAGAATTCTACCTGGTGGCAGTGGAAGGGTCATAGGATGGGAAGAGCAGATCGGAGTGGGGCACTCTATTTGGCCTGGTCTCCCTTTCATATGTGGACCATGGCATAGTTGGCCCCGGCCACAGTGGGACTGCATGTTTAACCTCACTCCTGAGGTCATGCAGCTCCTCCAGGTGAGGGCAAAATGTGGAGGACAAACGTTTGCCAAGAGGAACCTGCTGTAAGTGTGCAGGCTGCCCGCACAATCTAGAACCCTGTAAAACCAGGCTTCTAAATTGCAGAGGGAGCCTCCATGGATCCAAAAGTCCCACCCTGCTGAAGTTCACTCTCAACACATGAGGGGCAGGAAAGAGCCACACAACCTCAGGGCTGTTGCTAAATGTGTGGTCCCACAGCCCTGCTGTATCTGTGTTGCCTCTTCAGGTGAGGACCCTGAATAGGGCTGAAACCCATGCACTCGAGTCAGCAGGGTGATAAAGAAACTCTTCTCTAATGGGATCATTAAAAAAAAAAACATGCACAAAAAACCCTGAACTTGTTAAAAAGAAGAAGAAGTACAATTTATTAGAGTTGCAAAAAATATAAAAGAACTAATGAAGGAACATGCTGTCATTATTCCAACAAAAAAACGACTCCCCCCTCCCTCCCCGAGGCTGGTATGGAAGGGACCACAAATGCACTCTTCCTTTTTTTTAACCTGTCAAGTGATAAAAATAATGATAAAAGTAAGACAGGGAAACGTTGGGGTTTTGACATCTGTGAGGCTTCTCTGATCACCAGCAGGCTTTCTTCCTTCCTGTGAAGACTGCAGCTTGGAAAACAAACCTTTCTCTATGTGAAAATCTAACTGAGGAATGCAGTTCCAACTCACAAAGGAAAATGTCTTTTGTGTCTAGCCTTCACTGTGGTTGCTCTTTCCCTGAAAGATGTGGAGGAAAGCAAAGTTCACATGGCTTACCAATGGGGGACATGTGACATCCGAAAAAGATTTCCTTGTTATAGCCTCAGTAGCTTTGCATGAATGCAAACCAATTAATCTTATAAAACATAATGTTCCATATCTTTAGGGACCACCTGGCTGGACATTCATGGCCAAGGCTAGTCTTGTGCAGAACACTCACAGTAGAACGGGACTGAGATGTATTGCACATGATCTTTATTTATTTATTTATTTATTTATTTATACCCCGCCTTTTTTCCTGCAAGGAACACAAGGCAGCTTACATAATCCTCCTCCTCCTCCTCTCCATTTTATCCTCACAACAACCCTGTGAGGTAGGTTAGGCTGAGAGTCAGTGACTGGCCCAAAGTCACCCAGTGAGTTTCATGGCTGAGCGGGGAATAGAACCCGGATCTCCCGAGTCCCAGCCCAACACTCTCACCACTACTCCACACTGGCTCTCCCCTGATCTTAGATATATGTTCATAAACTTTGGAAAGGGAACATATCTCATTTTGTCAGTAAGCTCTGGTTACAATAGACATAGGATCAAACTACACATTATGTTAAATATGTAGCATGTTGCTCAGTCTGTTGTGGGTTTTTAAAACTCAAATATAAGCATGGGGCCTTGATCCATATGAGGAATGCAGGGCAGAATCCTTCCTCCCCAGCCAGAACACCCCCCACCTCAATTCCTGCTTCCTGTAAAGCAGTTAGTGCTAGTAAAAAAGATCCAATTGACACCAGTTGATTTCTTTTTGTTGTTGTTGTTCCTGTTGCTAAGTGCCATGTGGGAGAATGATTCAGCAGGGTCAAGGCTGGGGAGGTAAAGATTAAACTTTCTCTTCTAGTGCATTGTAGTCCCAATCCATTCCATTCCAGCTGATCATTAGAAGAACTACTACTTAACTTCAGGAATTGGTGCCTGAGGTTTTTTCCTCCACTTTCCTCCCCATTCCATTTTTCCCCCCTTTTAGGTCACGACATTTTGACTGTAAGCCTATGGGCAGCTGTGGTTAGAAAGTTTGTCTCTTTGATAAATAAGTGGAAAGAATCCAGTGAACGTTACTAAATATGAGTAGAAATGCTTAATATTGTTTAATTAGAAGAATTAATACCTGTGTTGATGGTTAAAATGATGTTTTGTGAACTTGTGAGGTTGATGAACAAGAAGAATAATATTTGACAAGAGAAAAAAAAGAGAAATATCTTTGTAACTATAGAGTAGAGTATTTAATGTTAGTTATACTTTGTTTTGGGAAAAAAACCAGAAGTTCATTTTAGTTTAGTTTTTGTTGTGTTTTTGTGTTGTTTTGTCTGTCTTTTACTCTATGTTTTTTAAAATAATTTTTTTAATGAAAAAAAGCCCGTGGGCAGGGAATATTCTGTTTTTATTGATCATTTTTAAGCTACCGTAGGAGCCTTTTTGACTGAACAGTGGGGTAAAAATTCTTTAAATATACAGTAAAGAAATGCTATGACTGTTAGTGTGGAGGAGGAAAGGGATAATCTAAGCAAATTAGTATTTATTTGTGGAAGAAAACATTTCCCCTAACTTTTAAAAAACCGTTCTTAGTCACCTTACATGTGTCTGACACTAATAATTCATAAATACTGAAATACACATGAACCTGCCTTCCCCGAGCTTGGTCATGCTGGCTGGGGATGATGGAAGTTGCAGTCTGACACCTTTGGAGGGTACAAACTTGGGGAAGGCTGGAATATTCTAAATAAATATAAATAAAGAACAAAGAAATCCCTGAGTTTTGGGCAACTGCACCTACCAAGGCAGACAGACTATAACTCTCCCCATGGACCCGTGATATTTGAGTGAATTGTACAGACACATGGATGGGCCCAGGCACATGGGTATTTCTCACCAAATTAGCACCCTCCTTCCCAGGCCTTGGCTGAATTGACTGACGGAGTGTCTGAGAAAGTTCCCATTCTGGTCTGCCTCTGTGACTTTACACAGTGCTGCTCAGTACCACTCTTTCTGACTCAGGGGCAGATCTTGGCATATTTGAATGGGCAAATGTGGAGTGGCACATGGCAGCTTCCTGGCTCAACCAGTACACCCTCCCATTCCCACCCAGAGCATAACTCCCCTCACTCATATGATTGCAGCAGCATTTCATGCAGTGATACAAACAACATTGTTAATGAACACATCAAGATGTGAAGGCTTGGGAGAAAAACCAGGAAAAAACTGGTGGAAAAAACACATCCTCCCCCATTCTCCAAATCCCTGAAAAAAGCCTGGATTTTTGCCCTCATTTCCACCCCATTTTTACCCCCCTTTTTTCTGGTGTCCCCCCTCCCTGCCCAGGCCTTTATATCTCCATTAATAAATTAAGGCTGACAACTCCCAGTCATTCATATTCATAGTGTGCCTTCTAGACAGTTTTAGGTCAGTTTTATCACCTGTATAGGAACAACAAATGATTGGAATGAGCCTGGCTGTTGGTTCTTCTGCTAAATATGGCTGTCCTCTGCTATGACTTGCTGTCAGCACCCCGCCCAGCTCATTCCACTCACATGCAAAAATAAAAGCAGCTTCCACATAAAATAAGAAATGTTTTCCAAGAAATAGACTATAACGATGACTTGGAAGCTTTGCTTTCAGTAACTATCCAGGGACCTGTAAAAGGGGGTTGGCTAGTAATACTAATGGTTTCTTAAAGGTCAAATCAAACTATGGCAAAGCTCTGAAGAGACATCAACTGAAGGTCAGTTATTTCAGACACACTTGATATATGCTGGTACCTTTTGTTATTTAAAGAAGAGGAATTTGGAGATGGCCAAGGTGCAGAAGGCCATTTAAAACAAAAACAAGCCAACCAAGAAACTAGCCTGATTTTGTACTTGGATTTCCATTTCAGTAGTTGGATATGGTTGTCACCCAAATTGAAGACAAATAGTTGGTAGAATAATATTGGAGAAATTCTGTTATTGCATGTAATAAGACCTCTCTTGCAAATAATGAAAGGTTTCTTGTCCTATTTGATTCTATGAAGCTGTGCACAACTTTGAGTTCACAACCTCACTGAAAGAAGAGTGTTTGTGAAATGTAAATTCTTCTGGTTTGAACTGTAAATTATTTTGTCATTTACAAATGGTACAGGACTGTTCCAACAGAGTATTTTCCATTTCTTGGTAGGCTGGATACTAACCAGTATTGAAAAAGAAACGGTTGCTTTGTCTACAGTTTTAGAACACTAATACCCAGGACCAGCAGAAGACATTTTGCTACCTGAGGTTAAGGACATGATGGTGCCCCCACCCATTCAAGCAACAGAAGCCGACTGGACTGGCATTGAAATCTTATTTCAACACTGGTGATGGAACAGCATCCTCCACCTCACCTGAAGGCAGTGGACAACCTTGGAGAGGTGCAAGGCAGGTTGATTAGAACACACAGTGCTGTCCTCCAGCAGAGGGGATCAACCAGGGGTCTGCCAACACTGGTCCACACCACCCAGCACTTGCCACCTGAGGTGACTGCCTCAGTCTCCCTAATAGTAGGGCTGGTGCTGCTGACACCTGCAATATACTTTTGTTTTGATGACCTAAATAATTGAAATGGACAGGATAATCAGATGTCCACGCTCATAAATAAGACTGAACCAATGTAGGGCTATATCAAGTAGGGGGTGTTGTGGTGGAGGGGAATGAATAGAAGTAATTTGGGGATGATAATGATTTGGTGAATGAGATCCAATTATAAGTGACATAGTGATAATTGAAGTGATGGTAAATTTTACTGCATGCAGATTTCCATGACTGATACCGGTACATGTACCCCGGTGCTACATCAACCTTTGCTGTAGCTTTCTTCATTGCATCCCAAAAATCATCCCTTGCTCAAAGGCCTGGCTTCAATCATCCATGCTCTAGTGCAGGGATAGGTAACATCCAGACGTTGTTGGACTGCAACTCCCAACATCCCTCACCATGAGCTATGCTGGCTGGGGCTGATGGGAGCTTCACTCCAACAACATCTGGAGCACTACAGGTGTTCCACCCATTAATCATTAATATTAAATTACTCTGCTATTTTAATTGTTATGTTTTTGTGTTTTGTTATTTCATTGTTGTTTTGTTTTTGTTTGTTTTTTATGATTGTTAACCACCCTGAAGGCATCTGCCTGTTGGGTGGTATACAAATCTAACAAACAAATATGTAAGTATTTATTTACTTCATATGGGCAGTTGGCCTTGGGACAGTTTACAAGCATAAAGCCCCCCAAACAACAATAAAATAACAACCAAAACAATAAATAAAACAATAGAAATATCAAAATATTGAAACATTAAAAGTATTAAAAGTATTAAACAGCAAGCACTCAATAACCAGAGCAACAGATTAAAGATTAAATGCCTGCTGGGAGATGAATGTCTTAACTTGACATTTAAAAATATACAGTGAAGATCAGGACCGGTGCAGGGCAGTTTGGCGCCCTAGGCTAAATTATATTTAGCGCCCCCCTCTCGTGCCGTGGGGGGGGGGCTCCGGAAAGCAGCCCTGCTCTGCAACCTCCCGCCGCCGCCACCACAGACCCCCCCCGCACGCTGCCGCTGCTGCCCCCCACCTACCTTCCCACGCCTCCTCCGAAAAGGGACCCCCGCGCTCTGTTTTTGGCCGGGGGAAACCAGAGCAACAGGGCTGTTTAAGCCCTGTTGCCCTGGTTCCTCCCGCCAAAACAGAGCGCGGGCGGGGCTCCGGAAACAGCGCGGAGAAGGTAGGTGTCGGGGGGGAGGCGGCGCGGAGGCGAAGCGAGGCGAGGCGAGGGGGAGGCGGCACGGGGGGGAGGCGAGGCGAGGGGGGAGGCGGCGCGCAGGCGAGGCAAGGTGGGGGGGAGGCGCCCAGGCTCGGCCCCACCACTACTCCGGGCGCAATCCCCCGCACTGACCTGGCTTTCTCGGTGAGGCGGGCAGGCGGGCAAGGCAGGAGCGCGCCGGCAGCGAAGAGGAGCGCAGCGTTCTGCGCCCTCTTCCGCTACGCGCCCTAGGCAACAGCCTAGTTGGCCTAGCGGTAGCGCCGGCCCTGGTGAAGATGCC
This sequence comes from Shinisaurus crocodilurus, assembly GCA_021292165.1. Lineage (NCBI taxonomy): Eukaryota > Metazoa > Chordata > Lepidosauria > Squamata > Shinisauridae > Shinisaurus > Shinisaurus crocodilurus. Next base: position 33,172,436 of record CM037876.1, read on the forward strand.
AGGTGGATCTCCCTGGTGAGGACATTCCACAGACAGGGGGCCACTACAGAGAAGGCTCTTTCCATGGTAGCCGCCTGTCGCACCATTGTGGGGGGTGGCAACCAGAGAATAACCTCTGACGATTATCTTAGCAAGCAAGAAGGAAGAAGGTGCTCCTTCAGGAAATGAAATGTACCACAACTTGTCCAAACACAATGGAGTTTAGGAACAAGGGATTCCAGAGATGCTTGAACCTGGGAAGAAACTCCTGCCAGTATACACAACTATCTAGCTACCCACTTAACTGTTCAATAACTCCTAATAATGATGGAAGCACTGCAGAAGATTGCTGTAGAGGCAATTTCTCCAACAGGGGCACCTAATGAAATAAAATGTAAAGAAATGCTATGGAATACAAAGGAAAAGCTTCAGCTATTAGCACACATTAATGGATTCTAAATTATTTGCAATCAGCACAGAGGAAATTTTCATGTATTAAAATATGGATCAGTTAATACAATGGGAGAATGCAAAAGAAAAAAAGAAAAAAAGAAAAACAAAAAAGTGAGCTATTAAGTCCACAGTGAAGAAAAAGTAGTAAATGCTATATAAAAATCAATTCTCATTTTGAATACTTGCTAACGTTTTCAAACATATACTTCTAGGGATACAAACATAATGAAAAAACACATTAAATGAATCAATCTCTGTGGCAGCTGAATATATATTCTGGTGATCAAGCAATGCTTTTAAACATAGGAAAGAAATGAGTAGCATAAAAGTTTGCATTACTGACTATATATAAAGCTTTTAAAGTTACTTTTCTGCCTGCACAAGATTTGAGGCTAATAGAGGGGAAAGCAACTAGATTAATTTCCACTTATTAATTCATTGATGCATCAATTTTTTAAAATACCCTACCATATCTCAAAATCCCAGGGCATGAAATGTAAGGGCTGCTCTGAGGGTTCAGAAACTTAATTAATTACCTACTTCATGGAAATGAACAAATGGTCAACTTAAATGGATTCTCTGCACCCTTCTGACAGCTAAAAGACTAATATTACAATACTGGAAGGATAAACACTCACCTCCTATAATGCAATAGATTGAGGACCTTACAACAATGGATTGAGGACCTGTATTTGAACAGGTCACATATAGATGCCACCTTCAAATGGTTACTTATTTGGATATTTGCTCTGCTTCTGTGGAAGCGTATGTATACTAATAGCTAGAAATATGTATGCATTTCATATGCATTCATTGCTATGGATATATACAAATCTAAGTACATAGATTGAAAAAATGGGGGGAGGAAAGTTTTGTGGGTGCTCACAGGTGCCCCACTGGGGATCCCTTCACAGGTGCCATTGGAGGTGCCCTCAGGCATTATGTCACCTGTGGGCCCTGCGTTGGGGACACCTGCACGAGAGCTTCACCAGGCATGGTCTCTTCTCTTTTCAGAGAATGTCTAAGTGAAAACTTGCCTTTTCCACTGTGCCTTCAACCATTTGATTAAGCAGCTATGGGCACAATCTTTTGCATGATTAGACAGAAAAAAGCTAGGGGAAGCTGGGATTTATAGGTCTTGTTTTCTGCCTAAACGTGCATAGGATCACACCCTCCTTGTTTGCTGTTACTTGGGAGCTGGTGGTGATGGGGAGTTGCTTATTTATTTATATTTATATAGAAACTGATCTCTTGCCCTTCTAGGGCCCATGCACCATTCAGAGAAGCTCACAACAATTTAAAACAACAGTTAGAGCTGAGCTAAAGTTTTTCAGAAGACATTTTTCTGAGATGAGTTCCCAGATTTTCCTTATTTACAGCTTCTTGAAAAAGAAGGCCACTTTACAGAATTTCCTCCAAATGGGCTCCACCATTTGTGTGTGTTGCAGCTGTCATTCCCTCCTGTCCCAATGCCCTGGAATGTCAGAAGGTCTGGGGCACCAGAGGATACAAAATGGTGGCCAGGCTGCCAATAAAGTCACTGCTGGTGTCACTTGCAGTGGCAGCAGCAGCAACAACAAAAAAGTAAGGAAAGCAAGAAGAAGCTGTGTTACTGCTACTGATAATGGAAAATCCTACCCCCAAGAAACTGTTGCTCCAACAAGCAGTAGATTGTGACTGAGCTTTAAGTAGGGGTTTGGCTTCCTTTAGGCTCCTTCTTAAAGGTTTGTTTTAGCATCCTCAGGTTGCAAGGATGTGGAGGTGGATATGTCATGCTGATGTCTTCAGAGTCTAAGGATCGCAATGTGTCCTCCTCTGGATGCAGTGGCCGGGTCTTCCTGGAGCACTGGGTCCTTAGAAGGTGGAAGCCTTATCATGCCTTGTCTATAACTGAGTTATCTCCCTGAACAGTTAACTCAGGAGCCTCTTCTTCTGAGGATAAGTGTTTGGGATCCTGGTTCATTATAGAGACATGTCCATAAATGTGGAATAACGTGCTAAACATTATGTTTATCATGAAATAGGTTTTGCAGAAAATTAACATGGTTAGGGAAACATGAGCTGAGTCAAAGTGAAGCTACGTCTTCCTTTTCTGCAGCAACCTTCTCTATTTGATGTTGAGTTTTGTAGTTTTAGTCCAGATATGCAATCTCCTGTGTTTAGCAGCAAGCAATGCTTTGTGTGGGAATGAAAACTGAAAAGGCAAACAGAAGACCCTGCTAAGCTGAGAACAGATTTGACTTACAAATTGACACTTGCTATTGCTAAAGGGAGAGCTATTGTCACTGTCTGTATTTAAACATCTATCTGCTACAGAAGTACATGTGGATCAAATTGTGCCTAAGGTACTTATGCTTGGAAAACAAGATAACCGATTCTGCCATTACATAGGCTATTCTAGCTGATCTGCTGGTGAGAATTTGATGAGTCACAGGCAAAGTCTGCTGCGGGTGGACCCTGGTGGTGGAACAGTTTTACTTGGAAATGTTAGCAGAGAAGACCCAAGAGAAGCAAAGATGTTGTATGATGTATGATGTCATGTCACTAAAGCTGAATAACTAGCAAGGTGTTTAAAGCAGAACTGCAGGACAGATCTGGCTCATTTGAAGAACAAAAACAGAATGCAAGAAGAACATCTGTAGCCAATTTAACAGTACACATTTTCTCAACCACTAAGTGGATAGTTTGCAATATATTTCAAGTGTAGGCTAAGCCTGGGAGGATTCCTGAAACTTTAAAGGTTGCAGAGAAGGGGGGCAACACAATGATGAAAAGTCAGGATGGACAAATCTGTCAATTTCAGTTTCTCTCAGTTTCTCATTTTTCCAGTCTTAAGTTTGGTTCATCTTGAACATTGAGAATTTCTGCAGTCTTAAATTTGCTTCATCCCAAACTTTGAGATTTTTTTTTAAAGGTCCTATGAAAATTCATAAGGATTTTTTCGTCACATTTCTCCTAATACATACATTCTTGTATTCATGGTTGCCTAACACACACATTTTTTTGCAAGGGATTTTCCCTCATATAATGCATTTTTGAACATTATTTGACATTATTTGTCATGGAATTTTCCAGTTAAACAAAAATGTGTATATTTCCCCTAATATACACATTTTTGTTTAACTGGAAAATTCCATGACAAAATTCTGAGATGTGTAAATTTTGAAGGATAACTGAGTTTCGGTTTGCATAGTGGTCCGAAAGTGCATCTTGAATGAAAAGGCACATTCTTCTTTCATTACAAATCTAAATGGTGCAAGGAGCTCCCTTTCAGGATCTGTACTTGCCCACTTTATTTGAGTGCATGGTTTTAAATGCCATAGGTCTGATACTCTGACCATATTTCTTATGGTGATAGGTAATCCTTCCTGCTTCTTCTCTTCATTTTTCTTGCAGCTGCTTTCTTTAAGCTATCTGGGCTAATGATAGTGAAATGGAAGCTTCCATGTTTGGAGGCAGTATACCTGAATACTATTTAGTTAACACACCAGAAAACAGATGCCAACTCCCCAGATCACCTGTTGAGACAGTAACAGGGTCCTTTTAATTGCATTCCTCTCTCTCATTCTCTTTGAAGGTGCATTGAGGCTGCACATGAGCAACAATGGCAACAAATAACAGGGGGATACTGTGTCCTGTTCTTAAGTTTCCCAAAGAGTAGAGGCATCTCTATGGCCATTGCTAGGAAGAGAATGGTAGATTCACTCAATGGACCTTTGGTCTGATTGCTCTAGCAGGATAATTCTTATGTTAAAAGATGGAGATGAGACTGGGGAGAGGAAAGTGAACCAACCAACCTGAAAATACTAATTTGCTAACACACACACACACACACACACACACACACACAAGCAACCCACAGCCATCTTCATTTAATCCAAATTCATGGCATTGTTCTGTCAGTCAGGGGTTTCCTAAGGGTGCAATCCTATGCATGTTTAGACAGAAAGTCCTACAACTCCCAGCATTCCCCAGCCAGCAATGCATAGGATTGTACCCTAAGTCAACACAGCTTTGTGGAGGGCGGGGTTCAAGATACATGCATGTGAAGAAGTATTGCCCTATTCCAGAAAAGGCTGTGAGCAGAGGTATTCCTTTTGTGAACGTAAAGGGGGGAAATGAAGAGTCGAGACACTCAGTTGGTGTTTAACTGGGCCACGTTTATTTACATATAATGAACTGCAAAGGGATAGAGTGTGGGTTATTCTATTCTGGCCTCGTAGGCCGCTCAGTTGTGCAATTGGGCGGAGCATCCAAAACCAGGAGGTGGCGATGAATCCGCTGCCTCCCCATTTTCCACCTGACAGTGATGGGAGCCTTTGTTGCGTCGCTCCCTCTCGGAGTCTCACGACAACAAGCTTGGCGAGAACAAAGGCATCACAGGCGTTCCTGATCCCCAGCTGTCTGAGCCTACGGACCCATCCACCTGAGGCATCCTGAAACCGCCTGTCACCTGAATGGTGCCAGGGATGCTCACCTCCCCCTATCAATACCCTAACCCGCACTTACCCGCCTACTATCTCAATGTGACCATTTTTTGCTTGCTATGTACACTAACTATAATACTCCCAACCCTGCAGCAGTATGGAGTAGGCGAAACGCACTCACCCCCCCTAATAGGGATGAGCCAAAATTCCTACTCGGCCCCCTAACGGCGACCGGAGGAGCCCATACTGTATACAGGGCGGGAGGGAGGGAGCTGCAAAGAAACAAAGAGGGTGTAGGGCGGGGCTGCCGGGCCTAATATTGGCTCCTGGAACCCCGCCCCCCTACCTGAGGCATACCTGCGAGAACTGGTAAGTCTCGCCTCACCTCCCCCCACGTCCGCAAAATTTCTCCCCGCCCACAGCTGCGTGTGATACGGGGGAAGGTCCTTCATTCACTCTTTCTCAGCTTTGCCATGTTAATTTAGATCCATTAATTTAGGTTTCCTCTCCTATAACCAGGTTAGTGCCTGCAGCCTCTTTCCCTTTCTAATAGATTGATGTCCAAATACATGTGAGAACCAGGAGCATAACCAGCATTTTTGTTAATAAATATTACAATTATTTTTGTAATGTTATTATTATATTGTTGTGTCAAATGAAGAGATAGTCACAAGTGGCTATTGATGGGTAGAAGGTGTTTATGTCAATGAGCATGTATAGCTTTGAATTTCTTTTCTTCCATGTGTTTTTTCCCAATATGCAGATATTCCAAAAAAAACACAACTGTTCTCAAAGGTAGCTCCTGAAACTTTCTACCACTTGGATAAGTAGGCAAGACAGCATGAAACCATGATGCACCTTGTATTGTGCAGTGTAAGAAACCATCCATCAAGTGTTTAGCTCATTAGCCATTCCTACTTACACAGAAGATTAGCCTGAAGAGCATTAGAATTCAAAATTCAAATGCTGCTTCCTTAACTATTAAGTGGCTCCCAGTGGATAATAATGAAAGGGATATAAATATGCATCCTGGAAAAATATAATACATTTATTTGAGCCACAGTACATATGCCACCACACATATCACCATTAGTGTCCCCCCCGCCCTCCACAAAGCTTTAATAGACTTTCTTTAAGTGCCTAATCATTAAATCCCACTCAACTGGAGCTCACAGTCTGCCTCCATCAAAATTCTTACAGCCAAAGTTATAAACACATGATTTCCCCCCAATGTATTTCCCTCCCAATGTTATTACGAAAAGTGTTTAGTTTATCAAGCTGTGATTTTAAAAAAAACAAAACAACTTGTCCAAACACTGCTTATAATGTGTGTGTGTGTGTGTGTATATATATATATATATATATATATGAAGAAGTCCTGACTGACTGACTGACTGATTGACTGACTCATCAACGCCCAGCTCAAACCGTTTAATCTAGGAACGTGAAATTTTGAAGGAACATTGCTTTTATGACGTAGACACCCACTAAAGAAGGGTTTTTTGAAATTACGTCCCTAAGAGGGTGAACAAAGGGGAGGAAATTGCCCCACTCTCATATCTCCTATGGGCAAAACAACAGGGGAGCAGTTATGCAAGTCGGCCTCACTTCATAATTGCTGCAGGAGCCAATAGGAGCAGTTATGCAAATAGCCCATACGGCACTTAGAATGTTCGTATGAATTCCTGCAGGGGCCAATAGGGGTGGGTATGCAAATCTCCTCTAGGCCATTTAGAATGTTCTCTGAGGGGGTGAAAAGGGAGGGAAATTTTTTAAATGACTGAATGACTGTTGTGTGGGGGGCATCGTCACATAGGCTCCATCACGTTTTGACGGATCTATTATTCGTACATCTATACCTATATCCTCTTTTTAAAGTAACAAAGCATTTATCGATTCTTTAATACCATAGTGGCTAACACTGCAGTCCTTAGCAGTTTGACTCAGAGATGTAAACCTCATGCAGTTCAGTGGGACATACCCTTAAATAAGTGAGCATAGGAATGTGTCCTACATTGAGAGACTGAGTTGTTGTGAACCAGAGTGTTGCTGATCCAAATCTTACCTCTGCCCTGAATTCACTAAAAGGATTTAGGGCAGGTACCATAACTCAGCCTCACACACATCCCCGCCCAATCTTCACTATGAGATGATGATGATGATGGTGATGGTGATGATGATGATGATCTACTTTTGACAGTTGTTGGAGGATTAATTATTTATTTAAGATATTTCTGCGCTACCCTTCAATAAAAACTCCCAGGGTGGAGTACAGAAAAATAATTTCTAAAAACACAATCCATAAATAAACCTGCAACAATAAAGCAGCAGAAACAGTGGTTAAAAACAAGTCATAATATTCAGCAGGACAGATAAGGAAAAAAACAGCCATCTAGCAGCTTAACATTAGGTGCTGAAATGCTTTAGCAAATAAAGAGGACTTGTTCTGGCACCACCATGACATCAGAGTTGGAGACAAACAAAGGGCCATGGCTCGGCGGTAGAGCACATGCTCTGCATGCAGAAGATTCCAGGTTCAATCTGCAGTATCTTCAGATAGGCCTCCTGCCTGGATCCCTGAGAGCCTCTGCCAGTCAGTGACAGCAATACTGGGCAAGATGGACCAATGATCTGACTTGGCATAAGGCAGCTTGCTTTGCTCTTATGATCCGCCAAAGATGGGGTTCCACAACCTAGGGAATGATAGCACTCTTCAAGTACTTGAACGGTTACCACACAGAGGAGGGCCAGGATCTCTTCTTGATCATCCCAGATTGCAGGACATGAAATAATGGGCTCAAGCTACAGGAAGCCAGATTCTGCCTGGACATCAGGAAAAATTTTCTGACTGTTAGAGCAATATGCCAATGGAACCAACTACCTAGGGAGGTGGTGGGCTCTACAACACTGGAGGCATTCAAAGTGCAGCTGGACAGTCATCTGTCAAGGATGCTTTGACTTGGGTTCCTGCACTGAGCAGGAGGTTGGACTCGATGGCCTTGTAGGCCCCTTCCAACTCTACTATTCTATGATATGATTCTATGAATATTGCCTGGCCCTCTCTCCATTCACCATATACCTAATGTAAAAGTTGTGGCGGGGATGGAAGAGATCCTCCCTGAAACTCAATATGGTTTCCGCCCCTCTAGAGGGACAGTAGACATGATTTTTACTGCACGTCAGCTCCAAGAAAAATGCCGGGAGCAAAATCAACCCCTTTATATGGCATTTATTGATCTGGCTAAGGCCTTTGATACTGTAGACCGAACAGCTCTCTGGACTATCCTTATGAAAATTGGATGCCCCAATAAATTTGTGAATATCTTGCGACTTCTCCATGACAACATGACAGCAACGGTTTTGGACAACAACGGCTCTCATGGTGCTCCATTCAAAGTGGGATCAGGTGATAAACAGGAATGTGTTATCGCCCCAACATTATTTGCTATTTTCATCGCCATGATTTTACATCTTGTCGAGGGGAAACTTCCCACTGGTGTGGGAATTATATATCGAACAGATGGAAAGCTTTTTAATCTCAGCAGGTTGAAAGCAAAAAGTAAGGTAATTACAACCTCCGTTGTGGAATTTCAGTATGCTGATGATAATGTGGTCTCCGCACATTCAGAGGATGATCTCCAAACTATCCTAAATGCTTTTGCAGAAGCATACGAAAAACTTGGTCTCTCACTTAACATCAAAAAAACCAAAGTGCTTCATCAGCAAGTGCAAGCTAACCCTTTGGTGATGCCATCTATCCAGCTTGGCGGAACAATACTGGAAAATGTCGATCATTTTCTCTATCTTGGCAGCTATCTTTCTGCTACAGCTAACATCGACAGTGAAATCCAGCATCGTTTGAGCTCCGCAAGTGCCGCGTTTTCTCGAATGAAACATAGAGTGTTCGAGGATCGGGATATTTGTAAGAAGATCAAAACACTGGTTTATGAAGCCATTGTATTGCCAACTTTATTGTATGCCTGCGAAACATGGACTATCTATAAATGTCACCTCCAACTCCTTGAAATATTTCATCAACGTTGCCTCCGGAAAATCCTGCGAATTACTTGGGAAGATAGGCGAACAAATGTCAGTGTACTGGAAGAAGCAAAGACTACTAGCGTTTTAAAAATGATCCTTCAACGCCAACTTCAGTGGACCGGTCATGTTGTTCGAATGCCTGACTGCCATCTCCCAAAGCAGTTACTTTATTCCCAACTCAAGGATGGAAAGCGGAATATCGGTGGTCAATATAAGAGGTTTAAAGATGTTCTCAAGGCTAATCTAAAAAAATGCAATATAAACATCGAAAACTGGGAAGCTCTGGCCCATGAACGATTTAACTGGAGGTTGGCCTTTCACAAAGATTCTATGGACTTTGAAGAAGCCCGAGTGCAAGGTGAAAGGGAGAAACATGCTAAGCGGAAAGCACGTGAAACGAATCCTTTACAGGACCATCTTCTATCTGGTAACCTGTGTCCTCACTGTGGGAAGCTGTGTGGATCTAGAATTGGCCTCCACAGTCACTTACGGACCCATCGCTAGAGTCTACACAATTTTTCTTTAGAATTTCCTCCTTTTAAAATTTCCTCTTTGTAATTTTTTATCCTGGAAGACAATCTTACTCGGTCACGAGTGATCGCCTGATGATGATGATGATGGACACAGAAGCATGCCTCTAAAGACAACCATTTGGGTTGGGTGGCCTTGCCTGGTAGAGTGTGGTCCTTCAGGTACCTGGGTCTCAAGCCAATTAGGTTGCAATCCCATCCACAGTTACCTGGGAATAAGTTCCATTGAACCCAATTGACATAATGTATGGGTAGTAGGCACATATAGGATTGCACCGCTACTGACCTAACTTCTCAAACTTGTGTCACTAGATGTTGTTGGCCTACAACTGCAGCATGGCCGGTAATGAGGTATGATGGGATTTGGTCCAACAACATCTTGGTACCCGAGGCTGGGGAAGCCTGATATTATTGTAAACCTGCATTAAATCCTTACAGATGTGGAAGTGCATGTGTGTTTTATGCAACAACTCCCATTGGGGAAGAAGAAGAAACATTTTGTAAAATGTTTTATTCTGTCCAACAGCAATCCTAAAACAAAACAAAACACTTCCACTTATTCTACCCTGATACATTTCTTCCCTCCCCATATCTTCAGACTGATAGGATCACTCTAATGGCTAGATTAAATTTGTGATTGCACTACAGAAGTACTCATTCATGACAAAGTCTTTTAGAGAGTGGTGTTGAAAGGAATAATTGTCAACCTTGCTTGAAAGAGTTTATATTTCATAGTTTTTAAGTACCCTTCCTATTGCTTCTCCCTTCACATAAAATTGCCTATACTGTGATACACATACTGTGATACACACACAAAACTGGTTTTCATCAGCTAAAATAGCCTTCTAAAGTAAAAGGCATCATAATTTAAAGTTGCACCAAAATGTGACTTTTCACATGGATAATGTTCTATCATTGTCAATAAAGTGGAGCATACAATTACCATGAAAATGAAAGCACACACATATGTATGCCTACCATGGCTGGAGGCAGACAACAGTTTTTAATTAATTAATTAATTAATTATATTAATACCCCGGCTTTTTTCCTGCAAGGAACCCAAGGCGGCTTACGTAATCCTCCTCCTCCTCCCTCCTCCTCTCTATTTTATCCTCACAATAACCCTGTGAGGTAGGTTAGGCTGAGAGTCAGTGACTGGCCCAAAGTCACCAAGCAAGTTGAAGTGGCATAACAGAGGCATTATTCTGCATTTCTTTTGTCCCACTGTCTTCTCTGGTCAAACAAGTTTCATACACTTTTGAAGCTTTACAAAAACCTAAAAAACCTGGTTTTTATTTAAAATTGTTCTTATTTAATATGACACTTAATAAGTTTGTATCGTTTGTACTGAAGCTGGTTTTATTTAAAATTGGTCATATTTAATATGATTTTATTAATGGGTTTGCATTATTTTTTATTGATGCTGGTTTATTTAAAATGGTTCATATTTAATATGATCTTATTAATAGGCTTGAATGCTATGAGCCACCTGGTGAGGACTTCAAAATCCATATTAGAGTAATACCTTTATTAGGCCAACCAAAAGATCACAAAACATATGGAAGCTTTTGAGATCTCCCAATCGCTTTATCAGGCAAGATGTTGAAAAAGAAAAGAGAAAAAAGCTCAGCTTGTCTGAGCGTGGAAAGCTAAGCAGGGTCAAGCCTGGTTATTACTTGGATGGGAGACCCCTCCTCTAGTTTCCTGCACTGAGCAGGGGGTTGGACTCGATAGCCTTGTAGGCTCCTTCCAACTCTATGATCCTATGAATCCTATGAATAAGCTAAGGCTCTGTAACATTCACTAAACAGCTAGTTTTATTAGCTTTTTACTAAGAAGTTTTATTAGGTTCTTATCTGTAAGACTCCAGGGTTATCAAACCAGGGATGCTATCACTCCATATACCAGGGGTGGGGAACTATTTTAAGCTGGAGGGCAAATTGCCCCCCAACAGACCCTCTGGAGGCCAGATGACATAAGTAGGCATGACCATGCCCACTGAGGAGTGGCCACACCCACTGACATTATGGCCCCTGCCCCCACGTTGCCTTTTTCAGTGCCAGGTGCTTTTTCAGTTCCAGGCCTGTCTCCGCACAGAGAAAGGGATTCAGTTGGCACCCCATTGGGTGCAGTTAGAAGTGCGCAAAGGAAGTCTCAAATGGAGCTGGGAGGAGCCACTGCTCCCAGCACTGGGAGAGTTGGGCATCTCCTTTTGTGGTAAAATATAATTCAGTATATGATCACATAACTTGCAACAAATATTTCCTATGCTTTTACTTGTATGTAATCCTATGCTACTCTATATGTAGAAAGTTCTATCTCACATAATGAAATGTAACACAATGTAACACTATGATGCTAATACAAAAGGCCTCTAAGGGGCCTCTTGATTTCTTGTGACCTGTTGAAGTAAACCTGTGTCTAACAGTTAATTGGTATTGAGATAAGGAGAAGTTACTTCAAAGATGCCTTTCACTCCCTAAAAACTCCTCAGTACACACATGTCAATTAATTGTTATTTACTGCTTGAAAGAGAAACCAGATATTGTAAAAACATAATTATGTCACATTAGAAAGAAAGAATGAACTCACCTTATAGAATTTGTTAACACGCATGCGCGAAAGTAAGACGCTTGTAGAAAGAGTATAAAAATGCTTGTATTTCTAATGGTGGGGGTCTCACTCTGCTTTGGAGTGGAACCATACAGCGCTGTATTTGAATAAAGGAATTCTTTTTACCTGCTCTGGTTGATTTATTGGGCCATAAGTCAGCTGGAAAACGAACCAAGGAAGTGGCTTAACTTCCTTACCACAATTTGGCAACTCGGCCGGGACCTCCAGCCCAGAGTTTTGGACATTCTTCCTCCATGACAAATTACCCAGCCGGCAATTGGTGAGTTCACCTCAATGGGTTTTTTGTAAGGGAGGAGATTGGTCCGAGATTCTGCTAAGGACGGTCTAAAAAGGGTAAACTGAATTCCGGTCTGGTAAGGTGCCTAGGAGGTGGACTGACAGAGTTCAGTCATTAGGGGGAATCAGGAACTTCTGTGTGAATCCAAGCAGTGGGCATGGTGACAGGAGTAAGGTTCCCAAACTGGAGAACAACAGGTTTTTCAAGAGGGACGCCTCTTGTCAAACAGTTCTCCTAGGATATGGGCAAAATTGAACTGAAATACCTCCTTTTCATTTTTCTCTGGGTTTTGGTTATTGCATTGTGTTATTGATATTGTGTTATTATTATTGATATTGTGTTATTGATATTGAAAGGTATAGGATTTAGGAAAAAGGGAAACCTTCAAAGAGGGGTGGCATACATGTGCATGTGAAAATGTCAATGTGCGTGTGTCATTAGAACCATGAACTGTTCGGTTTCCGAACAGGCAGGGAAAGTAAGCATGGTTGTGTGTGTGCACATTATTAGATTTATGAGCTGTTACTAATACAGACAGACCCACATCTCTCTCTCCTCCATTTATTAGAATTTATGAGCTGATGGAATAAGGGCTGGTCCTAGGCCACAAGCTGAATACCGCCCTTCCACCAGACAGGGTCTCCCTCCCCCTTTCCAAATCTCCCTGCTGAAGAATGTATATAAGTCACTGGGACTAAATCAGGTCAAGACGCCCTGATCTCTGTTTGCGAGGGGTAAAACCCAATGACCGGCAGAGCTTCAAAAGCAAGTGGGCCTGATTGAACCCCCTCCCATGATCCAGTGACATGTGAGTGTTGTGTGTTTGTGTGTGGACTGAACAAAAAGCACTACACACACACCAGAGTGAGGAGATCATAAAGGAAGCATTCTGTGCCACAGTACATCATGGGTGGGAATCAAAGTGTTCCAAAAGGGGCACCTTTAGCAATAGTGCTCCAAAAATTTGCCTCTTTACCTAGAAGTAAGACTTTGTCAAAAACACGGTTGCAAACTCTTTGTACTGAGAAATGGCCATGCATAGGGGGAAGTACTTGGCCCAAGAATGGGTCCTGGGGAAAACAGATTCTAAGGGACCTTCGGGTAGCCCTAGAGGACAATTCCCAGGACAATTCCTGGTATGCTTGGACAGAGGTACCTCCTGCAAATAAACCCCCGCCCTACTCGTCAAGTTGGTCTGTATCCACTCTTGACCAACACGACACCAGTATATTCCTCCAGTGGCAGCAGTTGCACCGCAACTAGGAGGGGAGGGGCAGGTGATACAGGCTGGGTGGGAGGCAGTCCCTGGCCGCACAGAACTCAAGCAGACGTATCAATACAATATGTCCCTCTGAGTACACAAGAAATCCTCCTGTGGCAATCCTCAACCCCAGGATTGACAGAGGACCCAGACCATTTCGTACAGTGTATAAAGAACCATTTTTTGCTCACATAAGCCTTTAATGATATCCGTTTGTAGAACATTCAAAAAGAGGAAGGTTTATGTTCAAGTTAGATGTTTATTTTTCCAAGTGGGGCTGGTTAATTGTGTAGATTGAAAAAAGGTTTTGTTTTGTTTTGGGGGTGTGGGTGTGCTGAATCTCTGAAGTAAGCAAAGATTGGGAAAAAAAATGTTGCTCTTGGTCATGCAATTGAGAGGTTGTTTTCTCTCGTATGGCAAAAGCAACTGGAGAGGTGGGAAGATTTTAAGGTAGCAGCCACGAATTGCAAGGATTTTAAGGTGAAAAAGAAGGTTGAGAAAAAAAACCAAAAACAAAACTCTCAGGTGGCTGCGGGGTTTCCTGGAAGGCGGGAATTGGCCAATCACGCTCCCAGGGAATCAGCAGCTAACCACTTAAACGAAAAACATACTAAGGTGTTTTTAAGAACTGTCATTGAGAGAGTTTGAGTATTGAGAGTGCAGGTTTTCTGAGCATAAGCAAAGTGCTAGTGCCTTTTGAGAACTGAACTGTGTTAGCTTTAAAAGGTCAGAAAGAGTCTGCCCCTGATCAAGGCGGGCTTTTTCTCAAAGACTACAGCTGGTGCAAGATAAGCTCAAAAAGAAATTGTTAACTATTTTCCACAGATATATATATATATATATATATATATATAAACACACACACACACACACACACACACACACACACACTTGGCAGAAGATTCAAGAGCTTCACCCATGTGTGGAGCCAAAAAGTTTTTGAAAAAGGGAAAAGAGATGATTATTTTAGAAGCATATGGACTGTCCCCTCTGCCCCCAAGGGAGGCAGACAGGGGCCGTAGACAGAGAAATGGCAAGTAGAAAATTTTAAGAAGATGTGGAAAGAGAGAGGGTTCCTTACTGCCTCAGGACAGAAAGTGGCGAATGGGCCAGAGATCTTAATGCTTTTAAACAATATACATGCCCCGAGGAAGTTGGCAATCCTGCATTGCAAAGCACACACAAATAAAAAAGATCCTGTAAGCATAGGGAATGATCTGGCAGATAGGGCAGCAAAAGCTGCGGGGGGAGCCCCCCTCTTTGCTATGCTGCAAGCAGCAGAAAATAGCGCCTCTCTGCCAGACACAGTATCAAATTGGCAGCAAAACGCTCCTGCTGAGGAGAAAAGGCTCTGGGAACAAGTAGGTGCAAGGAAAATACAAGGACTTTGGACTTTACCAGATGGGAGGCTAATTCTACCGTGTGTTGGCCTTCGGATTGTAGCCTTAGAGGAACATCAAAAGGGACACCAAGAGATAAGCGGGCTGGCGGCAGCAATAAGCAGAGTGTGGTTTGCTCCTGGAGTACATCAAGTGTCAAAATCCATTACTGCCGCTTGTCCTGTTTGTGTGAAGTTAAATGCTAAGGCAGCTGCTCCTGGGCCAGAAGGGGGGGAGACCTTGGGTTCAACTCCCTTTTGAAGCCCTACAGATTGACTTTGCTCACATGCCAAAATGCCAAGGATTTCAAAATTTGCTTGTTTTAGTGGATCAACTATCTGGATGGGTGGAAGCTTTTCCTTGTCAAAAGGCCACTGCAATGGAAGTGGGGAAACATTTGCTCAGAGACATTGTGCCAAGATTTGGGATCCCCTCCCATTTGGAATCCGACAGCCCCCCCCCCCACTTTATTGGAACTATTATACAATATGTGGCAAAGACCATGGGCATAGAGTGGAAGCTACATGTTCCATACCATCCTCAGTCATCAGGCCAAGTGGAGAGAATGAATGGAATACTGAAGCAAAAGATTGTTAAATTGTGTAAGAACGCAGGACTCACCTGGATCCAGGCCCTTCCTTTAGCTCTCCTGGCAGTCCGAACAAGTCCCAACCGCAGGTTCAAGCTGTCACCTTATGAACTCCTTTTTGGGAGGCCTCCCCCAGTTGGGCGAGGCGCAGTTGTTCCACATGTTTCACTCCTAGAAGGTGATGAAGCCCTACGAGCATACATTATAGAACTCCAACATCAGTTTAACAGATTGAGATGTCATGTTGGAAACTCACAGACTTTGCTTTTAGATGTTTTTGCCCACAGGTTCAGAGCTGGAGATTGGGTCTACGTGCGGAAGTGGACAGCAAAACCACTTGAAGGACTTTGGGAAGGGCCATATCTCGTCCTACTCGTGAGCCAGGCAGCCTTGAAAATCGAGGGGAAAATACCGTGAATCCACTACACCCATTGTGCCAGAGCTGCGCCTCCGGAATCCAGCCCCCCTAATCTGGAGGAAGGGGGGCCAGAAGTAGACGCTCGCAGAGGACAATGAGGGAGTACAGCCAGGGTTACCCACAAAGTAACCCCAGAAGCAGATGACATCACCAGCAGCACAGCCAGGGTTACCCACAAAGTAACCCCAGAAGCAGATGACATCACCAGGAGCACAGCCAGGGTTACTGACCAGGAAAAGGTAACCCCAGAAGCAGACGATAGCAGGCAACTTCCAGGGAGCTCCGCCCAAACCTCTGAGATTCCAGGAGTGGACAATTCCAACCAACAGACTGGGTGGACTGTGTCTCACTTGGACGACCTCAAGCTTAAACTGTCACGAGGGAAATGATTTTTCCAGTTGCCCTAATATTCTCCCTCTGGATTTACACCTTTGCAGGAGGAGAACACCCCTACCTAGGGGTAGTGCGCAGTATTGCAACCAATTTCAACTTGTCGAACTGCTGGGTGTGCTAACACCTAACTCCTCAAGCAAGGGCTGAAATTTGGGCCCACCCAGTGGATACAAAGACTTGGTTAAAGTTAAACACCACCACATGGGAACCAGATCGTCTCTGGGATAAGGATCCCAGAACCCATGGTTGGGAGGGGGTAAAACTTCCAGCCTCTAAGCCAGGGTCCCCATGGTACACTGTCACTCGACTGGTGGGAAATTTTTCAATCTGCTTTGAAAGGATAAATGGCACAGGCCCAATTCTGGGGTGGGTCCCTCTCCAGCACTGTAACTTAACCATACAGACTGACTGGAACAGTCAAACTATCCAGCCTTACAATGGGAAAACTGAACTCCACATCACTTCCACTGATCAGTCCCCCAACCTCCTAGGTTACAGGTTCCCTGGGACAGATGGAGGGTATAATGGGACAAATTTTGAAGTAAAGGAAACCTGGACTAACTTCACAGTGGGAGGAGAAGTTTTCTGGATAGGTAAGAAACAAGGTCTCCTAACTAAAAACTTGTCTTTAAGTCACTCTCTACCTTGTAGTGAGTGCAGGTGTAATGAGCCTCCATTGCTATGGCAACTGACCAAGCAATGGTATTGTTCTCAGGCCGTACCACACCGACCTTTTAAGACCAGTTTTGATGCTATACACCAAGTTCAGTGGTCACAAAGATTTCATGGTCATGATTCAAGATGTCTAGGCACCTGGTTTTCCGTTGCCACTGACAAAGTGGCCGATTGGGACGGAAACCAATGGTGGCTGGAAGACAGTAACCTGAATTTGGCACTAACTGGAGGGGGAACATATTTTTTGTGTGGGAATAAAGCATACAAAGGCTTGCCTCCTTCATGGGTTGGGCGATGTGGGCTAGTGTACTTAGCACCAGACATTGACACTCGGCCAAGCATAAATGCGTCTGAAGTACTGAATCTGGGCTCTTTCATCCATCGCATCATACCTACACACACAAAGCGTAGTGTCAACCCTCTAAGTTACTCCTTTGGGCCAGTAGGTGATTTCTTTCACTCTACCTTCCGATATTTGCTCCCTTGGTTTGGTACATATGAAATGGAAGCAGCTATCCGGAACATCTCAGCAGAACTGGAGATGGCTTTTAATGCCACAAATAAAGCCCTCCAGGATTTACAGCAGGAAATAGATGAGGTGGCTGCAGTGACACTACAAAATCGTCGTGCCTTAGACCTATTGACAGGTGCCTTGGGGGGAACATGTGCCATGTTGGGTGAGACATGTTGTTTTTATGTAAATCAATCAGGACAGGTAGCACGAGAAGTGCAAAAGGTGAAGGAAGCTGTGCAAGTTTTCCATTCAGTCAACCACCCAGAACGTGTAGACCTCCAGAGTTTGTTAGCCTCTTGGCTAGGAAATCTGTCCTGGTTATGGAAAGGTCTGTTATTTTTAGGGTTATGTGTACTCTGTATTATTCTGTATGTTGTATTCAATGTATTCCAGGGCTTCTCCAAATGATTCGTCCTGTACGACCACAACAAATGTATATGCAAATACCACTAGAAGAAGCTTCAGTTCGTATTGCTCTAGAGAAGCTAGTTAATTAGAAATGATCCTCAGTGTGTATTTATCCACTAGGATCAAAGAGGGGAATGTGGTAAAATATAATTCAGTATATGATCACATAACTTGCAACAAATATTTCCTATGCTTTTACTTGTATGTAATCCTATGCTACTCTATATGTAGAAAGTTCTATCTCACATAATTAAATGTAACACAATGTAACACTATGATGCTAATACAAAAGGCCTCTAAGGGGCCTCTTGATTTCTTGTGACCTGTTGAAGTAAACCTGTGTCTAACAGTTAATTGGTATTGAGATAAGGAGAAGTTACTTCAAAGATGCCTTTCACTCCCTAAAAACTCCTCAGTACACACATGTCAATTAATTGTTATTTACTGCTTGAAAGAGAAACCAGATATTGTAAAAACATAATTATGTCACATTAGAAAGAAAGAATGAGCTCACCTTATAGAATTTGTTAACACGCATGCGCGAAAGTAAGACGCTTGTAGAAAGAGTATAAAAATGCTTGTATTTCTAATGGTGGGGGTCTTACTCTGCTTTGGAGTGGAACCATACAGCACTGTATTTGAATAAAGGAATTATTTTTACCTGCTCTGGTTGATTTATTGGGCCATAAGTCAGCTGGAAAACGAACCAAGGAAGTGGCTTAACTTCCTTACCACACTTTGTGTACTGTTTGCTATCCCCATTGAAAAGGATTCCCCACATCAGGAAGAGAGGCATGCAAAGGATGACTCAGCCAGTGCTGGAAGGAGCATAATCTCCAAGCACCAGCTGAGTGCCTGCCCAGGTTTGCACACTGCTTGTCATCCCAGTGTGGATGGTGTGTGGCAGCTGAACAAACTCAGCTGGAGCTGGTAAGAGCCACACTGAATTTGGCACCTCCTTCACATGCCTCTCATGGGGGGAAGGCGAGGGACATGTGAAGGGCCCTCCCAGGGCCAGTCAAGTCCCTGGCTTTGCATGCCCCTTGCATCGCCATCCGAGATAACAGGGTGGGATCCCTCCAGGGGGTGGAGCTGCCCCTTGGAGGAATCCAAGGAGGCTCCATGGGCTGGATGGGGAAGCTCTGTGGGCAAGATTAGGCCAGAGGTTCCACATCCCTGTCATGCACCACCATAATAGCTTGCTATAGCAGGGGTGGCAGCATCTGGCCTAATTTCGAAAGCCCTCTGCAGCTGATCAGTTCAGACCTCTGGCAAGAGTGATCTGTTCCCTTCCCTGTAAGCCCACAAGTGGGGAGGAAGAAGGAGAGAGAATGGGCATGGGAGAGAGAGAGAGATGAGGATGTGTGAAAAAGAAAAGGGATGGCTCCACCCACTTTTGGCTGTGGCCCCTCCCACCACCAGCATGAAGCCCCTGATAGATTACCCCTGAGGGAATGAGGATCTTGACAGAATGCACTATAATAGCATTATAAGATTATGCACGAGTTGTACTTGACACCACAAAAGACATGAGATTGGTAGGACCAATCTAGCAGTAGCAATACTTGGCAGGCCTAGTGTTTTCTAGGTACCGCACAAAGATTAAGGCAAAGATGGGGAACCTCCCTTATATGTCTAATCTGGTGCCGGAGGTCTCAGAAAACTGGCCTGTGACACTCTCCCCCAAGCCCTGCCCCTTCTGTCTTAGCCACATGCCCTTCCTGGCCTGCCACCCTCCATGGGCTGGATGGGAAGCTCTTCTGTTCTTCTCCTTCCCAGTCTCCACTTCTGCCTCCCACACTTCTCTCACTGCTCCTGGGCAGCTCCTCTAACAGCTGCCAAGTGCCCAGCATTTCAAAGAGCCCACACCAAGGATTAACAAGGACTTTTGTGGAGCTCTGGAAGCCCTCGCTTGTCTTCAGCAGGGGACCCTTGTCAATCCTCTCTGAAGCTCAGTTCAGTGTTTGTTAGTCCTCAGCAGCTATCAAAGGAGCAGTTGGTGAAGAAGAAGAAGAAAAACGCCAGAAGCGGAGAATGACAGGAAAGAGAGAGAGAGAGAGAGAGAGAGAGGGAAGCAAAGGTAGAAGTGAAGCAAGGGAAAATGGGAAAATAGAGAAGGAGACAGGGATGGGGACTCGGACTCCAGGACTCGACTCGTGAGTCAGACTGAGTCCCCCCTCTGACTTGAGTCAGACTCAAGTCCCAATATTTTTAATGGGACTCGAGACTCGACTCGGGACTCGAGACCAAGGACTCGACTCGAAACTTGTTTTCCAAAATCGTGTTCCTCAAATGCAACATGGATAGGTTTTAGGAAGTACAGCAAGTTTATTTTTTAAAATCATTTTCCTAAAATGCAACCTTTCAGACATTTTGGGTTTGGCTGCCTCTGCCTGCCTGTTTGGGGTTCCCTGCCTCCTCTGCCTGCCTGGTTATTTTAGGTTTTTCTGCCTGGTCTGTTCTTGCCAAAATCAGTTGCAGAGTTTTGAAATAAAAAGGCACACTTGTGCCTAGAATTTATTTAAGCCACACATCTGAAATAGCCTTATTTTGTTGGGAAAACCCCCCATTGATTTTAATAGGGACTCATGAGTCACTCCCAAAGCTGACTCCACGAGTCACCATTTTGGACCAAGGACTCGGACTCGGACTCGAGTCCAAAGACTCGTGACTCGACTCGTGACTCAAAACCAAGGACTCTTCAACATCCCTGGAAAGAGACAAAGAAGTGTGTGATTGCGTGTGTTGTGTGTGCACGTGCGCTCTCTCTCTCTCTCTCTCTCTCTCTCTCTCTCTGTTGCTCTCTGTCTCTCTCTTTCTGTGTACACTGTGGACTGGGGTGTTGAAGTAAAAACTATAGTTCACCACTGAAAGGTTTCCACTGAGGCAATGTGGTCCTCAGGTTGAAAGCAGGTTTCCCACCCCTAGATTAAGAAAATAACTCTGTCTCTGCCCACAGGCTCACAGTCTAATAGGCAGGATATTCAAGGAAGGGGAAACACATTAAAAACAATGTAAGATATTAAATAGACATGCACACACATATATGGATACATGACATAAAAAGTGCCTTACAGCTGAGGCATTAAAGTAATTGCTGTTCAATGGCCTGGGAAAATAACCAGAAGTCTTCTTCACATGGTACCAAAATGACCATAAAGAAGGTGCCAGATGATCCTCCCTGCAGGAGGGTATTCCTCAGCCGGAGTACCACAGCCAAAATGGTCCTCTCCCTAGTAGCCACCAGTTGAATGTCACTTGGTGGGGCACACTAGTGAAGAGGATCTTGGGCTTCTGGTAGGTGTACATATATGGGGGAAGGCAAACTTTCAGTTATCCTGGCCTCAGGGCATTGAGGGCTTTAGAAGTGAAAAACAGCACTTTGAACTGGCCATAGAAATGGACTGGGAGCCAGTGCAGCTGATAAAGCACATAATATGATCAAAATATCCTGGTTCCAGTTAACAATCTTGCAGTCCTATTTTGCATCAATTGCAGTTTTTAGACCATTTTCAAAGGAAGCCCCATGTACAGCACATCGCAATAGTCTAAATGGGAAGTTACCAGAGTTGGGTAACTGTGGCCAGGTTATCACCATCCAGGTATGGTCATAGCTGGTGTATCGGTGGAAGCTGATAAAAGGCACTTTGAGCCACAGAAGCCACTTGAGTCCTCTAATGACAGTGCTAGATCAATAAGGACCCCCAAATTGCAAACCTGATTCTTTGGGAAAGCATAACTATTTTAAGAACAGGCTGAATGCCATTGTGTGGATGATGAACCACCCACTAACAATACCTCCATCTTGCCTGGATTAATTTTCAGTTTATTAGCCTTCATCCAGTCCATTACTCCACCCAGGCACTTATTCATGTTGTTCCAGAAATGTTTCATAACCAGACGGAGCAAGTACTGTGAAAGATAGCTCTGGGGCAGAAGAAACCAAATGGCAGCTGATCCCAGCTGAGCTGATGGAAAGGAGCTCAGCTCACTTGCCTCACTTACTTTACTTAATAATTGTATTAAGTTCTTAGACATGCAGCGGACATGTCCAGTCATTCAGATAGATCAGCATAAAATAGCAAAAGAGATTGAAAGAAGAACTACAGTTTGCCTTTAAACCCAAAGTTTTGGGGAGCACTTACTGACCTTGCCATTAACCAAGGGACCCAGGGCCACCGACAGGGCTGTACCCTCTGCCTCCCAGAAATAATATCATGGCCCATCCATCAGACAAAGAATGAGCAGCTACATGAAATTTGGTTTAACCCTCTTTGCCAGTAAGAACATGAGGCTTCAACTGGCCATTGCCCTGGGACTGCACAGCTGAAGGGGAATACACTGAGGCCTTATCCATCAGCCAGGGGACTGAAGGCTGCTGGCCTGGACGTGTGTGGATTTGATGTGTGTGTGTTTTCTGTTCTATTGTAAGCTACCCTGAGAATCATTTGGTCAAAAGATGGGATATAAATAAACAGTTAATTGTTTTTAGCTTGGTTTACTAAATGATGTGTGTCAGTAAATTTGCACAACAGTCTAATTTAGGGTGCAATCCTATGCATATTACCACCCTTATATATCTATTATGCAGCCAAGATGGTTATTGCAAAGAATTGGAGCGTGTGAAGGAACAAAATTGTCCTCCATTTTTGGCATTTAGTTTGGTTGTCGGATATTATGGAGTTAAATCTTTTGTGTGTTGTGTGTGTGTGTGTGTGCGTGTGCTAGTCAGTTTCAGCCGAAAGGTTAATAGTTTAGAGGTAAATAGTTTAGGGTGCAATCCTACGGCCCCTAGACTGTATCTGAGGAGCCATAGGATATTTTGGATTCCAAGCTCCGAGGTCAGAGATGGTGCTCCAGCATCGGAGCTGGGAATCAGAGCTCCGATCCCCCTCCCCCTTGCAGCCAGACCAGGAAAAAAAAAAAACATGCCACTGCCCCTACGAGGTCAGGAATGTGACCTCAGAGATGGGGGAAAGGGGACATTTCGGTGGATGCGGAGGGGAGGAGACTGGAGAGGCCAGAATATGAGCTATCCTTCTTCCCTCCCCTTCTGAAGCACCATTGCTAGATGGGCAAAAAAAAGCCCGTCTAGTGAAAATGCAGGGCCGAAGGATGGGAAGGTGAACAATACTACGAGAAGGATCTTGGAATTGTGGTAGATCACAAACTGAATATGAGCCAGCAATGCGATGTGGCTGCAAAGAAGGCAAATGCAATTTTGGGCTGTATTAATAGAAGTATAGCTTCCAAATCATGGGAAGTGATAATTCCCCTTTACTCGGCACTGGTTAGGCCTCATCTTGAGTACTGCGTCCAGTTCTGGGCACCTCACTTTAAGAAGGACATAGACGAACTGGAAAGGGTTCAGAGGAGGGCAAAAAGGATGATAAAGGGACTGGAAACAAGGCCCTATGAGGAGAGACTGAAAGAACTGGGCAAGTTTAGCCTTCAGAAGAGGAGACTGAGGGGAGATATGATCGCACTCTTCCAGTATTTGAAGGGATGTCATGTCACACAGAGGAGGGCCAGGATCTCTTCTCGATCATCCCAGTTTGCAGGACACGGAATAATGGGCTCAAGTTACAGGAACCTAGATTCCACCTAAACATCAGGAAAAATTTCCTGACTGTCAGAGCAATAAGACAATGGAATCAACTACCTAGGGAGGTGGTGGGCTCTCCCACTCTGGAGGCATTCAAGGTGCAGCTGGACAGACATCTGTCAGAGATGCTTTGACCTGGATTCCTGCATTGAGCAGGGGGTTGGACTCGATGGCCTTGTAGGCCCCTTCCAACTCTACTTTTCTATGATTCTATGTCCCATTCTGCAACCCCCCCCCCGAAAGGCAAGCGGTCTTAGAGACAGTCCTTTATTGGTGCAATCCACTTGACCAGTGAATTGCTCTCTCTGCAGGCAATCAATGCTCAGCAATACAAAATCATCACCCAGTTGTGTCATACAGAGTCTGCTAACCAAAGCCCAACAAATGTGCCAGAAATCCAAAGACGTGGGGAAGTAGTTCAGAACGACGGAGCGTTGTCACCTACAATGGGCGTGTGGAACTACCCAAGTTTATATACAGTGAGAGGAGGCACTACTCAGAGTCAATTAGGTTGGATCCTGACAGGGAAACCGGCCTCTTAACCTATGACTCCTCCAGACAGGGTGTTTCTGTCCTGCCCTCTTTTGCTGATGCCTTGCCAATGGACCCAGAGAGACTGCCTGAGCCTCCTGTTGCTCAGTTGCCATGGCCAGAGTCTCTGACTGATAAGGGGAAGCTCTTTCCAAGGCCAAGTCTCCCAGCTGAGGAGAGTTAACTGATTCGGTCTCTATTGTCTCTCCCTCCTCATGCAGTGGGAGGCCTGGTATGACTGCACTGCCTCGTCTCAAAGGCCCCGCAGCTGGAGTTTACTCTCCCAGCTCTACCCCAGAGGCAGAATCTGTGTCTGACCTTGAATCTCCCTCTGTGCTAGGGCAAGGCAGGCCTGACAGAAGATCACCTCTACTGCTCCTTCTGCCCTGCATAGGATGAGCGTATGCCTCAAAGTTCAGGGACTTACAATCATTGAAACAGAATATAGAGATCAGGAAGTTTAGCTCAGGAAGCAGGAGGTTATAAAGTCCAGCAGAAGGTCAAAGGAAGAGGGGGGAAATGGTTTTAACTCAATGAACCAGAAGATATCCTCCTGATTGGATGGAGCTGGGAGGAAAGAAAGAGAATTTTAGAAGATAAAAGCCAAAAGCAGAGAGGCAGATTGAAGGAGATGGTTAGGGGAAGAATGAAGGCAGGCAGGCAGGCCAGAGTTCTAGAGGCAAGAAAGGGTCTGAGCTTCTGGAACTGGAGAACTGATTAAGAGCGCTGGACCAATGACCATACAATATTGCTTGGATAAGGAACTGGATAAAACAAGGGCAGTCTAGTTAGGTCAGCTGGGTGCATTTATCCCTTTTCTTTTTTAATTATATGATTGTTCATATGATTTGTGTGTGTGTTGTCGTGTGTGTGTGTGTGTCCACTCAGATTTTTTTTCCTATTGACATTTTTCTTCAGTAAACTTTAAACTTTGTTTTTAAAATCATGTGGCCTCTTTTCCTTTTCCTTTCCTTAAGGCTGGTTTGGTGGGGCAGCCAGATAAATATTTCTACCTGGTGGCAGCAGAAAAGGCCACACGAAGGGGAAAGCAAGAAGGGGTGTGAGCATACTATTTTGCCTTCCATTCCCTTCCACTCACGGAACAGGATGTTGCTGGTCCCTGACATGGAGCAACTGTATAATACCATCAGCGAAAGAACGTATCACAAAAGTTTGTTATGTTGTCCAGATAGAGAGAAATTGTTAATCTGAGGGATAGAAGAAGAGTGGGTGGGGAGGGCTATAACTGGTGTCTATTGATTTTCAAAAACACAATGCTGACGTTAACTCATGCAATTGCTTTTCATTATTAGAACATCAATGGATATTTCATTATGTGTCAGAAGGAATATTGGTGATTTTACTTGAGTTCTGTAACTGTAATACCCTTTAAAAGCTCTAATAAAAAGAGTATTGGAAAAATGAAAGGAACACTGTGCTTTTGCTCCAGCTGCCTCACAGTTATAGCACATGCATTCTCCCTCCAGTTACGTGTGTGTGTGTGTGTGTGTGTGTGTGTTTGGGGGAGTTTTGGAAGCCTAGCTTCATCCTGAGAGGATTATCATTCTTGAAGCTTCTGTTAGTTAGATTCATTACACAAGCAGACAAAGGCCCTCCTGAGAATGTAGCCTCTTCACTTCCGTGAAAATTGCATTTCTATTGCTGAAACTGCTATTGATCTAGCTGCTCATACAAATACTTGTATCAAAAAGCATGCTCCCTTTGGACTGCAATGATTCCTTTATATAATGCTTTCAAATCTCAAGGTAGCTGCGCACAGAACTAGACGGCATCCTTGCTTGTATCAATTTCCAAGCAGTAGGGCAGATGTTTGTCACTTCCCAGATTGTCTGGGTGAAGGTGACAGCTCGCCTTCGAATGCCTGTTGCAACAGGGGGTCATCAGTCACTCCTCCCTTACTGCCCATCGAAGTGACCTTCAGAACGAGTCCAAATGCTGTCACCCAGCCACGTTCCTGATGGCATTAGATCTACCCCAGCGTGCCTATATCACAGCTGCCACATCCATCTGTGAATCTGGATTCTGACAAGTTTTAGCCCACCTTGACCTTAAGCATTTCTGGTGGCGGAGAAGATCATCATTTCAAGGACTGTACTTTTATATAGGACATCTGTCACACCCAACTGTGTCTATCTAACGAACACACTGGTGAGAGAGGCTCCTCCTATGGGCTGTACTTTTCCTACTTTACCGTTATTCTTTAAGGCAGGGGTGCAAAACCTTTTGTCTCCCAAGGGCCACATCTGGTGTCAGATGCAGCGACAGGGGAAGTCATGTATTTATTTATTTATTTATTTATTTAATTTATTTATTTATTTTATTTGCACACTCTTTGCCCCCACACAAGCACATTATTACCCCCACACTATCCTCCCCCACAAACTCTTCCCCCCATACTCACATTCTTTCCCCCACACATAAGAATACACTATTCCTCCCACACACACACAGTATTCCCCTGCACACACACACACCTCTTTGCCCCCATGCACACACTCTTCTTCCCTGACTTACACACATTTCCTCAGCCCTCATGGCTCTGTTGTCTTCTTCTTCTTTTTTCTTCTTCCTCTTCCTTTTCATCTCCACCTCCTTCTCCTCCTCCTTCTTCTTCTTCCTTTTAAAAAGCCACTCTAGAAGCCATTCTCACAGGGCTCTGTGGCCCCTGCCATAGAAGTCCTGTTCCTAGAGCATCCTCCCTCCTGATAGCTCTAAGGTTGTCTGCAGCCAGGTTGGGGGAGGGGGAGCTCATTTCCTTTTATTCCTTTCCATTTTTCTTCTATCCCTCTCATTGGCTCCAATGGGGCCTGATCTGAGGGTGCGTTGGTGGAATGAGGCGGCTTTGGATAAAGCGTAAAGAAGGCCAGCCCCAACACACACATTCAGAATGACCTTGGGATGCCCTATTTTGGCCCTCCAGCTTTCCATGAGCATACCTGAAGTCTCTCGGGTGGATGCACCTGCTCAACTGGGGCATCGGCACTTTTGTACCATCCTAACCCCCCATCAGCTGACCTTCAAGAGGGGTTAGGATGGGGGTACTTGCTTTCTGCTAGTGTTTTCTAAAACAGTGAGTAACCTGTCCTGTTGATATGTGAATGTTGTTACACAATTCAGTTCCTGAACTTTTGAAGAACATGTCAGGATGAACTTTTCTGAGGACAGACTGAGAATGCTTCTTTTTTGTTGTTGTTGTTGTTGTCCAATTTTTTTATTTCTATATAAAACAAACACATAATATCAAACATATAACAATTAACAAAACAAAATAGACCTCTGATTTTTCTTCTACAGCAAATACAGGTAACAATAATTTTTCTTACTCGATAATCCAAATGAGAAATCTCTTTCTTCCCATTGTCCCAGATTCACTTATTATTCCATAAATCCACAAACAAACAAATCATTATTTTCCAGTCTCTGCAAAAAGTCAATTAGAGGTTTCCACTCAATAATAAACGCAGATGTTGTTCTTTCTCTAATTAGTAATGTAAGTTTGGCCATCTCTGCCAGCTCCAGCATCTTGACCAACCATTCTTCTATCGTAGGCACTGCTGGACCTTTCCATTTCTGTGCATATAGTAGTCTCGCTGCCGTTGTCATGTATAAAAATAAAGTTCCATATCTTCCTTCTAGCTGACTGTCCATTATTCCCAATAGAAAAGCCTCTGGTTTCAATTGAAAAGTAATCCTTAAAATCTTTTGCATTAATAAATGAATTTCAACCCAAAAACTTTTAGCTTTCTTACATGTCCACCACATATGATAAAAGGTTCCTTCCTGTTGTTCACATTTCCAACATATATCTGATGCACCGCTATACATTCTAGCCAATTTCTCCGGCGACAAATACCAACGATACATCATCTTATAAAAATTCTCTTTAAGACTGGAGCATAAAGTAAATTTCAAACCTTTTAACCACATATTTTCCCATTGTGTCATTAATATATTATAACCAAAATTTTGAGCCCATTTTATCATACATTCCTTCACTTGCTCTTCCTCAGTTTCAAATTTCAACAAAAGCTTATACATTCTTGAAATAAGATGTTCATCATTTAGACATAATTCCCTTTCAAAGTCAGATACCCTCTGTTCAAAATCATACAACCTTTTATCAACTTTAAACCTTTCTACCATCTGTAAATAGGAGAACCATTGACATGTATGACCTTCTTTTATCAGTTCTTCTCTTGATTTTATTTTACATTCATCTTGTGAAAAATTCAGCAAATCACGATATGTCAACCAACTGTATTTACTTAACATTTCTCTTCTATGATGAGCTTCTTGTGCTGATAGCCACAATGGTACTCTCTGACAAAACCTAGGTTTATATTTATTCCAAATTTTCAAAATGGCACTTCTAACACAGTGATTATTAAATTCTACATTCACTTTAACTTTATCATACCACATGTACCCATGCCATCCAAATCTCAAATCATATCCCTCTAAATCTAATAATCGACTATTTTTCAACAAGACCCATTCTTTGATCCATACTAAACAACAAGCAGCAAAATATAACTTCAGGTCAGGTAGACCCAACCCCCCTCTTTCTTTTGCATCCTGTAAAATCTTAAACTTAACCCGTGGCTTTTTCCCTTGCCATACAAATCTAGATATATCCTTCTGAGAATGCTTCTTTTGATGAAGAGGACTAAAATGCTCTTGAATGTTGCTATATAAATAACATTTATAGAAGGCTGAATCCAAACTATTTGTTTATTTGGGTCAAACTGATTTATCATGTGGCCAGGTTCTGGGAAATTGGATGCCAAGGTAGGTCAGATTTAGGTCCTTATAACTCGCTACCTGCAGGGAACAATTGTTCAGTTAGAACACAACAGAAAATATAATTTTGCATAATTACAGTAAATATGATTTCATGGGGGTCTAATGTCACAGTGAATGCTCCCACTGTGGAACCTAGCTGGAAAATCACTCAGTGATTGAATAGCTGCAAACAGCATGGAGGAACAAATTGCTTTTCATGTATTCTGATAAATATTCTGATAAATTTATTTTGCTTTTGGTTCAGATTAAAGTGCATTTGAGCTTAAACTGCAAATTCTACGTGGGAAGTTGAGCAGGGGAATAGTTCAGGAAGAATAAATGGCACAGCCCACCACTTTAGAAGGAAGGAGGATGATTGCATGCTTGAACACTGTCCATGTAAACAGCTCTCTGTGTGTAAAAATCTAGCAAGAAACATTCTTTCTGGCTAATCTTCTTTCTGATGTGCTAGTTTTCTATGTGCATTCAGTTATACAATCCAACATCTTCATTCTGAATTGGTACAAACTTAGGAGGACTGTATTATTTGTTCATTATTATTTGTTTAAAGGGTTTTAACTAGCCATTCAAGGTACAGTAATACCTTGGATTACAAGTAACTTGGTTTGAGAGCGTTTTGCAAGACAAGCAAATTTTTAAATATTTATTTAATTTTTTTTGACTTGATATACAAGCGACGTCTTGCAATACAAGCTGGCTCAGCTTGTCTGAGTATGGGAAGCTAAGCCGGGTCAGGCCTGGTTATTACTTGGATGGGAGACCCCTCCTCTAGTTTCCTGCATTGAGCAGGGGGTTGGACTCGACAGCCTTGTAGGCTCCTTCCAACTCTATGATCTATGAAATCTATGAAATCTAGTACGGATTAAATCAAAAATCTCTGTACAAATTTTTTGGGGGGGATTTCGTTTTGATATAAGAGTGTTTTGGATTATAAGCACGTTTCCGGAACGAATTATGCTCTCAATCCAAGGCATGACTGTATAGCCCTCCCAAGATGGTTCATAATTCCACCCCTTCCATAAAATCACACAAGTAATTTAATAAATAATCCCCCTAAATATTGAGCAACAATAAAGAAGAAACATTGTATCAACCAAATGCAGTCTGTAATAGTACAATTCCCCCCCCCCAAGGTCCTTTGAAAAACAGTATTGGGGGTGCATCTCCCCCAAGATGGTGGATTTGGAGTGCCACATGTTGCCCACTCCTATCCTAGAAGGACTACATTATGGGTCTACCCCTGTGTAAATTTTGCAAGGAAACATTTTTTTACCCCAAATCATTGGAGGAGCAAGAAGAAAAAAAGCTGTACCCCAGGCATCAAAAGCTTGTGAAACACTTCCTATGCAATGGCCTTATGAAGCAGAATTCACCATGTGAGTTAGGGTGCCATGTCATGAGTTTCCCTGCCTCTGATTAAAAAAAAATGGTGGCCTCTGGATAAATTTACTGTAAGATTGCTCCAACTCACAGAGCCTCAGCTCTGCTTCACAAATATGGGTGAATGCTGAGATACGTGACTTGGCTTTTTGTAACTATAGTTATTGCCGTGATCCTCCTTTGTTTTCACAATCACGAGATACGTGACTTGACAATGCTGATCCCTGTGGCCAAAGTCATAGGGACTAGCATCTTGGCACTAGAAGGATACAACTGGGTAGGAATAGAGTCTATATACCAGGGGTGGACAACTTGTGGTTCTCCAGAAGTTTTTGGCTACAACTGTTATGATCCCTTGCCATTGGCTATGCTTGCTAGGATTTATGGGAGTTGTAGACCAAAACATCTGGAAGACCACAAGTTGCCCACACCATCTTTAAACCTTGTCCTGAGGTGTCATTTTGAGATATCTTTCCTATGCAGGGTATTAATTATAAATGATGTGGAGCCTTTAAAAACACAAGCAGAGCAAAGGAGACATACATAAAAGAAGTGGCAGTTCCATAACTTTTCAGATCCTGGTTTTGAATATCAATTCCTCGATAAAAAATTATTTGGACCAGGGGAGGCATGCCATGGCATCAGGAAAGGGTTCAGTAGACATCATTAATGAATGTCGCATTATTAGCTCTAAAAGTTGTCAAGCAGTTATTAAATGAACAATATAATACTGTTCCTCGATGGGCTGTTTTATAATGCATTATGAAAAAGTGATGACTGGAACTTCCTATAAATAATACAAACTGTTCCATTTGATAATTAAATAGATGCTGACTACTCTCAAACAGACCCATATAATGCTGAACAAAACCCTTGTATAATGAAACAGGTTCTTTAAAGCAGTGTTCTCCAACCTTGGGTCCCGAGATGTTTTTGGCCTACAACTCCCAGCATGCCCCAGCCAGCATAGCTGGCTGGGGCATGCTGGGAGTTGTAGGCCAAAAACATCTGGGGACCCAAGGTTGGAGAACACTGCTTTAAAACACGTGCAGGTTTGTGAGTTCAAGAGCATTAGATCACCACCATGTTGGAGGGGTACACCCACCACATTAGAGCAGGGAGCCCCATATAGCTTTTCTTGAGGCCAAATAAAGAGACAGTGACTTCTCTACATAAGGCATTTCTTGTGTGCTCATCTTTAGACGATGTCATGGCCCTCCAGTTTTGCTTCTGTTTTTGAACAGCACTTCTGGCAAGCTTTTTTTTTTAGAGCAGGGGAAATGTATTGTAGTATTAATATTGAAAGTGAAAGAAAACACCCTTTCCTCTAGTGTAATTGTGTTATTCCACAGCACCACCATGTATTTATTTATTTATTTATTACATTTATCAATCGCCCATCTGGCCGGTCACCCGGAAAAGCAGGAAAGAAATGCTCTTCATGTAGAGCTCAGATCTCAATTCTGCAACGAAACCGAAAGTAGATACAGCAGATCAACAGCCTCATGTAGAAATGCACAGTGGCACTGATTCCCTGTCATTACCCAAGATACAGCTGCCAAGTGCAGAGGAATCCAGAAGCATCCCTTCGGTAAGTGAGCACTCCTTTGCCTGGCCAGCATTCGATCATCATAAACCTTAAGGTGCTGGCATTCCTGGGGGCTAAGTGGTGGTCCAGCATCCTCTGCCTCAGAAGCTGAGCTCTCTGCCTCTCCAGGATTTCTCTCTCGTTTTTATCTGCCACCAGACATAACCCCAACGAAAACTCTTAAAATACCTTTTTCAGGGGTGGGGCAGCTGAGTTTGAAATAGTTCCACAAGCAGATCTTTGAATTTTGCCCCCCCCCCCTCGCCGCCACCAAATGCAGGGCCAGCCTAAGAGATTTTGCTGCCTGAGGCAAGGAACGAGTTGGAGCCTATCCCACCATGCGCAAATCACGCTGACCAGACTTCAACACTGGTGATGGGACAGCATTCTCTGCCATGCCTGAAGGCAGCAGGCTGGCTCAGGTGGGAGTATACAGGCCAGGCTGTGTGGTACACACACCTCTCTCTTCAAACACCTTGCTGCCTCCTGCCAGCAACTGCTGCCTGAGGTGACCACTTAACTCTGCCTAATGGTAGGGCCAGCCCTGCTCATTTGCCCTCCTACCACTCAGCTTCATCTTTTCTACAGAGAAGAAGCTTCCAGTACTTGAACCTGCTCTTCAGGTGCAGTAGAATAAGGTGCTAAGATGCTGAGGTGATAGGATGGACTGCACTTGTATTTATTTATTTATTGTATTTCTAGATCACCCATCTCTAGCCGGTACCCGGCCACTTGTAGGTGGGGTGATCACCTTTATACACGTTTCTCTGTGTCAGGGCGGCTGGGCAACTTGTGGCCCTCCAGATGTTGTTGGACTGCAACTCCCATCAGCCCTAGCCAGCATAGCCAATGGTGACGGATCATGGGAGTCGCAGTCCAACAACATCTGGAGAGTGACACATTTCTCTTCCCTGCTCTATTTTTCAAATTCCCTGCAAATAGAAAACTAACATACCATAGTAAGTCTGAGCTAAAGCCTTCTTCCCCAGTATGCTAGTTTTCATTGTGCAAGGAGTTTTTACATGGGGGAAGCATTCAAAGGTGTATCCTTCCACCTGTGGCCTGGAGTAGTACAGACCATATGCTGCTTCCACCTTCTATCATCACCGCATTCCCGGCTCATTGCATGGCATGTGCTGACCTAGCTTTAGTGCCCCTATCACCAAGTGGAAGACCATTGGAAGTCTATGCGCCATGGTCAGAATAATACTAAAAAAAGACAAAGCTGTAGTTTCATAATTTTGTCTCAGCACGCGTGGGCTTACTTGATGCTCAAGTTTTTGTTTGTTTGGCACAAAGTAGTCGGATCCCCAGGCATGCTTCAATATTTATTTGGCAAGACTCCCAAATTTCACACATGTTTCATTACCATCTTGTCACTTGGCAGTGCTTCAACATTCCTCCGCTGAGTGTCACTTATGCTAATGTTGGCTTGACTAATTTCAGCGCTGTCATATAAATCTGTATTCTGGGAGATCATTCAAAAAAGCAGCCGTTACATCTTAAAATGCCCCAAATTGCAGTAGTGTATACACACCATCCTTAAACTTTTAATTATATGTTTATGGCATACTTCGTGTTAGCATCATGAGGTACCTGCTAACTTCATTTGGAGACCAAGGGATAAGTGTAGCAGGAGAACAGGAGAAACAACACACACTTACCACAAGGCCTACTGCTCTCTTTTAGGTACATGCACATGACTCACGTCCTCCAGGTTCCCCCAAACAGGAAGTTGTTATTTAGAGGTACTGATGGAAATTGTAATATCTCCTGCTTAAATCAATGAGGTAATGTAACCACCAGTTAGAGTGGGAGGAAAGGGTTAATCAAATAATCCCAGGGTGCATGTTTTCTAACCCCTCCTCCCTACTTCCGGCCTCTCTGTGGCCAGTCTCTCTCCCACTTCTCTACCTCTCCAACCTGATGGACGCACGGTCAGAGCTGGCTTCCAGCCAGTGACCAATGAAACAGACTCTTAACACAAATTACTCTAACCTGCCTACATGCATCCTGCATATATGTATAAACGGACTGTAAGTAAAACTAATAAATGTCTTTATGAGTTTTAAACCTTGTATGGACAATCCATTTCCTTTTAAGAGCCTTTTAGCAAGGATTTAGCAACCCACATGGTGATAACCAGTTTCAATAACCAGGCTGTGCATAAGGGGGAAACTCTGCTTTGTCCTAACCAGTATAGGACCGACTCCTTTCCCATATCCTCCAACAGGTACATACAGCTATGCTATTTTACAGAACTGTTTAGTATACCGTAAAACTTTCCTCTCCATTTCCCCCCCTCTGTGTGTGTGTGTGTGTGTGTGTGTCCGTCCATGTTATGTGCAAGTGTACACTTACATTTTCCATTTTTCTGCTGTTGATTCCTGTGAACCCATCAATAACTCAACATGTTTAAGCTGGAACCCCAAGTCATGCTCAATATGGTTCCATCATCGAGGGGACTGGAAGCAGGAAGCAGGAAGCAGAAATTTCAGAAGACAAGAGGGTAAACAGGCAAATGGCAGAAGAGACTGGCTGACCAGACAGGACCAAGGCTATTACTCAAGCCAAGAGTATAACCAGGTCAGGATGAATCATAGAATAGTAGAGTTGGAAGGGACCTATAAGGCCATCGTGTCCAACCCCTTGCTCGATGCAGGAATCCAAGTCAAAGCATCCCTGACAGATGGCTGTCCAGCTGCACCTTGAATGCCTCCAGTGTGGGAGAGCCCACTACCTCCCTAGGTAGTTGCTCTAGACAGCAATGGGCTGACTAGAGGCAGAGTCATGCTGGAGCATGGAGAGAATAATAATGTTCCTATTCTGGATTTCAGATTTCTAGCTTCATGTTGCACTCAGGTTCCATTTTATTAATTCTTCAACACCTTGGATACAAAGGTGTTGTTGTGCAGTCAGACGGAACTTCTACTCATGCCAGGGTATTTCCCATGATTTCCAGCAATTTCCCCTTCCTGCTGCAATGCCACATCCCATTCTGTTCTAGATGGTCCCCCAACCCTCAGAAACAGAATTTTTGAGGGCTCAGGAGTCTGCAGAAGGAAGAGCAGGGGGCAAGAAATAGGAATGGTCAAGGAATTTGATCTTTGCAAATTTCAGTATGAACTGCCTTGAACTGTACCTCCCAGAAGGGTCAGAATTTAGTTATCCACCAGCATTTGTACTTCTCAAATATCCTGATGCATGAGAATTTCATTCATGTTCACAAATCATGTGACCATGCCATGATCACAACCCCAAATGCGAACATGAGCAGGGGAGCATATTCTCCAAAAATGCTTGCAAATTCCCAAACTTGCATTCATGCTAATATATATACACACACACACACACACACACACACAGCATTTTTATATCTTGCTCTATGGGGAGTGGGGGGAAGTGCACATTTTGGGTGTGCGTTTTTGAAAATATGCATTTTTCCTGTTCGAAATGTACACTTTTCCCATTTGACCAAAATTAACATGGAAAACGATGTGAGATGAGCTTCAAACTGGTGTTTGGAGAATCTGGGCGCTCACAAAAATCTCTTGTTTGCTCATCCCTAGCTCAGCCCAAAATCATCATCATCATCATCATCATCATCATCATCATCATCATCGTCGTCATCATCATCTTTCTAAGAGAAATTGTGTTTTAAATTATGTATTTAAATGTGTGTGTGTTTAATTAAAAAATGGCAGATTAATGAATGATGAGATAGAAGAAATGGATGGGTGAAGACATGCAAAATTGGCACAGACCAGAAACAGGCTGATTCAAGCACCCCTGGTGGGAAAGCCCCATTCCTTGAATGAGCTTCCATTAATGGAACATAAATTAGAATACATTTAAGGATCCTTAAGGGTACAATCCTATGGCCTCCCAACCTTGCCCGGAGGGCCATGGGCTAGGTCAGAGTCCCCACTCCGACCTTGGAAATGCCTTCTGAGTTTGCAGCGGGGACTCCGCCTGTGGAGTGCCCTCCCGCCGCCCTTGCAGCCTGCGCGGTTCTTTCTGTGCCGGCTGGCCTCTGAACACAGAAGACAATCTTTGGAGCGGACGCGGGGGGGGCATTCTTGGGGTCAGGGAGGGGAGGAATGAGGCACTGCCATCCATGGAATCCAGGTGGTGTCTCAGCATCTCCTCCTCGCAAAGAGGGGAAAAACAACTAGATGCCTGAAATCGGCTGTCTAAATGTTTTGGAGGGTGAGGGGAGTGCGGAGGCAATTCTAGCTGCTGTGCTCCTCCTGCCTTCCATTGGATGCTTGCAATCCTCCAAGTTCGGAGGGTTATGGACACTCACATTGGATGGTGCTGTATATGGATTTTTATGATCCATGCATTTAAGTCTTCCATTTTCTTTTTCTTTTTTCTTTTTTAAAAAATCTTCATAATTTGGCTGGGGGTGGGGTGGAAGCAATACACACACACACACAAAGCAAGAGTAATGGGGAGAAAGACAACAACATCCTCCATTTTCCTATGTATTTGTAGATGAAAACTGTGCTGCTACTTACAAAGCAAGGTGTAATCATGCTATACAAATTAAGCCCTGCCTGGGTTACTAATGCAATCTTAATGTTGGCTATTAGTCCCAGTAGGTGGATACATACATGCAGGGCTTTTTTTCTGGGGGAACTCACCGGAACTGAGTTCCAGCACCTTTTCTTCTATTAATTGCATTACAATTTAATCGCCATCTACTCCCAAGGAAATGTAATCCAAGAGTTCCGGTACCTTTTTCTCCAGAAAAAAAGCACTGCATACATGCCCAAGAACACAAATGGGTATTACAGAAAATAAAGTTCACAGCTTGTCTTTACTCTTTTCCCTCTGTGAATACTTTGTCATATATAAAATACACTAATGAAGAGTAGGAGAATTCAAATGACATAAATATCAACAACTTTTTAGTTTTGCTAATAAGGAACCCACAGTTTTCAAAGGCTGGTGTGTTCACAAGGGCTGCCCAAAAGGCCTTTTGCTTTCAAGAAACCCTATCTTGTTTTGTTTTAAATAAAGGCAGGATTAGCCAGTATGTTTGCAGAATTTTTGGCTCATAACAGCATGTTTCTGTGATACTTTAAAAACGTATGTTTTATTTAAAGCAACCGAGTTGCTCCCACAGGAAGTTGAATGCTTCCATCAAATGGCCGCAATATAGTTTTTAGTAGCCGAAATGTCTAGCACACACACAAAATTAACCATCTGCTTTGCTTTGCTTGATGCAGAATGTTCAGCATTCTGTAAAATAGTGCTGTAAAAGCAGGTGTGTGTGTGTGTATGTGTGCGTGTTTATGTAGGTGGATATGTGTGTGTATGTGAGGCAGAGTGGGAGAGACCATTCTTTCTTCTTCTTCTTTTGATAGGCCATAGGTTCTTGTCTCTTAAGGGTTCAGAACAGAGCTATGCACAAATGGCTTCTTGAGATTCTTCACCCCGTTTGCTGGTGGAGAATCTGAAGTGGGGACTACATTTCTCCATGGGGAGGAGACATTTTCCAACAGTTCCGTGTTCTTTCTGTGCCTGGCCAATGCAATCAAAATTCCGTGCTGAGAACCCCCCCCCCCACACATACCAGATTCTGCAACCTGTAGAAATGATTCAAATTGCTCAAATCTGAGCCTCCTTTTCTTATCTTGCACAATTTATGCTACAGTTTCTGTAACTATCTACAGCTAGATATGGGGTGGGCAAGTAGTTATCCAAGGCCATTGATGACCTTGCTGAGGTTCTCCAGAAGCTGGATTTGGTGTTCGGCACCACATTCTGTGAGTTTTCTGTGGAGCTGCAGAATCCTGAAATACACACAGCTCTGGTAATAGTGACTGTCTCCCGATCACTTCACACACAGAAGCAGCTCTGCTTATTTGTCTATTTTTAGCATGCGGTCATGTATGTGGGTCCTTGATGAGATACTGAAATGTTAGCAGGGAGGCCAGGGAGATAAATTCAACCATTGTTGCACTTCTGGTTTTTGCAGCTGTTATAATCCTTGTAATTGCTGTGTCCACCTTCTTAGCATTTTATTTGATGATGCAGACCGGAAAAACT
Organism: Shinisaurus crocodilurus; assembly: GCA_021292165.1. NCBI lineage: Eukaryota > Metazoa > Chordata > Lepidosauria > Squamata > Shinisauridae > Shinisaurus > Shinisaurus crocodilurus. The sequence continues at coordinate 33,210,399 of CM037876.1, forward strand.
TTTATGAGAAACCAGCTGTTCTTGTTGTTGTTTCCCATGCAGTATGGATTTTCTCCTTTGCTTAGGAAATGCTGGTCATAGATCAGGTCTGTTGTTACTGCTGCTTCCCTTATGTCTTTTCAACTTTGACCCTAAGTCACAGACAAGTGGGCTTATTGCCCTGGATTGAACAAGGTTTTATAAAAGGCATGAAGCAGCAAGAGGATGTGGTGCTGGCAAGGCAGGACTTTGGGGAAGAAGTCAAAGGAAAGTGCAAAATATGGAGGAGGGCCCCCAGACATTCAGCATGGCTAGTTGTTTATCACACTTTGAAGTAAATGAAGTAATACACATTAAGAGTCTGCCTCCCCCCCCCCCACAATACTATTAAGTTCAAAGTCTAAAATTACCTAACTGCATCCTCTGAGGACAGCTCTATATGGCAATTTCCTTCCATTTCATGCACAGCGAGGTTTGGAGATTGGAATATGTCATTCACACATACTGCTTTATATCTGCTGTTAGGTTCCTAGGTCCAAGAGCAGGCAAATGTCCTGGGGCAGACAGGAAAGTGTCAAGTTAGTGAGGTGACTGATTGACTGACTGGCCAACGAGCTGACTGGCCGGTAGCGAGGAGTGAGAATTGCATTCCGTTCATTTTTTTTTATAAGAACTTACCAAAATTCACATACCTCTTCACAAATAGAAAGGAAAGAACTTGATATATATATATATTTAAAAAGAGAATGTGGGAGAAATTGAAACTAACCAATCTGTTCATGCAGGTCCAGGACTTTGAGTGCTTAGCTCTTAAAATTATGAATTTGAATCCGTGTATTTCAACCATGTTTGTGGTGCTGAAGTAGGGTTGTCACCTCTTTTTTTTTTCTGACAGGTTTCTCATTTTTAACAGCTACTTGACAGGCAGGTACAACATGGTCCTCTCGATGCCGGGAATAGCTGTGCCTATTGAATTTAGCCAGTGTGGATAGGTGAGCATTTCATTTTGGTTCATTTTTGATAATCAATTTGCAAATTCCTTTATATATGGGATGGAAAGAACTTGAGATTTAAAAAAATCAAATGCAGGAGAAAGTGAAGCTAACAGATTAACCGATCCCTACAGGTCAGTGTGACAGCACAGAGTAATAAATAGTCTGATGTCCTCTGTCGGTGACAGGTCACACTGACTGAAGACACTCAGTGGATTTCAGGTCTTTTTATCAGACAGGCACTTTGGGAGCACCTATCTAATGTCAACTGATTCCCTGGACCATAAGGATTCTGGGCTGTTGTGTGAGTGCCCCAGCTTGAAGTGCCTTGAGTTCGCTCATCCAACCTGCAGCCATGGTGATTCAGGGAAACAGTGACTGGGTTCTCACAACACGATAAGCCATGGTGACTTATAAAGCCATGTTTGTTTCAGAGTAGTTTGTTGTATTGTCTGAACCCAGAAGCACGGTTTGTTAACCATGCACAAGCCACTCTGGCCGGCCTCAGTCAACACGGCAAGCCACTCTGAAACAAACATGGCTTATAAACTGCCATGGCTTATCGTGTTGTGTGAACCCAATCTGTGGCTGGCCCATAGAGCATCTGAGTCAAGCCTTGTGGTAAAAAGGAGTGAAGAAAGGCAGGCACCTTTATGGTGCACTAAATTATAATTTATCCATCCTTCCCAACATGTTTCAATTCAAATATTTAGTGGAGGTTCTGTGAATATATACATAAAATATATAACTATTTGATTATATGGTGCAATATCCAATCTGATACTAGCACTAATGTAAATTAGGGATGTGGTGAAAATCGGGTAGGTCCACATCCCTAAGGTAAATTATATTGCACTAGCTTAAGGGACCTCTAGTGTAATGCCGATAGCATTATTAGCTGATATGATGGGTTTTCTGGGGGATCCTATTGTACCAGCTAATGCTGTTGGTGTTGTGACAGAGGTCCCTTATGCTAGTACAATTAGTGTTAGTGTCTGATTGGATACTGCCCATATATAGAGATCACGATAGATAAACACACACAAACACGTGAACTCTCTCTCTCTCTCTCTCTCTCTCTCTATCACAAATATAAAATATTACAAGCAATAAGACAAACTGGAAAGGGAAAACAAAACTACTATTTATTTATTTATTACATTTATACCCCACCTTTTTTCCTGCAAGGAACCGGAGGTGGCTTACATACGATAATCCTCCTCCTCACCACCTACATTAATGCAAAAGTCTTATTCCCTACCCTATAATTTAATGAGACCCTCATTTAATGTAGCTATTTAAAGGCTTATGCATCGTATATATCTTTTACAATGCCCCGATGAAGATTTAATCAAAGTGTGCTGAACTGGCAGGGATGTTGAAGAGTCCTTGGGCTCGAGTCACGAGTCGAGTCACGAGTCTTTGGACTCGAGTCTCAAGTCCGAGTCCGAGTGCTTGGTCCAAAATGGTGACTCACGAGTCACGAGTCACGAGTCACTACCAAAACTGACTCCACGAGTCCCTATTAAAATCAATGGGGGTTTCCCCCAACAAAATAAGGCTGCTTCAGATGTGTGGCTTAAATAAATTCTAGGCACAAGTGCGCCTTTTTATTTCAAAACTCTGCAACTGATTTTGGCAAGAACAGACCAGGCAGACAAACCCAAAATAACCAGGCAGGCAGAGGAGGCAGGGAACCCCAAAGCAGGCAGGCAGAGGCCTTTGTCTTGGACAATTCAAACTATTGAACTGGTTAAGAAGAGACCAGGCAGGCAGAGGAGGCTGGGAACCCCAAACAGGCAGGCAGAGGCAGCCAAAAACCAAAATGTCTGACCCTAACCCCCCACAACAACACATCAATCAAAATAAATCTCAACACATCGTTGGGGCTGCGCTCCTGATAGCTGTCCATAGTGGCCGAGCAGCGGCACGCCTCGCTTCCATGAGCTCTTCACCTGTGATCGCGCTCTTCTCCACTCCTTCTGGCACAGCCCAGGGATGTTGAAGAGGCCTTGGCCTCGAGTCCCGAGTCGAGTCTCGAGTCCCATTAAAAATATTGGGACTCGAGTCCGAGTCGAGTCAGAGGGGGGACTCAGTCCGACTCACGAGTCAAGTCCTCGAGTCCGAGTCCCCATCCCTGTGAACTGGATACATTATAATTTAGTGCATGTCCTGCATTCTCTCTTCTCATCTAAGCCTATGAGGCCTAATGGCTGAAAAGAGCTCTAGTTTGATTGCTTGTTACCAGGCAATAAAAGCTGGACTGAGCTGTCTATCTTTAAAGTTTGATTGTTTAAGCCAGCTCTCAGCCTATAATTCTAAATTAAAGCTCAGAGAACATGGGCTAGTGTTCATTCCCGTGCCAAAAGAGAAGATTGTGTAAACTTTCCCTCGACTTTCCTTCTAGCTAGTACTTAATGAGTCACATTAAGAGGCAATATGGCTTTGAATATTGGAAGGATTACCGCATAGACGATGAGCCACATTTGTTTTCTGTTGCTCCAAAGGGTAGAGCCTGAACCAAAGGGTTCAAAATACAAGAAAGGAGATTTGGACTAATTAGAGATGGTATGAGATTTTCTACAGTGGAACAGACTGCTTCAGAATGTAGTTGGAAGGTACTGTAGAGATCATCTAGTCAACCCCCCCTGCTCAGTGTAGACATCTTGCAACTACAGCATCCCTGACAGGTAGCCATCTAGCTTCTAGTTAAATACAGGGGAGGCTGGTGACTCCTGTGTAGGTGGGGCTCCTTGCTCATTGCAGCTTTTATTCTGAGCTTTATATGAGCTATCCATGGTTCTGTACACCATTCCCAAAATAGGTTCACCACCATGGAGCATCATGGATAACACCTATAAAGCTCTGAATAAAAGCTGCAATGGATAAGGAGCCCCACTGACATAAGAGTCACCAGCCTCCCCTGGTTAAATATCTCTAGTGAAGGAAAGCCTATCACCTCCTGAGACAGTCCATTCCACTGTCAAAGAGCTCTTACCATTAGGTAGGGTTGGGGGTTTTTTTCTAACACTGACTAAGGTGAAATCTGATTCCTTCCAATTTGCATCCACTGCTTCTACTTCTGCCCTGTGGAGCAACAGAAAACATCTGCTCCAACTTCTACATGAAGATGGAAAGGGAAAATGGAGATGGAGACCATTAATCTTCTTTTCTTAACTAAGCCACACAACATCTCAAGAACATTGTGATTGTAATGTTGTTTTGTTAGTATTCTTTTAAACTTGGGAGTGAACACTCCAAGATTCAGGAATGCACACAATTGGTGCATACATTTGGGGAAATGCTACAAATACGTGACCCTTCGCAAACAACCAAAACTCACATCTGATTGGTGACAACATAGAAGCCATGCTGGACAGACCAAGGTCCATCTAGTCCAGATTGTCACACGAGGCCACCAGCTGCCAGAGATCCCCCAGACATGTGCAGAGACCCTCCATGTCCCAGCGGTCCATAGCATACGACAACTTGGAACTAAGTTTGAATGATCAGAGAACTTGTAGATTGCATTTTAGAAACAACCCCATGTACTTTTGAAAGGTTGGAGATTTAAAAGCATAAAAAATGACAGTTTGGGAAGGTAATCAGTGGAGCCTGGTGGCTCCAATGTCAGTGGGCCAGTCTCTCCACTCCAGATTGTAGTCTTGACTTTTAGGCTATCCATGTTACAGACTTGCTGCACTTATTTTGGGGATAGGGTTCAGCACCATGGATAGCTCCTTTAAGGTTCAAACTAAAACCCAGAGTGGATACACAGCCCCTCTGACATTGGAGCCACCAGCCTCCACCGGATATCTGCCGCTTGAATAAAACATAGTAAAAAATAATAATTTTACGGCCTTGGGCCTTGTCAGGCTATTGAAAAAATTAAGCTTACAGAGCACAATTCTCTTCAGTTATGCTATGATTTATTCCACACACACCTTCCCCATGCTCCCACCTGTGACACTGATGTAATTCAGGCGACATCAATGAAGTCAAAACATGAACAAAGGCCATGTTGTCTTTGACTTTTCCTGTGAGTGTTCCAGTGGGATTAGTGTCTGTGTCATAAGGAACAATCCAGCCAAAATTAAATAGTCCCATTCATTGGGGTATTAATGCATAAAGCCTTTTCACTGCATGTCACCAGCTTACAAAGAGAAAAGTTGCATTTTCAAAAAGAACGAAGGGTTGAGCTGGTAAGGAGAGCTGGATTGTGTGCCCGTCTATTTTAAAGATGCAAGGAGGTCCACCTCACAATTTGGGAAGCACTGTCCTAGGTGTTGCAATGTTACAGTGCAGCCCATTGGCCATGGCTTGCCTTTATTTATTTATTATTTAAAATATTTCTGGATTGCCCCTCCACTCAATGAGTGCTTGAGGCTATTTACACTAAAACCATAAACACATTAAAATATAACATTTCCCCCAAATACCCTAAAACAAAACTGTTATGTATTTTATTGTTGTGATAAAATAACAATACGGTATTTTAATTGTTATGTTTATTGTTATGATGAAATACATACCAATAAAACAGGAGAGTTCTAAAATCAAAGAGCAGCCTTAGTCAGGAAAAGCTCGATGGAACAGTATAGTTTTTACCAACCATCCAAAACCCAATAATGAGGACACCAACATAACCTCCCAGGAAACTGACTTCCACAAATGGGGTTCAGCTTACAGACTTAGGGCCACACCAACTTCACCTCTCAAGGAGGTGGGATGCATAACAGGCCTTCAGATGAAGGACTGAGCTCCAGCCAGGTTCATATGGGAAGAGGTAGAGTCTCAGATATCCTGACCCTATGTCATGGGCCTGATCTTTCAAGCACACACTCTGGCATTCTGACACAGAACATGCCAAAAATCAGTGAGACTTTTTTATTGTAGCAAATCCCAGGTAAAAGCTTAATGGTTACACTCTTCAGAAACCATATAGCTGGTGACAATTAGCTATAGGCTCCATAAGTAATTCCACAATGCTCCAAAGCTAATACCTATAGCCATGTCAGAGATTCAGACAACTCAGTTTCCCCATTGTAATCTCTGTGGTTCAGAACACAGGGCAGGGGGATTGAATAATTCCTGGGGTAAGCCTTCCCAGGCAATCAAAGATAAGGGTTCTAGAAAAAGACTAAACAAATCCACACATGCAGAGCTTTAGTCCAACCTCTAAATCACTGGAATCTCCGTGTTACATGGGTCAAGGCCTATCAGATCCACAAGTAAAAACAGGTTCATGAGTTAGTCCAGAGTAAGCCCACACATGCAAAGAACTGCGGCAGCTGCTTCTCTGAGGTCATAAGAGTGACCTTGAAGAAGGGGTTCAGTGGGCATTCTGCGGGGCAGGGAGGGGAGGAGACAGGTGCCACCAAGATATGACTTATCCTGGCGGCGCCTCAGCCTCCTTCCCTCCTGCTCCAAAGTTAGATGGCTGAAATCGGCCGTCTAACTGCTTTGCAGAGTGGGGGGAGCATGGAGGCAACCTTCACCTCCGTGCTGCTCCTCCTGCCCTGCATAGTAGGATGCCCATAATCCTCTGAGTTCAGAGGGTTTCTGGCATCCCAACTGGATTGCGCCATAAGTTGTTTTAAGCCTTGTTTTGCAGAGCCTCATAATTTGTAATATTGTAGTGTTTTATTGTTTTATAATTTTATTGTAAACCACTTCAGAATTTTATAAATGGGAAGTATGATGTAATTATTTTAAATAAATAAATAAACCAGCACCTTGAATATCTACCATTCAATATCTACCATTCAATTACACTTCAGTAAACTGCAGATGATAGCCAATTCAGACAATGTAACTGGAACATTATACATTGATTTAGACATGTCTACCAGGGTGATGCATTTTTTTATCTGGCATTTATTTATCACATTTACTGGCATTTATTTATCACATCTTCAAACCACCCAATAACTGAAGTTCTCTGGGTGATGTAAAAATTAAAGGTATAAAATACAGGTAACAATAAAACGATTCAGCTAGAAGCAAGATAAAACTAGCAGCAACACATAATAATACCAAAAGTAAAACCACCAGCAGGGATAAAACAGTGCAAAGATCTAAAAGTACTAAAACCAGTTCCTAAAATCCCTGGGAAAATACAGAAGTCTTCACCGGAATTGAAAAGACCATACTGTAGGCACCAGGTGAGCCTCTCTGTGGATGGCATTCTACGGGCAGGGCCCCACCACTGAAAAGATGCTCTCTTTTGTAGTCGCCCACCTCACTTCATTTGTCAAAGGCATTTGGAAAAAGATCTCAGATGATGACCTTAGTCTCCAAGTAGGTAACTATGGGAGGAGACACTCGTTTAGGTAACCTGCCCTGCAAGTGGTTTAGGGAGCAATCCTATGGCCCCTAGATATCATTTGAGGGGCCCATAGGATAGTTTGGATTCCAGATCTGAGACAGTGCTCTGACCTCGGAGCTAGGAATTGGAGCTCTGACCCCACTTACTTCCCTGCCCCCTCACGGCCAGCACAGAAGGAACCACACTGGCTTCTCTCTGAGGTTAGGAAAGCAACCTCAGGGAAGGGGAGAAGGAGTGTTTCAGGGGTCAGGGAGGAGAGGAGACGGCAGGGGCCAGGATATGAGCTATCCTGACGCCTCTCCAGCCTCCTTCTCTCCTGCTCCAAGATGCTCCATCTAGACGGGCAAAAAAGCCTGTCTAGTGAAAAATGCAGGGCGGGATGACAGGGAGGCGAAGATCACCTCCATCGCTGCTCCTGCTCTGCATTGGATAACCGTAAGCCTCCGAATTCGGCAGCTCACAGCCATCACCATAGGATTGTACCCTTAGGGCTTGAAAGGTTAACAGTGTTATCTAATACAGTGTTCTCCAACCTTGGGTCCCCAGATGTTTTTGGCCTACAACTCCCAGCATGCCCCAGCCAGCGTAGCTGGGAATTGTAGGCCAAAAACATCTGGGGACATCTCCCAAGGTTGGAGAACACTGATATATGGTAAGGAAATGTACAAAACCAGTATTTCCAATACAGCATAGCTGGCTGGGGCATGCTGGGAGTTGTAGGCCAAAAACATCTGGGGACCCAAGGTTGGAGAACACTGATCTAATAGATGTAAAACCTCTGAAGTAAAACCTCTTGTGTGTTCAGTGGTACTTATTCCCAGGTAAATGTACACAGGATTGCCACCTACAAGCAGCATGCAAACACTGCACATATTTGTCTAAGGAAGAAAACTTAAATGAAAACGGGTCTGCGTAGAGCTTACATGTGGTTCATATCACATCTCCACTGGACCTTAATTTTCCAGTTTGATTGTGAGAAAACTTCAAAATTGCCACCTAATAGCTACCCTCAGTCCAATGAACCATACAAGGACTACAGCATTGGCATTCAACAACCACTTGGCAGATACAAAAAAAGACACCCAGTGACTTTCTGAAGCATTTATATGGTGCCAATGTTAAGTTCTTTGGACTGTGGAAGTGTACAGATTTTGTTAAATCAGTTAGGTCTGTGTTTCACGGATTGTCAGGCATCTTTCATTCCATTGTCTGCTCCTTAATCTAGGGATATGTGAGAATTTTGTTCCAATTGTGCAAATGCACAATTAGGATTTACACACGTGATAGCGCAAGTGTGAATTTGTGCAAATCCCCCCCCCCCATTAAAAACTGGTCTGCAAGTCCACAGAATCCATGTGACTCTGAAAAAGCCACCCCAGTCCACTGAGGAATCTGTTGTGCATTTCTCCAACTTCCCTATCATATAATTGACAATTACATTGAGATTCATGGTGATCATTCAACGGGGAGTTCAGCTGCCACCAGTTTCAGACGTACTTCAGGTAATTAAGAAATGAGGTAAAAGCCCTTTTGGCTGCTACTTAAAGTCCCATCATAAAAATAAATGTCTCTCTGACTTATTTTGTCCTACAGACTATTGTAAGAGCATCTAAGTATTCTCCTGCTCTAGTTACTTAGCTTAAGCTGGGGGAAATAGCAGTCTCTGATTTAATATTCTAACAATAGGATTTATCCAGCAACCCATTTATACACGATTTTCCTCTGAGTCTTACAGAGGTGCCAAAGCTTTTGAGAAGGATTCTGTTCCTTTTAAATTTGCAGCTCTCTCTCCTACAAATCACGGATATGCTTCTGAAATCCCTCCTCTGAAAACCTCTGCTGATTCTGACAGAACAGAAAGTTTATTTGGCTCTGTTTTAATTTTGCTCAATCTCCTGAGTGCCAAATTTCAATTAAATTAAGACTTGGATAAAATGAAATCTTCATAACTGTAGTGTGCTGGAGTATCCTCTAATGATGGAACCTGCTGGATTAAGCAATGTGAAACATAGTTATTAAATTATGAACTCCTAGTCCTTGTAAATATGTTGACCAGAATAGAGACTAAGACTCCAATAGCTTTGATTAAAGGGGGCAGGTCCTTTTCTGTGGCAGCACCCTGGGAGAGTTTAGATTAGCCCCTTCATTGCTCAGTTTCTTGCTGGGAGCAAAAGACTTTCCTCTTTATACTGGTTTATAGTTAAAGCTGGATGTCTAAGGGATGGGTGATTCTGTCAGATTCTGTCAGCAGTGGGGAAGGGGGTAGGGGAGAGCTGCCAAAAGGCCAGGAGGACTGCATGCATCCCACAGGCTGTGTGTTGCCCACCCATGGTGTAGCCACCATGGCTAACAGCCATTGAGGGTGAAATCCTATGGCCGCTAGATAGAATCTAGACAGCCAAAGGAGAGGTTGGAGTGTCAGCTGCGACCTCGGGAATGTGCTCCAAGGTCGGAGTTGGGACTCCGACCTCAGAGCGTCCATCCTCTGCTCTCGCAGCTGGCTCAGAAAGAACTGTGCCGTCTGAGGCTCTGAGGTTGGAAGACCAACCTCGGAGCTGGAGGTTTGTGGGTGTTCTTGGGGGCAGGGAGGGGAGGAGAGAGGCTCTGCCACGGCATGTAGTATCCTGCTGGCACCTCAGCCTATCCTCCTCACGCTCTGGGGTAAAAGACTTAGACGTCCAAAATTGGTCGTCTAAGTCTTTTGCAGGGTAGGAGGAGCATGGAGGCGACCTTCACCTCTGTGCGTCTTCCACCCTCGATAGGATGCCTGCAATCCTCCGAGTTCAAAGGGTTATGGGCTGCCACATTGGATTGCCCTGTGAGAGGCCTATCCTCCATGGAATTTGTACTTAAGTCTCCTCAGTTCAAGTTCATCACCTTATTTACTATACTACATTGCTTTTGAATGCTACACTACTTGAAGTTCAAACATTCTACTCTTGTTTACCCCCAAAAAGGAGTGGCTGCTGCCGAGGGATGCCTCCTTTTAGGATTCATCTCAGTAATGCCACTCCACTGCTGCTGGATTTCAAACTAGGCAGGGTGGGGGAGTTCTTCCCCACCGCTCCTGAACTGTCCTAGTGGGATCCTGGTAGTAAGAAAAGCAATTGCAACAGGTTATGAAACATTTTTCGTGCTTGGTGGGAAAGATATGAGATAGAAAGCTATGAGATCATTGGTTCCTCAAAATGGTTCACAAACATTAATTGAGAGAAAGTTGAGACTCAAAGGCCTAAAACCGTATGCAGTTTCCTTTCTCTTTTCTCCAGGTCATATCTTTAAGCATGTGAACATTTTGCTGTTGTTCAAGATTTATATGAGAACTATCCATTCTCTGAACCTCAATTCAAGAAATCAATTGTGCATCTATTATGTAGCCTTTCGTGCCAATGAAGTAATCCATCTGGAGTAATTTCAAATATCCTTACCCCAATCTAATTAAATGAATGTGTTCACATTGATCATTTAACTTGACGTTAATAGAGTCTTCTACTAAATTGACCAAAGAGAGGCCCCTGTTGTTTAAGATCATGTACTTTACAAGGGAAACTCAAGCAAAACATTGTAGTTTGTCATGGCTTTTGTGGTACAAGAGATCAACTGTTGGAACTAAAGCTGGAAAGAATTTATTTAACTCTGTAATCAGCATGTCCTCTCCAAAGACATACTGGCTGTGGCATGCTGGGAGTTGTAGGGCTTTTTTCTGTCTAAACATACATAGGATTGTGCCCTAAGAGAAACTGAAACTCAGAGATTCATCCATACCTAACCACAAGTCAACCAGCAGCAATGGCAAGCAATTAGTCCACTCTTATTGCTTGCCTTTGATGTGTAGGGAAGCAACTCCCAGGCCTAATCTCAAGTCATCAGTTTACTTGACCATCAGAAGAACTTGACCATGGCCTTCAGCCATGACCAGGACAGGTAATGGAAACTATCTGTGTATGGGGTACCCAGACATTACCTGTATTGACTGCTAGTAACCAGTTCTGTGCTCCCTTCTTTTGAAAGTCTGGGCATTCAGTGGCAATAGCTGCTTTCTTTTTTCTTTTTTTTAACTGTGTACTCCCTTATTAAGTGGGTAACATATGTATCTTAGCAGCACTAAGTTCTTTCTGCAGTGGAGAATGTTCCATGGACAGGCAAGCATGAGCAGAAATCCAAGCAAACAAGGGCAAGTAGCAAACAAAGGAAGTTGGGGAAGAAGAACAGGTATGTTGAGGCAGAGAAGTCCTGGCCCTCTGGTCATGTCACTAATAACAGCTTGTCCACAAAAATATCATTAACTTGACCAGGTAGGAAGTATAAATAGCTTCTAGGAAATCAATGGCCAGATAGCAAGCATTAAACTAGGCCTTTCTGACTAGCCGATTAGCTCAGTCTTCTACCTCTGAATTTGAAGCATCCAAGTTTAGGAATCATGGGAGCCAGTGCTTGAAAAATGCTGCTGTCTATTCAGAAAATGTGACCGATGGTGACCTGGTTCATATGATCACCGCACTGCAAGTGGGTTGCGGTGCCCGTGGGTGCCAGCTTGCTGATTCAAGCTCCCACTTTGACTTCTCATGTTGTCCAAACCCAGTGAGGGTGGTGAGAAGCCACACCTGGTAAGAGTAATTATGTAAATCAGGCTGGCACAGGGTGGTTAATAAGCCACCATAGCTTATTAACCACCCTCGTGTTGTGTGTACTGGCCCTGTATCTTTCACAAGTGCCTATGTTTAAAAATACAGTATTTTCCCCCACTGAGGTAACTATTATATCAGCAACGTTCCTGTGTGTTTTATGAAAAATGAATTAAAAATTAAATAAAAAACATGTAGGTGTGGGGATTTGGGATCAATGGTTAAAATAAGAAGAAAAGGTGAAAGCAACATGACATCCAAGACTCCCTCCCACCATCAATCAAGTTATAATGATTGATTCAATCTTTCATCATTCATAGTATGTATATATATATATATATATATATATATTATACACACACACACACACACACACACATATATTCCCAGCCATTTAATGGCATATGGCAAACATGTCATCCATTTAACAGCTCTAGATTTTTTTAAAATTGAAATTGTTTTAGCTGTTTAAACTGTTTTAAATTTTTTATATTGAAATTTTATGCTATATTTTACTGTATCTGTATTTTATACCATGTTTTATTATTGTGTCTGTGTTTTGTGAATTGCTGTGAACTGCCCAGAGAGTTTCAGTTATTGGGCGGTATGGAAAATAATAATAATAATAATAATAATAATAATAATAATAATAATAATAATAATAATAAATATAGTTTTATTTAGTTTTTATTATTATCATGGGAGCCAGTGCTTGAAAAATGCTGCTGTTTGAATAAAAAATGCTGTTTTTATTCAGTATCCATAACGGCCATTATCTATTTCCTGTGACAAAACAATCTTAAAAAGTGGGTGGCATGGCAGAAGAACTGATACAGAAATGTGTGTGTGTTTGGCGGGAGAGGAATATTCATGATTGGTTACATACTGACTGTTTTGTTAACCGACACTGACATTGTTCTATAAGGTAACTGTTCCAGAAGGATGTGAAGCTACTGTCTATGCAACCACCAAATATTCATGCCCCAGCTGCCTCTTCTAGAGGCTCTCTCACATTGATGTACCATTCCTTCAGCTATCTTCCAATTAAACTGTTGCCTGAACCCACAGGAGTATACGCAGATATTTCAAGCTTCCAGTTTTACTGTCGAATGGGCATGTTCTTGCCTAAAATGTAAGCGACACAAGAGGCTTGGGCAGCTGTCACTTTTGTTGCTAGGGGTTATACTTCCTTCTGCCATTTATGGATTCCAGTCCCTTTGAGCCTCTTTGTAGAAATACGGCAAACATTTGATGGCTGGTGCAAAGAATGGTGACAGATGAGGCAAGGAATGAAAAGGTTATACTAGGTGTGAGAGAAAGTGATGGGCATTTTCACTAGCCAATTCACAGGTCAGAAGCAGGCAGGCTGGAATTTATGTCAGTTCTCTTCAGCATGAATATTCTTTCCTTTGTGTTCTTCCAAAGTATCTAGAGAGCATCTCTGCTCAGCCAGGATACACACTGGCTTAACCTTGAGCCAGATACAGAACAGGAAGTGAAAATACCTCTGTCATTCCTCCCGCCATGCCTGGCTCTTGCCAACAGGGATTTGGATGGACAGAGGGCTCTGGGATCAGAGCCCTCCATCTAATTAGGGTCAATCCTGTAGGACTAAGCTCTAAATTCTAATCCCCACATTAATCCAGGTGATGCAGATCAAGTCAGTTTGCATTGGGATCTGCAAAGATCAAAATCCTCAAGTATCCCTATTTGTTAGCCAAGAAAAAGGATTCTTCATATTCTCAGAAGCACCCATTCATATTTCATATGTTACTTATAGATATAAGCTCTTGCATTCAAAACAGATGCTGGGGCTGAGTCTAGCATGAAATTAAGCCATGATGTTGGATGTACTTAGAACATTTTGCAATAAATCAGCCCTGACTAGTTTGGATATACTTAGAACATGATGATGTTGGATGTACTTAGAACATTTTGCAAAAGCTAAACCATATATTTATGTTTGTTGTTCCTGTTGCTGTTGCTTTCTGTTGAAAACTCTTTATGTTCTGTAAACTATAATTTACATCTCCAAAAGGCCAAAAATGCATGCAACTTTTACATAAGGTCTGCAATTTGGAAACACTTGCAAATTCAGTTTTCAGCAAGACTTTAGACAACAAAATAAAAATAAAAATCTAATTTTAGAGAAGAAATCATGTGGTTTTCAACCTGATACATTGCTGCTTTAGACACTAGACAGAGTCCACCACACTCATGCTCCTTTACAGCTTAACCCATACAGTTTATGGGAATTCATGAACCTCCCACTAAAAGTCAACTGCAGTTGCGAAGGCTCAGATCCATTTTGTCCGAGCACCTACAGAGGAAATATTTCCAGTTGTTCCATTTGGAGAATTTATTTTTAATACTTTAAAAATATATATCATGTGGAATCTGATTGTGCTCAGCAATATGGGAACATAACAGGAACATAGTCCTAAATAAGATTTGATTTTGTCAATATATTCAGTTATATAACACATAACATCTAATACAACTGAATTCAAATTCTAAACCTGTACCCATTCCTTTGTCATTATGTCCTCCCCTAAATAGCTCATAGACATTTATAAAATACTATGTTTTTCTTCTTCTCCCATAATACTACAACACAGGGTGACTGAATGCAATTCGTTGGCTGGCAATAGATTTAGGACAGACAAAGGGAAGAATTCCTTCTCACAACATAATTAACTTACAGAGCAATCCTATGCATGGTTACTCAGATGTATGTCCTATTGTGTTAAATGAGTCTTACTTCCAATGCATTTGAGATTGCAAGCTTATGGAATTTCCTGCTAAAACGTGTGGTGAACCACAAATCAGTTTAAATGGAATTCATGAAAAATATGTCTATCCACGCCCCTTCCTCAACACACCCTGCACATTGCAATTCATCTAATTGGCCAATGGCTTTTTCTCTCTCCAGCAACATCCTTTTCTGAGGCTCACCCCAGAAAAATAAGGGCTTTGTAACCTACTTTGTTTTTGTCCTCATTCTTATCTGGGGAAACTCTGCAGATGCCCTTGTGGATAGAGTCTAGACCCACATGCCTTGACCTGCTGATGGAGACTTCATGTCATGCCTAAGTTGATAGAACTAGGCTGGGATTTCTAAGTGTCCAGTAGTGATGGGGGAGAAATTCATTTCCCCCCACTTTCAATCCAGTTATCCTTTGAACTTTGCACTCTGAATTTTGCAGTGGAGTTTTCCTATCAAAAATTTGTAAAAAATGCATATATTAGGGAAAAGTGCATGCAAAAATGCATATATCCATGAAAACAATTTTTAAAAAATGTATTATATTAGGAAAATTGCTTGCAAAAATGTGTATATTAGGCAACATTGCAGACAAAAATGCATGTATTAGAAGAAATGCACACAAAAATGTGTGCAAACTTTCATGCTAACTTAAAAAAAATGTATCTCAAAGTTTGGGACAAACCGAATTTAAGACTTTATTTTGAATCTTTTATAAAAGATATTTGGATTGATACTTGGGACAGGCTAGGCCAGTGGTGCTTTTCAATCCCATAATCTATCTTGTTCATATGCCTAACCTATCATTTACACTCCAAGGGTAAGGCACTAAATAAGTCTTGCGTGGTGCAGACTGGAAGGCTTGCTAAAAGTGTCTCGCAGATGGTATAATTCTGTAGCTCTAGCATCCCTCCAGCCTCAGGAAGAAATCAGAGGCAGTGACAATGGTTTAAGGATTGTGTAAGAAACACAATGATGGGCAGTACCCAGCCTATGAGAGGACTAAGGTGGGCCGGTGCAAACATTGGATTGTACTGAACCATGTTCTGTGACTCCATATGCAATTTTCCTGGTCTGCTTCCACTCATACAAGCACAGGAAGTAATAGACTGGGTTCAGACAACACAATAACCCACACTCAAGTGTTGAGTATGGGATGAGTGTGGATTGTTGTTGAACCATGAATTGTTGTTGAAACATGGGTTATCGTGTTGTCTGAACCCAGCTGCACCAACAAACTATGGTTTATTAACCATGAACAACCCACAGTTTACAACCCTACAACAAATCATGGGTTCTCTTCATGGGTTGTTTGTGGTTAACAAGCCATGGTTTGTTATCTTGGCTGAGTTCAGACAACACAACAACAACCCATAATTCAACGACAACCCACACTCAACCCCTGAGTGTGGGTTATCATGTTGTCTAAACCCAGTCAGAGTCTCCTTCGCTGCAGTGTATGGTCATTCTGCTTTTCATGCTATGCCCCCCACAACACAAAGTTTCTTGTTTGGTAGGCATCTAGACTTCCTGCCTGAAAGATCCAACTCACCAGTTCATTGTTCAGCAGCAGGCAACTTGGCCTTCTGCTCACAGAGGTCCTCAAGGGGCAAGTCTCAGATGGTAGCAGGCAAGTCTGTGGCAGGATGCATTGGGAGGGGAGAGGTGGTAGTGGTGGTGGTGAGATTGCTTATTTATCCAATTACCATTTGATAAGAAGGTACTCATCTGGCCAGGAAGCCTATGCAACGGGGTGCAGAATCTCTTTCAGCCCAATGGGTCAAATTCCTTTTTGGAGAAGCTCCTGTGAGCCACATTCCAGTGATGGGTAAGACTAAAGGCAAAGGGGTTAAGGACAAAGACAAAGGGGGTGGGGACAAAATATCAAAAGTACCAGCATAGTTTAGCTTAAAGATCTTATTTGCAAGTATAACTAAGCCTTAGGAAAGGCATTACAACCTTTTAAAATGGGGCCAAAACTGCACAAAAGCCAGGAAACCACCAAACAACCAGTGCTTAGGGGAAAGGGCATGGGGACAGGGGAAAGGATGTGTGGCCTTCTTGGAACCCCCAAAGGTCTGAATTTGGCCCCTGGGCCTGAGGTTGTACACCCCTGTTATACAGCAAAGGGGAAGTTATGTATACAGAAGGTAGAACTTTTGCAACGTTGCCACCAAAAAGTCTCAACCTTTGACATTTCAAAGGTTTCTTCAGTGATGGTTGAAAGCACAGATACAGTTTCTCTTGGGAGAAGGCAAGCAAAGGAAAATGGAAGATGTTCTACTTTTTGTTTCTACAGGCTTCTCCAGAGCTGTTGCACTAGCAGTTGTCAGGGAGTCCCTGAAAAGCTCTTATGGCAGCTAACTGCTCTGCCTCTTCCTGGCTCTCAATAGAGACACAATTCAGAGCAACAAGCATCTGTGCCTGATGATTCCCCTCCTCCCAAGTAGGACTATAAACAAGGAGGCCTTGAGCAGCTAACCAGGAACTTAACTGCTGGCTCTGAACTTCCAGCCTCATCCATTGTCGCCTCTGGTCTGCTTCAGAACTAGGAGGGTCCAAAACTGAAGCAGAATCAAGATGTTTAGGGGGGGGGGTGCGACAGGGCCATTGGGTAATTTCACCTCTTTGGTGGAGGGTCATCAGGTGAAAGTAGCATGGGTTGTTTCTCAGGGTCTATGGGCTCCTTGAAGTCTATGTCGGTGCTGGTGGCTACTACAGGATCACCCTCCTTCTCCTTGGAGGTGTCTTCAGGGCCGGGGTCTGGCTGGGTCCTCCTAACATCTTCTCACCAAGCCAGCATGTAGGGGTGAAACATGACAACAGCTCGATCTTCTGGGGCTGATATTGACAATGTGCCCAGAAAGTGTTGATCTCCACTCATCACAGATGGTAAGTCTCCATATTCCAGTTTTTAATCATTGGATTAAATTCACTCATTTTAAAATGAAACAAACCTATCAAGACAAATCAAAATTTCATTCCTTCCAAAACTTTTTAAAAATAAAAAAATCCACAGGAAAACATGGGTTGGAATTAATGTCTTCTGTGAAACATCCTATATCCATACTGAATATCTAACTACAATTTTCTGGTGCCTCTAAACCAGCCTTCCCCAACCTGGTGCCCTCCAAATGTTTTGGACTTCAACTCACATCAGCCCCGGCCAGGATGGCCCAATGGTCAGGAATGTTGGGGGTTGTCATCCAAAGGTTGAATCTCCTATAGATTGTTGTGAGGGTGAACTAAGAACTACTAATTACATGGTACGATGAATTTTCTACAGAAATAAAGAAGGAATAAGAAATGACATCAGAACGGTCATGTTGTTCAAATGTCTGACTGCCGTCTCCCAAAGCAGTTACTTTATTCCCAACTCAAGGATGGAAAGCAGAATATCGGTGGTCAGTATAAGAGGTTTAAAGATGTTCTTAAGGCTAATCTAAAAAAATGCAATATAAACATCGGAAACTGGGAAGCTCTGGCCCATGAACGATCTAACTGGAGGTTGGCCTTTCACAAAGGTTCTATGAACTTTGAAGAAGCCCGAGTGCAAAGTGAAAGGGAGAAATGTGCTAAGTGAAAAGCGCGTCAAACGAATCCTTTACAGGACCATCTTCCATCTGGTAACCTGTGTCCTCACTGTGGGAAGCTGTGTGGATCTAGAATTGGCCTCCACAGTCACTTACGGACCCATCACTAGAGTCTACACAATTTTTTACAATTTCCTCTTTTTATAATTTTCTTTTTGTAATTTTATCCTGGAAGACAATTACTCGGTCACGAGTGATTGCCTATGTATGTATGTATGGCCATTTCCCCTATTTTACAGAGAATTATACAGATAGCCCTTCTGTTTGAAGGGCTTTCAGAGGACAGTCCTCTATTTTGAATTCATCCCCTGTTTGAAGGGCTGTCCAGTCTAAGTCTGGCTTAAAGATAAAGAACTATCAGAAGGAAGAGTTGAGTCTTGAAGGTGCCCAATTAACACTTGAACAGAAGACTGAGCAGGCACGCAACAAGTCACCTGGTCACACAGTCTTCCTCAACATGGTGAGATGTATTGTATTTCTGTTTAAATTATAGTAATTATTTCTAAATTTTTCTCTATACACATAAATTAACATATGCAAATTTTATGCACATCACTACCCTCCTTTGTCCTCTTTTTGGGGTGCACATTACTTCTTTTTGGTCAATGCATAAGTGGCCATATGGACACTGGTCAGTAAAGTATTTCTTTAAATGGGTAGATCGTATTCTCCTACTTTCAGGATGGGCCCCTGCCTCCCACATGGCCCTTGAAAACTGTTTTTGAATTTCAGGGCTAATTTCCCAGTGAAACGGCAGACACAAACTATACAAACCCACTTATTATTTCTTTTCAGGGCATCAGCTCTTGTTCAAAAGATTCCAAGTAGCATCCACTTAGTGATGGTTTATATATTACTGACATCATGTGGATATATCTGGAAATATCCCCTGCATGGTGTCTTTTCCATCAGGTGACTAATATGTAGCACCAGTCAAAAGGTCAATCTTTTGTGTGAAATGTAGTTTTCTCACCATCCCTAGTTACCTGAAATGACAGAGAAATATCTCCACAGAAAAGGGAGTTGTCCGGATGTAATTGGAGTTAAAATGAACTGTATGGATCAACATGAGAAAGTGGCTTGGGCATCCACATCCTACAAAGCTTTTAGTAAAGACCTGAAGTCTGCTGCGAGCTTGGTCTATTTCAGCATTCTCCAAACTGGTGCCCTCTGAATCCGCTGGACTACAACTCCCATCATCCCAGTCTGGCCATACTGGCAGGCAGGGCTGGCCCAATCCATTTTGCTGCTTGAGACAAAGGACAAGATGGCACCCCCTCCCATTCCATGTACAAAAGCTGACTAGTCTGTGGCAAGGTTCTACCTGTACCAGGACACCTTGATCAGCTCTTTAAAGATATCTACCTCTTTAAGAGCCCCTCCTGTCTCAGGATGCCAATTCTCTGCCTTTTTATCTCCTCTTCCCAGTAACATGGGATTAGGCCTTAGGCGTGGTGTAAAAGACACTCCAACAACTTGCTGTTAACAATAACTGTTTACTTTAGTGATTATTGGTAAGGTAGATTCACATTAACTTAGGGTAATTACACAAATAGAGCTGTAAGATTACAAAAGTATAAGGGAAATAAAAGGAAAAATAATGCAAGGTTCCCTAACCTAGCTACAATGTCACCTGTAAGCTTAGTAGAGATTCCTTTCCCCAGCCTTTCTCCTAGCTGTTCTGCAGTTCTTTCGTGATACTCTCTTCTCTGTCTGCTTTACTCTCTCTCCAATGTTGCTCTCCCAGTCTCTCTATCTGTGTCACCCCCTGCAGCTCCAGATCCACTCTTTATATACACTCCCCCCCTCCCCCCCCCCGACCTAGAAGGTTACAATCCTGTGACCTCAAACTGGGGAAATGAAACTTCTCTCAATGAAAAGGAAACTTAACTCCATGAGGGGAAAATGAAACTCACAAACTCAGGAGGTGTTTGGGCCTACAGGCTTCAAACTAACTCAAGCCTGTGTAGGCCTCAATCCTTCACAGTCTGGCAGTTGAATCTTTCTACTGCAGTTGAATGATGATGAGGGGACAGCATCTCCCACCACACTTGAAGGAAGCAGCAGGCTAGCTTACAGGGCACAAAGTAGGACACAAAGCAAAGCACACACAGCTCTCTCTCTCCTCCAACACCTTGCTGCTGCCTCCCAGCATCTGCCATCTGAAGTGACCACCTCACTTTGCCTAATGGTAGGGCTGGCCCTGCTGGCAGGATATGGTGGGAGGTATGGTCCAACACACCTGGAAGCCACCAGCCTGGGGAGGGCTGGACTATTTGGTGGCCAATATTCTCAGCAACCTTGATGGCTTTAGGAAGCAATGTAGCTCCATACAATGAGGCAAAAATTAATCTCCCCCCCTCCTGTACCCTATTTCTCCCTGTCTGATTTCATATCTTTTATAACACATTTTAGTTCAGAAATACAAACAATTAAAAAAAGCTTTTCCAATGTCACAAGTTTGTTATAAAAATTCTGAAGTGTAATAAAATTGTGTCCACTTTCCCTTACATTGTCGAAATCTGTATGTCATCCCTTTTTCAAACTTTGTGAGTTATTATGAATATGCTTATTTCAGCAATTTCTAAGACTTCACTTCGCAGGCACTTATACCTGCCTGCTAAGTAAGTCCCATTAGGATCAATAGGGCTTATTCCTAGGTAAATCGGTAGCTAAGCAGGGTCAGGCCTGGTTATTACTTGGATGGGAGACCCCTCCTCTAGTTTCCTGCATTGAGCAGGGGGTTGGACTCGATAGCCTTGTAGGCTCCTTCCAACTCTATGATCTATGAAATCTATGAAACCATTTCAAAATAGTTGGGGTAGAGCATAACTTCCAGTGGATGCTACTACTGCAATAAAAAGATTGCATTAGATTCAGAACTCCCTTTTCTTTGGGCAGTATTCAATGGGGTGCAACCACTAATGTAAATTATGTAGCACTAGTGTAAGCTACTCTAGCACAACACGAACAGCCAGGGAAAATGGCATGCCAGCTAATGCTATTGGCATTGCACTAGAATAGTTTGTGATAGTGCAACATAATTTTCATTAGCAGTTGCGCCCCATTGAATACTGTCCTTTGTTTTCACAAACATTCCAGTTTCTCACATCCTGAGTTGCTTGCTAGCTTTCTGCCAAACACTCCTCTCTCCATGCAATAATGATTCTAAACCTTCCCCCCCTTTGGAGTTGATCCAAAATAATTGCAGTTATTTTGATTAAACAACTGAAGTCCATTGATTTAAAGAAATTGCTATGGGTAAAATGATGGTGCAACAGTTTAAGAACATGTATATTGAAGTCCATTCACATCATCACAGCACTGTGCATAACTATTCCGACAAACAATGGAATGTAATTATGTCTTCAGTACCAACTCTGCACCTTCCCCTATTAATAGTTTTCATGAAGATTCCTGATCCATCTGAACAAACGGTGATGCAGGCAATTTTTAGGCAATGGTCATTTCAGGGATACCAAAGAGGCATAGCTAAAATGGCTGTTTGAACCAAAGTTTGCTTTTGATCTATTACTGGCAGGAAGCTTGATCCGGGAAAAAGGGAACATTACTAGAAACATTACTAGCTCAGTAAGCTTCATGTCCTGGACATGTCAAAACCACAAAGGACATTTCTAAAGAACTGTACTAGTAAAACATGATGTCATTAAATATGAATAAATATGAAGAGGTAGAATTAAAAGAGTACAGTATTCAATCAGAGTACAGTAAACAATCACATCACATGTTCAAGTGTAAAACTATAAAATAAAGGGAAGATACTGGGTGGGGTTGCTCCAGGTAGGGGGTAATCTCTGCTAGCAGAAAACTGTATTGATAATGTATGCACTGTGCTTATTCTTGTTTTATTTTCATATTGTAACTTTTGTCAACAAACACCATGGTATCAATTCCTTTCTATAGTTGACTTGAATACCCTTGCTTGTTGTTCATAAATGTTTAGAGTCTGTGAGCATCCATTTATAAAGTAACTGTGTTGAGTGTGAAATTACTGAGTCCTTCTCAACATCAGAATAACCACATCTCTATGGATCCAGATATAGACAGGAGGTTGGAGCCTGTCAAGGAGGTCTGCTTAATTAGCTTTATTATCCATAAATGATTTCTCCTACAGTAAGACAGGAAGTTTCTTTTCAATATCCAGAGCAGGATTCACTCCCTTTTGCAACCTCTTAAAAGTTTATTAATATACAGTATGTTTATATTTAGGGAAGCTCTAGGTTTGCATTTACTTGTCTGCTGTTTTTCATATACATAGTATAGCCTTCCCCAACCTGGTGCCCTCCAGATGTGTCGGACTACACCTCCCATTTCCCCCAGCAATTGAATGCTTTTGCATACATGATCATGCTGTATGCATGGTCTAGGAAAGAAGGGAGTTTCCAAGACATCTGGCGGGCACCAAGTTGGAGAAGACTGGCAAAGTGCACAGATTCACATACGGTACCCTCTTTTCTTGAAGCATATTCAATTTAAGTGGATTAGAAATTAACAGAAGCATCTCTGTAAGGTACACCATATATACCAATCACTTGTTGACACTAGTGCAGTAAATACATATCAGAAGTGTAGGGATATATGAGAATTCCATTTAGGGGGTGAAATCTGACGAAATTGTCTGATTTGGCCCTGTTGATTCTGTTCCTGTTTTTGAGAGGGCTAAACAGGGTGTTCTGACAGAGAAATATACAGTCATGAAATCCCTATAAGTGTCTGTCAAAAAACCCTGCTTAGCCCTGTCAAAAACCTTGTTTTAAAAGAGAGCCTTTATTTTGACAGCTGTCAAAATGTTATTTCCCCCTGAAAATGGGGTGGACTCACACTTCCACCCTTTCCCAAACACCTAGCATCTTGGGAAAGGGTAGAAAAGGTGGAGGACACTGAGAACTGTCAGATCCACATATAAAACTAGGGGATCTCATCACAAAGGGGGTGATATACATGCCAACCCTTTTTGCGAGCAAAGATCCATTTGCAGCTTTGCTTTCACTTGAAAGCTCACCATTTCACAGCTGTCAAGTGAGTGCAAAGTAACAAATTAACCCATTTACAGCCTCTCTTGGTCAATGTCCTCATTTTGACAGCAGACACTTACCAGGACATTGACAGGGCAAGGCTTTTCATTTCAGACCCCTGTAAGTGTGCAGGTGCACACTTGCAAAAGACTGGTTTTTTAAAAAAATATAATTTGTCCAAATTACAATTTGTGCAAATGGCAGAACTCCCAAAAAAGGCACAATTATTTTTTCAGAATCAGAAAAAAAAAATCCAATACAGCCGCTGCTTACCCAAACAGGAATGCTGTGGAATCCTGTTGGGCTTAAATGGAATGGAATTCCCAGCATCACACATCCCTAATGACCATTCTTAAAAGTCTGGCTATGTTAGTATTAGTATTTTGTTTCTTTGTAATCCCCAACCCTTAATTTATTCCCACTGTTTCTTTATTAGTTTATATTCATTGGATTGGATCCAGACTTAGAGTGCTTCCAGATGAGGCTGTAATGGTGCAATTGCCCCACCTTATTGAGGGAATTTTACAGGGGTCCAGATGACACCATCTTCCACTTGCAACCCATCCATTTTTCCCCAACTGTTTCTTCCATCTTTTTTTCTTTCCACAAAAAAATCAGTTAAGGAGGGAAAGGCAGAATAGCTTCACTGTATTTTGATTGGTAGCATTAGGAGCTGTCCATCTGGAAGCACCCTAAGGGGCCCATCCTGTGCATATTTAGACAGAAAAAAGTCCTACAACTCCCAGCATTCCCCAGCCAGCTGGGGAATGCTGGGAGTTGTAGGACTTTTTTCTGCCTAAACATGCATAGGATTGCACCCTAAATCATACTTAGTAGACACATAACTTGGATGGGAGACCTCTCCTCTAGTTTCCTGCATTGAGCAGGGGGTTGGACTCGATGGCCTTGTAGGCCCCTTCCAACTCTATGATCCTATGATCCTATCCTATGATCCTATGATCTAAGTTCTATTGATTTCAGTGGGTCTACTCCAAGCATGGCTAAGTCTGGATCCAACCCATTATGTACAGATAAATATAGATATTTAAATTTCCATAAAATCACTGCAGAGACTGTTGCATCTTCCTAGTGCCTTATCCTTCTCAATCATGTCAAAACTGGCTGATCAGGATAAAATTGAGATTATAGAGCTTTTTTTCATTTATAGTGAAACAGCATCCTCTAGTGGAAACCACTGAAATCAGAAGTAGTTTTAAAAATATTTTATATGTCATATCAGACAACCATTTCATTTACGTTTCTTTTCCTCCTTTAAATTAAAGCCCCAAACCAACCCGCCTCACACACAGAAAAACAAAAAATGAGAAACACCTGGAAAGGACAGCAATATCTGGTTTACTTCAGTTGGGTGAAGAATCTGTCAGCAAAAAGTTGAAATTTTCAGGCATTAGCACTCCTTCAGTATGTCAGACTGATCCAATCTCAGTCAGCTTGGGGAAAAGAGTGTCTGGTTTAGAGGCAATTAAAGAAGGTGCACGTAAGTTTCCTATTCCTTTCAATGGGAGATCCTGCCAGGCTGTAACCTGGGTGTCCTTCACTCACAAGGCATGACATTTTCTGGTACCCCAAGGGCGCAATCCAATGCATGTTTAAACAGAAAAAAGACCTACAACTCCCAGCATTCCCCAGTCAGCATGGCTGGCTGGGGAATGCTGGGAGTTGTAGGTCTTTTCCCCCCGGTTTAAACATGCATTGGATTGCACCCTAAGATGCCCTCGAGGCATCAGACCTCCCACATTCCAGACTGATAGGTCAAGAAGTCCCTATTTTATTGGGAATTTAGAAAGGTTCACCTAGGTGTTGCACTCTCTTTGGAACTGGAACCACTGATATTTGGATATGTTAAATATATAGTTCCAATTTGTGATGTGGAAATGACTTTTCTCTTACTGATGGCTGCCTATATGGCAATAAGCTTTAGGTGGAAGAGAGAGAATCCTCCAACAAATGATGATTGTTGTATGAGGGTTTGGGATATGGCCTTGGTGATGAAATTAACTAATATGATTAGAGTCAGACAGGGGCCATCAGTAAATAATTTGTTTATAGAAAAAAATGGAGTCTCTTTATTTTATATTGGAATTATAAAGTTCAGGATTCAGTACAACCATATTTACGGTTAGGGGCAATTTAATTGGTATGAGTTTGATTATGTTTATAACTCTTCTTTGTTATCATTTCTATTTATGAATTAATGTAAGATGAAATGTTTTCCTGTGTTTATCTACTGGCAGTTTCCTCTGTAATAGCAAAAGAACGAATGGACGAATGAATGAATGAATAATGGAAAGGTCCAGACACAGCTTATAGATTTCATAGATCATAGAGTTGGAAGGAGCCTACAAGGCTATCGAGTCCAACCCCCTGCTCAATGCAGGAAACTAGAGGAGGGGTCTCCCATCCAAGTAATAACCAGGCTTGACCCTGCTTAGCTTTCCATGCTCAGACAAGCTGAGCCAGCATAAGCCGCAGGCCTGTATATTAAATGCTCCTCATCTCTGTCCCCCAGTAACATTTTCTTTGACAGGCTGTTCCAATTTTTCATCCCAATAGAAACAAATTGGGGCGGGGGTGGGTGAGAGACTGGTTTTTCATTCATTTTAAAAACAGATGCACTCCCCTAGAAAACAGATGTATTATTCGGGTACCCAGCTCTTATGGTTCATTACCTTTAAACTGAAATTGGGCAGGGCAGCCCTTCAAACATAGAGAAGATTGCCTTTTGTAAAAGAGGACACCTGGCCACCCTACTTGCACACAGAGGGGAAACACTCATCCTCACATCCAGTTCAGCTCTCTGTTGACAAAGCTCAGGCACTGCACTCCAAACAATGTGGCAGCTGGCCAAACACTAGTGAGCACCTTTGCCTTACAGGATCACGGCCCAGATACATGAAGCAGAACAAGCTGTCACCATGGACAATATACAGAGTTCCACTCCAGATGAACAGTGACGGTTTTTGCCATTTGATGGATGCACATCCAGTTTTCCGTTCCCATTCTTGCCTGTTAAACTTTTGAAATGAAAGGTGATTTGGTGCTCCCTTCTCCTGCCACAAAATGCACTTTGCCCCTCCTGTGCCATGTGACATACCTTAAAGAGGACAGTCCTCTACTTGAAGTGCTGTCAGAGGACAGCCCTATATTTTGAAAGCATCCTCTATTTGAAAGGCGGCCCAGTCCAAGTTTTAATTTGGTTTGGTTTAAAGATAAAGAACCAAAGAAGGGAGAGTTGGTCCTTGAAGTTGCCCATCAACAGAGAGCACCTGGATAGCATATTGAACAAGGCACTCAGGTCACCTGGACACAGTCTTCTACAATATGGCGACAATGTACTGCATTTCTATTTACACTATAGGAATTATTTCTAAATTTTCACCTATACATATATTTTAGCATATGAAAAATTTATGCAAATCTTGGTCTTCCTTCTTCTTCTTCTTCTTCTTCTTCTTCTTCTTCTTCTTCTTCTTCTTCTTCTTCTTCTTCTTCTTCTTCTTCTTCTTCCTCCTCCTCCTCCTCCTCCTCCTCCTCTGATGCATTTCCTATTTTTTGGTGATATTTCATTGACCACCCTATCTGTGCCCTCCTATATTTTTTTTCTGGTGCTGCCACTAGTAAATCAGCATGGAATGCAGGAGGGAATCTTCTCTCCTCTTCCTTTCTGCATCTGCACCATCATCTGTTTGGAGCTAGTTACCTTCCCTAATTACTGGAGTGAGTCTGAGCCAGCAACAAGAAGGTTTGGGATCTGTAGCAGCAGCTTGTAGCAATGCTCCTGTGTCCAGACAACTATAGGCTTCTTCTCCCTTGAATCCTTTCTGACTATTTCCTTTGGAAGCCCCCCTCCCAAAGTTGCCATGCCTCAGGCAGAACCTTGCAGGAGTTGAAATGGGAAACATGGGAATTGGGAGATGGGACGGTTGTAAATCTCCAGTTCTGCAACAGAATATAAATTTTATTTGGATTCATTGTTTAAAAAAAAAAAAACTGTTCTGAAGCTACATGCAAAAGATAATAAATTCATATGAGAAGAAAATAAAAGAAGTAAAAACAAGGAAGATTTACTGCACTATTTTGTCGAAGGTATAAAAGGCCAGTAAAGGACTATAAATGTAAGTGCTGGAAAACCAATTTCTTTTTCTTTCTCTTTCTTTTTTTCAGGGTAGACAGGGAGCCATGACTGCTTTTGTTTCCCCCCTCTTTAATTATATTTGAAAATCTATCATGTTTTTCAGTATGTTAGCTACAGTCTATGTTAGCTAACATGCTCCATGGTTCTGGGGCACTACATTAAACTGAGGAGGACTCAGATGGATCATGGGTTGCCCTACTTCATGTGGAGCTCTCACACCTCCTTTGATGGCGTCCCATCCACTTCTGACTCTGGGGATGACTCCCCTGAAGCTTCTCCTGTCCCTCAGCTATGGAGGAATGTGAGACTGCTAGAAGAGACACTGTCCCTTAAAGAACTGAAGTTAGAGTCCAGCAGGGGTGGGTCCACTGAAAGACCAGTGGCTCTGCCAGTCTTCCTGTGACCTCAGTTGACTGCAGTCCTTTGCTGGGACATCAGCTCCTTATGCGAGAATGCTCCAACCGGCACCTCCTGCACTATGCTATCCAAGGTCCTGGTGCCTTTGCCCAGAACAGTCAGTGACTGGGTTCAGACAACACAATAACCCGCACTCAAGGGTTAAGTATGGGTTGAGTCAGTGTGGGTTGTCATTGAACTGTGAGTTGTTGTTGAAACGTGGGGTTATCATGTTGTCTGAACCCAGCCAAGATAACAAACCATGGTGAAGAACCCACAGTTCACGGCTCGCCAACAAGCCATGGGCTCTCTTAATGGGTTGTTTGTGGTTAACAAGCCATGGCTTGTTAGTGCAGCTGGGTTCAGACAACATGATAACCCACATTTCAACAACAACTCCTGGTTCAACATCAAACCACA
Source organism: Shinisaurus crocodilurus (assembly GCA_021292165.1). NCBI lineage: Eukaryota > Metazoa > Chordata > Lepidosauria > Squamata > Shinisauridae > Shinisaurus > Shinisaurus crocodilurus. The sequence goes on from CM037876.1 coordinate 33,238,688, forward strand.
CTCAATCCATACTCAATTAGTGTGGGTTATTGTGTTGTCTGAATCCAGTCAGTGAATGTCGTGTTACTGTCTGCTTCTCCGGGCCTCATGCCTAGTCAGGATGATCCCACTAAATACCAGTCTGAAGACTGATCCATTCATGCCTTCAGACATTGCTCAATGATGCTTGCCAGAATCTGTGAACTGCCTCTATTGAAAAATGGTCATATCATTTAGGCTGCATTATATCAAAAGGCACATGGCATTTGTAGACAGTAATCCTATGCAAATTTAGTTGGGGGTAAGCCCCCTTAAGTTCAGTAGAATTTACTTCTGAGTAAACATGCATCTAGCATATTTAGACTAAATGTCCTTTCCAGCAGACATATATCCGGTGAAGAAGGGACCTATGGGGAAGGAGAAACATTTCAGAAGAGCCAGGAAATAACTACAGGTAACTTTTAATAAATTAAAAGTGATGGGGAGCATGACCTTATCACCCCTGCCTTCCACACATGTAAGCCTCCCAATTCAGAGGCTTATGTGCATCCAGTGCATGGCACAGCAAGTAACTCCAGGGCCGGATTAAGAGCATTATGGGCCTGGTGCTGAGGATTTTGGTGAGCCTTTTTATGGAAATAAATAAAATGAATAAATAAATAAAATGAGGAACATTTTTCTTTCGTCTAATTCTCCATCCCTGTCCACCCCCCCTCCCATCTTTAGTTCATTCATAAAGATCCGCAGTCCCTCCCCCGCCAGCGCCAGGTCTTCTCACGCATTTGGCTAGATGCCAGCAACGGCTGCAAAGGGGGACGACAACCCCCTGCTATAGCTAGTGGGGGGGGGACACTACTTACCTCCCCCCCCCACACCGATTCATCCATTCTTTGAAAGGAGAGATGTTGAGCAAAGTGATACGATGGCTGGGATTCTTCGCAGTCCTGATAGCTACGGGGGCCAACTGGGAAGCAGGTGAGGGGGGCAACTGGTTGTGGGTAGGGAGGGGGTGCAGAACTGGGGTTTCTGGAGATGCGTGTGAGAGCAGAACGGATGCGAGTGACAGATGCGAGAGGAGAGAAAACAGCTCAATGTGGGAAAGGAGGAGAAAAAGGAGGAGGGAGGAAAATAGAACGTGAAATAAATATTCAGCTCATCAGAGCAGAGGAAGGGCTAAAAAGGAAACCGGGGAACAACATGGGGGGCTGGGGGCTGGCAGCACAAGGCAGCTCCCCACGTTCCGGTGCGACCCGGTGGCCACCCGGCTGGCTGCCCACTGCCCCCTTGCGCCGCCGCCGCCCCCTCCGCAGGGGCGCCCTCGGCTCCTTCCTTTCAGGCCTCGTCAGCACGCGTTTAAGCCCGGCCGCCCCCGCGCGGAGGAGCAGAGGCGAGCCCCCGCCCGCGGCACGCACGGGAGCAGCCCCCCACCACCACCGCACACAGCGCATGTGCGACGCGCCCACCGGCCCCACGGGGCTCGCTGCCTTGGCCTGGAGGGAAGGGGCGGCGGGCGGCGGGCGGGGGCCCTCCCTTGCCAGCGCATGACCCCGCAGAGGGAGCCGGGCTGGACGGACGGCGCAGCGGGCAAGGGGAGGCGAGCTGCCCAAGGAACCCCCCCCCCTGAGCCCGCAGGCGGACCAGGAGGGCAGCACCGGCCTGGCGCCGCCCGCTGTCACTGCAGCCCAGTCGGGGCAGCGGCCTCCCGTCGGGATCCCCTCGGCCCGGCCAAGCAGGAGTGCCTGGGCAGCGCGAGGAGGCAGGCAGCGGCTCCGCTGCTGGGGGGCCACGTGCTGAGCCCCCCCCGCTGTGCTGTAAATGGGCCGCGATCTGGCCCTTCCTCTCCGGGCAGTCGCCTCTGGCAATTGTGGGCCTATTTTGTGGTAAGGGGCCTCGAGCTGCAGCTCCAATAGCCCCTATCTTAATCCGGCCCTGAGTAACTCTCACCTCATGCCCTGCATTTTATCTAGACGGCTGTTTTTGACCATCTAGATGAAGTGCCACAGAGGGGGAGGGAAGGAGGCTGTGATGCCATCAGGATACGGTGTAAGCCATAGGCCCCAGCCCAGCCTCCTCCCCTCCCTGACCCCGGACACACCCCTTTTCCTCCTCTCCAAGCCTGATTTGTGACCTCGCAGAGGCAGCCCATGTGGTTCTTTCCACGTTGGCTGTGAGGGGGGTGGGGGTGCTCGGTGTTCCGAGTCCCAACTCTGCACTTGCAGGACCTTGGATATAATCCTATGAATGGCCCTGAGAAAGAATAGAAGCAAAGTGCAAAGAAGGGGGAAAGGGAGGCAGTCTCACGATCCAGAAGAAAGAGACGGAGAGAAAGAGACCCATTATGCTGTTTTGAAAATTAAGCAAGAAAAGTGTGTAGAACATAAATCTCTACCTACCCCAGCCTTCCCCAACTTGCCACCCTCCAGATGGGTTGGACTACAACTCCCATCATTCCCAGACATGCCAGCATTTTTTGTGCAAGGCATATCAGCACAGCTTTTGCAGCAGTTCGCCTGGTGGGATCCACAGCACGTGAACGGGAGGACGCCATGCGGCGGACGGCTGCAATTGTGCTCTGTGAGTCTGCATGCTTTTTGCCTCGCGCGGGCTGAGTGGGACCGAACTCGGCCCCGCTTGCGCCTGCGCGAGGCTTGCCCGGGCCTACCTGAGGCCAGCTGGCGGCTCCTCGTCTCGGCTCTCCGCAGCTGAGCCATCCGCGCCTTCTGCGCTGGTCGCGTCGCGTCATTTCCAGCGCGGAAGTGACACGACGGGACCCTGCTCCGGCGCGGTGGACCCCCATGCTATGTTTTTGGCGGGGGAAACCAGGGAAACTGTTTAAGCCCTGTTGCCCTGGTTCCCCCACCAAAAACATAGTGTGGGCTGTCCAGTGTGCCGGCCGCGCCGGAAGTGACACGACGGAGGACAACCGGCTCGACCAGAGCCGGCAGCTCGAGCGGCGCGAAGAATGCTCCGCACCGCTCAGAAGATCGAGCATGGGTGGCTGCTGCCGCAGAGAGGTGAGCCGCAGAGAGCCGCGAGCCACCATCAGGTTCGTGTGCCACCCATACTTTCAGGAGCAGGTTCGGGGTTGAATTGCCCTGTGTTAAATTGTCCCTTCTTTTAGAAGTACCTCTCAGCTGGGGTTACCACTTTTTTTTCCTGGCAGGGATCGTGTGCCTTTAACAACAGGCCTAGGGGTGGGTTAGGATTTTTAAGTTTTGTACTGTTTTTTTTTTTTTTTTTAATTGTGTTTTACACTCTGTTCCCCCCCCCCCCCCATGTCTTTTATTGGACTGTACATCGCTCAGAGTGGTCAGATGACTGGCCAGATGGGTGATTCAAAAATATAATAAATAAATAAATAAATAAATAAATAAAACTTTTCCCAGCATAAGAACACAAGAAGAGCCATGCTGGATCAGACCAGTCAGTAGAGGCTGATGGAATGGCGCCAATGTCAGCGGGGCTGTATATCCACTCTGGACTTCACTCTGAACTTTTAAGGAGCTATCCATGGTTCGGAACCTATTTTGGAATAGGATTCAGTGCCGTGGATAGATCCTTTAAAGTTCAGAGTCAAATCTGGAGTGGATACCCAGTCTCGCTGACCTTGGAGCGAGGTCAGCGAGGTCGCTGACAGTGGAGCTGACTCTCCACTGCCAAGGGTGTCCTCTAGTCCAGCATTGCACTCACACAGTGGCCACCCAGCTGTATATGGGAAGCCCACAAGTAGGATATGAGTGCAAGAGCACCCTCCTGCTCTTGTTCCCCGGCAAGTGGCATACAGAGGCAGTGTAGCGCAGTGGTGAGAGTGTTGGACTGGGACTCGGGAGATCCGGGTTCTAGTCCCCGCTCAGCCATGAAACTCACTGGGTGACTTTGGGCCAGTCACTGACTCTCAGCCTAACCTACCTCACAGGGTTATTGTGAGGATAAAATGGAGGGGAGGAAGAGGAGGATTATGTAAGCCGCCTTGGGTTCCCTGCAGGAAAAAAGGCAGGGTATAAATATAATAAATATAATAAATAAATAAATACAGTATCTTTCCATGTATAAGACTATACTTTTTCCTAAAATTGTTAGACTAAAAATTGAGAGTCGTCTTATACACGGAAGTAAGCCGAGGAGAGAACCGTGTGGTTGCGAAACTGCCCAGTGGGGGGCGTCTTATACATGGGGGCGTCGTATACACGGAAAAATACGGTAAATAAATAAATAAGTCATTGATAGCCTTATCCTCCATGAAGATGCACTGAGACACACCAATGGGGAAAAGCATCAGCCGTTGATTTCTACCGCTCATGCAGCTGTACAAAGCTCAGGAGCCCTGCCAGAGAAAAAAGGTGGCACCCCCACCACTCAGAGCTTCTTCCTGCTTCTTGACATGTCAGACTGGAAGGCAAGGAAGATGCAGAGCCACGTGCGAAGTTGGGCCTCAGTTTCCCCTTCCCCTCCTGCCGATGACACAGTGACAGTAACAGGAACTACAGTCTGTGAGGCTGCCTCCCCCTGCCTGCCTGCTATTCCTGTGGGAGACCACAGTCTGCTGCACTCCGCCAGTACTCAAACAAAGCGCTAATCACAGAAGCACAATCCTCCTCCACTGCTGTGCAGAATAAAGAGGATGATTTCCCGTTTGATCAGGGCCTTGCTGTCTAGCAGCACTCACTGTTCCAGCGCAGCAGGAGGCAAAACATTACCCACCAGGGCTGCTTCCTCTCCACCCAGAGACAAAGGAGAAACAAGCTGGGGATGGCCTAGAAAAGGGGGTGGGGGAGAGAAGGGAGGCCAATCCCACAATCCATCAAGGGAAGAAAGTCAGAAGAAGGAACAGAGGGAAAGGGACCCACATGCCGTCTCGAAAACTAAGCACAAAACGTCTGCCAGAAATAAGACTCAAATGCTTCTGAAAAGGAATCAAGTGTGTTTCCTCAATGAAGCAATCAAGGGAGCCTAATCATGCATGTTTGTTGTCACACTGTGGTCTCGCTCCCCTGAACGAAGGTGAAGTCGGCTGAGGTTATTCCCAGTTCCTTATTCCTAGTTCCATATTAGATGCACAGAGACTTGCACAAAAACAAAGTACTGGGCCGGACGCGATGCAAGCGCATCAAAAAAGCGACAGTCTCCCAGCTGAGTGGGTGTATGATTTGGGGTGGCCCAACATTTATTTTGGAGTGATTAAGAAACAACAACTCCTCAGTTCCTTATTCTTGTGTGACCCAGGGGGGCAGCATGCGTTAAAACACATGGTGCAGAAACAAGGCTCCAGACCCGAGATGGAGAGAAAGACGGACATGGGGCAGCAGGAAATCTCCCTTGCACCACCCTGCATTAGATGCATCATGTTAGCTGGAGGGCAGACGAGGCTGGACCATGCCCTAACAGAGTTCCTCATGCAGCTCTGTTTAGAATATGGAACTGGGAACTAGGAACTAATTTCAGCAACATCAAAGGTGAACAGTGTTAGGTTCTTCTCTAGAGGGTACAAAGACATAAATGTCTTACTTCTGTTTGCAGGTTCTTGGTTCTTTCTTTTTGCCTTATGTGGCGTAGTGGTGAGAGTGTTGGGACTGGGACTCGGGAGATCCGGGTTCTAGTCCCCGCTCGGCCATGAAACGCACTGGGTGACTTTGGGCCAGTCACTGACTCTCAGCCTAACCTACCTCACAGGGTTGTTGTGAGGATAAAATGGAGGAGTGGAGGAGGAGGATTATGTAAGCCGCCTTGGATTCCTTGCAGGAAAAAAGGCGGGGTATAAATATAATAAATAAAAGAAAATAAAAATAAATTATCTTATAGAATTGAATAAAATATTTTTAAAACTAAACTGATATTTTTTAAGAAAAAAAAAGTCAAGATCATTATACAACACATTGTTTAAATTGTAGGGCTACAGCCAGGGGCCTTTGTAATGTTTTGTTTATGCCTAGTATAATTTAGGCATAATACACATGCTAACTTTGTATTTAGTTGGCCTCTTTCTTTTCCTAGAAAGACACTTGTTCCTTTTACATCTGTATGACATGCAGAATGTCAACAGCTTCAGCTCCACCTGTTGAATTACTGCCTGTTGGGAAGCCTTTTAAAGGCACGAGGGTTTCCCCCCCCCCCATGAAAACAAATGTGGGCAACCCAACCGTGCATTCCTCATCATGATGAATGCATATAACTGGAGAACGTGCAGAACAACTTGGGTGGCCATTTAAATATCACCAAAAAGGAGGACAAAAAAGACAGAAATTTGCACAAAATCTGTATATACTGATTTGTATATACCTGGATAGATGCACATCTAGATTATAATTACTGTAATTGAAATAGAAATACAATGCATCTCTCACCATAGCGGGGACGACTGGTGAGCTGCGACCAGGAGACCTGTGTGCCTGCTCAGTCTGCTGTTCAGGTGCTGACTCTTGATGGCAGAGGTGGTGTTAGGGGGCGGCCCACTAGGGCTGGAGCCCTGAATCTTTCATTAGGAGCCCTGAATCTCTGGGAGTCCATCTGCCCCACCACCCTGCTGTCCACGGGCACTTGCTGAAATAAAGGTACAGGGGCCCTGATGCTCTCCGTTGCATCTGATCCCCCTGGAGTAGCTGGCTTTTGGCCCACATGTGTTTCACCTCCTGCTGCCCCCACTCTTGAATCTTTCTGCCTGAGGGTTTTCTTCTGAAATCAAATGCCCTCCTCTCCCCTGTCCATACATCCCTTTTTACAAATAGGGGTGCCTTTAAAGACACACACTCAGAGAGAGACTTTGGAGCAGGGCTCTCCAACGTTGGGTCCCCAGATGCTGCTGGACTACAGCTCCCAGAATCCCTTGCCATTAGCCATGCTGGCTGGGTATGCTGGGAGCTGTAGGCCAGCAACATCTGGGGACCCAACGTTGGAGAGCCCTGCTTTTAGAGCATATGTAAATTAGCATATGCAAATTTGTGCATTTTTTTTGTCCTGTGGGCCTGAGCCCCAGATCTTTTTAGTACCTAGCACTGCCCCTGCTTGATGGGCAATTTCAGAGCCTTTAAACCAGACTTGGACTGGACACTGTGGACAGCCTTTCAGCTAGAGGACACCTTCAAATAAAGGACTGTCCTCTGTAAAGTAGCCACCTTAAGAGCAACAGGAAATTACAATTGCACAGGTTCACCAAGAGCACAATGTTGTAGGTAGGCAGCGTCTTTGTGAATAAGCAGGATTATTATTATTATTATTTTCAATACTGCAACTATGTGTGTGTCTTTGTGTGTGTGAGTTTGTATTAGTACAAATCCAGGATCCCAACGCAACTGGAGAGAACTGGAGATTCAGCTGCTCAGACCACCCATCCTGCTTTAAGTCAGACACTTGGCATCATCACAGCATTTAACATTTCCTTCAGAAGTCACTGCAGTAACGCCAGGGTTAATGCTTATCTTTCTCAGATCCAGCCCTCTAAAGTCTGGTAAATTCCAAAAGGCATCGGCAAACGGGGGTGGTGTGTGTGTGAGTGTGGAGGTGGAGATTCGATTTGATTCCACATCATTTCTTTGAATGGGATGGCATAAAATGGGAGGACATGGGAAAGGTTATCTGTTAGACACACTGCGGGAAATCAGTGGCTTAAAAAAAAAGAAAAAAAAGACACCTGTAAGCCAACGTGTCATTTTTCCATCGCCTTCTCCCACCCCGTTTTTCCCGTGGTCTTGCCCTTTTCTCTATCTTCTCCCCACCAGGACCGGTGCAAGGCAGTTTGGTGCCCTAGGCAAGAACAGATATTTAGCGCCCCCCCTTCCCACTTGAGAGCGCTGTATTTTTTTTTAAGGCGTTTCTGGCACCCCCTTTAGCCCTGCGCCCTAGGCAGCTGCCTAGTTGGCCTAATGGTAGCACCGGCCCTGCTCCCCACACACTCGCTCTCCGGCATTGTCTGGCGGGGCTTTCGATGAGCTTTGATTTGCGTGTCCATCTTGTTTTGCAGTTGGATGGAGAGTGTGGACGGAAAAAGCACGTCGCTGCCAGCCACAGCGGGCCGGATGCTTCATGCCCGCTTTGAAAGCGTCGGTGGGGTGGGGTGAGGTGGCGGGGGGGGGGGAGATCGTTCTCTGGAGACAACTGACCCCTCCCTGAATAGCAGAGCGGGCGAAGAGACCCTCTTTGCAACGGCTTCCCAGGAGGGGGCGGGCGCGCTCGTCGCAAGCTGCTTTTCCAGTTCCCCAGCCAGCCAGGAGATAGCCCGGTACAGCCTCGCCGGGAATCCAGCGTGACAGGAGGAAAGAGCTAGAAGATCGATATTCCAGACAAGAAATTCTGTCCAGTTTCCCGTGTCTTAACAGTTGCATGCAGGCAGACATTCAACAGGGGAAGCCTGTCCCATTACCTTACTTCCAACCTGCAAAAGACTCCCCACCCCCACTCTGGCTGATTGGGCAAATTCATGAGGGACAAGGCTATCAATGACTCCTAGTCCTGATGGCTACCTCCAGTATCAGAGGCAGCAGTATGCCTATGTTCACCAGTTGCTGGGGAACATGGGCGGGAGGGTGCTGTTGCACTCATGCAGGACTGGTGCAAGGCAGTTTGGTGCCCTAGGCAAGATCAGATATTTAGCGCCCCCCCTTCCCACTTGAGAGTGCTGTATTTTCCCCCCAAGGCGTTTCTGGCACCCCCTTTAGCCCTGCGCCCTAGGCAGCTGCCTAGTTGGCCTAATGGTAGCACCGGCCCTGCACTCATGTCCTGCTTTAGGGTTTCCCAAGGGCAGCTGGTTGGCCACTGTGTGAACAGAATGCTGGACTAGATGGACCCTTGGTCTGATCCAGCACTGCTCTTCTTATGTACTAAGAACATAAGAATAGCCCTGCTGGTTCAGACCAAAAGCCAATCTAATCCAGCATCCTGTCTGCAGAGGCATCTGGTCAGCCACTGTGGGAAGAAGCCCACCCACAACCAGGTCATGAAGGCAACACTCTCCTGCTGTTGCTCCCCAACAGCTTGAGGTTCAGGAATGTATTGCCCTGGTAGACTCATCCTCCATGAATTTCTCTAATCCCCTTTGAAGTCATCAAATCTAGTAGCCACCACTGCATCTTGTGGCAGTGAGTTTAATACATTAGCTCAGGATTCTTCAATCTGGCACTCTCCCATCATCCCCCAGGCAACATGGGCATTATGGGAGTCATAGGCCCAACATATTTGGAGGGCACCAGGTTGGGGAAGGCTGCATTAAGCTATATGCTGTGTGAACAAATCCTTTCTTTTACCTATATATGGGCAATTTAGGGCACAATCCTACACATGTTTTAGACCTTAAAAAGCCCCACAACTCCCATTTGTGCTCCCAGGGTGCTCCTGTCCTGCTTGTGGGCTTTCCATGGGCAGCTGGTTGGCCACTGTGTGAACAGAATGCTGGACTAAGTGGACCCGTGGTCTGATCCAGCATGGCTCTTCTTATGTTCTTATTCTCCAGCTGAATGCTGGGAGTTGTAGGGCTTTATTTCTATCTAAACATGCATAGGACTGCACCCTTAATAACCAGCTCAGTGATGCAGAACATATTTATATATTTTTTAAGATTCCTAGGATAAGAGCAGAGACAGCTAAGAGGATATAATTCATTCCCGATTTTCCCTTATAGTATATAATAGAAATCAAGAGCTAGGGCAAAACCTATATATAAACCTTTGCCCCACCAAATCAACTCTTGTCTATTTTATTGTATTTTAAATATAGTTTGAAGCAGGTATGTTGAAGAGTCCCTTGGTCTCGAGTCACGAGTCTTTGGACCCGAGTCTCGAGTCCGAGTCCGAGTCCTTGGTCCAAAATGGTGACTCACAAGTCACGAGTCACGAGTCACTCCCAAAGCTGACTCCACGAGTCCCTATTAAAATCAATGGGGTTTTCCCCCAACAAAATAAGGCTACTTCAGATGTGTGGTTTAAATAAATTCTAGGCACAAGTGTGCCTTTTTATTTCAAAACTCTGCAACTGATTTTGGCAAGAACAGACCAGGCAGAAAAACCCAAAATAACCAGGCAGGCAGAGGAGGCAGGGAACCCTAAAGCAGGCAGGCAGAGGCCTTTGTCTTGGACAATTCAACTGTTGAACTGGTCAAGAAGAGACCAGGCAGGCAGAGGAGGCTGGGGACCCCAGATAGGCAGGCAGAGGCAGCCAAACCCAAAATGTCTGAAAGGTTGCATTTTAGAAAAATGATTTAAAAAAATAAACTTGCTGTACTTCCTAAAACTTATCCATGTTGCATTTGAGGAACATGATTTTTTCTAAATGTTTGGCCCCCATTCTGGAACGGTGAGATCTCATCACAATTCCACCCTCACTGAACACCCTGCTCCACTGGTGATGAACTTGCTGGAACCAGAAACACACTCAGAGCAGCCACACAGAGTAATCTCAGGTCCTTCTTCTGCCTCTCCCAAGTACGCAACACATCAATCAAAATAAATCTTGACACACTGTTGGGGCTGCACTCCTGGTAGCCGTCCATAGTGGCCGAGCAGCGGCACACCTCGCTTCCATGCGCTCTTCGCTAGCAATCACGCTCCTCTCCACTCCTTCTGGCACAGCCCAGGGATGTTGAAGAGTCCTTGGTCTCGAGTCCCGAGTCGAGTCTCGAGTCCCATTAAGAATATTGGGACTCGAGTCCGAGTCGAGTCAGAGGGGGGGACTCAGTCCGACTCACGAGTCGAGTCCTCGAGTCCGAGTCCCCATCCCTGGTTTGAAGCCACCTCAAGAAGTTTGGTTGGTAGGTGCTGGAGTAAAAATCCTCCAAAATGAACAAATAGTGCCTTACAGGCTGAGCTGTGAATTAGGAAGCCCCTCGCTTATGCCATGAGCTCACTAGACAGACTTTGGTAAGTTACGCTTAGCCTCAGATCCCCCCCCTTCTCCATCTGTAACATCGGGCTAAGAACCTACCTTACAAGGTTGTTGTAAGGTAGGTTGTAACATGGGGCTAAGAACCTACCTTACAAGGTTGTTGTAAGCATAACAAGAAAATGGACCTGAAATGCTTTGAACATTCTGAAGTGCTATATAAATGCAAAGTGTTATCATCGTCATCAAGTACAAATGATGTCAAATACAGGAAAGATCTGACGTCGCACAACTATCATTCTCTGCACACATCTCCATCTGGCCTGATGCTTTCTTTTTTCTTTTCACCTCTTGCATATTGCAGTTATAACTCATGATTTGTCTTTATAACCTTCTGATAAGGCAGGGTATGAATTGAATACATATGAAGAACAACTCTGGCAATGACTGACCCGTGGCACACACGGCCTGACTGAACCCAGAAGGTTGCAGCTGACATTTAAACATCACTACTTTCACTTACCAGCCATCTGTAACAACACACAATTATACCATGCTGACCGGCAATACCTCTTGTTTCCTATAGCGTTGGGCCCCAGTTTGCTTTACACAAAATCTCTGGTGTCCTTTCGTCAGAATAGCCCACTAAGGGCTGCTTTGGACGTTTGCTTCCCCAGATTATCACTTGCTTGGCGCCACATGTTTACTGGATACACAAGGCATGAAATCACCCCCTGGAGACCTTCGCTTGGGCTTATTCCAGGCTTGTTTTTTTAACTGTATTCGAGTCTGGAAAATGCTTACAGCTTGGCATGATGAAAACTGTCTCAACTCTCAGATTAAATTCAGTCATGTTGTAGAATTTGTGGGTTGGGGACATGACACCAACCTCAGCAAGAGAGACTCCTGGATACCACCTCTGCCAGCTGCTGAAGGAAAATAAAGCTCTGTGGGATGTACCCCAGGGTATCCCTCCCTGTTCTGTGGTTTGGTAGGGAAAGCGAAGTGCATGCAAGGAGATTAGTGCTTTTCAGGGGTGGGCAACGTGGCTGTCCAAATATTTTGGCCTACAGCTTGCATCATCCCTCATCGTTGACTATGCTGGCTAGGGCTAATGGGAGTTGTAGGCCAAAACATCTGGAGGGCCACAAGTTGCCCACCCCTAACATAAGGTGAGGCCACACCTAGCAGCTTTTGCTTGACTGGATTTGCCCATCAATCTAGAGGCGCTTCTAGAAGAGTGGCTCCTAGCGTTACTAGTCAAAACACATTGTGCAGTTATTCCACCTTTTTCTACACTGATTTTTCTGTGTGGAAAGTAAAAAGATGGAGGAAGCGATGAGAAAACACAAAAGGGTTACAAGAGGAAGACAACATGGTCTGGACCCTCTGTAAAATTCCACAAATGAGGCAAGGCGATTGCATGATAAAAGCCTCATCTGGAAGCACCCTAGGACTTGGAAGGAGGCAGCATGAGAAGTTTTCAAAGGTAACAGCATCCCGATCAGGACACAGTTTGATCACTGATCTCAACATGTACTGAACAATTTGAAAGACTAAGGAAAAGGGATTGGTGAAAAATGGTTTCAGTTTAGGTTTGATGAGAATTTACCAACATTTGCCAAGTTCTCCATGTTCTAGACAAAAAGAACTCAATTTTTTTAAAAAAAGTGAATCTGAGAGGAACCAGAACCGACACATTCATCTATCTAGGCCCAGGACTTTGAGTGCTTAGCTCTTAAAAGTCTGGGTTTGAATCCCTGTAGTCAACCATGAGTTGCTACCTCTTTTTTTCTGACAGGCTCATGTGGGCTGCCCACATCTGTTCTCCTGCATTGAGCAGGGGGTTGGACTCGATGGCCTTATAGGCCCCTTCCAACTCTACTATTCTATGATTCTATGAATATCAGCTTGACCTTCCCCATGCCCAAACAATAACTCTGAAAGAGTGGTCATATGAATCTCTCTTGTGCTCCTGAATGCACAGTCTGGGTGCTGTTCAAACTGTTAACAAGGATGCTGAGCTGTTTTTACACTGTGGCCATTAGTCCGAGACTAAAAGGTAAGTGCCTCCTTAATTAAAGTTCACCTTGTACATGGCACAGCTTGCTTATGGGAAGGTTGAAGGCCCCACTCATGTCTCCCGGAGTTGGTTATGATTGCACTGCAAAGTCAAAGCACATGACATTGGCCACACAGTGAATTCTGATCAGTGTGTTATTAGGAGAATGGAAAGATTATGATACTCTGCTCATGCTGAAATTTGATCTGGCAGTGACACAGCAATTGGACAACAGCTTTACTTGCCATCTAGAAAACCCTTTGAATTCCCCATGTAGTTTTGGGACAATTTGAGAGGTCTTGTGAATCAATCCCAAGAGTATTTTGATGTACCCATCTAGTGGATATTGGAGAGCTACACTTTGGCCATTCAATTTCTCTCTCTCACCTTGCTGTAGCCAAGGTGACCTTTTAGCACATGAACACCATATAATGAGGAAATGACTACAATTAGTTCATAGCACAAACCGGAAAGCTCTAGAAATGGCTTGAGCAGGTATGGCTGTCATCTGCCCACAGCTAACATTAAAGTAACAAGGAGATCTAATTGTGCTGAATAGAAATGTACATCTTCATCGACAATTATGGCATGGAGGAAAAATTACTGTATGATTGGCATCATAATGGCCGGTGTTGAAATGTGAGGACACATCAATATGATGTACATCTCCATTAGGAATGATAAATCAAAGGTTATTCATTTGTATTTGATTTATGCCTTGGAAATGTTACCATGGGAAATAAGAGTAAAATCTCTTCTTGGAGGCATTAAAAGCCCATGAGAGCCCTCTCTTGGTAGCATGTGAGAATTATAGATCTTACAATTTCCCTTCCCAATTGCTAGATTTCCCTGATGTATTATAGTCTTTTTTGTTTTTAGTATTTCTTCCTCCTGGCTCAATCTACAACATATTTAATACCTCCACTTGTACAATGAGTACTTACTATGAACATAAAGTGGTAACTATTTGCTGCACATAGCTCAGACCAATGGTACTGCTCAACACACATGATACACACCCTTTTTATTATGGTGCATTTGCCTCCATATGCCCAATAACAGTAGAACTCACTGAACCGTATTTTGCATTTACCGGTATATCCTGTAAGGATCCGACTGCCTTTTGGGGGGCTCAGTTGCGGCTGATAAGCAATCCATGCTGAGCAACCTGAGTTCAGCGTGCACATAGTTCCCTTAGCATCCAGCAGCACAGCTAAAAGTCAGCTTGAGACACCATGAGCCATGCCATGGGCTCAAAGGGTTGTGAGGATTCGCCCTCTGATCTCATGATGGATAATTTCACAAGTACCTGGCATGGGGGATCTATGATTTCATTCGGTGCCTTATTTCCACCCCACATATGCATGCACATTACATGAGGATGGCGCAAGGTGCTATAAGGGACGTGTAGTTGTATTGCACAAAGGTTAAAATGCAAGGGCATGCTTTGACAGGCCATGTGCTAAAGCCCATGGTAATGAAGCATATGTTTAGAATAGGCTCTAACACAAGTCACATCTTTATCTCTCTCATGTGTCTTTTATGAAGAAGAATTATTTACTGCAACAATGCATAGAGGGGGGAAACCCAGATCACATGCATTTTCAAATGCCCTTGATGAGTTTTGGGGGTTTTTTAATTTAGAAATCCCACTCTTTCAAGCCTTTGTTAAGCTATTCAAATTCTGAAGGCTACTGTCTTCACAGCACAATCATATCATAAGAAAATAAGAAGAGCCATGCCGGATCAGGCCAAGGGTCCATCTAGTCCAGCATTCTGTTCACACAATGGCCAGCCAGCTGTCCACGGGATCCCATAAGCAGGACATGAGGGCAACAGCACCCTCCCACCCATGTTCCCCAGCAACTGGAGTACGTAGGCATACTGCCTCTGTATCCATGTCTACTTAGAAATAAGTCCCATTGTATCAAAGGCAGGATATAAAGAATAAGGATAATTGTGGGGCTTACTCCCTTGTAAGTGTGATTGGCACTGGAGTCCCATGTTTCATGTGGGATGTATAATCACACACATCCCTTTAGAAAGGTATAGGGAAAGAACTTCATGCTTCATGCAATCATATAGCAGGAGAGGGTGCTAAATGCCAGCACAAGATGCTTTTAAAGGAGACAACATTGGATTAATATTAAACAGGGCATGCCTTCTCATTAATAGCTAAAGTGTTTGTCTACTGGTAATCACATTCTAATTTTCTAAAATAATTCATTTAAAAAATTGCATTTGGGTAATTGATTCTAAAATTTAGACTACAGTTGGCAACATGCATATTTGTATCAAAGGGCTCAGCAATTATATCAAGATATATACTTGATTTGTGAGATCGCATTACTGGCAGGAAGAATACAGTTTACATTCAGATTACATTCAAGCCTCAATGCCTTAATTCATCTGAAATATATTTATGTCATTTGAGTCATTAGTTTGCACTGAAATTTCTATTGATCATGCAAACTCGGGGCTTTTCCAGACAAGAGGGGGACAAAAAAACCTGGTGTGGGGTAGGGGAAGATAGTGAATACTGCCCTAATCTGGGCTAGCAGCATAAGATGTTATCTCCACAACATGAATGGGATAGTCAGTCAGTCAGGCGATCACTCGTGACTGAGTAAGATTGTCTTCCAGGATAAAAAAAAGAAAATTTACAAAAAGATTTTAAAAGGAGGAAAATTCTAAAGAAAATGGTGTA
Source organism: Shinisaurus crocodilurus (assembly GCA_021292165.1). Classification (NCBI taxonomy): domain Eukaryota; kingdom Metazoa; phylum Chordata; class Lepidosauria; order Squamata; family Shinisauridae; genus Shinisaurus; species Shinisaurus crocodilurus. The sequence continues at coordinate 33,254,239 of CM037876.1, forward strand.
GACTCTAGCGATGGGTCCGTAAGTGACTGTGGAGGCCAATTCTAGATCCACACAGCTTCCCACAGTGAGGACACAGGTTACCAGATAGAAGATGGTCCTGTAAAGGATTCATTTGACATGCTTTTCGCTTAGCACGTTTCTCCCTTTCACCTTGCACTCGAGCTTCTTCAAAGTCCATAGAACCTTTGTGAAAGGCCAACCTCCAGTTAGATCGTTCATGGGCCAGAGCTTCCCAGTTTTTGATGTTTATATTGCATTTTTTTAGATTAGCCTTAAGAACATCTTTAAACCTCTTATATTGACCACCGATATTCCGCTTTCCATCCTTGAGTTGGGAATAAAGTAACTGCTTTGGGAGATGGCAGTCAGGCATTCGAACAACATGACCGGTCCACTGAAGTTGGCGTTGAAGGATCATTTTTTCAATGCTAGTAGTCTTTGCTTCTTCCAGTACACTGACATTTGTTCGCCTATCTTCCCAAGTAATTCGCAGGATTTTCCGGAGGCAACGTTGATGAAATCTTTCAAGGAGTTGGAGGTGACGTTTATAGATAGTCCATGTTTCGCAGGCATACAATAAAGTTGGTAATACAATGGCTTCATAAACCGGTGTTTTGTTCTTCTTGCAAATATCCCAATCCTCGAACACTCTATGTTTCATTCGAGAAAACGGGGCACTTGCGGAGCTCAGACGATGCTGGATTTCACTGTCGATGTTAGCTGTAACAGAAAGATAGCTGCCAAGATAGAGAAAATGATCTACATTTTCCAGTATTGTCCCGCCAAGCTGGATAGATGGCATCACCAAAGGGTTAGCTTGCACTTGCTGATGAAGCACTTCGGTTTTTTTGATGTTAAGTGAGATACCAAGTTTTCCGTATGCTTCTGCAAAAACATTTAGGATAGTTTGGAGATCATCCTCTGAATGTGCGGAGACCACATTATCATCAGCATACTGAAGTTCCACAACGGAGGTTGTAATTACCTTACTTTTTGCTTTCAGCCTGCTGAGATTAAAAAGCTTTCCATCTGTTCGATATATAATTCCCACACCAGTGAGAAGTTTCCCCTCGACAAGATGTAAAATTATGGCGATGAAAATAGCAAATAATGTTGGGGCAATAACACATCCCTGTTTAACACCTGATCCCACTTTAAATGGAGCACCATGAGAGCCGTTGTTGTCCAAGACCGTAGCCGTCATGTTGTCATGGAGAAGTCGCAAGATATTAACAAATTTATTGGGGCATCCAATTTTCATAAGGATAGTCCAGAGAGCTGTTCGGTCTAGAGTATCAAAGGCCTTAGCCAGATCAATAAATACCATATAAAGGGGTTGATTTTGCTCCCGGCATTTTTCTTGGAGCTGACGTGCAGTAAAAATTATGTCTACTGTCCCTCTAGAGGGGCGGAAACCATATTGAGTTTCAGGGAGGATCTCTTCTGAAATAGATAGAAGACGGTTTGCGAGAATCCTGGCAAATATTTTACCTGCGGTAGCTAAGAGAGAAATGCCCCAATAGTTTCCACAGTCTGTTCTATCTCCTTTCTTAAAGAGGGTGATAATTATGGCATCCCTGAAGTCTTCTGGGATCTCTTCTCTTATCCAGATTTTTTCGATGAGTTTATGAAGATGTTGTACAAGTTCAGGCCCCCCTTCTTTAAAGATTTCAGCAGGAATCCCATCTGGTCCACTAGCTTTGTTATTCTTCATTTGATTAATAGTAAGGGTAGCCTGGCTAGTATCAATCAGTTTTTATTGTTGTTGGCTGAAATAAGGTAGTGGGGAGCAATTATTCCCTAAACTGGTAAAATAAATAAATGTTTAAAAATAACATAGGCACAGGGGAAGAGGACTGTGTCAATAGTCATCTGTGATGTTATGGGCACTAGCCAATAGGCTTCTGTGACACTGATACAATTACATTCCAGTTAAACATCCAATAACACCATTAAAGGTGTGGGTGGGTGGGGTGGTGGTGCCTGTGTGTCATATGTTCCCAGCATTAGCAAATTACTATGTGATTGCTGAGAAAATGTGTTTTCCTACTTTTCCCTATATTGGATGTTCTACCTGGGGGAAGCGGCATTCGGTTTAGGATCCTTCGCAACAACTGGGTAAGGAATGCATATTTCTTATGCAATAATCCAATGATCTAAAGGTACTCTAGTTGCCACAAGTAATTAATGGGCCTTTCATCCCCAGCAGAGGACACTTCAGGGTTTAAATTATGGAATTAATTATTGGGTTGGTTGGTGAGCTAGTAAGTTCATAAACCAGAATGGAAATCATATGAAGGCATGACAGACAGAGTCAATTAGCTAGGAGAATTCAGGGCACTCTTTGTGGGGAAATGGGTTACAGTGCCCTACAATACCTGCTGCTGCTTCTTACCCCAGCAACTTCTTCCTCAGCAAAAGCAGAAATCTCCTAGCCGGTGCCAGATTTAGTGAGAGTCCCTGTCAAGTAGGGTGACCATGTGTCTTACTTTACAGAGGGCACCTGTTTGAAGGCACCTTCTATTTGAAGGACTGTGCTGTCCAAGACCAGTGTAAAGATAAAGAAACATAAGCTGGGAGAGCAGGGGCCTTGAAGCGGCCCATCAACAGCATCTGGACAGCAGATTGAGCAGGCAATCAAGTTACCCTGGTCAAAGTCTTCCCCATTATGGTGAGATATATTTCTGTTTCAGTTATAGGGTTGGAGTCAGACTTAGTCATGCTTATGGTAGGCAGTTGGAATCAATGGTTCAAGTGAGTTGTGACTAACTTTAGTCCCATTGATTTCAATAGGTCTATTCTAAGCATGACCAAGTCTGGATTCAACCTTGTGTCATTCTTTCCAAATTTGAATCTGTCTATCTATCTATCTATGCACATTTAATGCAAATCGGTGCCCTCTTTTTTGGAGATGTGTTTCCTCTCCTTGGGTGATGCGTAAGAGGGTCACCCTAAAGGGACTTGAACACGGAGCACTGATGGACAGATGTCAATGAGGATCTTCTTGCAGGGAATTGGCCGATAGCCTCAGCTTCAGCTGGGGCAGACCAGATCTTGGGATGTGCATGTGGCAGAAGAAGGTTAACATGGAAATAGTGGAGGCTGGTGACACTAAGGCCAGTGGGGCTGCATATCTGCTCCGGATTTCAAGCCGATCTTTTAAGGAGCTGCCCATGGTGCTGAACCTATTTTGGCCCCAGGGTTCAGCACGATAGATAGCTCCTTTAAAGTTCAGAATAGAATCCAGAGCAGATATGCAGTACTGCTGGCATTAGAGTCACCAGCGGTATACTTTTCCTTTCGTATCTGCAAATGTTGAATATAAATAACTGGCTTGTGGGATGGGGGAGGGGAACAGAGGGAGAGATAAGAATTTAAAATTATCCTTACTGTGCCATTTTAATAGGCATTGGTTAAAAAGGTTAATGGTAATGCTAATCAAACAGGTTAAAAGAAAAGCAGTCAAAATGTAATATAATCTAGTTTATTCCTGATGGAAATGAACCAATAAATGCCTGCCATGTGAAGCCTCTGTCTGATTTCACAGCAGGTCACAGTGTTTAATTGAAAGTTCTAACCAGACCCATTTATCACCAGGATCACTCTGAGGAAAACTTTTTAAAGTATATAGATTAATCATGATCATTAAACCTGGGGCAAAGCGCACAGCACATTTCCTTAGAAGTGATTTAGTAGGAATGTTCTAGCCAAACAAATTAAAAAGCTCAGATATTCAAAGAAGAAGAAGAAGAAGAAGAAGAAGAAGAAGAAGAAGAAGAAGAAGAAGAAGAAGAAGAAGAATGATTATTACAGAAAATACCTGTAAAAGACACTCTAGGAGTCTCTGTTGTAGCTTTTCTGTCACAGCAACTTCAGAGTCATTTTAGCAGAGCCACCAAAATTAAAGGACCATGCCTGCTGTTTGTTGCTAACCCCTTTTATGGAAAACAACAACAACAACAACAACAACAACAACAGGAACTGTCAAAGCCAATCAGTGCAAGGATACTGAAAAAAAGAAACCAAACTTCTCGGAACCCCCAGTGCATTTTGGATCTCCATATCCAGGGAAAACTCACACTCAGTAGCTCCCAAAAGATCATGCTAGCAGTGCCATCCATCCAAACATGTAGAGAAGAGGCATCTCTCTATGCTTGATTATTGCACAATGAGATGTACAGCAAGGATGGAGAATCTCTTTCACCCCAAGGCTGAATTCAAGTTCAGAGAAGTCCTTGGAGGCTGCATTCCAGTGATGGGCAGGGCGAAAGACAAAGGGGTGGGGTCAAAGGCAAAAGGGAAAGGGTCAAAGATACCACCACCACCCACCCACCCCGCCTAGTTTAAAGTTGTTACGGCCAGTAACTAAGCCTTAGGAGAGAGGCTTTTCAACCTTTCCGAATAGGGAAAGAACTGCAGAAAAGCTGGGAAAATACCAAATGATGGGGGGGGGGGACACAGGGGAAGTGGGGATGGCCATCTGGGCAACCCCAGAAGGCTGGATTGGAACCCCCAGCAAAACATCCCATAAGCGCCTCTCACTGGGAATAAAAATATAGTCATAACAATTTAAATAACTAACCCGTTGCTGCCCTTTCATGAAACCCCAGATCAGCTACTTCAGGTAGTGGCCTCACTTTACTTATAGGTAGATAATCTGAAATGGATAGTTAAATACAGCAGGGCGGGCACTACTATTAGGCAGAGTGAGGCAGCAAATGCTGTGGGGAGCAGGAAGTGGTAGTGTGGTGTTGGAGAACAGAGCTCAGTGTGCCACACAGTCTGCTCTACACCCCCATTCCAGTCTGGATTCAGGCCTGGTTTTGAGACAGAATCGGCCTTAGTCGCCCTGATGGATTACCTACTTCAGGACAGGGACAGGGGGAGTGCGACCCTGTTACTTCTTCTGGATCTCTCAGTGGCTTTTGATACCATTGACCACAGTGTCCTCCTGGACTGCCTCCGTGAGTTGGGAGTTGGAGGCACTGTTCTATAGTGGTTCAACTCGTACTTGTGGGGTCAGTTCCAGAGAATAGCATTGGGTGACTGCACCTCAGCACCATGGCAGCTGAATTGTGGCATGCCACAGGGTACCATCTTCTCCCCAATGTTATTTAATATCTGCTGTACATCTCATTGTGTAATATCTATATGAAGCTGTTGGGAGCGGTTGTCAGATTTGGGGCAAGGTGTCACCAGTACGCTGATGACACCCAGCTCTATTTCTCTGTGAGATCTGAATCGAGAGAGGCCGTGCTGTGCACATTCTGAACCAGTGCCTGGATGCAGCTATCCCTTGTATTTTGGTAAATACAAGGGTATTTACTGAAAGAATATGCTGCACCCGGGGTTACATAACGAACGTGCAAATGTGATAAAATATTAAAAACAGCATGAACAAGTTTAAAGATTCAGACCCCATTTGCGCAAAATACCTGATTTACACAAATCGCCAGTTGTGTCAATGGCGCCACAAATATGCAGATCTCAGTTTTAATGTGGGCAACTATTTTGCGCACATTCTGCACACCCAGGGAAAAGAAGTCCAGCGTGGTCCGTTTCTAATCACTGGATCGGAAACACTGCGAAAGTCTGTCAGGCTCAAACAAAACAGTGTTGCACATCCCTAGCCCAGGCCTCCATGGGCCCTATGGCAGAGGCAGAGCTGATCCTGGGCAATTGGCCAAGCATCTGCTGCATATGCTCCCACTGGGTGGGGGTGGTGCAGGGTGCTACTACTCACTCCGCCCCCTCTCCCCCCAATTATGCAGCTGTGCACATGCCGGCTGTGGAACAAGCAACAGCGATGCAGGTGATGGCAGTGGCTGGCTGCTGCTGGGCTTTTTCTTGGATCGGTAGTGCCACGCCAGATGTGAAGTGCCCTGCTAGCAGCTGCCTCTTTCTCTTCTTGGCTTGGATTGAAACCAATCCAGAAGAGAAAGCCAGCCATTGGTGTCTGCTCCTTGGCCGGCAGAAACAGCAGGACCCCAGCTTTCTCTTGGGGCACGAGACAGGTGGGTGACCACTGGCAGCAGCAGGGCCCAGACTGGCAGCAGTGGCAGGTGGCCAGTGGCAGTGGGGAGGGGCAGATCAATGGCAGCAGTGGTCGGGCTGCAGGTAGCCAATGGCAGCAGCAGGTGAGCAGGGCTGCACTTACTCTGTCACTGTCCTAATCTGCTGCCTGAGTCAGGAGAGGCTCAATTTGGCTCATGGCAGGGCTGGCCCTGGGAGACTGACATGAGGTCAAGCCTATTAGATGTTGCAGGGGAGGCTGGTGACTCCTATTTCAGTGGGGCTCCTTATCCATTGCAGGTTTTTCAGCTTTTCTTTGGAGCATTATAGGAGCTATCCATGTTGCTCCATGGTAGTGAGCCTATTTGGGGGGTGGTGGAGTTCAGCACCATGGGGAGCTCCTATGAAACTCCAAATAACAGCTATAAAACCTGCAATGGATAAGGAGCCCCGCTGAAATAGGAGTCACCAGCCTCTGCTGGAGGGGGGCGGTAACTGTTTTCAGTGGCAGCTCACATTTACCCTCATGTGTAGTTGGGCCTTTAGGTATTGCTCCCTGCTTTTGCCCAAAGCACTGCTCTGGGAGTACAGAAAGGTCCTGTGTGGACATGCTGTTCATCTCGCCTCTGAGGTCAGGATGTAGAATCCACTTTTGTCTTCCAAGAGCTGTTTAGAGATGGAGAATGTCAGAACCCTTGACCCTGGCTAAGTATTTCACAGTGTGAAAGAGTTGCAACCTGCCCTTTGGAGGTTACTTAATTATTTTTCTTTTGTGACTTGTTGTGCTCTTCAGGTTATACTTAGCAGCGGATGGAAAGGAAACAAGACTTCACAGCAGATTGTATTACCAATTAATTGAATGTCCTGTGAAATAAACATTGTAGCTCAGATGGGCTTAGAACGTGAGGTGAGTCACAAGTCTGGCTAATTGTAACAGTTGGGGTGGGGAGGGAAAGAAAGATGCACGAAATAAGAAGAGCAAGGACCAAATGCTGCAGACAATCACATGAGCAATGGAGCTAGGACAGGTTTGTACGCTACTTTTAGGCACATGGGGGAATGATTTTCATATCTGCATACACATGCAGCAGTACGATGGAAATTCATTTTTGTAATACGTGGGTTTGAGACACAGGGTACATAGGAACATGGGAAGCTGCCTTGTATGAGTCAGACCTTTGGTCCATCTAGCCCAGTATTGTCAACACTGACCAGCAGTGGCATGCATCCCAGGGTTTCAGACAAGAGTTTTTCCAGCCCTACCTGGAGGTGCCGGGGATTGAACCTGGGACCTTCTGCAGGCAAAGCAGCTGCTCTACCACTGAGCTACAGCCCCTCAGAGTCCAACTGCACACCATGTTAATCACATCTAGTCCTACCACGTGACATTCTCTCTCTCTCTCTCTCTCTCTCTCTCTCTCTCTCTCTCTCTCCCAGATTTCAATTTCCAATGGGACAATGGGAGGGACATCTTAACTTTTTTCTTCAGTGCCAGTTTTCTCATTCCAAAATCACTCAAAGCTGCTTTTGGCCCCATGGGGGAAATATATAATATAATCGTAGGGTGGTATGAGAAATTTGTTTCAGTTTGTTTTTGATCAGGATTAACCTAGTTCACACCTTCCAGACCAAACATGGACTTGGATGCTATCTGTGGTCAAAGTCCATACATTTCCAAGCTTGCAATGTGATTCACCGGGCCCCCAAAATGAGTCTGACAGCATGCGTACGTTGAAAAATGTGCATTAAAAATGCATACTTTTCAAAAATGTGCACAAACATGCTTCATCCAATGGGAGAAGGATGTGTCTATTTCAAAAATGCACATGATCAATGTGTACGTTTGGAAAAATATGCACAGATTTTCATGCTGAAAGGAGAAAAAAAAAACATGGAGCACAATCCGATACAGGATCGAGTCAGAAGAACAAGCTTCCAGATGGAATTCGGAGAACTTAGGTGAGGTTGAGATTTGCTGATTTGCACATCCCTATAAAGTGTTTTCTTTGCCCCTGCAGGATGAAAAGAGGCTTGGAAGAACCCATTTGGAGGAGGAAATCCAGCAGAGAGCAAAGGGTTAAGCTCTACTTGGCCTCACCCCATGCTAGTCTTGTATCAGAGATTACAGCCTGGCAGCAGTCAGTGGGGTGGTGTATCTACTCTGGGGTCTAGTCTGAAGTTTTAAGTTTAGACTGAAACCTGGAGTGGATACACCACCCCACTGACATTGGAGCCAGCAGCCACTGCTGCAGCCTGGGGAGCTCCTTTACATGTTTGTTGTTGTTGTTGGTCAGCATGGAAGTCATGTGCACTGCCACTGAGCTAAAATGCGTTCTCTCCTGCTATAAATCCTCCACATAGGATTTTGGAAAGAGTGGATAAGGGGATGGAAATCTGCAAAGTCTGAATTTGACCAACTATATTTATGTTTGTTCATATAAAAGCATGAGAATGACTATCACTTCTGCAAAAAGTAGCATCTTCTCGGGCTGACTAGTTGGGGTTTTTTTTGGTGTTTTTTTTAAAACAGCCCTGCTCCTCTGCCTTTAACAGAAACTTGATCTGAAAGCACTAGCACATAAAAAGCTTCCTCTATATCAGTGTTCTCCAACCTTGGGTCCCCAGATGTTTTTGGCCTACAACTCCCAGCATGCCCCAGCCAGCGTAGCTGGCAGGGGCATGCTGGGAGTTGTAGGCCAAAAACATCTGGGGACCCAAGGTTGGAGAACACTGCTCTATATAATAACACTATCTACAGAAGAAATTATTAATGGTGGATGTGTGGGTGCTAGGGTTGCCAATGCATTAAATAAAACAGTCTGTCCTGCTTCATCTGTAGAAATCAACAGATAGAGATAGAGATAGAAATAGAGAGAATATATTACAGTCTCACTCATTAAGAAGGCCAAAGTTTTATCTAAAACATTCAGATATTCTGATAAAGAATGTTATTTCTATAGAGATCCACACTGACATAATCATCACCATGGACACTAGCAGTGAATGCAAAGAACGACAACAAGTTTTGATAACTGGGTATTTTATTTATTTATTTATTTATTTATTCTATTTATACCCCGTCTTTTTTCCTGCAAGGAACCCAAGGCAGCTTACATAATCCTCCTCCTCCTCTCCATTTTATCCTCACAACAACCCTGTGAGGTAGGTTAACAAGCCATTTTGTTGAATGGAGAAAGCTGGATGGGTTTGATTCTTTCAAAACACACACATTTCAAAATAAATAGATGTTTTCTGTTGTTGTTAATAATAATAATAATAATAATAATAATAATTTTCATTTTCATTTTCATTCCACCCAATAGCTGAAGCTCTCTGGGTGGTTCGGAACAAATCATGATACAATGATACACTTCACTCCATGCTTTCCAAAAACGGGAAATTCTTTGTCAGCTGGATTATGCTTTTTAAATATGTTTCCTGTGCTGTGCAGAGAGTGGAAACATACATGATTGGAAGAATTTGATCTATTAGGCTAACCGACTTGAGAGTAGGAATGTGCGAATCAGCAAAACTTGAGCTCATTGAGCTTCTCTGAATTCCACCTTGAAGCCTGTTCCAGTTCATGTCCGTATCGGATCGCAAGCTTTGTTTTTCTTCTTCTGTGCCCATGAAACTTTGTGCGTATTTTCATGTGTATTTTCCTAAAGGTACATATCAATTTGTGCATTTTTAAAAATGTATGCATTTTTCTCCCATTGGGTAAAGCATGTTTGTGTGCATTTTTTGAAAGTAGACTTTTTTTTAGTGTACATTTTTCAAATGTACACATTTTTTTTAGTGCATTTGTTGTTGTTGTTCCACAAATGGCATTGCAAGCTCAGAAATATTCAGACTTCTACCACAGTTTGCATTCAGGTCCATGTTTGGTTCCAGGCAGTGCTGTGCCAAAAGCCCACCTGCCCTTTCGCAACCTCTTCATCTCCCTGCAAAAGAGGCAGTCATTTTCCTGCCTCTTTCATGGGGATTTTGAGACTTTCAGAGAAATTTCTCAGTGTGCAGGGCTTCAGCACTCCTTACTATAAGGAGGTGGCCAAGGGGTGTGTGTACTCTCTTTGTTTTACAACTTTTGCGGCCTCCTCAGCTGCTTGTGCTTCCTCAGAAGCCCCCCCCCCCCCCCGAGAGGACTTAACTATGACTTCCCCCCTTGGGGCTTTCCAGTGCTGTTGACTGCTGAGGGCCTGAAAACTGGGTGAGTTATTATTGGTATTCTCCTTCTTTTGTTAAAATGACTTTTAACAACAACCAAACCAAACCAAACCAAAAATGCTTCACTCAGCTTTCAGGCCAGAGAGGCTGCAAAGCACAGAACAGGACAAAAGTTCTAAAATAAAAAGCGCCTCCCGCCCCCCAGCGACCTCCTTACAGTAAGGTAAGCACTGAAGCCCTGCACACAGAAATTACTCCAAAATGTTCACCCCCTCCCCACAATTTTTGGATGCAATTTCTTTTCGACCCTCCAGCCTGTAACAAGATGAAAGAACCACTGTATTTGGCCTGAGTGGGTTGTGCTTCATGGGGCGAACCAGGAAGTGGTTGAGGGCAACACCCGCTGCTTCTGGCCTGAGGAGAGAGAGAGGCCACTGCCTGAGAGAATTCTGTGGAAAAGGCTTTGTTTAAATAAAACTTAGGTTTGTTTGGAAGGCAGATCTGTGTGAATCTGTGGGGTATATAGCACACCAGCTTTGAAACACACCCAACGAATGGTTGAAAATAAATAGATTGAGAAATTTTGGCACAGTGCTTTTTCCAGGAGGTGGAACTGGTCAAAAACGAACAGAAACAAACTTCTCGCACTACTTGGAAATTGCAGGCAGCAGCCAAGGGCCGCCGCATATGGTCCATGCGCCACAGGTTTTGCGCCCCTGAACTATAAGTACAGGTTGCAATGCTGGAAAAAAGAAGTTACAGACTTGTTGCCCAGAGTTTCATGTGCTAGCATGGCTTCTTCCCTTGTGTTGCCCATCTGCACCACAGTCCATATGGACTGCATCAAAGAAGGAATAAAATCCTGCACACATTAAAATGTAGCCAAATTTGAGAATACACATTTGAATTTTTAAATTTTGAAAGGCGATGTCCCCAGGCAGTCACCCATCCAGCCACTGACCATACACTTACCTGATTATCCTCAGCAAACTTGCTATACCACGTTTTTCAACCATGTCCTTAGACCAGGGGTGTTGAACCTCAGGCTGGTGGGCCAAATCCAGCCTGCCTGGGATCCCAATCCAGCCCTCCAGAAATTCCCAGATGGCCACACCCCTTTCCCCTCGCCCCTCCCCTTTGCCCCACCATTGATTGGTAGTTTCCCTGCTTTTGTGCAGTCCCTGCCCCGCCCCCATTCTAAGGGGTTGAAATTCCTCTCCTAAGGCTGGTTACTGGCAGTAAGAACATTAAACTAAGATATGCTGGTATTTGGGACATGTTTGTCCCTGCCCTTTTGCCTTTGGACTCACCCACCACAGGAATGTGACGCTCAAGAGTCTCTCCAAAATTGAATTTGCCCCTCTGGGCTGAAAGAGGTTCAACAAGCCTTGCTTAGACCACGGAACGTAGGGAGGTAGCCATAAGACAGAGGGAAGGGAAAGGCATTGAGGAGCCTAGCAATGGAAGAAGAACGCAAGCAAATGCCGTTACATGTGCTTAGTCTTTGTCATCATCATCAGGCGATCACTCGTGACCGAGTAAGATTGTCTTCCGGGATAAAAGGAGGAAATTCTAAAGAAGATTGTGTAGACTCTAGCGATGGGTCCGTAAGTGACTGTGGAGGCCAATTCTAGATCCACACAGCTTCCCACAGTGAGGACACAGGTTACCAGATAGAAGATGGTCCTGTAAAGGATTCATTTGACGTGCTTTTCGCTTAGCACGTTTCTCCCTTTCACCTTGCACTCGGGCTTCTTCAAAGTCCATGGAACCTTTGTGAAAGGCCAACCTCCATTTAGATCGTTCATGGGCCAGAGCTTCCCAGTTTTCGATGTTTATATTGCATTTTTTTAGATTAGCCTTATGAACATCTTTAAACCTCTTATATTGACCACCGATATTCCGCTTTCCATCCTTGAGTTGGGAGTAAAGTAACTGCTTTGGGAGACGGCAGTCAGGCATTCGAACAACATGACCGGTCCACTGAAGTTGGCGTTGAAGGATCATTTTTTCAATGCTAGTAGTCTTTGCTTCTTCCAGTACACTGACATTTGTTCGCCTATCTTCCCAAGTAATTTGCAGGATTTTCCGGAGGCAACGTTGATGAAACCTTTCAAGGAGGTGGAAGTGACGTTTATAGATAGTCCATGTTTCGCAGGCATACAATAAAGTTGGTAATACAATGGCTTCATAAACCAGTGTTTTGGTCTTCTTACAAATATCCCGATCCTCGAACACTCTATGTTTCATTCGAGAAAATGCGGCACTTGCGGAGCTCAGACGATGCTGGATTTCACTGTCGATGTTAGCTGTAACAGAAAGATAGCTGCCAAGATAGAGAAAATGATCGACATTTTCCAGTATTGTCCCGCCAAGCTGGATAGATGGCATCACCAAAGGATTGGCTTGCACTTGCTGATGAAGCACTTTGGTTTTTTTGATGTTAAGTGAGAGACCAAGTTTTTCGTATGCTTCTGCAAAAGCATTTAGGATAGTTTGGAGATCATCCTCTGAATGTGCGGAGACCACATTATCATCAGCATACTGAAGTTCCACAACGGAGGTTGTAATTACCTTACTTTTTGCTTTCAGCCTGCTGAGATTAAAAAGCTTTCCATCTGTTCGATATATAATTCCCACACCAGTGGGAAGTTTCCCCTTGACAAGATGTAAAACCATGGCGATGAAAATGGCAAATAATGTTGGGGCGATAACACATCCCTGTTTAACACCTGATCCCACTTTAAATGGAGCACCATGAGAGCCGTTGTTGTCCAAAACCATTGCCGTCATGTTGTCATGGAGAAGTCGCAAGATATTCACAAATTTATTGGGGCATCCAATTTTCGTAAGGATAGTCCAGAGAGCTGTACGGTCTACAGTATCAAAGGCCTTAGCCAAATCGATAAATGCCATATAAAGGGGTTGATTTTGCTCCCGGCATTTTTCTTGGAGCTGACGTGCAGTAAAAATCATGTCTACTGTCCCTCTAGAGGGGCGGAAACCATATTGAGTTTCAGGGAGGATCTCTTCTGAAATAGATAGAAGACGGTTTGCGAGAATCCTAGCAAATATTTTACCTGCGGTTGCTAAGAGAGAAATGCCCCGATAGTTTCCACAGTCTGTTCTATCACCCTTCTTAAAGAGGGTGATAATTATGGCATCCCTGAAGTCTTCTGGGATCTCTTCTCTTATCCAGATTTTTTCGATGAGTTTATGAAGATGTTGTACAAGTTCGGGCCCCCCTTCTTTAAAGATTTCAGCAGGAATCCCATCTGGTCCACTAGCTTTGTTGTTCTTCATTTGGTTAATGGCTTTTTTTACTTCATCCAAAGTGGGGAGTATTGCAAGTTCCTCTTTAATTTGTTTTTGCGGGATTTGCGAAAAAATCTCATTATCCACCTTAGACTTACGATTTAAAAGGTCATAATAATGCTCTTTCCAACGCAGTGCAATAGACTCTTTGTCTTTTAAGAGTTTGGTGCCATCTTTTGATTGTAAAGGGTTTGTACCATAGGTTTTTGGTCCATAAATGGCCCTTGTGGCCTTAAAAAAGCCCCGTGCATCATGAGATTCTGCAAGTTGTTGAATTTCTTCAGCTTTCTTTTTCCACCAAGCGTTCTTAAGTTCTCTTGTTCTTCTTTGGACCTCAGCCTTTGCACTAGCGTAGGTTTTTTTCTTGGCAGCGCAGTTAATATCATTTTGCCATATTTGGAAGGCTTTCCTTTTTTGGTCAATTATATATTTAATCTCATTGTCATTTTCATCAAACCAATCCTGATGTTTCTTAGTTTCATATCCAATAGTTTGTTCACAAGCTGCAGTAATGGAGGTTTTCAGCTTAGACCAATGGTCCTCAATGTTGTCAGGAGGTTCCGTAGGTAGATGTTCCTTAAGAAGTGATTGAAGACGAGTTTGCTTAATAGGATCTTGAAGGACTTGGATGTTCATTTTACGCCTTGGTTTCCTTCCTTGAAGCCTACGTTGGGGAGCAATGTTGATAACCATTGTGGACCGGATTAGTTGATAATGTTGATAACCATTGTGGACCGACCACCCCATTCCTCAAAGAGAATGGAACCATTCTGATGCTATAGCAAATCCCTCCTCCAGTTTACTGGCTATAGCTCTGAACCAGTCACCTAGAAATGAATAATGCTGCAGCCCATTACCAATTCTTTAGAGTCTTACACACAGGGACATAGTATATATTCCCCCTATATATTTATTTGAGTTAGGAAATTGCCAGAGTTGTCAATTTTCCATTCACCACCAGATGGCCTAGCTATTCCATCATTCACCAGGAACAAAGTAAGCTGGGAAGATTGGGGGTGTGTGTGTGCGGCCGGGAGGGGGAGAGCAGTGATAACTTTTCAGCTTTGCATATATTTGGCACTCTTACATCATACAGCTATTATTCAGCTAGTTAATAAATGAGGCAGAAGGATTAGTTCTTAAACTGACCTTCTGCTTGTAAAATAAAAGATGCATGCAGAATGCAGATGGAGATGCCTAGTACAGATGCCATATAATCCAGCGCAAAGCAAGGAAACAAAAAAAATAATAAAAAATAGCCAGTCTGTTAGTCTCTAGGTAAACATGTACACATATCATGATGTCTCATTAACTGCCAGCATACACGAAGGATTATACTAGTCTCCAGGTCTCATATATTTTATTGTATGAATTGTTTTGAACCACCCAGAGAGCTTTGGCTGTGGGGCAGTATAGAAATGAAAATAATAATAATAATAATAATAATAATAATAATAATAATAATAATAATAATATTAATAATGACGAGGACCCTCCAGTGGGAATTCTCCATTGGCTAGTTAAAGAAGGTTTAGCTGCGCCTAGAGTCTTCCAAGCAAAGCAAGGGAGATTTAATAGGCCAGAGAGTCTGACCCATGCAGCATTTGAGATATTGGTTGTGATTTATAAGGTTTTTAATGGTCTGGGACCAAACTGCAAGAGCAGCCGTTCATCTCAACTTACGATGTGGCTACATTGGTGATCGGGGCTAGGCATGAGTGAAACAGCTTCCTGTTCTAAAATGGAGAGACACTGTGGTCAAATCTTATTCTATGGGGAGCTAAGAGTCACTGTGGCTTTTGATTTTATTTTTTTTAATGGCCAATTCATAACATTTTCAGCTGACTATTGCAAGGATGTCTATGTGATCACTGAACAACTGTTTTGTGAATGGCCACTGTAAATAAATAAGGTAATGATCACGATCTGTACTACCTGCACTGCAGTGTCCGCACACACAGCACTTGTTGTAACTCAAGATAGAACTTCATGCATCTGACGAAGTGGGCTGTAGTGGGGCATCAGTCCCCCTCCTCAACCTATCAAACAGCAGTAATAAAAAGAGAAAAAGAAAAAGAGAGAGCTGTGACCTACACTAGATTAGGGTGCCCACTTTTCACTGAAAGAGGAATTGCGCCTTTCATAGCTCATGGCTGGCAGAAATTCAAAAGGCGAAGTTTTCTGCATGGTTATGACTAATGGGGTAGCTGCGCTGGTTGCGGTGCGGTTTCAATACACACTTTTAACAATGAAGCAAGGTTTGCAAAAACAGTAGTTGCATGGAAAAGTCCTACAACCCGGACGTTGAAATTTGATAAAGTTAGTGCACAATCCTATGGCCTCTAGGCAGAGCCTAGACAACCATAGGAAAGGTCAGAGTCCCAGCTCCGACCTCAGAAACACACTCCGAGGTCAGAACTGGGACTTTGACCTCGGAGCACCCTCCCTCCACCTGTATGGAAAGAACTGCGCCAGCTCTGGCTCCGAGGTCGGAAGACCGACCTCGGAGCTGGAGGTTTGTGGGCAGGGAGGGGAGGAGTAAAGCTCCGCCACAATATGATGTATCCTGGCAGCACCTCAGCCTCTCCTTCTCGTGAGCAGAGGCAAAAGACTTAGATGGCCAAAATCAGCCATCTAAGCTTTTTGCAGGGCAGAAGAAGCACAGAAGGGACCTTCGCCTCCACGCTCCTTCCACTCTCCACGGGATGCTCACAATCCTCTGGGTTCGAAACGTTACGAGCAGCCATATTGGATTGTGCTGTTAGTTATCATACAACCAATGGGGTTATTCGGTTTTATAGTATTAACATATTATTGTATTCTAACAGCCTGTTAGGACTTATTTTCATATATATCAAAATAACATTAACTAAATGCTTATTGAGAAATAAACAGTCTAGAGGATAAATGAGACTAATCTGGCTTATGCATTAATGAGGCAAAATCAGATGTCAGATCATTAATTAAATTCCACAAATCATTGTGTCACCATTGCCAACAAAGGCTGTGTGAGCTTAATATCAAGGTGCAGATTAAATTGCATGGCTGCATTTTCATATTAAAACTCGAATGACACATTCAGGCTCAAGGAACCTCTCTAGCTGACGAGGTTAGAAGTAGCACCAACAGAACAGCAGCCAATAGATGGGGCGTTCACGTTGAGAGAGATCCCACGCTTCCCAAAACATTCAATCAAATATTCAGTTTCAGTGTATGCAATTCAAAGTTTCCAACACATTCTTATTTGTGCCAAAGAGCCTATTTAAAAGGAGCTACCATGATGGTCTGATTGGAATTCTGGATTTGGATGGGGGACACCTGGGCAGAGTCTACACTGGAGCCCCTTTAATTTCTGAGGTACCACTGTGCTGGTCATTTTTTCCACATACAATGAGGTACAGAGACCGCTACCTTATTTTGTGGTGGCCCCAGTTTGCTTCTAAGCTGGTGGGTATTTCATTATGTGAGCTTGCAGTTAGCAGGAATGGGGAACCCCTTTCAGCTCAAGGGCCAAATTCAGTTTGGGAGAAATGCTTGTGGGGAGGGCGCATTTTAGTGTTGGGTGGGGACGAAGGCACTGGGGGAAGGCCAAAGGGAAAAGGAATGGGGCGAAGAATACAAAAATGCTGGCATATTGTAGCTTAAATCTCTTAAGCCGTAGGAGAGGCCTTCCAACCTTTTAGAATGAGGAAAATACTGTGCAAAAGCTGGGAAACAAACCACCAAGCGATTGGTGGTTGAGGGAAAGGGGGCGGGGGCAGAGGAGGGTGGGGCCTTCTGGGGAACCCCAGAGGGCCAGATTGGGATGCCAGGAGGGCTGGCTCCGCCAGGGCTTCAGGTTCCCCACCCTGCTATTAGAGTCAGTGATAAAACTATGCTAAATACTCCCTAAGCCAAAGTAAAAACAAAATTCAAAGAGCACCTGGGGGGGGGGAGGAAGGGTCTCTAACCACAAACAATTAAATAATTTTACAGTTGGTGTTTTACTCTCATATGCAGGAGCTGCAACTCAAGTTATTGGGGGAATAAACAGCACATAGGAGATGGATCTTTTATATTCTAAATTTCACTTTTTTTGCCCCCATGTTGATTGCTATTGACACAGTGGGAAACATAAGAAGATATTTTAGGAGCCGAGGAATATCTGTCTGTGGTGCAGCTAGCATCTTCCCAATTATGGACTGCTATTAATTGCAGCAGTTGACAACTTTTCCAACTTTATGCGGTCCTACAAGCAACTCTGAGCTCCAGATGGACTCTGTCACATAATGAGGGACAGTTTAGAGAAACCTTTCCCTTTCAAAGGAAGCCCATCAGTCGGACAGCGGCTCTGTCAGTTTGGGGAGAAGGAAAATAAACTGCCACACTTTTTATCAGTACACATCAGACGTCCGTTGATGCAATTAAATGAGGAGGAAGAGGGCAGTTGGGATGGCATTGGAACTGGTGCATATTCCTGGCCCATTTATTCCCATCTCTGTCTTTGTTTCGCCTCCTCTTGATATCACTAGATACACTTTAATATGTTTTTTGGAAAGCACTGTTGAGGGCAATCAGCAAATCCATGAGTATATGCATACAGGACTGGATTGGGTGATACACAGAGCCCCAATTTCATTTCTGTGCAAGACGGAGAGCTTGAGTGACAGTAAGAGTGGGCCTTAACTCCTTGCCTTCGTTGTATGCTTTCCCATACCTCTGATGCCACTAGCAGGGGCATAATATTTGGATAGCTCTACACATGGAAACAAAACAAAAACTGCACATGTAGGCCCAGTTCAGTCAACTGACTTCCCAGATAAAATGTGGGAATCGATCATGCAGTCTGAGACTATGTCCATTTATTTATTATATTTATACCCCACCTTTTTTCCTGCAAGGAACCCAAGGCGGCTTACATAATCCTCCTCCTCTCCATTTTATCCTCACAACAACCCTGTGAGGTAGGTTAGGCTGAGCGTCAGTGACTGGCCCAAAGTCACCCAGTGAGTTTGGATTTTATGGTCATACGCACTAATGTGTAGACAGCCAGTGACATTGGGTTTGGGACAGGCACATACTCGGCAGAGAGTTTAGATGCATCCTCAGTTTGATTCCCAGTCTACACCACACACAGGGGTGCAATTGGGTCATTTCATCTAATCTAGTCCACAGTGGCTAGTCTCCAAAGAGTTACATTATGAGCTTGGTCATGGCAGATGGGATTTTTAACTTAAAAAAATAATAATAATTAAATGTCAGTCCCATCCTTATCACAAATATTTTTGGATTCTGGCTAGTGTTTTTAATACTGAGCACATTTTGGCTTTTTAGATGAATGTCTAATGTAGCATTTTTCCAGCACCAAGCATACAGAAAGTGTGACTTTGCCTCTCTGCCTCATCATGTTTCTGGGATGCTTTTTCCTTAGCGCTCCTCCTGATCAAGCAGCTGATTTGATCAGAGGCGTAGCGTGGGGGGTGCAGGGGGGCCCGGCCGCACCGGGCGCAACATCTGGGGGGGCGCGCTCGCACTCGCAGGTCTCTGCCCCTGCCTGGCTCACTCACTCTCTCTGCAGTGCTGGCTGTGCGCCCAGCGCTAATTCCCGTCCTAATTCCTCTATAGGGGTTGTAGTTCCGTTCCTTGTCTCTTCCCCTCTACTTCCATCGAGCTTTGGAGAACCAACAAACTACAGTCCCCAGAGTGCACCGCGCGAGCGGAGCCGCCGCATGACGGGAGTCGTAGTCCTTTATTTAAATAACGTTGCTCTAGCACGCAGGAAGCCTCTTGTGCAAGCGTGGGAAGAAGAGAGAAGAGGTGTCCTTTCGGAGCAGTGCACTCTGGGAAAGGCCTTGAATGGTCATCAGAAGGAAGGGGTGGGGGAGACGAAACAGATTCCCGCATTGCATGAGGGGAATTGCAGTTCTCCACCAGTCTTCCTTGGACTACAGGTGTTCAATTAACATAGCAAAACAAGGAAAGTGGGGTTTTCCCCAGTTACTGCTGTTGCAAATGGTAACTCTGCTGTACTGATCTTTTATACATATCAACTTTGCATAATAATCCCACAGATTTATACTTCTTGTACGTTACCATTTGGGTCCACTGTTTACACACATACACACCCTACATCTATGTTATCTGTCAACTGCAGATAATTTTATTTATTTATGTCCCACCTTTTTTCCTGCAAGGAACCCAAGGTTGCTTACATAATCTTCCTCCTCCTCCTCCTCTCCATTTTGTCCTCACAACAACCCTGTGAGGTAGGTTAGACTGAGAGTCAGGTACTGGCCCAAAGTCATCCAGTGAGCTTCATGGCCCAGTGGGGACTAGAACCCAGATCTCCCGAGTCCCGGTCTGACACTGTAACCAATAAGCCACACTGGCTCTCAATCTTTCAGTGAAGCTGGCTCTTTTCCATTAAAGCTTATGATCCAATAAGGCAGCAATTCTGTACCCATTCTGTACCAGGGAGTAAATCCCATTGAACTCAATGGGACCTACTTCAGAGTACACATATATAGGATTTTCCAGATGGATAGCTGTGGTATTTTGTTGCAGCAAAACCAGTGAGGAGTCTTGTGGCAACTACAAGGCTAACACATTTATTCTGGCATTATTTATACCAGAATTTATTCCAGAATAAATTCAAATTATTATATTATTAATATTAGAAGTATTATTTAATAATTTTTATTACAATAAATTAGCAAATTTATGCAGGAATAAATTTGTTAATGTATAGGATTGTAAATGTACAAAGATAGGATTGCACTGTAAATCTGTGAGTCTTCAGAATGTCAGTTATGTGATTATATACCGTAGAAATCATATACTGAAATTATATTTTACCACACATTCATGCCAAAGATGGATTGATTATTCTTCTTGATACTAAATTGGAGCAGACCTTGTGGTATAATAAAACGTGTCTATGAGTTTCCCAGTATGAGTGAGTATTGCCTTTCAGTGCAATGTTTACTCGGAAGTAAATTTCACAGCGCCCAAGGGTTTCCTTCCTACCTAGTAAGGGCGCAATCCTATGCAAGTTTAGAACAGGTAAGGGTTTCTTTAACTAATCTAGTTAAACCCATCCAGAACAGGTAAGGGTTTCTTTAACTAATCTAGTGGAAGAGACTCGAGTGCTAAAATCCACGGGTTAGGGGGCGCAAATTACTTGCCTTGCCCCGGGTGCTGACAACCCACGCTACGCCACTGGATTTGATCCTCCCCATGTACACACCCCAAGGATACAATTAGGACATACTGAAGCCTGCTTTGGAGAAACAACAACAACACCCAGACATCTCAAGTACCCTGTACTGTAGGACTAAATGTCATCTGAAAGCATTTGAGCCTACAACTATTACCAGATGTAGCTGCTGTAGCAGAAAGATGCATCAGCACTCACATTTTGATATAGAATGAGAGAAACATTCTGATGGACATTGAAAAGGAAAAAGAGGTAAGTCGCATTTTTTGTCAGAACTGGTTGCTTTGCATGTTACTTTCCCCCATTTACTTTCGTACTAAGAAACCTGCAGGAAAACATCCAGATGCCTGTATTTGCATTATGTAAAGCAGGGGTGTTGAACCTCTTTCAGCCCGAGGGTCACATGCTATTTTGGAGAAGCCCTCGAGGGCCACTTTCCAGTGATGCGTGCGACCAAAGGCAAAATGGGGCTGGGCCAATATACCCAAAATTCCAGCATATTTCAGCTTCAAGCTCTTAATGCTTGTAATGAAGCCTATGGAGAGACATAGAATCATAGAATCATAGAAAAGTAGAGTTGGAAGGGGCCTACAAGGCCATCGAGTCCAACCCCCTGCTCAATGCAGGAATCCAGGTCAAAGCATCTCTGACAGATGTCTGTCCAGCTGCACCTTGAATGCCTCCAGAGTGGGAGAGCCCACCACCTCCCTAGGTAGTTGATTCCATTGTCTTATTGCTCTGACAGTCAGGAAATTTTTCCTGATGTTTAGGTGGAATCTAGGTTCCTGTAACTTGAGCCCATTATTCCGTGTCCTGCAAACTGGGATGAACGAGAAGAGATCTTTGCCCTCCTCTGTGTGACATCCCTTCAAATACTGGAAGAGTGTACAAGCTTTAAGAGTGTGTGTGTGTGTGTGTGTGTGTGTAAACCGAACAAAAGCCAGAACAAAAACTGAACAATAACCAATTGGTGGTCAGAGGAAAAGGGGGTGGAGCCAGGGGAATGGGGTGGAGCCATCTAGGGAACCCTGGAAGGCTGGATTGGGAATCCCAGAGGGCCAGATTTGGGGCCCGGCCCTGAGGTTCTGCACCTTTGATGTAGATGGTGAGATGTGAGGGTGGTGGAACTACCGTATTTTTCCGTCTATAAGACGCCCCCATGTATAAGACGCCCCCCACGGGGCAGTTTTGCAACCGCGCGGTTCTCTCCTCAGCTTACTTCCGTGTATAAGACGATCCTCAATTTTTAGTCTAGCGATTTTAGGAAAAAGTATAGTCTTATACATGGAAAAATACTGTACATGTTAGAAGGTGTACAGGTCTGCTGCGGAGAATGCAGGGCTGGCCTATGATATTTTGCTGCCTGAGGCAGAGCAGCAAAAACAATCCCCCTGGCCCACCACAAGAGAAGGTGCACAGTACCCAAGGCTGCTCAAGCTATTCTGGCAGCTGAGGGAGAAAATCTGACAACCACCTCTCCTCTTTCCTAGCATCATCATCATCATCATCATCATCATCATCATCATCATCATCATCATCATCATCATCATCATCATCGGGTGCAATCCTATGCACATAGTTTCCAGCTGCCCTGAAAATGCTGGGACCCAGGACCATCCCGAAAACCCTTAAGCTTCTCACTTTGTTATGCAGAGTCCCAAATTCCCCTGCCTCCCGCAACTGCAAGCTACTTAAAGGGGCCATGGGCAAAACTGCAGCTAAGCTAAAACTTATAAAATAATATATAATATAATAATGTAATAATTATAATATATAATATTGTGTGTGTTTCCTCTAATAACTTTTGTACCTGACCATGCCCTTTGGTTGCCTGCCCATACCCTTGGCCACGCCCTCATGTTGCCTGGCCACGCTCTCTTGATCACACCTTCATGTTGTAAGAGGCTTAACCATACCTCTTACAACTTCACATGCGTGTCCCTATTTTATCTGTGAAATGTTGGAGGGTATGTATGCATATTTATACAGAAAAAGTCTTATAACTCCTTTCCAAACATACATAGGATTGCACCCTAAATATCTCAAGATTGCTGCTCTTTCATGAAAACCAATATCAGCTTTCACAGAGCCTGAGACACTGTGAAGAAAACAGCAGTCCTGTGTCATGTTCTCTCCATTTTCCTCCGTAACATATAGTACGCTTACCCAATGTCCTGATATCATCACACCAAGTATTTTCCTGCCCCGACCAGTGCATGTAATGATGTGGACAGAGGGAAGGGATGTCAAAGAAATCCAAAATGGATTTAAATGTCTTCAGATTTTTATGAATTCGACCCATGGATTCCGCAGCGGACCAGCATCTTCCACGTTGCACAGACTTGCGGACCATTTTGTGTTTGTTTGTTTGTTTTACTTTCCAGAATTGTATGCAAGTAGTTTATTCATATGAAAATACGAAACTTACTGGAAAACATGATAATATATATGCCATTTATTTTTTTAAAAATGTTTTATATACCTCTGATCTCTCTTCAGCCTCCACTGTATAGCACTCTGTTTTTGTACACTCTGCTCATTGATTGTACGCTGAGCAAAGAAAGATACAGAAAATGTTACGTGCCGGCAAAAGTTACATAAATTGTGGCAGACTTTTTAAACTTACTTTTCCCAGGGGGAAAAGTCCGATTCTGTCCACAAGTGGACGATACAGAATGAAAATTGCCTGACAATTTTCGAAACACAGATGGAACAAATTACACAAAATCCATACATCCCTAAGGTGGTAACATTCTCTGTGCAATGACATGTAGGCATGAGAGGTAAATTGAATTATGTATCATGGAAGGAGTAGGGGGAATGCAACGCAAATCTGATGTTTGTAGCACAGCCCGTCTTGTTTTGTTTGTTAGTTTGTTTATTAATAAAAGATTTTTAAACTGCCCATCTTCCTTGCGGACCCCAGGGCAGCATACAAAAGTATGATTAAAGTCACCTGATAAAAACAACACCATCACAATCAAGCAGAGGAGGAAGCAAATTTCAACAGAACAGGCCAAGGTCCCCAACCTCTTTGGTTCGCTGGCTGCACATTTGGAATTTTGAGAGAATGTCAAGGGGTCTGTCAGAAAATGGCTCCCATGGGGAGGGGGCTTGCCCATTCATGAAATGGCTGCCATTATGGGCATGACCAGTCACAAAACACTCATTTCCCAGCAGGCAAACCAGCACGACTAAAAGAAAAATAAGTTGCCCAAAAACCTAAGTACAAGGCAGAGGTGGGGTATGTGTCTGACCCCCAAAACAGAAAACCTCTCTTTTGAACCCAGATAAAGATGGTGCTGAAGGTGCAGCACTTCACTTTGACACATGCCAGCCTCCAAGTTAAAAAATAATTTCAAAAATATCTTAAGAAATAAAATAAAAATCAGGAGGGGCAGGGAGAATGTCATGGGCACTGTCACAACATGGCTGCCATGGGGGCTTGCCCATTCATAAAATGGCTACCACGGTGGGTCTGGCCAGTCACAAACACTCGTTTCAGAGAAGGCAAACTACGGAGACTAAGAGAAAAGTAACTAAGTTCAAGGCAAAGGTGGATTCTCCAAAACACAAAACCACTATTTTGAATCCAAATACACATAGTGCTGGAGGGCAGCCCTTGACTTTGCAGCATGTCAGCCTCCCAGTATTCCCCCCCCCAAAAAAAACCTTAACAAATAAAATAAAAATCAGAAGGGTCAGGGAGCCTGGTAGGTGCTAAGAGAGGAGTGCGCAGGCACCCTGGTGCTCATGGGCACCATGTTGAAGGCCACAGACTGAGATCAATTGTATCAGTCAATTAGAATGCCTGGGCAAATGAAAAGGTCTTGAGCTGGCCCTAAAATGATGGCAATGTTGGTGCAACTTGCACCTGCATGGGCAGGGTATCCCATAATCAGGATGCCATAATAAGGAAGGCTTTCTCCAGCTGTCACATAATGTATGTACCCAAGGTACCTGTGTAGTGGAAAAGGCTGGAAGACTACTGTGATTTCGAGGAGACAGTGGTGTATGTCCATTGTTGTACTTGTGTCTGGGTCTCTATTGTATACCTATACCTGCTCTTTGTGTCTCCGTTAGGGCCTGAATTCACTGTTTCTTGCTATTTCTCACTATTTGGTGTTTAGTACCAGTGAGCTCATAATGTTTTGAGTTTGCCGTGGGAAGATTGCCAATTAAAATCTGGTTTTGGACAGATTTAAACTTGGTAAGAATGCCAACTAATAATTGGAAGAGCACTTGGTTGTAAGTGGGCCTGACTTCAATAGCTTATAATCAGGGTTGGTGCAAGGCAGTTTGGTGCCCTAGGCAAGATCAGATATTTAGCGCCCCCCCATCCCACTTGAGCCCTCCCTCCCTCTGGCGCCCCTTTAGCCCTGCACCCTAGGCAGCTGCCTAGTTGGCCTAATGGTAGCACCAGCCCTGCTTATAATTGGAAGGGCACTTGGTTATCTGCTGGCCAGACTTCAATGGCTTAGGTACCGTAAGTGGTGTTCATCATCTAGATGGGCTTAGATGACTTGGGAACTGAGTGGCTCTAGGTGGCCTCTTGGCCAACTTAGAAGAATTGTTTACCATCAGATGGCCTGGGAGCCTGGCCTGGGAGCCTGGTATAGGAGTGTCTAAGATGTATATCCTGTCATCTATTGAGATTCTTCCCCAATTAGTTATGTGCAAAACATATTAATCTTGTCCAGGTTACTGAGAACAGGTGCAATTATTGGAAGCACAGAAAACCTGTTTAAGATTAGGGAATCCATAGGAGAGCTGAACTAGAGGTGGGTGATCCGCCCACCCCCCGACTTGCGGCGCGCTTGTTGGCGAGTGCTGCCACTGTGCCTGCCGAGCTGGGCCCAAAGCGAGCACCAGCTGAGGCACTCACTGGACTTCCAGGTTCCCGGCGCGCTACATTGTTCAAGTAGAAAATGGCGTAAGATATGTTAAAAGCGGCTGCGATTTACATTATTTGTGCAGATCACGGCCGTCTTTAATGTATCTTACACCATTTTCTACGTAAATGATGTAGCGCCGGGAGCCCAGAAGTCTCTTCCTCGGCTCGGCTCGTGAGAACACGAGTCAAGCCAGGGAAGCAGGTAGGGTGAGTGGAGCTTGGGGGGGGGGGGTCGAGCCCAGTGAGTTCGCCGGACTCCCATCCCCCAATTGAGCTCCGCACACATTCCTAGGCAGAACCTCAACACAGACCTAGCTGCAGGAGGTGCTGTGTGCTGGCCAAGGAGCCCATCCATTGTCGTTTCTTTGAAAGGTTCCTGACAACAGAAGGGACATAACCATTATACTCTGCATCTATCTTGCTTCTGTAATCTCTTTTCTGTAGTTTTCTTTTTATTATTATTAAAAAAAAGCTTTTTAACCTTCACCCATAAGTGTGCTCATTGTCTCTGGATCCTAAAAAGGACCACTGCCTTTGGCAGAACAATTTGTAGAAGAGTGTCCTCTGGCAATCTTAGATTATAGGCAGGCTGATGTAGGGAGAGGCACTTCTACTGATATTTGGGTCCAAAGTTGGGCTTTTCAGGCCAGTATCAGCACCTTGAATTGGGTCCATAAGTATATAGTTTGAGAACCAGTGTGGCACACTGGTTAGAGTGTTGGATTGGGACTTGGAGATCCAGGTTCTAGTAATCCCCACTTGGCCATGAAGCTGACTTGCTGGCTTTGGGCTGGTCACTGACTCTCAGCCTAACTTACCTCACAGGGTTGTTGTGAGGATAAAATGGAGAGGAGGATTATGTAAACTGCCTTGTGTTCCTTGCAGGAAAAAAGGCAGGATAGAAAATAAATAAATAAATAAATAAATAAATAAAATAAAATAGGCTGGCCCTCTGGAACCCTGAACAGGAGTACTCCACTTTGCAAATCCCTCAATTATAAACTCAATATGCCAGCTTTCCCCAACCTGGTGCCCTCCAGATATTTTGGACTACAGCCTCCCAGCATCCCTGACCATTGGCCATTCTGAGAGGGGCTGATGGGACTTGAAGTCAAAAACATCTTGAGGTCACCACTACTTTGGGTAAGAATGCCTTCTGTTCCAGAAGGCATTTGGGACTAGCCTGTGATGTGATGGAATGCTGTTTTTACTCTGTTATGTATATTGTGCTGTTTTTAATTAATTATATATATATATATATATATATATAATTGATTTAATTCTATTTTTAACTTTTGTATTTTTCTATTTCTGTTTTAATTGTATGAGTTTTAAAGGTTGTGAGCCGCCTTGGGTCCCAGTGTTGGGAAAAAGGCAGGATACAAATAAATATGATGATGATGATGATGATGATGATGATGATGATGATGATGATGATGCAATATGCAATGCATATAGTTCATGAATTTATTAGCTATGGGGAATCATACCAGATTTTTATTCCCATTCAGCCAACCATAGAGCCTTACATACAAAAAATAAATAAAATAAATCCTATAGTACTAACTTTTCATTTATTTCTTTGAAATAAGCCTGACATATGCTTCCCTTAGCAGGTCAACTAATTGGATGGGGGTTATAAAAATGATGTTATTGTCCCATTTTGACATCAGCACAAATAAGATAAAATTTAATCCCCCCCCCTTAATACAATTCATCTGAGGAAGCTAAATAAAATATATTTTGGTGACAAATCAAAGTTTGAGTCATGTCTGGAAGAACACTTCCATCAGAAGTTTCTGAAATAGTCACTATGTTGTTACCAACTTGGAAGGACTTCCTGACTGAGCAGTGAGTACTGTGGAGTAGGGATGGATAGACTTATCAGTTCCTCCTACATTCAAATTCTTTAAATCTCAAGTTCTTTCCATACTGTCCATGAAGAAATTTGCAAACTTTGGTAAGATCTTATTTAAAAAAGCCAAGCAAAACAAATTCTCACCCATCTGCAGTGGCCAAATTTAGTAGGTACAGGTATTCCCAGCACGACCACCATCTTGGACCTCCCTGCCATGCAGCTGTTCAAGATGAGGAGCCTGTCAGAAAAAAAGAGGTGGCAACCCTAATTTAGCACCACTAACATGATTGAGTGCACAGAATTTAAAGACAGACTTTGAAGAACTCAGCACTCAAAGCCCTCTGCTTGGATGGACTAATCTGTCACTTTCACTTTCTTCCACATGCAAATCTTTTCTTTTCTTTTTCAATCTCCAGGTATTTCCATCCCACATATGAAGACATTTGCAAAATTAAGGCAAGTCCTCCTTATCAGAAAATGAACGGAACCATCCCTACTCTGGAGTGTACTTAGCAATACTGCAATTGTTTCAGCGCCAGCTCAAACCTCTTTTTATGCACCCAGCCAATTTAATTGGTCGATTGTGTCTGTTATATTGTATTTGCTGCTAGCTCTGTTTTTATCATGATAATGTGGTTTTAGTGTTGTTGTTGTTTTGTTTATTGGATTGTATATTTTTAAAATCATACCTGTACACCACCTTGGTATCTGCATGGATGAAGGGTGGTTTTAAAATGTGTTTAGCTAGTTAGTTAATTGATTGATTAGGAAGAATAAGGGGGGAGTAGGTTAGAGCAGTCCTTGCAACCATGTAGGATAACAATCAACCCCAGCAGGAACCATTGTTGTAATACTCTTTGGGAAGTCGTACTGCAAGAAAGGAGGTAGGACTGCAGGATAGATGCTCAGACTTCAGAGCCCCCTTCAGGCATAGAAGGGAATGACATTGGGGAACATCTGCCCCTGCATTTGAAGGCAGTATCAAGCCCCTGGATTAGCCTTGGCTGATACAGATGTTCGGAACTTGGCCTCCTGCCCCTGCTTGCTGTACCACACACTATTTTCTCTATGTTGCTCTAGGTCCAGGGCCAGCCTCCAGCTTTAGCTCCAACTCAGATCTCCAGTTCTAATTCAACAGACAGCAAGGACCCTGGGTCAGGTCTGGGTTCTGGGATGGCTCCACATGGTGCAAGCATGGCCCTCACAACTTCATGACTTTCTTTCCATATTGCTTCTGTTTTACAGTGGTCAGTAGCAACTGCCTCTCTCATCCAGCAGACTAGAAATGTGACAGGAATAAGGTGTGTTATCACAAACTGCATGTCACAAAGAGGAGGAAAAACTTCTTTTGAGAATGTCCAGAATGGATCCTCTTATCTGACTACTCATCCTGTCAGTTTTCCACTCTTTCCCCTCCAACATTTATTGTTTGCATTCTTTTATTTGGACACACTCTATGTCCAGAATCCTCATCTGGTGTAAATTGGGCCAAATCCTTATCTGATGTAAATCATCATATTGGTTGACTAAGCATTTGCTGCACACTGTGATATCTAGTTAGGGTGGCCTACTTTACAGAGACAGTCCTGTATTTGAAGGGGTGTCAGAGGACAGACCTCTATCTGAAGGTATCCTCTATTCTGTTATGCCCCCACTGGAGGAGTCCTCCTCAGAGGAAGACCCAGAGCCTCCAGCAGCTGCTGAGGCTCAGGACTCACCAGGGCCAGAAGGCCTGGAGGAGCCTGGGCCTTCAGTGATACCTACCCAAGACCTGCCCCCGCAGGAGGAGAGGGGATCTGAAGGGCTGTCCAGCTGAAAGATAAAGAGCCGTAAGATTGCAAGCCAGGAGCCTGAAGTTGCCCATCAAGAGTCAGCACTTGAACAGTAGTCTGAGCAGGCATACAGGTCTCCTGGTCACAGTTTTCCCCACCATGGTGAAATGTATTGCATTCCTATTTAAACTATAGTCATTGACTGGGTTCAGACAACATGGGTTGTTGTTGAAACGTGGGCTGTTGTTGAAACATGAGTTCTCATGTTTTCTGAACCCAGCTGCACTAACAAGCCATGGCTTGTTAACCACAAACAACCCATGAAGAGAACCCATGGTTTGATGTTGGGTTGTGAACTCTGGGTTGTCACCATGGTTTGTTATCTCGGCTGGGTTCAGACAACATGATAACCCATGCTTCAGCAACAACCCACGGTTCAATGACAACCCACACTCAACACCTGAGTGTGGGTAATATTGTTGTCTGAACCTAGCCATTATTTCTAAATGTGCATCTATTCATGTAAATTAGCATATGCACATTTTATGCAGATCTGAGTTCTTCTCTGTCTATTTTGGTGATTCATAAGTGGATACCCTATAGCCAGTCAAGTATATGCCTACCAATGCTTAGCTTTTCATAGTGGTGCAGCTAGGGCTGTGTAGTTATACTGTGTAATTATACTAGTATGATTTAGATGAGTTTAAATATGAAACTGTGCATGCTTAGAGTATCTCTCTCTCTCTTTTTGCTCTAACGTATCAGGAATGCAGAAGCAGTTGTAAAGTGGTAAGTCCTTGTAAGTGGTGGTGGTGGTGTGTGTGTTTGTGTGTGAAGAGATTAGAAATGTTAGTTGTCTGCTGCTTCACATACACATAGCTGTCTAAAGTGGTGGTGTGGGGGCATAAAACCATTAAGTCCAGGGTCTAAAATTACCTAGCCACACCAGTGGCTTTTCATTGTTTCAAATCACACCTCCCAGATTTTAGGTGATCTGGATTTCCTTTCTCATTTACAATGAAACTTTAACATCTGGCATATTTCCCAGCCTGCTGTCACACTGAGACAGTTAGTGGAAAACCAGTTTTTCACTTTAGTTCCCAGTCCATATGTTTTCAAGTTGCACTGGAGACACATCTTTTAAAGGACAGACTCTGGAGATGCCTTCAAATACCACCAGGCCAGCCATGATAATCAAAAGTGTTTTTTGAGGAAGCTTGTGGGGTTTTCAGCCTCAGCTGGAAGAATCATCAGCAATGTTTATTATTTGGGTGATTACTTACTTACGAACCTTCTCCACTAAAGTACACTTTCCAAGTATTTTCCTTTCCTCCTTCTGCTTTGCAATCTAGTCCTTCAAAACCTCCCATAGGTTCCAGAAGAAAACAAAGGTATTTGGCAACATAATCAACGACGTGAAAGCAAGAGAGACATGACCAAGAGAATTGATACCCAAGGAACAAATCATTCATTTACAGCAATGGTGATGAGTTAAACATTTTAGGTAGCATTGATGAATATTTAAAGGAGAAGGTGGACAGTGAAAATATCACACATTGTTTGCACTATCCTAACAAATGGTTAACATACTTCTGTCTCTGATTTAATTTATTACCTAATCAAAAGCCCCACTTAAAAGATGATCTATGCTGTGTGTGTGTGTGTGTGTGTGTGTAGGTAGGAGTTTATAATTCGGCTTAGTATTAGCATGATGAAATCAGCAGCAAAAAGGATCCTTAACATAGGTATTCACTAGGACATTTCCATAGATACTTTTGCCTTGCTGAAAAGTAACACCGCATGCTCAGGACAGGACTGATCCTCAAAAGCAGATATGTAATTTTTTGCAAGGGTAGGTGGCATGTCAGTAAGGATGCTAGCTTATGGGCAAGAGGGTGGCTGGCTTGTTATTGAACATCACATCATGCTGAGCTGTTATTTCATTTTATTTAGGGAACAATCCTGTGGCCCCCAGACATTCTTGGGGGTGGGCATAGGATAGTTCTGATTTGCAGCTCCGAGGTCACAGACAGCACTCTGACCATGGAGCTGGGAATTGGAGGTCCGGTCCCCCTCCCCCACCCCCTCGCAGCCAGCACAGAAGGAACTGCGCCAGCTGCTCTCCGAGGTCAGGAAAGAGACCTCAGAGAGGGGGGGCAAAGGGGGTGTTCTGGGGCATGGGGAGGGGTGGTGACTGGAGCAGCCAGGATACGACATATCCTGAAGCTGCTCCGGACTCCTTCCCTCCCTCCCGCTTTTTGTAATGCTGTCGCTAGACAGCCAAAAAACGGTAATCTAGCAAAAATGCAGAGCAGGATGCATTGGATGAGCATGAGCCTCTGAGTCTGGAGGCTCAGGATTGCGCCTTTAGTTAGTAAGCGCGAAACCTATGCATGTTTAGACAGAAAGAAGTCCTACTACAACTCCCAGCATTCCCCAGCCAGTTGTAGGTCTTTTTTCTGTCTAAACAAGCATAGGATTGCTTAATTAATTGATATCCTGTCTTTCCACCAAATACGTCACTCAAGGCAGCTAACACAATAATAAAATACATATTAGAATTAAATTCAATTAAAACATAACAGATCAGTTAAGAACACAATTTAAATACAACAATAAATGGAATAGATGGCACCTAGACAGTTAAAATACCCTTCAGCCGCGGACCAGCTTACAGGCCAAAGGCTGACCTAAATAAAAACATCGGCCTGCTGGTGGAAGGACAGCTAAGAGGGAGCCAACCTTCAGCAGGGTGTTCCTGAGCCCGGGAGCAGCACCCTCCCTTATGTCCCCTTCAAGCATGCCTATGAAGGTGGTGGGACCAAGAGAAGGGCCTTCCCCAAAGACCTTAAAACCTGCATTGAGCAGGGGGATTGGACTCGATAGCCTTGTAGGCTCCTTCCAACTCTATGGTCTATGAATCTATGAATCTAGGCATAGGAGAATGCGGTCTTGCGTAACAGAGATCACTATTCAAGTCACTTACCATTTGCTATTGTGTGAGTGCCAGGCTATTACTTGGAATTCCCTACTGAAATAGATTATTAGCTTGCTCTTGTGCACAGTGCCAGCCTATTTCTCATCATCATTCCCTGTTCAAATAGATGACTGGCTTGCTATTTCGCTTGAGCCATATTCAGACATATCAACCTGTGAGCAGGGAGTGGGGCCATGCCAATCAGCCATGCCCCCCCTGGTGTCTGCACGCAGAGCAAAAACATCTGCAGGGATAGAATCTTCATGCATATAACGTAGCAGTAGATGTGGAAGTCCTGTCCCTGCGGGCGTTTGTGCTGTATGCACCAATGCTGTAGTCTTTCCATTTTTTCTTGGAGAACTCTTAGAAAGACAAGGGGAGGCACTGGGAATTTTGATTCAAAGGCTCCCAAATGGCAACGGATGCTCCACTGGAATGTCCAGGCTGACCTAAACATGAGGCCTATATTGCTGCTGAAGCCCTCCATACCAGTCTTCCCTTCCACTGCCCCCTTCTTCATCAGGATATTCATAGATTTCATAGATCACAGAGTTGGAAGGAGCCTACAAGGCCTATCGAGTCCAACCCCCTGCTCAATGCAGGAAACTAGAGGAGGGGTCTCCCATCCAAGTAATAACCAGGCCTGACCCTGCTTAGCTTTCCACACTCAGACAAGCTGAGCCAGCGTGAGCCACAGGCCTGTATGTGTCAGAAAAGTGGGACTGGAGGGCTGCAGTGAGTGGCTAGTGGTGCTGAGGAAAGCCATTATGAGTTGGGGCTGAACTACAGAGGCTCCACTACTAATGTCTCATTGTTTCCCAAACAGGGGGACTATATTTTTCACCTCCCTCAGTTCTGAACATCAGCACCATCTATGGATGAAGGAGAAATTTGTTTCAGTTCATTTTGATCAGGATTTACTCAGTTCACACCTTCCGGACCGAACACAGACTTGGACACAATTTGCAGTCGAAAACCATACGTGTCTGAGCTTGCAATGCTATTTGCAACCAAAATGATGATGATGATGATGATGATGATGATGATGATGATGTATTTGACAGCATGTGTACATTTGAAAAAATGCACATGAAAACAAAAATGTGTACTTTTGAAACATGTGTACATATGCTTTAATCCATGGGGGAGGAACACATACATTTCAAAGGATGCACACTAATGATGCACATATTTGGAAAAATATGCACAGAAATATGCAAGGATTTTTATGCGAGGAGAAAAAAAACTAAGCTTGCAGTCTGATACAGACTGGAGTCAGAACGAGCTTCAAGATGGAATCTGGAGAACTTTGGTGAGCTTGGGTTTTGCTGCTTCGCACATCCTAGATCACTAATTGAGAACGACACACCTTTGGTACCAATATCTATCGAGATGCATCACTACTAGCTTTGCATTTACACTGTGATGTCCATGGAGCATCTATAACTGTAACAGGGCTTGGTATGAGTTTTGTGTTTAGGCACACCTCATCAACCTTCTCTTGAAAGGAAGGTTCTTTTATTTAGGGCAAGGTAGTGATTTTTTCAGAACTGCACTCACAAAAACCCCCTCATCTGAACATTTGGCAAGTCTAAATGCCCACCACAAGCCATATGAGTGAAAGAGGGATGGTTTTCCCCACCCTAACTGGTTTGTGTTTCTAAAGACTAACAAAACACCCAGTGTCCTATGCCCAACAGTTACCCACACACACTTTGCTGTCATGATACCGATGGGCTTTAGTCAACACCGGGCTCCAGTTATTATTGTGTTACAGCTGAGTTGAAATAAAATGGATTGTATTACTGGTAAGTGCAAGCACATGTGATAAATCATCTTATGGAGACCAACATAATCTTCATGGCTTTATCAATACTATGCTTAAATTTCTCCCACCTTCCACGGCACTGTCAGGGAGTCCCTCCCCTGTCTTCATTCCAATCCTTCTTCAACACTTTCTTTTGCCTCTTCCCCGAAGCACATCAGTGGAAATGCTGTTGTTACAGTTGGGTGAATACCACACAAAAATCTCTGTGAGGACTGCCTTGAATTTTAAAATGAGTTTCCTTTGGCTGAACTCCCATCAACCTCTTAGTTTCACTTTCTCCCAAACTTCAAAGTGATGGAATGTTACTTGCCTGAATGCTTCCAGAAAGCAAAAGTTAAGCTTGGGTGGTGGGGGTGGGGTGGAATGGCATATTTCACTTAGAGTAGGATTTTGCCATACTTTCACAGAACAGGTATTGTGCTTTCATTTAATATATTTTTTTAAATGAATATATTAGGTAGCTTAAAAACAGGCACAACTTTATCCACTCTCATCTTAGTCCTGTTATCCATATCATTGTTATTACTGGGTTTTCTTTTTTATTATTATTATTGATCTTGCATATCGTAAAAACTTGAAATTCTCCTGCTGAACTGCGGGTGAGCAGGAATCTGTATCTTATGGATTGGCAGTGGATTCGGTACAGACAAAAGGAAGTAGTTCTGCATAAAGCTAATGAAATTAATGATGTAGTTATGGCTTCCAGCTGAAATAGCTCTAGAAAGAATTAGACAAAGTAATGGAAGGTAGGTTTATTACTTATAAAGAATGCAAAAGATTATTTATTATTATTATTATTATTATTATTATTATTATTATTGGAACATATTGCTACAACATTGAGACCAACTCTACAAAATTATTTAAATACATCAGACTGGCTAGGGAGGCAGTTAGATTGTTGAATGCCAAGGGAGTTAAAGGTGTGCTAATGGAGGGTAAGAAGATTGCAGAGAAGCTCCATGAATTCTGTGTATCTGTCTTTGCTATGGAAGATGTAGGGCAGATAACCATGCCTGAGCTGATTTTTTTTCAGGAAAGGCCTCTAAAGAACTGAGGCGGTGGTGACAAAAGATGAAGTTCTAGCCTTATTGACAAATTAACAAATCACTGGATCTGGATGGTATCCCCCGACAGTATTTCTTTTTAAAGAAATGTGAAATTAATCAATTAATTAATTAATTATTATATTTATACCCCACCTTTCTTCCTGCAAGGAACTCAAGGCGGCTTACATAATCCTCCTCCTCCTCTCCATTTGATCCTCATAACAACCCTGTGAGGTAGGTTAGGCTGAGAGTCAGCCTTCTAATAAAAATATGTAACTTATCCTAAGATCATAACTCCATAACTGGAGACTGGTTAATGTTCTGAGTGGATCCAAGAAATTACAGGCCAGTTAGCTTAACTTCTGTTCCAGGTAAATTGGTAGAAAAGCATTATTAAAGATAAACACAGCACAGTCCCATGCCCCCTAGACAGCATCTAGAGGACCATAGGATTTTTCGGAGTCCCAGCTCCAACAGTGGAAAACAGCCCTGACGTTGGAGCTGGGACTCCGTGCTTGGAGCACCCTCCCCACTGTCTCAGCTGGAGCAGAAAGAACCGCACAAAAGCGACCTCAGAAAAAGGGTTTAGGGGGTGGGGTGGGGTGGGGAGGGGTGAGGAGGGGGCGGAGAGGGGAAGAGACTGGCGCTGCCAAAATATAAGGTATCCTGGTGGTGCCTCAGCCTTCTTCCCTCCCACTCTGAAGCCCCATAGTTAGGCGGCCATCTAGCTATTTTGCAGGGCAAGGAGCACAGAGGTGAAGATTACCTCTTTATTACACATAAATAAATAAATAATAAACATTGGTTTAGTCATCTCACTTTCTACACTCTGAAAAAAGGGTTTCATTTGTCTCCATCCCAGATAACACATCCAAATAATTATGTGCATGTGAGACATTTTTTCACCCTGTGAGAATGTGACAAGAGAGAAAACTGGGACTGAATTCTGCACCCCAGCAATATAGAAGCTTTATATAGAGCAACATGATCTATATAGCGTTTCAAAATGTTCCTTTATAATTTGTCATATATTATATATATATATATCCCCAAATAATTGACAATCTGCTGTCCATTAATTTTTATTTATTTTTAAAATGTATACCTCCAGGTGGCTAACATCAAAACATGCAAATTATAAAATATCAAAGTAAAACAAGCATCACCAGAAAAATCACACAGCAGTAAAAATAGTGCATAAATTGTTATAGGATTTCAGTTTGTTGGGAGTGGGGCTGTTATGATGGTTTTGCCTTACTGTAGTACCTGGCCAAAGTCTGGAACTTGCCGAAGAAATGCTAATGGCTCAGAATTGCCCCTCTCAGCTACCATAGCTGTGGCGGGGGACGACGACAATTTGCGTGTGGGGGGAATGGTGAGTCAGACCACAGTGGTCTGATTCTTGATGTTCCAATTAGGAGGCAGAGTGGGAGGGGTGGTAGAGCCATTATTAGGCTCGCACGTCTCTCCTTCTGCCTGTTTCCAGGGGCCAAGTAGGAATTTTGGTTCATTGTCCTAATTGGCTGGGGGCAATGTTTGTGTTTCACCTACTCTACACTGTATTTCAGGATTTGGGTGCTTAGTGGCATTTTCAATTCAGTCACATTGGTGGTTAAGTGCAGGATTAGGCAGTTTTAGGGGCTCGGTGATCATCCTATGGCACCTTTCAGGTGAGAGGCGTGCCCGAGGCTCCTGCCGCCGACTGCCTCACGGCTCGGTTTTGGGGAGATAAGGCACGTCTCTGAGGTCTTCCTACCTCATCTGGCAGTACCTCTCAGTCTGGACAAGGATGACTGCAGTAAAGATCTTCCAGCACTGTGTGGTGTTAAGCAAGGAGGGGATGACTTGGATGCCATCACCCTCCTTGCTGGATGTTTTGCCCTATAGCAATGGCGACCGACTGATAGCCGGTGTAATTAGTACCCGCACTTTTTTCCCTTCGAAGATCTCCAATTGATGATTCAATAAATGTGGCCCATTACTTTTACCACAAATTGTACCCTACAACTGTGTCTGAGTCGTTATTTCTCCTCTACGCGCGCAAATGTTCTTGATGCTTTTTCAGCTGACCTGGTTCGCATGACATGACAAGCCATGTTGGGTTGCCACCGTGGCTTGTTTCAGGGTAGCTTGTCATGATGTCAGAACCCAGAGCAGTTTTTCCCCCCCATTGTGGGTTGTTTTCCATGAACAAGCCACCCTGAGAAGCCATGGCTTGTTGTTGGCTTGTTCAGGGTGGCTTGTTTTCAGGGTGGCTTGTTTTGATGTCCAAACCTGGCAGGGCGACTTCACTGTGAGTTGTCAGGAATGGTGAGAGAGCTACCCAGCAAGAGTGGTGAAAACATCTGCTACTCCTCACAATCTTGCTAGTGGTGCTGCCATCCTGCCTCATCCCTTGTCAGTGCCCTCTGCACCAAGCTCCTAAAAATCGAGAAGAAAGGACACTGGAGAGTGTCCTGAGCATGTTCACAACCTTAAAAAACAACAAAAAAAACAACAACCAGTCTCATGCAAGCATGCACATTCAAAAGTCTGCTGCTATAAAATTTGCATAATTTCCCCTTCTGCTTTACTGCTCTGCCATGAAATTTGCATATATTTACTGATCCCACTTGTCTGCCTTGAAATGTGTGTATCTTTACTGATCCCCCTCCCTCCCTGCTCTGACTTGAAATTTGCATATCTTTACTGATCCATCTCACTACGCTGCCTTGAAATTTGTGTATCTTCACCGATCCCCATCACTGCTCTGTAACCCGTTTGTATATCTGACAGCTAACAATGGGGACCAGTGGAGGGAAGCAACAAGCACGAAGGGAGGTGGGGAACCAAAAATGGCTGGTGGTTGCAGGAGGAGCTTTTTGGGTGAGTGTAATTACTTCGTAGTATGTGAACCAATCTTTTCTCTCTCTCTTTTTTTAAGGGTTTGCTAGCAAGGCAAGCTCCAAAGTGGAGGATGAAATTGACAAGGACATTGACAAGAGGGGGATATCGGTATGCTGGGCTAAATAGGACAGGCAGTCTTGTGCTCCTGCACAATTGTGCAAGACTCAGCAGAATTATTATATTTTTTTAAAGTTTACGAACATGTTACCATGTTCATAAAAGCTCAGAATATTATATGCATTTGGTAATCTGATGTGGGAGGAGGGATTTCCCCTGTGAGCCAGCAACCCCAGTGGACCAATTGCAAAAAGACTGCTGACATTGGGAATGAGGAAATGAGGATTTCTGCTGCCAGGGCCCATGGGATACATGCCAGGAGTGGGAAGGAGGACATAGAGGGAAACAACCCATGGCAAGCCACACTGCACCCAATCATCTGTCAGGAGTAATGTGGGCTATCGAGCAACCAGCCAGCCCATGACGGCTTATTATCAGGGGGGCTTAGCATGATGTGTGAACTTGCCCGGTGAGAGCTTTCAGGGTGACACACCTTTCCTGTCAGCCCCTCTCCACCAAGCTAGGAAGATGTTCACTAGAGCTGTATGTGGAAGCAATAATAGAAGCTGGGACTGGAATAGTGAGACAGTCATGCTGTTGCTCCCTGAGTCCACAGCTGTGGCCACTGGCCAGAGGCTGTTTCTCTCCTGCTCCCTGGCTGCCAGGACAAGCCGTAGAACAGCCTTCCTCAACCTGGCACCCTCCAGATGTGTTGGACTATAACTCCCATCATCCTTGGGATGATGGGAGTTGTAGTCCAACACATCTGGAGGGCGCCAGGTTGGGGAAGGCTGCTGTAGGGCTTAGGCTGGGTTTCCTCCCTTCTCCCTCTGAGATCTACTTTTCTTTTACCTTTTCCTCCCCTTTTCCTCCCCCTTCTTCTGCTCACCCTCCTCCTCCTCCTCCTCCTCCTCCTCCTCCTCCTCCTCCTCCTCCTCCTCAAGAGGAGGCTTTATCTGCAGGGCTTGGAAGCACTGTCCCCCTTCGCAGCCCTCCTGACTGGGTCCCCTGCTGGTGGCCACATGTTGGTCTGTGTTTTGCTTTACTTGCAGAGCAGTGTGGCTGCCATGGCAGGAGTCTGCTCTTTTTGGCAGCCCATGGGCTGTGTTGCCCCATATCTTCAGGTATGGGAATCTCCCACCACCCAAGGCCATTGCAGGGCTGGGGCTGGCCATCAGCTGCCTACAGCTGATCCTATTTATCAGGGTCATCATACACTTACTTCTACAAACTTCTTTCTTCCCTACTCTCAGATAGTAACTGTGGTTATTATGACACATCAGTCTGGTGGAAAATTCAAAGTTATAAATGAAGGTGCTTCATCTCTATGGCAATGTGGAATTCATCATACTTTAAGAACCAAGGTGTGGAGTGGGGAAAAAGAAGAGTCTTTTTCTTATGCCTCCACTACAACCTTGGTTGAAAGAAAGGAAATCTGCACTGGTCTGGAGCCTAACACATGATAAGAATCTTTGCACTCACAGCTTCCCGAGCACAATTGCTTAGTAAACACCAGATATTACAAAAAGCAGTCCATGAAAGCAGGAATGCTATGCTGCATGCCTGAAACGAAGATTAAAAGGGTATGCATGAATCAGAATGACTCCTTTGGGGAAAGGGGAAGGCACTCTTCCTCATCCCTCCTCATTCTAGAATATTCGGCTGCTGCTTTTTGCAGGTGTGACTTTTGCATAGGGTAGCTGTGTTCTCTACTTTATAGAGGGCAGCTCTCTTTTTGGAGGGCTGTCAGAGGATAGTCCTCAACTTGAAGGAATCCTCTGTTTCAGGCTTGGGAAGGCTGCTCTATCTGAAGGACTGTGCAAAGCAAGTCCAGTTTCAGTCTGAGGGAGAACAGGGGCCTTGAAGTTGCCCATCAAGAGTTAGCACTTGTACAGGAGACTAAGCAGGCACCCAGGTCAGCTGGCCAGGGTCTTCCCCGCTATAGTGAAATGTATTGCATTTCTATTTAAGTTACAGCAATTATTCCTAAATTTGTGTCTGTGCATAGAAATGAACATATGCAAATGTATACACACCTGTCTGTTTCTCTGTTCCCTTTGGGGGTGATGCATTACTTGTTTTTTGGGAAATGCAGAAGAGCCCAACCTAATTTTGCACCTGCAAAGAATGGCAGCCGCATACTCATCATGAAAAAGATCCTCTGGCTGGAAGGGGCCCCAGGCTGTCACTTGCAGTGGAGCCCTCCCAGGCTGGCAGGTTTGCTGCAGCCTTACCCAGCTCCAGCAGTAGGCTGGGGACTTGGCTTCATTTCTAAGGGCAGGTTCTCGTTCTGCCACGTGAACAATGCTCTCCCCAGCTGACCATTTTGCAGTGGCTGCAGCAGATCCGCCTGGTAGGGAGGGCTCCTTTTCGGGCAAGTGGCTACAGTTCTCCCAGTCAGCCTACCTGAGGGTCCGTGCAATACCTATTCAGATGCCACATGGAATATCTCAAGGAAAATGTGTTATTCTTTAACGGGGAACATAAATTTTCTGCAACCCTGATTGGCAGGTCCACTTGGTACCCAATACAAACAGCACCAGCTATTCCTCCTAAGATATATCCTGGGGAGTAATTGGTGTGAACGCACCCAGAGGGACTCTGCCTCCAGTCCAGAATTCCAGATGTGCCTTGATACACTTGGGGAACTTGAAATGCATGAATCACTCACAGGCCAGACTATTCCTCCTTTCCTCATTGTGAGGTTTTTGCAGCATCTTCCGGATCTTCATCACCATGAAATGTACACCTTCCAGTGTTTATGGCCGCAGAGGAACTCTTGGATGGGAACATCCCTTTGTGTAATCCCTTTACTGCAAATATTTCATCCGCTGCATATTACCTGCCATTCTGCGAGGATCTGATTTACGCGCTGTCAGACACACAAAATTATAAGGTGTATTGGACCCTCTCCCCCCATCCCACAAAACCCCACACATGTTGCTATTTAACAAGCTGATAATATGAAGCACAGATGAGCTCACATACCAAACTGAGTATATATATATATATATATATATATATATATATATATTCCCTCACTTGGTCGATTAGACTGTTAGCTGGAAACTCCAAGGACATTAATATCACTGGTAGGGAAGAAGGGGTGGACATGTTGGTCTGTGGAGGGAAAAATAACAGAGTTTTCTAGAGCAGCCTTCCCCAGCCTGGTGCCTTTCAGATGTCTTGGACCTTAACCCGCATCATCCCCAGTCAGTATGCTGGCTGGGGATGATGGGAGGTGTAGCCAAAAACATCTGGCAGGTGCTCAGTTGGGAAAGGCTGCTCCAGATGAACACATTTGTTGTGGCATAAACTACCATGGGCTAGAACCCTCTTTGTCAAATGCATGAAATGTCATATAAACAGGGATATGGAGAAAAATGTTTGTCATCAATAAACAGTGGAGCCAATAGGCCATGAAATGCAAAAGGTATTAGTAAGTCTATTACATTTGTATGCAGAGTCCAATCTAATAAAAATATGGACAGAATGACCAATTCACAATAGCAGTCACTGCAAAGTTAGGACCTAAAAAGGAACAATTATAGAGCTGGCATCAGGAGTTGGCATTTTTGGGTCCACACTGCAGCAGCAGGGTGCCCCCTGACAGCTCCCTGGCCCTGTTCTTCTTCCTCCTTGATGTCTCCCCCTGTTCATCTATCCTCTCCAGGTAAGCCATCAGTATTACTCTGAAATTTTCTTCTCCTTTGAATTACTTTTCAAAAACAATTTCTTTTCTATCAAATTGAATGAGAGAATGGTCAAAAAATGTGTGAGAATTTTCAGCACAGTACTAAATTGAAAAAGACGCATATTCATGCCCTTTCTAAAGGCCAAGAGTTTGGCGGCCCCTCATCGTCCTTGAGGGAGAGTATTCCTGAGTTTGCAGGCAACACACGAGAAAGAAAGGGCCCTCTCTGACGTGCCCAACAAGCGGGCCTCTGTGGGTAATGGCGCCCTCAGAAAAGCCTGTCGTCCAGATCTTAATGTGAGGAATAGACTATACTGTTTTATTTTTAAGGCAACCCCTTATTCTCTCACGCACTTTACCTTGAACCATTTAATAAAATACCTGGAATGATAAGCCTCTGCTTGACTGACTTGGTGCACACAGCTCAGATCCTGTCTCACCTATGTGCCTAACTGGGTCTCGCTACAGATTTGTAAGGAGAAGTGAAGAGGAATAACACAACTGTATCAGGCTGACAGTGTCTGGCAGCCTTGGGAAGTGTTACCTACCGACCCTCAAGAGGCCCCGTATAGCTAAGGTGGCCACGTGTCCTACTTTACCGAGGACAGTCCTCTGTTTGGGGAGCTGTCAGAGGGCAGACCTCTCTTAGAAGGCATTCTCTATTTGAAGGGCTGTCCAGTCCAAGTCTGGTTTCAAGTTACAGAACCATAAGAAGGAAGGGAGTGCACAGGCCCCGAAGTTGCCCATCAGTAGGGAGCATCTGGATAGCTGGCTGAGCATGGAATGCAGATCACCTAGCCACAGTCTTCCTCACTACGGTGAGATCTATTTTTATTTCTATGTACATTATAGTATTATTTCTAAACGTGCATCTATACATAGGAATTAATAAGTGCTAATTTTATGCAAAGCGGTTTCCTTCTTTGTCCTCTTTTTTGGTGATGCATAAGTGGCCTACCCTACCTGTAGTTCTGAAGTGCCTTTGGCTTCAAATCCAGGAAGATCACAGAACTGGGGGTGGGGTGGGGTGGGTTTAATAAGGACGTAGCACTCCTGTGGGAGTGCCTCCCTGGCCGTTGCAGGGTCCTTGCATGTTTTCTCCCATGGGGAGAAAAGGAGCTGGAGCGGAGGGTGATTTTGAATGGACACATGGCAGGAGCAGAAAGGGTTAAGCAGCCCCTCCCTGTGCTATTCCTCCACTCAACCCAGCAGCCCCAAAGTGGCTTTTCATTTAACAAAAACACACACCAAAGAAAGATTCTCAGTGGGTGCAGGTTGTCAGGCCATCAGGCAGCAAGG
Source organism: Shinisaurus crocodilurus (assembly GCA_021292165.1). Taxonomy (NCBI): domain Eukaryota; kingdom Metazoa; phylum Chordata; class Lepidosauria; order Squamata; family Shinisauridae; genus Shinisaurus; species Shinisaurus crocodilurus. The sequence goes on from CM037876.1 coordinate 33,297,242, forward strand.
CTGAAAAATATAGTCCCTGTCAAAATCCCCTCTTCTAAATAACTATTAAAAGTGCAGCCTCCAGTTCTCTCCTGGCCGTTCATGAGGCACCCAGTGGTTGCAGGGTCTCTACAGTCGCAGGCTGGCAGCTAGGGATGGGTGAGAATTTTGTTTCAGTTTGGTTTTGATCAGAATTTACGAACATTCGCAAAGTTCTCCATATTCAGTAGGAACATAACTTGAGATTTTAAAAAATTCAGAAGGAGGAGAAACCAAAATTGACAGATTCATCCATCCAGAACCAGCTCTTAAAAGTCTGAGTTTTGAATCCCTCTGTATTCCATGTTAGTGCTGATTTGGGCTTGACACATCCTTTTTCTGGCTGAGTCATTGGGCAGAATCCAACAGAATCTCTTATGCCCTGCCAATTCCAGTGCGCAAGCGGCCACCACCACTTGTGCAAAAGGCAATTTAGCAGTACCGAGGCAACCCGAAACTAGTGGAAACACTCCTTTCTGGAAGGAGGCAGGATGGCGGAGCTCGCATAAGGGAGCACCGCCAACCTGCGTCCTTCCAGAAATGAGTGCTTCTGCTTGTTTGGGGGCTTCCCGTAGGAAGCACTAAACCTCCCTTACACAATCAGTGGGTCCTGCTTGTGCAACATAATTGGTGGGACCCACCACTTGCAGAGGGAATCAGCAAGCAGGAAGGAATTGGTGGGGGCATAAGCACCCCGTTGGATTCTGCCCCTTATCTTTAGCAGCTATACGGCAGGAAGGAACATTACAGTTCTGTCCATGCTGCAGGTAGGTGTACCTATTGAATTTGGCTTGTGCAGATGGGTGAGGATTTCATTTCAGTTCCTTTTTGATAAGAATTTACTAAAGTGCACAAAGTTCATATTCAGGAGAGAGAAATTGACGTTTAAAAAAAAAATAAAAAAAGGAGAAAGCAAACTGACTGATTCACTCCACCCTAGCAGTCCCCAAAGCTTCAGCCTCCATTTCCTTGACATTCTCCATCTCCACCACCCGAATGATCTCAGGCAGCCTGATCATCTTAGCTGGCCATGTGTCCTCTTTTACAGAGGATGGTTCTCTATAACAACTTAGGAAGTATGGAGAATACACCGTACTTCAATTGAATTTTGTTGCTGTTGCTATCCTATATACCAGCCTCCTCCCCCTGCTCCAGATGGCTTGGACCCATCATTCCTAACCATTGGCCATGCTGACAGGGGCTGATGGGAACTGGAGGGCACCAGGTTGGAGAAGGCTGCTATATACCTTGTGTGTTCTCAAGGTATATAAAACAAGGCCTGCCACTTGAAACTCTGGTTTCCCTGGTTACTGCAGAAATTGCCATTGCAATACCTAGGAACAGCCTTGAACACAAATACTGCGAAAGGGGGGGATCTTCCCCCCCTTACTACCTGCAATGTCTCTGAATGGAAAAGATTATTGGGATTACCTCTGGGCAACCCAATTACCTCAACAAGCCCTATATTTGCTTCATAATTACCTTACCATTAAAAGAGCTGACAGGTGTCGATGTATCTATCTAGCCTGACCTTTCTGCCATGTCTCTATGAAAGTTTTGTGACGGTCTGATGGCTACAGGGTATTTAAATGCATAGCTTTTTCTACAAGGGGCCAGATTATAAATGTGCTACACCTGGTCAGGGAAATGTATTCTGTTTGCTTCCTCAGTGATGCTCCCCACTTCTTTTTCGAGCGTAATTGGTACTAAATAAATGCAAGTCATTAGCAGTATGGCATCTCTAAAAAGGAGGTTGTGAGAATAGCACTAATGCAGAGATTTTACTGTTGTTTGTGTCTGTCTGGACCCTGACTTTCCATCCTTTCCGCTTGATCCATGACCAATAATGGTGTTACTATGGCAATGAGAGGGAAATAAATCATTTTCAGAAATTAAGATGGAGCGTATTGCGTGGTGACTTGGCTTCTGTTAATCTTGGGGCTCTCTTCAAAGAAGTCTCTGAGCTTTATCCTGGGCTTTTATACACAATAGGCAAGGTTAAAATAAAGCGCTGAAAAACATCTTGCACATAAGAGCCTTGCCATGCTTCAAGCATAGGAGCTACATTGTGCGACACAACCAAATGTTCTTAGAAAGGTAGAGTAGTCCTTGTGAAACCAATACTGAGCACCTACCTTCCCTCCAACTCTGTAGCTATTCGGTAAATATGTCCAGTTAGTACTTAGGTTTTTACAATTTGTTCCAATTGCTGATGTGGCAGAAAGCAACTTCAGATGCAACACTGGGGTGGACTGTGGGGGAACAGGAGGAGCAAGTTACTTCTATCTCATTTTACATTGATTTTCCACAATTACCCTCACCCACCCACCTGAAGGATATCAAAGCTATTTTCCACATTAGGAGCATTTCTACAGTAGGAGCTTGCACAGAAGCAGAGGTGCAACTAGGTCATTTTAGATCCTGGACTTAATGGTCTTATGGGCCCATCCGCTTTGGATGGACATGTGTATTACTTCAGTTGTGAAGCACACAGCTAATATTTATCTTCTGCCCACCACCACTCCATGCGGTACAACTGTTTCTACATGCTTGATATGTTAGAACAAAACAACAGCAGCAGCAGCAAACATTTTCCAACCCTGATAAAAGAAATACTTGAGGGGGTGGGTGGGTTAAAACTCTTTCTTCCTGTGCCATGGTCCCAATGAAAATCTCCCCCCCCCCACACAAGCTGCTATTAAATTTTTGTCTGGACTGTGGCACGGGGGAAAGGGTATTTATTTATTTATTTATATATTATAATGCTTTTATGTTGCTTAATATATTAAAATCCCCAAGTGGTTCATTAAAAAACAACAACACAATATAACAATATAAAATGAAGATAAAAATGAATAATTAGAAACATTAAAATGTTTTAAAACATTACAGCACCATAAAACAATAAAACAAAGTAGTAGCAGAGTCCCTCACAGATCAGGGAAAGCCTGTGTCAGCCGTGTGAACATGTGTGTTTTTAAGAGGCATTTAAAACTAGCCACCACTTCTGCCTCTCGAACCTCACATGGGAGAGTATTCCAACGAGTGGGTGCCACCACTGAGAAGGCCCACTTACATGATACCGCTACCTGGCAACATTCCATTGGCTGCGGAATGAGCAATAATAATGCCTTCTCAGAAGGTCTCAGGGGTCGACTGGGTATATATGGGGAAGGCAGTCAGCTACGCTGGCTGGGGCATGCTGGGAGTTGTAGGCCAGAAACATCTGGGGACCCAAGGTTGGAGAACACTGCTGTGCACCATGGTCCTGATCCTATTTTGGTCCCCCACCTTTTAAAAAGATTCACACTGGGGATTGTTTGCCACAGGTTCCTCAAAAGGGATTGGCAAAGGTTCTTTGAAGGATTTTCAGACCATAATAAATACTCCTCCAGGAAGTTAAAGCCAAACATCTTTATTGCAAAGCTGAGCATGAAATACAACAATGCTATGCCTTCCTCCAAGTTCCCTGGTGGAAATCCCACCCCTTAGCTACACAGTCACTGTATTATTTCCAACCAACCCGAATGCTAGTTCCAGCAGCTCTCTGCCTGGGTATCAGCTTTCAGCGTTGGGGCTTCAGCAGGGCTCTCTGAACAGCTTCCTCTGCTCCTCCTTGCTCCTTCCGACTCTTCAGCACTCCACCACTACACACACACACACACACAACCAACCACCACACCTCAGTCTGCATTTGCTAGTCTTATACAGTAATACCTTGGATTGCAAGTAACTTGGTTTGAGAGCGTTTTGCAAGACAAGCAAATTTTTAAATATTTATTTAATTTTTTTTAACTTGATATACAAGCGACGTCCTGCAATACAAGTACTGTAGTACGGCTTAAATTAAAAATCTCTGTACAAATTATTTTTGGGGGATTTCGTTTTGATATAAGTGTTTTGGATTACAAGCACGTTTCCGGAACGAATTATGCTCTCAATCCAAGGCATGACTGTATATAATTCTAGCACCAAACTCCATGGGCTGCAGACTTTGTGCTTAAACGATAGCACCTGTGCTGTTGTGCAGTGTCATTCTTCTGGCCAGCAGCCAGGTCACACTGTTACTGGAGATTGCATCAGCCTGTCGGCTGACAACTCCTGGCTAGCAGCCAACTCACATGCTAGCAATTCAAGCAAGGTCATGCCTTGCTATTACAGAGCATAATACAGAGTATAGTGTAATACAGAGCATAATACAGAGCATCGAGGCAGGACTGTTGTGCAACACTGCACTCCTCACCATCTTCCGCAACTCCCATTACAGGGATTTGTGGGAAATCCAATAGGGGGGGTGAAAATCCAACAGATTTTCATGATTCGGCCCTCTGGATTCTGGTTTGCCAGCCCTGTACGGGTGCTGACTCACTATGCTGCAAGTCGAGCCAGCTCATGGACTTCCTTCTCTAAGATGGGCTGCAATTTGCACATTAAAAAAAACAACTTAGGAAGTTTGCATAAATTTAAGCAATTTGCACAAATTGGCACCTGAAAAGCACGTGGTCCTCGTGTGATTTGTGCAATTCGTGATTTGCACAAATTTCCTTGGCATTAAAAAATAAAAATGTGCAAACCGCAGCTTGTCTTAAAGACAGAAGTCTATAGAACCACCCCCACCCCCGACTCATACTGCTTCCACTCATTGGATTGGAAGTGGGCAGGAACTCCATTGAGTTCAAATGAGCCAGACTTCCCAGCATCAGCACATCCCTAATGTTGTGATGTATTATCAGCTGCAAACTGGTAGCATTTGTTTTTACATGTTTGGGAACAATTGGCTGTCACAAGTAGTTCTGTTATGTCTGCAGTCAGAAGTCTATTCCTGGACTCAAGCCTGGGAAACAAGATCTCTGGGAACTTAACAAACTAGCTGTCACATGTTTGTTTTCTCTGACGTAGTGAACTGTTCCAGACAGAAGCCATTTTAAGGGGAAGGATTTTGTTCTTGTGTTCTTCTTTTGTTCTTAGCAACTGTAACAATGTAACATTTTGCATTGGTGGGGTGAAGTTCCACTTCTCTCCACTGGACTAATGCTTGCTATGCATTTATACTCTGCACATCGACTGTATCTAGGGAATGTATACTCTGTAGTGCTTACTTTGAATAAGTTAAACGGGTAGAATAGACCTGTTGATGTCACAGAGTGTTTCCTGAGTCCTGCATTAATCTGCAATGGGGGAAGCTGGCGGCTGGGTCATTACAGGGTCTGCTGCTGCTGTGTGGGAGATTTACTCTGCTACTGTGTGTGGAACACCAGGCTACGCTAGCACACAGATCATAAATCTCTTTCAACACCAACACTGTCTCCAAGTGGTGTGTTTAACATCATGTGCAGTTTGGCACTAGGAGCTGGGCAGGTGAACCAGAAGGTTGATCCTCACCTCTTCCATATATTTTTTTCTCTTGTATTCCTGGAGCCAGGAAAGTAGCCAGTAACATATACTGAATCCTTGTGACCAAAATATGTATTATTTGTTTAGGACCAAAGGGGAAAAAGTGTGCGTGCATGTGCAGGAGAAAATTTGCCAGCCGTGTAAGGTTTTGTGTGCTCTCACAGCTGACTGCACATTCACAGCAATTTCAGAGCCTATGTTGAAGAATCATCATAAATCAATATAAGAAGACTCTTCCTGTACCACAGGGATCTTGTGGTCCATTGATGTACATGGAGAGTCTCTGTCTTTCTGCTCCAACTCAGTCTGTCCTTTGCCCAAGATGACGATTCCTCTGGAGGGAACTTATTATTTTTTTTTTGCAGGCAAGACAGGCAAGATATAAATTCTCCTGTGGATTTCTTTGTGACAGCAGCAAATTCTTTTATTGCTCTTTAAGCTCAATTTTCCATGGTCAGTTTTCCTAGGAGACTAGTTTCACGTGAATTTCTGGCTGCCTGTACGAGACCAAAATAACTTCTAAACCACAGTGTTAAAATAACTCACTTCAACCAAAAGGGAATGATTCCACACTTGGGGGCGGGGGCCTGTTAAATTGGTTAGAACAGACAGGAGAAAGGGATGATGTTGAAGATTCTAGGAAGAGAGGTGTTACTAGAAGTCCACATGATCAATCAGGGCTTCCCAGTTTGGGTTCACTTTAATTCAAAGAAAGAGAGGTGTGGGAAACCTATTCCAGCAGCTGGAAATCAGGAGCTGGCAGCTGGGAATCAGGATAGGTTAGAGAAACCTTCTTCCCCAGCCTGGCACCCACCATATGTGTTGTTGGACTGCAACTCCCATAATTCTCAGCCAGCATGGACAACGCCCAATTATGGGCGTTGCAGTCCAACAACACATATGGAGGGTGCTAAGTCAGCGGAAGGCTGACTTAGAGCCGTGGTAGAGAAACCTGTTGTGGGAGCTGGGAATCAGGATAGATTAGAGATAGGGTGGGGAAACTGGTTCAGCCCAAGGGCCACATTTGCTTATGTGTAACCTTCTAGGGCAGTGTTCTCCAACCTTGGGTCCCCAGATGTTTTTGGCCTACAACTCCCAGCATGCCCCAGCCAAAAGTTGTAGGCCAAAAACATCTGGGGACCCAAGGTTGGAGAACACTGTTCTAGGGGATGCATACCAGCAATAGGTGTGGCCAAAACCAAAAGTAGGCAGGACCAAAAAGCCAAAAGTTTGTGTGCGGGGACGACGACTAAAGTAGCATTCTCTATCTCCTGTTCTCCCCCCACTTCTGTCTCTCTCCCTCTCTCTCTCTCTCTCTCTCTCTCTCTCTCACACACACACACACACTGTATCAGGGGTCCCCAATGTGGTGCCCTCAGGCTCCTTCAGTTTTTATATTTTTTAATTCCCCCCCCCATTTTTTTAAAATATAGATACATGGGTTTGTACATATCCATAGCAATGAATACATATGAAATGGATACAACTTTCTAGCAATTCTACATAGGCTTCAACAAAAGCGGACCAAATATCCAAACAACTATCCATTTGAAGGTGGCGTCTCTATGCCATCTACGGTACTCAAATATTGAAAGCTTTGTAAGGTCCTCAATCCATTGCATTATAGGAGGTGAGTTTTTATCCATCCAATGTTGTGATATCAGTTTTTTAGCTGTCAAAAGGGCATGGAGAATCCATTTACGCTGACCATTTTTTAATTTCCGGGAAGCCGGTAAACAATTTAAAAGAGCTTGTACATCAGTTAATATACTATAATGTTCCAGTACAAAATTTATCTGTGTAATAACCTCCTCCCAAAAAGAAGCAACTACTGGACACTGCCAAAAACATGTGTTTAAAAGAAGCATTCGCTTCATTGCACCGCCAACAATTAGCTGAATTTGACCATCCCTTATTGAAGAGGCGTGTAGTGTCCAATAGACATGAAACAACAGTTTTTTGCTAAATGAGACACGGCTAAGATCCATAGGCATGACCGGTAGATGCCAAAGCAGCGATCCGCTGATTAGGCATTTTGTGGTGGTGGCCACAGCAGTTTCTCAAATTCCCAAATGTGCCCACGGGTCCAAAAAGGGCGGGGACTCCTGCTCTATATCCCCTTCTACTCTCTCTTCCTCCCTATATCCCCATCTCTTAACACCCTTCTCTTTCTCCCCTTCTTTCTCTCTCCTTTCCTCCACTTCTCAGTACACAGAGAGGAAACACAGTGAGTGGTGATCCAGGAAACGATCTCTTCCTGCATTGCCAGCTCACTGGCAATGGATTCATCTGTGGGGCTGCAGAAGGGGAGAGGCTGAGGGGTGTGGGTGGGGGTTATGGAGAGGCCTGGTGGTCTGCATCCAGCCCATGGGCCAGAGGTTCCCCAAACCTGGGTTAAAGGAACAGTGGTGGAATTAGGTCATTGTAGACATTGGAATGAATGGTCTTACAATGCCTCCACCTATAGATCGTAATGTGTGTTACTTCATTTATTTCAAAATGTATTACTTCATTCACTTCCAGCCCTGCTGCATTTGGGGGCACTCCTGCTCATTTGGCTGAGTGGGATCCTGGACCTCTGGCCCAAAGCCCTGCCTTGACAGCAGCACCACCATCAAGGGAATTGCTGCTGCTGGTTACACGTACAAGCCCTGGCTGCAAGCATGCTCTGAGACATGCCAGAGCAAGAGGCCATTTTTCTGACTTTGAAGGGCAGCCAGTGCGGTTCTTTCTGTGTTGGCTGCAACGGGTTGGGCGAAAGGGGTCAGATCTTCAGCCAAGGTTGGAATGCTGTATCCAAGCTCGGGGTGGGGGTGGGTGGGAATCCAAGCCATCCTGTGGTCCCTGGGATGCTCTCCCAGGGAACATAGGATTGCTCTCTTAGTACAGCAGTATTATCAACACTAGACAGAGATGCAAGATTGGTGTATATATTTTTTCCTTTTAAGAAAAGAGATGTAGCATGCATACTTAGGATGTTTGGTCATTCAGTTATCTCATTATCATTATTAATTATACCATCTATGTTCATGGTATTTTATAAAGAATAAGCATGGCAAATCCCTACCCCTAAGTTCTTCATTCATTTCATTTCATTTATTTCATTTATATACCGCCCCACAGCCGAAGCTCTCTGGGCGGTTCACAACACTCTATACATAAAAACAACAATAAAAAACATACAAAATAGTTTAAAAAATTAAAAACCAAATTTAAAAACACAGTTTAAAATAACAATACAAAAGCCAATAAAACTGAGCCTACAGGTGACAATCCCCTCCGTGCTATTCCAAGCTCCTAACTAAATGCCTTGGCATAGAGGGAAGTCTTAACCTGGCGCCAAAAAGATAGTAAGGTTGGCGCCAGGCGGGTCTCAGTGGGGAGCTGATTCCATAACTGGGGGGCTACCACTGAGAAGGCCCTCCTCCTCTACTGCTATGGTTTCTGGGAAATTTGCCATTTTAGATTGTAAGAGCCAGTGAGAGCCAGTGAGTTGACCACAGATATAGGTGTTGTTGCTGAAGAATAATCACATGTCCCATTAGAATTGATTCTAACCGTTAGTGGTAGGGAAGAGGGCAATGTCTATTTCACTATAATTCAGGGTGAATTCGGACAACTAGTTCTCTTACCATGGATACTTCCAGATGGACAGCTCCCAGAGGTACCAAACAAAAGACATTGTGCAGCTATTGCATCCCCCCCCCCTTAACGGATGTTCTATGGTAAGAAAAAAGACAGAAGAAGTGGTAGGGAAACACGGAAGGGTTACGAATGGAAGGCAACATCATCTGGACACACACTCACACTCACACATACACACACCATAAAATTCCATGAATGAGGCAGGGTGATTGCATGATAAAAGCCTCATCTAGAAGCCCCTCCATGCAGCAATGTTTTTTGCCATCAGTGGTGAAATGGATTCACATGGAACTAATTAGTTACATGGGACTCGGCCACATAGAAATAGAAACTAGGGATCCAACATCCAATTATTTCTTTAACTCCCATGCTTTTACTAGCAAAACAAACTTTTAAAGTTTGCTGAAAGCACAACCAATTATTCATGGCAACACAGGAGGAAAGAAAGTTCCGTCTGAATGCCATCACAAAATATAATTGCATGGGAGACCATTTTTGGTCAGAATCTGCCCTCAGTTTAGCTTAGAAGTTCTAGGTTCAAGCAGAGATAACAAATATATATGATGTATTGGGAAAATCTGCTAGTTGGTTCCACCAGAGGGCACCTTCCTGTGGGATTCTCCTATGGCAGCCTCTGAAACTAACCATTGTACGGGGGGGGGGGGGAGATTGTGTTTTCCTATGCTGCTTTTCAGCCTAACCCAGCACAAATGGTGATGCAACTGAGAGGGAAATGTATTCAACTTAGAAATGGCAAGGGGGGTTAAATGTTTTGCTGTATTTTATTGTTGCATTCTGTAATCTTTGTACACTGCCTTGGAATGAATGAATGAATGAATGAAAGAAAGAAAGAAAGAAAGAAAGAAAGGGCAAAGAACCCTCTGTGCGTGCGTGCGTGCATGTGTGCGTGCATGTGTGCGTGCGTGTGTGTGTTATTACATTTATGATGTCCTGTCTTTCATAGAGGGAGCTCAGGAAAGTCACTCACACAGACCCAAACCTGCTCATTCATTTCCAACAAGGTTGCTGCCTTCAGACCATGGGCAGGCAGGCAGACCAGACGTCAGACTTGCGGGATAGATTTACATGGATTTTTTTTTTAAAATAGATAGAAACTTGAGATAGACAATCTGGAGCTTGGTGCAAGAGACATAACTTAGAATTAAAGATTTCAGGGGTTTGTTTTGAGATCCAGAGTCAACTGAGTTCACAGTCACGGCACACAAAAATCCACTTCTGGTTACCCCAAGCTTTCTTCATTTCAGTGGTATAATTTGGCTGATGTGCGGTGGTCATTTTGTTGGCGCTAATGCTGAACAGTTGCGAGGCAGACATCCTTGCTGATCTAGTGCAAATTTACTCAGTAGATGCAGATCTACCCTTTGGCCACCCTTGATATGTGAATCAGAAGAAGACAGCTTGGGACCAGGTTACCTGAAACATGACATTCTCCCATGCAAGGCTGTTTTTAAGATCTTTGAGGGAGGACCATCTTTGGGTCCCACCACCATCAGAGGCATGTTTGGTAGGGACATGAGAGAGGGCCTTCTCAGTGGCCACTGCCAAGCTCTGGAACTCCCTGCTGAGAGAGGCCAGATTGGCCTCCTCTCTGTTGTCCTTCCATTGGCAGGCAAATATGTTCTTATTCAGGCAGGTTTTTGGCATATCACCTGGTCTGTTGCTGAAGGGATTTTTAATTGATTAGATGCTATTTCTTTCTTTTATTATGTCTTTTTAAAAATATTGTTTTTATGTTACGTTTCTAATCTGTATGATGTTGGCCACCCTGGGCGCCATTTTTTGGTGGAAAGGCGAGCTATAAATTAAATTTTAAAAAAAGGAAAGACCAAGACATTTTACTCTCTCAAGTGGCTGTACTACACAACCTGAGTGGTGGGCCCAAAGTTCCCTTGCAATACCCCACATGATCTGTGCTATTATGCCCCGGCATTATTTACTAGGGGTACTTCTCTCAGCAGCATCACTGCTCAAGTTGGTCTGTGGTCAAACTGATCCTGCACCAAAGAAAGTTTCTTGAAATAGAAGTTAATCTGACTTTTATGGTTGCCAACTTTATTACATGCTCCTGTTCCTTTAATAGCTTGATCTGCACACATTACCTTCATGCCATGAAAAGCATCACTTGCTGATTTCTGCAAATTAGGCTGCTGTTGAAGGCCAGATGAATTTTTTTTTCTGGTCATTTGACAACCCAAAAAGAGCATGATTAAAATTAGAATCGTGAGCCTCTTCAAATTGTGGGGTTTAAATAGCTAGTTTGTGAGTGATTCTGCAGCAGTTCATACAAAGTGTTTCACAGAGAAAATAGAACTCTTAACAGGACAAAAATAAAGCAGAATAACACAAGTGACACATGCAACAAAATGTTGCAGTGCAGTCTGCTCCCTGTTCAGGATTCCAGCCACTCCATTCCATTCCCCACTGTCACACCCCACCCCTCAGTAAGTCCTCAAGCTTGCCCTCATTGGGATCTCTGGGTGCACTTACAAGGTTGGGGGTTTCTTTGCTTTAACCTTTACCTCTCACACTGACTTTGGGATGTCTAATCCCTACCTCATACCTCTTTCATACAATCATAGAATAATTTAGAGTTGGAAGGAGCCTATAAGGCCATCGAGTCCAACCCCCTGCTCAGTGCAGGGATCCACGTTAAAGCATCCCTGGCAGATGGCTGTCCAGCTGCATCTTGAATGCCTTCAGTGTGGGAGAGCCCACTACCTGCCTAGGTAGTTGGTTCTATTGTCGTATTGCTCTCACAGTCAGGAAGTTTTTCCTGATGTTCAGCCAGAATTTGGCTTCTTGTAACTTGAGCCCATTATTCCGTGTCCTGCAATCTGGGATAATGGAGAAATGATCCTGGCCCTCCTCTGTGTGACAACCTTTCAAGTACTTGAAGAGCGCTATCATATCTCCCCTCAATCTTCTCTTCTGAAAGCTAAACAGGCCCAGTTCCTTCAGTCTCTCCTCATAGGGCTTTGTTTCCAGTCCCCTGATAAACTTTGTTGCCCTCCTCTGAACCCTTTCTAGTTTGTCCTTCTTAAAGTGTGGTGCCCAGAACTGGATGCCGTACTCAAGATGAGACCTAACCAGTGCTGAGTAGAGGGGAACTAGTACTGCACACGATTTGGAAGCTATACTTCTGTTAATGCAGTCCAAAATAGCATTTGCCTTTTTTCAGTCACATGCTTTGACTACATAAGCAATGGAATGCTGGGAATGCTGGGACTTTGGGGCACTTTGGAGGGGCTGTCACTGGCAGTGGCATGGGCGAGATTGTCAAGAGCGGCAACAGTCCCCCCCCCCCTGCTCTTGCTGAGAGCTTCGCTCACCACTTCCCTTTACCCATGGTGGGATCAGTTGCCTGGGTTTGGATGACGTGACAACCCACCGTGGGTAAATCAACCCCTAGAACAGCCCATGGGTTCTCAGGGTGGCTTGTTTGGAGAAACAACAACAACAACAACAACCCTGCAGGAAGCGGTCTGGGTTCGGACGACACAAGAACCCACTGTGTCTAGTTGGGTTGTTGTGTCATGTGAACCAGGCCATTGAGTCTTACAAACAACTGAATGTGTAACTAGACATGGTGGGTTCTTCTATGAATGGGTATATGCATGCCAAAGGCACAAATCCCTTTGCAACACTGCCCCACCCAAAGACTGTATACATCCTGTGTACATAACACTGCTATGGTTTCTGGGAAATGTAAAAGAGAATGTAACCATAACTTAATGCACACTTTCTTTTTGAATTTAACCTTGAATGTGTTATATCTTGCTCCTTGCACACACACACACACACACACACACACACACGAAACTCCCTCTTGAAATCTGAAATGGCACCACTGCTGTAAGATAATAAATTAAACTGCCTGTCTCCCATCAGAGGTAGCACACAGCTATAGATTAGGCTACAATTTCCATCAAGAAGAGCATACACCTTATTAAGCATTTTATTACCCCATGCTTCCAGCAATATTTCCATTAACCTTTAAAAAAGAAAAGAAAATAACAAACCCCCCCCACTCCAAATGGCACAGATTCTCAACCCATGAGGAACCTTCTTCAGTCTAAAAATCCAACGCCCTAAACTGTTGCTGATCAGGCAAACTGTCTCAAATTCAGGCTACTGGAGGGGTGTGAGACAGTGCACAGTGATGTGATCAAGCATACACAGAGGTCAATAGCCCAGAATAATTTCTTTTAGCCTTCCTGCCTGCTTACAAATACTTAAGGGTGCAATCTATATGCATGTTTAGACAGAAAAAAAAGTCCTACAATTCCCAGCATACCCCAGGCAGCCATGCTGGCTGGGGCTTGCTGGGAGCTGTAGGACTTCCCCCGCCCCCTGTCTAAACATGCATAGGATTGTGCCCTAAAGTTTGTAATTTTGACATTCTGAGGATGGCCTGGAAAACATAACTAAAAATAAACAAAACTGTCCTGCTTGGTAGGTTAGAGGCAATTCTTACTGGAAACTGGAAAGCAATTGAGTGACTATGCTTTATATCAGGATCACGCTGTACAATGAGGTGTTTTTAATTTCTCTGCATCACTTTGGTATTACTGAAACAAAACAGAAAAAATATATATTTTGCATGGAACTATTGGTATAGCGAAGCAATGGCAAGAATAGCCTTGAAACTACTTATGAGCAAGCCAGTTACTGTGAGATTCGCTTAGAAGGACTACACATATGCCTTTTATTACACATATTGGGATTTTTTTTCTAGCCATACTCAGACATTTAATCCACACAGCCAAAGATGTGTGGCCGGGGAGGACACGCTTGGTGTCCCCATCTCATTATTTCCACCCTCCAAACCACCAGGCTCTTCACAGAAGCAGAGTCAGCCCTGCCAGAGAACGGGCCACATCAGGCAGCAGATGCCAGGGGGTGGCAGGGCGCGGTGGTGACAAAACTGTGTGTGCCACGTGGCTTGCCCTGCCCCTCTTAAGCTACACTGCAGCCCTCTGGTGTGGTGGAGGAGGCTGTCCCATTCTCAGTGTTGAAAATAGGTTTAGTTGCCAGCCCAGTCAGCTTCCACATGTGGGGTGGCTAGGGGGCACCATCTTGTCCTTCACCCAAAGCAGCAAAATGTCTTGGGTCCGCTCCGGGCGGAGGATCCAAAGGGGGAGCCCGTGTGTGTTCAGCTGAACACTGCATAGGCTCCCCCATCAAACCGTCTGCCAAATGCAGAGATCGGGAAGGCCATATTGTGGGGAACAGCAATGTTGGAGGTGAGCCCAGGGCAGACAACCTGCTTTCCCCCTGCACTCATGGAGGGGTATTTATGAACATGAAGAGGGCTTTCTATTTCCACTATGTGGAGATGGCATGGGGAGGGGTATCTGACTGCCCAGTACTGATGGAAGGTCACATCTACTGTTGGCCTCATGCACTGAGTGCATATAACACATCTGAATCAGGAATGTATGAGAATTTTGTTTTTGCTTGCAAAACTTGCAGACATATCCCATTCGAAGCTCTAAACGTGAGTGCGAGCACGCATCCGCTGAAAGTATTTGCAAGTTGTCGAACACGACGTGCTCATGATTCATCTTATTCCCAATTCCCAGGTTGATTTGTGCAAATTTCCTCAGTAGACTGGATCAGCCCCACTTTTGTATATGGAGGAAATTTGCACAAGTTTGGGGAGATCTGTGCAAATCTCCCATTTGGTCGCTGCTCGATTTGTGCGAGTTTCCCATTCACGCAGAGTGAGCAGCGATCGCAAATGCGAATGTGAACTGGGCACGAGATGAGTGGCGAGACGATGTTCAGAGAATCCTGGTGATCTCAAACATCACTCATTCGCTCAGCCCTAGCAGAAGGTGGGTTTTGATGTTGTGTGATCTCCACCAACACTACTGATGATTCAGATTTGTACCCTAGGGTCTACCAACTCCCCCCCTCATCTTTTCTCTTCATGCACGAAGAGAGCTCCAGATGTCACATTTCTGCTTGTCACATAGCCAGAGTTACCAGCTATTTTACCTTTTCAAAAAAGCAGATGAACCTTTCCCCAGCATGAGAATGAGCTTTCGGGGAGGGGGCCAGAAATCCAACCTAATGAACTTCTTCTTGCCATACAGCTCATATAGGCGCAGGAGCCCAATCAAGTAGGAAACTAGCCTATATGCAGGAAAAGCTTCTCAAGCAAAGTTTCCTCTTATCACAACATTGTTACCAGCCCAGGAGCCCTGTTAGGAAAAAAGCTGGCAACTAGAACTAGAGTTACCAACAGATTTTAAGAAGGGGAGAATCAATAGCTCCGTGGTCGAGCCCCTGCTTTGCATGCAGAAGGACCCAGGTTCAATCCCCAGCATCTCCAGGTAGGCCTGGGAGCAGCCCTGTCTGAAACAGTGGATAGCTGCTGCCAGTCAATACTGAGCTAGACAGGACCAGTTCTGACTTGATATGAAGCAGCTGATTTATTTATTTACAACATTTAAATAAAAACAAAAACAAAAGAAGAATGCTTTTCCCCCTCCAGAATTTATTCATATATTTTAGATTTATATACTGCTCTGCAACTAAACAGATTCTGAGCAGTGAACAGGCCTGTGGCTCACACTGGCTCAGCTTGTCTGAGCGAGGAAAGCTAAGCAGGGTCAGGCCTGGTTATTACTTGGATGGGAGACCCCTCCTCTAGTTTCCTGCATTGAGCAGGGGGTTGGACTCGATGGCCTTGTAGGCCCCTTCCAATTCTATGATCTATGAAATCTATGAACAATAAAAAGATTTTTAAAAAGATAAAAAGAATAAAACAGTATATTAAAGCATATAGCTTCTATGGCATAAGCATAGAGATGGCAAAAGAAAGAGGGAGGGAGACAGAAGCAGGCACAGGAAACATCAGGGTCTGCTCCTGTTGGATCCCCCCTACCCTCACTTAGCTAACGGCCATCAGCTGCCCTGTAGGGAAGAAGAAAAGAGTGAGCAGGGGCAGGCAGGGGTAACATCAGGGCCTGCTCCAGCTGGACTGCCCTCCCATGGGAGATGAGAAGGGAAGCAGGGCCATTCCACCAGCCCTGCTAACAGTCTACTTCATTTTTCCTCTTCCCATTTTTCCTTGAGTGTTGTGTCCTTTTAAATTGTAAGCACCAGGGACTGACTTCCCCCCCTGATTGATTATAAGCCATTCCAGGAGGCCTTTTTGGCTGAGGAGCGGGATAAAAAAATACTTTACATAAATAAACAAAGGCTTCACCAGCAGATTTTTGTCCTGCCATGCAACTGCTAAAGACACAAACAGCTGTATATCATGAGAAAATGATCCCGGTGAAGGTACTCTTGTCATTGTATCTCCATGCTGGGCAGGAGGTTAGATGGAGTTGGGAAATTTATGGTGCAGCAGCATCTGGGCCAGAGGTGAGGAATGTGTGGTACTCTCCAGTTGGTGTTGGACTCCAATTCCCATCAGCCCCAGGCATAATGGCCAATGGTCAGGGATAATGGGTGCTGTAGTTCAACAACATCTGTAGGCCCACAGACTCCCCACCCCTGTAGTCATTTTGCACCGTACAGCAGGGGACCGTTTGAGGAGCCCCCTGGAAGTTTCCATTCAGATCATGGATCAAACTTTCTTCTTCCAGCAGCCAGATTGCATCAGTTCCCACAGCCTCCAAAAAACGGTGTGAACATCTGCTTCTCAATTGGCTAATAAAGGTAGAGGAGCCCAATCAGGGGGGAAAAGTTGGCAGTCTTCTATGCTCCTGGCTTAGAAGACAAAAAAAGGAAATAGCATGGCCAGACTCACACACAATGCCAGACTTACTCTCAGTTGCACTGTAACAATGTGGTTTATCGCTCCTGGGCATGGTGGAGAAAAAGGGCTGCTAACCTTGTGAAATGTGTGTTGCTTTCAAATTAAGACAGCTACCCAGGGAGGTGGGTTTTTATTTTATTTTTCTCCTTTATGGGACCTTTTAGTCCTCTCTCCCCCTTACAATTAACCAATTAAATGCAGCTGTGCAAATGGGGAGCGGCAGCATTTGGAATAGAAAAGCTGCTGGGTTGGGAGGAAAGGAAAGGAATAACATGGCAGAGGGGGGGGGGGGGAGAGCGAATTGCTCAGATAAAGAAGCCAGCAACCACAAGAACTACTTGCTAGGAATAGACCATAAAGAAATGGAGGCTGAAGATGAGAAGGGTGGGTTTTTTTTGTGGGGGTTTTGGCAACTAGAAATTAGGTCCAAATCTGATTCTGGAATAGTCTTCCTCAAACAGTTGTAGGAGTGAAAGCTTTCCTTGGTTTCAAGAAACTGTTGAATAAATGTTGGCTCCAATAATAATGTCATTCTTTCCTAGGACAGTGTAACAGTAACAGAAGAATGAGCAGAGGAATGATTGACAGCTGAGGCCAGAGTGGAATGGTGGGTGGAGTTAGTGTCGGTTGGAGAAAGTTAGGTAGAAGGAGGACAGGGGCAGTTAGAAAGAGAAGGCAGGGAGAGCGAGTCGAGTGAGGATGGAGAGAGTGAGTGGGAGCAATCAGGGGCCAGAGTTAGTTAGTTCCTTCCCCTTAGAAGGAAGCCTCCTTTAGCTAAGTTAGTGAGTGAGTAGCATCAGTGACCGGGTGTGGTCTAGCTGGATTTGTAGATTAGCATATCGCACTCCGTGTGCTAAGGACCTAAAGAGGAGAGGTCTGCTCCTCTCTATACATAAGTGATTGTCAGCTGGTGTTCTGGGGAGCCCTAAGAAAAGGCTAGACATGGTGACCTCTAGGGAGTCAGGGACTTATAGGGGACCCCTAGATACATCACAAACAGCAATGGTGAACACCACTATCAAGGGATAGCTTGACTTGAACCTTCCTCTGAGGAGTGGGAAGTTCTAGGGGGTGGTGTCTAGTGGGTGGTGTAGTGGGTGGTGTTTCTTCATAATGAGTGAGAACTTTGGAGCCTTAAGAGTATCTTTGTAATATCTATTTATTTACAATCATGCAAGCTAAGAGCAGAAGAAGCAAATGGATTCCTAAAGCAGGATGCAGAAGTGTTGATCCTGCACTGGATTTCCAAAGAGCGACAGTATTATGGATCTCTGCACCCAGCCCTATAACACAACTGCTTCTCTTCAGCGAAACCACTAGTTTTTTTTGTCAATCTTATTCCCTCTCCAGATTCGAAGTGAACCACTGCCCTTCCAAATAGTTGAAGGTTGTGACATCCATAGGATGGAGAGAGTTTTCTGTTTTGTTTTTGTTTTTAAACCATTAAGGGCCCTTAAATCCTTTTGTCTACCATCAGGTGCTAGCAAAATTGTAGGTATGCAACTCTGTTAGTCTATGGGGAGGTGGGGAGAGTTCCAAAAGCCACAGTTGTGTAATAACTTTTATTACAACCAACCAATATGCCACAAAGTTACATACAAGCTTTCGAGTTCTCTAGAACTCTTCTTAAGGCTGGATATTAAATAAAATATAGGAGCAGGGAAAAAGTAGGGCATGATGTTAATGCTGAGGGTTTCCGCCAGAAAAGAAGAAATGCATCACCCAAACAGCAGACAGAAGCTGTTTTACATAAAATATGCATATGTTAATTTATATGTATAGGTGCAGATTTGGACATAATTACTGTATCTTAAATACCAGTAAGACTGTGATCAGTTGACATGTGTCTGCTCAGCCAGCTGTCCAAGTGTTCGCTGTTGATGGGCTAATTCAAGGCCCTTGCTTCTGCTCTCCCTGTCCCTTCTTCTTACTTTTTTAAAAAATATTTAAACTGGACTTGGACTGGACAGCTCTTCAAACAGAGGACTGTCCTCTGACAGCTGTTCAAATACAGGACCATCGTCTGTACAGTAGGACAAATGTCCAGCCTGTTAAAGTTGCAGGTCTGGAGTCTGAAGATGGAGATCCAAAAGAAGGTATTAATCTGCTGTAGCTGTTTGATGCCAGGCTATGCAAAACCACAGTTAAAGGCCTGTTCACAATAATCAAGAAGGCAGCTTTTGTGTTTGTGTTTGAACAGCCTTTCAAATAGAGGGAGGATGCCTTTAAATAAAGGGCACCTTCAAATACGGGACTGTCCTTGGCTACATAGGACACACAGCAACTCCAAATACACGTGGTCAGCCTTCTCCAACCCAGTGCCCTCCAGATGTTTTGGACTACAATTCCCGGCATTTCTGACCATTGACCATGCTGGCTGGGGCTGATGGGAGTTGGAGTACAAAGCATCTGGAAGGGCCCAGGTTAGGGAAGGTTACATGGGATAATCCAAACAGAGTGAAATCACTGGGTGGGTGGTGGTGGGGTTGTTGCTTTTCACTTCAGTGACTTTTGAGGTCCACCCTAAACACCATTCCTATACACCTGTAATAAAAAGGATCTCACTGATTGGAGTCTCCTGTGTCAGAGTGCTAGAATGTGTGATTGCTAGGACTGGGGGCCCAACAACACCCCACAGGTGGTGACTCTCTGATTAGTAACTTTGGCATCTGGCAGAGTCTTGATCTGACAAGGTAGCCAGGCTTACACATAGGAAATCTTAGTGCATGGTATTTCTGCGGCACAGATAGGCACCTACAACAGAGACCATCTAAAGAGGGGAATTAGTTGAAAATGGGGAGTCATTAAGAGATGTTTCCTAATTGGCCATCCTTTGCATAGCAGTGGACCTAAAATATGGTGCCAGCAATCCTTTGAAACCTGCAAGGAGGGAACATTTGTTTGTGAAAGTTCTACGTTCAGCCCTCCCTATTCTAATGAGGGTAAAAACATAGCTTAATAGACAAAGAAAGCTGCACCAGCTGCTTCCGTCGCACAAACCTGGCACAAGTGCAGCTGAGTTTATTAGACATTTTATAGTCCTGGGAACCAAAGCTAATGGCTCCTTTTCCCATATGTTGCCTCAACAAGAGCTGGGACTGAGTCAAGCCACTGAGTGATATATGATGCAGCCATGAATAAGGCTTAGACCCAATTACTAAAATGAATCATCAGTCCCTCGCTGTTAAAGAGAAATGAGGAAAATGCTTTAGGGGTTTATTTTTTTGTTATTTTTTGTTTTTAATTTTTATATCTAATGGAAGACAACCAATTCCCCATGATTTACCTTTAGTACCATAAGTGGAACTAAACTTTTCCATGGAAAGTCTCGTTCAAATTCTGAGGATCTCAGAGTTGTCAGTTTTTTAAAAGTGAGTTTCTGGCCCTTAACACTGTGGAACAAAATACGATAATATGATTGGAGGGGATTATAAAGGCCAGGGGCATGTAATATATAGCAAGCTGCAACCAGACCACCAAGGCTTTTGCAGTCCGTCCAACCTACAGAGCAACATCTCCATAGGCTACTTGTGTGTGTGGCCAGAAGAGAGGGAGAAACAGCTGAGCAAGACTTTAGTGGATGCAACACATAAATCATATTTTGCCTGAAAAATGTGAGTCATTCAGCAATGTTGAACAGGGCAAGGTCTGGTTCCACAGGACCTTGGAGAGATCCACTCCCCGGAAAGGCCTGACTTAGTTTCAACAACAGTCAGGAATCTAACTCAACTTCTAAGCCATAAAGTGTTCCTGCCAAATGTACAAGCTAGGCATTTTTCAGCTGGGAGCTAGCAGGAATTAATTTTAATTTTATTTTATTTATTTAAAATTATCCTTAGGCCACCTTTAAGGGTAAAAGCCTCTAAAGCACCATACACAATAAAAAAACATATAAAAGTATACAAATAGGCAATAAATATATAATAAAATACTATAAACCACTATAAAAATGATTATAAAAAAACAAACAAACCCTGCAGCCCAGATTATGGGAAGGCCAGTGAAAACAGGTGGGTCTTCAGAGACTTCCTGAACACCTGCAAAGAATGGGCCTAACAAACCCCTGATGGAAGCTGATTCCCGAGGTGTGGAGCCATCACTGAAAAGGTAGGGATGTATAAGAAATTCATTTCAATTCATTTTTTTATCAGGATTTACCCAGTTGGCAAGTTCAGGACTGCACACAGAATTGGACGTAATCTGCGGTTGAAGTTCGTACATTTCTGAGCTTGCAATGTGATTCATGGATCCCCCAAAAACTGCACTCAACAGCATGCATACACTTGAAAAATGTG
This sequence comes from Shinisaurus crocodilurus, assembly GCA_021292165.1. NCBI lineage: Eukaryota > Metazoa > Chordata > Lepidosauria > Squamata > Shinisauridae > Shinisaurus > Shinisaurus crocodilurus. The sequence goes on from CM037876.1 coordinate 33,318,389, forward strand.
CCTGAAAAAATGCATACTTTTGAAAATCAATGGGAGAAGAATGCAATGCATTTCAAAGATGTGCAGAATTGATGCATACCTTTGGAAACCCGGGCCCAATTCAAAGTGCTGGTACTAACATTCAAAACCCTAAACAGCTTGGGGGCAGGGTATCTGAAGGATCGTCTCCTCCCATATGTACCTGCCCAGACATTAAGATCTTCATCAGCGGTCCTTCTCCAAGAGCCCCTGCCAAAGGAAGTGAGGCAGGTGGCTACCAGGAGGAGGGCCTTTTCTGCTGTGGCACCCCGGTTGTGGAATGAGCTCCCAAAGAGGCTCACCTGGAACCCACATTGTACTCTTTCTGGTGCCTTTTTATTTTCCCAGGCATTTTATCATTTTATCATTTTTATCTTGTAGTTTTTAATGCTGTTACTGTAATTTGAACTGCTGCTAGCTTCGCTGTTTGTTTTAATCTGTGGTTTTACATTTTTATAGTTATATTATATTGTATTTTATGGTTTTAACTGTTGTAAACTGCCCAGAGAGCTTCGGCTATTGGGCGGTATAAAAATGTATTAAATAAACAAATAAATAAATAAATAAAATATGCTTGAAAATACGCATGATTTTTCATGCAAAAGAGAGAAAAAAACAAAGCTCACAACCTGATCCAGTCAGACTTGAAACGGAATGAGCTTCAAGATGGAATTTGGAGAACTTCAGCAAGCTCGAGTTTTTCTGATTCGCACATCCAAAGGCCCTCTCCCTTGTACTGACCAGCCTAACCACCCTTGGCGGTGGGCAAGTGAGAAAGGCAGAGAGGCCTGTTTTGAACCGTTAGGCTTCCAGGTACAGCCTTTGGGTGGCCACTTACACTACCAAAAAAGGAAATGCATCCCCCCAAAAGAGGACAGATTTGCATATACAGTAATACCTCGGATTACGAGTAACTCGGTATACGAGCTTCTCGTAAAACGAGCAAAATTTTATCATTTGTTTCGATTTGGAGGACAAGCGTGTCTCGGAACATGAGCCACACGCTGTGCCCCCGACTAGCACTTAAAGTGCCAGCTCCCCGGCTTTGCCTAGCTGTGAGGGAGCCCCATGGAGGCAAGGCGCAGCCGCTCACTCTGCGGGCGCCTCACGCTGCTGCGCCGGCTCCCTGCCTGGGAGCCCCGTGGAAGTGAGGCCGCTTGCTGTGCGAGTGCCTTGCGCCCCTGCAGCGGCGCCTTGCACCGCTGCGCTGGCTCCCTGCCCGGGAACCAGCAAAGCACCCCATGGAGGTGAGGCGAGGGAGCCGTGTCGCTCGCTCTGCGTGCGCCTCGCGCTGCAGCTTTGCCTGCTCCTTGCCTGGGAGCCGGCAAAGCAGCAGCGCGAGGCACATGCAGAGCGAGAGGCTGCGCCACGCCTCCATTCGGCTCCCTGTCAGGGAGCCGAATGGAGGCGAGCGAGTGGCCGTTTGTTCTGCCTGCGCCTCGCGCTGCCGCTTTACTCGCCAGGGAGCTGCGTGGAGGCGTTCCCGCTGCTCCCTGCCTCTTCCAGCGGGGACTCGCCTCTCCGCGAGCCGCCCGCGCTGCTATCGCCGGTCCCGTCGTGTTCCTTGCTGCTCCAGAAGTGATGCAACGGGAACTGCAGGGTCACTTCCGGGGCAGCAAGGGACGCGACGGGACCGGCGATAGCAGCGCGGGCGGCTCGCGGAGAGGCGAGCCCCCGCTGGAAGAGGCAGGGAGCAGTGGGAACGCCTCCACGCAGTTCCCTGGCAAAGCTCCACGCAGCTCCCTGGTGAGCAAAGCGGCAGCGCGAGGGTCCCGTCGTGTCACTTCCGGGGCAGCAAGGGACGCGATGGGACAACTTCAAGGCCTCTGCTGCTCTCCCTTCTTATGGCTCTTTATATTTAAACGGGACTTGGACTGGACAGCACTGCAAATCGAGGACACCTTCAAAGAGAGGCCTGTCCTCTGTAAAGTAGGATACATGGCCAGCCTAGCACCCGCTGTCTTCTTGGCTGAGCTTACGGAACAGTAAGGGGCCTTGGGCTTTTGGTGAGGAGCGTGAGCTGCTGATTCTACTTCTCCACTCCAGCCCCAGGGGGCAAAATGAGGCATCAATCAAGTCCTGGTCTTCTGAATGGCCCATAAATTATTGTCCCAAAGGTCAGACCTCAAAGAATGCAGGAATGATGCATGAGGTAAATTTCTGCTGCTCCACAGCTGCACTGGCCCCCTTCATGCTTAGGGTCAGATGTCTGAAGACTAGAAGACAATATGTAGAAGCAGTGGATTAACCAGAGATAATGGCACTGCTTAAACCTGGCAACATGATGTGATCTGATACAACTGTCTCCTCCCTTAGTGGCACTCTAATATCAAGCATTTTTCTTCAAGGTCACAAAGGAATGATCATAAATGTGACCTGTATTATGAAGTTTATATTCCTTGAGCTGGATTTTTGATGCTATTTCTCAAGCAAGGTTTTGTTTTTCTTTTCTTTAGCTTTTGTCTTCCTCTTTTCTCTCAGTTTATTAAGAGAAGTTTGGTACACTAGCAGGATGATTATTAGCACATGACAGGCTGATCAGATGCAAACACATCCCTCCCTGTTGAGCTTTAATGCTTGCTCATGATGAATAGGCTCAGCCTGTGATATTTGGCACGTAAGTTTCAAATAGCTATCATATGATAGAGGGCATAGCCCTGCTTTAGCCCTATGGAACAATTAAGGGCACAATCCTATGGCTGTTAGACAGGCTAGATGGCCATAGGAAAATTTGGAGTCCGAGCTCGGAAACTTGCTCCGAGGTGAGAGCGCGGACTCCGAATTCATAATGCCCTCCCTCCGACTGCAGCTCTGGGGTTGGAAGTCTGACCTCGGAGCTGGTGTGTGGTGGGCATTCCGGGGTGGGGTGGGGAGGAGACAGGGGATGATGCATCCTGGCAGTGCCTCAGCTTGTCCTCCTTGCAAGCAGGGGCAGAAGACTTAGATGGCCAAAACCAACCTTTGTCTCTGCACTCCTCCCACCCTCGATAGGATGCCCCATTGGATCGTGCTGCCTATGAATTTAAAAAAATAAAAATTATTCATTCAATTAATATTGCTGAAGTTGATGAAAAACTTTATTCTCATGCCGTTGAATCGAATTTGAACGTGTATTAATAGAAGATACGCTTGCATGCATGAACTGCATAAACCCAATTAATTGCAGTGTTTACATTTCAGGAAGGGCCATAACAACTGCATGGTTACACACACGGCAACACACACCGCACTATGTAAGTCATGAATTAAACCCACCCAGGCTGAAATTAAATGCTGCCTTTTTCTAAACAGGATTTATCAATGGAGATGGGTCCCACGTTTGCATGTTTAAGCTTGTGTTGACAGGGTGGCGGAGAAAGCCAAAGAGATATTATTCCTTAAAAGAACATTTCTGCCTGCTATACGCTGAGCTCGGTGACCTTTGGAGACTGTGCGAGATTCATTTATTTGGTTTCACATTTAATTAACAGCTTTTGTTTTGTGTTTTAATTTCCTGTAATTGAAGCACATTGCTGCCATGGCAATCAGCTCTATAGAAATGAGATAGAAATAAATAAATAAAAGTTCACAACTGTTTTGACCGAACCCACGCTAATTAATGTGTTAGACAAACGTGGAAAAGGTTTTCTCTCCCTCTCCCCGGCCTTCTGGGATTTGTGTCTATCCAAATTTCTTTGCTGTCTCTCAGATATTGGCAAAATTCTGTTCGAAGACATCAAAAAGGAAGCAGATGGCGCTAGAAATACGATATATATATATATATATATATATTCATGCACAGGCAAAGATTAGTAACAGATCATCCAGTTAGCAACTATTATGAGCCAATGAGCCCCTGACCATTTAATATGAGATTAGTAGCACCAGGGGTACTGCAAAATGACCTGATTTGCCAGCTCCTGTCCACTTTAGAATGTCCACTGTCCACTTTTGCAAACCCACTTTTTGTGGGTTTGCAAACAGAATAGGGATGGATGAATCTACCAATTTCAGTTTCTCTCATGTTTTTTTCTTTTCCAATTATAAATGCAGCTTGTCCCAAAATTTGAGATTTATCACATGAAAATTCATATGCAGTTTTGTGTGCATTTCTCCCAATACACATATTTTTGTATGCAATTTTGCCTAATAAACCCTTCCCCTTTTTGCAATTTTTCCTAATATAACATATTTTTGCTTTGTAAACCGCCCAGAGAACTTTGGCTATTGGGTGGTATAGAAATTCAATAAATGAAATGAATTTTCACTCATATATCCTAAAGGACACCTGTAAGTCTATTGCAGACAAAAAACAACAACAACCAAGAGTGTTGTGGCACCTTAAAGATGAACAAATCTATTCTGTCTTTAAGGTGCCACAGGACTCATTGTTTTCACTAACATATGCATTTCTGTGTGAACTTTCCCCCAATATATGCATTATTGTACTCGTTTTTTTATTGGAGAACTTCATTGCAGAATTTGGAGAAGTGCAAATTCGAAAGTTTAGCTTCAGTCCATGTATTGGTTCAAAAGAGCGAAATTAGGTAAGTCCCCATTAAAATGCAAACTGAATAAATTTGTCCCGTATACCTAAAGCAGAAACATCTCTCATGGGTGACTTATGTGATTTGCTCAAGCCTTCATGAATGTATGTATTGGCTCTCTAGCAGCTGATTCTCAGAGTAGTCTTCTAGGGGGGGAATTGCTGGTTTGCCTTACTCATGAAAGTAGGCGGAAGGCAGAAACACTTTGTGATTTCTTGGAAAACACACATTATGCTCTTGGAACTAATTCTTGAGACTGAACCTGCAGGTTCTGGTTTCTCTCCATTTCTCATTTTTCCAATCTTAAATACAGTTTGTCTCGAACTTTGAGAATTTCTCCTTTCTTAAGTTTGGTTTGTCCTGAACTTTGAAAATGTTTATTTTAAAAGTTTGCAAGAAAATTCACAAGAATCGTTGTGCATGTTTCTCCGAATATATGCATCTTTGCCTAATATACACATTTTTTGCAAGCAATTTTTCCTAATATATACATTTTTGTATAATTGTTTTTTTAATTGGAGAACTTCATTGCAAAATTCAGAGAAGTGCAAATTTTGAAGGAGAATTGAGTTTTGATTCACATAGTGTTTCGAAGGTGCAAAATTAGGTAAGTTCACATTAAAATGTGAAGTCAATCAAATTTCTTCCCCATCCCTACCTTCAGGCCACAGTGTGTGTGGTCATTTGTGTATGAGTACGCTTGATATGGATTCTGGAAGTGGTTGCAGTGTTATGATGTATTCAAACCTCCCACTTTAAATACCTTACCAGGACCCTGGAGAAAGGGATATCTCTCTTTCTTCATGTTTGGCAGCCTACCCCAAAACAGTGCCTTCCAGATATTTTAGACTACAACTCCCATCACCCTTAACATTGGCCATGGGGGCTGGACCTGATGGGAATTGTAGGCCAAACCATCTGGAGGACACCATGGTGGGGAAGGGCACATAAGCTCAGCTCTCTCCAGGAACAGCTCTCCCAACTTTTATGGGAGCCTCAGGCCCAGGGAGCATACAGAATTATTCTTTGAGGCCATAGTCTAAAAAAAATATCCAGGAACTTTGCTTGCATATACTATAGCTGTGCAGCTCATGCTCTCTTACATATTGCAGACGCAAGCAATGGTTTAAATTCTCCATAACGGGTTGACAGGTGCTAAATTTGTGTATTCAAATAATAAACTTACCTGAAAGGATTTTAGGGTTCTAGTAAAATTATCTTTTTTTAAAAAATTCCTATTAACATTTTTATTTGGGTGTTGAACTGAGGACCAAACTACATGAGACATTCACCACGTGGTTTGTCCTTGTGTGCAATTTTTCTTTCAGGTATAGCTAGCATGGGGCCGCCAATCTAGATTGGAATCCTGGTGTGTGTGCATGGGGGGGATAGGGAAGCTTTAGCCCTTTGTCCCCTGCTGTGGTCCCAAACTGGATCAGGCTCCACATCCAGCAATTTGCATGGGCGGAGGGGGGGAGTTCCCATTGGAGTAAATGGGAGCTTACTTCCCATGCAACTTGCAGGTGTGTTATGTTGGCCCCTGTTCTGAGCCTGACTGGCTGCTAGCTGTGCAACCTGTTTCCGTGGTTTTTAAATGGCCTTTACTGGGTTTTATGTTTTAGTTGTTTTAATTGCCTTCCAAAAGAATATATATTTAGGCTGATTTGGTGAGATTTGGTGAGATATAAATAGATGTATGTAAGAGAGCCAGTGTGGCGTAGTGGTGAGAGTGTTGGACTGGGACTCAGGAGATCCAGGTTCTAGTCCCAGCTCGGCCATGAAACTCACTGGGTGACTTTGGGCCAGTCACTGACTCTCAGCCTGACCTACCTCTCACAGGGTTGTTTTGAGGATAAAATGGAGAGGAGGAGGAGGACTATGTAAGCCGCCTTGGCTTCCTTGCAGGAAAAAAGGTGGGGTATAAATATAATTAATAAAATAATAAATAAATAATAAATAAGTATGTATGTATGTGTGTATATAAGGTTTCAAGGCTCAATTCCTGGAATAACCTCTGGATATCCCTGGTACAGGCCTTGATTGTTGATTGAGCTTATATATCTCCTTTCTGTCAATGTTCTCAAAGCAGATTACACAACTTAAAATACTGAACAGTGGGGTAGTGGAGCCAGGGCTTGCAGGGATGCAGCACTGGCACATTTTTATGAGCAGGGAATCCAGTGGAGGCTGGTAACTTCTATTTTGGTGGGACTTCTAATCCATTGCAGCTTCTATTTGTAGCGTTATAGGAGCCATCCATCGTGCTCCATGGTGGTGAACCTATTTTGGGGAAGGAGTTCAGCAACATGGATAGCGCCTGTGGCTTACGCTGGCTCAGCTTGTCTGAGCATGGAAAGCTAAGCAGGGTCAGGCCTGGTTATTACTTGGATGGGAGACCCCCTCCTCCTCTAGTTTCCTGCATTGAGCAGGGGGTTGGACTCGATAGCCTTGTAGGCTCCTTCCAACTCTATGATCTATGAATCTATGAATCTTATGAAGCACCAAATAAAACCTGCAATGGATTAGGAGCCCCACCGAAATAGGAGTCACCAGCCTCTCCTGGCAGGGACGCTGATGTCATCTGCCAGCCCAACCTCCTCTGAGTTCCCTGTTCCCTCTGAGCTTAGCTGCAATTCTCACAATAGCTGGGAAGGGGGAATAACTTCCCCAACAACAACATATTGTTCCCCGTTGTAATACAAAGTATTTTGGGATGGCTTGCCTTGGTCTTGAAAGGGCAATTAAGAAGACCCATTAGCTTTACAAAAGACCTGCTCTTGGTGGAGATGAAAACAGCTAGAATTGGTTTGTTGATATGGTTCCACACTGCTGCCGACATTTTTGGACGCTGCTTGGGGCTGTGGCCATGAGAACTGTCATGATGAGCACCTGCACTTCAAAATTTACCACTACACCACTGATACTAAAACAAACAAACAAATGTACAAAAGACAAAAAATAAGGCTGTCTAATTCTCTGAGGTCACTGGTGATCTTTCCAGGAGCTGATGGTGTGCACTTCTTGGTTTGGGCTTCTCCTCTTCTGTCTCTTACTCAGGACACACAGATCTTTAAAGACCTCTTTTAAAATTAGCAAGCACTCTGCTTCAGCTCTGTTCTCTCAGACTGTTGGTGGTGCGTTTGGGAGCTGATGGCATAAGATCCCTCTATGTCCAGAGATTTGTCTTCAAAATCTGAAAGAGTGTCCATAATTTATCTTGAATTCTTTCATGTTGACTTGTGATAGGCTTTTCATATATCCTTCATACTACCGGATTGTAGTAACCTGTATCTGCTCCTCTTCTTTGGGCACATTCTGGCTTATTTTCTCCACTGAGCTGCTAGAATATAGCCTTGCAGAAGAGACTAATTTTCATTTTGGTATCATCTCTTAAAGCAGCTCTAGAATCAATTGTAGTTCAGCTTTGCTGGTCCTTCCTTATTTTGTCCATGAGTGAGCAAAAGGATTGCCTTCGTAAATTTCAGAAACTCTGTTTTCCTGGAAGTTCTTTCTCCTCATGCCAAGAAGAATTCATTTAACAAAACTCTGCATTCTAACTGTCACAGGGCAAGGGAAGAGGAAATTGTTTGACTAGACATCTTTTTCAAAACAATGGACAAAAAAAATATCATTGATTATTCTGAAGAACCTGTACTTCGAAGGTTCTCCATCTCCCACTTGTCTGACCTTCTACAAGATTTAAACAAACAACACACCTCCTTCCTCCAACTAGCCATTATTCATGAGTGCTGGCATCATATTTATGCATTTGACCCTGCTAGAGTATTGTATCCAGAAGAATACAAATTAGTTGCCCCCCCCCCTCTCTCTCTCTCTCACACACACACACAGATCTGGTTGGAAATCAAACCATTTATCCTGAGTGAACACAAAAATCAATCAAAGACAAATTGACATGCAAAAGGAACCTGAATTTCAGCGGTTTTGTGCTTTCAGTATTAGCCAAGAAATGAGCCCCTGTTTTGGATTTATTTATTTATAATATTTGTATACCATTTAATATAACAAAATCTCTTTGCAGTTTACATGTCAAAGTATTATAAATCATTATTACAATACTCAAGTAATAAACAATTACAAGTACAACAAAAATAAATAAATAACAGAAATAATTAAAACAAAATATCCCAGCTTCACATATAAGCTGATAGAACCTGAGCTAGCGGTGACTGACCAAGAGAGATCTTGGGGTTGTGGTGAACAGCTCGATGAAAATGTTGACTCAGTGTGCAGCTGTAAAAAAGGCAAATTCCATGTTAAGCTTAATTAAGAAAGGAATCTAAAATAAAACCACCAATATCATACTGTCTTTATATAAACCTATGGTGTGACCACACTTGGAATATAGTGTACAGATCTGGTCACCACACCTAAACAAAGGACATTGTAGAGTTGGAAAAAGTACAGAAAGAGGCAACTAAAATGATCAAGGGGCTGGAGCAATTCCCCTATGAGGAAAAGTTACAATGTCTGGGACTGTTTAGCTTAGAGAAGAGGCCAGTGAGGGGGAGTAACGATAGAGGTTTATAAAATTATGCATGGCGTGGAGAAAGTGGTAAGGAGACATTTTTCTACCTCTGCCATAATACTAGAACCCGGGGTCATTCCTTGAAGCTGAATGGTGGGAGATTTAGGACAGATAAAAGAAAGCACTTCTTCTCACAGTGCATAGTTAAACTATGGAATTCACTACCATAAGATGTACTGATGGCCACCAATTTGGATGGCTTTAAAAGGAGATCGGACAAATTCATGGAGGAGGCTATCAGTGGCTACTAGTCCTGGTGGCTATATGCTTCCTCCAGTATCAGAGGCAGTATGACAATGTACAGCAGTTGCTCGGGAACCTGGGCAGGAGGATGCTGTTGCACTCACGTCCTGTTTGTGGGTTTCTCATGGGCAGTTGGTTGGGCAATGTGTGAACAGAATGCTGGACTAGATGAACCCTTGGTCTGATCCAGCATGGCTCTTCTTATGTCCTTATGTTCTAAAGAAAACAACAACAATAGAAAAACGATGAAATGGAGCAGCATTGTGATATCAGTTTCAAGCCAGGGAAAACTTGCATAAACAGGTACATTATTTTCAGGAAGCATTTAAAATTCACCACATTTTCTGCCTCCAGAACTGCAGGGGGAAGTGAGTTCCAGAGGGTGGGTGCCACTACTGAGAAGGCCTGCTTTTGAGATGTCACATGGCGAGATTCCATGGGTCATAGCAGAATGACCAGAAGTATTGTAAATATCTTGAATTATATAGTGTCGCGCTATACGTGAAATTTACTGGTGATGAGAACAAGATTATTGGCAGTGCCAATGTGTTCATTTAGCTGATTTACTTATCTCTGATGGCAGCCATACTTCCTTCTAAGGAAGCCTTCCCCTCCAGATGTTTTGGACTTCAGCTCCCATCAGCCCAAGTCAGCATAGACAATTATCAGGAACACTGGGAATTTTAGTCCAAAACATCTGGAAGGCATGAGGATGGGGAAGGATGTTCTACAGTAGTCAGTAACCCAAGGTTAATAAAATACTAGTTTGTTCCCTGTTCTTCTTCCCCAGTATATCATGCTCAAAGGTAGGCATGGCCATACCATAGGGTAGGCATGCCATTTGGGATGTACAGGGGCTGATGTGGTCTTGAATGTAACTTTGTCTGGCCCCAGAAATCCTACCAAATGTAGAATTTTGCCCAAGCCCTATTTCAATGTTTTCCCCAACACACACACACACACCTTTGTGTGATTAGAATCAAATGAAGGCAAGAGAGGGAACAAGCCTGTTGGCCCATTCCATTGCTTCCTCATCACCCATCCCCATTGGAGGGGTAACATCTCCCGCAGGGATTATTCTCAACTCAAGTAGGGTTTGAAATTGTGTGGAAAAAAGCCTACTAAAGGAGAGAAGGCTCACCACTGCAGAAGTTTGTCCTCCAACATGTGGAGGGCAGTAGAAATGGACAATGAGGACATGGTCCCTCCCCAGCTTTACGTAGAGGTGTGCACTGACCCCCAGGTTTGACTCAGACCCTGATTTGATGCTGAGGGAAATGGTCCAATTTGACTCTGCCCAATTTGGAGTCCTTCTCCTTCAACTTGGTACCAAACCAGAGTTGAGGTTTGGAAATCCAAGGCTTCATGCTTCCCATCAACTGTCATGGAAAATTCAAAAATGGCTATAAAGTTTTTCTCTTGGTCAGAATTGGAGGATATTTGCAGGCATAGTAACCCCTTAGGAAGGGACTATGTCTGCCAATGTTCAGAAAAATTGGAGTTTTGTGCTACACACCTTTATATTTTGATTTTTTTTTTTTAAGAGAGAACTGCCAATAACCTTTTTTATTTCTTGGCAGAAAAATGTCATGGATAGATACCCTTGCTGTGATTTCATGAGTCCAAAACACTAATTCTGGAGTGGGTTCAGCTCTGTTGCTTTCGAAGGGACGCCTACTTCAACTTAGGAAGCAACAGAACTGACCCAAAGTGGTCTGGTTTTGCTCAGCCTTCATCTGAAACCAATGCAGATCCCTAACTACTAAAGAGTTAGCAATGCTTGAAATTGAACAAGGATATATTTATTTATAGTTAATGAATACCCTCTATTTTGCCCCAGAACCATTGCATATAACCAAAAATGTCTGTTCTCCTGATATATGTAGCAGTAGCTGTTCTGTTCCCTAACTTGGCTGTCATGGCATTCGTTCCTGCCTCTGTGTTCACTATCAACAGGCTTCATTTTGCCAGTGGGGAATTTCCATTTTGCTACAGCGTCAGAATCCAAGTATGTCTTTCCTCCTTGTCACAGTTCTTTCAGCAGCACAGGACCATAGAACAGCTGCCAAAACACACACACACACACCAAAAAACCAAACAAAACTTCACCCTGAAGAAGATACGAAGTGACAGCGGTAACCTATGGAAAAGGAAAAGTGGATGGGAGAAAAGGCACTCAGAGAAGACAATGGGCTGAGATCCGGCATGGTACCTCGCATCATTTAGTGTGCAAACAACATTGCCTGCAGCAAAGCCATTCTCAAAGGCAACCATTCAAAAGAGATTCAGAACACATTAGGCAGCTGAGGACAAAAATATGTTTTCTGATGCGACAAATGCTACAAATGCCACGTGAGCAGACACATACTGGACAACGCTGAAATATATGTGTGAGAAATGTTGGCATGCTAGGAGACCATATAGAGGAGCAAAATGGTAGGGAAAGGGGTTAAATTTTGCATGTAAAGGTTGCTGAGCTGAAAGTGAAATTACTCTTGCGATATCATACTTTGTAACTATGAATCCCAATATTATCTTACTGCCTGGGCAATGCCCATGTACTCAGTCTACTATTGGAATAGTACAGAGCACTGGATTCCAACACCAAAGTAAATGTGAATGAGGTTAGGACTGACTGTTGTCTAATGAACACATGGAACATAGGAAGCTGCCTTATGCTGAGTCGGACCATTGGCCCATCGAGCTCATTACTGTTGACTGGCAGCGGCTCTCCAGGGTTTCAGGCAGGATTCTTTCCTTGCCCTACCTGGAGAAGCCAGGGGTTGAACCTGGGACCACCTGCATGCCAAACATTTTTTAAATATATTTTTTTATTGTGAATTTCAAAAGGTTATAACAAAACCAAAACCTAACTACCCCCCCCCAAACAAACATACAAAAGTTTACATTGCATAAAGGTTATGTATATCTTACAATGAGTACATATGGAGTTTATACACTTATATATTACATATATATAAAGAAATATATACTACTGTCAATATAAATATTTATGCATAGGTTTCAGCAAAGGCAAGCCAAATATCCCTATATTTATCCATGTGTAGGTGGCGTCTAAATACCACCCGTTCAAAGGTTGAAAGAATCAATAGATCTTCAATCCATTGCATTATTGGGGGTGGCCATTTATCCTTCCAGTGCTGTAATATCAGCTGTTTAGCTGTCATAAGGGTGTGGAAAATCCATTTATATTGATCTTGGGGTAAATTCCAAGAAGCGGATAGTTAGTTAAGTAGAGCATGTGCATCCATAAATATTAACGAGTTTTCCAATACTAAATTTATCCGTATTATAACCTCCTCCCAGAAGGAGGCAGCTGTTGGGCATTCCCAAAACATAAGGGTAAAAGAAGTATTAGCTGTACCATGCCTCCAACAGTTAGCTGACTTAACTAAGCCTATATTGAAAAGGTGTGGCATCCAATATACACAGAAAAGAAGCTTTTGCTGGATAAGATTTAACCTAAGATCCATTGACACTTCTGAAATGAAATCTGAATGCAAAACATGTGCTCTACCACTAGGCTATGGCCCCTCTGTATCACGGTATGAATGGTTGCCACATTGATGTGTAATGCACCTGCTTTTGTGGAACTGTGATTGTAATAATGAGATATATAATGAGATGAAATGATAAATCTATGCAAGATGTGTGTTGGTTGATGTCAGTGAGATCAACCTTGGGATGTTCTTCATCACATTGTACAATGTGGAAGTCAAACTGGCTACTGTGTTGTCCCATTTGCTAACAAAAGCTGTGTGCAAATGGCCTCTTGAAATTTTCCACCTTATTTGTGTGGGAAGGGAAATTGAGGTGACCAATTTTTTCTAGGGGGAGGAGAAATTCTCCAACAATTTCTTGGGTGTGTGTGTGTTCACAATTAGCAGCTTCTTTCTTTCCCCCAAGGGTTGTGTTGTTGTTGTTGTTGTTGTTGTTGTTTTAGTGCTTCTGCAAGTGACAACAACAGCACCTGTGTTGGCAGTCTGGCCACCATTCTGCATCATCCAGAATGTCCCAGGCCTAGTATCATTCTGGGGCACTGTGTGTGTGGGGGGGATGGGGGGCCTGCCATAAAATCATGGTGAAGAGTATTCACGGTTGCGATATCAGTTTGTTTTGTGTAAACAGGAAAATTGCACAAAATGAATGTGATCAAGCGAGAAAGTTGTGCAAAAAAAATTCTCAACTTTGCACAAGTTTCCAAAGTTGTGCAAATTTCCCCCATAGACTAAACATTTGTGGTTGCGAACATGGCATGTCCACATGTTTTGCAAGCAGAAACAAAATTCTCCTACACCCCGTAAGGCACAATCCTATGGTCTCCCAACATTGTCTGGGGGGGGCAAAGGATTACTCGGAGCCCCAGCTCCGAGGTCCTATGAGCTTAGAGCTGGGACTCTGAACGCTGAGCCCCCACCCTGCCCCCCTCACAGCTGACATGGAAAGAACTGCGCCAGCTGCCTCCCTGAGGTTGCAAATTGGCCTCGGAGAAGAAGGAGGGAAGGAGGCTGGTGCTGACAGCTTATGCCATATGCAAACAGTGCCCCAGCCTCCTTCCCCTCCGAAGAGCTTAATCTAAACAGTCAAAAATGTGCATTGGATGCATATAAGCCTCCATGTTTGGAGGCTTGCAGGCATCGGGAGTGGAGGGCACTGGATTGCACCCCCCCATAAGCTATCAAGGGAACTAATTGAGGTCCCATCACTGGATGTCAAGGAACAATCTTGTGCAGGTTGGGTTGGACATTGGAGCCAAAAGCCAGGGCCCCACAGCCCAGGGAGACCCCAAAGTGAGTGGCAGGTGATGAGGGCAGCAGACGCAAACGCCATGTCATCTTGATGGTGCTATGATTTAAGTTGATTTAAAATGGGCAGTATCCAACAGTGACCAGCTGTGTGTGTTCAGTCCCGCCAAGTCTGTTCTGCAAGCAGCCCCCACCGCTTTTGCGAAATGGCGATTTAGCGCTTCTGGGGGCAAGCCTCCAAATGAATGGAAATGCTCATTTGTTGATGGAGGCAGGTCAGTGCGGCTCCCTTATGGTAGCTCTGCCAAGCGGCCAACCTGCCCCCTTCCAGAAACGAGCATTTCCACTCATTTCAGCTTGTCCCCGGAAGTGCTTAATCGCCATTTTGCAAGTGGTGGGGGCTGCTTGCAGAACAGAATTGGCGGGGCTGGCCACTCATGGGGGGAAAATGGCAGTGGACCCCGCACATAGACGGACAGAATTGGATACTGCCCAATGCAAAACTTCACAATCACAGTGTTAAACAATAATCAGGGTTGGCAAACAGTTTTGTCATTCTTCTAACATGTCGGGAATGTAGATGCAGTTGGAAAACATAGAAAGGTGGTTAGGGTGGGGAGAAGAGAAATGTTAGTTGTGTACTTCACCGCTGAAGTCATATGCATGGCCTTCTAAAGGGGTGCTCCATAAGTTCATTAAATTCAGGGTCTAAAATTATCTAGCTGCACTACTGAATCCATTAGGTGTGGTATGAAATAATCCCAGCCACCTAGGCTGACTGGCTGTTATGTGATGGATTAGATGACCCAGTAGAGAGCTCTCTTGACCCAAATGAAGTTGTGATTATTGCAGCATTAAAGCTGCCCGAGGGGAATAATCAGTGCAAAAAGGAGGGCATGAAGCTTCTGCACAAAGCTGTGAAGCATTTTACGGGCACGTTCACCTCCATAGAGAGCAACAGACATGATGATTTTCTGTTGGGGAGGTGTGCATGCATCCAGGCTTCTCAGCCTGAGCTTATCCCACCCTTAACTGTATGGCAGCTGGTTTACTGCTATAATTATGAGAACAAATTGAGTTGTGTGCGGTTTTTATCCCACTTTTCTGTTCCAACAGAATGCACACCATGGCTTACAAAATTTAAAGAATACACAATAATCTATGTAAGCATCATTGAGCTTCCATGCACTTGTATATACTTGTATAAAGTAACGTGTTTTGAAGAATTACTCTGCAGGTGAAACCCACCCAGTAAGACAGCTGACTTTTCCTGGGGAAGGGGGGGGGGATCAAGACTGAGAGATGGTGACTTGCCCAAGGTCACCTAGGATGCAAACCTATGGCCGCTAGACAAAGTCTAGATGGCCAGAGGAGAGGTGGGAGTCCTGGCTCCAACTTCGGAAACACGCTGTGAAGTTGGAGCTGGAACTCCACCCTCGGAGTGCCCTCCCTCCATCCTCACAGTTGACATGGAAAGAACCGCACTGGCTGTGGCTCCGAGGTTGGGAGACCAACCTCAGATCCAGAGGTTTATGGGCATTCTGGGGAGCAGGGAGGGAACGAGACAGGCTCTGCCACTACACGTGGTATCCTGACAGTACTTTAGCCTCTCCTCCTCATGCTCCAGGGCAAGAGACTTAGATGGCGGAAATCAGCCATCTAAGTCTTTTGCAGGGTGGAAGGAATGCAGTGGTGACCTTCTCCTCTGCCCTCTTTCTGCCCTCCATAGGATACCCATAATCCTCTGAGTTCGGAGGACTACAGGCAGCCACTTTGGATTGCGCGGCCTGTGAGTCCATGGCAGAGGTAGGATTTGAATGCTACTGATTAGGCCACATTTCCACTAGAGCTATACATGTAGCTTCAGAGCACTTTCAGGCATTGTGAGGCAACAGGAACCTAAGTTAGTCCTGACGTGTTCTCATGTAACTGGTGCAACTTTTAAAAAGACAGGGGAGAGATATGCAAGCTCATTCCGCATCGAGAACTTGTACATTGTCTTCACCCTGTCCCAAATCCATTTTTTAATCCATTACACCAGCTACTTGAAAACTGGAATTGTAAATCAACCTGGTCCCCCCCACAACCAGGTTATATCCCAAGCCATTCTTTGTTTCATCAACTAAGGCAGTGTTCTCCAACCTTGGGTCCCCAGATGTTTTTGGCCTACAACTCCCAGCATGCCCCAGCCAGCTATGCTATGCTATGCTGACTGGGGCATGCTGGGAGTTGTAGGCCAAAAACATCTGGGGACTCAAGGTTGGAGAACACTGGACTAAGGGGTCTCCAAGTCAGCTACTTTCCAGACTTCTAATTGGACACAGTAGTAGTCACCTGGGAACATGGGAAGACTGGCAGCTTCCATATTGCAAGGAGGGGCTGTAACTCCATAAGAGCACATGCCCTGCATGTAGAAAATCCCAGATTCTATCCATGGGATCTCCTGTTATAAAACGTCCTCAGGTTCTGGGATGAAGACAAACGGCAGTTCAGGAGCAGTGGAGGCTGGTGGCTGCAATGTCAATGGCGCAGTGTATCCACTCTGGGCTGTAGTCTGATCTTTTAAGGAGCTGACCATGGTGCTGAACCTAAAAAATTTTTTGGGTGGGGGGGGGGGGAATAGGGTTCAGCACCATGGATAGCTACCCACTGACCCACTGACATTAGAGCCACAGAGCTCCCCTGTTTAAGAGTATTGTCGAATGCCACTGAGCTAGGTGGACTATTGGTCTGACACAGTATCAGGCACATCATTTCCCCCCAGGTTAACCCCTTCCCTGCATGCTCGGTGTGTGATGTCAGCTGCATGAGCTGCCAGTGTGTGCTGATATCCGGCCATCAGATGCACAGGCTGTGCTGGGCTCCTGCAATTATTATCCTTTATTGGCCATGTGGGCAGATGGGCACCATTTGGACTGTACAGCTGGAAGCACAAAAACTGAATTCCCCATTTCTGAAATTACAGCCCCCTCTAGATGGGCCTTTAGTTCTTGAGCATCTCGGCCCAGCTGCCTGGATCGGTAACCTTCTTTCTTCTCACTGCCCCCCCTCTGATAATAAGCATTTGGTTCACCTTTCGGGGGGGGGGGGAGATGCAGCTTTTCCTTTTCCTTGGAGCAAGCCCACATTATTACTGCAGCCACAGCCCCATGATCAGCATTATAGCACTCTGAGTTGTAGATCATCGGTGTGCTGTCACGCCAGTGATGTATTACGGAAAAAGCCATCCATTAGAAAATGTGGTGCGCAAAGAGCTGCCGCCGCCATAATGATGTAGCGCAGTACAAGCCCAGTGCGCAAGATAGCTTGCATTTCTCTCCCCCTCCAACACAAATGATATAATCTTTGCAATCTGGGACTCATTATAATAAGAGGAGAAACTGGTCAAACACTTTTGCTTTAACCTCAAAGGCCTCCCAAAGCACTGAGATGTAATTGGCTTCAAGATTTAAAAAAGATCCCTCATTAATCTTATTGCAAGACTTTCAAGTGCAATGCCTGCTTAACTCTTTCCTGTTCTTCAGCACAATTTCACACAAACTTTCGCATGATCTTATTCACTAGTTTGGCTGCAGTCTGATGTAAACCTGCTTTCACATTATTATTTTTTTTGAGGCAAACAGGTGTAAAGCTAGGAAAGGTTGAAGGCAGGCTAAGTGACATAAAGCACTGGCAAATTAGCGCCTTTCCCTGCTTTATTCCGTACACTTTGGGATTTCAGGGAACCTTGAATGGTCTGGTGCTGAGACTGGTCTGGTGCTCTCTCATGTGCATCTGTCAGAGCAGAATGAAAAAATGAGCTGGGGGTGGGAGGGAGGGAGGGGGGAATCTGCTTGCTGAACAGCATTTCGCATCTAACTTTAGCTTATATGATTCTCTTCCACACCATCACATGCTATGAACTGACCAAGTGTAATAGGATTGTTTGTCTCCATAGCATTGCTGCTGGAAATTCCCATATTTCCCATTCCCTGAAATAGGATGTCCACCATGCATTTCACAGAAATATAATCCAATGAACCAGAGGCATCCAGTTCCTAAGATCAGCTCTTCACAAATCTCACAGGTGGCCAACAGACAGAGGAAGGGCCATAGCTTAGTGGTAGAATGCATGTTTTTTTATACAGCAGGTCCCAGGTTCAATCCCTAATGTTGCTGGCTAAAAAATGATGATCTCAGGCAGCAAGATCCACAGCTAAGGCCCTGGAGAGCCACTGCCAGTCATCTGACTCAGGATGAAGGAGGTAACCCCCATCAGGGCAGGCATCAAGTGTAGGTATGGTTGGGCACCTGCTGAGGGCCCAGAACCCAGCAGAGAACCTACTGACAAGAATCCCATAGATTTGTTCCTCCTCTTCACCATTGCAACCATTGTTCACCTGCCTCTCACTCTGACCCAGACAACAGTGGTGGTGAGAAGGAAGAGCAGAAGATGCCACTGCTCGCTTGCTCACTGGCTCTCTGCCACTCAAGCAAGCAAGTAGTAGCAATGCAGAGAAAGAGGATGAGGATCAATAGCAGCTTGTGACAATGGCAGTGAGAAGGTAAACTCCCTGAGAGAGGGGGCCCATTGAGGGTGTCTTGCCCAAGGGACCTCAAAAACCAGGAGCCAGCACTGACCTCAAGAAAATTAACCCCAAGCCATCCATGGATGCAAATATCACATCAGAACTTCCCTACGTTCTTCTTGTTGTTCTTCTCCTACCGAAGGTTGGACATCATCATGGATAAACAGTTGATTTTTCTGTTCAGCTATGATGAGTATACTTGGAAAATATAATGTGGTGGTTTTCCATTGCCTTCCACGTTGCAGTGCTACGACCAGTTACAATGGCTACCATCTCACCCGCAGTTTTCCATACCGAAGCCCTATTAGCATCCCTTGCCTTGGCCTCCGACACTGTCTTCTGCTGCCCAAAGTCAGGAGGAATAGAGGCAATTTAATTCCTCAAGGCTTCACAAGCCTCCTGCTCCTCCACCCAAAGCCATTGGCTTTCCCAGGGGTTGGGTTATTTACTGCCGCCCAGTACCCGGCATAGCTGAGGTACGTGGTGGCTCTACTCACCAAGGTCAGCCCAAAGACCAACCCCTTCTGCATGCATGCCCTACATTGGAGGGTCCTAATTTAGGAGTTTGCCTACTATAGAATGGGCAGTATCCTATTGTGCCCATGCGCCAGTGGGGGTGACCACTTGTGCAACAGGGATTTTGTGGACAGAAAAATTAGCAGTAAAATGTGTTTCTGAAATGGGGCACACCGGTGGAGCTCACAGATAGGCAGCGAGCTCCACTGACCTATCCCAAACAAACAGCATTTCTGTTCATTTCAGCGGTTACTTTTAAAACCACAAAATCCTCATTGCATGAGTGATTGCTCCTGCTGGCACAAAAGAAACAGCGAGAGCACAGTAGCAGTATAGGGTACTGCCCAATTATTATTATTATTATTTCCAAAGGATATATTCCAATTGTTGTGAAATCATTAATTATGAATTTATTATGCTCAGCAAAAATGGTGTGGGCTTGCAAATGGAAAGATACCCAAGCTCTGTTAATAAGGAAGTGGTTATTGAAATGTCTAGAAATAGCAGCGACAGATAAGTTAATAGATCAAATGCATAGGAACAGTGGCAGTAATTGGAGAACTAGGCTTGCTGAGAAATGGACACGTTTTGTACACTTTTGGAATTCAGAACAGCACTCGATAGGAATGTATTTGTGTACACTTATTGCTTATATATTGATATGTTCTTTTTGTAACTACTGGCTTTCCTAATTGTAAGAGACAGCATTGAAATACATGTTTCAAGCATGAATATTTTCCTTCTGTTTATGATCTTCTTAAAATCCTACTCCATAAAGACTATAACGTAAAGCAGAAATTATGATGCTATAAGTCAGCCTTTCCCAACTTGGCACCCTCCAGTTGGGTTGGACTACAATTCCCATCATCCCAGCCAGCATGGCCAGTGGATGATGGCATCTGTAGTTCAACAGATCTGGAGGGCACCAGACTGGGGAAGGCTTTTATGTCTTGCCCTGTAAGATATGGATAGTTATTACATGATCATCTGCCAAAGAGGGTAAAATGAAATTATTTAATATTAAATGATTCCAGGAGTGGTCATAGCTGCTCATATACTGCTGCTCAGGCACTGAGATCTATGCACTTTGTTCCCTTGTTGATGTTTATAAGTACTTCTCTGCTGTGTGGTGATTGGCTCCAGAGTTAGATATGCTCCAGTACAGCTGGGAGACTGGAGAGGGAGGTTGGATCTCTATTGACACATGTTTTTACTTACACCATGCCTTTTTCAGGTATAACATTATGCTATTGTTGGGGGAAGGACCAGTCATTGACTAAGCTCTGCTCCTCCCTCACTATGCCCCAACTCTACTGAGTTTTGCCCTTTGCACTGCCATTGTCCAGTTGGTGTAATGTTACAGTTGCATAATGCCAGCACAGTGATAGAGTTGGAAGGAGCCTACAAGGCTATCGAGTCCAACCCCCTGCTCAATGCAGGAAACTAGAGGAGGAGTCTCCCATCCAAGTAATAACCAGGCCTGACCCTGCTTAGCTTTCCACGCTCAGACAAGCTGAGCCAGTGTAAGCCACAGGCCTGTGCTGAATAACAGTGCAATCCAATGTGGCTGCCCATAACCCTCCAAACTCAGAGGATTACAGGTATCCAATTAGGGATGTGTGAGGATTTCATTCTGGGGGCACAGGTCTGGTGACTTCGCCTAGCTCAACCCCCCGAACTCCATCCCACCTACCTGCTTCCCCGGCAAAACTCACATTCTCCCAAGCCAAGCTGGGGAAGCTACTTCCGGGTTCCCAGCAGGCGGCTTTTTGCATAGAAAATGCCGTAAGATATGCCAAAAATGGCCACAATTTGCGCAAGTTACACAAATTGATGGTTAGGCATCTTTCATTCCATCATCTGCTCATTGATGGAACTGGATTTTTTAAAAAGGGACATACAATAATTTCATTCCACTTGCGCAAGTGTGCATTAGTGCTAATGCACATTAGTGCAAGTGTGAATTTGTGCAAATCCCCCCTCCAGTAAAATAAATTTTAAAAAAAGGTCCACACATCAGTGGAATCTGCATGACTCAAAAAAGCTATTCTTCTGCTAAATCCGCAGGTCAGATTAATAAAAATCTGAACTCATTTGAATCCATTGTGGATTTCTTCAACATCCCTGCTCTTAGCCTAACCCTACCACACAGGAGGATAAAAGGAGGATGAAATGGAGAGGAGGAGGACCATGTAAGCTGCCTTGGGTTCCTTGGAGGAAAAAGAGTAGGATATAAATGTAATAATAAATAAATAAAATACCCCCTGCTCTCCCTTGTTAGGATTCTTTTTTCTTTCTTTTTTTAAAGCTGGACCTGGACCAGGCATCCGTTTAAAGAGAGGATGCCTGCAAATAGAGGACTCTCCTATGTAAAGTAGGACACATGGTCCCCAGATGTTGCTGGACTACAGCTCCCAGAATCCCTTGCCATTAGCCATGCTGGCTGGGTATGCTGGGAGCTGTAGGCCAGCAACATCTGGGGACCCAAGGTTGGAGAGCCCTGTGCTAGAGGATCATCTTCTCCTACATGAACCACCTGGTATGTTTGTCATGAAGGTCTACTCAGGCTGCTGAAGCCACCTAGGTATTAACATTTTACTTGGGAATCTCTGTAGGGGAACCATTGTGTGGGGAAACTGTGTAAGTTCACCTGGCACCAATATGGTCATCTTTTCAGTGCCAGGTGAAGATATATTCACTTTCCCAGGCATTTGGACATCAATTATAGCCAAATTGTTGTGGGTTGCATTTAGAAGAGGGGCCATAGCTCAGTGGCAGAGCACCTATTTTGCAAGCAGAAGGTTGAAGGTTTGATCCCTGCTGGCATCACCAGGTAGAACTGCAAAGTCTTGCCTAAAACCCTGGAGAGCCACTGCCAATCGGTGTCAACAGTGCTGAGCTCGATGGGCCGATGGTCTGACTCAGGATAAGGCAGCTTCTTAGCTTCCATGGGGTATTCATTTTCTGCTGTGAAGTGTGTGGGGTGGGGTGATATTTTTTGTATTGTGGATGAACACTTTCCGTATTTTATTGTTTTCAGATTATGTTTTTATTGTGTGTGTTTTTTATCTGTATTATGGCTTATATTGATTTTGTGATTATTACAGTTTATATTGATTTGGGGTTTTTTTCTGTTGTATTTATTATGGATTTCTGTATTTTTTTGTGTAACTCACTTGGCAGTGAGAAGCATCACATAGTTTTCTTATTACTATTACTATTACTATTACTGTTACTATTATTACTATTACTATTATTATTAATACGACAAAAGATATGAAACATTCCCTGTGACATGCCTAGCGATGGTGGTGAATGTCTCCCTTTGCAAGCACATATGGTCTCCCAAAACGGGGCTTCATACTATTTAAAATGGATCAGTCGGGTCTTACTGGAAGCTGCCTTATACCAGCTTTGTCTATCTAGCCTAGTATGTGACTAGCAGTTCTCCAGGGTCCTAGGCAGATGTCTTTCCCATAATCTGCTCTAAGTTAAATGTTTATTCTGTGGATGCCAGAGACTGAACTTGGATCTTTTGCATACAAATATATGCTCTACCACTGAACTACAGTTCGAGGCGGGTCAGCTCATGATATAGTTGTGCACCACACCAGTGCTAGCTCCCTCAATGGTCCCCCTCCCTTAGTGAGTCTATCTTCTTCTACCCTCCTTTAGTGAGTCTATTTACCACCACTGTCACCAGCTGCTATTGCTCCTCGGTCATCCATCCTCTTTCTGATTCATTGCTATTGATGGCTTGCTTGACAGGCAGAGAGCCAGTGAGCAAGTTGGCAGTGGCATCTGCTCCTCCTCCTTCTCACCACCACTGTTGCCTGGGCCAGAGCAAGTGGCAGGTGGACAAGCAGGTTGCAGTGGTGAAAAGGAGGAGCCCAAGACATTTTGCTGTTTGAAGTGGAATTTCCCAGTGCTAAGGCTGAAACTTTAAAAAGCCACATGGCACCATTCCTTCCAACATCAGTTCATGTCTTCCTCTGTGCCCCTGAATTTTACAGCCTGAAATAGGCTGGTTCACCTTGCTGCATGGGAGGGCTGGCCCTGCTCTCTGCCCACCCCACCCTTCCATCCATAGACTGCTCAAACGGAGGGCGGGGTTTAGATCAGGGCTGGCAGCAAGGGTAGGCATAGCCAGGCACCAGCCAAGGGTCCACACCCCAACAGGGGCCCACTGACAAGAGTCCCCTGGAGTTGCTCGCTCCTCCTCTTCACCATTGCAACCTGCTTGTTCACCTGCCTCTCTCACTCTGGTCCAAACAGTGCTGGTGGTGAGGAGGAGGAGGAGGAGGAGGAGGAGGAGGAGGAGATGCCAGTTCTTACTTTCTCACTGGCTCTCTGCCCAGGGGGCCTAAGAAATCTGGAGTTGGCACTGGTTCAGATCACACACACACACACACACACACACACACAATGTGAGAGGGGGTTACACAAGGCCACATGGTCTATCCCTCCCTGCCCCCAACATCTGCAGTGGCCATGCCCCCTCCAATGCATGTAACACCCATGCCCCCTGCAAAGCCCCCCTGCAAAGCCCCCTTTTCAAAACTACAATGGCCAGTTACATGCCACCCAAAAAGAGGACAATAGAGGATGCTGGTTTGCATGATTATTTTGTATATGTTAATTTATATGCAAATTTAGAAATATTGACTGTAATTTAAATAGTTCCGGTGTGCTTGCCTGTACCTGTAGATAGGTAACTTCTAGGCCCCTGCTCTCCCATCTTATTGTTCTTTATCTTTAAACCAAACTTGGACTGGGCAGCCCTTCGAATAGAGGACTGTCATCTGTAAGGTAGGACACCCAATGCTCAGAGGAGCCCTACATGTGTACATCAGTACATCATGCACAGAGCCCCTTCACATGCCAGCCAAACTCACAGATGGAGGGAGGGCATGGCTGCTTCTCATGGCTGGGGTGGGTCTAGCCTGCAAAGCCCCACAACCCTCCTCTCGTATTCTTCCAATCCATGTTCTGTGTGTGCGTGTGCGTGCGTGTGTGTGTGTGTGTGTGTGAGAGAGAGAGAGAGAGAGAGAAAGAGAGAGAGAGAGAGAGAGAGAGAGAGAGAGAGAGAGTCATCTGATGACAGCACCTTATAAAACCTCCTTCCCTAAGGACACTTCTGATGGTAGTAGCAGTGCTATGAGTGAGTGGCTGAGCGGCCGATTTCCAGTGGTGGAGCGGAGCCAGGGCTCACAGGGATGTAGCACCAGCACCTTTTTCTTAGCAGGGATGCTGATGTCATCTGCCACCTCCACCTCAGACTTCCCTGTTCCCTCTGAGCTTGGCTGCAATCCTCACAGTAGCTGGGGGGGGGGGGATGAGTTTTCCCAGAAACAATATATTGTTCCCTGTTGTAATGCAAAGTATTTTGGGGCAGCTTGATCATGAATGGACAATGAAGACCTATTAGATTTACAAAAGACCTGCTCCTGCTGGAGATGAAAACTGGTAGAACTAGCTTGTTGACAGGAATCAGCACAGCTGCCTGGGTGTTTGGACTCTCCTTGGGGGCCTGGCTATGCAGACAGTCATGATGAGTGCCTGCACTTTAAAACTGACCACTACACCAGAGCTGATTTCATATCCGACTGACTGACCTGTTATGATACCCTACCAATATTTTAGTTCTCTCCTCTTGAACTTCGATTATAATTATTCAGCCCATTCTTTCTAGCCCCTGGCTGGAAGCTTGAATCCTGTCTCAGTAATAACTCCAAGTTGAAGGCCATAACTGACAGCAAGGTGAAGTCCACCTAGATTAACATGCGAGTCTGGCTGTTCAAACCTGTCTCAGTCAAACTGAGCCAACCTATCTCCTATTTAACAAACGTGCCTTAATCATCTCCTTCTGTCCATCCTTTGACATTTTGAGGCTACAGCTCCTTTGTGTGCATGGGCTTGTTTAATATTTTGCTCACAGGTAGCCTCAGTTCTTGCAGCCGCCATTTTAGCGGCAGGTTAGACCACTGCTTTCCTGTTCAGAAATCAAATAGGACTGAATAAAGTTTCTCGGTTTCTTTGTTTCCTTTTCATGGGACCATGGTAACATCCACAACTATAACAATTCATGCTAGTGTGTGTGTGCTCTTCTAGCAAAAGGCATAAAACAGCATAATACACAATTATTTCGAGGGCAATTCAAAGTGTTGGTGCTTACCTGAAATGCCCTAAGGAATATGTTACATTTCTGTAGCCCTTTCAAGCATTCAAAGCACTACACATGCATTGTATCAGGGGTGGGTGATCACTTTGGGTCCGCGGGCCAGTTAACCATGCCCCTCTGCGACCAACCCGCAGCCTGGATGATGTCAACAGGGTGGGGGCCCACCCTGAAGCCCCTCCCTCTCCCATGACATGATGTTCCCCTGCCCTGCCCACTTTTCTGATTTTGTCCCCATGAAGAGAGAGGCGCAGGGCTGCTGCTGCACGGAGAGAGGGACTGCACGGAGAGATGGAACAGACTTATTAATGGACACGTGCAAAAAACTGACATGAAGACTGAAAACAGAATGATCCTCCCCTACCTAGTGATGTCACCTTTAGAGATGAGGTGGTTCGGTAGGCAGGGCCTTTATGGTGATGGTACTTTACAGGTATTATGGGAAACCTTCCCCAGAAACACTCAGTTTGTACCTACTTGACTAGCTTTTTGGTGCCAGCTGAAGATAATTCTATTATCCTAAGCTTTTAATTGATAATTGGTTTTTGTTCTTGCTCTATCTCAACTTATATTGCTGCCGCTTTTGTTTTGTGATTTTAAATATTTTATTATTTTAATTTAAGGCTAATATTGCTATTATGGATTATTGTGATCATGACTGGAAGCTTCAGCTGATAGATGGTATAGAAACCTTTGGAATGGACGGATGAATGAATTTAGCCAGATTCAATCTGTCAAGGCCTTTTACTTACAGTCCATTTATTCATATATGCAGGATGCATATAGGCAGGTTAGAGCCTTTGGTGTTAAGAGTCTCCTTCATTGGAGATCACTGGCTGGAAGCCAGCTCAGACCGTGCATCCATCAGGTTGGAGGGGGGGAGAGAGAGAGAGAGAGAGAGAGATGGCCACAGAGAGGTCGGAAGTAGGGAGGAGGGGTTAGAAAACATGCAGCCTGGGATTGTTCAATTAACCCTTTCCTCCCACTCTAACTAGTGGTTACATTACCTTGTTGATTTCAGCAGGCAATATTACAATTTCCATCAGGCATTCCTGGGGCCTCCCTAGTGAGCAAAGGGGCTTTGTATCCAGCAGATCCATGGCCACCTCTATCCTGTGCCTGCTCCACCCTGGAATGCTCCATTTTGGGACTTACTGCTGCCTACCACCAGCAGGGACCCTGCCATTGGCATAATTGCAACCATAGAACTTTCTGCAGTGCAGGCATGATTGGGGCCTCCAGGACAGACCCTCCATTACTGGAGGAGGAATTCTATACCATCCTAAACTTTCTCAGATGGCTGCCCAAGGGAGTTATGTTTGCACTGCCCCAACTAGTGCCTAAGTTTGCATTTTTCCTCCTCCCTCCAAATCCCTTTTCCTTTTGTGTTGTACCTTTTAGATTGTAAACCTGAAGGCATGGATTGTCTGATTACTGATCTTTGTAAGCCAATCCGGGACCTTTTTCAGCAGAACAGGGTAAAAACGCTTCAGATAAATGCAATGAACAAATCATTGTTTTGCCAGAAGGCAAATTCATTCCTTTACTGAAAGACCTTCCCTACATTGTGTTGATGTACACAAGCTGCAGCGGGAGCTTTATGTCCAGAGGTTTTATTTTGGTTTTGTTTTACTGCTGCTTTTAGTTAGCTGATGGTTTTAGGTGGTGATTATACTGTGATTTTAAGTTGCTTTAGCTTTTAAGGCTTTTCATTCAGATGTTATTGTTCTACTGTGTACATTTTATTTATTGTCAGTTGTGTTTTATGTTAAATACCACTTTGGATGTTTTTAAGAAGAAAAGCAGTGCATAGCACAAACCTTGTTGATGATATTTTCCACACACACATAGTAGTAGGCGATTACTCGTGACCGAGTAAGATTGTCTTCCAGGATAAAATTACAAAAAAAAATTATAAAAAGAGGAAATTCTAAAAAATTGTGTAGACTCTAGTGATGGGTCCGTAAGTGACTGTGGAGGCCAATTCTAGATCCACACAGCTTCCCACAGTGAGGACACAGGTTACCAGATGGAAGATGGTCCTGTAAAGGATTCATTTGACGTGCTTTTCGCTTAGCACGTTTCTCCCTTTCACCTTGCACTCAGGCTTCTTCAAAGTCCATGGAACCTTTGTGAAAGGCCAACCTCCAGTTAGATCATTCATGGGCCAGAGCTTCCCAGTTTTTGATGTTTATATTGCATTTTTTTTAGATTAGCCTTAAGAGCATCTTTAAACCTCTTATACTGACCACCGATATTCCGCTTTCCATCCTTGAGTTGGGAGTAAAGTAACTGCTTTGGGAGGAGGCAGTCAGGCATTCGAACAACATGACCGGTCCACTGAAGTTGGCATTGAAGGATCATTTTTTCAACGCTAGTAGTCTTTGCTTCTTCCAGTACACTGACATTTGTTCGCCTATCTTCCCAAGTAATTCGCAGGATTTTCCGGAGGCAACGTTGATGAAATCTTTCAAGGAGTTGGAGGTGACGTTTATAGATAGTCCATGTTTCGCAGGCATACAATAAAGTTGGTAATACAATGGCTTCATAAACCAGCGTTTTGGCCTCCTTACAGATATCCCGATCCTCGAACACTCTTGCGGAGCTCAGATGATGCTGGATTTCACTGTCAATGCAACAGTTGTAGTGAAAAACTGTTAAATGGGCTCGACCACTGACAACACCGATCAGGTAACCTCTTGGATCAGTAGTTGTTCATACTGCTGATCTGCAGGTGTTGGGGTTACAACTGTTGGCATTAAAATTTGTTGGCAGTAGCTTTGATTTCTTGGCAAGGAGATCCCAGAGAACATAGGAAGTTGCCTTATACTGAATCAAACCACGGGTTTACCTAGCCCAGTCCAATCAACACTGACTGGCAGTGGCTCTCTGGGGTTTCAGGCAGCATTCTTTCCTCACCCCACCTGGAGATGCTGGGGATTGAACCTGGGACCTTCTACACACAAGGCATGTACTCTACCACTGAATTATGGCCCTTCCCTCAAATGCTGGGTGATGCTGGTTGATCAGTGGTGTCTGCAGTGAGCCCTCCTTTTCTGGAAGGTTCTCTGGTTTCATTCGGTCCTCACTCTTGTTCAATGTGCATATGAGGATGCCAAGCAAAATTATCTGGAGATGCTGGGTAGTATCCAATGTTAGTCCTACATAAAGTAGACCAATTGAAATGAATGGAACTTAAGTTAGTTATGACTAACTATAGTCCTATTCATTTCAATTCAATGGGTCTGCTCTAAGTAGGACTAACATTAGACACTACCCTTAGGGCCAAACGGAATGTTTGTTGACGGATGCATAGTGGAACTATGCATGTTAGCTTTCTATACTCTTCTGTAAGCGTGCAGGGCCCTGATTTAGATGGTATTTTTAATGCCCCCCATGGGGGAATTTCATGAAAAATAATGTGTGGGGGGGGGGAAGCTTAAATCCTCTTCTCCCAGAACACCATGTTCTCAATCTGAATCATGGCCATGCATACTTACAAGAGATTAGAGAAGGCTAGCGCACATAGCTCCAATATGTGAGCTTTTTTTCCCCTCTTAATTTTTTTAAATCGAATTTTCAAAAACAACAACAAATCATATTTGGCTTCCGCCTCATTGTCTGACAAACATTACCAATCCTTATCCAATCTAAGTTTCCTCTATTTTCAGAGAAAGAATTTCTATCACCTTACCAATATTCAAAAATCAAAACCTAAAGTTATTGAGTCACTTTCCCTCCTCCCCAAGAAGTCCACCAGAGGTTTCCAGTCTTTCTTAAATGAAGATAGATTTCCCCCCTCTAATTAAACAAGTCAATTTTTCGCCATCTCTGCGAAGTCCAACATTTTCAACAGCCAGTCTTCTATAGTTGGTATTGTTGTTTCTTTCCATTTTTGAGCATAGATTATTATTCTTGCTGCTGTTGTCATCATATATTGTAATAGTGTTCTATAGTCTCTCCACTATGTGAGCTTTAATGAATATTTAGTTTGGCACTTAGGGTTCATACAGAGGGGTTCACTTGAACCCTTTCACATGTTGGGAGGATCATGGAGTCACACCGGCTAGCCTTACCCTTCACTGATGACAGGTCAGGTGATGCATTTGGTGGCCAAGTGACACAGCCCTTTGTGCATTCAGATGTACACACATAGTGCTCCCCCACATGAAGGGAAATCCTTATTGGCCAAGGTTCCTCCCTTATGTGGAGGATACCTATGTGTGTATATCAGTGTGTGTGTGTGTGGGGGGCTGCTTCACACAGCTGCCAAATTAATTGCTGGTGGGGGGGGCATGCATTGGCAGTAGGTGGCAGGGCTAGCTGACATGATCCCACCATGACCCCCTCAAGCATGCTTTCAATGCATGAAGGGGTTGTGTGAACCCCTCTTTATCTCTTCATAGATTTCATAGATCATAGAGTTGGAAGGGGCCTACAAGGCCATCGAGTCCAACCCCCTGCTCAGTGCAGGAAACTAGAGGAGGGGTCTCTCATCCAAGTAATAACCAGGCATTACCCGGCTTAGCTTCCCACACTCAGACCATCCCTTGTAGTTCTGGTGCTGACCTGGGACTACGTCAGAGATTCTGTCTTCTTCATACAACACACCCAGCTGTCCCTGGACTCATTCCCAAGGAAAACACATAACATTTGTAGCAATGCAAAATGCTAAAAGGCAGCACCAGAGCACTGGTAAGATAACAATAAATAATTGCTATTTTAATTTCAAAGTAGTAGTCCCTAACCATTATTTTAAAAACAGCAGAACAGCTAGCTGAAATGAAGGGGGGGGCATTTCAACATCCATCTAAGGTGGAATGAGAAGAAGCTCAGTGGATCTCCACAGGAAAGATACTCCATAATCTTGGAACCACCCTGAGAAGGCCCTGTCTCTCATACCCACCTGTCTGAGATCTTGCGTAACAATGGGACCAAGAGCAGGTCTCTAATGCTGATATCAGAGTCTAAGCAGGTTTATGTGGGAGGGAGCAGGTAGTTTCTGAGGTAACCTGGTCCTAAATCACTTGTAGTTTAAAGTTCAACTTGATACCAGCTCAGAAATGAATGGGCAACCAATGCAGGTGAAATAAGATCAGAGTTATATGTTCCAATTTTTGAGCACCAGATAACAATCTGGGGGATGCATTTTGGATCAACTGAAGTTTCCAGACAGTTTTTAAAGGCAGCCCCACATAGAGGATATTATAGTAATGGAAAACAAATCCCAGGCCTATCTTCTCTCGGAAAGACTGCAGCTGCTGGTGAACCAGCCACAGCTGGTAAGAGCTACAACTGCCACCCGTGCATCCAGGCAGGGCCACCATCAATGGTAGGCATGGTCGAACACCGGCCAAGGGCCCACACCCCAGCAGGGGCCTACTGACAAGAACTTGCTCCTTCTCCATTGCAACCTGCTTTTTCACCTGCCTCTCACTCTGGCTCAGACAACAGGGGTGGTGAGAAGGAAGATGCCACTGCCTACTTGCTTCCTGGCTCACTGCCTGTCAAGCAAGCAAGTGGTAGAAATGATGAGAAAGAGAATGAGGAGAAATAGCAGCTGCAGACAACAGTGGTGGGAAGGTAGACTCCTGAGGGGGGGGAGCCCTTGAGGAAGTCTTGCCTCAGGGACCTCAAAAGCCTGCAGGTGGCACTGCGTCCTGTGAAAAGCTGGCTCAAGGGGTATCCCCAAGTTGTGCACTTGGTCTTTCAGCAGGGTGTAACCCTGACCAGAACAGAATGCATATCCTTACCCGGATTGTCAGAAACTCTGACCAACAGCATCTCTATTTTGTCTGGATTAAGCTTCAGCAGTTGGTTCAGTTGTTCAGTGAAGTTTTAGCCATGAAAGACTACATTTCCCAAGATGCCAAAGCTGGTCCCCTTACTCTAGTAAACCCTTCAATCCATTCAGCAAAACTGAACACATCAGCTGGAAATTTCTGACAGAAAGCTTTGTTGGAAATGACATTTTCTTGTGGAAATGTCATTTCTGACAAATCAGAGTTTTCAGGTGGAAAAAGCTTCTAGTGGATATTTCCTGACCAGTGTAAAACAGATAAAATGCCAGACCGTATGGTCTGCTTGAACAGATCTCTTCTTTCCTTGCTAAGATGAACGAGAACAGCTGGTTGTTATTTGTATTTCCAATGGCTGGCAAGGCAACATCACTGATCCATTTTGCTCTGATGGCTTGGACTACCTACACAAAGCACATTTACCTGTGTTCTATTACCTGTACCTCAGGTATAAAAGAAATTGTGTTCTTTTTGTTTTGGAAAATGTTAAATACAAGATCATAAACATAAATGCAGATAAAAGACATCTGCTAACCAAACAAGACCTAAAACAAACTGAATAAAACCGCTTAGGGATTCTATTAGCCACAAAGGGATTTTATATTTAAGCGGTATACAAATATCAGAGATCAATAAATAAATGCAGAGTAAATCAATATTCAATATTCAATTATTTTCCAATAGATATAAAAACAAATGAATCTGGCTTACCAAGTTTCCAGCATTTTACAAAGCATAGAAGGGAAATTTCTTTTGTGAGTGCTATTGTATTTACCATCAAGAGTTTCATAGTAATATTTGCCTGTGGGGTTGCAAGAAAAAGGGTTTCAGCCGAGGGGCTCAGGAAAAAAACACACACATTGACTTTGTAACATGTTGATTTATCACGCAGTGAGTGTCATCAACTCCTTTGTGAGTTCCCTCCATTGCATGTTGTCCCCACCTTTTTATATCACTCATTCTTCCTTTTCAGTTGTTAATTTATTTTATGATGGTAGCTGGCTTCGGATTAAAAATCCCGAAAGACAAAACTCCTTCGAATTCTACGTCTTTGAGGCAGCATGCTAAAAACGAACAGACCCATTTTATTTCCTTTTCTGTGTTAAATGTCATGGAAGTAGAAGTTTCTGACAGATCTGAGAAAAGGAGAAATGTTTACCATTTGTCTTAATGACACTGATGTAGCGGAAGGTTTGAAGGGGGAAAATACAGACCTGGAAGTACAGAATTGTTCTCATAAACATTGGAGGCAGCTCACATATTGAAATTTTACTCTAAAAATGTCTACAATTTTCAAGCCCTTCCAAGAAAAACTCCCTATTGTCTTAATTCTCTGAGTTTGTCTATACATATGTTGAAATTTATGTTGGAAAATCTTTGTTTGGTGGATTCCCTGCTGCCTTCACCTTTTAATTAAGCTACTCATAATGGTGCAAGAATGGTCCATACAAGGAACAGGCAGCAGGGCCCTGTCCTGATGTCACATGTAGGGTGACTAGGTGTCCTACTTTATTAAGGACAGTCCTCTATTTGTCTGAGGACAGTCTTCTCTTTGAAGGTGTCATCTGTTTGAAAGGGCTATACAGTTCAAGTCCTGCTTAAGGATAAAGAACCATAAGAAAGGCAAGCAGAGGTCTTGAAGTTACTCATCATCAACAGTTAATACCTGGACAGCAGACTGAGCAGGCAACACAGGTCACCTGGTCAGTCTCTCCTACTATTGCGAGATGTATTGTATTTCTATTTAAATTATAATTATTATTTCTAAATTGGCAGATATTTATAAATATAAATTAGCATATGCAAAAATTATGCATTTTTCTGTCCTCTTTTCCCTTTTGGGGATAATGCATGACCTCCCTTTTGGCAATGCGTAAGTGGACATCCAAGTCACATGGCTTCACCCTGATGCCCACATATTGGGCATGGATGTCTGAGAAGGGGAAGCCTCTGCACGTGGACTTCCACAAGAACTGGAACCCTGATTGCGCAGGGCTCTAGCTCCCATGGAAGACTATGTGCATACAGGTTTGTGCACACAGACTTTTCCAACGCAGATGTCCATGCTCAACCATGATTTTGGGAGTGGGGATACTGTGTGAAACTGGGAGGGAAGCAGTGGCATAGCCCCACTGCCTCTTTCCATATGTAGAGCAATATGGGGTGCTTACACAAGAGAGAAAAAGAGAATAAACTAGCAGGTAATAGTGGCCCAATTTTCTAGCTACTGAAAGAAGGTGAGGTACAAAACCAGTCTTTATTATTAGGCCCTGACTACTTCCAAGGCCTCCTGAGGAGAACAAGAAATGCTCCCTGGAGGGAAACATTCCCAAAGGAGGTGGGTAAGAAGTATGGCACATGAGAGAGGGAACCACATAGAGCGGCATACATTTTCCCTCACAGAGAGCAGAAAGGAGGTCTTGGATTCATTTTGGTCTTCACAAGTTCAGAGCTGGCATTGTGCAGCCCATCTTCTTCAGTTCTCCTAGTGAAGAAAAAGAGCCATTTATTCTTTTGATTAGGGTGTATAGATAAGAACATAAGAAGTGCTGTGCCGCATAAGAGCAGGGTCCATCTAGTCCAACATTCTGTTCACACAGTGGCCAACCAACTGCCCATGAGAAACCCACAAACTGGACGTGAGTGCAACAGCACCCTCCTGCCCATGTTCCCCATCCCAAATAGGTAGAGATAACAAATGAAAACAGTATATTTTAGGGATGTGCATCAGATGTGCATAGATATTAGAGACATATATCAGATTCGGCTGAGGCTTGAGCCAAATCGGCCCCTTTCAGACTGTTTCCGGTGCTTCCTGAGGGGAAGTGAGCTTCCCTCTGAAGTGATCAGAACTGAAGCTGGATCCTGCACGAGGTTTCGTTTGAGATTCAGCTTCAGAGAAAGGCAGACAGCAGCATGTCTCCAAAAATAGCATCTTTTGCTTGCTTTCTCTAAACGCTGATGAGGCAGGTGTAATCCCCTCCTAAGGGGTTACTGTGCCTGCAAATTTCATCCACTTTTGACAAACACCGAACCAGGGTCTGAGTTTCCACTTGTGGTTGGTGTGTGAGAGAGAGATCACACATACGTACCTTAAAATATAATAAATTGAATTAAACAGCTAAAAACATAACCAACCATGAAGATGGCTGGTTAAAGCACCAATCATCTTCAATTTAAAGGGCCTTCGGTTAGCTTCTGATTACTTCTTTCCTATCTGGGGACCTTTAAAAAAAGCCTTTGGGTGGCAGTGGTAATTGTGCCCTCCCTGGCTAGTGAGGTGGGCAAGGGCAAGCTGCTGCCTGCCAGCTTGTGCTCTGAAAAGCATTTCCCCCAGAGAAAGAATCTCAGAAAGCTCAGTCATTCAGATGCCACCTTTTGGATGTGGGGCCTCTGAGGGCATGCAATGGGACTCACCAACCCCCTCACTATTCCGGTGCCCTCACTGTGACCCCAAAGATGGCATTTGATTGGCTGAGCTCATTGACACTGGTGTAGCACTCCATTTCCTAGCGTTGTGGCTTTCAGCTGCTACTAGAGTGCCACCATCTCTTTGGAATTGCTTGATGGGCTTCTGGGCTGCCCCCAGGTTGTGGGGCCCCAGACCTCAACTCTGTGGTCCAACTGTCTGTATGGTGCCACTGCTGCACAGTAAAGTCTTGCCACAACCAAGGAAATCTCTTTCCTTTGCCTCTCTTTTTGGAATTACTCTGACACAAAGGATCCCTGATTCCCCTCCCTGTGTTTCTGACAGCATACAGAAGGAAAGGTATAACTCTCTATCTGGCTTGCCTCACTTCTCATTCCTCCTCTACCCTTCCCTTTTCTAGGATAGCCTTCACAATTAAAAATGAATTGCTTTCTGTTATGCGTTCTCATTACAAATTCAATTTCTGGAAAAAGTTTCTTATCACATCTCTGTTGGTCCCTCCTGAGTACCTTACAGGGGCCCTCTGCTACCTAGACTGTGTTCCTAAAGGCCTTCAGATCAGTTACCTGCTGGCACCTTTTTCTGTAAATCTCTGATGTGATCTTTCTAATTTGTTGTTTGATCCTCACTTCATTTGGGAACATTGGCTGAAATGGTCGACAATAGGTCAGTAACTGGAGGGTTTGAATCTTCATTTCCTCACAATGAGTGAACATTTTGTGGAAAATGAGAAAAGGACCTCTTTTAGGATCTCCAGCTAAATGGCACCTGTTTATACCAGTTTAACTATAGTGCATCCCGCCTGCCCCCTAACCCTGGGAATTGTTTGGTGAGAGTGCCATGCAGTGATGCAGCCAGGTAATTTTAGGCTCTGGACTTAATGATCTTATGGGTGACCTCTTCAGATGAGCCCCACACCAAACATACACCACATGTGTGTAGCTCTATCTTCCCCCACAAGCATAGTGGCCCCCAGATACTGTACAGATCAAGTTAATGGTATGTGGAGGTTTAATCCTTCCCTCTCCCACGGCAGTCTCAACCTCTAAATCAGCTTCCAGATTAAAACCTCCAATCAGCCAATTGATTCCACCTACGGTATTCTCTCTGAAAATTAAAGGGTGTGTTAAACATGTTACCCTCTGTCAATAACTAGATTTCAACTTGATGTACCTTGTCTTCATTTGTTTGTCTTTGCATTTGGAAAATTAATTAAAAAATTATAGGGCAATTATGATGGGGCATTTCTGTCAGTTGCTTTATCAGGTCCACCAGTATCTTAGTGTAATTGTTTTTAGCTGTTTTAAATTGTTTCTAAATTTTATATGTAAAGATTTCATGTTATGCTTTTTATTATTTTGTATTTGTGGCTTATAATTTTTGTGAATCGCCCAGAGAGTTTCAGCTACTGGGCAGCATAGAAAGAAGAAGGAGGAGGAGGAGGAGGAGGAGGAGGAGGAGGAGGAGAAGGAGAAGGAGAAGGAGAAGAAGAAGAAGAAGAAGAAGAAGAAGAAGAAGAAGAAGAAGAAGAAGAAGAAGAAGAAGAAGACGCCACACAGCCCTAAACCCCACCATCACATATACACATACACTGAGAAAAACATATTTAAATACTTTTCAGTAGCATTGCCTGCTTCTTACAGGGCCAGAATCTAGGGCTGGCTCCCTTTTTAAGGGGCCCTGGGCTCCCTCATACATCAGTTGGCCCCTGCGAGTTTACCTAGGCTTGTTGGCAGGCAGTGGCAGCAGCAATTTCTCACAATGCTTCAGAGGGATGCCATATTGATTACGTCTGGGGAAGTTAAAATGATGGCTCTAAAGCGGACCAGCATGAGTTGGGGATGGGGACAGGGTAGTGGGGCTGGCTCCAGAATGGAGGGGGCAGACATCAGCACAGCAGTGGGCCCTGCCAGGGTGCTGGGACCCCGGACGTTGCCTGAGGGTGCCACATGGGTCTGCTGGAATCATATACACTTTTTGAGATCTGTATTATTTGATAGCGGGAATGGATGGGTTCCTTTTATGTATTTGATTATTCATTCGTTCATTTAATTTATACCTCACCTTTCCACCCAAAAACAGTGCTCAGGGGCTGCCAGCCATAAAATCCAGATTAAAAACAAGATCTTAATTAAAACATAGTATGAAAACAATTACATTAAAACACAACCATCAGAGGGAGAGAAGCAGAGAGAGAGAAGCCGCACCAGCCAATTTAAAGGTCCCTTTAGCAGCAGATCAGTTTATATGCCAAAGGCCTGCCTGAATTAAAACATCTTTGCCTTCTGGCAGAAGGACCACAGAGAGGGGTGGGGGCAGCCTAGCCTCCCTCCCTCCCACCAGCCTGGCGCATCCATCAGCCAGAGACGGAGCAATAGCAGGGAGCTTGCTTCCCTCTCTCTGCCAGAAATAACACTCGGCTCCAATTGCCTGTAGTTCTGGGACTGCAGAAGTCGGGGGGGGGGGAGAAAGCTCTGGCCCCACCCATTGGCCAAATAGCCACCAATTGCTATTCAAGCATGAACACCAGCAAGGGAAGATCAGTCTGGATCAAAGTGCATTGAAAGGCCCACTAATAGGTCACCACTTTGAAAAAACTGATCTCCCTCCTCTTCCGTCTCCCTCTCCTCCCCTTCCCTAGAGCGTCTTGTCTTTTTTTTAGTCTGTAGGCCTGATAGTGGCAGGGCCTGTCTCTCTTTTGTATTGATAGGAGCCACTTTGGGAGATAATAATTGTCTGAAAAGTGGGATAACAATGCAGTAAATTAATAAATAAACAAACGATAACCACAGCATCTAAACATGTGGAGGTGAAGAAAAGATGGAGAGGGGGCGGGGAGAGAGAGAGAGAGAGGGAGAGGGAGAGAGAGGCAGGGAGGCACACCATTTTCTCCACCCCATCTTTCCTTTTGTGTTCAACATTCATTCAGTGCTTTCAGGCCAATTGCCTCCTGAAGCATTTTTCAGAATTTTCCATCTCCAAGGATACTGGAAGGCCAGTATTGTGACACGACTGGCCACAAGGCACAGACTGTGCTTGTTGGAAGAGGCTGACCTCTGGAATCAGAGGCTGTGGACTGGGTGTTTTTTGTGTGTGTGTTTTTTATTTTTTTGAATTAGAGCAGAAAAGATATGCTTGGGCAGGGTAGGGAGTGTTGGATTCTAAAAGAGATGGATGAAAAGGACTGAGTTCATCACATGGGCCATGGCCGAAACAGGAGCTAACCCACCCTGGGGCTAAGAATTTTGACCTGTTGTGGAGCCTGCAGGCTGGACCCCTGTATATGTTAAAAACTAATCCCTGCTGAACAAAATTTAGTTGCTTAATAAGCCCCCCTTCTCTGAATCATAGAATGATAGAGTTGGAAGGGATCTTGGTGGTCATCTAGTCCAACCCCCTTCTCAATGCAGGATGCAACTACAGCATTCCTGATAGATGGCTATCCAGCCTCTGCTGAAATCCCACCAACCAAGGAGTCTTGTTCCACTGTTGAACAGCTCTTACTATTAGGACATTTCTGCTCCTGTTCAGCTGAAACCTACTCTCCTGATATGATCATCTACTGTTGATGGGCAACTTCAAAGCCCCTGTTACTCTCCCTTCTTATGGTTCTTTATCTTTAAACCAGACTTGGACCTGACAACCCTCCGAAAAGAGGCCATCTTCAAACAGAAGAGTATCTTCTGTAAAACTGAACCCATGGCGACCCCACATGTGGGTCTGCCACTCTGGACTAGTCATCCTATGTGCTGACCCACACACAGGGAGTTCCTTTAGCTCAACTGCTGTGGGACACTTTTAGCCAGTTTTCCCAATAACATTTGACTAGTTTCCCCTACAGAATTAATCATTCCACCCACCCCCCTCACCCTATTGCTTTACCTCTCTGCAACGAATGCTTTCCCAGATTCAATTTAAATTAAACACACACACAGAGAGAGCAAGACTCTGAATAGGAGAGCTATTATAGGTCATGTGCATTTGTCTCTGGGGATTTAGACAGCAGCTGTTGCAGGAAGTAACCTGTTCACAAGATTCCTTGGTTGAACTGATCAAATTACTCGCTGCAGATAATAGTCCTGACAGCCACATACACCCCACTCCCCAATTCCCATCTATGAATTATATGTTGTGTGTGTGTGTGTGTGTGTTCTGGATAGTTGGGTAAACATGTTACACAAAGGCGTGTCCGCTTCTGGAGAGTTCTCCAGCTGGTTGCTAAGAGCATTTAGTATTTGCTGCTCCATGTTTGTGCTGGGAGATTGGCATATGTTATTGTATCTTTCCCTAGATTAGATGGCCTATGGCTTAGAGAGGAGGAAGGCCTGGCAGGGGGAAAATGGAAAGATTGAAGCTTTGTGGGTTTTTTTCCCAAGAAGCATGCTTCTTGGGGGAAGCGGCGTATTAGGTAAACAGCAGGAGAGCAGGCCTCAAAGTGTACCTTCCAATATTGGAAGCCAGTTTATTATGCATGGGAAGGAAAGCAGTGTATTTGACAATAGAAGTGTACATAATATTTTCAAATATATGGATCTTTCCTTTTGTAGGAGGAAGAAGGCAAAAAAATATATAGAGAGATAAATCCTCCATACTGCTTGTGATAGGCTTTACACAGATGCTTTTCTTCCCTGATCAGATTGGCACAATTGATGCACCTGCGGCGTGTGCATCAACACTTTAGGGTGATTGTGTGTCCTGCCTACAGAGGGCGGTCCTCTGTTGGAGATGCTCTTAGAGGACAGTCCTCTCTTGGAAGTCCAAGCCTTCCAAGGGAAACACCCTTCCCACTGATCAGTTTTCCCGCAATACTGCAAACAAGAACTTTGGCTGGGGGGAAATGATGCTGGGGAGGAAGTTGCAGGGGGAATGTGTAGCAGGTGGGGAAAGGGTTAAGCACCCTTTTCTCTGCTGCTTCTCCACTTCAAATTTCATACTACACTCACAGACACACACATGACTTTGCTGATATTCCAGGGACGTTCATATTCCCAGACCTAGATCTTTGTAGAATGTCCAATTCCACCTAAGAATACAGCTGGAAAAGAGCACTCACAAACTGAATGTGGCACATTGAAACACTGTCTTCAAAATAACGAGCATGACCTAAGATGAAACATGTTATGACTATCCTCCCGAGTTCCAAATCACATTCTAAAACACTGCCAAATTTTCCTGATTGGATTGAAATTTCGTTTGAGCCCTAGGATGGAATTAGAGGCTGTGAGAAATGCAAAACGGCTGCCGCTCCATGTCTCTTTATTGCACTGGCAGCCAATGATGTGAGTTGGGGCAGGGAAATGATGTCACACAGTGCCAGCTCCAGTTTTTTGAGGGCCCTTTGGCAAGACACCCTCAATGGATCCCTCCTTCAGCGAGTACCTTCTCACCACCATCGTCATGAGCTCCTATTGCTCCTTACCCTCTTTCTCATCATTGCTTCCACTTGCTTACTTGACAGGCAGAGAGCCAGTGAGCAAGGAGGCAGCGGCATCTACTGTTCCTCCTTCTCAGCACCAGTGTTGTCTGGGGCAGAACAAGAGGAAGGTAAACAAGCAGGTTGCAATGATGAAGAGGAGGAGCAAGTCCAGGGGGCTCTTGTCAGTGGGCCCCTGCTGGGATGTGGATCTTGGAGTCAGGGCCCTCTGGGCCTGAACAGGTCTGTTAGTGGAGCTTTATCATTCTAGGCTATGATCATTACTGTGTTGCTTGCCTTTATGGTGCTTCTTCTCAACAATAGGGTAGACCTGAAACTACAGTCTGTGTTTTGCAATATGAGCGACCCAATTCTTGGGCCCATTTCCTGTGGTAGCACCAAAGTCACTTTTTCAAAAGTTGCAGAGTATTTCTGGGAAGAGGATGGGGTGACGTGGCATCATGCATCAAACCCACCAGCTAACCATTGCTGTGTACATCACAGACAGCTTCCGCCTGAAAACTGTAGAAGCCCTGGGCCCCTGCCGAGGTGTGGGCCCTCAGCCTGTGCCCAACCATGCTTACCCTTGATGCCAGCCCTTATATCACATCACACATGCTAAGCATTACCAGGAGGAAGGGAGAAGGTGTTCAAGAGTGGCAGCAGCCACTCTATATCTCTGTAAAAATCTAGTTAAATTCATTGGAAGGAGTAGGGTCACATATGCTGCTGGCCTGTTAGCTCAGGTGGAAGATGAGACTAGTGTGTACATAAGACCACCTTCTGCGGTCTCATTCTGAACCTTCACTGAGATAATCACCCAAGGCCTTGCTCCAGATGCTCCTGCCTTTGGAGGTTAGAACCAAAGACATTGCCTTTTCTGTGATGCCACCTTGACTGTGGAACAACAACAGCCCAAGGAATATTCACTTGATATCCACCATTGTAACCTTTAGGCACCAAGTGAAAACTACTGATGGGAAAACCAAGGATGCTTGAGCTCGCCAAAATTCTCCCAACTTCAGTTCAAAGCTTGTTTTTCAGCTTGCTCCTGTTCTTGTTTGCAATCTGTTTCCCCCACCCTGGTTCATTTGAATGGGGAAAGTGCACATTTCAAACAGGAAAAATGTCATTTTTCAAAATTGTGCACATTTCCTCCATTGACTTAAACTGGTAGATGCTCTACTGGCCATTTTGAGAGTTTTGTGTTATTCTGTAGTAACTCAGATATAGGTTTGTATTTGTATATACAGCGCATAGTTCATGGGATATGGTAGGTGATTGACTCCATTGCTCCCCATTTTGCACCTAGTTCTGATGTAGACCTCGAGGTTCTATTAAAAAAAAAAAAGGAAGAAGTTTAGGATGGGCTGGAGATGCATCTCTACCAGTAGGGGGCCTCAGAGGCCTCAGTTATGGCTATGGAATCCTCTGCAGGTATAACTGTACTGCTGGTGATGCTCTTGCTGGTGCTAGGCCCCAAAATTCAGCATTCTGGAGGCAGGGGCATGATGGAGACAGCCTTGGATTTATTGGATCCAGAGCCCCTTTATTTTCTGGGGGGCTCCAGCATTGGACCTCCCCTGGACACCAGCCTACAGCTGGTTTAATGAATGGGAACTGGGAGGAAAAGACTACAGTGAACTGCATGGGACCAAAAAAAAGGTAAGTCTGCCTCCCACACACCTGCTGCACAGGCTGACAGTGAGCTGACAGTGCACTGGAAGTGGTGAACCCTCTGCCACCACTTCGCTTGCACACACACCAATCCCACTGAGGATTGAACTGTTAATTTTTTCTTTTGAAGTATAAGTAGTGATGCTACCAAATTTCCTATTTAGGTGGCTCATTAGTCAAAACTCATCCATCCATAATGTTC
Source organism: Shinisaurus crocodilurus (assembly GCA_021292165.1). Classification (NCBI taxonomy): domain Eukaryota; kingdom Metazoa; phylum Chordata; class Lepidosauria; order Squamata; family Shinisauridae; genus Shinisaurus; species Shinisaurus crocodilurus. Next base: position 33,360,273 of record CM037876.1, read on the forward strand.
AACTTTGCAACAAGCCTGGATCAATGTATTACGAATTCACTATTAAGTTTGGAATTGACTTCGAGCTTTGGAGCATATGCAGTAAAGTAGTACACAGAATCCACCCCCTACATTTTCAGTCACCCTACCACCTAGACCCCCAGAAACATACTTGAAACAGTCTCACAGGCTGTTTTCCTTGTTGTCACCACTGTTGCAGGTCTGGCTCCGAGGAGGAGGAGGAGGAGGAGGAGGAGGAGGAGGAGGAGGAGGAGGAGGAGGACAACTCTGCAGGTCCATCTTCATACTGGTGATTGTCGTCAGTGAGTAAACATCACATGACATTATCTCACAGGCTGGCCACATGAAAACAACCAGTGACAAAGGGGCCACATAATGTATTAATGCAAGACATCATGCCACACTACATAATTTCAAACTTGGTCCATGGCATGCACAAAACCTCGTATACACAGAATGAAATTTCATATTAAAGAAGAACTCTCATCCAAGCTCACATGGATAAATTCATTACTTTCTGAGAATATAACGAATTCACTCATGGTAAGTTTGCCCATCACGAATTGTAAGCCATTCTGAAGACCGTGTGGCAGGAACGTAGGATACAAATGTTTTAAACAAAAATTAAAATAGGATTGAAGGATGGATCGAAACGAACACAACTATGTTCTCCCTGTATTATGGTTATCACCCAGTGAGCTTTCTGGATTATGATTGTCTAGCATTCAAAGGCTTGGATCCAGGATCTGCCTTCTGTAGACGGAAGGGCTCCACTCATGGAAGGTACCTCTGCCTGATTTTGGGGGATATCCCCTTCCCCTCCACACACCACAGCTCAACCCATTCATTATGGTCCCCCAACCCTCTGTGTAGCCTTTTCAGGGGACTGAAAGGGATGCTGTAGGGAGGAGGGGGCAGGCAAGTCCATTTCTGCCAGCCCAGATGCACGCACCTAAATCTAACCCATGGCATTTGAGCTGTTTTGTCTCCTATACAGGCTTCTTCTTAGGGACCTTTTGCTGGGCTGCAAAAATTCTGGCACCTCAGATTGCTGAGGGCTGCCAAGGAACAAAGGTTCATGTGACTGGAGCATGCTGCTCACTCCGCTAATTACCTGAGTGCGGCTGTCTCAGAGTTATCCTTGCCCCCAACAGCTGTTAGATGTTTACCCGTCACTACACTGTGCACATGTGGACCTGGGAGTCGGCGCACTGCTAGGCATATGTTAAGTATCCTCTGTGCAACGGGCTGCTTCCCGTTGTCTCCATTCTGAATGTTCTCTATATTCATGCACACAGACATTTGGTGACATGAGGAAGAATGAACGTGTTCGGCCATTTGTCACCTGTAAATGTCATCCTTTCCTCTTGAGCCAGAAGGCAGGCATTGTCGCAGTCTGATGATGACACATGTAGGGATGAGGGGGGAATTAATTTAGTTTGCATTTTAATGTGAACCTACCCAATTTTGCACTTGCGATCTACTATGCAAACCGAAACTCCTTTATCCTTCCAAATTCGCACTTCTCCAAATTTTGTAGTGGAGCTCTCCAATCAAAACATATATGCAGAAATGTGTATATTTGGGGAAATAATGTTCACAAATGCATTATATTTGGAAAATTGCTTCCCCCCCCCAAAAAAAAAGTGTATATTGGGCAAGAAGGCCTGGCTTAGGAAAAACATGAACAAAAATGCTTATGAATTTTTATGCGATTTAAAAAAAAACAAAAAAAACCCTCAACATTCAAGATGAACCAAACTTAAAATTGGAAAAATGAGAAACAAAGAGAAACCAAAATTGACACATTTCTTCATCCCTCAGCACATGATTGTCTCATCACCAGATACAGAAGGAGGTCACTGCTCTTGGCTTTGGCTTTTAAGAGCAGACCCGGGCTACAGATAGGAAAAGCTTCACCTTATATTATTTCCCCCCAACTCTTAACATCAAACAGCATAGACCTGATGACTACGGGGGAGGGGGGTTGTGTCCAATGTGCCTTCATGCACAAGCATGGACATTCTGCCCATTCACTGGATGGGCCTTTAGGACTGCCATGCTCTAGCTGCAAGGTGCTACTCAATCAGAAAACTGATTCTCACTCCTAGAAAAAAGACATCTCAGTCCTTCCAGCAGAATACATTGATCAGTGACAGCTTCAGTGCCCCTCCATCATGTACATCAGTGAGGCTGATGATGAGTCCCAATAGCAAGCCTGCCTTTCTAACCACTAGGTCATGTGAATAACCGTAGGACAGGGGGGAGGGTGCCCTCCAGATAATTTGGATGACAACTTCCATCAGCCCTAGTCAGCATGGGCAATGGTTAGGGATTGAGGGAGTTGTCATCCAAAACAGCTGGAGGGTGGCAGGTAAGGATCATTGGAAGCTGCCTCCTGTAGACCATTGTTAGGCCATTGTTTCCATCTAGCCCAGTACTGTTGACATTGACTGGCTGCGACTCTCCAGGTTTTCAGGCAGGAGTCTTCCCTAGCCCTACCTGGAGCTACTGGGGGGTCAAGCCTGTGATGTTCTGCATGCAAAGCATGGGCTCTACCACTGAGCTACAGGGGTTGCCTAGCCCTGCCCTACAGTATGCTCAGTTTGAGATGCCAATTCCCCATAGACCAGGTGTGGGTTCATTTCACATTTGTGAGATCTACTGTGTCTTTTGCTAGAACCGCAAGGTCCACCAACTGGAGCCAGGTGCAAAATAGTCATAGGGTTTAGTCTGGTGGCAGTGGGAAGAGCGGCAAAAATACACAGTATTAAAGGATAAGTTGCTTCTGAGCATTTGCTCAGTCCAAGAAGTTGTTTTTGAACTAGTACTGAGTTTACAGTCCTTTTGTACCAAAAACCACTCCTGGTTCTCTCCCCACCAACCCCCCCCCTTGTCCATTTCAGAGCCCAATTTAGGTTGGGTGGGGGGAAATCTCTTTGTTGCTGCTGTGTTGCTAAACAACTGGCAGTCACAACTCCTTGCTGAACTAGTGTGGTTCACCCATAGATCCAGATCGACTTCCGCCCACCCCTGCGTTCACCCAGCAGAATCGTTCGAGGCTGAACAGGGCTTGTGAAGCAGCCAAACCCCATGCACCAGATCCTGACAGGACCGGTTTGGTGGGCAGCTGTATTTATGGTCCCAGCCTTTGCCTGAAGATCCTTCCTTTTGTGTGATGTGCCAGCCTGTTCATGCGGTGATTGATGATTCCCCTGCTGCTGCTGACAGAGATCTCTAATTTAATTAATGGGCTCCACTGTGTATGTAACGTAATTCCATCAGCACTTACACACCCAAGGAGGACACAAGGGCTACAGCTGTGACTGACACCTGCATGAGGCATTGAGCTGTAAGGAGCTCGTTTCTCTCTTACCTGTCCAGAAGCACTGGCTCACTCTCTGCTTCGGGCCAAATTAGCCTGATGATGATGATGATGATGATGATGATGATGATGATGATGATGATGATGATGATAGGCAGAGAGACAAGGCAGCACAAAACATGGGATCCTAGCAACAGGTTGGGGGACAGTCTAGGTGTGTGTGAGGAATCTGATAGGATGTGACAATCCAATGGATTTTCTTGGCTTGGCCCTGCGGATTCTGCTCTGTTAACCCAGTGCTGGCACCAGCTCAGTCTGATGTGGGTCGAGCCAGCATGCAGACTTCCATTTTTTAAAAAATGGGCCACAATTTGTGTATTTTTAAAAAAAAAAAGATGGGGAAATTTGTGCAAAATTAGGGCCGCAGCTCCATAGATTTGTGCAAATTGCAGAGCGCAGGCCCGAATTTTGCACGAATATGAAATTAACTTTCAGAAAATTCAAGGTGGCCAAGGAGGAGTGCGTGCAAGTGCATGAGGTGGCTGCTCCCAGGCTCTGGAACTCCCTGCCAAGGGAGCCTAAGTTGGTTCCCTCTCTACTATCATGCCAGCAGGCACAGATGTTTTTATTCAGGCAGACATTTGGCATGTAAGCTGATCTGTTGCTTATGGGGATTCTGTTGGGTGGGGTTCTGCTTATTACTTTTATTGTTCTGTTTTTACAATCGGTGTGTTTTAATTGTTTTAATTAATAATTTGTTTTAAACGTGGTCTTATTATTCTTAGGCACATTGAGTCCCATTTTTTTGAGTGGAAAGGCATGATATAATAAATAAGGATGTCTTGAAAAAACCCAAATATGCTTTGTTTGAAAGCACACCCAAAGGATTAAAAGATGTCCCATGCCATATCTTCTGGAAGGTGGTGAAGGGGCGGGGGATTAGAGATTATTTAAAAGTGCAATCCTATAATGTGCTATCAGAAGTAAGTTGCATTGATTCAAAGGGACTTACTCCCAAGTCAACATACTGAAGAATCAACAAAATCACACTATTTGTGCTATTTGCGCAAATTGGAAGCCAAAAACAATGCAGTTCTAGCTCAATTTGCACAAATCACGCTAGCACTATGTAGTTTCCAACTTCCAATTTACACAAATTGCATGATCTGCACAAATTTCCTTAGCACTTTTTTAAAAAAATGTGCAAACCATGGCCCATCTTAGAGATGGAAGTCCGCAGGACCCCAACCCCCCCCCCCAAATTGGCCTGCTTCCACTCATTGGACCGGAACCAGGCAGGAAGTCTGTGAGGTCAAACGAGCTGGACCTCCCAGCATCAGCACATCCCTACGACTGCCTGCTGTGATTGGCTCTCTAGCCTATCTCACAAGATCTGGGCAAAAGGTACATAGATACAGGGAAATAAGCTCCATATATATCCTGAAGACTAATTTTTCTTCCTAATGGTAATGGGGTTGCAGCTTGGGCTGGCCCCTCCTGGATCTCCAGGCCTGTTAAAGGGTCCCCTCCTTCCCACATGCATGGGCTCTGGGGTGGGTGGGAGAAAGGGTCAACCCCCCCACAGGCACTGTGGTCCCAATATTGACCACAGACATACACAGACATGACTGCTATTGAAATTTTAAAAACCAGACACATTAATTTCAATCACACAATTACTATCACATCTAGTTTAGCCTTAGTCCTCAGTCCCTGGCATCTCCTCCAGCCAAGGTTTTAAAGCAGCAAGCCTTGGGAAGACCTCTGTTTGAGGTCCCAAAGAGCCAGTGACTGTCAGAGTCCATGAAGAACTGGGGACAATTGACCATTTGTATGACTCACTCTAAGGCAACTTCTTATACTGACTAGAGCTGAATCTAAATCCTTCTTCTACTTTTTGATGCCATTTTCCATAGATCTATATAATCATCTGCTGGGTTATTCAATTCAAAACTAGTTTAATCAGCTGACTGGCATTAATCAGGCAACACATTCTCTTGCCTGGTGAAGAGATCTGAAAAGCCTGCCCACAATTGACCCCTGCCATAACATATATGTGCACCATCAAGAAACAATAGGCTCCCCCCCTTCAAAATGATTGCTTTAGTCATATGCAAATTTATGCAGATTTAAATAATTTACTGATCAAATAATCTATTAAAGGTTGCTTGATTATTCAGCTAAGATTCATTTAATCAAGTGATGATCTTAGCTTTCCTCATTCTCAGAAAGCACGTAATTTTTTTCCATTGTATTCTCCTATGAAGATTTTTTCACCCAGTCCTACAAAAAAGAACCTCCTTTGTCAAAAATGCAAATAATGCCTAACTATTATGACTGCTTTGCAGTGGCCCAAAAAGCCTTTTAGCTGAGGTGAGACTTCAATTCATGTTTCCCAGTCCCAAGCACAATCCTTTATTAAGCCTGTCACAGGCAAGAGAGGCTGGATTTGTGAGCAGCTCCCCCATTGAACTAGCAAGTGGCAGCTTCTCAGTGAAGGACCTTCAGGGCCCCGGATTGACCCTGCCCAGCCAGATTGGTCTTTGGACAGGAAGGAATATAAGAGAGCTTCCTGTTCCAGTTGAGCCTTACTCCAGCAACAAGGAGTACTTCCTCCTGAGCTCTCGTGTATTTGATCCCAATTCCTAGCTGGCTCCTACAACCTGCCTCTTGGTTTGTGCATTGGTTCTGATTTTCTCTTTGGTTCTGACTTCTGGCTTGCTCCTCAATGCTGCCTTCTGGTTTGACTTCTGGTTGTGGTTGGCTCTTTGGATCTGACCCCTGGCATGCTCCTTGAACCTACCTGCTGGTGTGACTTCTGGTTGTGGCTGGCTCTTTGGCTCTGACAGCTGGCTTGCTCATCAATTCTGCCTCCTGGTTTGTCCTGTTGTTCTAACTTATTCTTCAGTCCTTACTACTGACTGGTCCCATTACTCCTGGTTCCCTACTCCGTTCTGGCTCACCCCAGGGTGCTGCCCACAGCCCAGCCGTGACAGTAATTTTCAAGAGATCTCGCCCATCCAGCTCCAGCTCACTCTTTTACTGATGGATTTTATATTCTCCCTTTTCCTCGGACATCCTAATTTTTTCAAATGTGCATTTGCCCCCTTTCTTTGGGCCAAAGATTTACAAATGATAGAAATACCCATTGATGGAATACGATGGAAATACTCATGGGGGGGGGGGAGTTTGTTTGATTTACAATCCCTAGGTGTGAATTCCTATTTTATTCCTTCTAACGACAACACAACGATTCCAACAGGAGCTGAATGTCACTTTATGGTTTTGTCATGGAGGGGAACTCAGAAGCCAAAGATATCTGAAGTCTCTCCTGCTGTTCAGCCCTGTATTTAAGGAAATTGCTCATAATTGCTTCCAACATTCATGGTGATATAATTCATGGGCACTGCAGTCTGTCATGCTAAAAAAAGCTTTGCTGCTCAGGTCCTTTCGACTTCAACCGTTTCTCCCCCTAAATCAATTGAGTTCAGCATTTCTTTAATTTTATTTCTTTCCTTCACTGGTTCATTTTCACTTTTATGGCCCATGTAAATACCTACCAGTTTCTTCCTTCCTTTTGAGTTTTTACTGGACCAAGGATTTTGTGCTGCAGAAAATCATGCTCCTTCTTCCACAGACAGGAATTTGCTTTGTAATTCTGTCTCCCTGCCTTGCCTCCATCGAGGAAGAAAAGAAGCAACAGTCAACTGGAGTTCCCTGAGGACTAAGAAAACAGGTAATGACACAAGGATGTGCAGTGAAATTTCAGATAGGTTCACTGACTTTTTAGAAATAGGCACACCGTATTATACCTCTGGAATATGAAACCGAGGCATGTTTCCATGTAGAGGGTCTGGAATACTATTCTCTTAAAATCTAGTGACTGCAATGTTATGGTTCAGCCATGCTTCTGGAACACAATGAGCTGCTTAACTCAAAATATGCTTTGCCTCTAGGTTCCTGGCAACCCATGAATTTCATTTGTGTAACATTTTCCTTTAAAAAAAAAATTGTAAGCAAGATTGGAGAAACGTTTTTTTTTAAAAGACATGTTTGGTGACATAGTGGCATCCTTGTGAAGGGCTTGATAGCCTAGTGGGTGTAGTCATCACCGGTTTGCAGTCATAGCAAGTCAGAGCCACCACATAATAATTGTTTTTACAAATGTCATGGGGCACAGACATGACAACTTTGCCATCCCAAATTTGAAGGGAACCTCACTTTATGGTGACTTTGTGCATTTTCAACAGGAAAAAGGGCCTGAGGAAGGAATACCGGTGGCCAGGAAATTAATACCATGAGACATTCCACTTCTTGAGAAAGCATGGTTGGAGCCTTAACATGCCCTTGTGAAACACTGCAGAAACCTGGGTCCACCTGGGTCCACCAGCAATGGGGCATGTAAACATAGTCCATCTCTCAGCATATCACTTCTAACAGGTAAGCCAGAAGCATCAGTCGTGATCATGTTGACTTCAGCTAGGGATGTACGAGGATTTCGTTCAGGGGGTGGAAATCCGGCGGACTAGCCGGGCTCGACCCCCCAAACTCTGTCCCTGCTTTCCTCTTCCACAGCTCGACTCGCGGTCCCCTTCCCGGTTCCCAGCAGGCTGCTGTTTATGTAGAAAATGCCTTCAGATAAGCCCAAAGTGGCTGCAATTTGCATAATTTGTGCAAATTGCAGCCGCTTTTGATGTAACTTAAAGCGTTTTCTATGTAAACAGTGGCCTGCTGGGAACCCAGAAGTTCGGCAAGCGGCACCGCACATGCCTGCTTTCAGCCTGGCTCCAGGGCCGGATTAAGAGCATTATGGGCCTGGTGCTGAGGAGGGCGCGCGGCTGAAGAGGGCGCAGAAACGCTGCGCTCCTCTTCGCTGCCGCTGCGCCGCCCCTGCCAGGCCTCTGCCTCCGCTGCGCCGCCCCTGCCAGGCCTCCGCCTCCCCTCCCTCCTGCCCGTCCATCGCCGCCGCGCCCTCCTGTCCCGCTCGCCGCTGCGCCTCCCCCCGCCCTCCTGCTCGCTGCCGCTGCGCCTCCCGCCGCTGCAGCCGCCATCACCACCACCCCCGACCCCACCGCCACCTACCTTCTCCGCGTCGTGTCACTTCCGGAGCCCCGCCCGCGTTGTTTTGACGGGAGGAACCAGGGCAACAGGGCTTAAACAGCCCTGTTGCCATGGTTTCCCCGGCAAAAAACAGCGCGGGGGTCCCGTCGCGTCACTTCCTCCTCCTCCTCGGTGGCGGCAGCGGCGGCAGTGGCGGCAGCAGCAGCAGCAGTAGCTGCCAGGGCGGGGGGAAGGTAGGTTGGTGGTGGCGGCACAGGGGTGTTTTTTTTTTTGCAGAGCAGGGCTGCTTTGGAGAGGGGGGGCGCTAAATATTATTTCGCCTGGGGCGCCAAACTGCCCTGCACCGGTCCTGATTGTGGGCCTGTTTTGGGGTAGGGGCCTGGAGCTGCAGCTCCAATAGCCCTTATCTTAATCCGGCCCTGCCTGGCTCGGTGGGAGCAGCAGCAGCGTCCACCGAGCCGAAGGAGGGTCGGGTCTTGGCGGATCGCCCACACCTAGCGTCAGCCAACCTCAGTCAGTGGGAGACTTTTCTGATTGCTTACCAAGAATGTTGAGCATATCATGTGAGTACATAGACACACCACAAGTAAGCATGTGAGAGAGCCATTGTATATGAGCCAATTCAGCCATTATAGCAGGGGCGCAGAACCTCTTTCAGCTGGAGGGTCAAATTCCATTTTGGAGAAGCTCTTGGGGGCCGCATTCCAGTGCTGGGTGGGGCCGAAGGCAAAAGGGGTGGGACCAAAATACCAAAACTTCCAGCATGTTTTAGCTTAAAGTTCTTCCTGCCAGTAACTAAGGCTTAGGAGAGGCATTTCAACATTTTGGAATGGGGGGAAATGCACAAAAGCGTGGAAGCCACTAAACAAGCAGTGGTTGAGGGAAAGAGGACGGTGCCAGGGGAAGGGAGTGCAGTAATCGGTGGAACCCTGGAGGGCTGGATTTGGCCCCTGGGCCTGAGGTTCTTCACCCCTACATTATACAGGATGAGGTGATAGACTGAAATGGTAGCATTCTGGATGGTACCATATCATATTGCAAATCAGGGTGTAATATTTTTAAATGTTCACCCTCTTATTATTATTATTATTATTATTATTATTTTTAAAAAGAAGTTACATGTAGAAAACTAGCATAGCACTGTGTGTGGGAGTGAGAGCCCAATCACTGCACAACTTGAAGAATGGCTCTTGGATTGTAATATGGCTACCCAGCTAAGACTTGGGTTGCTACTAGCACCGGCTATTGGAGGTCTATGAACTGAGTGAGGGCTGAGATTACCAAATAGTGGCACATAGACAGACCAGATCCAGTTCCCAAAGCAATTTTCATCTGGCTTCCAACTGCCCTACAAGATCTTAATCAAAATATGATAGAAAGTTTGATCTGAGTATACTTGAAAGAAAAAAAGGGGGGATTTCTACTTGTAAGAAAGCAAGAAATCCCATACAATGTTGAACCCACGTTCAGCCCAGGAACCAAATTCTATTTTGGGAAAGCTCTCGGGGGGCCACATCCCAGTGGTGGGTGTGGCCAAGGGCAAAAGGGATGGGGCCAAACTCCAAAACATGCCAGCATGTTTTAGTGTAAAGCTCTTACTTCCAATAGCTAAGCCTCAGGAGAGGCATTTCAACCTTTTAGTGTGTGTGTGTGTGTGGGGGAACTGCACAAAAGTCAGGAAACTACCCAGCGATCGGTGGTCAGGGGAAAGGGGGTGGGACCAGGAAAAGGTGGCATGAACACGTATGGCACCCCGGAGGGCCAGACTGGGACCCCAGCCCTGAGCTTCTGCCCCCTTAAAAATAAAATATGAAATGTCAGGTGTTCATCCAAAGCTCCCTCTACCTTTGTTAGCTCCCTCTATATCTGAAATTCTGCTAGAGACCCCAGGATATCAAGATTAATATTTTCAGTTTGTGTGGTTAGCACTGTGGGGTTTTTTTGTTTTTGTTTTTGTTTTTTTTAAAAGACCTAGGGAAACCCTGGAGGGCTGGTTTGGGACCCTATGAGGGCCAGATTTCACCCCTGGGCCTGAGGTTCCCCTCCTCTGACATACAGAATATGTAAAGGTGCCGAACTGTATGCATTGCTATGCCTGAGTACTTGAGTTCTGTAATCTTGAACTGCTCACCACAGAATGTGTTCATGCTCCCACAGCAATCATGGTTTGTAGACTATACTGACCCCTGAGAATGGAGCAGTTTGCCACCCCTGTCTAAGGGGAACGTGAAGGCTTAGTGTTTAATGTGTAATGTTTTGTGTTTCACATTTAAAAAGCTAGCATGTGAAACAAGGGTAGGCAGCCTGATTACCTCCAGATGTTTGGACACTTGGTCATGATGTGGCCATGGCTTGTGGGAGTTGTAGTACTAGAATCATAGAGTTGGAAGGGGCCATTTAGGCCATCAAGTCCTACCCCCTGCTCAGTGCAGGAATCCAGTTTAAAGCATCCCGGCTCTCCAGTCTTTACTTGAATACCTCCAACAATGGAGAGCCCACCACCTCCCTAGGTAGTTGTTGCATTGTCTGACTGTTCTGACTGTTAGGAAGTTTTTCCTGATGTTAAACTGAAATCTGCCTTCCTGCAGGGATGGGGACTCGGACTCGAGGACTCGACTCGTGAGTCGGACTGAGTCCCCCCTCTGACTCGAGTCGGACTCGAGTCCCAATATTTTTAATGGGACTCGAGACTCGACTCGGGACTCGAGACCAAGGACTCGTCCACATCCCTGCTTGATGCCACCTGCAGGTGCTGTCTGGACCTAGTTGCAGTAACAATCGAAGTTTATTTTTTAAAATCATTTTACTAATGCAACCTTTCAGCCATTTTGGGTTTGGCTGCCTCTGCCTGCCTGTTTGGGGTTCCCTGCCTCCTCTGCCTGCCTGGTCTCTTCTTAACCAGTTCCACAGTTTGAATTGTCCAAGACAAAGGCCTCTGCCTGCCTGTTTTGGGGTTCCCTGCCTGGTTATTTTGGGTTTGTCTACCTGGTCTGTTCTTGTCAAAATCAGTGGCAGAGTTTTGAGATAAAAAGGCACACTTGTGCCTAGAATTTATTTAAGCCACACATCTGAAGTAGCCTTATTTTGTTGGGAAAAACCACCATTGATTTTAATAGGGACTCGTGGAGTCAGCTTTGGGAGTGACTCGTGACTCGTGACTCGTGAGTCACCATTTTGGACCAAGGACTCGGACTTGGACTCGAGACTCGGGTCCAAAGACTCGTGACTCGACTCGTGACTCGAGACCAAGCACTCTTCAACATCCCTGCCTTCCTGTAACTTAAGCCCATTATTTTGTGTCCTACAACCTTGGATGACAGAGAACAGCTTGTGGCCCTCTTCTGTGTGACAACCCTTTGAGTACTTGAAAAGTTATATCATATCCACCCTCGGTCTTCTCTTCTCAGGGCTAAACATACCAAGTTCCTTCAATCTGTCATTGTAGGACTTAGTTCCTAGTCCTGTGATCATCTTTGTTCTCTTTCTCTGAACTCTTTCTAATTAATCTGAATCCTTCTTAAAGTGTGGTGTCCAGAACTGGACACAGTATTCAAGATGAAGTCTGACCAGCACAGAGTAGAGTGGAATTATCACTTCCCATAATTTGAAACTATACTTCTATTGATGCAACCTAAAATTGCACTGGCCTTCTTGCAGCCACATCACATTCTGACTCATATTCAGTTTGTGATAGACTAGGACTGCAAGATACTTTTCACACACATACTATTGCCAGGACAGGCATCCCCCCCCTCCTTCTTACACCTGAGCATTTGATTTCTGTTTCCTAAATTATAGGAAAATAGGTTTCCTATAATTAGGTTTCTTATTAGGTTTCTTAAGTCCAAAACATCTGGAGGATACCAGGTTCCTTCACCCTATTTTAAAGCAATTGGACCTCCCAAACAACTTGTATTTGCAACCAGCTTCAGTCTGACCCTGTGGACTAAGTCAAAAGACTGCTTTACATGGGACCTAAACCTACTGCCTCTGTAGGGCAAGCTGGAACCTGTCTGTGGTTTTAGGTTTCACTGGGTGTGTATATATTTTTGTGACAGTAATGAATCACAGATGACGGCAGATGAGTGCTAGGCTGAGTGGGCATAATAGCGTGACCGCACACATGCATGACAGGCCAAATTGGGAGAAAGGGTAAAATAATAGAGAGAGTGGATTGTTTCTTTCAGAAGGCCCTGAGAAACGATTGTTAAGAAAATGACTTTGTAAAATAGCCTTTAAAAGGACGAGGCAGAGCAAACCATTCTGTATATTTTACAGTATCGTTTCTATCTTAAAAAGGCAGTGTGTAAATCTAATAGACTAGCTATCCATAAAATGTTCGGCTAGAATAATAAAAGTAACACTTTTTCTTTAATGCTACTTTATAGATTTGAATATGATATATAAATTATTTTGATTTTAATACCCCATATAAAGTTGGAGGGGAGGAGAGACAGCAAAGAGAGAGAGAATTGACTAAGGCTATATATTAGGAATTACTGTTTTAATCTTCCAAGATATTCCCCCCCCCCCAAAAAAAGTCAAAGAAATGGCTGGCTGGAAGGGGAGGGGGGAACATACACAACTCTTTCTTGAACCAGTGAATACTTAACAGAAAATGTGTGGGATTATTTTATTGGGAAGCAATTCTAACACTATGGCATTCTCCAGGCCTTTCAGCACTTGCCTTGCATTGTTCTTAATTAAGAAGGGAATGTGTAGGAAAACAGATCTGCTTCTTCTTAATGGCCCATCATCTCTCTTCCCCTCCACATCACCCAGGATGTCTGCCAGAAATCGCTCTTTTGCAGGGAACATACTTAAATCGATCTCTCTTGTCAGCAAGGTCAGTGTTTTGGCCATTGACAGTTGCTGTAGCACACAGTGGCAGCAGCAGAAAAAAAAATACTGGGGGGAGCACAGAAGCAGCACAGAAGTGTACTGGGGTGGGAGAGGTGAGCTTTGTCCCACATGTTAGATTTCTGAAACAAAAATAACGGTATCTTTCCCATTAAGTCTCCAATCCAAAACACTTTTTCTCTGACATATGTTCTAGATTTGTTGGTAGCTCAAAAGAGAAGTGCATCCATCCCCACACTTACAGGATGATTAATGAAAGCCTGGAAAACTGCATATAATTGACAAAAACCTATGGTCTTTTAGACGGAGTGAAGGTAACCAAAAACCTGAGAAATTAAATATTAGCTGGTCTCCTTTTCTTTCTTTTTTTCATGAAATTACAGTACAATTTTGATGTAGATAAGTATAAGAGTTTTTCTTTGTAAGCATTGTAATATTTTGTACTATTATTTAGATGATGATGGTCATACTGATATATTTATGGATATTTACTGTATACTGTGTGTGTTATTTATGTGTGTGTGTGTGTATATATATATATATATATATAGTTAAATATATACCTTTAAAGCCCTACACGGCTTGGGACCACAATACTTGACGGAACGCCTCTCCCAACCACAATCTACCTGGACACTACGCTCAACATCTGGGGCCTTCCTCCGGTTGCCGCCTCCAAGGGAGGCTCAGCGGGTGGCGACAAGGGGGAGGGCCTTCTCTGTGGTAGCCCCCCAACTCTGGAACAAGCTCCCTCCTGAGGCCCACCTGGCACCAACTTTACAATCTTTTCAGCACCAGGTTAAGACTGCCCTCTATATTGAGGCCTTTAACTCTACATAGTGTATCGCAGGGTGGTTACTTTTTAATTGGTCTCACTGCATTTCCTGTTTTATCTATGTTTTTTAAATTGGGTTTTTAAATAATTTTGTATAATGTTTTTATTGTATATTGTATTGCGTGTTTTTGTGGATTGTTGTGAACCACCCAGAACAGCTTCAGCTGTTGGGCGGTATAATAATAATAATAATAATAATAATAATAATAATAATAATAATAATAATAATAATTTTCTTGGTGGTTGTATACAATTTAGTCTAGATCATGTTTTGTATTAATTAGTTTGTATTCTATGTACAAATTATATAAATAATTAAGCTATTATTATTTTATTGATGATGATGATGATGATGATGATGATGATGATGTCCCTTATTTGGATGGAATTAACTTTCAAGGAAGCATGCTTGGAATTGCAGCCTTATTTTAATTTACGCTTTGATGGAGTAATAATTTGTGTATGAAAATGCCCTTTCCGTCAGGTAACCATGGGAGTCCTGCATTGGGGGTGAGCATGGGCTTCTTGTCTAGAGGGGTGCACTTGCTCCCCTCTTCACCTGCAGCCTATAGTTGCAAAACATCTGGCGTCACACAAAGTTAGTAACTGATCATTTCCCCTACAGAATCTGATCTGTGACCAGAGAAGGGACTGTCCTCTCCCCTTCATATGAACATGGGGTGTACCATTAAAACACATAAAACTGCTCTCCCTTTCTGTACACATGAGAAAGGGAACCCTTTTAAAAGTATCAGCATGGCTTGCTTCTTCCCACTCTTGCTATGTATCAGCATGGCTGGCTTCTTCTCACTCTGCTTGTCAAGCCTGCAACGGCTGAAGCTGTTGACCCACTGGATCTCAGGTCTGTGTACTGCCACCAGTCATCCCTGGCCAAAAGAAGGAACTGCAGGGAGAACAGCCATATTGGCAAATATGCTCCTTTACTCCAATAGCCCAGAGCACGATGGTGCTCCCTGGTTCCTACACTGATTTATGAATCAGGCTTGCTTACCTGGCTGTCTGAGCAACTAGACTCCACTCCTGCTGGCTGTCAGTGGTGTAGTGGAGCCACGGCTTTCAGGGATGCAGCACCAGCACTTTCTGATTAGCAGCGATGCTGATGTCATCACATCTTCCACCCCAACCCCCCCAGAATTCCCTGTTCCCTCTAAGCTTAGCTGCAATCCTCACAGTTGCTGGGGGGGGGAATGAATTTTCCCAGCAACAAGATATTGCTCCCTGTTGTAATACAAAGTATTTTGGGGTGGCTTGGTCTTGAACAGGCAATGAAGACCTATGAGCTTTACAGAAGACCTGCTCCTGGTGGAGATGAAAACTGCTAGAACACGTTTGTTGAGATGGATCAACACAGCTGCCTGAATTTTTGGACTCTCCTCTGGGACCTGGCTATGGGGACTGCCATGAGGAGTGCCTCTACTTCAAAAATTTACCACTACAGCACAGCTGGCTATGGACTGTATTCTTCACCTTTCTCCCTCTCCCCTTCCCTCTCTGCCTTTGCCTCACACCTCAACCCACTCCCAGTTTTTCAGAAGCCATGGGTGGGCACTGGGCACTGCAGAGACTTCCCTGACAAAGAAGTGCATTCACCAGGGTATTGTTGGGTGTATATATATTTCCTTTCTAGGGCAGAGCTCAGGGGAACTGCTTCTACAGTTTTCAGGCGGAAGCTGTCTGTTATGTACACAGCAATAGTTAGCTGGTGGGTTTGATGCATGATGCCACGTCACCCCATCCTCTTCCCAGAAATACTCTGCAACTTTTGAAAAAGTGACTTTGGTGCTACTTCAGGAAATGGGCCCAAGAATCGGGTTCTTCATATTGCAAAACACAGACTGTAGTTTCAGGTCTACCCTATTGTTGAGGAGAAGCACCATAAAGGCAAGCAACACAGTAATGATCATAGCCTAGAATGATAAAGCTCCACTAACAGACCTGTTCAGGCCCAGAGGGCCCTGACTCCAAGATCCACATCCCAGCAGGGGCCCACTGACAAGAGCCCCCTGGACTTGCTCCTCCTCTTCATCATTGCAACCTGCTTGTTTACCTTCCTCTTGTTCTGCCCCAGACAACACTGGTGCTGAGAAGGAGGAACAGTAGATGCCGCTGCCTCCTTGCTCACTGGCTCTGCCTGTCAAGTAAGCAAGTGGAAGCAATGATGAGAAAGAGGGTGAGGAGCAATAGGAGCTCATGACGATGGTGGTGAGAAGGTACTCGCTGAAGGAGGGATCCATTGAGGGTGTCTTGCCAAAGGGCCCTCAAAAAACTGGAGCGGCACTGTGAGACATCATTTCCCTGCCCCAACTCACATCATTGGCTGTGCAATAAAGAGACATGGAGCGGCAGCCGTTTTGCATTTCTCACAGCCCCTAATTCCATCCTAGGGCTCAAACAAAATTTCAATCCAATCAGGAAAATTTGGCAGTGTTTTAGAATGTGATTTGGAACTCGGGAGGATAGTCATAACATGTTTCATCTTAGGTCATACTCGTTATTTTGAAGACAGTGTTTCAGTGTGCCACATTCAGTTTGTGAGCGCTCTTTTCCAGTTGCATTCTTACTAGGGTGGAATTGGTGATGAGAAAAAGGATGAGGAGCAATAGGACCTAGTGACAATGGCAGTGAGAAGGTAAACTCGTTGAGGGAGGGGGCTCATTGAGGGTGTCTTTCCAAGGGCCCTCCCAAACCTGGAGCCAGCAATGCAGAAGTACCAACATTTTTAATGTCCACATACTGTAAAATGCATTCTTTTTTTCCGAGCAAAGAGCACCTGCAGCATCCAGTGAAAAATGCACACATAGTCATCAGCCTATTTCAGACGTTACCCTGAAAATGCCATGGTTTAGCATTTTAGAAAAAAGTCGGCACGAGCCTTGAGCTCATGCTCTCTCCTTTCCACCTCTTCCTCCTTCATTTGTGCAAGAGGAGATTGAACACTTCCACTTTTACTTTACAATTTACCACATTTCTTCATGATATTTGAATTCCACAGCATGTGGTTGTTTTAACTATTGTTAGTTAACAAGTCAGCATATCCAATAAGTTTGATCCTGGTTTGTTTTAACCAACAATAGCTACAACAAACCACACTTTCCCAAGTTCAGACATCACCAGGAACTTTGGTTAGTTCTAAAGTGGAAGCAAAAGCTTTCAATCTCCTTGCATACACAAAGAAGGAGGCTCGTGGAGGTTTGTTCCCATAATGCTAAACTATGCTCTTAGAATTATGTCCCAGGCCACAGAGGATTTTGCTGCCATAGGGCAGAGAAGGAACCCCTGCACATGTGAGGCTCTGCACTATGGCCAATTTTCCCATGATCATAGACTGAATTTCTGTTCCACATATTTTACATCAATATATCTTTAGTTTCTCTGTAATAAAGTATATGTCGTTCAGCATCCCCTGCTTGTTCTGACTGCAATTTGAGCGCCTTGGCAAAAAGTGCAATTAGGCTAAATGGTTAAAATGAGGCAATGAAATCACATATGGAGAAGTAGCATATGTGGCCATATACCCAGATCTCTGCCTGCTAGTCTCATTCACATTTATATGAAAAACAAAATGCCAGTATAAAACATCACATTGCAGAATCTCACCTTTTCCCTTCCGCTGGACGGGTGCCCAAATCAGAAGGCAAACATACGTTCAAGCAGCTTCTCTAAAATGTCCTCTCTGGAATTAAAAATGGTTGACAGACCACCTTAATGGGTTTCCCGGTCCCTTCCTCCCTCCCTTCTCCTGGCTTTCAAGAGAATCTGTCTGTAAGGGAGGATATTGTGACTGACAAGTCCTGACTTGTGTGGGTGTACTGAGATGTATCTCAGGAAAAAGCCCAGTCAGCCAATCAGATCTGTTCTTTTGCCCAAGCCATTTTCTAGTGAGCTATCTCTCTCTTGTTTTCAGTTTCAACCCTGCCACATTTATCAGATGCTGAGCAAGCCTATATCACAATAGCTGTTCCTTCTCTTCCCATTCATGGTGACTGCTGCTTTTCATTGGTTTGTTCTCTCCAGCTATCCCTTGCTTGCTCTGAATGGTATTGCTGGCTGGAAAGCCTACTCAGGAAGACTAAGCATCATTTACATAACAGTTGACATGCATGAAATGTGATTTTCTTAGAGTTTTTCCCCCACCCACCACCGATTTTTTTTTTTTTAAGAATATGTATACTTCATACTACTGCCCCCCCGCAGCAGCTGATGACACAAAATGGTTAACAATGAAATCTACACGAATAGTATAAAAATAAAATCTATAAACCAGCGTAGTAATGGAAAAAACAATGGTAAAATTAACAATCAAATGCTCAGGAAAATAAGAGCATTTCAACGTGGCTTTTAAATAAAGGATAGAAAGTCAGTGCCAGTGTCTGGGGAGGGTGTTCTAAAAGTGGGGTGCCACCACTAAAAAGCCCCTACCCTAAACTCTAAAGACAGGGGCACCTGAAGAAAGGCCTCAGAAAACAATTTTAGCATCATGAGATTACAGCTTGCATTTTACAACCGTAAATACATTCCTGGTTACCCAATAAAATTTCCCTTCTCCCAAATTGAGGTGTGTGTGTGTGTGTGCGTACACACACACACTACTTGTATACCGCTCCATATCTAAGTAGATTCCAGAGTGGTGAACAGTAAAAACACAACAGGTAAAAGAAACCAAAACAATACATTCAAAACAAACTAAAATTACATTGGTGGTTGAAGAGCAGAGAAGGCTTCCTGGAACAAGCAGCGCAATGTCAGAGCCTGCCTGACCTCCAGAGGCAGGAAGTTCCACAGAAATTGAGCCACCACACTGAAGGCTCTTCTCCCGGTGGGCTCCAGTTGGGCCAAAGGTCCATGAAGAACCACCAGGAGCATGCCATCTGATGACTTCAGTGACTGAGTACGTTGGTATGAGGATGTGCTCTCTCAGGTAACCTGGTCCCAAGTTGTTTCGGGCTTTGTACATAAGTACCAGAACCTTAAACCTGACCTGGTAGTGAATAGGTAGCCAGTGCAGTTCCTTCAGTAAAGGAGCTGCATGCTGAAAAGGGGCAGCTCCCGACAATAGCCAAGCTGCTGCATTCTGCACTAGCTTCCGGTGCAGCCTTAAGGGCAGTCCCACATAGAGTGCATTGCAGAAATCCAGTCTAGAGGTTACTAGTGCCTGAATCACTGTGGCCAAGCTATCCCCGTCCAGGAGAGGCTGTAGTTGGTGAACCAGTCGAAGATAGTAAAAGGCACTCCAAGCCACCACAGTCACTTGGGACTCCAGCAACAATTATGAATCTAGGATCACCCCCAGACTATGAACCTGATCTTTCAAAGGGAGTGCAACCCCATCCAGACATGTACTGACACTTTTTATCTTTATCTCCCAGACTCAGGAACCACTCACACCCACAGGGTTTCCGTCTTGCCAGGACTCAGCCTCAGTTTATTGGCCCTCATCCAGCCCATCACTGAGTTCAGGCACTGATCCAGGATTTGCACAGCCTCTCCTGATTCAGTTGTCACAGGGGTATAGAGCTGGGTGTCATCAGCGTACTGATGGCACTTGGCTCCAAACCCCCTAATGACCATTCCCAGTGGCTTCATATAGATGGTAAACAACACTGGGGACAAGATGGTATCCTGTGGAACCCCATAGCTCTCTCTCTCTCTCTCTCTCTCTCTCTATATATATATATATATATATATATATATATATCCCACTTTTTTCTTCTCTCTCTCTCTCTCTCTCTCTCTCTCTATATATATATATATATATATCCATCCATCCATCCATCCCACTTTTTTCTTCTTGCAAGGAACCCAAGGCAGTTTACAGGGTCCTCCTCCTCTCCATTGTATCCTCACAACAACCCTGTGACTCTGTGAGGTAGACTAGGCTGAGAGTCAGTGACTGGTTTTGCACTTTCACCAGAGCCCACCATGCATGCTGGGTGACTTTTGACTATTCCGGTTTTGACTGCAGTTTGTCATATCCAAACCCAGTGAGGGTGGATTGTTGGCGTAGTTAACAAATCACCGAAAATCCATGGGCTGTTTTAGGGTTCGGGGCTGTTTGTTAAGCACACCAACAACCCACCCTCACCAGGTTCAGACTACTTGACAAGCCACAGTTTTGGCTTGGCTATTCAAAATGGTCACACACGTGTACCACAGCCCGCTGTGACTTAAATAAGCCACGTAGGGCTGCTTGATCATGCAAACCATCTCAGTGACTGGCCCAAAGTCACCCAGTGAGCTTTATGGCCAAGTGGGGACTAGAACCCAGATCTCCCAAGTCCCAGTCCAACACTCTAACCACTATGCCACACTGGCATGAAGAAGGAAGCCTCACACATGTGCTGCTTGTGCTGCTTCCTGACTTACGGTATATTCCTTGCTGCCACAGCAAATCATGCCCTTCCAAATGTGAGACTAGTTGGAATTCCCACTTCCCAGTACTCTCCCTTACTGATTTAGCTCTGCCTGGCTGCTAAGCAGTATCCCCCACCCCTTATGACCAAGCCATTTTCTAGTGAGCTTTGTCTCTCTTGTTTTCAGTTGCAACCCTGCCACATTTATCAGATGCCGAACAAGCCTATATCACGATAGCCGTTCCTTCTCTTCCCATTCGTGGTGACTGCTGCTTTTCACTGGTTTGTTCTCTCCAGCTATTCCTTGCTTGCTCTGAATGGTATTGCTGTCTGGAAAGCACCTACTCAGGAAGACTAAACATCATTTACATATTGAGATGCATAAAATGTGCTTTTCTTAGAGTTTTCCCCCCCACCATCGTTTTTTGTTTTGTTTGTTTGTTTGTTTGTTTTAAAGGAATATGTATACTTTATACTGCTGGCCCTCACAGAGGCTGATGACACAAAATGGTTAACAATGAAATCTACATGAATAGTATATTCAGGATGGAAAGAATTTGAGATCTAAAAAACTGGAATGTCAGTGAAACAAAGATGGACAGATTCATCCATGCAGACCCACAGCTTTGAGTGCTTAGCTCTTCAAAGGCTAGAGTTGAATCCCCATGTATTCAACTGTATTCAATTGTATTCAACTGTGTTAGTGCTGGATTAGGGCTGCCACCTCTTTTTTCTGCCAGGCTCCACATCTTTAACAGCTGCATGGCAGGCAGGTACATCATGGTCCTCTCCATGTTGGGAATAGCTGGATCTATTGAATGTGGCTGGTGCAGATGGGTAAGAATTTAGTTTCAGTTCATTTTTCATTGGAATTGACCAAACTTCACAAATGTCTTCATATTTGGGATGGAAAGAATTTGAAATAAATTGGCTTTTCTAGATTTGCCAAGGACACCTCTAGAAATCTATCTCCATGTTTCAGGGCTGTCCCCCCAAATACACACACAGAGACATGCAAATGTCATACCATTCAGCAAGAGAAACTGCACAATACCTCTCACCAGAAGTAGGGCATTTGTACTGAATAATGTCATTCTTGTGCACAAGTCACACTGGAAACCTGCCACATTCAACGGACTTTCTTGTCATGTGATGGACGTGCATTTTTCTATTTTGTTTGCTTTGTTTGAAGCTATAAAATGTCGTTTGAGGTACAGTCATGCCTTGGATTGAGAGCATAATTCGTTCCGGAAACGTGCTTGTAATCCAAAACACTCTTATATCAAAACGAAATCCCCCTAAAAAAAATTGTACAGAGATTTTAAATTTAAGTCGTACTACAGTACTTGTATTGCAAGACGTCGCTTGTATATCAAGTTTAAAAAAATTAAATAAATATTAAAAAATTTGCTTGTCTTGCAAATCGCTCTCAAACCAAGTTACTTGCAATCCAAGGTATTACTGTATATGCGTCTCCCCACCACCACCCTGTATCAAAATATGCAATCTGTAAGTTGCTCATCATATTCTGTTTAGACAAGAAAGGAGCACTGAAGAAGCCAACCTTCTGTATAGGTAGGTACGGTAGCTGAGAAGCTGGGAGCTGGGAGCACATACAAGTAAGGAGGATGAGTCCTGAAGGAAATATTTTTTTATAGGTGCCATGCCAGTCTCTTGTACATGGAGGCAGGTGGGGACACAGCCAATGATCTTTGTTTGCAGACTTACAGAGATATGTTGCCTCCTTCATAACATGGGTCTTGAAACCCTTTTCTCCCTCCTTCACCACACATCCCATTATGCAGGTGACCAGTTCCAGTGTACACTCAGAGGATTGAATCCAAACTTAGGCATGGATAGTGTAGATCCACTGAAATCAACAGGGCTTACTTTCAGTGGGCAAACTCTGGGACTAAGCCTAGATCCACCCAATTGAAAGTGCTCTTTTTCTTGCAGCCTCAGATCCCCTGGGCTCATGCAAGAATATGTGGTACACATTTGCGCTAGGGTGAAAGAGTCACTGGGCAAGAGCAGAAAGTTGGAGGATCACCAGGAAAAGTTGCCAACCGGCCACCATTTTACTCTCCAACCAGTAAAACATTTTAGGGATGTGAAAAATCAGTAAACTCCAACATCTGCCCTGCCCCTGTTCTGATCCGCCAAATTCTTTCTTGGTTCTGCTCCTGATTTTCCAGATTTCTCCAGTGCAACATATTCTGTCAGGATTTAGCCCTGAGTTATCTGTCTTGGCTCTACCTGCTCTAGTCCCACACACTGGAGCCACTCAGGGAGCTAATTTTTTTTTTTAAATCAAAAGTAGATGGTGCCCATAACCAGTGGAGGCTGGTCGCTCCAATGTCAGCACTCAGCAGGGCTGTATATCCGCTCCGGATTTCAGTCTGAACTTTAAAGGAGCTATCCAAAGTGCTGAACCCTATCCCTCAAATAGGTTTGGCACCATGGATAGCTCCTTAAAAGTTCAGAGTAAAATCTGGAGCAGATACACAGCCCCACTGACATTGGAGCCAGCAGCCTCTTCTGCTCGTAACAGGACTCAGCTGAGGTGAATCACAGAGTCACAGAGCTGGAGGAAGCTTTGTAGAGCATCTAGCTCATCTCTCTACTCAATGTAGGAAATCCAGAGCTAGAGTATCCCCAACAAATGACTTTCCATCCTCTACCTCCAGTGAAGGAGATCCCTTCAGCCCCCTAGAAGGTAGTTGGTTGATTCCATTGCTGATTTGCTCTTACCACTATGATGTTTCCACCCCCCCTAATTTTCAGCCAAAATCTACCCTCCTGTGCATTAGATCTAGACCTGCCCTTTGGGGCAGTAGAGAACTGTGTGACAACCCTCCGGGTATTTGAAGAATACTATCATGTTCCCTGCAGTTTTCTCCTCTCCAGGCTAAATATTTCCAGTTCTTTAGTTTTTCCTCGTGACACTTGTTTTCTATACCACTGGCCATCTTTGTTGCCCTCCTCTGAACCTGCTCCAATTGGTCTATATCAAGGGGGTGCAGAAGCCCTTTTAGCCCAAGGGCTGAATTCCATTTCAGAGAAGCTCTTGGGGGCTGCATTCCAAAGGCAGAAGGGATGGGGACAGAAGTGACAGCATATTTTATCTTAATGTGCTTCCTACCAGCACCTAAGCCTTAGGAGAGACATTTCAACCTTTAAGAATGGGGGGAAACTGCACAAAAGACAAGGGAGGGACAGGATCTCTTCTTGATCATCCCAGATTGCAGGACGCGGAATCATGGGCTCAAGTTACAGGAAGCCAGATTCCGCCTGGAC
This sequence comes from Shinisaurus crocodilurus, assembly GCA_021292165.1. Lineage (NCBI taxonomy): Eukaryota > Metazoa > Chordata > Lepidosauria > Squamata > Shinisauridae > Shinisaurus > Shinisaurus crocodilurus. Next base: position 33,384,022 of record CM037876.1, read on the forward strand.
ATCAGGAAAAAAATCCTGACTGTTAGAGCAATACGCCAGTGGAACCAACTACCTAGGGAGGCAGTGGGCTCTACAACACTGGAGGCATTCAGAGTGCAGCTGGACAGCCATCTGCTGGGGATGCTTTGACTTGGGTTCTTGCATTGAGGGGGGGGGGTTGGACTCGATGGCCTTCTAGGCCCCTTCCAACTCTACTATCCTGTGATTCTAAGCCACCAAACAATCAGAGGTTGGAGGAAAGGGCTGGGGGGCTGTGAGAAGCAGGCAGATTGGGATCCACAGAGAGCCACTTTGGCCCTTGGGCCTGAGGTTGTGTATCCCTGGTCCATGTCCTTCTTACAGTGCAGAAGCAGGGGTGGTGCTAGCTACAAAAAGATCTGGGGATCAGGCCCACAGGACATAAAATAAAAAGCACAAATTTGCATATGCTGATTTACATATGCTCTGAAGTGTGTGTGTGTGTGTGTGTGTGTGTGTGCATGCGTGCACCATTAAAGCACCCTATTTGTAAAAAGGGATGTATGGACAGGGGAGAGGAGGGCATTTGATTTCAGAAAAAATCCTCTGGCAAAAACGTTCAAGGGTGGGGGCAGCAGGAGGGGAAGCACCTGTGGGCAAAAAGCCAGCTCATCCAGGGGGATCCGATGCAAGAGAGATCATCAGGGCCCCTGTGCCTTTATTTCAGCAAGTGCTCATGGTCAGCAAGGTTGGTGGGACAGATGGCCTCCCAGAGATTCGGGGCTTAAATGAAAGATTCGGGGCTCCAGCCCTAGTGCTCTGTCCCTGAACACCACCTCTGTGCAGCCAGAAATGGACATAGTACTAACTCAGCAGCTGAGATCTGACTAGTGTGAAATGAAGTGGAACGATTACCACTTCTTGCAAGTTGGAAACGATGATTTCAGTAATGCAGCTCAAAAGCTGTGTTAGCCTTTTTTGCCGATGACTCTTGTTCAGCTTGTGAACAGCAGCAACCCTAAGATCCTTTCCAGAGGTGCTACTGCAAAGTCAGGTATGCCCCATAATTCCATATTTCTGCATTTGATCTGGGCGGGCAGAGGGTGTGCTAAATGCAGAACTTTGCATTTGCCTCTGTTGAAATTCATTCTGTTAGTCATTTCCCATTCTCTCAAGGCCGGTTGGAATTGTCTTGCTGAGCTGTTTGTTAGCTATGCCTCTTCGCGGTCTGTGTCACCTGCGAATGTGATGAGGATCCCCTCCACCTCTTAATCTAAGTCACTGATGCAATGTTGAAAAGCGGTGGGCTCCACAGCACCCCACTTGAAACTTCTCTCCAGTCTGATGAGGAGCCATCGTTGATGAGCACTCTCTGAGGACGGTTTTCCAGCTGGAAGGGTTGAAGGGAAGGGAAGGGTGAGAGCGAACAACTGAACTCCTATGAGATCCATTTAACCATTCTAACTGGCATGATTACATTTAAAAGCATAACGGCAAAATTGCTTGCTGAAAAAGCAAGGGAAGGGAGATGTGCCAAAAATATATATATTCCAAATTTGCTTTTAAAAACATTTTTCCGTCGCTTCCAATTCCGTGTGTCAGTTTGGCGAGGACTGATGTGCCATTTGCAGATAACAATTTTTGCGTATCCATACAAATCTTGCAGAACGGGTGTGCGACACACTTGCTCCAACTGCAGTACGGCACCCACCAGGTTCATGCAATGATCGTGGGAATTATAGGAATGACATGCAAGTCAAAAATATACACATTAGCAGCCAGCCCGTGCTATATTTCTGGTGGGGCCGCATAGCCAATGAGCTTGTCCCTTCCTGGTGCAGAGTATGCCGAGCCGGTAATGAAATACACAACATGATAAAGAGCCCTTCACTGCCTAGTTATGAAGAGTCCTTCATTCCTCAGTGGATTGTTCTTGGTGATTCAGTGTTCCCTGGCCCAACCCTCACATACTGTAATCACTATCTTTATATCACTCCGGACCTGTATCATTAAAAGGCAAGTGGCATCTCCTCTCAATTACTGAATCCAGCCCTCCCCAACCTGGTGCTCCCCAAGTGCTTTAGGCTACAACACTCATCATCCCTGACCCAGTGGAAGCTGGTGGCTCCAATGTCAGTGGGGTGGTGTTTCCACTCCAGGCTCCAGTCTGAGCTTTTAAGGAGCTGTCCATGGTGCTGAACCTGAGCCCCAACTAGGTTCAGCACCATGGATAGCTCCTTTAAAGTTCAGACTGAAACCCGGAGTGGAGACACCACCCCACTGTCATTGGAGCCACCAGCCACTGCTGCCCTGACTTTTGGGGCTGATGGGAGTTGTAGTCCAACACATCTAGAGGGCACCAGGTTGGAGACAGCTGCCTTCATAAAAACATAAGTTGCCTAGGGTCTACAGTACTAAAAGCAAAGCCAACGTTACCTCTATCACTGGTTCACCTAGAAATAGAGGAATCATTGTCCATTGATGCCTCATTCTCACCGCCTTATATCTAAGAGCTAAACCACACACTCCATTAAATATGTAGTGTGCATCTGACCCGCAGCAATCTTTTTACCTTAAAGTGTGCAGGGGGGGGGCAATCCAGATTAGCGTCACTGCGCTTGGGTAGGGGAGGTTTAAATCTTCACATCCAACCACTTTTTTCTCCAAAATTTGCCCCCCCCCCTCCGCTTGCACGGTGGGAACCAAAAATGAAAAAAACCTCCGTTGGCATCAATCAAGTTTTCTTCTTCTTCTTCTTCTTCTTCTTCTTCTTTGTTTAGTCCCTGTGGTGGTGGTGGGGATTTTTGGCAGGGGAGTGGCTGGGTGGGAAGGTTGAAACCTCCCCTTCCCATGCACAGTGTTCCTGACCTGGATGGATAGGGCACCAGCACACTTACATAAAGTTAAAACCAAAATGGTGAAGATCAACTGCATGCTATGTATTTTAATAATGTGTAGTTTAGCCCTAAGACTCTGAAATACTGTATATTCTATACCAGTATGAAGATTGCCTTATCTTCTTCTCCCAAAGAACTCTGGGAATTGTAGTTTGATGAGGGTGTGGAGAATTGTCTGACAGAGTGTGCGTTTGCACCCATTCTCTCAAACAACAGCAGTTTTGAGCAGTAACATTAGCAATAAAGTACTCATCTTCTGTCTGCTGTGCCAACACAGTGGAGAGCAAACTCCACTTTGGTGCATCCACACCTACTGAAGTGCAGTACACACTGAATTTATGGCATAAACTATATTTTTTGAGAGGAAGGCACACATATTCCTTGAGATCCCTAGGCCCTTCACAGAACTACAGTTCCCTTGATTTCTTGAGGGGAGGGAATGACTTTTTAAAAAATTAATTATAATTTTACAAAGACAAATCCGATGGCAAGAAGAGACATGGGGTCGAAGAGCAGGCCAAGCAAGCAACCTCTGAAGCATAATAACACACAAGACAGCACAGCAGCATTACACAACTCTCACGCCTAATCGATGGATTTAGATTCTCCCCTCCCAAAGAACATTAAACACTTTTAAGCAACGTGGTTTTAAATATGCTGTAGGCCTGTAGCTGAAAACGTTCCCAAAGCTCCGGTAATTGAAGAGGATTTAAAATCTGGGCCTTAATGACTCATTGAAGGAATTTAAAGAGAAAGGGGAATACATTACTCTGTCCATAGTGGCAATTAATGTGTTCCAAGGAGGATTATTTAAAACAGGAACTACTGTACCAAAACATACTTGAAATCACGTGGAAACTTCTCAATGGATTCACTGCAAAAGAAAGAAGACTTAAGGGATACAAGTTCAACCATAATGCCTAGCTGTTATTTATTTTCTATTATTCTTTCTTTCCTTTTTTTAACGTTTAAACTTCCTTCTTCTACCACTATTAGTAGAAGATGCTGCAGTTGTAGTAAAAGCTAATTTAGCTGCACCTAAGAGATGGGGCGATAAACCAGCAAGCATCTTCTTGCTTAAATCCTGTCCTTATCGGAGAGTCAAACCCATTATTTTACTTACAACTGGTGGAGGCTGGCGGCTCCAATGTCAGTGGTGTGGTGTATCCACTCTGGGTTTTAGTCTGAACTTTAAAGGAGCTATCCGTGGTGCTGAACCCTACCCTACCCCCATCCCCAAAATAGGCTCAGCACCAGGGATTGCTCCTTAAAAATTCAGACTACAACCCGGGGTGGATACACCACCCCACAGACATTGGAGCCGCCAGCCTCCACTGCAAGTGTCCCCTCTCCTTTGCAAAAAGCAGCTGTGCACACACACACACACACACACACACACACCCATCCTGATTAGGACTGCAGTGCAGAGAGAAGAGGGATGAACCCTCTCCTTCTTGCAACATTTTCCCACTGAAGACCCCCACCCTTCGAAGCTGCTCTGTGCAAAATCAGGGGAGGGGAAACTCCAGCCTGTGGACCCAGTTGAGAAGGCTGGTGTGCAGCAAAGCTGGTTCCGAGCAGACTCACCGGATCGTCCTCCTGACATGCCTGCTAGGGACCAAATGATTTCAGCCCCTTTGACATCATTCAACCCCCTGAGAGCTGGGTAGGGCTCATCCAGCTGCCACCCAATTTTGGTTGCCAACCCTGTGCTAAAGTGTGTATTTGTTAGCATCTTCAGGACAATTTGAATTGGGGAAAATGGTGTGAGGAGGAAAGGGTTTACCCCCTCTTCACGTGCCATGGCCCCACTCCGGACTGGGGCCCCCCATGGGCATGGATGCTTTTTATGAAAGATAGTTGTGGATAGTTGTAATCACTCATTTTAAAGAACATGCTTAACATAACATATTGATTATCTCCTCCCATAAACACCTGCCTGAACACAAAGATCATCCTCAGAAGTCCTTCTCCGGGAGCACCCACCAAAGGAAATGAGGTAGGTGGCTACTAAGAAGAGGGTCTTTTCTGTTGTAGCACCCCGGTTGTGTAATGAGCTTCCCAGAGAAGCTCACCTGGCACCTATGTTGTGTTGCTTCCGGCACCAGATAAAAAACTTATTTTCCCAGGCATTTTAGTCTTACAGTTCCTGTTTTAAATCTGTTACTGTATTTTAAATCTCTACATTGCTGCTAGATTTATTTGGGTTTTTATTTTCATTTTATACTGTTGCTTTAAACTTTTATATTGCATCTTAACGTTGTATTTTATGGTTTTAATTGTTGTGAACCACCCCGAGAGCTTTGGCTGTTGGGTGCTATAGAAACATAATAAACAGTTTGACTCTCACTAGAAGGCTATGAGCAAGCCCCTGCCCTGTCTCTCATTCAGAGGTGGTGTTAGGGGGTGGTCCACTAGGGCCAGAGCCCCGAATCTTTCATTAGGAGCCCCGAATCTCTGGGAGGCCATCTGCCCCATCACCTTGCTGACCATGGACACTTGCTGAAATAAAGGTACAGGGGCGGAGGGGCCCTGATGATCTCTGTTGCATCGGATCCCCCTGGAGCAGCTGGCTTTTTGCCCACATGTGCTCCACCTCCTGCTGCCCCCACCCTTGAATGTTTCTGCCTGAGGTTTTTTTTTCTGAAATCAAATGCCCTCCCCTGTCCATACATCCCTTTTTACAAATAGGGGTATCCTTAGGAGACAGGGTCCTCGAAAGAAACACACACAGGGAGACTTTAGAGCATATGCAAATCAGCATATGCAAATTTGTGCTTTTTTTTTTGTCCTGAGGGCCTGAGCCCCAGATCTTCTCGGTACCTAGCACCTCCCCTGCTCTCATTGTCAGTGCTTCCATCGATTTACTTGGGTAATAATACCAGCCTACCTTACAGGATGCTTTGTTTTAAGGTTGAGTGAAGTAGTATGAATGACACACTTGGAAAACTCAGAAGCATTGCTAAGGATTATTACTACATCCAATGAAACTATTATAAATTTTAATTTGTACAAACATAATGACATGCTAACCTCCACTCTCCTCAAATTATGAGTTCCCTAAATGAATAATTGAAACAAAAAAAGTTATAGCTGGTGGGTCTGTTTTGCTCTTGTTTTCTAAGTCTCAATTGGCTCATCATGTTTTGGGGCAACTCATTCTTGCAATGCCACTTGGAAGCTATAGTAGCACGGCAGTGGGCAAGCTGGCAGGCAGTAGCACATCGGCTCAGTTACTGTGCAATGTTCCTGTTTGTCGAGCATCACAAGTCCCAATGCATCTGCTCCTGTTTGGTTGCTAGAATATCGAGGGGGAGGCTGTGTCAGCAATTCTGGCACCGCCACCACCAGCAGCAGCAGCAGTCTCACTCGCCAGATGGCAGGCAGCTGCCACCTGAGAGCAGTCACCTGTTCCAGGGGCACAAATCCTCTGTTTCCCCCACAGTCCTCCTTCCCATGCAGAAGTGGGGCTTGTAAGTGATCACTGAAGTTCCCAGGATAAGCAGGAATTGTGGGAACAACAGGCAACAGGACTGTGCTTAGGTTTGGAGAAAGTAAGGAACAGGAAGCAGCTCAGCCGCTGTTTCTTATCTTCTATATATTTTTTTAAACTTTCCATAATTTCACACAAATTTAGTCGTAGAAAAATATAGGGGAAACAGACACTGACTGAAAATGTGCATTTCCCCCCATAGACTAAAGTGTGAAAATGTGCATTGGGGGGGGGGATTTGTGCATTTTCGGAAGTGCGAATTTGCGCAAATGCATACAAACGCATTTGTGCAAAATTTGATTCTGTCAATGAGGACAACAGAATGAAAGGCACCTGAAAATCCGCAAAGCACAGATGGAACAGGTTTAAGAAAGTCCATCCATCCCTATTAGGGGAGGGTGGTAAACAGAGAGGTGTGAGTAGTAGTCACCAGGTGACCGGGCAACTAGGATCATAGAGTCCTGGGCAAATTGTTCAGTGAACCGTATGGGGAAGCTGTTATCCGGATGCACTCTTAAGCCACTACTGATAATACATGACTTTGAAAGGTGTCTGATTCAGACTGTGGTTGTATTGGAAGCCAATGACTTTGGCAGGGTTGGCCCAAGACATTTTGCTGACTCAAGAGACGTCATCACAGGGCTGGCATCCAGGACACTGCTGGGCACTGCCAAGGACCCACACCCCAGTAGGGGTCAGCTGACAAGAGTGCCCTGGAGTTGCTCCTCCTCTTCACAATTGCAACCTGCTTATTCACCTGCCTCTCATTCTGGCCCAGACAATGGAGGTGGTAAGAAGGAGGAGGAGCTGATGCCACTGCCTACTGGCTCACTGCCTCTCTGTTAAGCAAGCAAGCAAGCAAGCAAGTGGTAGCAGTGATGAGAAAGAGGATGAGGAGCAATAGCAGCTGGTGACGATAGTGCAGTGAGAAGGTGAGACTCACTGAAGGAGGGGGGGCATTGAGGGCATCTTGCCCAAGGGTCCTCGGAACTCTGGAGCCAGCATTGCTTTATCATACGGTGCATCAGTGCAAGAGATGTGCTACAGACTCCTTCAAAACGACAAAGACATTGCTGGAGTGAAACTCTCAGGATTGCACCCAGAACTGCATAATCCAAGGCTGGTGTCCTCACACCCACTATGACTTCCAAGAGTTTCCCAAAACAACATACTCCTGTTAAATTGCAAGCTGCTTCATTGGTGCCGAAGAAAAATGTCACTGTCCCAAAGCAACAGTTTGGGTTGCTTTTGCAGTGGAGCCAGACCTTAAGGAATGTACATTTCTCACTGAGCATAAGTAGGGCCTAGGTCTGGACAGGTATACATAGTGATGCTACCAAATTCTGTAATTAGTCAGCTCATTGGCCAAAACTCATTCATTCATAATGCTCACCTTTGTAGAGAGCCTGGATCGATGTATTACGAATTCAGTATGAAGTTCAGAATTCGTTTACCAGCTTTGGAGCGTGTGTAGTCTGCATCTAAATATTTCTGTGCATGTGCTGAGTTGGTTGGTTTAACCTTTGAATGATCCAGTATATCCACTGCTGCTTCCCTTGTCATTGTTGCCACTTCAACTCTGACTCTGCAAGGAGGAGTAGAAGAACTCTATGGGTTCATCTTCTTCTCTCCTTCATAGATCAGCAACTGGCAATGGCAAGTAGTGAACATAAGAAGAGCCATGCTGGATCAGACCAAGGGTCCATCTAGTCCAGCATGCTGTTCACACAGTGGCCAACCAGCTGCCCATGGGATCCCACAAGCAGGACATGAGTGCAACAGTATCCTCCTGCCTTCTTGTCCAGCAACTGGTGCACATAGGCATACTGCCTCTGATACTGGAGGAAGCACATAGCCATCAGGATTAGTAGCCATTGATAGCCTTATCCTCCAGGAATTATTCCAATTCCCTTTTAAAGCCATCCGGATTGGTGGCCATCATTACATATTGTGGAATAAGTGAATTCCATAGTTTAACTATGCATGGTGTGAAGATGTACTTCCTTTTATCTGTCCTGAATCTCCCACCAATCAGCTTCATGGGATGACCTCAGGTTCTAGTATTATGAGAGAGGGAGAAAAATGTATCCCTGTCCACTTTTTCCACACCATGCATAATTTTGTACACCTCTCTCATGTCTCCCCTTACTCGCATTTTTCTAAGCTAAACAATCCCAAATGTTGTAACCTTTCCTCATAGGGGAATTGCTCCAGCCCTTGATCATTTTAGTTACTCTTTTCTGCACTTTTTCCAACTCTACAATGTCCTTTTTATGGACCCATCGCTAGAGTCTACACAATTTTTTAGAATTTCCTCCTTTTATAATTTTCTTTTTGTAATTTTATCCTGGAAGACAATCTTACTCGGTCACGAGTGATCACCTACTACTACCAGAACTGTACACAGTATTCTAAGTGCAGTCACACTATAGATTTGTATAAGGGCAGCATGATATTGGCAGTTTTCATTTCAATTCCTTTCTTAACTATGCCTAGCATGGAGTTTGCCTTTTTCACAGCAGCTGCACACTGGGTTGACATTTTCATTGAGCTGTCCACTTCAACCCCAAGATCTCTTTCTTGCTGGTCAGTCACCGCTAGCTCAGATCCCATCAGATTATACTTGAAGTTGGGATTTTTCACCCCAATATGCATTACTTTACATTTGCTTACATTGAACCGCATTTGCCATTTTGAAGCCCATTCTCCCAGTTTGGAGAGATGCTTTTGGAGCTCCTCACAATCCCCTTTGGTTTTTACCACCTGAAATAATCTGGTGTCATCAGCAAACTTGGCCACTTCACTGCTCAACCCTGATTCCAGATCATTTATGAATAAGTTGAAAAGCATTGGTCTCAATACAGATCCCTGTGGGACCCCACTGTTTACATCCCTCCATTGGGAGAATTTACCATTTATTCCTGCGGCTGCTTCCTGTGCTTTAACCAGTTACTGATCCATAAGAGGACCTCCCCTCTTATTCCATGACTGCTAAGTTTGCTCAGGAGTCTTTGGTGAGGGACTTTGTCAAAAGCCTTTTGGAAGTCCAAGTAATTTGTAAACAATGTCTACTGGATCACCCCTGTCCACATGTTTATTAACACTCTCAGAGAACTCTAAAAGGTTAGTGAGACAGGATTTACCTTTGCAGAAGCCATGTTAATTCTTTCTCAGCAGGGCTTGCTCTTCTATATGCTTACTGACTTCATCTTTAATAACGCTTTCAACCAATTTACCCAGAACAGATGTTAAGCTAACTGGCCCTGTAATTGCTCAGATCCCCTCTGGATCCTTTCTTTAAAATTGGTGTTACATTGGCCATTCTCCAGTCCTCTGGTACAGAGGCTAATCTTAGGGACATGTTACATATTTTTGTTAGAAGATCAGCAATTTCATATTTGAGCTCTTTAAGAACTCTAGGATGGATACCATCTGGGGCTGGTGATTTATTGACCTTCAGTTTGTCAATAACATTGAGAACTTCATCTTTTGTCACCACTATTTGCCTCCATTCCTCAGACTCCCCTCCTGAAAACATCAGTTCAGGCACAGGCATCTGTCTATCTTCTGCAGTGAAGACAGATGAAAAGAATTCATTCAGCTTCTCTGCAATCTCCTTATCCTCCTTTAGTACTCCTTTAATTCCATTATCGCCCAGTGGTCCAACTGCCTCCCTAGCTGGTTTCCTGCTTCTGATATATTTAAAGAATTCTTTATTGTTGGCCTTGATGTTGTCAGCAATATGCTCCTCAAAATGCTTTTTTGCATCTCTTATTGTCTGCTGGCATCTCTTTTGTGCAAGCTTGTGCTCCTTTTTGTTTTCCTCATCTGGGCAAGTCCTTCTTATCTCTAATAGCTTCCTTGACACTGCCCGTCAACCATGCTGGTGAGTGGTGACCTTTTGGAGTTGGTACTACCTTTCCTAACCTGTGGTATACATTCTATCTGAGCTTCTGAAATTGGTTTTGAGTAATTTCCAGTCATTTTGAAGGGATTTAACCCTCTTGACCCCCCACCCCAACAGCTTCCTTTTAACCAGTTCCCTCATTTTGGAGAAGTTTCCTGTTGTGACTGTGTTAGACTTCTTTGGCAATCTTCCATTTAAATGGTTATTAAATCTGATAGCATTGTGGTCACTATTTCCAATTGGATTGACAACCTTTACATTTTCTAGGTCATGGGCAACCCTGGATTTAACCATTTAGGATTAAATCCAGGGTTGCCTCCCCTCTGGTCGGTTCCATGACCAACTGTTCCAGGGCACAGTCATTTAGGACATCGAGAAATTTAACCTCTTTATCGTGACTGCATGGAACATGCATTTATCCAATCAATGCGGGAGTAATTGAAGTCACCCATCATTACAACACTTCTCGTTTGGAGGCCTCCCTGATTTCATTTTCCATCTCAAGATCACCCTGTGCTTTCTGTTCTGGGGGGATGATAGCATGTTCCTAGAACTAAATTAGTTTTGGAGCCAGGTATTGTCACCCACAGTGCTTCTGTGGAATAATCTGCCCCATTTAGGTTTTCAGGTCTGCTGGACACTATGCCCTCTTTGACGTACAGAGCAACACCTCCTCCAGTACACCCTTCCTGGTCTTTCCTATAAACTTTATATCTGGAGATGACTGTATCCCACTGGTTCTCTCCATTCCACCAGGTTTCTGTATGCCCACTATATCTAGGTTTTCCTTTAAAACCAGGCACTCCAACTCTCCTATTTTGGCTCGGAGGCTTCTAGCATTTTCATAGAGACACCTATACAAGATATCCCTCTCCAGATGTCTCTGGTGTGTGCAACTTCTGTTTTGGCACTTAGGTCTCTTTGATTGGCTATCATGTTTCACCATATGCTCATGGCCTATTTCCTCCCCTTCTACATTTGGGCAATCTGAAACTACAGTAATACGTTGGATTGCAAGTAACTTGGTTTGAGAGCGTTTTGCAAGACAAGCAAATTTTTAAATATTTATCTAATTTGTTTTGACTTGATATACAAGTGACGTCTTGCAATACAAGTACTGTAGTACGGCTTAAATAAAAAATCTCTGTACAGATTTTTTGGGGGGGATTTCGGTTTGATATAAGAGTGTTTTGGATTACAAGCACCTTTCCGGAACGAATTATGCTCTCAATCCAAGGCATGACTGTATTTCATCTTCATCCCCTAGGGATTATTTAACCTGAACCAGATGCTTCCCAGCTCCTGTCGGCTTTCCCCCAAGGTTCAGTTTGAAAGCTGCTCTGCCACCTTTTTTATATTTTGCACCAGTAGTCTGGTTCCATTGTGGTTCAAGTGGAGCCCATCCCTCTTGTACAGGCCCAGCTTGTCCCAAAATGTTCCCCACTGCCTAACAAATCTGAACCCCTCCCCCCTGCATCACTGTCTCATCCACGCATTGAGACTCCTCAGCTTCGCCTGTCTAGCTGGCCCTGCACATGGAACAGGTAGCATTTCAGAGAAAGCCACCTTGGTGCTCCTGGTTTTCAACCTTCTACCTAGCAACCTAAATTTAGCTTCTAGGACCTCAAGACTACATTTCCCCATGTCATTGGTACCAAGATGGACCACGACGACTAACTCCACCCCAGCACTATCTACAAAGCTATCTAGATGGTGCGTAATATCCCCACCTTCGCACCGGGCAGGCAATTTACCATGCTGTCTACACGCCCATCACAAACCCAGCTGTCTATATGTCTAATGATCGAATCTCCCACTACCACAAGCCCCCCACCCCCCGGAGGCATATCCTTGGTGCGAGAGGGTTTCATAGATCATAGAGTTGGAGGAGCCTACAAGGCCATCAAGTCCAACCCCCTGCTCAATGCAGGAAACTAGAGGAGGGGTCTCCCATCCAAGAAATAACCAGGCTTGACGCTGCTTAGCTTTCCACACCGAGACAAGCTGAGCCAGTGTAAGCCACAGGATGTTGGTTTGTCTTCTGGGGAATGGGTCCTGTGGCATAACCCCACAATTCAGTTCCCTGGTGTATGTCTGCATTAGTATGTTTAGTGAGTATAGAATGTTGAACTGAGTGGGTGTGGTTTGTGATGTCTTCGAAAGGGTGGGGGGAGGAGTATATAAGGAGTGTTTGAGTGATGTCAGAGTAGTTGAGTTAGTGAGTTAAGGGTTGTGTGTTGGAGTGTGTTAGTGTGTGGGGAGTGTTGGGAGTGGGGGAGTTTGGGAGTTAGGGGAGTTAGGTTAGTTGGGTTAGTCGGGTCGTTGTGTCTGTCAGGAGTTTTGAGAGAAATCAGTGCTTGTCTGAGGAGTGAAAGTATTTAGAGTTCTAGGGACTTAGGTTAATTACAAAGTGTTTGGTGTAGGCAGGTTTAAAGTTATTTTCTGGAACTAAGATTTTGAGAATTAAAATAAACTTATTTTTATTTTGTTTGCTACCCAAATGCTACGTGTCAGCTTGGCGTTAATAACCCTCATTACTGTTAAATCTACACACACACACCTTTGTACCCACACAGTATCATAAATTTAAAATAGATCCTTAATAACCAGTATTAGTAATCTTTTCCCTCGTTAGTAGGGGAAAGGTTTCTTTTGACCCTCCCCTCAGGTTTTTAAGTGTTGGTGCTTAGCCTGAGAAGGGTTTATGCGCCTGGTCCTAAAGTGTAAGGGACGGTGTCGTTGCAGGTCCCTCCTATGGGATCGTTTCCCTCTTCCTTGGGATGATGCCCTCCTTCCCCGAGACCCCCATTCTCCATGACAGCAGAGAAGCCGTCACGCAGGGATTGGGACACTGCTGTTTGGTCCCTGAGGGTCTCGCCTGCCAACCTCTCTCTGTCTCCCTTTGTTTCTCCAGGTCAGCAGTCTTGGCTTCAAATGAACAGACTTGATCCCTGAGAGGCAGGAGCTCATTACACCGAGCGCACACCCACAACTTCTGTCCAGCTGGGAGATAGTCACACATGTTGCACTCAGTGCAATACACTGGATAGCCCCCATACCCCTGCTGCCTTTCTACCTTCACAACTGGGTTGCTGTAGTTTTTAATTGGTATTACTGGGTTTGCTTTCCTGGAACAACAAGTTGTTTACTAGGAGAAATGGGGAGTATTTTTTGTTACTAACTTATAGCTCCCAATTACTTACTATGAGAAGGAAGAGCCCTCTGACCTGGCCTCCTCGCCCTGTTGCCAACCTCACACAGTTGCTTAACTCGCTTGTGTGCTGATGCTAGCGATGCATCCAAGGCCGGGTCGCGCCCCCGACCCGATTCTCCGTGGGGGTGCCGACCCGACCCGATTTTCTGAGCGGCATGGAGAGGTTCTCCGCGCCGCTCGATCGGACTTCTCCAGCCCCGTCCGTCATTTCCAAGACAGGAAATGATGCGACGGGACCCTGCGCAGGCGCAGAACGCGCCACAGGGGTCCAGCGCGCCTGCGCAGGGTTCCGCCGCATCATTTCCGGTCCCGGAAGTGACGCATCGGGATGGAACGGGCTGCGCGGGCGGCTCGCCATGGAGAGGCGAGCCGCCCCGAAGAAAAAGGTAAGGCCTCGCCGGGCGTGAGCGGGGCCAATTTCGGCCTCGTTTTGCCCGTCGAGGCTCGATTTTACATCGCTAGCTGACGCTTTGTCTCTGGGGCTGAGACGCTTCGTCACTGGGGCTCCTCGCATCACATCACACAGACAGGCCATGCAAAAACAACCAGTCAGGGAGGAGTTATATAACGCGGTGATGCACGATGTCATGTCGCACTACGCATTTCCAAACTACAGCTCTGAAGATGCACTTTGAGACTGCGCATGCACAAAAATTCATATACACGGAATGAGAGTTCAGTATTAAAGGAGGACCCTAATCCAAAGTAACATGGGTGAATTTGTTACTTTCCAAGGAAATAATGACTTCACCCAGAGTATGTCCCTCCATCACTAGATATAAATGAATCCCCAGTATAACGAGAGCACAAGCTACTGAGACTGCATGCCAAGTCAGCTTCACCACCAGTATCCCAATGATACCAAAAGCCAGGGTGAGATTCTGATCACTAAAAACAACCTCTTTTGATGTCCCATCCTTTAGTCCAGGGTTAAACAATGTGGAGCTCACAGGCACCAGTATGCCCTCAGACATTTTTCTTGGTGCCCACTGAGGTGCCCTAACCCCTCCTCCCTTTTATTACTTTTTTTTTTTTTTTTTAAATAAGAACATTTCCTAGTGGCAGCTGGGCTTGCTTCAAAGCAGAGCAAGGGCCCTAGTTGTTCTCATCTTCTTTTCCCTAACACTGGCTCGGTGGACACTTCTGCTGCACCCGCCATGTCGGGCCGAACGTGGATGCAGGCCGAGCCACTCAGCGAACTTCCGGGTTCCCGGCGGGCCACTTTTTACATAGAAAATGCCATAAGATACATTAAAAGCAAGTTACCCAAATTGTGGCTGCTTTTGGCATATCTTACGGCATTTTTTCTACATAAAAAGTGGCCCGGCAGGAACCCGGAAGTCGCTTCCTGGCTCGACTCAGGAGAATGTGAGTCGAGCCGTGGAAGCAGGTAAGTGGGATGGAGTTCGGAGGGGGGGGTCGAGCCCGGCCAGTTCGTCAGATTTCCATCCCCCAAATGGATTCCTCACACATCACTACATGGGGCTCAGAGACATACTTAGGAAATGAAGATGGCAGGCAGCTGTAGGCCAATGCTTTCCTCTGCAGTGTGCTCGTTTTGTGATGGTGCCCAGAGCAGTTTCCCAAGTTGCCAGGTGTGCTCACAGGCCCAAAAAGGATGTCTACTCCTGCTGTAGTTATACCTGACCTTCAAAAATCCACATCCTTGTGCACTTGAGTTCTTGCATGGAAGTAAGGCATCGTTCTTACATGCTGAATGGTTCACAAGCACAGTGCTTCAAGTCAAAAACATAATACGCTGCTGTCCTATTTATGGAAGAAAAAGCTAAAGGTGATTTGATTTTTTTTAAAAAAAAATGCAACCTTGTGGTCTTTTTAGTTTCTTGGTGATATATAAAGTCAGAAAGGTCATTTCATTTAGTTTTTAATTTTATGCTTGTTGGTTTTTATGGGTACTTTACCCTAGAAATTCAGGAATGTCAAGTCCATACATTAAACACACACACACACACACACACACACAAGATGGTAAGCTTAAGAGAATTGAAATTTCTATCAATGAGGCTTTGTTTACTGTATTATGTGAGAACAGAAGTGCGCACCAGACATCTCCCCCAAACTCAGCTATTTATTATTACAACTCCCTGGCAAAACCAGGCCAGAAATGCTTGGACAGGAGGAAAAGAAACAAGTGGGATTTAACTGAAAACTATGTCTCAATAATGGCCCATCTAGACACAGAATTATTTTGCCCCCAAGGAGATTATGCAGGCCAAATCAGATTCTGCTGCAAATGTGAAATTGTCTCTTTCAGTACACTCACACAACCTGCTCATGCTGGGCGGGCCTTCTGGCTTGACTCTCAAAGAGACAAAAAACTAGCTGAGCAAATGTACACCAGAACCAACTTCCCTCCTCCCCAAAAGATGGCTACCCCTCCCCATCTCTTTACATGAGAACCTGTTCCCTTCTCCCTTTAACGCAGCTTTCCAACAACATACACACCCTTTAACTAGCACCCTTTTATTTTCTGTCTATCAGAAATTCCTCCTACTTCTTTCTCTCTTTCCTCTCCAATCTCTATTCTAAAAAGCACATTGAAAGGAACAAGTCTTTGGGTCTGTTGTGCAGCTTCTCTCCAAAAGTGGATTCTTCTACCGCCGTTGTGAAATGGACTTGTAAGAATAATATGCAGATCAAATCTATATGCTTATGCCAATGTATTTACTTAAGGTTGCCAGCCAGATGGGCGATAAATAAATATAAGTAAATAATAATAAATGCATGTTTAGATAGAAAAAGGCCTACAGTTCCCAGCATGCCCCAGCCAGCACTGGCTTGCTGGGGCGGAGTTGTAAGCCTTTTGTTTCTGTCTAGACATGCATAGGATTGCATCCTTAGTCTATTTATATCCCGCTTTTTGTCCTCAAAGAGACTCACGACTTTTATAAAAAAAATAAAAATAAAATGGATACTCTACACACTTCAAACAAAATAAAAGCAATCAGCCCAGCTGGAGCAGGAAGGAACACCTGATGTTCCTTCCCATGGTGGAAAGGAAGGTGGTAGATGGCCCCATGGGCAGTCAAGCTGAAGTTGGAGCAGGCATCTGATCTGGTGTTGCCTTTGCCTGCCTCCATCCCTCTCTTTTTTCTCCCCATCACCCCTAAGACTGCAGCCTGTGTGCGTGCTCAGTCTGCTGTCCATGTGCTAACTGCTCATGGGCAGCTTCAATCATCCTGCTGCTGCTCTCCCTTCTTTAGCTTTAAACTGGACTTGGACTGGACAGCCCCTCAAATAAATATAGCCTTCAAACAGAGGCATGTGTCCTCTGACAACCCTTCAAATAGAGGACTGTCCTCTGTACACTGGGAGGCCTCCCTAAAGAAAGATCACATTTCCATCTGATAGTTTTCTTAAGTAACTCACTAAAAAAGAGAAACGTCTGGGTTTTTCTTTTTCTTTTACTAGGAAATCCATCGCTTGCCCTCGCAGAATACTGTAGTTGTCATTGGAGTTTGTACCGCATATGGCAGTGTTCTCCAACCTTGGGTCCTGGGGCATGCTGGGAGTTGTAGGCCAAAAACATCTGGAGACCCAAGGTTGGAGAACACTGGCATATAGTATCGATGGCATGGTACAGAAGGGTTGATGGCTGGTCCTGAGCAGGCGGCAAGGGATGCAGTCACATCCCAGCATCAAAGCCTACAAGGTCATCATCAGCATGGCTTCTAGATCTATCTAGGCTTTGAGCCATTCCCAGACATTTCTTTTCTCGTCTCACATTGATAAGCATTTCAGTTTCTCAGATGGCTGGGACACAAATATGAAAACCCATTTGCTATGAAGTGATGCCTCTGCTACAAGTCCTGTGCCTTTTCGTTCTGCAATTGCAATCTCCCCCCCCCCCCCAAGAAAGCTTCATATATCCTATTCACAATATGTTACAGGTATTTATGTACCATTTTGTTTTGCAGCAGGCTGCCCTGCATTAATATGTCTTTCACAGATACTGTGAATCTTGTATAGATCTCTCTTTTAAAAAATAATAATAATTAAAAATCAAACATCAGCTGTAGCTGTGATCCTTATTAATTTTCATTTTTGCCATGTAGGTAGGTGTTTTGATTATAAGAGGCAGTCATATACTATATTTCATATAACATCCAAATCACACCAGAATCAGCAGTCACGTAGAAGCCAGGGCTATACATGTAACATTCTTACACATCCTAACAGTGAACATTCACGGTGGACTCAACTGAGCGTTTATTCTCAGACGGGTGATTGATTGATCACAATTATCTGGATTATTGCACCTCCTGTGTCTGTATCCTCATTATATTCTTGCTTACCTTTTGCATCTCTGCTGTTTACCAGCACCAGCCCTTTCTCTCATGATATATGCCCATGAGCACCTGTAGGCCTGCAGACTTACCTCTTGGGGCCCACCAAACTCCCTGTCTCTCATGATTTTATTTTATTTCTTAGGAGTTTTTAAATTTTCACTTAAAAAAAATCCTGGGAGGCTGGCACACTACAAAGCAAAGTGCCACCCTCCAGTGCCATCTTTATTTTGGTTCCAAAGGGTGAGTTTGTGTTTTGGAGCTCAGACCTCACCTCTGCCTTGTATTAGGTTCTTTGGCAAGTTTCTCTTCTTTTAGTCTCACCACTTTGCCTTCTGAGACATGAGTGCTTTGTGACTGGTCATGCTCACCATGGCAGCCATTTTATGAATGGGCAAGCTTCCCCACGACAGCCTTTTTGTGAGAGCACCCTCAACACTCTCTCAAAATATGCTCACCAACCCAAAAATGTTGGGGATCCCTGCCATATGCCTTGATTTTTCAGATTGGGTGAGGGGTTTTTGTTTGTTTCTTGTTTGTTTTTTAACATTTGAGAACAAATCTTCAGAATAAGAATGCTTGTAAAACAAGTGCAATGTATCTACCACCTGTAGCTTGGCATGGTAAAAAAGATGAGTTCTGTATTCTGCAGAGCAGGGGTGAACAGACCTTCCATCTATCGAGTGTCAGTCTTAAAGGATTGTACTTTTAAGGTGCAAATTGCAATCCTATGCAAGTTTAGATAGGAACATAGGAAGCTGCCTTATACTGAGTCAGACCATTGGTCCATCTAGCCCAGTATTGTCAACACTGACTGGCAGCAGCTCTCCAGGGTTTCAGGCAGGATTTTTTCCAAGCCCTACATGGAGGTCGAGGATTGAACCTGGGACATTCTGCATGCAAAACATGTGCTCGGTCACACTGAGCTATGGTCCCTCCCTACAGCACCTGGTATTCCAAGGAGGTCACCCATCCAAGTACTAACCAGGCCCAACCCTGCTTAGCTTCCGAGATCAGACAAGATCAGGCTGTTCAGGGCTGTTCAGATGCTGGGGCATGCTGGGAGTTTTAGGGCATTTAAACTTGCATAGAATTGCGTCCTTAATGTCACAACTAATTTGGCACTTAGAATCTTGCAAGGCACTAAGTATGATTACCTTAGTGTTGTACACATAGTAGCTCCAATCCAGCACCAGTGGAATAACGTTCCATTCCCACATAATGCAAGGGAAATAGCCTAGCTATGTTGGAATCAGCGCAATCCTGCTTTACCATTAAATGCATTTGCTGGTGTTTCTTCTAGGCCCTAGAGCTCTGAAAAGGGGGAGGCAAGGCAGTGATCTGATGTATGGAGAGGCTTGAGCAAAGATAGGGGAATCCCAAACTGAGGATGAATTCTGTCACCACTCACCAGTGATGATAACCCACTTTCAAGAATATCATGGGGCTGTACAATTATTTCAGGGAGCTATTCATTATTACTTTGAATTACTGTCTTCACCATATGGAAAAGAGGCATTCACTGAAACTGTCTCTAGTAGTTATGGTTCCCATTTAGCATTGGCATTCTCCTAATGCTATAGCGACCCTGTTGTGGTCTTTTGCCAGGCATGCACAATGTGTATATATAATAGCCAGAGTAAGAATGCGGTGTAATTAGGATGGCCATATGTCCTACTTTGCAGCCTTCTATTTGAAGGGCTATCAGAGGACAGTCCTCCATTTGAAGGCACCCTCTATTTGAAGGGCTGTCCAGTCTAAGTCCAATTTCAAGATTTAAAAAAAACTCTAACAAAGAAGAGCTGAGCCTTGAAGTTGCCCTGCAACAGCACCTGGACAGCAGACTGAGCAACATGTCCAGGTCACCTGGTCACAGACTTCCACACTATGGTGTGATGTATTATATTTCTATTTAAACTACAGTAATTATTCTCAGATTTGAATATATAGCTATAAATTAGCATATGCACATATGATGCAAATCAGCATCACCTGTCGACCTTTCTTTCATGATGCATTTCCTCTTTTTGGCAATGTACAAGCACCCACCCTTAGTGTTGTGTATGTGAGATAATAGCTGAGTTCAGATAACATGAAAACCCACACTCAAGGGTTGACTATGGGTTGAGTGTAGGTTGTCATTGAACCGTGGGTTGTTGTTGAAATGTGGGTTATTGTGTTGTCCTGAACCCAGCTGAGATAACAAACCATGGTGAACAACCCACAGTTCACAACCCAACAACAAACCATGGGTTCTCTTCATGGGCTGCTTCTGGTTAACAAGCCATGGCTTGTTAGCACAGCTGGGTTCAGACAACAAGATAACCCACATTTCAACAACAACCCACACTCAACTCATACTCAACCCTTGACTGTGGGTTATTGTGTTGTCTGGACCCAGTCAATATGATGTGGTGGCTAGAGTTCATACCTACGCAGAGTAGGGAGAACCAGTTTAAAATCCCTACTCAACCATGAGGTTCAATTGGTAGACTTGGCCTCATTGCTCTCATCCTGCCCTCGCTCACATGGTTGTTGCAAGGATAAAATGAGGTAAACAAACGTATATGTCACCCTATCCTGGTTTCCTTGGAAGTGAGGGACAAAAATGAAAACAGTCACCACTCAAATCCATGCAGCTGGATTATAAATCCAGAAAGTGAGCAAATGTCTCCAGGAAAGGCCAAATTTTTCTGTGTGATATGTAAATAAGTGAAGGAAAGAGTCTAGGTCTGTTAAGCAGGAACTGGAGAGTACACACACTGGTTATCACATCATAATAGCCTCCAGCAAGTTAATTTTTAGCCCTGATAATTCTTCCATACTGAGTGTTGTGTAAACATCTTTCCCAACGATACCATCATCTCTTGTCAACCAAATATTCTGGACCATGTTCATCCTGGGAGAGGATCCAGTTGGCCGCAAGACAATGGAGAGCTAGCACCTTAAGAAAAGGCTTGTGGGAGAAATTGAATACCCGAGAGCCATGTTCCAAGAGCAAAGGGGGCTCACAGTCACAGGAGACTGCTGACAGAAAGCTCTGGAGTAACGAAATGATCATGAGAGGGGGGGGGAGGGGGTACAAGAAGCTGTAGAGAAAGATGAAGGAGGAACATTTAAATCTGGTCAGGATGCAAGAGACGGAGAGAGACATCTACTGGTCTATTTATTGCTTCTTCTAGTGGCCTCCTCCCGGTAATTAACACCAGCGTTGTCTCTCTTTTTTCCCACTGACAGCTAAGAGCATAATTAGAGCCCTAATAAAACATTGAAAAGTCGCCGACGTCAAAATAATAATAATAATAATAATAATGGGGGGGAATAAGATGGAATAAACAATAAACAATGTGGCAGTGGGGAAAGGCGGCAAGGGAGAGGCTGTAGGAGTGTGATGGCTGAGTAATGCCTTAGATAAACTGTGGGCACATTGGCGCTGTCACGCTCCCGGCAGCCCCAAGTGTGCCGGTAGCGTGGCGCAGACAGACAGCTCGAATTAATCCCAAGAGGAGTGCATGACAGGCGAGTGAAGCAGACAATTAGAACGAAGGAGGAAATTGGAAATGGCAAAGGTGTGAACATATGTCAAATTACAACTAAATGATAAATTACAATTCTGTCATTGAAATAAGCAGTAATTAAGAAAGATTTCAGCTATTCTTCCCCCCCTTCTTCTTACCCCCCCCAAGAATCGGGGTAAAAACAAAGAGGGAAAAGATAAGAAGGAGTTCTCTCTTCTCTCCCCCCCCCACCCCTGCCACTACTCTCTCCCTGCTCGCTCAGCCATCCTTTTCCCCAGTGGAGTTTGGCTTTGAATTTATTTGGTTGTTTCCGTCTGTCTCGTGTGTCGAGTCCAGTTCATCCGCTTGGCTCCTTCAGGGCTGCTTTATTTGCGTGCATTATAGATAATACCTTTCTTTCCTCTTTCCCTCCTCCCTCCCTCCTTCTCCCTCGCTCCACATTTCCCTGCCTGGCAGAATGATGGTGTCAGAAATGAGCAGGAAGCCGATAGTTACTGATAAAAATCTGTACTGAGGAGGTTATTAAAAAAAGAAAAAAGAAAAAAAGAGGGGAAAAACCTGGCCCTGCTGAAGCTGCTGCTGCTGCTGCTGCTGCTGCACTCTAATTATTTTCAACAAGCACAGCACCGTCCAGCTGACAATTAGGAAGTGCTCCTTCATAGCTTGGGGGATTCAGACGCAACCTCCTAATCACACTATCCGCGTCCTTTTCATTTAGTCAGGAACGCAGGTGGGCGGGGCTCCGTGGCAGTTTGAAACCACTTAGCGACAATTTGAAAACAGCTGTGTAATTATGAGCGTGACTTGTTGAAATCCCAGCCAGCCAATCCCGGCTTGGCCTTGCAAACACCTGCGCTTGGTTAACATGCCGTCACGTCAGACACATCCTTGGCTCCTCGGGTGCTGCTGGGCAGTCCGGGTGGTCCTTCCCCGTGTATCAGAAGGCCCGGAATGTTTGTCGCATTTGCCATGGGCGCTTGTTGGCATCCCTCGTGGAAAGTTTCCCATATTGTTTCGTGAAAATCCCCTTGCGATGCTGACTGCATCGTGAGAGATGCCCCATTTTCTGTTCATGCCTCCTGCTAGTCGAGCATAGGAAGCTGCCTTATAATGAGCCAGACTCTTGGTCCATCCAGCCCAGTGACTGGCAGCAGCTCTCCAGGGAGGCAGCAGGAGTCTTTCCTAGTCCTACCTGGAGATCGAACCTGGGACCTTCTGCATGCAAAGCATGTGCTCTGCCACTGACCTACAGCCGCTTCCTGTGTGTGGCATCGAGGAGGGACCTGAGGCATTGCTAAGGCTGGGCCCATGGGGCCCCATACCCAAATCTATTTCCCAGGGTTCCACATCTATTCCACAGAGCCCTGATTGTCCGCTGGTGCCAATGGAAGGGGTCCCCCCTTATCTTAATTACCATGCAGGGAGAGGGGTGTTCAAGGGGGATTGTACCTTGGAAGGGAAGCGGTAACTCTCCCTTTCTCACATGCTACAACACACACACACACACACAAACAATCTTCCCCTGCATGACAATTAAGCTTAAGGGGGGGGGGTCCATTGCTTTGGGATGATGGGGCAAATTAATTGAAGAATTTATTTTATTTAAGATTATTTCAATGAGAAATTAATTGTCTGCCTTTGACTCTTGTGCAATTTACATAAATGCTAGAAATTATGTATAAATTTGCATATATACCTTGTGCAGGGCCAGTGCAAGGCAGTTTGGTGCCCTAGGCAAGATCAGATATTTAGCGCCCCCCCTTCCCACTTGAGCCCTCCCTCCCTCCAGCCCTATGCTCCTGGCGCCCCCTTTAGCCCGGCGCCCTAGGCAGCCGCCTAGTTGGCCTAATGGTAGCACCGGCCCTGACCTTGTGGTGGGCGATCTGCTCACCACCCGACTCACTGGAGCGCTGCTGCTGCACCTGCCAAGCCGGGCCGAAAGCGAGCACCAGCCTAGGCACTCACCAGACTTCCGGGTTGCTGGCGCTACCGCTACGTTTTTTACGTAGAAAATGGCATAAGATACGTTAAAAGTGGCTGCGATTTGTGTAACTTGCATAAGTTGCAGCCATTTTTAATGTATTTTACCCCATTTTCTACATTAAAAATGTAGCACCGGGAACCCGGAAGTCACTTCCCCGGCTCAGCTCCTGGGAACACGAGTTGAGCCGGGGAAGCAGGTAGGGTGAGCGGAGCTTGGGGGGTTGAGCCCGGCGAGTTCACTGGACTTCCACCCCACAAGAGCTCCATGCACATGCATGCACATCCCTATAAATATAGGTATAAATGAACATATGCAGATTTGTGTCCCATTGGCCTGGGCCCTGACTCTTTTGAGTGCATAGCAAGTAGCAACGTCCCTGGCAAGGACCAAAGCTCAGCAGCAGAGCACATGCTGTGCATGCAGAAGATACCAGGTTCAATTCTTGGCATCTCCAGTTAAAACAGGAGTGGGCAACTTGTGCCCCTCCAAATATTTTGACCTACAACTCCCATCAGCCCTAGCCAGAATAACCAATCGCGAGGGATTATGGGAGTTGCAGGCCAAAACATCTGGAGGGACACAAGTTGCCCTTCCTTGCGCTAAAAGGAACAGGTAGCAATTGATGGGGAAGACCACCGCCTGAGCTCTGGAGACCTACTACCAGTTGGGGTAGACCAGCTTTCCCAGCCTGTTGCCATCAAGATGCTTTGGACTTCAGTTCCCATGAGCCCCTGCTAGCATGGCCAATGGTCAGGAATGCTGGGAGTTGTAGGCCAAAACATCTGGAGGGCACCAACTTGAAAAAGGCTAAAATAGATCATACTGAACTAGATAGATAAATAATCTGATCTGATAAAATAAAAAAAAAAGCAGGTTCCTCTAAAGCATAATGGGTGGAAGATGTAATTCAGGATGTGATAGTCTAGATACAGTGGGATCAGGGTAGGGATCTGTGAATCAGCATAACTACAAACTCATCAAAGTTCTCAGAATTGCATCTTAGAATCTCATTCTGACTCAAGTCCATCTCAGATTGTGAGTCTTTTTTCTTTTTGCATGAAAATTCGTGGGTATTTTCGTGTGTATTTTTCCAAATGTAACACATCAATTGTGCACATCTTTGAAATCTACACATTCTCCTCCCATTGATTAAAGCATACTTGTGCACAGTTTTCAGAAGTACACATTTTTTTCATCAGCATTTTTCAAATTTTCAGATTTTCAGCATGAGGTCAAATGCAGTCTTTTGGGTCTGCGAATCACACCGCACGCTTGGAAATGTACGGACTTTGGACCAGGTCCCGTCTGAGTCCATGTGTTCAATCTGGAAGGTGCAAACTGGTAAATCCTGCTCAAAAATGAACTGAAATGAATTTCTCATGCATCCCTGTGTCAGGGGACTCACCACAGCAATGCTGATTCAATAGTGAACATGGAGTATAGCTTGAACCTAAGGCAGCACTTTTCAAAGTGTGAAGTGGGGCTCCCCAGAGGGGTGTGGTCATTTGCCAAGGGAAATTCCTTCTTCCTAGTGCTGATTGAGACGTATGTGGAAAGCATGGGGCACAGTTCTTCTAGGGCTGTTTGACTTCTCACAACAGGTAGGAGATCATGCGGCTGAATGCTCCTCAACATTTTTTTTAGAAGAAAAGGAACACTCTTTGCACATGGAGAGCCAGCAGTCAAAGATAGACATTCCAGATATTCTTCACCGTGAGATGCTAGATATCCATGGGTATGGTATTGTGGGAGGAGAGTACCATGGCATAGAGAGCCAGTGTGGTGTAGTGGTTAGAGTGTTGGACTGCGACTCGGGAGATCCAGGTTCTAGTCCCCACTTGGCCATGAAGCTCACTGGGTGACTTTGGGCCAGACACTGACTCTCAGCCTAACCTACCTCACAGGGTTGTTGTGAGGATAAAATGGAGAGGAGCAGAATTATGTAAACTGCCTTGGATTACTTGCAGAAAAAAGGGCAGGATATAAATATAATAAATAAATAAATAAATAAAATATGTGCTTTCAATAGATTCTTAAGTGTATCAGGAATGAGATGGGTCAGATTACGAATCCATGCATAGATCCTCATTTGGAGGAATAATAAGAGCAACCACATTTTATTTTATTTTTGGTGCCTTTTTTGTTTGTTTGTTTTGCAACATTTTACCGGTCAAAAGCGAAGAACATTCACATCTGTTTGCCTCTGCACCCCATGACTGCATGTACTTTTCAAAAAGATTTCCATGAATGGTGTGAAAACTGAAGCCAAATCCTTAACTCTTGACCATACATGACTTGAGGATGCTAAGGTAGCTGCTCTCTTGATTTGTGGAGGTCTAAAAGGACAATGTTTGAGAGCACCTGCTCTTGGGCATGCCCTTGAGATCACTTAGCACATATTAGGGACATGCTTGGCACCACTGATTGAAAATATCCATGGCGATGTCGTGGCCATCTGAACACATCACCATAGAGCCAGTCGCTGATTTAGCACACTGTCACAAACCATCTTTTTCAAAGATCTCGTAGTGGTGTGCTAGATTTCTGGTAGTATATTATGTTGCATGGATATTTGCAATATGTGGCAAGCGACAAATATGCCCACAGACTCAAAAAGACTCCCCAAATGTGTGGCATGAATTGGCCATTTCACAAGCTAACAGTGCAATCCTAGGCATGTTTTCTTGGAAGTAAGTCCCATTGAATTCAATAGAACTTACTCCCAGGAAAGTATGTGTAGGATTGCAACCTTAATGTACACTGTTGTCCACACAGTAGAAGTGGCTAAAAGCTCCTTTCTCACATGCCTCTACCTACATGGGAGCCTATGTGGGCCCCTCCAACCCAGTCATTGCATAGCTGTGTCTAATGCATATAACTAGTTGTCTTGGTCTCATTTATTACATTTGTATCCTGCCCCTTCCACCAAGGAGTGTGGAGTGGCATATATGGTTTCCATTATATCCTCACAGCAACCCTGTGTGGTAAGTGAGGTGGAGATAGTGGGTGATATCCCATGTTCGTGCTACTTAGAGTAGAGCCGGGTTCAATCCAATGTTAGTCCTACTTAGAGTAAAGCCATGGAAAGGAATGGGACTTAAGTTAGACCACGGCTCTCCAGCCTTGGGTCCCCAGATGTTGCTGGCCTACAGCTCCCAGCATACCCAGCAAGCATGGCTAATGGCAAGGGATTCTGGGAGCTGCAGTCCAGCAACATCTGGGGACCCAAGGTTGGAGAGCCCTGAGTTAGATTAACACTGGATAAAGTCCATCGGCTAAACACTGGATAAAGTCCATCGGAAGCTCATTGAGATCCTGGCTGAGTGAGTCTTTGAGCTTGGGTCACTGTGCTCTAAAATATAATCCACTGCAGTACCTCTGGCTCTCTAGCTATTGCAGGTCACTTTTTCATTTATAGGCATCTGCTTTAATACACGCGCGCGCGCGCGCACACACACACACACACACACACATATATATATGTATATATCCTAAACTAGATTTCATGGACTACAACTCCCATCAGCCACATCCAAAATAGCCAATTATTAGGTATTGTGGGCATTGTAGTCCAAAATATAGAGGGCATCTTTGAAATGTACACATTCTTCCCCCATTGATTAAAGTGTATTTGTGTGCATTTTTCAAAAGTACACATTTTTTCACATGCATTTTTTTTTTAATGTACGCATGCTGTCCCCACTTTCCTAAGCTAACTTACCTTTACAAGTCATGGAGGGAGAGAGACTGGAAGCAGGGAGGCCTTGTGGTCAACTGCAGAGGGCTTACAGGCCTCATTTGCTCCTAAGTACGCTTCTGTCTGCAGCAGGTTGTCCTCACTACTACCTGTTCCCCCCTTGCTTTTCAAAGAGACGTTTGCTTCGGAAGGGGGAGAATTTGCAGGGAGAGCAAAGTTTCCAGAGGAGTGATTTTTCCAAGCTTTCTCAAAAACGTTCAGAAGCATCTGTTCCCCTTGCCTGCTGAGGATTCCCCAATAAAGCTCAAAGAAAGGCAAATTAATTACAAGATGAAATGGGGGTGTGGAACTCCGCCATCGCTAAGGTTCAGCTGGAGCAGCCTGGGTTCTCTTTGCATTGAGAAAAGGTGTCAAGAAACGTCTTTTTAATGTGGCCTTTTCATGGTTTTAGTGGTTTTTGTTTTTCATGTTTCACTGAGGGTTTTACCACTGTGTCTAATGCTTACATTGTTGCTGTTGTTTTTATTATTTTGGTATGTTGTGCATCACTTTGGTGGCTTTTACAGAAAGGCCAAATACAAAGGAAAAGGGTCTCCTGAATAGCAAGGGAAAAAACCCCAACAACAACAACCCATAGACAAGGCAATGGAACCCGTAGCAAGTAAGAGAAGTGAGTATTATTACTACGAGAAAATATCAGTATAATATATTGCAATGATACATAAAAAAACATTAAAAATACACATACTGTGGCTGACTGTCTCTTATATGAACTGTACATATCCATTGAATCCCAACTGATGAAGTAATAAAAATGGGATGTAATCTGGCAATCTCCTCATCTCAGACCCAGTCCACAATTGGGATTCAGTATATATCTACAGTTCATATACCACACCATGGTCCCAGTCTGGCTCTTCCCACCCCCTGCCCCCCAGTGCCAGTTATTTCAGTCTTTTTATAAAAAAATAATAATCAAGCACACTATCGCTAATCACATGACTAACATCGGGTCTAGTCTGGCCCTTACGCATGTTGAACTGTGGCTGGAATTCATGCCATATATTTTAAAATCTAGAGCAGGGGTGCAGATTCACAGGCCTTGGGGTCAAGTTTGGCCTGCTGTGGTTTCAATCCAGCCTTCTAGGGGTTCCCCAAAAGGCCTAGTCCCCTTCCAGTGGCCTCACTCTCCCCCAACCACTAATTGTTTGGTGGTCTCTCGGCTTTTGTATATTTTCCCCCATTCTAAAAGGTTTATATACCTCTCTTAAGGCTTAGATACTGGCAGTGAGAGCTTTATGCTAAAATATGTTAGGATGTTGTTGTTGTTGTTGTTGTTGTTGTTGTTGTTGTATCTTTGCTCCACCCTTTTTTTCCTTTGGGCCCACCCACCACTGGAATGCAGCCCGTGAGAGTTTCTTCGGAATGGAATTCGACCCTCGAGCTGAAAGAGTTTCTGCACCCCTGACGCAGAGAAACGTTAAGTGGCAGGAAATGGTGTAAGTTTTCTCTACGGAAACTTTGCAGGTGTCTGACAAATAAAAGGAGGGATGAGATTATCTGAAGCTAAAGGAAAATGTTTCTTTTTCTGATGATGCTGAGGTGGCTGGCAGGTATAAAAATAGATGAGGGAGGCGCCGCTAACTATCACCACGAAATAAATCATTTTGGAGCCACTCTGGTCAGATGCGAAAGTTAAAAGTCTGAATAGCTTAATTAGGAGGCATGTTAAAAGCAAAAGGGTGAGAGTCACGTTAATTACATGAGACGTTTCTCCCAGCGAGGCCGAGCGATAACTGCACTGTGCTGCTAAGGTAACACCATGCTACCCTCTTCATTAATCAAGGACATTCTTCTGTTGCTGGGTTGGCTGATTTGATATACTTCCGTATATAGAAATTGGACCCCAGCTTGACTATATGCTGCAGGGAGATCATTTAGATATAATTGAACGTATTACCGCCAAATAACGATACATGCAGGGCAAGATAATCTACATGCATTTGGTGCATGTGTCTCTTGGCCTTCTCATATGTAGGCTATGTCAGCCTTCCCCAACCGTGTGCCCTCTCGATGTGTTGGGCTACAACTCCCATAATTCCCAGACAACATGGCCAGCAGCCAGACTGTCTGGGAATTATGGGAGTTGTGTCCAACACGTCTGTAGGGCACCAGATTGGGGAAGGTTGGGCTGTCGGATCTTAGTCTGGGAGTGTGATGTAGTCATGGGTGATGAAGAAGTCTGTGGGGTGTCGTAACCATCACTTCTTTCTTCATGGGGAAATTAATGGAGATTCTCTTCCCTGTTTTCGCTTGTTTCATAAGACCATGTTGTGGGAAAGGCTGAGCATTTTAGAATTACACGCACGCACACGCGCACACATGCACACACACACACACACACACACGTATAGTGCAATCCTATGCATGTCTA
This sequence comes from Shinisaurus crocodilurus, assembly GCA_021292165.1. NCBI lineage: Eukaryota > Metazoa > Chordata > Lepidosauria > Squamata > Shinisauridae > Shinisaurus > Shinisaurus crocodilurus. The sequence goes on from CM037876.1 coordinate 33,413,431, forward strand.
CTCAAAAGTAAGTCAAATTATGTTCAATGGCAATTGTTCCCAGGTAGTGTGTATACAATTGCATCCTTAGCTGTTCACTTGGGGCAACCACAGAACTAGATGTTCTCTTCCTGTATGGACCTGCAGCTGCTAAGATAACTCGAATAGTGTGAAGGGGAATCACTTTCAGTGGAAAAAGCAACAGGTGGGAATGAGGGATGCTTACCCTTTCTTGCACCCAGTGATCTTCTCTGCAAATTATAACCAGGGACGGTGTACCTCTGTATGCCGTTTGGGCCAGCTGCTCACATGACATGACAGCCCATTGTGGGTTAATTAAGCATCAGGGAGCCACGGTGTGTGCAGCTGCCATTTTGAATATGCATCCCCCAATCGGGGGTTGTCATGTCATCCAAACCCGGGCATCGGGAGTTATGTATAACCCTACAACAAGCCGAGGGTTATGTGAGGGATGGAAGGAACTTGCGATTTCACAAATTTGGAAGCGGGAGAAAGTGAAACTGGTATATTTGTCCATCCCTACATTCAGGTATCATGGCCCTAGATCATTTAGGGATTTAAAGATTATGGCCAACACCGGCAGCTGCATTATGTTGGCATACATCTAGGTAAACAATACTAAGAAACCCATCAGATGTGCAAATGCCAGGAGTGGCATATACCTTTGGATTTTTAAAGGATACTTTCTGAGCCCTGGATTGTGCTGTTTCTAGCTTTTTCCTCAAATCTCTCTCCCCTGTGTACAGGGCACAAGTTTAGCCTGTTGGAGTTTTCACACACCTCTGCCATTAAGGTTAAGCTTTACTGGCAAGAGATGTCAATAGCTGATAGATGATGCAGCTGCTGAAAATGCATTAAGCCCCTAATGCTCAAGGATGATGACAAGATGCCACCGTGAAATTCAAGAAGTCACTTGAAACGTCTTGGGTGTGGATCTGTCTGTCCCTGATCTGTATCCTCCCCACTTATGTGCCCCCTTCCATGTACCCCATTTCCTCTGTTCTTTCATGGAAAACAGAAAAGTTAATTTCCCCCCTTCCTTTTGCCAGGTTCCTTTCCCTATATCCTTTTTATTCACATGTATAATGTAGCTGCAGTGGCTCAGAGACAGCAGCAACAACAAACTTCCTCTGAAGGTATTCTAGTGGCACAAATCAATCCCAAGGACACAGTCAGTATTATCATTCAACTTGATCCAAACCACCTTTCTTCTCAATAAATAAACATTGAAATGTTTAGCTGCATGCAGCTAGGCTGGTGGAAGAAGCACTCTCAGATGCCTCTTCCCCATGGCAGCCCCCCCCAGCCCCCTGAAAATGCTACACAGGGGGTCGGGGACCCTGATGAAGGACCGGTCATGTTGTTCGAATGCCTGACTGCCGTCTCCCAAAGCAGTTACTTTACTCCCAACTCAAGGATGGAAAGCGGAATATCGGTGGTCAATATAAGAGGTTTAAAGATGTTCATAAGGCTAATCTAAAAAAATGCAATATAAACATCGAAAACTGGGAAGCTCTGGCCCATGAACGATCTAAATGGAGGTTGGCCTTTCACAAAGGTTCCATGGACTTTGAAGAAGCCCGAGTGCAAGGTGAAAGGGAGAAACGTGCTAAGCGAAAAGCACGTCAAATGAATCCTTTACAGGACCATCTTCTATCTGGTAACCTGTGTCCTCACTGTGGGAAGCTGTGTGGATCTAGAATTGGCCTCCACAGTCACTTACGGACCCATCGCTAGAGTCTACACAATCTTCTTTAGAATTTCCTCCTTTTATCCCGGAAGACAATCTTACTCGGTCACGAGTGATCACCTGATGATGATGTTGATGTTGGTGCGGGGGGGGGGTGTCCCTGAAAAATAGGTGGAGGCATGTCCAGAGAGCAGAGCTCTGCTCTCAGAAAATCTGCATGATTTGGGGGGATCCCCCCACTTCCACCTGCAAAAATAATTCCTTGGAAAAGGAAATGAAAGTAGGGAGGTGCGTGAATTTCCCATTCTATTCTGTTCTTGTTGCATGGTTTCCTCTGACCCATGTTCCGAGGGGTGGGCAAATCAGTCGATCTCCAGCCTGTGTCATTTTCACATGTGTTCACTCAAATGTCTGTTCCACCCCTTTTCTAAATCCACACACACACATCATATTTAAAGACTTAAACACCATCTTGAATGTATTTTCTCTCAAACAAATCACACATTCCTAAATGCATTTTCTCTGAAAATACCCATTTTGAAATGCATGTCGATACATCCATCATGCCATGAAGTGTGGGGAAAGTGTGGAAAATTCCAATGAATAGCAACGTTCTGTTTGACGCCTCAGTCCAGGGGGTTACAGATCAAGTTTATATCAGACTCCAAACAGATCGAATGCCTCCTCAAGTATCTGCATGATGCTCTCCTTTGTCTGTCTTCCGGTTTTAAAATGTCTAGAAATCATGAAGAATCCGTGCATGCCCAGTTTTGCTGCAGTTTTGATGTTGTGTCTTTCCTTACTTACAGATTATCGGCACACACCAACCAGCTCATGGCATTTTATTGATCATTGTTTGTGTAGGAGTTTTAAATTTTTGTATGTTTTAATTTTGTTGTAAGTCCCCTTGAGTGGTTTTTGTTTCTTTCTTTGTTTGTTTGTTTTTAAGATAGGCGTCTAAGGGAATGACCGTGTGGCCCCTAGACATTGTCTGGGGGGCCAAAGGATAGTTCAGATTTCCAGCTCCAAGGTCAGAGACAGTGCTCCCACTTCAGAGCTGGGAATCAGAGCTCTGATCTGCTATTTTGGCCTGCATTAATAGAACTATATCATCCAAATCACGGGAAGTGCTTTACTCAGCACTGGTTAGGCCTCATCTTGAGTACTGTGTCCAGTTCTGGGCACCACACTTTAAGAAGGATGTAGACAAACTGGAGAGGGTTCAGAGGAGGGCAACAAAGATGATAAAGGGACTGGAAACAAGGGCCTATGAGGAGAGACTGAAAGAACTGGGCATGTTTAGCCTTCAGAAGAGGAGACTGAGGGGAGATATGATAGCACTCTTCCAGTACTTGAAGGGTTGTCACACACAGAGGAGGGCCAGGATCTCTTCTCGATCATCCCAGTTTGCAGGACACGGAATAATGGGCTCAAGTTACAGGAACCCAGATTCCACCTAAACATCAGGAAAATTTTCCTGACTGTTAGAGCAATAAGACAATGGAACCAACTACCTAGGGAGGTAGTGGGCTCTCCCACTCTGGAGGCATTCAAGGTGAAGCTGGACAGCCATCTGTCACGGATACTTTGACCTGGATTCCTGCATTGAGCAGGGGGTTGGACTCGATGGCCTTGTAGGCCCCTTCCAACTCTACTTTTCTATGATTCTATGATTCATAGCCGACGCAGATAGAACTGTGCCTGCTGCTCTCTGAGGTTGGGAAAGTGACCTCCAAGAGGGGGAAAAGAGGGTGTTTCATGGGGTGGGGAGGGGAGGAGACTAGGGTAGCAAGGATACGAGATGGAGGGCATTTGATTTCAGAAAAAAACTTCAGGCAGAAAGATTCAAGGGGGGGCAGCAGGAGGTGAAGCACATGTGAGCAAAAGGCAGCTCATCCAGGGGGATCAGATGCAACAGAGATCATCAGGGCCCATGTGCCTTTATTTCAGTAAGTGCCCATGGACAGCAGGATGGTGGGGCAAATGGCCTTCCAGAGATTTGGGGCTCCAGATGAAAGATTCAGGGCTCCAGCCCTAGTGGGCCACCCCATAAGACCACCTCTGTAGCTCATCATTAAAGAAAGTGCCCTTTAAACATGATACCAGCATGGGGAGAGGCACATTTTGATGGGGTTTCATCCCACAGGGCTAATGTAATGTTGAACATCCCATCACCGTGTGGGTGGGGCCAATTGTGCATGGTCTTCCCTATGGAATGGGTACCTGGAGTAATAAAGGAGCTGAACAATCTATGGACAGTAAGTATACCTGAGTTTGCACATATGACTAAATTCTTCATTAATTCAGTACCATTTAGTTTATGGTTCATTTCTATTTAAACAGAGGGGGAAAGAGTTATTTTACAGCATTAAACAATAATAGAGCCGCAATTTCCTTATTCACAAACTGATGCATTTGTAAGGGTATATTATTTGGCAATCTTAAGATTGTTTTCTCCCTGAATATATCTATTTTCCCCTACTGTAGCTTCTGAACATATTAATGAACAGAAAAGCATAAAAATATCTTTTTAAAAAGTAGAAGAGTACAGAGAAAATAGGTCAGTAAGGGAATTGTGTGTATAATAAATACCTTGAAGATCCACCTATAAAATGAAATCTGGTTTAAATACAAATAACTAGTCATACCCCAGCATATTGTTCCAGCAGGTCCTTACAGCAGCTTCACACTGAAACTGTATGACACACACTCCTTTTTCTCCCCTGCCAAGTCCCCAGTACTGAAAACAGGCCCAGTTCAGAGAAGAGGGCCTGGGATAACAGACCACACCAAGGGTGGGGAGCCCGGGCTCTCCAAATTTGGTGGACTCCAACTCCCATAAGCCCCAGTCAGCATGGTCAGGGATGATGGAAGTTGTAGTCCAAAATGCCTGGAGGGCCATCAATCCCCCCTCCCTGGCTTATGCTGAGGTAAGCTGTGGGAGGGATAGGGTTTCATTTCTGTTACCCACAGTCCGCCTTTGTTTCTTTGTGTTTACATTAGACCAGTGTTCTCCAACCTTGGGTGCCCAGCTGGGGCATGCTAGGAGTTGTAGGCCAAAAACATCTGGGGACCCAAGGTTGGAGAGCCCTGCATTAGACTGTCTTACCTTCCACTTTAAGACCATAAAAGTCCTGCAGGATCTTACCAATGGTGCATCCAGTTCACATGGGATGAAAAGAGCCTCAGGACCACAGGCCAAATCCAGACTGCCTGGCTTGTCCAGATGGCTACGCCCCATTGCCCTGCCCCACCCCCCTTTTCCCCACCGCTGAATCATTTGGTAGTTTTTCAGCGTTTGCGTGTTCCCCACCAACCACCACCACCTTCTGAAAGGTTGAAATGCCTCTCCTGTGGCTTAGTTACTGGTACGTAGTAAGAGGTTTAAGCTAAAATATGCTGGTATTTGGGGCATTTTTTGACCCTGCGCCCACCTGACAGGTTCTCTGAAACTGAATTCTACCCTCAGGATGGAAGACTTCCTGCTTCAGACCTTCTGCCCTCCAATGTGTGGGGGGCAGAGGAGCCAAGTGATGGGGACATGGCAAAGGGGGTGGCACCAGTGATGAGGCGGCAGGGCCAGAAAATATGGGTCTAAGAGCCACCTTGAGTGCCATTTATTGGCAGAAAGGCAAGGCACATATAAATAAATACATAAATAAATACATAAATAAATAAATGAATAATCGTGTGTGGGGTGGAGGCTGGTGGCTCCAATGTCAGTGGGGTGGTGTATCCACTCCAGGTTTTATTCTGAACTTTTAAGGAGCTATCCGTGGTGCTGAAACCTAGCCCAAACTAGGTTTAGGATAGCTCCTTTACAGTTCAGACTAAAATGTGGAGTGGATACATACACCGCCCCACTGAAATTGGAGCCACCAGCCTCCACCGATGAAAGAAGTTCAACACTGCTTCAGTACAGCATCCCATTTCCCACAGTGGCCAGCTGGATGTGTCCATGAAGCCCACAGGAAAGGTATGGAGGCAACAACACGCCGCCCACCCCCCACAAACACACGTTTGTGTGTTTCTTCCAGCAAATGATATTGAAGAGCATATGAGGCCAATGAGGGTGCTCACCCCACACACGATTATTTATTTATTTATTTATTCATGTATTTATGTATTTATGTATTTATTTATATGTGGCTTGCCTTTCTGCCAATAAATGGCACTCAAGGTGGCTTTTAGACCCATATTTTCTGGCCCTGCCGCCTCATCACTGGTGCCACCCCCTTTGCCATGTCCCCATCACTTGGCTCCTCTGCCCCCCACACATTGGAGGGCAGAAGGTCTGAAGCAGGAAGTCTGGTGTAGACTGGCAGATTCCTGCTGTGATTTAGAACCCTGATTACATGGAGGATGAATGCCCGCTTTGGGCTACTGTTGCTGAACATGGAGGTCCCATTTAGGCATTATTATGGTGAATAGCCACTGATGGACCCATCTTCCACAAATTTGTTGCATCCCCTTTGCCACTGGCCATCATCAAATCCACACATTCATAGTGCTATTGTGTGAAGATGTGGTTTCTGTATCTACTGCCAATCAATTTCATTAGGTAAGCACAAGTTCTAGTATTATGGGATAGGGTGTGAAAAAACAATAGGGGTCTAGGATCTGCTTTTTCTAGATGGAAGGGTTCCAATCATGAAAGGTGCCTCCATTTGATTTTCAGATATCCCTCTCCCCACCCACCACCCACCACCCCACCCACACCAGAGCTCACCCTATTCATCAGGTTCCACAATTATCTGTGTAGCATTTCCAGGGGGCTGGAGGAGGAGATGGGGAAGTCTGCTCTGCTAGCCCTGTCACATGCACCTAAATCTGGATCCAACCCAATATCTCCCTCCAAGTTTTCTACACCATGCATAATGTTAAAGGTCTATCATACACTGCACTTTCCATCTTTTTAAACTAATCCATCACCCCATAGGATGGGGGCAGTGGGAACACCACCAGTGGTGCTCCGACCTCCCCATCTTATGTATGTCTACCCAGAAGGAAGTCCCATTGAGTTCTATGGGACTTACTGCTAGAGAGTTATGTATAGGATTGCAGTCATGGCCTTAAGTCAATGGTGGGCAACTTGTGGCCCTCCAGATGTTTTGGCCTGCAACTCCCATCATCTCTCACCCATTGACTAGGGCTGCTGGGAGTTGTAGGCCAAAACATCTGGAGGGCCACAAGTTGCCCATCCCTGTCTTAAGTCATAAGGAAGGTGCTCCAATATACACAACTGGGGCAGAATCAGGTTTCAACAAACAAGGCTAGTAGTATCACATCTACTCTGAGCCATTCTCCCAACTTCTTCCCCCACCAAATTCTCTGCCTTTACCTTCCCATCCACTTCTCCAGAGTCATTTTTATTGTGATCTATGAGGAGGAAACTGAAAGTCTGCAACCATAAAATGTAGGGAATTGTTAGGGGCAAACAAATATAGATTTGGGACAAAACAAATATTTAATCAAACTGTTTCGTATTTGTAGCACAATATACTTCAAAGCAACTGCTATTTTTTTAATGCTATAAAATTCTTGAAATACAAGCAAGGAAATATCTGAAAAGCAGTTGATCTCATATTTCTGGACATTTCCCAGCCTGTCCCTTGGTAAATGCTGATATTTACCAGAAAATGATGTGTGTGAGTTTTTTAAAGGTTCTTGTTTATAGAGGTATTAGTGAAATTATTGTGCCACAGGACTTGTTTTTGACCTTCATGTGTATTCCATAGTAAGTGTCATTCCTAAGCAGTAAATTATGGAAATGATAATACAATTTGATCATTTACCAAAGGCTTTGAGATTTACTGGTATATGTCAGAATTTTTTGACATTATTTGCTGGCCTCTGAAAACAATTGCATCAACTATAGCAGGCATGGAATGTATAAGCAAGGAGAAAGTGAACAGGAAAATTAATAGCACTTTACAAAACAATATTTCCAGTGTTTTCATTGGCAGTATCTAAAATGAAGAAGCATTAATGAAATGAAGACTGTATTTCAAATGGCAGAGAAATATTACTAAGGGTGTCTGAAAAATTAACAAATAGATTTCTATGGGGATTTATGGAGGTTCATATTAATGTCATCCTTTGGGGACACTAAAAGCTTAGTGTTGCATTGCATTTCAGACTCTAAACCAGTGTTCTCCAACCTTGGGTCCCCAGATGTTTTTGGCCGACAACTCCCAGCATGCCCCAGCCAGCATAGCTGGCTGGAGCATGCTGGGAGTTGTCGGCCAAAAACATCTGGGGACCCAAGGTTGGAGAACACTGTTCTAAACAGTAGAGGGGTGGAGGAAGACTCATACATTACCCAAACTAGCCCACCAACCACATGTACCTAAGTTTCACATGGCCCATGACAGAGGTTGCAGCAGAGACAACTAGCAAAGAAATAAGTTTTTAAAAAACCAACATGCTTTTAATCGGAACAACTTTCCTTTGGAGAAGGGCTGTTGCTCCAAAGAATGAGGAAGGAGTTAGAAGGGGGATGAAATTCCTTCTGATTTAATAGAATTTGAGTGCAGCCAGTGTGTGTGTGTGTGTGTGTGTGTGTGTGTACGCACAGATTTACATGTGCAAGTATACAGGTGATGTGCAGAAAAACGCTTTAGGAAAGGAAAACAGCCACTCATGTCTTCACGGAAGATAATGTTTAAGGCTGTCATCAATAGACGAATGAATGGGCCACTTTTCTTTGCTAATCGATCACCCTTGATATTCCCATCTCTGATATCTGGTTAAACAGTTGCATTTTATAGATAATATAACTATGGTCTGGGTCAGTGATGGCGAACCTATGGCACGGGTGCCACAGCTGGCACGCAGGGACCTCTCTGTGGGCACTCGAGCCATTGGTCACCAGATCGCGAAAAGACTGTCCCCTTCTGCAAAACACTAATGATTTTGTTCTTTCTCAGTGTGGAACAGAATGATTTTATTCTAGAATTCCTGTTACAGAATTCTTTTCTACATTGTTATCACATTTAAAAGATTTTGAAGAATGATACACAGAGCATGGCTTGGATGTAAAGCCCTAACGGTTGACCTGAGTGCTGCATGTGTTGCTCTCAAACTAACGGAGTATGAGCCAAGGTTTGACAAATTATCAGCATGCATGCAATTAGAGTTGAAAATCGAGCCTCCGCCGGGGCAGAACAAGGCCGAGCATGGCCCCGCTTGCGCCCCGGCGAGGCCTTACCTCCTCTTCGAGGCGGCTTGCGCACTCTGCGGAGAGCCGCCACAGCCGCTTGATCCAGCGGAGAACCGCCCGTGCTGCTCGATCGGTCCCGTCGCGTCACTTCCGGGACCGGAAATGACGTGACGGGGCCGATCTGCGCCTGCGCAGAGGCCCATTTCACAGCCCGAACGCGGAGAGCCAGTTGAGTGGTTTGTTTGAGCGGCGCTGTGCGCTGCTCGAAAAAACGAGGTGGGGAGGGGGCGGGGGGCGAAATAAGGCTCGGGCAGCGCACCCAGCCTTATTTACGCCGCTACATGCAATAGCAAAAATCACATTAATTGTGCAAAAGCATGCCCAATGCAAACTTTTACCTAATGCAGTGTTTGCAGTCCAAGACATAAAGTGTTTAAAATGTGTTAAGCACGTTTCGTTTTCTTGTTTATCTTGCTCATCCTAGTACAGGTTGACTTTTACTTTTACTAATCCGACACCTGTAGAAGCAGGGAAAGGACCCGGAGTAAAGCTTGCCCCATACAATTTCAATCTGGCATATAATCATATTACAAGTTGAGAATCCCTTCTCTAAAAATACATGTGCCTAATTATTTAAAAAGTTTGTATAAATTCCCTTCAGGCTATGTGTACAATGTAGTACTATAATAATTTTTTGAGTTGATTTTTTTTTCAACAAAAAACTGTTTGTATCATTGAAAGCTCTGTTATTGTGTTTTTCTTTTAAGACAAAAGATGTTAATTAGTTCGGACAACTGTATGAGTTGTTTTTTCTAAAATGAAAACCTCGGTATTCAGGTTTAATTGCAGTGTTGGCACTTTGAAATAAATAAGTTGGTTTTGTGTTGCAGTTTGGGCACTCGGGCTCAAAAAGGTTTGCCAACACTGGTCTGGGTTCTCAAAGATCAAATCAGAAATATTCCTCTGTAGCAGCCTTTCCCAACCTGGTGCCCTCCAGATGTTTTGGACTACAACTCCCAGCATTCCTGACCATGGGCCATGCTACACTAGCTATGGTGGATGAGAGTTGAAGTCCAAAACATCTGGAGGGCATCAGGTTTAAGAAGGCTGTTCTATAGTTCCCAGTATTTAAACATGTCAAAAAAAAAAATCATATTTGCTGAACAAATAAATCAACCTAACCCATCCCTCCATTGTCAGGCTCTTCCTTGAGGTGCAACTCTTATGTCAACCTACAACCATTGTATAGGTTCAGATATGTGACTTCTTGCAGAATGCAGTGAGCTTTCATGGTCACAAGGGAATGGCTACCCAATGCAGGGCTGGTATCAGTCAAGTATTATTATAATGTGATGCTGTTATAGGAACATTATTCATAGTTGATGAACACATACCTTTTCTAGTGAAACGCATACGTTCCAGAAAGAATGCATAGATCATTTGCCAAAGCACATTCATTATGGCAAAATGTGTACCTCATCTAATGAAACCTATACATCATCTCATAAAATAATTGTGCTTATACTGTAGATACACTCCATTGATAGGAGGGTTTTGGGGGGGGGGGGAGCCAACTACTTTAATAAGGTAAATGGCAACCCAAGTGTATCTCCTCCCATAGTTGTTGCAGCGCAAGCAACATCTAGTACAGCATCCAGCATAGGGCAGGCAAGATGGAGCTGGTTATGTCTGTCCTGCTTTTGTCTAAAGCAGTGGTTCTCAACCTTTTTTGCCCCATGCACCCTTTTCACCATATGTCTGAATGTCATTCCCCCCTTTCCAAGATTGTCTGACTTAATCTGTGCCATACAATAAGGTGTGATGTCCTGTAAATTATGTGCAATCTGTAGAATTGTAATTTGTAGAAAGACCAGTCTTCCAACAGTTTGAGTCTGTGGTCCCAATTCCCCCCATGAAACCCTAAAATTCCCCCTGCCAGGGGAGTTCCCCCCGGTTGAGAACCCCTGGTCTAAAGAGAAGGTACATTCCCCTGGCTACAGCTGCTGGCCAATGCAAGGCTGTCACGGTCTTGCTTGCATTATGAGCTTGAGCTTGAAAGAGCCTCTGCAGACCTTGGGATGAAACAAGAACAGAGTCAGTAATCATCCTGCACTAGGAGTGTTGGAGAAATCCTCAACAGATTCAAATAAATTCAGATTTCTATTAATTTGACCTGTGGATTCCAAGTGGACAATTCGAAATCATGCAGTTTCCGCAGACTTGTGGGCTGGTTATTCATTTTGGGGGAGGGGGGATTTGCACTAATTTGCATTAACTAATGCACATTAGCACATTTGCACAAGTTCCCAAGTGTGCACTAGCTAGTGCAGATTAGCGCAAATGGAAATAAATTCTAGTACTAAATCAGATCCCATCAATGAGCGGACGACAGAACAAAAGACGCCTAACAATCCGCAAAACACAGACTGAACGGATTTAACAAAATCTGTGCACCGCTTTCCACCACCTTCATGCCCTCAAAATGTTTTTGATGCTGCAGTGCTAGGGATGGGGGAGAAATTAAAAGGATAATGAAAACTTACCGTACTTAATTTTGCACTTTCAAACCATCATCATCATCAGGCGATCACTCGTGACCGAGTAAGATTGTCTTCCGGGATAAAAGGAGGAAATTCTAAAGAAGATTGTGTAGACTCTAGCGATGGGTCCGTAAGTGACTGTGGAGGCCAATTCTAGATCCACACAGCTTCCCACAGTGAGGACACAGGTTACCAGATAGAAGATGGTCCTGTAAAGGATTCATTTGACGTGCTTTTCGCTTAGCACGTTTCTCCCTTTCACCTTGCACTCGGGCTTCTTCAAAGTCCATGGAACCTTTGTGAAAGGCCAACCTCCAGTTAGATCGTTCATGGGCCAGAGCTTCCCAGTTTTCGATGTTTATATTGCATTTTTTTAGATTAGCCTTATGAACATCTTTAAACCTCTTATATTGACCACCGATATTCCGCTTTCCATCCTTGAGTTGGGAGTAAAGTAACTGCTTTGGGAGACGGCAGTCAGGCATTCGAACAACATGACCGGTCCACTGAAGTTGGCGTTGAAGGATCATTTTTTCAATGCTAGTAGTCTTTGCTTCTTCCAGTACACTGACATTTGTTCGCCTATCTTCCCAAGTAATTTGCAGGATTTTCCGGAGGCAACGTTGATGAAACCTTTCAAGGAGGTGGAAGTGACGTTTATAGATAGTCCATGTTTCGCAGGCATACAATAAAGTTGGTAATACAATGGCTTCATAAACCAGTGTTTTGGTCTTCTTACAAATATCCCGATCCTCGAACACTCTATGTTTCATTCGAGAAAATGCGGCACTTGCGGAGCTCAGACGATGCTGGATTTCACTGTCGATGTTAGCTGTAACAGAAAGATAGCTGCCAAGATAGAGAAAATGATCGACATTTTCCAGTATTGTCCCGCCAAGCTGGATAGATGGCATCACCAAAGGATTGGCTTGCACTTGCTGATGAAGCACTTTGGTTTTTTTGATGTTAAGTGAGAGACCAAGTTTTTCGTATGCTTCTGCAAAAGCATTTAGGATAGTTTGGAGATCATCCTCTGAATGTGCGGAGACCACATTATCATCAGCATACTGAAGTTCCACAACGGAGGTTGTAATTACCTTACTTTTTGCTTTCAGCCTGCTGAGATTAAAAAGCTTTCCATCTGTTCGATATATAATTCCCACACCGGTGGGAAGTTTCCCCTTGACAAGATGTAAAACCATGGCGATGAAAATGGCAAATAATGTTGGGGCGATAACACATCCCTGTTTAACACCTGATCCCACTTTAAATGGAGCACCATGAGAGCCGTTGTTGTCCAAAACCGTTGCCGTCATGTTGTCATGGAGAAGTCGCAAGATATTCACAAATTTATCGGGGCATCCAATTTTCATAAGGATAGTCCAGAGAGCTGTACGGTCTACAGTATCAAAGGCCTTAGCCAAATCAATAAATGCCATATAAAGGGGTTGATTTTGCTCCCGGCATTTTTCTTGGAGCTGACGTGCAGTAAAAATCATGTCTACTGTCCCTCTAGAGGGGCGGAAACCATATTGAGTTTCAGGGAGGATCTCTTCTGAAATAGATAGAAGACGGTTTGCGAGAATCCTAGCAAATATTTTACCTGCGGTTGCTAAGAGAGAAATGCCCCGATAGTTTCCACAGTCTGTTCTATCACCCTTCTTAAAGAGGGTGATAATTATGGCATCCCTGAAGTCTTCTGGGATCTCTTCTCTTATCCAGATTTTTTCGATGAGTTTATGAAGATGTTGTACAAGTTCGGGCCCCCCTTCTTTAAAGATTTCAGCAGGAATCCCATCTGGTCCACTAGCTTTGTTGTTCTTCATTTGATTAATGGCTTTTTTACTTCATCCAAAGTGGGGAGTATTGCAAGTTCCTCTTAATTTGTTTTTGCGGGATTTGCGAAAAAATCTCATTATCCACCTTAGATTTACGATTTAAAAGGTCATAATAGTGCTCTTTTCCAACGCAGTGCAATAGACTCTTTGTCTTTTAAGAGTTTGGTGCCATCTTTTGATTGTAAAGGGTTTGTACCATAGGTTTTTGGTCCATAAATGGCCCTTGTGGCCTTAAAAAGCCCCGTGCATCATGAGATTCTGCAAGTTGTTGAATTTCTTCAGCTTTCTTTTTCCACCAAGCGTTCTTAAGTTCTCTTGTTCTTCTTTGGACCTCAGCCTTTGCGCTAGCGTAGGTTTTTTTCTTGGCAGCGCAGTTAATATCATTTTGCCATATTTGGAAGGCTTTCCTTTTTTGGTCAATTATATATTTAATCTCATTGTCATTTTCATCAAACCAATCCTGATGTTTCTTAGTTTCATATCCAATAGTTTGTTCACAAGCTGCAGTAATGGAGGTTTTCAGCTTAGACCAATGGTCCTCAATGTTGTCAGGAGGTTCCGTAGGTAGATGTTCCTTAAGAAGTGATTGAAGACGAGTTTGCTTAATAGGATCTTGAAGGACTTGGATGTTCATTTTACGCCTTGGTTTCCTTCCTTGAAGCCTACGTTGGGGAGCAATGTTGATAACCATTGTGGACCGGATTAGTCGGTGGTCTGTCCAGCAGTCGTCGGCACTCACCATGGCCCTAGTAAGAAGTACATCGCGGCGATCTCTAACACGGACAATTACATAATCCAGAAGATGCCAGTGCTTTGACCGTGGGTGCTGCCATGATGTTTTAAACTTATTCTTTTGTCGAAAGAGCGTGTTTGTGATGGTGAGATTATGCTCTGCACATATAGACAAAAGTAAGAGTCCGTTCGGGTTGCTATTACCAACTCCGTCTTTTCCAATAGTTTCTGGCCATAAATCAAAGTCACGCCCGACTCTTGCGTTAAAATCGCCCAGGAGGATAATTTTATCCTCCTTAGGTATCTCTGACAGGAGAGTGTCCAACTGGCTGTAAAAACTTTCCTTGATGTCATCATCAGCATCTAATGTTGGTGCATAAGCGCTCAAAATAGTTACCTGTTGGTTATTGGCGAGCTTTAATCGAAGAGTTATCAGGCGTTCGTTAATGCCAGTAGGAACTTCTGACAAAGAGTTCACTAGTTCATTTTTGATGGCAAAGCCTACACCATGTATTCGTCGGTCCTGCTCAGGTAGTCCTTTCCAGAAGAAGGTATAACCTCCTTTTTCTTCTTTCAGCTGTCCCTCTCCTGCCTTTCGAGTTTCTTGAAGTGCTGCTATGTCAATTTTAAACCGTCTCAGCTCCCTTGCAATAATAGCAGTCCTACGCTCAGGGCGTTCACTATCTATGTTATCCAGCAATGTCCGTATATTCCATGTTCCAAAATTCAAATGTCTTTTTCGACCGCTAAATTGGTGACCCCACTGGACGCGGTAATCCAGTCAGGGGAGAAAGAGGTAGACTATGTTTAGGGCACCTTTTCTAGCCCCCTCCCCATACGGGGTGAGCAGAGTGGATCCTAAATAGGGCTGCTCAGTCATGGATACAGCTGCCGAGCTGCTCGACTACCTCGTTCCTTGAACAGGGCGACTGAGTCTGCATCCACCGCCCATGTGCTGGTCCATGACTAGGGGCTTCCAGATTCACAGTCCTGCCCCCGTTGCCATTCGCCAGTCGCCATGGGTCTTTTTTTTTGTTTGTTTGTTTGGGTTGGGTTGGGTTGGGTTGGGTTGGGTTGGATGGGTTGGGTTGGAAGACGCCTGTGCGTGAAACTGTTTTATGTGGGGAGATCGGTGCACAACGAATCACCACACAAACTTGACAGAGTACGGCAGAGATCCAATGGCACGGTTACCCTGACGATTGGAAAACCATTCTCTGCTGCAGCCTTCATCCGCCTTCACAGCCGTTGTAATTTAGGTTTAATTATCTTCCGCCTGTTCTGCCGTTGAGGACTTTATGTTTTGGATCGTTCTTTGTCTCAAACCAACACATGAATTGAAACACAGTTATTCTTCCAAGTTTGTACATTTCTGAAGTTTTCGATGGAGTTGTCCAATCAACAAATTGCATTTTAAAAAAATGCATAGATTAGGGGAAAGTAAACACAAAAATGTATATATTCATGAAACCAATACATACACACATCTATTATATTAGGAATTGCTTGCAAAAGTATGTATATTCACAAAACTGCATACAAAAATGCATGTGTTAGGACAAAACAAATACACACAAAAATGAGTAAGAAATTTCGTGCAAACTTCTTCTTCTTTTTTTTAAGCTCAATGTTCAGGACAAACAAAATTCAAGACTGGAAAAATGAGAAAATGAAATGGACAGATTCGTCCATCCCTAACCTGTACCCTATAAGAGATTATATTACAGCAACAGCAGCATCGATCAACTTTCATGATTAAGGAGGAACCGCCCAGAGGGCTTCAGCTGTGGGGGGGGCGGTGGTATAGAAATAAATAAATAAATAAACCAGTGTGGATTTCATGTTTCTCATCTAGAACTCACCCATGGCCATGGATTAGGTTACTGACATGCACCACAAGCCTATGCATGTTGACTAAGAAGTAAGTCCCACTGTGTTCACTGGGGCTTAGCAGCTAGTGGCAACATTGGTGAGAAGGTAGACTCACTGAGGGAGTGGGCCCATTGAGGTGCCCTTCCCACGGGCCCTCAAAAACCTGGAGCTGGCACTGCTTCCAGGGGAACTCATGTATCTTTCCCACAGGAGCATGGGAAGATATGCAATTCCTTCCCACATTCTCACATGTAAAGCAGCTCTCAGTTTGTAGGGGGAGTGGCCCAGCTACTCCACCCCACCTCCTGATATCACAATTTGGCCCATCATGAAGTTGACAAGAAGGCATGTATAATCGCTACTACTCCCTCTCATCCTGTTTCACTGGAGGTTCTGCCACGATGCATTTGGGTTTCACGGAAACCTAGCCATTCCTCTTGCGTTACAGGAGCTCATTTCATTCTTCGATGAACCTTTCCCTGAACCTTGGATCCTGCTGTATAATTTATGTTTCCTGATACGATTCAACAGCCTAATCTTATGATTTATGTGCTTCATTTATAATTTGAGCATCTCGATATAATGCATGTTTTTCTACGTGATTTATGTACTTTCACCCAAAACATATGTGCTTCACTCTATGATGTATGTATTCATCCACGGCATATTTTGCCCCCGATGGCACCTTTCCTGCAAGGAAGGTGGGACACCCCAGCCTGAGGCCAAGTCCTGGGGTTAATTGCAATCAATTCACCTTCCATGCAATTACACTTTCATCCGCACCGCCTGTGAAGTGAGCATGCTTAACGTGGTATCAGCAGGGAAGCAAATGTGGCTCTTTCTCCTCCCTTAGAACCAATAAAGCCGGCCGTGGTATACGATTACAGGAGGGGGGGAAGGGGAGGGAGGTCTTGGCTCCATCCTTTTAAACATTTTCATTGAAAAGGCGGCGAGAATAATTAATTACATCCCCATCGAGCCGTTTAGTGCGAGGCTGATTGTGGCCCGATTTCTGAACAATATCCAAAATACTAGTAAATACAAAAGGAGAGGCAACACAGTCATTTGAAATTGAAATGAACACCCTTCTAACAAAATAGCAAGCACATGAAAGACCTGCTGATTCTTCATGGGGGAATGTGGAGGTGTGTGTGGTATTGGGGGGGGATGCTTAAGAACTTATTCCTCCACACCACTATATCTATTGTGATTTCTCCGCCCCCTTGCCTTTTCTCTTCTACTTTTCTCTGACTATAAATGGCATTTACATTAAGAAAATGTTTGGAGTTTTATTGATCTTTTATTCTGTTTGCAACTGGAAATCGAAATTTGAAACTGCTGACTTCACAACTCTTTGTTTATCCCCAAACCTGAGAGAGAGAGAGAGAGAGAGAGAGAGAGAGAGAGAGAGAGAGAGAGATCATATTTGGAGCTGCGCACAAAATGGCCTCTCAAAATTCTGTACCCCCTTTTTGGGGGAGAGAAATTAAGGGGAACATTTCACTGAATTTCTCCAGGGGGAGGAGAAATTCTCTGACAGTTTCTCAGGGTAGGACTCACCATTAGCAGCGGAAGTAGCCTAGCTTCTTTCTTTTTCCCCTCAGGTTGTTTTGTTTCATTTTGCTGCTGCTGCTGCAAGTAACAGCAGCACCTACTATCTTGGCAGCCAGGCAGCCATTTTGTATCCTCCACGATGCCCCAGGCCTACCGTCATTCTGGAGCATTGTAGGAAGAATATGGCGGCGGCTGCCACCAACAAAGAAAAGTGTGGAGAATATACAGAGAAAAATTCTGCGAAGTGGCCTTTTTTCAGGGCGGGGGCGGGGGAGTGAGAAAAAGAAACTTCTCAGAAATGTGCTCAGAAAAAGTTCTTCTGAAAAACTGGGTCATCTCTACAGCTCATAGCTCTCGTAGAACTGCCACCACTTCTTTGCCCCTTCCCCACTGAACGCACAACATGCTCCACAAACTCCCCACCAAAGGCCCTCAGCTACCACAGAGTCACAGCCACTACTTCAGTCCAGAAGACCACCAACTGCATTGTGTCCTACATCTCACATAAAAGATACAGCAGCATGCTGATTCTGAAACACAACTCTATAGTAGGGATGTGTGAGGATTTCATTCAGGGGGTGGAAATCTGGCAGACTAGCCGGGCTTGACTCCCCGAACTCCGCCCCGCTTACCTCTTCCTCGGCTCTACTCACATTCTCCTGAGTCAAGACGGGGAAGCGACCTCCTCCAGGTTCCCAGCAGGCTGCTGTTTACGTAGAAAATGCCTTAAGATAAGCCCAAAGTGGCTGAATTTTGCATAACTTGCACGACGTGTTGTTGCTTTTGATGTAACTTAAGGCATTTTCTACGTAAACAGCAGCCCGCCAGGAACCCGGAAGTCTGGCGAGTGGCGTGGTGCACGCCCGCTTTCAGCTCAGCTCGGCAGGAGCAGCATCAGCATCCGCCAAGCCGAAGGAGGGTCGGATCTCAGTGGATCGCTCACCACTAGGGCAGGCAAAAGCTATTCCTTATGCCGGCAGGCTTCGAAGATCACAGTCGGGGGGACTGTTTGTCGTAGGACCTTGACTAAAGTATGTGTAGTTTTACCTGTGTACCAGAGGTAAAACTACACATAGTTTGACTCTGCTTTCTCTGTGCTTTATCACCTTGGCAAATGTGACCAGACCTTGGCACATTCGCATCCTCCAAACACGAGCGCATGTTGCACACATTCCCGAGCTTGCAATAGTGGTTTGACAAATGCATATACAATAGAAAAATGTGCATGTTGGGGAAATGCACATTTTCATGCTTTAGTCAAGGGGGGGGAGTATGCATTTGGCTGCACACTTTAAAAAAATGCATACCCAAATGCACACTGTTCCCATTCAAACAACAAATCTCACAACTGGGAATGAAAAATGAGGCAGACCGAGTTTGAGGTGTGTAACTCAGAAAATCTTGATGAGTTTGAGCTTTCCTGGTTCTGTGCTTGTGGCTTATGCTGGCTCAGCTTGTCTGGGTGTGGAGGGCAGGGCAGGGTCAGGCCTGGTTATCACTTGGATGGGAGACCCCTCCTCTAGTTTCCTGCATTGAGCAGGGAGTTGGACTCGATAGCCTTGTAGGCTCCTTCCAACTCTATGATATATGATATATGATGTGGGAACATAGGAAGCTGCCTAATATTGAGCCAGACCACTGATGCATCTAGCCCAGTATTGTCAACACTGACTGGCAGTGGCTCTCCAGGGTTTCAGGCAGGATTCCTTCCAACCCTACTTGGAGGCCGGGGATTGAACCTCGGACCTTCTGCATGCAGAGCATGTTCTCCAGCATGGAGCTATGGCCCCTCCCTTCTGCTGGAGAGCAGCTGGGGAGTGAGGGCAACTGGTATAGTAGTCCAGAACAGACATTGGCGGGCACCTATAAAGGATCAGTGCTAGGGCGAAAGGGTACCCTGAAACTGTCGCATCAGCTGCTGAAGGTGCCAGAGGTAGCCAGTCAGGGCACACTGCGTCACGAGGAAAACCTTTACACTTGATTCAGCAATTCCATGTTGCATTGCATATTCCAGGGCTCTCCAACCTTGGGTCCCCAGATGTTGCTGGACTACAGCTCCCAGAATCCCTTGCCATTAGCCATGCTGGCTGGGTATGCTGGGAGCTGTAGGCCAGCAGCATCTGGGGACCCAAGGTTGGAGAGCCCTGGCATATTCTTTTCCTCATCTTGTTTTTATTTTCTGGTTTTTCTTTCATGGTAGCCTGTTAAAAAGCAACACACAATGACAGTCAGTAGAAACGTAGGAGGGGGTATGAGAAGATCTTTGAGACCAAGCATGCCTAGAAGAAAGGAAGGAAGGAAGGAAGACGGGAGGGAGGGAGGGAGGGAGGGAGGGACAAAATGCCTACCTGAAACTGACCGTCTCCCACCATTTGCTTCTTGAGTTGGCTGTCTTTGTAACCTTACTAGTGAGATGTAGACTCCTTTGCACGGACCCAAGGGCACGTCAACACAAAGAGCCCTTTTGTTTTGTTTTTTGAGAACTTCAAAGAGCCGGTGTCGTTTTTTCCAATGATATTTCAGATGAACAAACTTTATTTCCCCCCAAATATCTTAATGTGCCAGACAACATAATATATGGATAAATATAATGATGTGTTGTTGTTGTTGTTGTTGTTGTTGTTATTGTTGTTTTTAAAAATAGCATGAAGTGAAGATACCAGCTTACCCATACCTATGTGGGTGGTTTGATTGCTTGGTTTGATAAGTTATTTTCCTGGAAAGAATTATGGCTTGCCCATGATATTTTATTTATTTATTTATTTATTTATTTATTTATTTATTTATTATATTTATACCCCACCTTTTTTCCTGCAAGGAACCCAAGGCGGCTTACATAATTCTCCTCCTCTCCATTTTATCCTCACAATAACCCTGTGAGGTAGGTTAGGCTGAGAGTGAGTGCTTGGCCCAAAGTCACCCAGTGAGTTTCATGGCTGAGCGGGGACTAGAACCCGGATCTCCCAAGTCTCAGTCCAACACTCTCACCACTGCACCACACTGGCTCCCAATGATATGTTGGTGAATGGCTAACTACAAGGGGGATAGAATCTGTATGAAGGACTCAAGGACTCATTTGCATCAGTAAAAACATAAATGTAGTTCAGTCAATCCAGTGATACTGTTTGCTCATTCAGATCACGACTTAACCAGTGTTTAATGTGGGAGAGTCTTACCACTTGGTAAGACCCCGAGCCGTTAGCAGTTAGCACACATTAGAATTTATGGCAGGAAAAAATGTCACCACCCTTTCATCAGTACAAATGCCCAAACAAATCCTTGGTGGAAAGACTTACAACTTGGTGAGTTGGCTGGAGATGTCGGGACTCTGTTGATGTAGTAAAGCAAAGTAAATTTGTGCAAATCAGGGCCAACTCATTAGATCTGAGTTGTTGTGGTTCTTGTAGCATTTGACATGAGAAGTATGGAAGCGTCCTCCTCCTCTCACTGCATGTGCACACACTCCACATTGGCCACCTTGAATTCTCTGACAGTTTATTTCAGATCTGTGCAAAAATCAGGCCTCTGCTCTGCAATTTGAGCAAATTTATGCAATTTGCGTAAATTTGTGCAAACTGCAGTGCAGAGGCACAAATTTTGCACAAATTTCCCCAGCTTAAAAAAAAAAAAAAAAAGCAAACTGAGGCTCATTTTAAAAACGGAAGTCCGTGCGCGGGCTTAGCTGATATTGGAGAGAGTCGGCGCCAGCATAGGGTTGACGGATCAGAATCCATGGGGTCGAGTTGAGAAAATCCATTGGATTTTCACCCCCTATCAGATTCCTCCCACATCCCTACGATACAACTGTAGCTAAAATTTGGCAAGTCCCTCTGTCTCTGTTGAGACTGAAGTGCCTGACACCACTGCAGTACCCATCCAGTGTCTGTCACAGTGGTGACATTAAGACAGCCTACTGACTCTCATGGCCTTTGCATCATCCTGCCGGCAGATCTATGTCAGGCTCAAACTACATGTTATGTTAATTGCATAGTGTGTAGTTGGGTTTTATTTACTTTAGTTTAACAGTACACGACTCCATTTTGAAATGGGATCAGCATACCCCAGGAAGGGAGGATTAAACCTTCTCCACACCCATTCCGCCCCCCCCCCTGAAATCCATTGGGAGGGGTTAAAAAAAGAAAAAAAGTTTCCATTGGAGTCAAGGGGTGAAACTTTATGAACCTCACCCTCTTTATTCCAACTCAGGTATTCTTCTTCCATTCTTTCCTATGCACATTTTCTTCCACAATCCATATAAAAATAAATAATAAATGCTTCAAATGGTGACCATGCGGCAGGTTACACTGGGAGAGCCATGACTGATCTTCCTTTTTTTTTTTTTTTTTTTTTAACGAAGTCCAACCATGGAGCCTGGGTTGGCTGCTAGTTTGATTAGGGAAATGGTACAGAACAGGGGGATTTATTACCCTTCCCCCCATGCTATTCTCATGGTCCAAATTGATCCTCAGTGCCACAATTTCCATAATGCAGGCACCTGTACTCCCCCCCCCCCCGTGGCAAGGGTGGAAAGAAGGTAGACCAGGAACTACTGATAGATCTCCGGGTGTTTTGCAGTAGATCAGCAAGGATTTCTCACTCCCAACTGTGTAACAATAGCTACAACAAAAATTACAAAATTGCTTTCCTTCCACCACTCAGAACAAGCTTTGAGATGGAATTTGGAGAACTTTGGCAAGCTCACGTTTTGCTGATTCACACTGTCCTACCCCAAAGCCCGAAGTCTGTCCACTCCTACCCTATGGAACAAATAGCAGGTAGGAATGAGAGTGCCTTTTAGATTAGGGGAAATGGCTTGGAGGAAAGGGTTAATCACCCTAATCAGAGGTGCTCCACGGTGGTTGAACCTATTTTGGGGCTGGGGTACAGCACCATGGATAGCTCCTATAAAGCTCAGAATAAAAGCTGCAATGGATAAGGAGCCCCACTGACACAGGAGTCACCAGCCTCCCCTGGCCCTCACCTCTGTTCCACTTCCCCAAGCAAATTAGCGGCCCTCACCCATGGCCGCACTTAATGTCCAGAGATCAGTCACAAATCGCCCCACCTAACATGTAGTTCAGATGCATGAGAGAGACAAAAAGAGGGAACTGAGCAATGATATATGAAAGGTAATTGTTGATGGTGTATGAATTATGCAGCCAAAGAAATGTTTGTTTTCTCTGGCTCCTTTTCTCCTTTTATTTCTCTGGAAACTTGGGAATAAGGATGGGTGGATGAATTTGTCAGTTTCATTTCTCCCAATAGTTGATTTAAAACAAAAAAAGAAAAACTCAGGTTCTTTATCTCCCAGATATGAAGAAACTGTGATTTTTGGCAAGTTCTTATTAAAAACAAATGGAAACAATGTTCTCCCCAATCTACAGCAGCCAAATTCAGTAGGTACAGCTATTCCCAGAATGGAGAGGACCAAGATGTACCTGCCCGCCATACAGCTGCTGCTAAAGATGAGGATCCTGTAAGGAAAAAGAGGTGGGAACCCTAATTAAGCAACACATGCATTGTGGAATACACAGAAATTCAAACCCAAACTTTGAAGAGCTAAGCACCCAAAGCCATGGGCCTGGATGGGTGAATCGGTCAGTTTCGGTTTCTCGCACATTTTAATTTTTTTGAAATCTCAAGTTCTTTTTGTCCCAAATATGGAGAACTTTGAGAATTTTGGTAAATGCTTATCAAAACAGAACTCTCCCCCCCCCACCTTTCTCCTCTGTTGTTTCCATGTGTCAAATTTTAGACTGTAAACTCCTTGGGGCAATGCCCTATCCTATTCTGCTCTGTAAAGTGTGGTGCATGTTGATAATAACAAGAAAAACAAGAAAGGGCTGTGATATGGTTAGGGATCCTCGGGATGGCTCTTGCTAGATATACTGTTGGTGAGCTAGCTGTAACCTGAGTGAGGGATCTGTTTACCTCCTCCTCCTCCTCCTCCCTCCCTCCTTCCACCATATCCTAATTGTGCTTTGTCTCTCCAGCAAACAGTTTCCCCATCCCCTTGCCTGTACAACCATCTATCATCCAGGCCACCATAACAGCACAACCCTCCTCCAGCCGCTACTGCCTCCTCCTCTTCCCTCCCTCTGGAAAACATAACACCCTGAAAACAAATCAGTCAGTGGGCCGCATTATTGTTCAGCCAAAGGAGTCCTGCACGGAGCAAGCCTGAAATTTCTGCAGGACTGAGATCACTCTCTTGGCGGTTGATGACTTGGTAGATTGATTTGATTCCCCCTTTCCCTCCACATGTCAGAAGGATTTAGTGGCATTTATTTGTTCCCGATTCCTTCCATCTCCACACACACACACACACACACCGCTCGTCTCCCACCAACGCTCCCCTTACCCTTCAACCAGCTTGATAAGCATGTATGAATGAGTGAACAAACGAATGAATGGATGCAGAGCCTTGTCAAGGAAACACCAAGAGGCAAAAACGGAAGGGGATTCTCCAAAAGGCCCAGGCAAAACAAACTGTTAACGCTGTAAGCGGCTTTCTGCTCGGCCCAGCTCTCTTTACATGAGACTTGGGAGGCATTTTGCCGAACTGCCTGCAAAAAAGAGCCGTGTAAAGCCGAGGGATTGAGGGAGTTGGGCTACAGGAAGGCACAACAGCGTTGTGCTTCCCAGAAAGGTTGATCTGCACTCCCCCTCCCTCCCCCACCCCAAGCTCCTTTAATGAGAACACATTAAGCCTTTCTCAACAGCCCTGGTGCTCCCGCACCCTGCAAAAGCCATCGCACTGCAATGCACGATACAGAATGGTGATTTCCAGGGAGATATATTTATGTCTAATCGGAGAGGGAGATGCCTTTTTAGACAGCTCAGCCAGGCCCTCCCTCCCACGCAGCAGGGATTTAAGTATGTCTCCTTCCACCGGAAAGTAAATGCGTGCAGGTTTTGTGGGTTGTTTTGGCCCCCAACTAAAAAAAGAAAGAAAGAAAAGGCTTTGCCATCAGCTCAATCTCCGCTTCCTTACTTTTCTTCACAAAGGCACCTCTATATTCTCTGGTCGTTTTTTACAACATGAGCACTGTCAGAATCTGGAACTGTAGACCACACACATGCACAACTCAAACAGAAACACACACACATATGTTATTTATGCTTTTGCATTTTACACACACACACACACCATGTCTATTATTTTTTTAAGCTGCTCCTGCAGGTTATATATATATATATATATATATATAAAGAAAGGAAGGTTGTCGTCCTATGATGAAGGTGATGATGAAGGTGATGACGACAACAACAACATGCTATGAAAATTAAAGTCCTGTTTTCTTACTTAGCTATCTAGAGACAGAGTATTAAATTGGCATAATGGATTATCTTCCCCATCCACCCCCGAGATGGAGGTTTTTATGTAGCTCATCATTAAGCTGAAAAGCCCTATTTCTTCATTTTATTTACAAAAGATATTCAAGGTTGCCATGAATGCAGCGGTCCACTTTGGTGCCCATGATGAGAGAAAGAGAAAGATGTGGATTTTTGTTGCTTTGCAAATGCATATTGCTCTTCTTTCTTCAGTTTTGCTTTATTTCTCCCCTTCATGTCAGAAATGAACTGAGGCTGGTTGGCATCACTGGAATCATTTCTTACTAACAAGAGCTGAATCGCCCATTCCCATGATCTGTGTTGCCTTGGATTGAATGAGCAACGGGTGATCATTTCAAAGGCCTATATCTTGTGTTGTCCAGAGGGTTTCAGGTTCAAATCCTAATTTGGGTAGGTATTCCTTGTTCTAAGGGTTTTCTAGGATAGGGATTGCCACCCTCAATATTTTAGGAGACTATTCTATTCTCTAGATGAGGGGTGGGGAACATGTGGCCTTCCAGATGTTGCTGGACTGCAACTCCCGAACATCCCCCACTGCTGGCTATGCTGGCTAAGGCTGGTGGGAATTGCAGTCCAACAACATTTGGAGGGCCGCTCATGCCACATCTCTGCTATGGGTAGTGTTTTGAGGATCTGGAGTAATCAGATCCATAATAAAATTGGCATCTCTTAGCAGTGAAGAACTCCACAATCAGTGCACATGTATGCTCAGCTCAGGCATATACTGTAGCATTGTGCACATATAACATTTCCCTAGTCTTAACCAGTGGAGGCTGGTGGCCCCAGTGTCAGTGGTCCAGTATATCCACTCCAGGTTGTAGGCAGAACTTTTAAGGAGCTATCCGTGGTGCTGAGGCTGGATTTGAGGGTAGGGTTCAGAACCATGGATAGCTCCTTTACCGTTCTGGCTAAAGCCCAGAGTGGATACACTGCCCCACTGACATTGGAGCCGCCAGCCTCCACTGGTCTTAATAACTTGAAACCATTTCTGGGAAGGCCAGATCAGGAATCCACAGCGCTTGTGGGTTGGTGAGCACATTTGACGTTTTGAAGGAGTGTCGTGGGCACTCTCAAAAACTGGCTGCCATGAGGGGTGGCTTGTCCATCATAAAATGGCTGCCATGGTGGGCATGGCTGATCACAAAACACTTGTGTCCCAGGAGGCAACCTGGTGAAACTAAAAGAAAAGGAGCTTGCCCAAGAACCTAAGTACAACGCAGAGGTGGGGTCTGAGCTCCAAAACACAAAACCACTCTTTTGAGTGGCTCGTGCTGGCTCAGCTTGTCTGAGCGTGGAAAGCTAAGCAGGGTCAGGCCTGGTTATTACTTGGATGGGAGACCCCTCCTCTGGTTTCCTGCATTGAGCAGGGGGTTGGACTCGATAGCCTCATAGGCTCCTTCCAACTCTATGATCTATGAAATCTATGAACCCAAATAAAGATGGTACTTTATTTGAGCAGCACTTTGCTTTGCAACATGGCAACCTCCCAGTTTTAAAAAAATATCTTTAAAGATAAAATAGAAATCAGTAGGGGCAGGGAGCAGAGCAGGCACCAAGACCTGTGGGCATATTGGAGCCCATGGGCACCACGTTGGAGACTCGGGACCAGATCATTACTGTTTTGGAGGCTAAATCCAGTGCATGGGTGGTAGGTTTGCCAACTGGCCAGGAAGGGCTGGGGAGAATCCAGGAAGGGCCAGGAGGACTGCTTCTGTCTCTTTATCAGAGATTTGATATGCAGAAGTCAGCTGGATGAAGTTTTCCATGGCATTAACTATGGACGAGCCAGTGTGGCGTAGTGGTGAGAGTGTTGGACTGGGACTCAGGAGATCTGGGTTCTAGTCCCCACTTGGCCATGAAGCTCACTGGGTGACTTTGAACCAGTCACCGCTTCTCAGCCTAACCTACCTCACAGGGTTGTTAAGATAAAATGGAGAGGAAGAGGAAGATTACGTAAGCCGCCTTGGGTTCCTTGCAGGAAAAGGGCAGGATATAAATATAATAATAAATAAATTAAATTAGCAGCTGCTCGTTACTGCAGGCCAAACTTTTATTACAGGGGCAATGATGGGCTGTTTCAAGCACTGGCAACACGTTCAGTTGACCAACCCTGTCCTAGGCAATATGCAGAATGTGAAAGCGATGTGGTTCTTCCTCCTTAGGTGGCTTAAGCTCAGTATTAGAGGTTGGTTCACATATTACACAGAGGCAAAACACTTTGCTACCATGTAGATACTCAATAGGCAGGGCTGGCACAGGACACCGCCCCATCTGAGGGGGACCCTCCAACCTAGACTGCCTCCAACTCCATCTCCTCCTCTTCTCTCCTCTCCCCCTCCCTCCCAGCTTGCCATTTTCAGGTTTTTGGTTACATCCTCCCCTGCCCCAGCTTGCCTTTTTATTGATTTGTTTTTACTGATTTGTTAGAGGCGGTAATGTGTGGGCAATCGCAGGACTTATGAGGCCATCTTGCCTCTCAATGACGACACACTCTGTGGGAGGAGTCCCTCTTCAGAGTGAGGCATTGTGGGCAAGGTGGCCCCAGAGAGCACCTGCATTGCTGCTGCTTTGCCGCAGAAGTGGCAAATACTCTCTTAAGTTAAATTTAAAGATGAAATTAAGTTTTAAGTCAGATTAGGTTAAATTTAACACACTATGTCGCAGCCAAGCAGCAGTGGTATGGGCACACTCTCAGGCCACCCCACCCACAATGCCTCGCTCTGAGGAAGGACCCCTTTCTCAGAGTGAGAGGCATGGGGCAAGCGCTCCAGAGAGCCCTGTAGAAACACCTCCAGCTGCTCCCCTGTAGCAGCAGATGTTGTTTCTAATTAAAAACAGCATTTGCAGCAGCAATAAAGGCAGACGTGGCAGCACTCCATGGCTGGCAGGCAGGCAGGTGAGCAACAAACACAGTGGCTGTGGCAATAGTGTGTGGTGGTCCTCCTGTGTTTAGTGGATGGGCTGTGTGGTCTGCTACCTCTCCCTGTCCGCCACCTGAGCCATGTGGCTCATCATAGCTCGTAGTAGGGCCAGCTCTGTCAACAGGGAGCTGCTGCCAATTATGGCTCCCTGCTAAGTGTACCTGCATATTACATATGTTTGCCAAATATGTTTTTTTTCTCATCCACACAGTTCTATACTTTTAAATGTAAAGTATACTTCACTCATCTTAGGGGCAGCATGCAACACAGCTCTTCACAGGACAGAGGGAGGTGGGAAAGATGGGAGGTTGCATCTGAGTAGTGGAGAGAGAGACACAGAGGGGGATGGAATTGCAAGTTAAGAGGAGGTGAGGGTGAACTCATCTTTGGAGGTCATCTTCAAAGGTGCTCCTCAAGGTGCCCCTGTCATCTGAGCCCAAATGGGTGGTGGCCAGAGAGAGCGCCTTCTCTATAATGCACTGTTTATGGAACGTCCTCTCCAAGGAAGCTCTCCCAGTTATGACATTACTATCTTTCTGGTGCCAAACACATTTTTGTTTTTGCAGGTTCGTGAAAGTTTATTGCTTTTCTTGCTGCTGTGGTTTTATGTGTCTTTATTGATATTTGTTGTGTTTTATATACTATATTGTCTTGTGTTGTATTTTATATACTATATTGTCGTGTGTGTGAGGAAGGGACCTCAAAAGTCAACTAGCCCAACCCCTTCTGAGGCAGAAGAGACGTGAGGGGCTTCCACTTTTAATCCTGATAAACCCTATGTTCACTAATCTATAAAACTCTGCATCCACAGATTAATCACAAAACATGAATAATATTTATGGGATATAGCACAAAAATACACCCAAAGCAGTTACTTTATTCCCAACTCAAGGATGGAAAGTGGAATATCGGTGGTCAATATAAGAGGTTTAAAGATGTTCTTAAGGCTAATCTAAAAAAATGCAATATAAACATCAAAAACTGGGAAGCTCTGGACCATGAACGATCTAACTGGAGGTTGGCCTTTCACAAAGGTTCTATGGACTTTGAAGAAGCCCGAGTGCAAGGTGAAAGGGAGAAACACGCTAAGCGAAAAGCACATCAAATGAATCCTTTACCGGTCCATCTTCCATCTGGTAACCTGTGTCCTCACTGTGGGAAGCTGTGTGGATCTAGAATTGGCCTCCACAGTCACTTACGGACCCATCGCTAGAGTCTACACAATTTTCTTTAGAATTTTCCTCCTTTTAAAATCTCCTTTTTGTAATTTTTATCCTGGAAGACAATCTTACTCGGTCACGAGTGATCGCCTGACTGACTGACATCAAATTAGCAGGAGGATGGAGTTTGATGGTCTGCAAAAGCTAATCATGGAATCATAGTGGGAAGGAACTTCAAAGGTCATCTGATCTAGCAGGGTCAAGCCTGGTTGTTACTTGGAAGGGAGACCCCTCCTCTAGTTTCCTGCATTGAGCAGGGGGTTGGACTCGATAGCCTTGTAGGCTTCTTCCAACTCTATGATCTATGAAATCTATGAAATCTATGATCCAACCGCCTGCCAATGCAGGAAATCTACCACTACAGCATTCCTGATAGGTGACCATCCAGCCTCCATTTAAAAACTTCTAACAAAGGAGAGTCCACCACCTTCTAAGACAGTCTCTTTCACTGTTGAACAGCTCAAACCATCAGGACAATCTTCCTAATCTTTAGATGAAATTTTTTTTCTTGTAATTTCAACCCACTGGTTCTGGTCCTACCCTCTGGAGGAAGAGAAAACAAATTTGTCTATCACATCACTCCTTAATCAGCTTTTCTCCAGGCTAAACATACCAAATCTTTCAATGTTTCCTCATAGGACATGGTCTCCAGGCATCTCACTATCTTTGTTGCCCTCCTCTGGACAGGTTCAAGTTTGTCAGTAACCTTCTTAAACTTTGGTGCCCAGAACTGAATGCAGTGCTCCAGGTTAGGTCTGATCAAAACAGAATAGAGTGGTACCATTACTCATGATCTGAACATTACACTTCTGTTGATGCAGCCTACCATTGCATTAGTCCTTTTAGTCATAGCATTGCACTGCTGTCTCCTCATGTTTAGCTTTTGGTGCATTAACCATATATTGTATAGATAGAATCCAGAGCAGTCCTCCAGAAATCCAGGAAGATATATTGACAAGAAAGTTAAGGATTCAAATGCAAGGCAAGAAAATGAGATTTTTGAAATCAGCATAAAAGTGGCAGGAAATAGATATACATGGTGGGATTGGTGGGGAGAAGGGATGGATACGCTGGGGATGGATGAAGTCTTCTTGAAGGGCTGTTTGACTGCTCTTGTTAAGCCGCAAAAATCAAAGCTCGGTGCATTTTATAGACCCACCACCACCACCACCACCAAAAAAACAGTTGTTGGAGAATCCATGAATGTGGGATCATCCAGAGACAGAATGTGGCCGGGGGGTGAGTGACCCCATCAGAACATCCTCATTCAGTCTGTTGCCCATATGTAAAGGAGGAGGACTAGCAGTAACCTGTTCCCTAGGGTCATTGTGGAAATGGTCAGGTATGATGGACACTAAATAAGAGCAACATCACAGCACACTGAATTAAACACCCAGGGACATTTTTAAAGGAAGTGTCCATTTTTTCATAGTAGGTTGTCAAATGATGTTGTTTATTCATGTTGAAAAACAAGCAAAAAACCTCTTTTCCAAATATAGAGGTTAGTGTGGAATTATTCTGACTTTTCACTTTAGATGTGGGGGTGGAAACAGCAGGACAGGGGAATGATTAAGAAAAATATGAGTGTAGCCATCTCAAGGTGCTCATCCCGATCAAGTGAATGGTGTCTTATTCCCCATCCCACTTATGGCCTCACATCTAAAAATATCTCACTTTTGTGTCGATTTCTTAAGGAGCAGTTGTGCAGACCCATAATCTAGCATGGTCGGGTTTTTTTTTAATCTTCCATGGAATTTTGTAGCAGATCAGGCATCAGTTTAAAGGCATAATGCAGTGTTGTTGTTTTTATTGTTATGGAGAAATAACATTTTTTCTAAGAATTTAACCTTTTAGCAGTGGCTTTGATTGTCTTCTCTTCTCCCCTTGCCTCCCAACTTCTCATATGCTAAATAATTCCTCCTATTGGCAGGAGCAGATAATTCCTCCCTGATATTCTGTTATTTCTCAGTGTGAATGTTAATGCAGCGGGGGGGGGGGGGGGAGATAGCCTGCAACCTCTCTCCCTTCTGCGTTGTGGTTTCTATGGGATTTTAAACAGTAATTTCCCATACACTGGTGGAAATATATATACATTTTCTACATTCTGGATTGCTGGCTAGTAGCTACCAGCAGTCACTTTCTCCTAAGAAAAGATCTCATCAGCTATGCCATCATCTAGGGCAGAGTGAGTCCTATCTCTTTGCAGAGAAGCAAACAATCAGAAATAACAATCTACATGTCAAAATCCATACCTGTCTCCTCCTTGTCTCCATACAGCTGTTGTGGTCATGACACAAATATTAAATCCTTGGCTTTATTGAGAGAGGATTTTCCTCCTCTTTAAATTTCAAAGTGCGGACATTAAAGATCCATAGGAAATAGACTGTTTTCTTGCCCCTTCGCCTGTGTTGACCTTACAGGTGCTTTCAAAACTGGGAATATTGACAGGCTGAGATTCAAATGGGTCTAAAAAAGGAAGGGATGTCTGAGAATAAATTGGATGCCTGACATCACTGATGTGGAAAAGCTAAAATCTCCAGATCCTAACTGAAGATTTCAAGCATTCCACACAGATAACACTGTGTGTTATCTGGACAAACCTCTTGGGTCTCTATTGTGTCTGTTAATCGTAGGGATGGGTAAGGATTTTGTTTCAGTTCGGTTTTGATAAGAATTTAACCAAATTTGCAAAGTTCTCCATATTTGGGACAAAACAAACTTGAGATTTAAAAAACGCAAATGTGGGAGAAACAGAGACTGACAGATTCATCTGTCCAGGCCCAGGGCTTTGAGTGCTTCGCTCTTAAAAGTCTGGGCTAGAATCCCTGTGAATTAAACCATGTTAGTGCTTAATTAGGGTCACCACCTCTTGTTTTTCTGACAGGCTCCTCATCTTTTGCAGCCATATGGCAGACAGGTACATCATGGTTCTCTCCATGTTGGGAATAGCTGTACCTATTGAATTTGGCCAGTGCCAATGCAGATGGCTGAGAATTTCGTTTCAGTTCATTTTTAAATAAGAATTTACCAACATTTGCAAAGTTCTTCAAATTCGGAAGAGAAAGAACTCAAGATTTTAAAAAGTCTGATGCAGAAGAAATGATTTTTTTAGATTCACCTGTCTCTGCATAAAGGCTACTTCTCTGCTAGATGTTAACCTACAGGAGGAAGCTCCTGAAATTCACCTGATTTTTATTTTGGTTTTGCTAATGGTCTGATCCATTGAATTTGTTTTCCACAAGGACAAGACCCTTAGTAAGTATATTTATTGGTGTTCAATGTCCACATATTTCTTTGCTCCTAAGCAGACAGAGAGCTTCTGTGTGTCTGTTTAGCTGAAACCTCTTTAACTTCCTTTGTTGTTGTCTGAATATATTTCACTCTTGTGTCAAAGCGTGTCAACTCTAACCTGTTGCTGGTATCTCCCAATCTCTAAAAATGCCTCTTTGACACTTCCATTGGAAACAGTCACAACAACTCTTTGCAGAATCAACGGACTTTTAAAAACAAAACAAGACAAAAACTAAAAACCACAACCAAGAAAGGTAATTCAAAACGGTATGGGGGTGTTTTTTGTGTGTGTTGTTCTCCTGTTGTGGTTCCACTGCTTTTCTAAACCCAGTATTCTCCATACAACTTCTGCTAAATTGAAGCTCTCAGATATTTGGGGAGCAGTGTGTGTCTGGGGGAGGGGAGAAGTCTAAAGGAAGCTTTGGTTCCTGACTATTAAACCTTGAGTTGAGCATCTTCTCCCCCTCCCAACCCCTACCCCCCTTAATCTCCCCAGTGCCAGGAAATCTTTAGATAAAGATATCTTCGTTTCAGTTGAATACCCACCCCCTCCCTTTCACAAAAGTAAATCTGTTTGTGACTTTTGTTGCTTTCTGTTAAAGGTACATTCTTTCCCATTATAACAGCATTTGCACATTTATATGTGGAATAAAAGGTAGGGGGGGAGAGGGAGAACGCCTGATACGTGGAGAGAGGATCTTTCCTTCTGCCACCCATAGAAAGAAGAGCTAAAAGGATTATAAAAGTTTAGATTAAAATGATATAAAATCTAGCATTTGGCTCCAACACTAGTGCCTTGGTCCTCTGTAGCTAATCTGTATGCACCCCGTGACCTCCTCGCAGCGAACCCTGCTAAATATATTATTCCCACGGGGGCTTTCACTGCTGCTTGGTGTCAGAAATCAATATGTATGAGGCGCGTGGATGGGAATTTCTAATAGATCTGCCTGGCCCTGTGCTGCTTTTCAATATCTGCCTTGGACTATTAGTGCCGGCTCGGTGCCTGTGAAATAACCGAGATAATCTTTTAAGGTGCGCTGTTAAGGTGGAACCTAAATGTTGCTGTTTCAATTATCTCTCTCTCACACACACACACACACGCACGCGCGCGCACACACACACACACACACACACACACACACCAATTATATAAATCAGCCAGCATTAGATGGATCACCTTGAGTGCAACCCTGATTTTTTTAAAAAAACAACAACAAAAACAATGCCGAGGATTAATGTATTAAAAAGGCAGCATTGTCTGCTTCAGTTTCCTGAAAAGGGGGATTTTGTTTTGGTTTTTGTTGGGGAGGAGGGGTTGTTTTGGTTTGGGTTGGGGGGTTGTTTTGGTTTGGGTTGGGGGGGTTGTTTTTTGCTCTTAAAGTTGGGGGGAAGGGAAATTAGTGTCTTAATGAAGAAGAACATCTAATGAAGGGAAATGTCAAACTCTGGTATCAAAAAGTGCGGAAAAGGAAGGAAGGTGGTGGGGAGGGGGGGGAAAGATCTCTGTCCCAAATCCAGTGTGTTTCAGGGAAACAGCAACAGCAAGATTACCATGTTATCCTGGATAACTCATCCTTTTTTCCCCCCTTTCTTTTTTTTTACCTGTGGGAGTGGAGGCTGCAATTTTGTGGGGATGTCTCCCCCCCCCTTTTAAGGTTTAGCTTAATTTATCCACATTAAAATGATTGCACGGGTAAGATATATTCTCTCCTCTCTCTCTCTCTCTGCCTCTGTCTGGAAGGTGGCAGTGGAGGAGGACTTGATAACCACCCAAATTAATTTTTTATCATGATTATACAATTATGTCATGTCATCATTTATATCCTCCTATCTGCCTGGCTTCCCTGGGCATGAGAGGGAGGGAGGGTGAGTAGCAGGGCCATTAACACTCTAATCCCACACCTTGCCCCCGGTACACACACACACACACACACACACACACTGGAATCCACTTCTTTTCCCTTTTTTCACTCCCATTCAGCGCATAACTCCACCAAGCTCAGGTCTGAAAGCTTGTGTACAGGGAACGGTGCGTCGTGCTCTTTTATTCTCTTTCCCTCTCCCTCTCTCTCTCTCTCTCTCTTTTCTCCCCACTCTTTGTTTTCAGTTCAATGCGCAGAGGAAGCTGTTTCAGTTCAATGCACAGAAGGTGCGGCATATAAAAGCAATAACTTGCAGAGAGAGAGAGAGAGAGAGAGAGAGAGAGAAAGAAATCTCTCTCTCCCGTCCCCTCCCCTCCCCCCCAGCGCTTTATTGGGAGAAAAGGAGGGAGGTAATCACTAATCCGTGCATACTTTTATCTGGCTTTTTATAAGCAGCAAAGCTGAGTTGAAATCCCTGCTAGAGATGACATGTAGAGAGCCGTTGTCGCACAAACGCACACACAGGATGGGTTGTTCCCCCCCCCCCAGCCACATTTGGCTCCCTTGCCCTTGTGAGGTTGTCACCCGACCAGAGGTTGATTTGGCACACAGCCCTATAGATTTCCTTTCCATCCCCCCCCCTCCATCTCCTCTTTCTACACACTTCACTTAGCACATCACAGTCCACCTGACAACTCTCCGAAATCCCCTTGACTGCTTGTCTGCCCTTATCTGCTGTGTGTGTGTGTGTGTGTGTGTGTGTGTAGGCTATTATCAAGGATGTGGTAAGCTAAGAGCAAAAGGGCTTGAGGGGAGGAATAGCTGAAAATGTATGGAATAAACCAAACATAGAAAGTTTTAGAAATTGGGTGCTTTACCATTATATTTTCAGTTTAGTCAAACTGAAATTTAAAGCAATTTCAGAAGGTAAAATTTGGCTTTCCTATTTAACACACACACACACACACACACACACAAAATCTTGAACACTTTTACTTGGAAGTGAAGACCCATCAGTTTCCATGAAACTCACTACCCAGGATAATGTGCCTAGGTTCATAGCAGGAGTAGGAAACCATTTTTGGTCAAAGGGCTGAATTGCTTTAAGCAAGCATGGGGGGGGGGGGGCACATCCCAAATTTACAGGGTGTTGGTCCCCAGCTAGAAATTAATCAAATACCTTGTGGAGAGGGAATGGTGAAGACAGGGCATCTTTCACCTCCTGTTCCTCTTCCTACATACCTCGAATAACTTCAAGAATTGCCCGGGAGGCCCTTTTCAGTTGTTGTCAGGTTAGTTCAGTTAGAATGCTATCAGTACTGGGGGTGATTTCAGACATGAGGTTTAAATCTCTTCTGAGCCTCTCTCCCACTGTTTGGGTGCATGTGTGAAATAACCCTTTAAAGGCATTTAAATCAGTGTGTGTGTGTGTGTGTGTGTGTGTGTTTAGTCAAATGATGCCCATGAAGGAAAGTGGATTTAAACTTGCATTTCAGATTACATTTTGTGCTGCCCAAAAACAGGTGCATTCTGTCTGAAGCCCATGTTTTAGTCCTCTGTCCCCCATTATTTTTCCATAGAGCTGTTGACATTTGCAAATGGGTTTTTATGTTTTGACCACTATTAAAGGTGCACAGTAGTTCCCTTACCCAATTCCTTCTTCTATTCCATGAACCTTGATATCTATCACATAGGCATGGAGATGGCCATCCATTCCATCACTATCTCCATTTTCTGGGCTCTAGTGAAATAGATACGGTCAGGGAAAGCCTTGCCTGTTTCATCAATATTTTCTTCACCTGAAACCGACAAGATTGTGAGGGATGCTTGTCAATTTTACTGCAGTGCTGGTGCACATATTCATGTACTTTTAGGGAGGAGGAGGAGGAGGAGGAGGAGGAGGAGGAGGAGGAGCAGGAGCAGGAGCAGGAGCAGGAGCAGGAGCAGGAGCAGAAGAAGAAGAAGAAGAAGAAGAAGAAGAAGAAGAAGAAGAAGAAGAAGAAGAAGAAGAAGAAGAAAAGAAGAAGAAGAAGAAGAAGCCGCCTTGCTTCAAGTGCAATTGACATGGATTTCCTCCAATGCTGTCAGCTTCACCAGACTAAAAGAAGTATTGGTGAAATTGGCAAGGCTTTTACCAAACTCATTACCTTGACTAGGGAGGGAGGAGGAATGGTGGTGGACAAGTGGGCATTACACTCTGGGATTACACTCTGCCATACCCTCACTGTGAAGTGAACAACTATCATTCATTCTTATATCATCCGTGTATCATATTTCTATCTGTCACCAACTGTCATGATGGAATTGTATTTGTATTTAGCCATGGGACAGTATGGGACAGCATCCAGGGGGGGCTAGTGTGGGAGCTTCTTTCTACTACAAGCTGGAAGGTGCATGGTGCAGGAAAAACATTGCTTGAAATGGGTGATATACTGTATATTAACTGAAACAGGGAAACGTTCCCACGTGATCCTTAAAGTGGTTGGGAAAGCATCTGTGATTTCTTCAGCCTGGGGGACCAAGGAAGAAGAGCTGGGAACCAGGAGCCTTTCCTTCCTTCCTTTTGTAATTTGTTTTTGTTTTGTTTTTTGAAGAATCGTTTTGAAAAATCTAGGTTTCACTGAGATGCTAGACCAGTGTCTAGGCTTTACCACCTCAGCTTGCTGGTGGCAACTCACATGACTGAATGCTCTTCAATATCCACAGAAAGCTAGACTGTCAGGGAGAAGGCTGAACTAGAAATTTTCTCCATGACATTTAGTCTTCTGTGCGGAGGATAAAAATTGGAGGGGGGGGAGTATGGAGGTGCATTCAAGCATCTGAGCCTTACCTGCAGTCTGAAATGATTCAGTCAGTACACAAGTTTAGCGCCTCCTCTATTGTTTGTGACAAATAGGCCTCTCAGACTCTCAATTATCTCGATTACTATGTATACCAGCAACTGGTGTACATAGGCATAATAAGTACACCAGTTACTGGGGAGCATGGGTGGGAGGGTGCTGTTGCACTCCTGTCCTGCTTGTGGGATCCCGTGGGCAGCTGGTTGGCCACTGCGTGTACAGAATGCTGGACTAGAGGGACCTTTGGTCTGATCCAGCATGGCTCTTCTTATGTTCTTATCTCCATGGCTATGACCCCTATTCCAGCTCTTAAAACTTCAGTTACTTTCTCCTAGTCTGCATGGTGCTTCCTGCATCGTTGTCCTCATCCTCACCCAACCTTTGTCCCAGAGGTCAGAGTAGTGGCACCAACTCAGATAACATGTACCTCAAACTTTGTTTCTGCATAAGGCCATTCAGAATCCCAGCATGGCCTTGACACAGTGCTGCCAGTGGTATATAGATTATTCATCCCGGCTGGTCCCTTCCAGTCCACACAGAACAGGAACTGCACAAACCTCTATCATGACTGGGGCATGCCAAATGGCTTACTTCCAGCAATGAGTCCTGGTGTACCCCAGAATAAGACCTTTCCCCCAAGTTATTTCCCATGCTCCTAATTGTATACTGTAGCTGCACCTGTATTTGCTGCCTGGGTGTATCTAGAGATAACACTAAACTCTATAATTACCTGGTTCAGGGCATGCATTTGTCCAGCTCATGATACTTAGATGCATTACAAATCAAGCATAATTTCTCCCAGAATTCATCTCCGGCTCAGAAGGTAAAATAGGATTCTGCACATACAGAGTCAATGTTCAGGTTGACCAGGCTGCTTTGCAGGTGTCTTGTTCATCGGTGTGTTTGCTTTGACAGGAGGGGTTTGTATTTCCAAGAGGCTATTGGTCATGTCTGGTGTGTTAAGCTGTATGTGCATAGCACCTTTATAGCACATTTATATAGCACATTTATATATTGCCTTATTTGCTAAAAAGCCATCAAGGCAGTCCATAATGATTTCAGAAAGGTTTGTGACTGAGTGGAGATTTGATCCTAGGTCACTCTGTCCTAGTCCAATACTCTAAACCAGGTGGAGATAATCTGGTACCCTCCAAATATTTTGAACAACTCCCATAATCTCATGAGAGCCATTGTGTTATAGTGGTTAGAGCAGTGTTCTCCAACCTTGGGTCCCCAGATGTTTTTGGTGTACAACTCCCAGCATGCCCCAGCCAGCTGGCTGGGGCATGCTGGGAGTTGTACGCCAAAAACATCTGGGGACGCAAGGTTGGAGAACACTGGGTTATAGTCTTGGACTGGGAGTTGGGAGATCCAGGTTCTAGTCCCTACTTACCCATGAAGCTCACTGGGTGACTTTAGGTCAGTCACTGACTTTCAGCCTAACCTACCTCACAGGGTTGTTGTGAGGATAAAATGGAGATGCAGGCGACCATGTAAGTTGCCTTGGGTTCCTTGCAAGAGGAAAAGAGGCAGGATATAAATGTAATAAAAATCATCACCATCATCTCTGACTATTGGCTATGCTGTCGAGGGCTTATGGGAGTTGTAGTCCAAAACATCTGGAAGGCACCAGGTTGCCTACCCCTGCTCTAAATATTATACCACACTGGCCCTTATGGGGATGGGGGGGAATGACAGGAAATCCTGGCTCTCCCATGTCACATCTGGTTTGGCTCTCACTGTTAGCATTACCTATGTTACATTTTAAAGAGAAATTTATACATGTCTGAAAGCACTCATCACCCTAGAGCAGCTGCTGTGAAAAAGGCAAATTCCATGCTAGGGATCATTAGGAAAGGAATTGAAAATAAAACTGCCAATAATGTAATGCCTTCATGCAATTCTATCGCGCAACCACACTTGGAATATTGTATACAGACAGTTCTGGTTGCTGCATCTCAAAAATGATAGTGTAGAGCTGGGAAAAGTACAGAAAAGGGTAATCGACATCATCAAGGGGCTGAAACAACTCCCTATGAGGAAAGGTGAAGGAACAGAACTGTCCTCCATTTTTGTATTTAATTTGGTTTTAGGATATTATGGGGTTACAACTTTTGTGTGTGTGTGCTAATCTGTTATGGCCAAAAGGTTAATAGTTTAGAGGTCAAAGGTTTAGTTAGGATGTAGAGATCAGGAAGTTGGGTGCAGAGGATCAGGAGATCATAAAGAAGGTCAGAGAGAAAAAGTTTCAACTCAGGAAACAGAAAGTTAGTTGGAAGAAATGAACAAGAAAGTACCCTCCTGTTGGTTGGAGCTGGAGAGAGAGAGAAATTTTATTTTTTTTAAGGTATAAGGCAAAGGACGAGAGACAGAGAATACAGCCATGACCTCTTCCCCGGGCCATGCCCCCTTGGGTTCCCAGCTTTTGTGCAGTTTTTCTCCCCTTCTCAAAGGTTGAAATGCCTCTCCTAAGGCTTAGTTAAGAAGGTAAGAAGAGCCATGCTGGATGCGACTCATGTCCTGTGTTCTGTTCACACAGTGGCCAACCAGCTGCCCACAGGAAACTCACAAGAAGGACATGAGTGCAACAGCACCCTCCCGCCCATGTTCCCCAGCAACAGTTGCAACAGAGCAAGAGCTCTTTTTTGAGGATGTTTTTTGATGTTTCGGACCTGCTGCCCCTTTTGCCCTGCCCACCGCTGGAATGCAGTCTCTGAGAGCTTTTCCAAAATGGAATTCTGTCTTCAGGCTGAAAGAGGTCCTGCTCCCCGACTGTCATGTATTGAAAGGAAGAGGCGCAAAAGGGTTCAGCAGCCCTAGGAAACTTTAAATGTATATATTGCTCATGATTGACAGCTATCTCAAATTGACCCAGTCCCAGCATAAAGTGTCAGCTCCGAAACACCATGCAGCAAAAGTTAAAATCTCCACTGAGTCCAGGCTTTCAAGTGGACACCTAGTGCATGTCCACTGGTTGCTTCATAAAATATGTGCCTCATTTTGTGTGCATGGCCTGTATCCTGCCTCATCATAAACAGCCATCTTGTTGTAATCTGGCTCTGCCAGGTGAGGAAAAAGATACTGTAGTAAGTGCCATGCTAGATTCATCCAATCTTGGAGATGCTCTTGCTCTATTGCAGGTACCAAAACAACCTACAAAAGAAAAATAACACATTTTTTTTTTATCTCCTCAGTCCTCCTATCCGAAAGTTTACAAAAGGTTCAAAATCTCCCTCTCCCCCTGGACGAAATGTGAAATGCATTTGAAAATCAGGGTTTTGAGTTCTCTTATTTCTGAGCTGCTATTTCTGAGTTTACTATTGGAAGCAGCTGTAGGCACAATTACACATATCTGGTCCTATCTGGTTGATGTCAGCTCCCAATTTATGTGCCTTATGCTTGTTGGTGCTCTTTTAGCTGATAGGCCTCCACTTTTAATCCCGATCAAACCCATGTTTATTAACCTGTAAAATTCTGCATCCGCAAACTAATCACACAACATGAATAATGTTTATGGGATGCAACAGAAAAATACACCAAGTTAGCAGGAGGCTGGAGTTTGATAGCACGCAACCCCCCCAAAAAAACCTGATTGCAGAATCATAGAGTTGGAAGGATCTCAAATGTCCTCCAGTCCAACCCCCTGCTGATACAAGAAATCCATGCCTACTGGATCCCTGATAGATGGCCATTGTGCCTCTCTTTAAAACCCTCTACCTGTCCCCTAGTAATCTGGACTAGGATTGATGATCTGGATTAAGATTCACTATTGTTGCATACTTTAGTTGCCATGTTGTTTTTGATGTTTGATTTCAATGATTGTTAAAAACCTTTTGGGGTTGGTTAGTTAGTTAGTTAATTACATTTATGTCCCACCTTTTTGCCTCCAAGGAACCCAAGGCAGTTTACATAATCCTCCTCCTCCCAACTACCCTCACATCAACACTGTGAGGTAGGTTAGGCTGAGACTCAGTGACTAGGTTCACACAGCACGCTAAATCTCAGGAGGTTAAGTGCTACCGCGCTTTAGCATGTCATGTGAGCACTGCAGGGTGCTTTAGAAGTGACCTGGCGTGGTATAAAGAGGTATGGGATATTGCTATTAATGATAAATTAATGTGTAGTATTAAAGTTAAAAGGGGATTATCAAATCGAAATGATTTTAAAGAAATATGGAGAGCATTTGTAGATGTTGTTTTATTAAGTGGGAAAGGGTGTGCACCTTCACAAGAGGCATTACAATTTTGGAAGGCTGAATAGTCATGTAGTTTAGTTGGTCTCGGGGGGGGGGGGTTGCACTTATTAGTAAGTATTATTATTTTGTTTTGTGTGTGTGTGTGTTTGTTGTATAATTTGTATGTTTATGTATTTTGTAGCTTATATGTTAAAATTTAAATTAAAAAAAAATTAAAAGGAAAAAAAAAAGTGACCTGGCGGTGGCTTCTACACCACCCCGCTATGCCATGGTTTGTGGCAGGGTTAAGGAAACCCTTGTAGGTTTAGGGTCTCGTCCAAACCTGGATGACATGCTAACCTACCCACAACCCAAAAAGGCACAGAGTCCCTTGCCCAGAGTGGCAAAAAGAGCCCTGGGCAAGGGGCTCTGGCTGATGACAGCTGCCCAAGCACCATAGCAGCGCTTGGCCAGCTGTCATCGGCTCCCCCCCCAGCTCGCCCCCCCACTTGCTTCCCCTCCTCACGGGGCCC
Organism: Shinisaurus crocodilurus; assembly: GCA_021292165.1. Classification (NCBI taxonomy): domain Eukaryota; kingdom Metazoa; phylum Chordata; class Lepidosauria; order Squamata; family Shinisauridae; genus Shinisaurus; species Shinisaurus crocodilurus. The sequence continues at coordinate 33,455,016 of CM037876.1, forward strand.
CACTCACCATCGCCATCCGCCACTGCTCTGCCACTCCGCCATCTGCCACCACGTGCCTCATTCTCCTCACCGGAGCTGGGAGAGGAGGAGCCATGTTGGCGGTTCCTCGCAAGGCCGGGTTTAACCCAGCCCTGTGAGGAACCTCCGGGGCCTCGGTGGCTGCGTTGGGGCCTTGGTGCATGTACGCCAGGCCCCTGACGCAGCCAGGACAGGCAGCTACATGCCACGGGGGTAGAGGAGGCCTGCCAGAAGCCAGCCTCCCCTACATGCCGTGCTGCGAAGCCGCATACATTTTCCCCCAGCGCTTCAGAGGAAGGAGCTTAAGGAGCTCATGGGCACCACTAGCCAGCACTAGCGGGGGGCAGGAGGGAGGGCACTTCCTTTACCTCCCACCTTGACATGCTGATCTACCAGTGGGTCGTTCGGTGTGGCCGGTGGGAAGGGAAGGAGGCGCGGGAAGGACTCATAGATTTCATAGATCATAGAGTTGGAAGGAGCCTACAAGGCTATCGAGTCCAACCCCCTGCTCAGTGCAGGAAACTAGAGGAGGGGTCTCCCATCCAGGTAATCACCAGGCCTGACCCTGCTTAGCTTTCCACACTCAGACAAGCTGAGCCAGTGCAAGCCACAGGCCAGACTCGGTGTGCTGGCGTTCCTCTCCAGGAATGCCAGCACACTGGGCCCTTGGACAGGCGGCTACACGGCAATGGGGTGAAGGAGGCGGCTCCTCTACCCCTTTGCCACATAGCAATCCATCCTGCCTGGTTCAGTGGCTGCGTCGGGGCCTTGGTTAAAGCCGGCCTTGTGTGGGACCACTGACACGGCTCCTCCTCGCCTGGCCACGGCAAGGAGGATGAGGCGCGTGGCAGTGATGGACGGGGACAGGGACAGCAGATGGCTGCAGCGAAGGATGGTGGTGGTGAGGGGGAGCCTGGAGGGAGGGGATGCTCGTTGCCCTCGCTCGGTGGTAAACCACCGACGTTGCTGTCATGCATCTTGGCAGCGCGGCCGTGCTTTGAGGCAGCAGGGGCTGCCCCAGCGGGGTGGCAACCACATGCGGCCCACAGGTCACATGTTGTCCACCCCTGAATTAAAGGATGAGGATGGTAGCAAATTGTGGACAGAGCCCCTGGAGCACCGCTGCCAGACAGCATAGACAGTGTGGGCTTGAGAAGGTGCAATCCTCAGACTCAGTTTAGGGCAGATTCCGATGTTCTCAATCATAGCTTCCCACTGGAGATATATGCAGAAAAAGAGACACACGGGCCATCATCACCACACATCGCAATCTACATGTGTGTGCTGCTGTGTAGGAAAGTCTGCTCCTTCTATATCACTTTTCACTCAGACCCTTACATGGTGCATCTGGTGAGGAAAGATGGCTGAACCAGACCATTAATAAGGATTAGTGTCAGGTGGTTTGGATAAAGAACAGAGCTCTCTGACTTGTGAAGAAAATATCTGAGCCTTCATCCCATGTAAAACGTCTCCCCCACTCTGTTTCTTCCTGTTTTTCTCTAGGAGAGGAGCTGCTAAGTATAAAGACCTGAAACTGATTTTAAAAGAACAGGGGGGAAAGAGGGGTGGCGGGGGAGGAGGGTAGAGAGGTCAAAACTCTCTTCTCCTCTGGAATGTTTATACTTCACAAGCTAAACCAGGCAGGCCCAGACCAAATAATTAATCGTGGCTTTGTTTAACCTCCCAACATCTGCACAATTTTACTGTGAAATTGTTTGGAATTCCATTCTAGCAAAAGATCCTTGATTTTCGAGAGCCAGAGCAGGTCTGGATAGGTCCTGCTGATGGATTTCTCTCACCCCCCCCTGACAGGAAAATAAAATAAAAATAAATAAAGCTTCAGACTGGCTGTTCAGGAAGTTTATATATGGCCAGCATTTTAGCAGGGAGGGGGGAAAGGAAGACTGTTGTTAACGCAGCCATCCTAGCCTTCTGAAGAAGAAAAAAACAGCATGCAAAAGAACATCAGTTTTGCCTTAATTATTGCTTGGAACATCAGGAAGAGTATTAGCAAAGCTTCATTTTGAAACAATGAAACTATTTTAGGAATGTTAATTTGGTCCCGGAAGTATTCCATGCATTTGACAAGTTTCCTCATGTCTCCAGTGTCGCATACCAACCAGGCTTGCTGCTACTTTGCAGAGATATTAGCCGGAACTCTCTTAACCGCAGGATCTATTCTCAGCGCTCACGTGGTGGTCTGTTGCCAAGTGTGCCACACATGTACCGGCTGGAGAGCAGAATAATAGAGCCACTGTGAAATCGTGGCTTCCTTGGCTAGAGAAGCTGGAAGGCTTGACCCTCACCCCATTTAGGGGTGAAACTCCATGGGTGGCTTCAGGCAAGTCATTCTCATTGGGTAAAATCCAACATAAGTCCTATTTAGACTAGACCCATTGAAAGGAAAGGGACTTAAGTTAGTCATGGCTAACTTAAGGCCCATTCAATGGGTCCACTCTAAGTAGGACTTGCATTGGATTTTACCCAGCCTAATCTACCTTATACGGTTGTTGTGAGAATCATGTGCCACCTGGGCTTCTGGGAGGAAGGATGGGATACAAATATAGTGCAGGAAAGGCCTTTGAAGGAGAGATTGGTGCATAACATCAGGGCTGACTCAGAAATCACGTTTGCCCCAAAGAACTGGTGTAGGATAGTAGCTAACAGCACCATCCTATGGCTGCTAGACAGCGTCTAGCTGGCCACAGGATATTTCGGAGTCCCAGATCTGACCTCGGAAGCTTGCTCCATGGTCAGAGCTGGGACTCGGAGCTCGCTTGCAGCTGACGTGGAAAGAACTGCACCAATTGTGAAGGACTTTTGTGGGTGTTCCAGGGCAGGGGGCAAGGAGGAGAGGAGACAGGCCGCTCCACGATACAAAGTATCCTGGTGGTGCCTCAGCCTCCTATTTCCCTCGTACTCTAAGTGCGACATGTAGACAGCCAAAATCAGCCGTCTAAGTGTTTTGCAGGGCGAGAGGAGTGCGGGAACAACCTTTGCCTCTGCACTCCTCCTTCCCTGCATAGTATGCCCATAATCTTCTGAGTTTGGAGGGTTGAGGGCATGTCTGTAGGGATGTCAATCGAGTGGGGAGCTTACATGCTTGGGGTGTGTGTGTGCTCCAGAGCACCCCCCGCCCACTCTCGCTGCGCTTGCGCTGCCAGGGAACAGGAAGTGATGCGACGGGTTCCCCATCACGTCCCTTCTGGTTCCCTGGTTCCCATGCGCTGCGTTTTTTAGCGTAGGAATCAGGGCAACCCAGCTTAAAACGGCCACGAATAGCAAATTGCGGCCGTTTCAAGCTGGGTTGCCCTGGTTTTTACGCTAAGAATGCAGCGCCAGGGAACTGGAAAAAGATGCGCCGGGGACCAGAAGCTCCTTTCCCCGGCGCGTCTTTGGATCAAGCAGCAGCCAGGTAAGGCATGAGAGTCTCGGGGGGGGCGAGCGGGCCGATTTCGGCCTGCTTTCAACCCCCCCGAGACTCGCGGATACATCCCTAGCATGCTGATTGGATTGCGCCTTAAGGCTCTCATGTTTTCCCACCACTTCTTTTATCTTTTCTTACTAGAAGAGGGGGGAAGGGTTAAGGAGGGGAAAACGGAATAGCTGCACCATGCTTTTTGACTGGTAGCGCTAGGAGCTGTCCATCTGGAAGCACCTTCTGCCTCTATTAATGGCTTATCACACACATTGGCAGATCGCTTCATCCTTGTATCCCCTCCCAAGCAGTGCTTATCCTGTCTCTTTTAAACAGCAAGGTTTTTAGAGCATGGGTGACCTCCAAAGGGCCAGATCTTAGTTGGGTTCATTTCAGTACTTCCTTCCTCCTTATCCAAATAATTATCCTAATAATTGTCTTTTAAGGAAGAATTATTCATATAATTAGAACCTGATTAGTTTGCAAGTGAGAATTTAATGATGATCACTATCTCTGGGCAGGCATGTGGAACTTTGCAGGATTGTGCCATTAATAATTGCAGAGCAATTCCTTGGAGAAATGCTTCAGACACGGAACTGGCTAGTGGTTAAAACAACATTGCAGCTCAGTTCTTATAATAAGACTATCTATGCAGCCATGCTGAGTCTGTGAATCCATTGAGTTTTCCCCTTATGCGTGGCTCTGAAGAATAATATTTTCTTTCTGAGAAAAATGAGATTAAACTGAGAGCCGGTCTTGTCCGATGAATAGCATGTTGGACTCAGGGAGCATTAATTCAAATCACGGCAAAGCCAACAACTAACTGGGTGGTCTTGGGCAATTCACTGCCTGGCAATCCCAATTCCCCTTCTGTCAACTGGGAATAATGGGGATCTACCTCACACAGTTACTGAGAATGCCTAAGATAAGGATTACAGAGGACTCTGCAGGCTAGAGTGGATAAAGACCCCTCTAAATTATGGACAGGAGACAAAGATCTGTACAACTAGAGCTGTGTACCCAGGGAGCTTTGGAGCTTGTGGTTCTTAAACAGGACCTCCTCCACAGGCCTAATGGCCAGGACCAGTGTCAAGGGTAGGCATGGCTGGCCACCTGCCAGGGGCCCACATCCTAGCAGGGGCCCACTGACAAGAACACCCTGGAGTTGCCCCTTTGCAACCTACTTGTGTTCACCTGCTTCTCTCCCTGCCCAGACAATGGTGGTGGTGAAAAGGTGGAGCACTAGATGCCTACTACCTACTCACGCACTGTCAAGCAAAAAAGTGGTAGCAATGATGAGAAAGAGGATGATGGGCAATATGAGCTGGCAACAATGCTGGCGAGAAGGCATACTCACTGAGGGAAGGGAGCCATTGAAGATGACCTGCCCAAGGGCCCTCAAAAACCTGGAGCCAGCACTGCTAATGGCAAATAACTTCTGTAACAGAGGAGGTACAGATGCAGTGTATGATTCAACATAGTGGTGCTGTTCAAAGAAATAAAGTCCTACTGGGTTGGTTCCAGCCTTCAGCATGCCTAAACAGTTGTTTGGATCTTAGCATGTGTTGTTAAGAGTAGATTGCTAAAAGAATGCAGAAACTTAGCGCCAGGTAGTGCCAAAATATTTCACTTCTGACTACCAGCTGCATACTCCAAGTAGAAGTTGCATTTATAGGTAAGGTTGCAAATCACCCAGGAGGGTTGCAAATTACATTCTAACAGCCCAATGGAGCAGGTAAGTCCCATTCAGGCCAATGGGATGTCTCATAAGTACATTTAGGTAGTTGTATCTTTATGGCAAAAGATCAGTCAAACTTGGGATGGTCATAAAATGTATCTTTCCAAAGGATCTTTATTTCCCAGGCTAAATAGGTCCCATCACAAATGACATGGATTTTCACATATATCATTTATGGCACTGTGGATTTGCCCTTCAGTTATAGCACAATCTCTCTGCCAACTATATTCTCACAAAAACTTGGGATGAATGCAGGAAGTTAAGAACAGAAGAAGAGCCCTGCTGGATCAGACCAAGTGTTCATCTAGTCCAGCATTCTATTCACACAGTGGCCAACCACCTGCTTGTGGGAAGCCCACAAGTAGGACATGCAATAGCACCTAGGGGTGAGTGAAAATTTAATTTCAGTTCAGTTTTAATGAGAATTTACCAAAATTCACAAAGTTCTCCATATTTGGGACAAAAAGAATTTGAAATTGAAAAAGAGAGAGAAAAGAATGTGGGATAAACTGAAAGGACAGGTTGCTTACCTGTAACTGTGGTTCTTTGAGTGGTAATCTGAGAACTCACATATATGGGTTATGTGCAGACAAAGAGATGGGTGGATTTTTGAAAGGATGAAATTCTAGAGCTGTAGAATGACAGTGCCTTTCAAATGTCTAGAGAATGAATCTTCACCTCCATCAGGGAGGTAGGGTGAGGAAGGAAGACTGGTAGTATATGATATCCTGAGTTAGATGAAATTGAGAGACAACCTTCAGGAGGAAGGAGCAGTCTTGGCATAAGACTACTTTGTTCTTGTGAAAAATGAGAGATGGTTAATCATGTCATAGAACGCATAATTTGCTAGCCCTGCATGCCAATGTAATGGTAACAAGGAAGACCACTTTCATGGTGAGGAGACTGCTGCTAGTCACTGCGGGAGATAAAAAGGAACTGAGAGGCAAACACATAACCCATATGTGTGAGTCACAAAGACCACAAAGAAGAGCTGTCAGATTCATCCATCCAGGCCCAGTGCTTTGGATGCTTAACTCTTCAAAGTCTGGGTTTAGATCCCTCTAGCATGTATTCATGTTAGATCTTAATCAGGATTGACACCTCTTTTTTTCTGACAGGCTCCTCATCTTTAATAGCTATATGGCAGGCACATACATCATGGTCCTCCCCATGCTGGAAATAGCTGTATCTTTTGAGTTTGGCTGGTACAGATGGTTGAGAATTTCAGTTCAGTTTGTTTTTGATAAGAATTTACTGAAATTCGCAAAATTCTTCATATTCAGGAGAGAAAGAACTTGAGATTTTAAAAAAAACTGAATGTGGGAGAAAGCGAAACTAACAGATTCACCCCTAATGGCACCCTCCTGCTTGTTTTCCCAGCAGCTGGTATACAGAAGCGTATTGCCTCAAATGCTGGAGGTTGTATAACAAAGACAATATATAAAATGTTTTGTTTTTTTTAAGCGGAAGAGCAAGAAGAGAATCTTAAGATAGTTTGGGATACAGATTTTGAGGAGGAAATAGCAAAAGAAGAGTGGAATAAGATATGATAGGCATATACTGAAAAATATGTCAATAAGGATAAAGGAGAATTTTAATAAACTTATTTGGAGATGGTACCTGACTCTGGTGAGATTAAATAAAATAGATAATAATTGTTCAGCAATGTGTTGGCGAGATTGCCAGGAGCTAGGTACATATATGTTCATATGTGGTGGAGCTGTAAAAGCGTATTGGATTTTTGGAACAACATTTTTGAAGAAATATCAGAAATTATTGGTATTAATTTAGAGGTCTGCCTTAAATTAGCATTGTTATCAATAACGGAGAAGGTGGCTTGTTCTCAAGATGTCAAAGAACTAATTGTAAACTTATTGATGGTGGGTAGATTAATGATAGCAAGGAAATGGAAAGTTAAACAGGTTTTTTCTATTACTGATTGGTATAAGGAGGTGTGGGATATGGCCTTAGATGATAAGTTAACTTGTAATATCAAATGCAAAAGGGGACAATTAAAGAAAAATTATTTTAAGGATATTTGGGGATTATTTTTAGATTATGTTTTAGTAGAGGGAAAAGGGAGTGCACCATGTCAAGATTTGATGTATTTCTGGAATTTAGGATAAAAATGGATTATAGAGATAATAAGTATTTCTTGGTCCCATGGTGATGGGAGCACTGTACTAGTTGTATGTATTTTATTTGTTTTATTGTTTGATAAAAATTTAAATATATATATTTTTAAAAATCAAATGCTGGAGGTTGTTCTTTAAGACATGTTTTCTTGATATTAGACCACCTGGAGGGTATAATGCAAGAATAAGGTTGCTCTGCTAGTGCAGGAGCTTAGTGCAAAAACATTAACCTCTGGCTACAAGTTGCATATTACAGGCAGACACTGCATGTGTGTGGAGTGCTGTAAATCCATGGAGAAACAGGATGCTTCCAGAGGGATGGCTTCTAGCACTACCAATCAAAAGGCATTGTGTAGCTATTCCATCTTTCCCTTCTAAATGGTTTGGTTTTTGGTGTGTGTGTGTGTGTGTGTGTGTGTGTGTGTGGTAATGAAAACAATGGAGGAAGTGATGGGAAAACATGGGAGGATTACAAATGGAATATGACATCTGGACTGCCCGTAAAATGATGTGAATGTGGGTGGGCGAATGCATGATAAAAGCCTCATCTGGAAGTACCCATAGTCTCAGACGGAGCTGGCGAGTCCAGTATCAAGGAAACATGCCTGAAAGAGCAACCTCTTGCATTCATCCCGGCAGAGTGACATTGTGCTCTATTTGAAGGGCATGTCCATAATGCAAGCCATACCTAATACTTGTGAAAATCATGCTCATGTTGATGGGATCTGTTTAGCCTGGGCAGCAAAGATCCTTTGCAAAGATACATTTGATGAACATTCCCAGATTCCCATATGGTCATGGTATGTCCCTGCCCCTCTCCCCAAAACTCTTTCAGGGGTTGAATCATGACCCCTGAAACGCCCCCCCCCCATTGCCACGTGTGAATGGGATGGTGAATTGGTGGCAGCCATTTTGGTTCAGCCCTAGGTTTCTGCTCCCCTTCTTCATGTTCCTCGTGTCTTTCTCATCTCTGCAGGCATCCAGTCAGCCATCCAACATTCATGGATGGAATCATGTTCCCCATCAGCATGCCATGCAGATCATAAACTGAACCTAAAATAGAAATGGCAAACAAGTGGGAAGCGACCTGTACCTCTGTGAAGTTGCCTGCCACCGTTATCCTCTCTGGCTTCCTGTGCCTTTCTAAGATGCTTGACAGACAGCTTCAGCAGCACCCAGCATGAGGATGCAGCTGCTACCTTGGCAGATGGGGACCATCTGCCTTGTTACTCACCTTGGTGATCTTTCTGATAGGGCACACACACACTGCGAGGGCAGGGGAAGCAGCAGGTTCTCCACCACAATACCCCAGCAGGGCTGGAGGTCTGCACCACAGCCAGCAACTTGACACTGGGAGCATGAGCAAGGGGAAGTAGAAGGTCTGGCTATAACAGTGCGACCCTTCCCAATTTCTATTGGTATGATATAAACCAAGCAGAATTGCTGCCATGATATTGTCCTGTTCTGTGATCCCTTGAGGCTCACAGGGAAGCTGGAAGCAAGATCAAGGTAGGAAGGCAGATCAAGGCAGGAAGAATGCAGGACCTTGGATAGCTCCAAGTGGGTCCTGCTGGCTGGAACTCTCTCCAATTAGGACAGGAGGAAAATATTGTCTCAGCAGGTAGCTGAAGCCAATTGAAGCCTTATCTGGGCGACAAGACCTGCAGTGCAGTCAGTTCCACCCATCCTGGAGGAGCTGACTGATTGTTAAAGAGCAAGCCCTCACCTGATTTTGTAGCCCGAAATGTTTGCAAGGTCAGGGATAAGGAGGTTCTGCCAGGGATTTATCCTCTGAGCCAGAGGACCATGGCAGGGCTGTGTCCTTCGGCCAGGAGGACCCTGAATAAGTTACTGCCTGACCTGTCCTACCTGTAAGGAAGTAGCCTGTCATCAGAACCCTCTGCTGCACACTGGAAGGCCTAAGGGCTCGGGGTAGGGTTGTCGGAGAAATACACACCGGATTCAAATGAGTTTGGATTTCTATGAATCTGACCTGCAGGTTCCACAGCGGATCAGCTGTTCCCAAGTCACGCATATTCCATGGACTTGCGACCTTTTTTTTTTTAGTTTGGGGGGGGGGATTTGTGCAAATTCACGCTTGCACTAATGCACATTAGCACAAGTAGAACAAAATTATCGTACATCCCTTAAAAAGCCTGTCTAGGAAAAAATGTAGGATGGAAGGATGGGGAGCCCAAGATCGCCTCCACTGCTCCTCCCGCCCTGCATAGGATGACTGTAAGCCTCTGAGTTCGGGGGTTTACAATCATCGAAGGCACAACCCACAGGATTGTGCCCTTGAGTACACTATTAAAAAACTAATAAAACCAATCTCAATTAAAATAACAATACAAATGCATTTAAAACGCACTATTAAAATCATTTAAAACTACAATAACAATACAGATCAGTACCAGAGTAGTAAGATGGAGAAGCATATGATCAATTGCAATTGTTTACAAGCCAGAGAAGGCCTTAGTGAACAAATGCATTTTCAGGAGGCATTTGAAACAAACCACATTTTCTGCCTCCCAAACTGCACGGGAGTGTTTTCCAGAGGGTGGGTGCCACCATCGAGAATGCCCATCTTCGAGAATCGAGATATTACATGGCAACAGTCTGTTGGCTGTGGAATGACCAGCAAAGCCTCCTCTGAAGATCTCAAAGTTCAGCTGGGTATATGTATATAGGCGAAGGTGGTCTGCTAGGTATCCTGGTCCCAAGTTTGTATGTCAAGAACATAACCTTGAACATGGCTTGGTAGCTAATAGGCAGCCAGTGCAGTTCTTTTAACATAGGTGCTATGCACATAGCTGGGTGTCCCACTGAGCACCCTGGCTGATGCATTCTGCACTAGCCGCAGCTTCTGAACCAGGCACAAAGGCAGCCCAACACAGAATGCATTACAGTAGTCTAATCATGACGTTACCAGTGTATGGGTCACTCTGGCTAGGCTGCCCCTATCGAGGAATGGGTGTAGTTGGTGCACCAACTAAAGTTGGTAATTGGCTCTCTGGGCCACTGAGGTCACCTGGGTCTCCAATCACAGAATCATAGAATAGTAGAGTTGGAAGGGGCCTACCAGGCCATCAAGTCCAACCCCCTGCTCAATGCAGGAATCCAGGTCAAAGCATCCCTGACAGATGGCATGTCCAGCTGCACCTTGAATGCTTCCAGAGTGGGAGAGCCCACTACCTCTCTAGGTAGTTGGTTCCATTGTCTTATTGCTCTAACAGTCAGGAAGTTTTTCCTGAATCTGGGTTCCTGTAACTTGAGCCCATTATTCTGTGTCCTGCAAACTGGGATGATCGAGAAGAGATCCTGGCCCTCCTCTGTGTGACAACCCTTCAAGTACTGGAAGAGTGCTATCATATCTCCCCTCAGTCTCCTCTTCTGAAGGCTAAACATGCCCAGCCAGGTCTTTCAGTCTCTCCTCATAGGGCCTTGTTTCCAGCCCCTTTATCATCTTTGTTGCCCTCCTCTGAACCCTCTCCAGTCTGTCTACATCCTTCTTAAAGCGTGGTGCCCAGAACTCAATGTCAATGTCAAAGATGGATCCAAGAACATCCCCAAACTACATATTTGCTCCTTCAGAGGGAGTGCCACCCCATCCAAAAGAGGCAAACAGCCTGATTCCTGGACCTGAGACCCACCCACTTACAAGCAATAGTTCAGAACATGCACAGGCTCTCCTGATTCAGATGTCACAGAGAAACCGAGCTGGGTGTCATCGGCATACTGGTGATACCTTGCCTCAAATCTCCTATGACCACTACCCAGATATTAAATAACATTGGGGACAAGATAGTGCTCTGCGGCACCCCATAGTTCAACTGCTAAGGTGCCAAGGCACAGTCACCCAATGTTATTCTCTGGAACCGACCCTGCAAGTAAGAGCTGAAATACTTACTGGAGACAGTGGAGACAGTGCCTCCAATTGGAGACAGTGCCTCCAACTCTCAACTCATGGACATGGCCCAGGTGGATACCATGGTCAATGGTATCGAAACCCACTGACAGATCAAGAAGAAGTAACAGGGTCACACTCCCGCTCTCTCTCTCCCAAAGAAGGTCATCCATCAGGGCAACCAAAGCCAATTCTGTCCCAAAACCAGGCCTGAACCCAGACTGGAATGGATCCAGATAATCAGTTTCATCCAAGAGTGCCTCCAGCTGAGACGCTACCACTCTCTCAAACACCTTAGCCAGAAAAGGGGTATTTTGAGACTGAATGATAGTTGGAATAGATCTCTGGGTCAAGGGGTGTGTGTTCAGGAGTGGTTGCACCACTGTCTCCTTCAAGGCAGTAGGGACCACACCATCACACAGTCATAGAATCATAGAAAAGTAGAGTTGGAAGGGGCCTACAAGGCCATCGAGTCCAACCTCCTGCTCAATGCATTCACCACTCCCCCGATGCATTCGGTCAACCCCCCATGGTTAGCTTGAAAAAGCCATGAAGGGCAAGGGTCGAGAGAGCATGTAATGGGTTGTACAGATGCAAGCATCTTGTCCACATCCTCCGGCTCCAGAACCTGAAATGGATCCCACAAAACAGGATAAGATCGGATGATGCACTGGACACCTCAACAGACACTGCATCAATAGCGGCATTCAAGTCAGCATGAAGGTAGGCGAGTTTATCCTCGAAGTGTCTTGCAAACTCATCACCACTGCCTTGCAGTGTTCTTTCCCACTGAGCTACCAGGAGCAGCCAAGCCCATCAGCTTCATGCGCTGGTTTCTTTTTCCGTTTGCATTTGCCCCTCTCCTTTGCAATACAACTGTTGTTACAGGGAGTATTCTAATAAGCGTCTGTGTGGGAACATTGTTCCGAGAATGTGACTTAAACACCTTTTCCCGGGAAGCCCACAGGTGCTCAATGCATGTCTCCCCATTGGCTTATGAAGCTGACTGGTTATTGTGATTGGAATGGCAGTCCTTCCTTCCCAGTGTGGCTCTAGATGCTTGCCCCCCAAAAAAGGATGGCTTAAGACTGCCTGGGTTTGGGTTGCCAGGGTACTTGAAACCTCACTGCAGGGACCCCTGGAGTTTGTGGCTAAAGATCAGGGGGTGTTGAACAGTTGCAGTTGAAGGGCTGCATTCCACTTTGGAGAAGCTCTTGGGGCTCTATTCCAGTGGTGGGCAGGGCTGAAGGCAGAAAGGGCAGGGGTAAAAAAAATACCACCATATTGTAGCTTAAAGCTCTTACTGACAGTCACCAAGGAGAGGCATCTCTACCTTTTAGAATGGGGCAAAAAATGCACAAAATCCGGGAAACCACAAAACTATTGGCGGTTGGAGGAAAGGGGGTGGGGCCAGCAGAAGGGGTGTGGCCATCTGAGGACCCCAGTCAGGCTGGATTTGGCCCCCAGGCCTGAGGTTCTACACCCCTGCATTAGACAGAAGTCATTTTCTGCCTTCCTTCCTGCCCACTGCACCATGGTGGTCTGCATGTGGGAAGGCAGTGTTGTGCCCTTTCTTGCTACCTGGTTATGTGTTGTGTGCGGAAGGTGTGTGGTGTACTTTTATGTTATTTCTACAGATATTGCTGTGAAGTTGTTTCTATCTCTGCTTGAGCTTGGGATCGCAACCACATCACACCATTGCTAGGCTTGGTATAGCAGTCACTAGTCATCACAGTGGGAGCATAGGCTTGCCCTGTCCCATTTCAACTGTTGCAAGGCGCTGTCACATACTGGCTTCTAGGCTGTGTTCGGCAGTGATGGCTATTGCTGGTGGAGTACTGTGGTCAGTAAGTGGCAGCAGTGCAGCTCCACCATTTGTGACATTGTGCTGGAGCAGCCAGTTGCGTCCCATCTTAAATATTTATCTGCTAGCACAGAGGTTCTGTGGACACATTCTTAATGTACTATCCACATGACAGCCAAGGAGCAGCTCTAAATATATGCCCGAGAATTTGGTGTTATAGTTCCCACAAAAAGAAAAAAGGAGGAAACTTTGTGGGAGGCTCATCTTCAGTATTTTCTTTTCCTTAAACTGAAAACAGCAAGAACGTAAACTAAGGACGGGAATGCTTCCACCCCAACCGTCCTCCCAAATGAGGCACTTAAAAGCAGCACAGCAGCGTCAATCTGGTAAACCTCCAGTTATTCGATTGATAGTCGGGATTTCCCCCTCTGTATTCTTCAGTTGCAAAACTCTCCAGACCATATCACTTTAAGGACTTGAATGAAAATCTGGCCCATTGAATAATCTGGCTTCAAATACCTTCATCGTTGTTCTGCATTTTTTAAAAATATATACATTCCGTTAAAAAAAAATGCTGGGTATTAGAGAGTGAGTAGACACAAACAACAAAATTATCTTCTTCTTGTTAAAATTCTTTAAAAATTAGCATATGATGCAGTAGTCTAGCTATTACAATTTCCTAGTATTTCCACAGAATACAATTCCAAACTTCATAAAAACAGAAAATAAGGCATGTGCTGTCATTACATTTTGTAGTCAACAGCCACAACCCAACAAAAAATGAAGCATGCTCAAGCCCATTGATATCAATGGACTTAAGTGCACTTAACACTGTGTTGGATTGTGGCCAAAAACATTTAAGCTGTTTGAAGTTGTTCCAGGTGTTGGTAACCACAATATGGATTTACAAGGTGAAGGAACCTGTTTTTCCTACCTCTTGGAGTTTACAAGGCATCTAGTGAATAGGACATTGTACAAAGAAGCAGTAAAATAGGGGTAAAGTGCTACTGCTGGTATTGAAACAGTTTAATAATCCAAACATATTTTAAGAAAATAAAAAAATAGCAATTTCATCTGAAGGAGAATATCACTTGATGTTGTCGCTATGTGGAATGAAATGGCAGCTTTCTATACATTTTTCCATGTAGATAACTGCAATAAATAACAAATTTCCATCATTCAAACAGGCCAAGTAAGTATTGAGGAATTAATTGTATGGCAGTTCTTTACCTCCCCTTGATACATGCTGCTGGATCATTAACTATTTTTATTATCCAAAGATTTATGTCAGATATTTATTTATTTTTTAAAGACACATTTATAATGGAGCTGTCACGTACACAATTCAGGAGATGTCTGTCAAATGTTAATAAAGAACAAAAACATTGTGCATATCCAAAACTTCATCGCATTTATTGGAGTAAGTATGAATTAAGAATTTGAATCTTTTTTATTATTCTGAATGGTTGTTATCAAGGATAATAACTTTATTATTTAAGAAGATCCCTCAAACAAAATCTGTCCATGGAAAAAGAGAGATCTTTAGAGTACTAAATTCCTTTATTCAACAACACAGAAATATCACAAAAACAACTTTACTGGGCAAATTGAATGGTTTTATACAGTTTTGTACATGCCCCATAAGTGATTTGAAATAAATACACCATTTTCCAAAACTGCTTTTTTTCCATAATTGCACAAGCATACATACACTTTACACAAAGATCTATTAGAAAAGTTAATAGATAACTGCACAGTTCAGAAATAGGAGAACAGTGTGAAAGGAGTACATTTTTGTGGTCCATGTTTCTGAGGGGAAAAAATGTAATCCTAGCTCCCTGCAATTGTGAAAATGGAATACTATCTCACATTTGAGCTGTCTCTTATTTGCCAGGAATCAGCAGATCTCAGTGTGAAACTGCCAAATTTAATAAAAACAAAATCTGAAACATTTAGCTGCTACATGAGAACCAACCGTTTGATATCACTATGCATCCAACCATGATCAAAGACCCACCACTGTTTTTTGCTGGATGTAGTCGACCCTGGATGGTATGTTCATTTAATTACTTTCGTCTTCTTCTTTTTTTCATTATTTGATTACAGACATAGCCAGTTTAAAGACTTCATATCCTTCAGTGTTAATTGTATGACTTCCATACCTGGGGGTTTTGAACAAAAGGGAATATTTCCTTTCTCTTATAGAGTTGGCAATTATTAATTCCTATAATGCCTATGTGTGCTTTGCTTGCAATGTTATAAATGAACAGGTTTATCTGGGCTATGGTAAAAGTACTGTATTCAGTTTGGCATACTTAGTGCTCAGTTCTAAAAGGCATAAAAGTTATACTCTCTTGCCCCAACCCTGAGTCTTATGTATATTGTGAGGCATGCACCGAACTCTTGCATGAGATTTGCTTGTCTTCCCCATTCACTTCAATGGAGTAGGGATCTCTGCAATTGCATCCACTGGTTCATGCAGAGACACCCCTTTGACAAAATTAGAAATACTCTGGCAAGAAATCAGTTCATATTATGAATTTTAAATTATTTACAGCAAACTCCTATACATGTCTACTTAGGAGTAAGCCCCACTGCATTCAATATGGCTTACTCTCAAGTGAGTATGTATAGAATTGCAGCCTTTAAGGAGGTTTTGGGGAACACAAATAAGATTCAAAACCCTAACAATAATCTATGTTACAAATAATGTGATACCACATTGAGGAGAAAAAAGGAGAAAAAGCCAGAATACAGATTTCCTTCTTCAAAACACCCATAACGAAAACACTCTGAATATATGCACTACATCATACACATATTGTG
The DNA here is from genome assembly GCA_021292165.1 of Shinisaurus crocodilurus. Classification (NCBI taxonomy): domain Eukaryota; kingdom Metazoa; phylum Chordata; class Lepidosauria; order Squamata; family Shinisauridae; genus Shinisaurus; species Shinisaurus crocodilurus. Next base: position 33,470,862 of record CM037876.1, read on the forward strand.
TCAGCGAAATGAAAAATCTTGATGATGCTGTAAAATTATACTAAAATTTTCAAAATAATTAATAATAATTGGGGGAACGAAAGTAAATATATTCATGTTCCTTTAAAAAAAATAATAACAGGCTTGGTATTTTTAACAATTTGGATTTGACATGTAAAACATCACAATTACAATATACAAATTCATCAGTTCTTTTAAAATCAATCAAACAAACAAACAAACAAACAAAACCCCAGAAATGAAACCACATTGACACATGCAACATCAGGGTATAAGACAGTAAGTACATTGCTATGAATCATTGTACACCTAATGTAGCCTGGGCTGAATTCTTCTGTCCCTGCTTTTCTTAACAGCAACCACAACATTCCTTCCAAACAAGGCAGGCTCAGCAGCCAGATGGGCAAGTAAGGCTTCAAACATTAAATATATGAATAATCAGTGATCAATTTGTTAGTTAATTTTATTTTTTCTTGGAAAGGGAAAAAAAAGGCCATCAACAACTCCACTGCTCAACAATTAAGGTAGAGAAACATTAAAGGACTCATTCAGGATGCCACACAACCAGGAACACAGGAGGGGTCCCAAGGGGCAGGCACCTTTTCCCATGGGACATCCTCATGACCATCTTGGGAAGCCAACCCTACCTACTGCAAAGCCTGGCCAACCACCACTCCCAGTGTCAATTACATGTCACCCATGAAGTGCCAGTGGGAAGCAGAAGTGACATGTAGTCCAGGAGTCACCACTTGGCTAAAAGTAAAAGATCTTCAAGATCTCTTGTGATGTAACAGGAGATGATGGGGCACACCTCTTAGATTATTTATGGCAGCCATTTTGGGGAGTAAAATCGTGGAGCATTGTCTTGGGAGGCCTCAGTTTAGGTCAAAACACCCCATGGACCCAGATTCTAGGGGTCAGTAGTTTCCAGTCTCCACCCTTGATGCTGTCTGGAATAACCTTGGACCAGAACAACTCAAAGGAAATAACATCAGGCACACCAATTGTTATTGTATGAATGACCTTATACCATAATACCTTGGATTGCGAGCATAATTCGTTCCGGAACCGTGCTTGTAATCCAAAACACTCTTATATCAAAGCGAGTCTCTGGCGGGCGTGAGTGGGGGGCCGATTTCGGCCCGCTCGGGTTACATCCCTACCTTGTATTGCAAGACGTCGCTTGTTTATCAAGTCAAAAATTATTTTAAAAATTTGCTTGTCTTGCAAAACGCTCTCAGACCAAGTTACTTGCAATCCAAGCTATTACTGTACTGAAAATAGAGTATGGTTTCCTTTCTGCAATTATGGATGTGATACCTCATTGCATGCCGCTCAGGATTATGTACCATCTGAATGATTTGCAATGTATCAGCCTTCTACATTGTACAAGTTTGGTACTGTTTCTGCTCCACCACACTCTTCCTGACCTTTCTGCCCCAAACAATCCTAAGTTGTTAATTATCTCTTGCTTGCTTGTTTCATGGTTCGTGGCCATTCCCACAATTTTTGACATATCAATGCATATACACATGAGGGGGGGGGAAAGCAAGGTGCAGCCCATCTGAGAGGAAGAAATCTCCTACTAGGACATGGGAATATTCACTCAAATGCTTCTCATACATTAGAATTAGCCCTTTCTTTATATTGTTATAGTTCTTCATAGAAAGACTGTACTCTTCCATGCAGGCTTTCCAGTAGAAAACCACACAGAAAATGTTCCAAAGATGTACGAAGTCGAGCAGTGAGAAGAATCTGGAATCGCACAGGCTCTATCCATAGAATGTTATGCCCACTTATCTCATAGATAAGTTTTAAGAGCGCCTTCTAAGCATTTAAATCCCACACTGATTTCAATGGGACTTAAGTAAGCTTCACTTTCTCCGGATTTCACATCATGTCCTTGCTCTATGTGGTCAGAGAGAACCAATTGACTCTCCAGGTATTACCTTAAAAATGTTAATTTCAGGGGTTAAATTGTCACAAAACTGATACAAAAAATAAATTTAATAATAAAATGTCTGGTTTTAAAGGCAGCTGCAAACAAGTCAGAGACCGGAAATGATTCACAGTGATTGCTTTCAGCCTTCCCAACCTGGTGCCCTCCAGATGTGTTGGCCATGCTGGCTGGGGATTATGGAAGTTGCAGTCTAGCACATCTGGAGGATACCAGGCTGCATCATAACACTTCCCTGTTGTCTAAAAGACCTAGTATTTTTCAAGCTTGTGAGTTTTCCCTATGGTGCAGTGAAAAAAAAGGAAACAAACACATTGCTAAGATAACATTTAGAAAGAAAATGCTATGCGGACATATTATTAATTAATTTCATTTATATAGTCCTACTATCGTGTCTGTGTGTGCATTAGAATTCTGTACTGACAATCCCATATTCTGTAACAAGGCATTCTGCAATAGGAACACATTATGCAAAATAGCCAGCTTTGCATATATTTGAATCTTTTTCTTCCTGGTGCAAAATGATGTTGTGTTGTTGTTTTTAAGTGGGAGCAGGGGAGGAATCAGGCAAGGAAAGGTCTAACGAAACTCTATGCTCAAGATCACATCTTGTTGCTTTAAATTACTTGCCCAGAAATATCTACCACTCCTTGGTTCTGTACTCACAATTGCAAATGTAGATTGGAATCTTCACCATTAAAGATGCATTGCAAAAGTGAGAAATGTACCCTTTTGCATATGACGGGGCAATTGTGAGGAAAACAAGGGTAGTTAAAAGTATGCTAAGGAGTCACTCATCAATGCTGAACCATCTCATATATATGCATCCTTGGAAGGGGGAGCAAATATGGCAGTGTAAGTTATGCCAAATATAAACATTACAACATCCATTCCCACGATAAGCACTAGAAACCCCATACAAGCAACCTCTAGCAAACTACCAGTGTTTTTCAGGGGTTCCCCCTACCATAATGAGAGGGGGAATATTCTTTTTAAAAGAGGTAGATGTAATGGTTTGTCTGAGATTTTCAAGATTCTAGGAGAGCTCTCACACTCTGCACTCCAGCCATCTTTAGCACAATTGAGGTCATGAGCATTCCAAAACACCTCCCCCATCATTTCCCCCCCTATCCATCTACTATCACAGGTAATTTTTTGATTACACAAAGCACTGATTTTGACGAGATGGCTATGGTGATGAAGTAATCTGGAAGAGGTTAACAAGCCTACATTCTGTTGTTTTATTTCTGAATGATTTTTTAACTCATTGACAAAGCGAGTGCATTGTAAGTACAGCTGAAATTCCACGCTGAAGAATTCCAGCGACTGCCAGAGGGGCCAGTATGGGGGAAATAGGGCAGGGGGGGGGGAATAACTCATTTTTCAACTTTAATTTTATTAAAATTGCTGATGTTAGTGAACACCTTAAAGATATTCAGGCCCACATAACCTGCAGGGACCTCATAACTTGCAGAGACTAAATTTACAAACTAGTATAAGAACTAAATGCTGCACATAGAACAAAAATAGTTTCAGATACTTTATAAAGTTTTTCCCCAGTTGAATGGTCTGTAAAGCAACTTCCAGAAGGAAGGTAAATATACTGAGTGATAGATCTCTGCCCCTCCCAATATATGGTACTCTTTTCATTTTGTACCCGAAAACAACTTTGATATAACTTTTTGTAAAATGGATTCTCTGTGTCCACCTATATGCTGTAAACTCTATATTTGTGGTGCAGGACTAAGTTATTCAACTGACAGTGCATGCTTTGCAGGGATCCCCATTTTCTAAAGCTCTTTCCGAAGCAATGCAAGTATGTAATCAACTACTCTAATATAATGCTCATGAAGATTAACTTTTACATTTTCATGTCTTTCCTTTCATACGACAGTATACTCTGAAGGTATCTGGTGGATGCATCATCATCTTTACTCTTGCACAACTTCGCATTGGGTTTCAATGGAAAGATGCGTGGTAAAAACAGTGCTGCTGCTGCTGCTGCTACTGGCAACTGGCAAAAAAATAATACTTAAAGCTTGAATTTATTGCTCCGGATTTAATTTGCAGAACCACACCATTGTGTACAAACAGTTAATCTCCATAGACGCTCAGACATGATTGTCTCCTTGTGCCTAAACACACAAAATACAAGCTGCTATCTGTACAGTTTACAGTACTGAAACACATATATTGGAAAATGAAGTATAGATATGGTACTTTGTAAAGATACATTATTTTATAGCAGGGGTTTACCCAAACTTTTTTTTTTACAGCCACTTTAAAAATAGACAACAACTTCACTAGTATAGCTAAATTACATCAACAAAAGAATTGGTGTACTGAATGTGAGTAAACTGGCCAATTCCCCAGGGTCCCAGATATGGTGGTCTCCTGATAAGAGAGTGGCCCTCACAATAGCTGGTTAATGTTCTCTTATATTGAGTGTTCTCTTTTTCAGAGGGCCTTTAGAGAGGAAAGCACATGGCAGTAGTTAAGACTGGAGCCCGTTGCAAATAATGCAACTGGGTCATTTTGGGAGGGAGGTGGGTTAAGTGACTGCAGGAGGGTTTCTAAGCAGCATGAAAACACAAGACGGTGAACAATGATGCAGAGAGGGGGCATATCATTCAGAGAAAGTCAGACTGTGAGGATGATGGGACAGGAGCTAAAACAGTACTATCTTATGTTCAGGCATTTCAGTGGGGGAAAGTTCTGTTTAATTGCAGATATGTTCTCCAAAGCTGTTTCCCCACCCTCTTACCTGGAGACCACTCTACTTCATAATTTGTTGATTGTTTGTTTTTGAGGAAACCCCTATACATAAATGAAAATAGTATCTGAATATATTCTTCAGTGGTGGACTAAGCAGTTTCTTAAAACAAGACTTTAGCTTGCCATTCACTTCAGGCTGCCTTGAAAATAAGATATACTACTGCTTAAAAGAACCATCGGAATGCTTCAGCGCTGGGAACAGGTGTTCTCTATAAAAAAAAGCAAGAAAACAAGTTAAGCTTTCTTTCCATTGCATTTGTTCTTTGTTTTTATTAATCTGTTTTGTTTTGCTCTTCCTTTACACGTCGATCATACTCTTGCAGTGCAATCCTATCCATATTACTCAGAAATAAGTCTCATTGAGTTCAATGGAGCTTACTCACTGGCAAGTATGTATAGGATTGATGCCTTAATTATCTTAGAATTATACAATACCTTATGGTGCTTAGTAATTAGAAGAAAAATACTCTAGCCTGGAAACTGTCATTTTAGCAATTAAAAAATATTCAGTCACTGTGTATTTCAAAACAGCTATTGGGTGAACCACTTGAAATCAAAGCAAGTTCTACCAATGGAACCAAAATATCACCTGTTTGATGAATGTGCATGTGGTTGAGTTGAATTTTTAGCCATGAAGCACATATTTAGTAATAGGACTTTTTTTTTGAATAAAAGAATAAAGATATTTGTCAAAAACATAAAATGTAAATTAAAACAATCAAGAGTCCAATGGCAGCTTAAATACTAATTTATAGTGCAATCCCATACATGTCTACTCAGGAGTAAACACACTGAGTTCAATGGGTCTTGCTTCTACGTACGGGTGACTAGAATTGTTGCAAAAAAAGATTGTGGCATGAGCTTCCATGGGCCAGAGCAGGGTTGGGCAGACTTCAGATTTATGGGATCAACTTTGTTTCTTACTAGAATCCCAAGGTTCATCCACTGGAATCATGTGGAAAATAATGACCTGGTTCACACGTAACAACAACCCAGAGTATGGATTGAGTATGGGTTGCCATTGAATTGTGGGTTGTTGTTGAATCAAGGGTTGTCGTTACGAGTGAACCCAGCACTATTTTAACTATGGGTTGTTAACCACGAGCAACCCAGAGTTCACAACCCAACAACAAACCATTAGTTCTCTTCCTGGGTTGTTCATGGTTAACAACCGATACTTAAACCATAGTGCAGGGTTTGCACTTAACAACCCATGATTCAACAACAACCCATGATTCAACAACAACCCATACTCAATCCGTACTATGGGCCGTCGTTATGTGTGAACCAGGCCAATGTCTTGGGGGGGAAAAGCCAGATGTAACATGGTGATTCAGAAGGTGGAGCGAATTACATACTACACCCCATGAGCTGGGGTGATCTATACATTCAAACAAAATAATAATAAACAAGGTAAGATATTTTCACACAAAATGAAAACTAGCCAGTAGAGCTGCACAAACACCTAGCCAAAGGTAATGAATTAATATTTTATTTTATAAAACGTGGAGTCTATGAGATACACAAGCCGAACTTTGGCGGATATTTTTTTTCCTTGCAATTTTACTTATTATTGTTAAACTACTGGAAGTTCAACTATTGCCAATCAACAATAAATTATTTAGATATCTACCAGCCGATCCCAATATACCTCCTGCCTCCCTGGTCTGTAGCATACTTTGTTAAATATGTGAGAGAAAGCTTATGCCATGGGGGGGAAGTTCATTTTTGAGGTACATAGGACTCTTTGTTATTTTTGCAATTACAGACTAACACAGCAACTCTTCTACACTGTAAATTGTGAATCACTATCACTGTCTCTCTCATAATGCTTTCAGACATTAGCACATAACTAGACTTCCAGGAACAGCTTCTAAAGGCTGTTGTAGAAGTGAGGAACAGAGTCCTGGACCACCTTAAACACTTGTGTGAAAAACAGCTGAAGACCTCACATCTGAAGACCTTTAAGAGAAACGTAATATAAAATCTCTAACATACAAAATTTAAAAACAATTTAAAACAGCTAAAAAGCAGTTATAATAAGATTCTAGACCTGATAAAACAACTGACAGAAATGCCCCATCATATGCCGTCAAATGGCTGGGAGTAGAGCAAAGTCTTAGCCTGGTACCAAAAGGATGACAATGTTGGTGCCAGGCACACCTCACTGAGGAAAGCATTCCATAATCAGGGAGCAACCACAAAGAAGACCCTCTCCCTTGTCGCCACCTGCCGAGCCTTGCAGTCCAGAGCCATGTAAGGCTTTAAAAGTTAAAACCAGCACCTTGAATTGGGCTTGGAAACATACATACCGTGCAAGCAGGCCAGAATTTATGTTATGTGCTCAGACCTTCTGGTCTCTGCTATTAAAATGTGGATGCCACATTTTGCACAAGCCGCAGCTTCCAAACAGTCTTCAAGGGCAGCCTCATATAGAGCATATTACAGTAATCTAACTTGGCAGTTACCAGAGCATAGACTACTGAAGCCAGGTTATCCCTGTCCAGATAGGGGTGTAGCTGGGCCACCAGTCAAAGCTGGAAGAAGGCTCCCTGTGCCACTGAAGCCACCTGAGCCTCAAGTGACAGAGGTGGCTCCAGGACAACCCCCAAGCTACGAACCTGCTCCTTCAAGGGGAGTGCGACCCCATCCAGAACAGGATGAACACCCTCCATCTGGTCAGAGGAACCACCCACTAACAGCATCTTGGTCTTGTCTGGATTGTGCACATTTTCCCATTCACTTCTCTGGAGGGAGCAGTTATGTGTGTGCATTTAGAATGTCTATAACCAAAAGAGAACAGGGCTTCTGTTCCTTTAATATTTGTGTGGAAGAAAGTGATTTGGCAGAATGAAACTACTTATGTCATAATGCTACAGGGAAAAGCTGTATCTGCTGGGGGGAAAAAATCCATTTTCTGCACAGCTTTTAAAAGTACAGGAGCCCCTGCAACCTGCACAATAAGAGGTCCAGTGGCATCACAACACACACCATCCCAGACTATGAGCTTGTGAAAAGATTGCTGAACTCCCTCAGTCCCTAGATCCAGGCCACTAGGTATGCTGTGGGTCATTTCTTTCAGTTTTATCTTGGTTTAGCTACATCCAGTTCCCAAACATAGTGAGAAATCAAGTAAGCAATAAGACTGCAGAACCTTCGTGAAATTAAAAGAAATATCAGAGCTGGGCATCATTATTGTACTGCTATTTCTTCACTACAAATTGAAAGGGGGAAACAGCCGTAGCTCAGGGCTAGGGTCCATGCTAGCATGCTGAAAGTCCCAGGTTCCACCCCCACCTCCCCAAATCTCCAGGTAGGGCTGGGAAAGACTCCAATCAGCGTAGCCAATAGTGAGCTACATTGACCAAGGGTCTGACAGCATAAGGCAGCTTCCTGTGTTCCTATGATAAAATGGAACCATGTCACCACTCTTTGCTATCAAAGACCACCAAAAGACATTGCAGGTTCGATATAAACTAGGCTATGACTTAGGCGGCAGTCCTACATGGCTAGGCTGCTTAAATCCCATTGAGTAGGGTTTAAGCATGGTTTAAGCAGCACAACTGTGTGCAGGGTTGCAGCCCACGGGTGTAGGTCCATTTTAAGCCAAGTCACGCTGGCTCTGCCCCATACTTCCCAGTGCACAATGCCCCTGCCCCCTCAATCCCCAACCTGCCCGCGTTATGTGGCAAGGTATGAAGGATTTGACTTGCACTGGCTTGAATGTGAGTAGAGATGTGAAGACCCGGGGGGGGGGGGCAGAAAAATTTGGGAAAACATTTTTTTCCATTTCCTCCCAGTTTTTTCTGGGCCTTCACATCCCTAAATGAGAGTAGAATTCTCCACACAATTGGGGACCCTGATAAACCAGGGACCTCAATCACATGGAGAGTTCTACTTGTGTTTGAGTGACCTCTTCAGACCTTGCCGCTCAATGCAGAAACATCAGAGACTGAGAAGTTGGGGGTGATGTGCACTGGGATGTAAGCAGTAGGGCCATCATGTGCATCCCCATACCCCTAAATGAGCTGATGTACTTTATTTATTTATTTATTTATTATATTTATACCCCGCCTTTTTTCATGCAAGGAACCCAAGGCAGCTTACATAATCCTCCTCCTCCTCTCCATTTTATCCTCACAACAACAACCCTGTGACGTAGGTTAGGCTGAGAGTCAGTGACTGGCCCAAAGTCACCCAGTGAGTTTCATGGCTGAGCGCGGACTAGAACCCGGATCTCCCGAGTCCCAGTCCAGCACTCTCACCACTAAGCCACACTGGCTTAATGCCTGAACAGGGTTTTAGTGGTTTCTGCAGGTCAAAGAGTCAGAACTGTATAGGGTGTAGTAGTGCAGCTTAGTAATTTTAGGACCTGGACTTAAGGATCTTGGGTCAGGGGGTACTTTAAATGGTCATGTGTATCACTTGTATCATTAATGTATCACTAACATTTCTCTTCTCCCCTCCTCACTATTCTATGCTTCTCAACTGGTTCTACATTCCTGACAGGTTAGAGTCAAACAAAACAAAAAACTACTTGCCAACCCTGATTTTTAAAAAAAGAGAGAAAGAGAGGTACTGTACTCTGAACATGTGCAGTTATGCCTTTTAAACTCACTTAAATCATAGCACTATCATGTCTACAGAAATAAAATGGAGTTTGCTTCTGGTGCCCAGATGCTAAACACATTTATTTGGGAGTAAACACCATTTGGATGTAGATAATATCTTTTAAAAGTAAAAATAATAAAACAAGCACCCATGACCATGTACACCTAGTCGGCTACCCCCTAACTCTAAATGATTAAAAATAAGAAGTAAGGACACTGCGGTGAGCAGCATCAGCCCTCGTGGACCCCAGCATGCCCATGCCATCCCAGGTGTTGGTGCAGGGCCTGTTTGCTACGGGTCCCATCACACACTCCTATCTGGATGATCATTTGGAGGCCCTATGGACTTTGGACCCAGGTCCAGCCCAAGCGGAACCATGGATGGGATGGTACAAGAAGCCTATAGAATGTAAGAAGAACCCTGCTGGATCAGGCCAAAGGCCTCTATCTACTCCAACACCGTTTCCACAGTGGCCAACCAGATGCCTATGAGAAGCCTACAAGCAGGACGTAAGTGCAATACGCTTCCTGCTCATGTTCCCTAGCAACTAGGATCTAGGTGTACTTAAAGCAAAGCAACTACCCATTCAACAGTGAAAACAGAGGATGGGGGGGAAAAATAAGTGAACAGGGAATTTGTGCCAATGTTTCTTTCCTTTTGAGCAGGAACCAAACAGCAGCAGATTTAAATAGGTGTGGCACTTGCTCTCCCAAAGTGCAGCACTGATCATTGTGACAACCAATGCCGCTAGATCAGCCATTTTGGCACTCTCATTCCAGAGACTCGAGATTCTCAATTTTTCCTTAGAATTCTTGCTGGGCAGATGTGGGAAGAAAAATTCCAACTGTAGCTGCCTCCTGCACCCTCTCCTCTATATCTCACAACTTTGAAGCTAAGTCAACATGTCAAGGAAATGCCTTGGAACAGGTGCCCACGTTCCTTGTCAACTTCTCCTTATCACCTCAGGCAGCAGTGAGGGGGCCCAACAATATCTGTTGCCCCTCACATCTAACCTAATTTAAATCCATCACCAGTAGGGTGGCCACTTAACGCATTGCCAAAAGAGAGGAAATGCATCACCAAAAAAAGAGAGGCGAACAATTTGCATAACATTTGCATATGCTAATTTTTTTATATATCGGGCAAATGTAGAAATAATTACTATAATTTAAACAGCAGTGCGATACATCTCACCATAGTGGGCAAGACTGACTCGGTGCAGCAGAGAAAACCTGCCCCCTCTCCAGCCATCCAGCACACTCTCCCACTCTTAGGCCTGGACTACACATGCAGCAAAATGAGCCGATTGAATGCTGAGATGGCAGATGCACCACTTCATACTGCAGGTGGGGAGGGGGTCAGTCACTTTTTAAAATGTCTCCCTGCATTTAAAAAAAAAATCCCTGATGCGATAGTTTTCTATTTATTTATTTAATTTATTTATTTATTATATTTATGAATCACCCATCTGGCCAGACATCCGGCCACTCTGAGCGATTTACAATCCAATAAAATACAAGAGGTGGGGGAACACACACACACACAGTATAAAACACAATTAAAAACAGAACAAAACTTAAAAATCCTAACCCACCCCATATTCCCGCCTGAAAAGCCACGTTTTTAATGCACGGCGGAAGCTAATCAAGGAAGGGGCATGGCAGAGGTCACTGGGGAGAGAGTTCCATAAATTGGGGGCTGGCACAGAAAAGGCCCTCTTCCTAGTCCCCACCAGCAGAGTATTAGTCTGTGGCAGAGTATTCAAATGCAGTATCTTCTATCTGAGTAGGTATCAGTCTATTGTACCATCTACTGTATCTATTTATGTATCTACTTACTTACTTGTATTTATAAGCTGCTTACATCTACAGATTTCAAAGTGGTGCACACAAGTAATAAAAACATAAACACATAAACCAATACATAGAATATTTTGTATTTACATATGCATAGGATTACACAGGGAAGGCTTGCATAAACAGATGTGTCTCCAACATGTGCCTAAAGATAAAAAGGTGTCAGCACATGCCTAACTCAGGGCGAAGATTATTCCACATCATGTGTGCCATTATGCTAAATACCCTGCTCTGAAAAACTGTGGAGCAGACCTCAGGAGCATGTGGCACCACCAGGAAGACCTCACCAGATGACCTCAAGGATCAAATGGGAGAAGGAGGTCTCCACCATATGTATAAACTCAGCCTCACTTGTGGGAGATTGACAAAACTAGGGACTGCCACGGCCACCATGCAGAACAGTTTACACCAAAATTAGTGCTGCACTGCGGAATGCTGAATTCTCATTTATCTACATAAATGTGCCAATGTTTCTCCCAGAATGTTTCTCTCCAGAAAGTGAAGAATTCTTGGACAGAACGGTGGAACTACAGCAGCAAAGCATAGAACAGGAACCAGAAGGGCAACGGCAGGATGAGGCGGAGTCAGAGACTGCAGAGGCAAGGGAAAATAACGTAGGGGGAACTCCCTGGAAAAGGGTGACTGTTAGGAGCAGAAGAACTAGAAGACATTCTGCGCCTGTGGAAGCAGTGGAGCTATGGAACCGCTTCCAAGTACTTGAGGACGAGAGCAGAGGACAGCCTGCAGAGGACAAATTACCGGGCACCCAACGTGACAGCGAGCAAGAGGCTGAAGGTCAGTCAAGTGGAGGCAATCAAACCAAGGCCTACAGCAAGAGAAAGAGAAGAGTACTAGTTGTGGGAGACTCCCTCCAGCGGGGGATTGAAGCCAAAGTATGTCGCGAAGACCCATGGACTCGTCAGGTGTGCTGTCTCCCCGGGGCACGGATTAAGGATGTGACAGAGCAGCTGCCGAGGCTCATACAGCCCACCGACACATACCCCTTTCTTCTCTTCCACGTGGGTACAAATGATACTGCCAAGCGGAGTTACAAAGAAATCATGGCAGACTTTGAAGAGTTGGGAAGGAAACTCAAGAACTTTGGGGCCCAGATAGTTTTCTCTGTTGTGATATGTATCACATTACCAGCTGTGGCACATTGTTTACAAATGGAAGGGACAGAATGGCGGGGTAAACAGGTTTATTATGTCTCTTTAGAATCTCGTGTTTTCGCAGGGGTTACTAAAGTGTGAGAGCAATATGAGCTAGTCACATAGTTTGTATGTTCTGATGACGTATTAACTTGTTTTCTGTCTGAAGCCATTTTAGAGAGAAGCTGAACTGCTTTCTTTGTTCTTCTTCATGGTGATGCTAGCTGGACTTGTTACTGCTACAATGTAACGTCTTTGCTGCAGTGGAGTGAGCACAACTTACTCCACTGGATGTAATGCTTGCTATGCATTTATACTCTGCACATGGACTGTAACTAGGAATTGTATACTCTGTAGAACTTTACTTGCTAAGTGAATAAACAGGTAGAATTAAACTTGTGGTGTTTACAGAGTGTTTCCTGATTCCATGGATTAATCTGCAACGGAGAAGCTTTGCTGGTTCACTGGCACACACGCTGAACGCTGCAAGCGGGAGGAGGGAGGTGAGATCTGAAAGATCTGTGTGTGGAATGTACAGGCGTCTGTTGGCACACAGACAAGGATTATAAATCTCCCAACCCGCACACACTCTGCTAAAGTCCAGTTTGAACATTCTCATCCATCCTTCCAATACTTGGAAGAGGCATAGAAAGGGAAAGAAAAATACTCCAAGTGAGTGACTGGCTACGAAGGTGGTGCTGACGTGAGAGATTTGGATTCTGGGACCACGGGCTACACTTCCTGGAAGATGGACTGCTGGCAAAGGATGGGTTGCACCTCACAAGGACTGGGAAGAATGTGTTTGGCCACAGCATGAGGAACTTAATCAAGAGGGCTTTAAACTGAATCCAACAGGGGAGGGAGACATAAACTCGGGGGTAACAATGGAAGAAGTCCTCTGTGCCACAACGGAGAGAACAGCTCCAGCGGTGCCCAATGATAGTCTACCACAAAATGTAGGGAAAACGTCGGACTATAAATCACATAGTCTTTGATGTCTCTATACTAATGCCCAGAGTATGGGCAACAAACAAGACGAACTTGAACTCTTGATACATGAGGGCAAGTACGACTTGATAGGGATAACTGAAACCTGGTGGGATGACTCCCATGACTGGAATACAGCAATTGAAGGGTATAACTTGTTCAAAAGAAACAGAAGCAACAGAAAGGGAGGTGGAGTTGCGCTGTATGTTAAAGATACGTATCTCTGCACAGAGATACAGGAAGAGGAGCTTGGCAGCCCCATTGAGAGCATCTGGGTTAAAATAAAGGGGGCAAAGAATAAAACGAACATGGCGGTTGGAGTCTACTACCGACCACCCAATCAAGGAGAAGACGAGGATGAAACTTTTGAAAAGCAAATTGCCATTGTTTCAAGGAGGCACGATGTGGTAGTAATGGGAGACCTCAATTTCCCTGATATCTGTTGGGAGACTTATTCAGCCAAACATGGCCCCTCCAAGAAGTTCCTGAGCTGTGATGCTGATAACTTCCTCCTACAGAAAGCAACAAAAAAGCTTTCTTCAGATACATGCACAGTAAAAGACAGAAGAAAGAACTGGTGGTTCAACTACGCAATGAGGATGGCAAATTGATAACAGAAGACAAAGAAAAGGCAGAAGTGTTCAATTCCTACTTCGGCTCGGTCTTCTCCCAAAAGAGGGTCTATGACCCCCCTGGCAAACCTGAAGTGCAGACTGAAGGGGCAGAATTGCAGCTTGAGATTGATAGGCAAATGGTCAAGGAGCACCTGATTACTCTGAACGAGTTTAAATCTCCAGGGCCTGATGAGCTGCATCCTAGAGTAATAAAGGAACTGGCAGAAGAACTCTCAGAACCACTGTCTATTATCTTTGAGAAATCATGGAGGACAGGTGAAGTGCCAGACGACTGGAGGAGGGCAAATGTTGTTCCCATCTTCAAAAAGGGCAAGAAGGAGGAACCTGGGAACTATAGGCCAGTCAGTCTGACATCAATCCCCGGGAAGATTTTTGAGCAGATTATAAAGAAGTCAGTCTGCAAGCACCTTGAAAACAATGCAGTGATTACTAGAAGCCAGCATGGATTTGTCAAGAACAAATCCTGTCAGACTAATCTGATCTCATTTTTTGATCGGGTAACCTCCCTTGTGGACTGTGGGAATGCTGTGGACATTATATACCTGGACTTCAGCAAAGCTTTCGACAAAGTGCCTCATGATATCCTGATTAGTAAGCTAGCTAAGAGTGGGCTAGATGGAACAACTATCAGGTGGATCCACAATTGGCTAAAGAATCGGACTCAAAGAGTGCTTATCAATGGTTCCTTCTCAAACTGGGGAGAGGTAACGAGCGGGGTACCACAGGGCTCGGTCCTGGGCCCGGTGCTCTTCAACATTTTTATTAATGACTTGGATGAGGAGGTACAGGGAATGCTTATCAAATTTGCAGATGACACAAAGTTGGGTGGAACAGCTAATACTCTGGAAGACAGAAACAAAATCCAAAGTGACCTCGATAGGCTGGAGCGCTGGGCCGAAAACAACAGAATGAAATTTAATAGGGATAAATGCCAAGTGCTGCACCTAGGGAGAGGAAACCAAATGCAGAGTTACAGAATGGGGGACACTTGGCTCAACAATACTACAAGTGAGAAGGATCTTGGAATTGTGGTAGATCACAAACTGAATATGAGCCAGCAATGCGATGTGGCTGCAAAGAAGGCAAATGCAATTTTGGGCTGTATTAATAGAAGTATAGCTTCCAAATCGCGGGAAGTGATAATTCCCCTTTACTCGGCACTGGTTAGGCCTCATCTTGAGTACTGCGTCCAGTTCTGGGCACCTCACTTTAAGAAGGACATAGACAAACTGGAGAGGGTTCAGAGGAGGGCAACAAGGATGATAAAGGGACTGGAAACAAGGCCCTATGAGGAGAGACTGAAAGAACTGGGCATGTTTAGCCTTCAGAAGAGGAGACTGAGGGGAGATATGATCGCACTCTTCCAGTATTTGAAGGGATGTCACACAGAGGAGGGCAAAGATCTCTTCTCGGTCATCCCAGTTTGCAGGACACGGAATAATGGGCTCAAGTTACAGGAACCTAGATTCCACCTAAACATCAGGAAAAATTTCCTGACTGTCAGAGCAATAAGACAATGGAATCAACTACCTAGGGAGGTTGTGGGCTCTCCCACTCTGGAGGCATTCAAGGTGCAGCTGGACAGACATCTGTCAGAGATGCTTTGACCTAGATTCCTGCATTGAGCAGGGGGTTGGACTCGATGGCCTTGTAGGCCCCTTCCAACTCTACTTTTCTATGATTCTATGATTCTATGATTCTAGAGGATCGGCTATCCTTGACCTGATTCTAACCAACAGAGACGAGTTAGTGGATAAAGTGGCAGTTTCGGGAACTCTGGGGGAAAGTGACCATGTTATACTTGAGTTCTTGATTCTAACGGAAGCAAAAGCTGAGTGTAGCCACAAGGAAAAAAGGCAGAGGGCAACAGAAGAAGCCAATGTGGCTTCACAATAAACTCAAAGATGACCTGAAAACAAAAAAGGACACGTATAGGAAGTGGAAGGAAGGACAGGCTACAAGGGAAGAGTACAGGCAGGTAGCACAGAACTGCAGGAATAGTGTCAGGAAGGCTAAAGCTGAGAATGAGCTAAGGTTAGCGAGGGATGCTAAAAACAACAAGAAAGCTTTCTTCAGATACATGCACAGTAAAAGACAGAGGAAAGAACTGGTGGTTCAACTATGCAATGAGGATGGCAAATTGATAACAGAAGACAAAGAAAAGGCAGAAGTGTTCAATTCCTACTTCGGCTCGGTCTTCTCCCAAAAGAGGGTATATGACCCCCCCCTGGCAAACCTGAAGTACAGACTGAAGGGGCAGGATTGCAGCTTGAGATTGATAGGCAAATGGTCAAGGAGCACCTGATTACAATGAGTTTAAATCTCCAGGGCCTGATGAGCTGCATCCTAGAGTAATAAAGGAACTGGCAGAAGAACTCTCAGAACCACTGTCTATTATCTTTGAGAAATCATGAAGGACAGGTGAAGTGCCAGATGACTGGAGGAGGGCAAATGTTGTTCCCATCTTCAAAAAGGGCAAGAAGGAGGAACCTGGGAACTATAGGCCAGTCAATCTGACATCAATCCCTGGGAAAATTTTGGAGCAGATTATAAAGAAGTCAGTCTGCAAGCACCTTGAAAACAATGCAGTGATTACTAGAAGCCAGCATGGATTTGTCAAGAACAAATCCTGCCAGACTAATCTGATTTCATTTTTTGATCGGGTAACCTCCCTTGTGGACTGTGGGAATGCGGTGGACATAATATATCTGGACTTCAGCAAAGCTTTCGACAAAGTGCCTCATGATATCCTGATTAGCAAGCTAGCTAAAAGTGGGCTAGATGGAACAACTATCAGGTGGATCCACAATTGGCTACAGAATCGGACTCAAAGAGTGCTTATCAATGGTTCCTTCTCAAACTGGGGAGAGGTAACGAGCGGGGTACCACAGGGCTCGGTCCTGGGCCCAGTGCTCTTCAACATTTTTATTAATGACTTGGATGAGGAGGTGCAGGGAATGCTTATCAAATTTGCAGATGACACAAAGTTGGGTGGAACAGCTAACACTCTGGAAGACAGAAACAAAATTCAAAGTGACCTCGATAGGCTGGAGCGCTGGGCTGAAAACAACAGAATGAAATTTAATAGGGATAAATGCTGCACCTAGGGAGAGGAAACCAAATGCAGAGTTACAGAATGGGGGACACTTGGCTCAACAATACTACGAGTGAGAAGGATCTTGGAATTGTGGTAGATCACAAACTGAATATGAGCCAGCAATGCGATGTGGCTGCAAAGAAGGCAAATGCTATTTTGGGCTGCATTAATAGAAGTATAGCTTCCAAATCGTGGGAAGTGATAATTCCCCTTTACTCAGCACTGGTTAGGCCTCATCTTGAGTACTGCGTCCAGTTCTGGGCACCACACTTTAAGAAGGACGTAGACAAACTGGAGAGGGTTCAGAGGAGGGCAACAAGGATGATAAAGGGACTGGAAACAAGGCCCTATGAGGAGAGACTGAAAGAACTGGGCATGTTTAGCCTTCAGAAGAGGAGACTGAGGGGAGATATGATCACACTCTTCCAGTACTTGAAGGGATGTCACACAGAGGAGGGCCAGGATCTCTTCTCGATCATCCCAGTTTGCAGGACATGGAATAATGGGCTCAAGTTACAGGAACCTAGATTCCACCTAAACATCAGGAAAAATTTCCTGACTGTCAGAGCAATAAGACAATGGAATCAACTACCTAGGGAGGTTGTGGGCTCTCCCACTCTGGAGGCATTCAAGGTGCAGCTGGACAGACATCTGTCAGGGATGCTTTGACCTGGATTCCTGCATTGAGCAGGGGGTTGGACTCGATGGCCTTGTAGGCCCCTTCCAGCTCTACTTTTCTATGATTCTACATATGACCATAGAAAAAGCCTCATACTTCGTAGCTTTTTAGCAAATTCTTGCATGTCTAGCAGCACTGTCAGGAAGCAAAGCTTCTGGTTCCTTCCAGTAGCCCATGATAATCTAAAGTACATCTAGTTGCTCTCATGCCTTTGGTGGGAAATATTATTTGAAACAGATCCAGAAAAAAAACATGCAAACCTTGAACTCTAACTCTTTTTGGTGGTGCCCAAACTGAACTATCAATTGGCTAATTTAGGCTGCAATCCTATCTTGACTTACCTGGGAATAATTCCCATTAAATTCAATGGGGCTTACCTCTGATTAGACATATATAAGATTGCACTGTTAGTTGTTTATTGAATATATAACGTGATCTGGCTGGTTTGGCAGCTGGGCCTCAATTATCAAGAGAGAAGTCCTCTCCTGCATGATAGAATCAGGGTGGAGAGGGGGAAAGAGCACAGCCTCATTGGCAGCTGGGACTTGTCTGTCTGAGAGTAGGCCATTAGCCTGAAAGAGAGAGAAGTGAGGATTTGAGCTAAGCCCTGTCCTTACCCCAGACAAACATAGCTGTACTGTCCTTGAAATGACTCCAGGGTTGGGGTTAGTATAGCCAATGATTGCAGCAGGTTTATTCCTTTTGCTGTAGAGTATATGTTCTGTGTGTTGAACCTTCTTTTCCATCTGTAAATGCTGCCTTTTTGCCTATGAATAAATAAGCCCCATTTTGAGTATTTACTGAATCCTGCGCTGTGATTTCAGAGATTCCTTCCACCCCCATGGTGCCTTATCCTCAACCCTGCATAGTGCGTACTGTGTCCGGATTGATAAAAATCAAGGGTGCTTCCAGCCCTGCCAGGGAAATATGGCAAACTGGGAGGTGGTAGTGACACTACCTGAACAGACCTTAGATTACCTTAACAGACAAGCAAATTTGTTTGGAAGGAGGTGGTCCTTTAGATATCATGGTCATAAGGCATTTAGAGGGTGATAACGAGCACTTGGAATTGTGCCCTAGAGTAGTCTGGTAGCCAACATGGCTGGTATAACAATGGAGTAACACGCTCCAAAAACATGCAACCAGTCAAGACACTCAGAGCATCATTTTGTACTAGCTGAAGTTTCCAGTCTTCAAAGGCAGCCCCATGTGGAACACATTATAGTAGTCCAGTCACAATGTAACCAAGGTATGCATGACTATGGCCAGGTCCACTCTTCACAAAAATGGACAAGCTGGCACACCAACCTAAGCTGAGCAAAAGAAACCCTGGCCACAGCCACCATCTGGGCATCCTCCAGACACAATGCCAAGTCCAGGAGTATACCCAAGTTGAGAACATGATCTTTCAAGGGGAGTGCAACCCCTTCCAAAACAGGATGACATCCTAACACTGGGTCAGTCAGCTTCCTAACCAAGAGCAACTCTGTCTTGTCTGGATTAAGTTTCAGCTTGATTGCCCATATTCAGACCATCACTGACCTCAGATAATGGTTCAGAACCTTCGCAACCTCTTCACAAGGACCTTCACAACCTGGACTGAGATGGAAAGGAGATGTAGAGCTGAGGTGCCTTTGCATATTGATGACAGCCAATTCCATATCTCTGGATGATCTCTCCCAGTGGTTTCACGGAGATATTAGACAACACAGGGTACAGAGTAGAACCCTTTCAGACATCAATGCCTAGGGAAAAGGCATTGAGCAGCTGTTGCCCAACACTACCTTCTGGATTCTATCCCTCAGCGAAGATGCTGAGAATTGTAGGACTTTTTTCTGTCTAAACATGCACCAGATTGCACCCTTATTCTGCAAGCTTGGAAGCGTAAACACCCACCATCTATCATTCATTCATCTGAGTATCCTACTGCTCTCTCTACGTCTGAACATACTGTATATCCTTTACCCATCAATCTCATTTGGATACCTAGTCAAATATATGGACTGCTTATATTAATGCATATATTTAAGATGTGAGTGCTGAATTTCTGCTAATGTTATTGTGAACTGACACAGTCTTTTTGTTACTTCTTCTTCTGTTATATATGCAAATATTAGAATTAAAATAATGCAATTAAAATAAAATTTAAAAAAAACCCCTCTGTGATATTGTGTATGACTATTATGGATAACTATTGGGGGGAAATCTTAATAATTTACTTTCCAAGGACTTACAGATTTCTTCATTTCAACAAAGATATTTAGGATTCTCTTTGGTACTAGCGCATCCCAGGGTGGGAATTTATTTCCTCTAACTATCCCTGTTCTATGCTGATGCACACAGATGTTGCAAGGTAAGTTACTTGTACTAAAGCAAAGTAAACATGCTTTTCAAAGCTTACCAAGAGCACAGCGCATATTGCTGCCAGACCTTTCACACAGCACCGTGCAGGCTGTAAGATGGCTGCTGATAGTAAACAAGGTTCATGGATGTATAATTTATAAAGAAGTTGAGAATAAAAGGAGATTGAGTTCAGAATGATGCCAAGCAACTCACGTGTGTACAAATCAAATTCAAGGGCACATAAAAGGAGGAGGGTTACATGTAAATAACACCTTTGCTTGAGAGAGATATTGGAAATGAGTAAAAATTTCCCCTTCCCCTCGAAAATGACAGGATTTAGGAAAGCTTCTTTCACCCCCTTGCCACAGCATGTTTAGTCTGACATGGCATATCAATTGGAAGTAAGTAAAGGTCCATCAGACCTTGGCTCTGAATATGCAAAATATCATTTGGAGGGGGAAAGCTTCTGCTTAATATTTGTGTTTTAAAAACTAGATGCGGGAAATTTTGATGCAGATTGGAGCACAAGGAGCTCGCTCAACTTTTCCCATTTGCTTCCCCCAGGAGCAGGGCAGGAAAGGTGCCATCCTGCCAGGCCCTCTGCATGGTAAGATCTCAACTCCCTTCCTCTTTTTCCTTACTACTCCAACAGGAAAAGACAGGATGAGGAATAGGAACACAGCATGGCTTTATGCACTGACACTTATTAATGGCAGGATTCTATTCATTTGCTCCAAGACACAATCATAGATAGCTGGGGCTTAGAGATCACAAGCGACACCTGAAATCTTCTCATGTGTGTCATCTGTTTAAGCTCTGACATACTATGCTCTAAATGAAGAGCCATACGAAGTAACATGTTAATGTCAACAGTGGAAATTATAAACACTTACTACGCCTAGCTAAATTATGAGCCAGTTGATGTAGTGCAGCCATTCCCAACCTGGTTTCTTCTAGATGTTTTGGACTACAGCTCCCAGCAGTCCTGACCAATGGTCAAGCTGGCTGGGGACAAGGGGAGTTGGAGTCCTAAACATCTGGAGGGCACCAGGTTGGGGAAGGCTGGTGGTAGAGTATGGCTAGGGAGATGTGTGGGTTCAAATCCCCACTAAGCCATGGAGATCACTACATGACAATCGGCCTCTCTCTCTCTCTCTCTCTCTCTCTCACACACACACACACACACACACACTAACCTACCTCAACAGGATTTGGTGAGGATAAAGGAAAGGAGCCATGTGTGCTGCCCTAATATTTTTGGAGGAATGGTAGGATAAAAATGTAATTTTAAACAATCAGATATCACTAAGTTGACTCTGGGGAGATTCAGGGCAGAATCCAGTGGGGTGCTTACGCCCCCGCCAGTTCTCTTGCACCCTGTGGATTCTGTTTCATAGATTTCATAGATCATAGAGTTGGAAGGAGCCTACAAGGCTATCGAGTCCAACCCCCTGCTCAATGCAGGAAACTAGAGGAGGGGTCTCCCATCCAAGTAATAACCAGGCCTGACCCTGCTTAGCTTTCCACACTCAGACAAGCTGAGCTAGCCTGAGCCACAGGCCTGTTCTTATCACTGTGATCACAGGCCTGTTGCGCAAGCAGTGGGTCCCACCGATACCATTGCGCAAGCAGGAACCACCACTTGTGCAACAGAGATTTAGTGCTCCCCAGAGGAAATGCTGAAATGAGCAGAAACCCTTATGCGACCTCCGCTGACCTGTCCCGTTCCAGAAACAGGTGTTTTTGCTAAATCTTCATTCCGCAAGTGGTCGGTGCCTCTTGTAGATAGGAATTGGCAGGGCATAATAGAATCAGTAAAAGGGTAAGCACCCCATTGGATTCTGCCTTCAGCCATGTATGTATTTAAAATATTTCTAGGCTGCTTTTCAGGGCAGAAGCCCTCCCAATTCACTGGTTGGGTTTTGATAAATAAGATCAGTCCAGACACCAAAACTGACACATGGAAGCTACTTACATTGTTCCATGGACAACTGGGACATAGTTGGGACTATTTTTTCAAAGCCAATCATATATATATATATATATATATATATATATGTACACACACACACGTACATACGTATATATATATATATATATATATACGTATACAGATATATACTCACAGTGGCCCAACCTTACAGTATCTCACTGCATATCAGGGATGGGGACTCGGACTCCAGGACTCAACTCGTGAGTCGGACTGAGTCCCCCCTCTGACTTGAGTCAGACTCGAGTCCCAATATTTTTAATGGGACTCGAGACTCGACTCAGGACTCGAGACCAAGGACTCGTGTTCCAAAATCGTGTTCCTCAAATGCAACATGGATAGGTTTTAGGAAAAACAGAAAGTTTATTTTTTAAAATCATTTTCCTAAAATGCAACCTTTCAGACATTTTGGGTTTGGCTGCCTCTGCCTGCCTGTCTGGGGTTCCCAGCCTCCTCTGCCTGCCTGATCTCTTCTTGACCAGTTCAACAGTTGAATTGTCCAAGACAAAGGCCTCTGCCTGCCTGCTTTGGGGTTCCCTGCCTCCTCTGCCTGTCTGGTTATTTTGGGTTTGTCTGCCTGCTGGTCTGTTCTTGCCAAAATCAGTGGCAGAGTTTTGAAATAAAAAGGCACACTTGTGCCTAGACTTTATTTAAGCCACACATCTGAAATAGCCTTATTTTGTTGGGGGAAACCCCCCGTTGATTTTAATAGGGCCTCATGGAGTCAGCTTTGGGAGTGACTCGTGACTTGTGAGTCACCATTTTGGACCAAGGACTCGGACTCGAGACTCGGGCCCAAAGACTCGTGACTCGACTCGTGACTCAAGACCAAGGACTCTTCAACATCCCTGCTGCATACAAAAGCTTACCGCTTGACAACAGCTGCCACACAGTGCAGTTTAAAATGGCTTCCACATGGCAGCTTGTAATGTGTAGCCTGACCCTAATTTGTTCTTTCTCAGCCACAGTTTGCCATTTTCAAAATGGCAATCACAGTGATCTGCCTCACAGGGTTGCTGTTGGAATGTATGAGTTAAGGATGGTAAAGGTTGCACACCTAAGGGCACTTACAAGGTGATAAGTTTCATTGGAATAGAGGGGATTTGCTTTCCAGTAAAGCTAGTTAGAATCAGGCTGTATACTTGGCAGGCTGAAATCCTGCAACCAGATAAATGCACATAAGTCCCATTTATCTCAACAGGACTTGCACACACACACAATTTGTAATAGGGTTTCAGAATCCCAAAAGCTCTACAGAAATTAATGATAATAACAGACTCCTGATTCCGATATGTTTAAGTTCACAATCAAAAGTAACAGCAACAAAACAAGGAATTGGAAAAAAATTGACCAAGCTCAATTAAACTACATTCTCGAAGTGCAATCCTTTGGTTTTGCCACCATAAATAGACAGAGTTAAAAAGCCAGAAGAAAATCTGCCCATTTCGGTGGCTAAGCACACACCAACGTGGGAAGCTAAAGTGCCCCTACCTCCTGGTTGTATAAATTCAACCGTCCCTGCTGGGGAATCAAAGTCTTGATGAGATTACAGCGAGTTTCTGGATTCTTGGCTATGCTTGCAGCAGGATCATTATCCTGAGTGACAGGAAAGACAGATTCCTCTGGAAGTCAGGGGGAGGGGAAGTCAGGAATAAAATTGGAATTGATCAGCATTGTTTAAGGCAGCCTTCGCTGCTCATGCAGGTGCAAATACTGACAAACAACAGCCTTGTTCCCCAGAGAAAACTCCAAAATCCTGCTGTTTTGGCTTCTGCTAACACGTAATGCTGTAAAGCTTTGGCATTCTAGAAAATTTACCACAACATAAGCCTTCAACTCTCCATTCTCTCTCTTTATCAATTTTAATGGGAAAGGGTATTACTTTCCAAACTAAAATCAAAGGAGGTAGTGTAAAAACAAACAATTTTACATTTTAATTACATTGGCTGAGATGCTCACAGGGTGACTTTGGGGCTTGATGGCCTAAATGACCCCTTCCAATTCTATGATTCCATGAAAACCCATAAGTCTAGTGAATTACATTTGGCTTCTGCATTTTCAAGTTGTAAGGATGACAATGAAATGTTATTTACTAGGACAAATGTGATTTTTAAAACAATAAGGCTCTTGCTCATGAATGTCAGTCCCAAAACAAGACCGAAAAAACAAGAGGACACATCTGGATGTGCCCAAGAATAATCTAGAAGTGGGTGTTCTTTGGGGACAAGTATATATAAAATCAGTTAAAACACCGCATTTCTGGATTGACCTAGGGCAAATCATGACATGCCCAACTCAAATATAAAACTATGTAGTTAAATCTCCAAATCGGTTCCCAAAGCCATTCTCTCTTCTGCATCATATATCATTGCACCTAAGTTTCGAGGTGATTCTGTAACTAACATACACACACACACACACACGTATACACATACACACACGCATACCATCCCAACCTGTCTCGTATATCAAACGTAATGATTTGCTGTCATGAATGTTATTCTTCCTCAAAGACTCTACTTAAACTACACAATAGTTTTGCTGTAAAAATGGAGATTTTAAAAAGTGCTTATTTTATGCTGCTAAGATGGGAGCAGCTCAAAAGCAGAGTTGCTATCTCAGCCTGTGGCAACTGCTAATTGCCTTTTTAGAAATAATTATCCATGGCACCAGGCTAAAAAGTTCTATATTTCAAAGCGATTATAATAGCATATGGGGCCCATTCACGCAAAAGAGGTGGGGGAGAACCTACATTGTGACAGGATTATTATTTTCACATAAAACTTTCACTTTGTTGCACTTTGTAGTTTAATTTCCGTAAAATGTCATGAAATAACATTTAAAGTCTTTGTCTGTCCACACACCTCTTGTTTTCAACTACGTAAATAGTTGTACACAAAATTCTTCATAGATCACACATGCTGAAGGCTATTTTCATCCTATATAGGAAAAGCATAAAAATGTGTGCAGGTTATCACATGTAACCATTTCACATCCATGCACCTATTTCATTGACTGTAAGAAGCCACAACTAGCCACAGCTTCCCAGTTCTTGTTCACATAGTGAAACAGAAACAGATGCATGATCTAAGCATGGTTTACATGCTTTTTTCTATATGGAAGTGTTTTTTTTGTGGGGGGGTGTTGGTAGGAAATTTGACATATTTGAAACTGCCCCAAACAATACACACAAGTAGTATAACTAGAGCTTCAACCTGCAAACCTCAAGGGATAGACAGATCGGTCAATTTCAGTTTCTCCTTTTTCCCAGCTTAAGTCTGTTCCCTCCTGTTTCCAATTCAGTTTGCAATTTAAAAGAAAAAAAAAAACTCCACAAAAAATGTGTAGGCATTTTGTGCACATTTTGCCAATATATGCAATTTTGTGTGCAAGTTTGCCTTACATGTATTTTTGTACATACATTTGCCTAATATGCACAATTTTTTGCATGCAGTTTTCCTTGAGATAATGCTGTTTTGCAATTCCCCCCCTCTAATATACACATATTTGTGCACATTGTGTTTCCCCTAATATATACATTTTTCTATAAATTTCCCCCCAATGCATGCATTTTGTATGCATGTTTGGTTCAGAAAACTGCATTGCAAAATCTTGGCACATCTGAATACTGAAGGATAACTGCGTTCTGTTCATATGTTGATTTGGAGAATGTGAACTTGGCAAGTTCTTACCAAAATGCAAACTGAATGAAATCCTCCCAATCCCTACAAACCACTTATCCTGAAATATAACCATAGATGTTAGTAAACCTTAGCAGAGGAAGCTTGTGGAATCTACTTTTGATGAGCCCAGCTGATCACCCCTGTTGGGTCAACATGTTGGGAACCTACTCCCACTTTCCTATAGTATACCTTACCAGCACATTGGCCAGCTTCACCATAAGACTATATGAAGCCATTGCTTTGGGCAACAAATTTCAAAGGAACAATTTCCAGAAGGGTAACCATGTTTATCTCTTGCAGAAAAAACAACAGTCTTGAGGCACCTTAAAGACCAACACACCAACCTGGTTCGCATGTAACAGCGACAAATCATGGATTGTATGCCACCACCATTCTGAATATGCAACCTTCAATCGGCCCAACTGGAAGTTGCTCCACGACATCCGAATCCAAACACTATGGGTTAATCATAGATTACACAACCCAAAGTTAACCTACAACTAGTAATTAGGTTAACTTTGGTTGTTTAAGGCACAATTAACCCATCATGTCTGGGTTCAGATGTTATGGTGTAACCTCCAATCGGGCCGATCAGAGGTTGTATATTGAAAATGAAGTGGCACACACTGCGCACGCACCGTGGCAAATCGTGGGTTAAGACATTAACCCACAATTTGCCACCATTACATGTGAACAGAGACATTTATTCGGGCATAAGATTTCGTGAACACTGTCCACTTCATCAAATTCCAAAAAAAAAGTGCCATTTCCCCACAAGCAACCTCCATCTTGTTAAAAATTATGAATGGGGCTGTCACGAAACCTCAAAGGGAACAGCGAAGGCCAAGCACTCAACAATAATATGTGAAAAGGGCAATCTGCCATAGAAGAACATAGCCAGCAAATTCCTGAATATTCTCCCGTTGCTAAGGACCTTTGGACTACAATATGATTCCTCTTAAGACAAAACTCCTTTACTTTGAATCCAGGAGAGAAGAGGCCATCTTGCATTGTTTCCCATGTGAATGAAATGATGCATTTTGGACTATCAAGTAGAAGTTCTCCACTTACTAACAGTAAGACCATGGGAAACTGGTACTGTATCAGGATAGAAAAGAAGTACGGTACTGGGCAACGTTCTAAGGAAGCACTAACAAATTGATATACAAATTTATGTAAGGCAGATCTAATCTTTCTTAACACACTTTAACTACTAATATCCTTTCATTCATACAATGTGTTGTTGCAGAGCAGTAAAATAACAGTGTGTTTATATTTTTCCAAATTATGTTTAAATGCTGGGGTGGTCCTTTGGATCTATGTTAGTGACTGTGGAGAAAGAGACACACAGTATGAAAAAAGAGATTAACAAAGGATTATGTATCCGTAAATTCAAGCGGGAGGGAAGTCCATTGCCCCAACTGAGAAAACCACAAGTGGAGCAGAAAACTGTGTGCTCACTGTCCCTCTTCTCCCCTCCCCCACGACTAAACAGATGGTCAGTGTGTTCATCACATGTGGGGGGAGGTAAGGGGGCTTCGAGTTGGGGGAATAAGAGAGGCTCTGAAGTGATCAGCACCGTCCGAGCTAAAAGTTCTGATAATCGGTGTGGCAGTGAAAGAGCACTACACATGCAATTCCAGACTTAGATGCAGGGTATTCCACACAGCCACACACAACAGCTCCCCCCACAAGGCCCCCAACACACACATACTTGGGGAGATCTGTGCAAAGAAAATCCACCCATAGTTAAATTGTTTAAAATTGCTGGCTGATAGAGACAGAAGAATAAGGGACAATTCATCTTCAGTATCAGATCCTGAGAATGCATCCTAAATTCTAACCCATGATGGGCAGGCCATTCTAACCTGTGCTAGTAACTGTGGGCACACACCTAGAATTGTTTCTTTTCAGTTACTTAATACACTGTACTATCTTCTGGATGCCTCCAAGCTATGGGAAGCTTGTGGTGACCAAAATAGGCTTCGAAGTCTGTGGGCAATACCAAGTGGCCTCCCCAAAGTGAGACACATGAGGATTTCTAGTAATCAGGCTTTAGTGCTCTGTACAGTGCTTTGACCCTCATCATAACTAGCAGAAGAAGAATACATTATGCAAAACAAGGAAATATGTATAAATTAATTTGGTTTGCAGCACTTCTGCAGGTGACCACACCCAGCTGTTTCTTGTGGTACAAAATTAGGGCTCTATTGGTATAGAAATAGCAGAGCAGACACAGTCCTCACTGGACACTTCTCATGAATGTTTCAACCAAAGTGGCGTTCCATGGCTTTTTGTTTTCCAACAGGGCTCTCTCTAATTGGCTTTGCAATGTCCTGTGGGCTTCTATTTCACACACCCTCAGCACCTCAACCTTCAGGGCGCATCTGCATTGCAAGTGTGAATGTACTTCTTCTACTTGGAGCAGTGTTGGTACACCACATTGAATTCAGTGCTGGAATGTCATGTCACAGGGATGCGCAACACTGGAAAACCCATTCTGTTTGTGCTCGACGGGCTTTTGACATATTTCCCACCAGATGGCCAAAAGTGGGCTGAGTAGGGAGCGGGGTAGTTCGGCTTCTGCAAAATTGCTCAAAATATCTGCGCAAGGTTGGAGTCAAAAACTGCATATCTCTAGAGCAATTTGTGCAAATTGGCAGAGCAGAGGCCTAAATTTTGCACAAGTGTCCAGCTTTTTTAAAAAAAAAATTACACAAATTGCAGCCCGTTTTAAAAATGGCACGTGCTGGCTCAACTTGCATCAGATCAAATCGATGCCAGTGCAGGGTTGATGGAATGGAATCCATGGGGCCAAGTTGAGAAAATCCATTGGATTTTACCCCCCCCCCATCGGATTCCTCACGCATCCCTAGCCATGAATCTGTGTTACCCCCTCAACGTGGGGCCACATCTTGGTCTGCATATAGCTGCGTTACTCAGGAACAAACTAACGGTCTCTAGGGGATACCCTGATTCCAGTTTTCACTCATCCAACCTTCCTTTATTTATTTTTAAATCTTCAGTTAGAATTGCACAGCTTTTCATTCCTCCTGCTTCTCAGTATTTACCATGGCTTAATTTATATAACTGCACAAATCCAGGGAGGGAGGGTGGGGGACCCAGCCATGCATTAGGAATTTCTATTCTGCTTACTTCCTTTCTACTTTTTAACTCTCTCACTGTGGTGAACAGGCAGGACGAATTTGGGCAGTTCCACAAAATCTAACCAAGGAGAAGGATGAAGCGGGGAACAAACCTCCACTTTTCAGAAGGAGTAGAACACAATCATAGCCCTGATATCAGAGTCTTAGGATTTCCATCCAAACCGCTTTTAGAAATTATTTAAATGGATGCGGGCAATTTTGTTCTTCAACTCAGCACCATCCAGTGTCAAAACATGAATCCCTTACCGACTCCTCTGTTTTGTGCCTGTGAATGATACCATGCAGGTGCAGGATAGATTCAAGGTACAGACCCATCAGCACAGATGAGTATAACAGATGATTTAAATTGGCTGAGACCTGTGGCACACATCCAACAGAACCTTCCGGAGATCAAGCTGGGCTGCATTTGCCATGGCTAATAAAACACTGTACAAGACACCTGAGAGGCATACATCGAGGGTAGGGCATTATGCTGTTATCAGTGTGTCTTAGGGCATTAGTGGGTCAAAAGTGAAATGACATTTTTTTCAGTAAGGGGTGGATGAAGGTAGAAGGAAGTACACCAATTTCAATCAGTGGTCTCCTTAGTTAACATTTGGAAACTGCTATTCTAAGATGCTCTGGGGTTCTCTCGAATCAAGCACATTGGAACAAGGGAAACTTCAAAGAGATCTGAATAATCTCTTCTCACTGAAACTGAGCCAGGTAGATTAGGAAGGAATAGGGATAGGCGTATCTGTCAGTTTTGCTTTTCCCCGCACTCAGATTTTCAACATCTCGAGTCTTTCTCTCCTGAATATGAAGAACTTGATGAATTTGGGTAAATCCTTATAAAAGATGAACTGAAATGAAATTCTCACCCATCTGCACCAGCCAAATTGAATAAGTACAGCTATTCCCAGCATGGAGAGGACCATGTTGTACCTGCCTGCCATGCAGCTGAAAGATGAGGAGCCTGTCAGAATAAAGAGGTGGCAACCCTAATGCATCACTAACATAGTTGAATACACAAGAATTCAAACCCAGATATTTAAGAGCAAAGCACTCAATGCCCTGGGATGAATCTGTTTTGATTTCTCCCACATTTGAATTTTTTAAATCTTAAACTCTTTTTTTGTTCTGAATATGGAGAATTTTGCGAATTTTGGTAAATTCTTATTGAAACCAAACTGAAACAAAGCATTCATCCATTCCTAGGGAGGCACAGGGCATTCTTAATGCACTGGAGGACTTTTCTTCTTTCTCCCAAGCAGAGCCAGAATCCAGATCTGACGTACCGTATTCCTTTCTTTCCCCCCTTCCAGAGTGGACGATATTCAGTTCACTCCAGGCGTCCAGCTTAACTCTGCAAGGAAAGATCATATGAAACTCATACCTGAACCTTCTCTGCATACAATAATATCCCACATGGCAGAGATACTGCCATTCTGCTTAACTGGAACAATGCTTAGCTTGTGGGAGGGCAGAAAGAGAATCAACAGTTGTCAGATCAACATTTTAACAATCAAGTGCACAGCAAAGCTGTGTAATGAATGTTGTACACAATGACCTGTGGAGCTGTGACATTCTGAAATAAGGGGCACACATTATGATGAGTAGTGCTGTGATACTATGAAAGGAAGGGCAATTCTGTGAAATCTGTATGTTTTAGATTCTATGCCGGGAAGCAGAACAGAATTCTGCCTAAATCATTCCAACTGGCTGTATGAATAAACCAGTCCCTATCAATGCACTGACAGGACATATCCCCCCCCCCCACACTGAACATTTGCAGCTATACAGAAAGTGTAAAATAATTCTGTCTTTTCTGATTTTATTCTAGAAATCAGTAACACAAGGAAGCCACTAGACATACTGCAGATGTAATTAGAATCTCCTTTGTTTTGCTCCCTTTATATTAATAGCAGCCACGGGGCAGTGGGAGGTGATCCAATTGGGGCCATGACAGTGTCGGAGAGAGCTTAACCCCTTTCCCGGCAGCATTTTCCCAATTAAAATAACTTTCTGCAGTTGCTATTTTCCCTGCAAGAGAAAGCTTATAGATATCCCTAGCAAACGTGTAAATTTTCCCTTACAGGCCAAGTAGCAGCTTTAGAAAGGGGTATTTTGATTGAGAAAACAGCATGCGAGGGTTATTAAATTCTCCCTTCTCCCAGTGTCATTGTTCCAATCTGATTTTGGACCCCACTGCAGCTGTTATTGGGGAGGAGGGATAACTGTGGGAGTCCCTAATCATGGTCTAATCTCCCACATCACTGTCTAGTTTGTCCCCAAGAAAATTATATTGCTACTTGTTACCCCAAGTGAACTTCATCTAACTTGTCCCGAAGTAAACTACGGGTCCTGTATGCTCATTTTTCACCTCTGCTTCCATCACCTTCTCTTAGCAAACAGGTTAGAACATTAAACAAAACTGCAAAAAACACCTTGCTGGATTAAACCAAACAACTGTCTAGTCCAACACGCTGCCTCCAAAAGTGGCAAGTCAGCTACCCTCGGAAACTCACAAGCAGGGCATGGTAGAGAGATAGTCTTCTGTTTCTCTACAGCATCTGATAATCAGCTATACAGCCTTTGCATGTGGAGGGTATCATAACTAATATCCTCTATGAGCGTGTATATGAATTTGTCTTTTCTAGAGTTAGCTAAGCGAGAACCTCAGAGCATATCACCACACCTTGGGGCACTGCATTTTATTTACTGTGAAAGCAAGTCATGAAGAGCGGCTGCTAAATATGCAATGATCCCGATACAAACAAATGTAATCAACGCTCAAAACCAATGGGGCAGATTAGTTGTATGATGAATGTAAGCCCCATTGATTTGAATGGGTCTGAAGTGCAACAAACTTTCTTTGGCTGGAGTCCTAGGGGTTTAACTACTTCTGTTAACACATCACTAAATCCTAAAACAAGTGGGCTCTACTACTCCCTTTATAGCACCCTTCCCCAGCCTGGTGCCCTCCAGTTGTGTTAGACTCTCTAACACATTGGGAGGGTACCAGGCTTGGAATGATGGGAGTTGCAGTCCAACACATCTGGAGGGCACCAGGTTGGACTGCTTTATAGTAATGGTGAAGACAGATGTACACAGCTTCAGCAGTGAACCTGATGTGGAAGCATACTTGCTCCCATTTGACATAAATACAGCCTCCTCACCTGGATTATGTTCAGAGGGAACCTCTTCTTCAGGGTTCTGGCACTAGTTGGATTTGTGCAGGGCTGATTGGTCAGCCCTTGCATCAATCACAAAGCTAGCTTCCTCCTGTGATGTTATGATATTGTGTGTAAATTAATATGTGTATATACGGTAAGTATAGTAATGTGTTCCTGTTATGTCTCTATGGCTACAGGTAGGTATTCCCCTTGCATCTCTGTATTTTATGGTAGGTAAGTCTATGGTGACTGAGAAATGATGGGCAGGAAGAATGGTGGATTTGCATATGTGAGCTGATTGGCTGAGAGAGTGATGGGGGAATGAAGTGTGTGTGTGCTGTGGGAGGCAGATTAAGTTAGTTAGGAGTTTGGTTAGAGCAGTGTTCTCCAACCTTGAGTCCCCAGATGTTTTTGGCCTACAACTCCCAGGTATGCTGGGAGTTGTAGGCCCAAAACATCTGGGGACCCAAGGCTGGAGAACACTGGGTTAGAGAGTCAGATTGATCAGAGACAGTAGTCAGAGTTAGTGAGTGCAGGAATTATTAATGTGAACAGATGGTGAGGGTGAATTGAGAAATAGAATAGGGTAGGAGATTAAATAGTATTAACTGAAACTTAAATATTGAACTTATTTCAAGAAACTTTTGTAGCTTAAATAAACTTAACTTTGCTTGTTAAAGCAAACTGAGTGAGAAGCAGCGCTTTACATATTGTCAGAGAAAACATAAAGGTGTTTATTAACATAAAGTGGGAATAATATAAATCCCAGGGACAGTGTGAGAGTTGTAAGGGTAAAGGTTATAGAGAGATAACCCCTAGCCTTACAAAAACACACCCACAGCTCCAAAAGGAGGGGGGGAAAGGCTTTATGAGAGGAGGGGTGCGACACCTCCCCCCTCAGAACAGTTTATAAGGTGTATAAAAACAGTGTGAAAACCCTATTCAAAATTAAAAAGTGCCTAATAAAACCTTTGCTCAGATAAGAGAGCCACTTGGAGGAAAGCAACAACAACAAAAGCAGACAGAACCATCTGGAGCATGTGGAGAGGGTGAACAAGAAGAGGCAATCGGGAGGCAATCTCCAGGCTATACATCAGTGATGGTGAACCTATGGCACGCGTGCCACAGCTGGCACGCAGGGACCTCTCTGTGGGCACTCGAGCCATTGGTCGCCAGATCGCAAAAAGACCGTCCCCTTCTGCATTCAGCGTCAGGTTTCCATAGTAACTCCTCTCCACTCATTCCTCGCTGGCCTCCACAGGCAGGCACACTCCAACATCTCCACCCCCAGAAGCAGACTGCGCAGGCACCCAGCCCTCCTTCTGAACAGACAGCTCAGAAGCACAGCGCGCGCGCGCCCGAATCTTTGTGCGCCTGGTGAAGAGCCATGCCCTGAGACAGAGCGGGGCACGATTAGCTAGTGCCCCCTCCTCCTTCCTGCCAAAGTTAAGGCACTTTGAAATAAATAAGTTGGTTTTGTGTTGCAGTTTGGGCACTCGGGCTCAAAAATGTTTGCCATCACTGCTATACATGTATCAAAGGCAAAAGCAGGAGAGAGCAAAGCTCATTTTGCAGCCAGAACACCTTGCATCCACTCTTGTTCACCGGTCCGGTACAGCTATCTTCACCCTGACTTAAATTACATGTTCCAAGATCTGGCTTAATATGGAACCAGTCAAAATAGAACCACGTCAGAAATTTGTGACAATCACATGCACAGAAATTGCGTATTTTTCTCTGCCACCTGACATAAAAGTACTGGGACAGCTGTTCACAAAAACTTTCTGTGGTGCATTGCTACAGTTGCTTCAGTGGACACTTGGAGTCATGCTCCTGACTCCTGGCCAATTCTCACTTTACTTTTAGTACTCAGGTATGCATACCTGAGCACAAAATACATACAGTAATACCTTGGATTGCAAGTAACTTGGTTTGAGAGCGTTTTGCAAGACAAGCAAATTTTTAAATATTTATTTAATTTTTTTTTACTTGATATACAAGCGATGTCTTGCAATACAAGTACTGTAGTACGGCTTAAATTAAAAATCTCTGTACAAATTTTTTTGGGGGGATTTCGTTTTGATATAAGAGTGTTTTGGATTACAAGCACTTTTCCGGAACGAATTATGCTCTCAATCCAAGGCATGACTGTATGTGCTACACCCAGGGCTTTTTTTCTGGTGGAACTCACCGGAACTGAGTTCCAGCACCTTTTCTTCTATTAATTGCATTACAATTTAATCGCCATCTACTCCCGAGGAAATGTAATCCAAGAGTTCCGGTACCCTTTTCTCCAGAAAAAAAGCACTGGCTATACCACATGTGAAAGAGGTGTGTATATGCGTACTTGTCTCTTTAAACTGCACATGAGCAGGGGCCCAAGTGCAAAATAAGAAATGTGCATGTATGTGCACTTCACATTGGTTGAAGCATGCAAGTATTTAGTAATGTCTCATTCACACACACACACACACACACGGATATGCTGATGCTGGGAAGTCTGGCTCATTAGACCTTGATGGGCTTCCTGCCTGCTTCTGATCCAATAATCGGAAGCGGGCCGAGTTGGGGGTTTTCAGCAGACTTCTAAGACAGGTCATGGTTTGCGCATTTTTTAAAATGCTAAGGAAATTTGCACAGATCACAGTATTCTGCATGTTTTCAGGTACAAATCAGTACCCGAAAAGCACATGAATCTAGCGCGCTTTGCATAAAACTGGCCAATTTGCACAAATTGCGTGAGCACCACATGCTTTTCAAGTTGTGCTATTTGCACAAATTGGAAGCCAGAAACTACATAGTTCTACCGTGATTTGTGCAAATCACACTAGAATTACATAGTTTTTGGCTTCCAATTTGCACAAATAGGAGTCAACTTGATCAAGTCTACTGTTATCCATAACCCAAGAATGTCTAACCTTCTTCCTTGCAAATACCATAACTTTAGATTTGGAGATACAGTAAAATCCCAGTGAAAAATATATGCTGCCCCTGCAACAACGAGGAAGTGGAATCTGTTGTGCATGTTCTATTTAATTGCAGTTTCTATCAAGGGGCTAGAGAGACTCTAATACATCCAATCACACAAACTTTCCCTGGACGATCTTTAGAGTCTCTTTTGACCATTTTGCTTGATGGCTCAAATAGTTTAATCACTAAGGAAGTTGCAAAATTCTTGAATGTTGCTATTTTGACTAGGCCTTCTATGTTTGCCTGATTCGGTTTTATTGTATGTTTTTATTCTGAGTGTACAACTGAGAGCTGGTATATCTTGTTTGTATTGTATATATATATATATATATATATATTGGTGTGGTCGGTAGACCGTAAATAATAATAATAATAATAATAATAATTATTATTATTATTATTATTATTTTGCACAAATAATGCAAATAGAGTGATTTGCACAAATTTCTTTAGCATTTCTTTTTTTAAAAAAATGTGCAAACTGCAGCCTGTCTCAGAGATGGAAGTCCGTGAGCTGGCTCAACTCGAACAGCACCAGACTAACAAACCAGAATCCAGGGGGCTGAATCATGAAAATCCATCTGATTTTCACCCCACTATTGGATTCCTCACACATCCCATATATACACACACACACACACACACACTCATAAAGGGAAACAAACATAGGAAGCTGCCTTTTACTGAGTCAGATTATTATTCCATCTAGCCCAGTATTGTCGACACCGACTGACAGTGGCTCTCCAGCTGTTTTTCCTACGTTACCTGGACATGCCATTGAACCTGGGACCTTGTGCATACAAAGCAGGTCCTCTAGCACTGAGCTATGGCCCCTCCCTGAATTGGCCTTCAAGCACTAACCTTACTACATTTTGTCCAGGTCAGATCAGAAGCATGTTAGAAATCAATCACCACTAAAATGAGCACACCAACTCAGTAGGGATAGGGAACATGTGGCCCTCCAGATGCTGTCAGACTCCAACTCGCAACAGCCCAAGCTAGCATGGCCAATGGTCAGGGATGGTGGGCGTTGTCATCCATCAACACCTGAAGAGACGCAGGTTCCCCACCCCTGCACTAGAGGAAGCTGTATGCTATTGTAAACATCTTCTTGTGTATTTTTCAGATCGGTTGCAGAGAAAGGCATTAGATGAATTTTAGAAGGGAAGAGTGCGAAAATATTATTGTTACTGTTAAGGATTTTTAACAGTACAACACCCTGATACTCTTTCCCTTCCTTATTTGAGATTTACCTTTGATTTTTTTAAAGTGAA
Source organism: Shinisaurus crocodilurus (assembly GCA_021292165.1). Classification (NCBI taxonomy): domain Eukaryota; kingdom Metazoa; phylum Chordata; class Lepidosauria; order Squamata; family Shinisauridae; genus Shinisaurus; species Shinisaurus crocodilurus. The sequence continues at coordinate 33,507,192 of CM037876.1, forward strand.
TTTTGTTTGCATAGAAAAGACATGAATCAACGGTTTGGCAGCTATTTTCCTTTCAGTTACATATCTCCTATATATTATTTGACAAAAACCAGATATGGAAATTCATCTAAATTTCAGCTGCATCAAGTTCATACACAGAGAATACTGCATAACTTTTACTTCTGCATAAAAATAATAATGCTGTAATTTATGCATAAAAACAATAATGCAATAATTTACTTTTAGGGTCTCAGCCTGAACAGTACTTTACCCATAAAGTAATTCCTGTGATTGTAGTGCAATGATTTGGGAAATGAGATACATTCTTCCATCATGGTTGTAAACATAGTGAAACTTTCTTCCAAGCAAAATGTACTTCAAATTAGGGCAGAGCTGAAACAGGAGTGGAGGAGCTATGTGGAAGCAGCATTTTCAACAGCAAAAATCCCAACTCGAATTGGTGATATTTCAGTGATCGTTTTGGAAGGAGATCAAATGCTTTACCTATTCAGAAAGCATTGTCCTCACTCTCAGTGGGTTTGTTTGCTCTCACTGATGTCAACACATAACCAAACCTAATTGCCTCTGTGATATCATGATGTCATCCCATTCATTAGGCAATCCCTAATTAGCTAGGATCATTTCTATGAGTAATCCAGGAAGCATTGCTCAGACTGCGAATGGGCTTCATTTGCCTTTGAAACATCAACACAGCCAAATTTGACTGGCTATTCAGTGTCACAATGTTGTCAACTTTACGACATGATCACTGATAGGCTAGGATCACTGTAGGAAGGAGAAATAATTCCTAATGAGGACAATAGAGCATTGACACAGCAGTAGCTAAGAGAAATAAATGGCAGTTAACAGGACTGGGGAAAGAACATATTAAGGCTTTGGAGAGAAATATGCGGGGGGGGGGGGAGAGGCAAAGCTGGACTTCAGTCCAAAAATAAAAACAGAAGAACATTTGGCACAGCTATGCTTAGGATCACAGCAAAGATTTCTTAATCTGTAATCAGAGCACTACAAAACTGTTAAAAATTACTATGTTAAATTCCAGCACTGCTACTCATGTCGTTCAATTCGGGGCTATCAGCATGAAAAATTAACCTTTTATTTCATGTTCAAAATGTGAATTGTATAATCCCACAGTTTCATTTTCTTTCACACACAAACTTAACTTTTAAAATGTTCAAGTACATATGGGATTAGGTTAAATTGGTAAGTAGCATTAAACCTTTTCGATACAAAATATTTTTGAAGCAAAATAAGGGGATCCTGAGTCCTAAGAAGCTCACTGTCTAGGACTGTAACTCAATACACAAACTCTAGAGGAAGGACAGGTCCATAAGGAGTTTTTCATACAGGCCTTGGGAGAACTCAGTCAATACACCTATGCTTCCAAAGTCACATAGCCCCATTGCATCACTCACATCAGTTTTCTGGCAGCCTATGCTGCAGATGCAGAGAAAAGCCACACAGTACAGATGAGAAGAAGTGGTTCTAGCATGCGAAAGCACCACACCATACAATGTCATTTCTTCCCTGGGTGTTGCTTCTCATGCCCAATTGGAAGCCAGCACAATGGGTTGTATTCAGTGTAAGTCTAGCTTAAGTCCTCATCCATTTTACTGGATCTACCCTAAGTAGGACTAACATGGGATACAATCCATTTTTTCCCACTGAATCCAATAATTTGATTCAGAATTTCCATGGAAATACCAGTGGTATAGTCACAGCTAAATCCCATCAAAATGAGTAGAATTCAAGTGTATAGTTAAAAGTATGGGTTCCATTGTTTTCTGTGGAACATAGTCATATCTATGGACTGACTTACACATGCATGTTCATCACTTGATGACTGCATGTATGAATGAGCCATCACAAATTAAGTGCCATCAACAATATTTCCTTATCACCTCAAGCACAAAGCATTTAAATGGAGTCACTTCACACGGCTATGAGTTATCAACTGTTCCATAACCAAGCAATGATAAATCAAGTAATGACCACACATGTATAGGTCATGCCCAAGTGGCTCCAAAAACAACACAGAGAAAAGACCAAAAGAAAAGAGGATATCAGAGCAGGGTTGTTGGCAAGAGCCAGTGAATGCTACTGTGTTACCCAAGCAAAGTCCCAGTTGGAACAAGAGAACTTTATAGTCCTTCCTGGTCAAGAGAAGCAAATAGCTAGCCTGGATAGATGGAGTAACTCCAGAGTTCAGGAACCTGTTACTGCCCAAAGAACACCCTGCCCTGTAGCTTTGGTAGTTCACTGTATGGGATAGCATTGCACAAATATGTAGGTTTGTATTTCTGGCTCCAGCAGCTCCTGACAATGGGGCAATTGTGAATAGTGAGAAAAAACAACAGTCACTCAAGGGCACAGTTCAGATGTAACATGATGAAGCCATAGTTTCCCGCTATGTGAACAAGCCATGGGGGGGGGGGGGAAATCCATCTGATTTTCACCCCACTATTGGATTCCTCACACATCCCATATATATACACACACACACACACACACTCATAAAGGGAAACAAACATAGGAAGCTGCCCTTTACTGAGTCAGATTATTATTCCATCTAGCCCAGTATTGTCGACACCGACTGACAGTGGCTCTCCAGCTGTTTTTCCTACGTTACCTGGACATGCCATTGAACCTGGGACCTTGTGCATACAAAGCAGGTCCTCTAGCACTGAGCTATGGCCCCTCCCTGAATTGGCCTTCAAGCACTAACCTTACTACATTTTGTCCAGGTCAGATCAGAAGCATGTTAGAAATCAATCACCACTAAATGCTCAGTTGCTCAGGCTCCCCAGCTCCCCTGCCCCTCTTTCACAACCACAAGGAATAGACCGGAAACATAAATTCTGCTTTTAAATAAACAACAGTTCCCCATTATATCCAAACTCATAAGAGCATAAGAAGAGCTATGCTGAATGAGACTGAAGGCCTATCTAGTCCAGCATTCTGTTCACACAGTGGCAAACCAGCTGCCTGTGGGGAGCCCATAAATAGGACATGATTCCAATAGCACCCCCTCAGGAACTGTGGTTTGTTTAAAGTCTAGTTAAAACTCTGAAACCATAGTTTGACGCTGGTTTCTTCTCACTACCTAGAGGGCCGGTTCGCACGACCCAGGCTGTGGGCGGGGGAGGCACCACGGGGCAATCCACGCGGTCCGGCGGGGCGCCGCAGACGACCTGCGCCCCACACACGTCAGCGAACCCTGCAGTCCCCGCACCGCAATGCGGGCCTCCCGGCGCTAGGGGGCGGGGCTCCGGGATGCTCAGAGGGGCCGTTTGCCCCTACAGGCTGGAGCGGGGGCAGCTCCGGCCGCTCTGGGCAGCCGCCTCTGTGCGGACCCCGCGGGACGGCCGCCCGCTGTTTGGACGGCACGGTGGCCACGCGCGGTAGGGGCTTACCCCTCTACCGACCATGGTCACTTTGCGTGTGTCCCGCACGCGGCCCTCCCGCGGGGGCACCCCCGGTCGGCGTTCACACGACACGGGAACCGCGGGGGACTTCTGCTCCCCCGCGGTTCCCGTGTCGTGCGAACAAGCTCAGAGTTTAATCAAACCACAGCTCTTTGAGTTCAGACTATAATTTGTTCAAAGTGGAACTGAATGTTCCCAGCTGCCTCCTAATGGCTCACTCATAGCAGGAAACCATGGTTTCCCCTTCAGCCTGAACTGGGTCTATACCTTCTTTCCTTTTGTTATGAGAAATTAGTTTGTTGGAGCTCTTTCCCAAGTGAACTCACCTTTTGTGGAAGGATAAAATCAGAACTCAGCTATCACCTCACCCACCTGCTACTGAGGAGAAGTATGGTCCTGCGGCACCTTAAAGACTAGCACATTAATCATGGCAAAAGCATTTTGAAGGTGTCCAGAGCTCACTGCAACAGATGCATGCGACAGGTTTTCTTTATCACTTTGAAACCAAAGCCAAAAAGACCAAGGAAGGCTGCGCTGGAGGACAGGCAGTGCACTGATGCTCTTACCTCCTGTAATGGTCTTCCCCTGAACCAAAGATACGTCCGTAATAACATTTTCCCACAAAGAAATAAATCACCAGAAATTGGAATTTATTTATTTTTAAAAAGGAAGATTGCTCTATGAATCCAGCTCTATGAAGGCTGGATTTATTTCCCTCCATCATATACTTGCTAACTAAATTTCCTGATATCCTTCCAAACATGCTGTTTTTAATTCCAGCTGATTTGATCCCTTGCAACACTGAAGCGCAACTGCTGATCAAATTGCCAATGACAGCTACCACACAGCAGCTCACTCAGAATCTGTTAAATAATGATCATAATAAACAACATCAACATTATCACAGCATCTCATCTTCATGACTGGGGACTGGGTGGGATTTTGTTAATTATTATTCTGTCCATCTGTGAGATCCTGATCAGTTGACAGTTGCTCCCCCTCCCTAGATAACCTTGAACTCACTGCAGAAAGCCAGGCATGCAGAATTGACAGCCATACTGATCCCTAAGCCAGACTGAGAAGTTACAGAGCCTTTCCCAATCTGGTGCCCTCCAGATGTTTGGACTTTAATTCCCATCAGCCCAAGCTAGGATGGCCAATAGTCATGCTGGGAGTTGTAGTCCAACACATCTGGGCACCAGGCCGGCAAAGGCTGGATTACATCTGGAGCTGAAGGTGGCCAGGCAGGCTTTGAGATTCTGTCTCTATCTTAGAGCCAGATCCTGTGAAATGTTTTCTTCTTAGGGAGAATTTATTTATTTATTTTATTTTATTTATTATTATTTATTCTATTTATATCCTGCCTTTTTTCCTGCAAGGAACCCAACGCGGCTTACATAATCCTCCTCCTCCTCTCCATTTTATCCTCACAACAACCCTGTGAGGTAGGTTAGGCTGAGAGTTAGTGACTGGCCCAAAGTCACCCAGTGAGTTTCATGGCCGAGCGGGGACTAGAACCTGGATCTCCCAAGTCCCAGTCCAACACTCTAACCACTACGCCACACTGGCTCTCCAGATGTTTGGACTGCCAGAATACAGAATACACAAGTGGTGCAACAAATGTGAATGCACTTGTGCATGTATTATTGATTTTTATCCTGCCTTTCCACCGAAAAATGGTACTCAAGGCAGATAACAAAAATAAAACTAAGAATTAAAACAAAAACTTAGTTAAAACAATCATTTTAATTGTTGGGATAATTGAGAAATAATTGAGAAATTGGGATGAAAATACACAAAGTATACTGTAGAACCTCTCATAGCAACTGGCCCTGTAAGAGTAGAAGGAACCCAGATTTGCACAGCACCCACCACTGAAACTTAGCAACTCAAGGAATGTCTTAATCTGAGCAGAAGAGATACAACTTAGCACTTTCAGGTGATCCTAGTCAAACTTTGCAACAACATTTACTAGTAAGCAGTTAGTGATGACTTTTCTGGGAGGGGGGGGAATGTAAAAGATGGTGGCCTGGCTTATCTGGAAGCCCAGTGAATAAGTCCCCGCTCGGCCACGAAACTCACTGGGTGACTTTGGGCCAGTCACTGATTCTCAGCCTAACCTACCTCGCAGGGTTGTTGTGAGGATAAAATGGAGAGGAGGAGGAGGAGGAGGAGGAGGATTATGTAAGCCGCCTTGGGTTCCTTGCAGGAAAAAAGGCGGGGTATAAATATAATGAATAAATAAATCCTATGCATTCAAAATTATGGTACATGAAAAGTCTGGAGCCAAACCTCAGAGCAGAATTTCCTCACCCAGTTCTAGAAAACAAAGGGCCAAATTAGACTTTTTTAAAAAATATGTCTATTACAACAGCAAAAGTAAAGACGACGCTAAACATGTTTTTAGAAAGCACATCAGGTTTTTTTTTTAAAAAAAATTAATAGCATTGAGAATTGCAGCACATGGGGAGCAGAGGTTTAACCCTTCCCTTCCAAGCCAGCTATCTCAACAAAATCCGTGTTGCTATTTGCCTTAGAAAAACTCCCACTGGCGCCAATGGGAGCTTTCCCCCCCTAAGGTTAACAGCAGCAGGGGTGGGGTTGATGATTTTCATAAAGATGGTGTTTGCAAAGGGAACAGTTAAACCTCCCCTGCCCGCATACTGCAATGCCAATGAAAAGCACACACTCCGGCACCTCCTATTAAATCTAAATCTACCATCATGTTTAGTTTGGCCCAAAGCTGACTAGTCTTCCTAGCCCATTCCATGCTTAGCACGCTTCTGGTGCAAACGATCCCAGAACAATGATCTTCGTGATGTGGCCATTTAATAGTACTTATGCCTCTGCTTCATGTATAGTATAATCATCATTTACCATCTCCATGACCTTGTGTTGTACTGAAAAAGTGATAACAGTACAGGAGAAAGGTTTCTAGTTTTGTCTACCACAATTTCCTATTCCTTGGCCTTGAAAGGAACTGTGCATGTACTACTGAAGATCCTGCCACGTCTTCTACTTCTGTTTCTTTCAGACACACTTCCTCATAATAACATAAGAAGAGCCATGCTGGATCAGATCAAGGGCCCATCTAGTCCAGCATTCTGTTCACACAGTGGCCAACCAGCTGCCCACAAGAACCCCACAAGCAGGACATGAGTGCAACAGCACCTCCCCGCCCATATTCCCCAGCAACTGGAGTTCATAGGCATCCTGCCTCTGATACTGGAGGTAGCATTTACCCATCAGGACAAGTAGCCATTGATAGCCTTCTCCTCCATGAATTTGTCCAATCCCCTTTTAAAGCCATCCAAATGGGTGGCCATCACTGCATCCTGTGGAAGTGAATTCCATAGTTTAACTATGCGCCGTGTGAAGAAGTACTTCCTTTTATCTGTCCTGAATCTCCCACCAGTTTCATGGGATGACCCCGGGTTCTAGTATTATGAGAGAGGGAGAAAAACGACTCCCTATCCATTTTGTCCACACCATGCATATTTTTGCATACCTCTATCATGTCTCCCCTTACTCGCCTTTTTCCTAAGCTAAACAATCCTAGCTGCTGTAACCTTTCCTCATACGGGAGTTGCTCCAGCCCCTTGATCATTTTAGTTGCCCTTTTCTGCACAATTTCCGACTCTACAATATCCTTTTTAGGTGCGGTGACCAGAACTGCACACAGTATTCTAAGTGCGGTCACAACATAGACCACACCATAGACTGCACTCTTGGTCTGCTATTATCAGTGCTTTCAAAATGATTTTTTGTTTTGTTCCCAATTTCCCTTCTTGGTCATGACATCACACATGGATAATGCCTTTCCTTTCCTGAGTGGAATGAGGTGTTCAGGTTGGTATATCCAAAATCTATATCCAAAATAAGCTGGGTGGGGGTTGGTCATTACTCTTAGGGTAGCTTGAATGTTACACATGCTGACTGGGAATGAAGGGAGATGTAGTCCAACGCTGGACTGAAGTGGGCCTTCTCAGTGGTGGCCCCCTGATTATGGAACGATCTCCCCAGAGGCCTGCCTGGTGCCAACAGTGTTATCCTTTCAGCACCAGGTTAAGACTGCTCTCTATGCCAAGTCATTTAATGGCATTGAATGGCTTTTAATGGCATATGGGGGGTTTATGTCAGTGGGCTTTTCTCTTCACAGGTCTGTTTTATTAAACATGTTTTAATTGTTCAAATGGTTTTAACTTCTGTTTTAAATTTTGTATTCAATTCTTATGCTGGTTTTATTGTATTTGTATTTTGTATTGTATTGTATTTTATTGTTTTGTATGAATTGTTGTTAACCGCCCAGAGAGCTTTGGCTATTGGGCGGTATAGAAATGAAATGAAATGAAATGAAATAATAATAATAATAATAGTAGTAGTAGTAGTAGTAGTAGAAGAAGAAGAAAACATCAGGAGGGCACCAGGGTGGAAAGGTGACTGTAATATTCCCCATGACAAAACGTGAATGAGTTTCATTGGTAAGCATATAAAACTACCCAGGGGATTCCTATTACCACGCACACCTCCCCTCTCTTTTATCACTCGCCTCTCTTTAACTTAAGCCAAGAGTGATTTCTTAGCTTTTTAAGATCTCTCCTAGGCTGAATGCTTTACCTCCTTTTAGCCTGGCCCTTTTTTATCTTCTGTGCCTCTAGCATGACCTTCTCCTGGTGGTGAATCGCAGTTAATAGTTAATAGCATACTTCCCAGTCTCTAAGCAAATGATCCCTCTATTTCTTCTGCTTGCTCTCAATCACTCTTTTGATGCCCATCAATTATTCTACCTTTCCTGAGACCAAAGGCATGGTTGGCTCAGCACCCTCCTTTGGTTGCTTGTATTTTTCTGTGTTGTTGTTGGGTTGCTCCTTTCCTTGTTGTTTCTTTTTCTTTCCTCGCAACTGCAGCTCCTGGCAATGCCATGACATCCGACTAGAGAAATCTATCTATGGCAGAAGTCTATTTCCTGGATAAATCCCACAGGCTCATGTTTCTGATTCCACAGTTATCCTCTGCAGCTCAAGCCTCAATTTTGCTCCCAAGATCAAAGTCTTTGGCAAGAAAGTTGCGCTCCGAGCATTTTGCCCCTGGATTTTGATTATCTCTCCATTTTCTTGCACTCACTCCAGAATTCTTGAAAGAAGCTTCTGCTGAAATCTTTCCTGATGCTATCGCTGCTCCCTTCCCTGGTTCATACAATCTATTATTCATCTCTTAATTTATTTTTTAAAATGTCTGTCCTGCTTTGCTACCAACCATGGCCAAACCCCAACATTATGCTAAAAAAAAAGTACAATAAAATCCTAAAGCAAACTATTAAATTAGAACACAACAGTAAAATACACAGAACTGTATGCAACATAAAAAAGGAGGCAACCTCTGAAAACCAATTATCAGCTCTCAGCGGCCTACACTTAAAGGCCTGGCGGAAGAGAGTTATCTTCACTGCCCTTCTAAAAACACCAATCAAGATGATCGGGTGAGTGTCTCTTGGCATGTAATTCCATCCAAAACACCCCACTTTCTAATACAGGGCATTTTGTCTCAGACAGTGGTGACAGCAGCATCGGTTTCCCTCTTCTATTATGTGAATCCAACCATTATACATACATATTTTTTTGAGCAGGAAAGCCATACCCAAACACATACAAAGAAGAGAGACAGCCATGTTGTCCCATAAGAAAAAATCCAAAATCCACAGCAGCGCAATACCTTTATTAGGACCAACCAAAATGTCACAAATTAGTGAGCATATTTTTGAGTTCTCCAGAACTGACAGCCCAAAGCAGTTTATCTTCTATATGTATATGGAATCTGGTAACTGGCACAGACCCCTCATCATCTCAGCTTTTGTTCTTTTTAAAGCAAATTAGCCCTATTAATTAAAATAGACAGGCAAATTATGATCTAGGGGTATAGTTCCTATACCCTGTATTGCAAACAATCCCTTGAGTGTGACCACTTCATTAAGCTCTTTCACCACAGATGCACTGTCTGTAACCTCACATGGTTTGGTCTGGTTCACACATGCATGTTCATCACTTGGAGACTTCAGTGTGTTTATCGATGACTTACATGTGTGGAATGAGCCATCATAGATCTAAATAACATGGACTGAACTTTCACATCACCTCCAATGCAATTGTGTGTGTTTTTCAGCGTAGTGAGTTCAAATATTGAGCTGCCAATCCTCAAGTACAGAGAGATTTAAAAAATATACAAGCGTGCATGAAACCCTTGCTGAAAAAGATTCCAAATTCTACAAAGATTCAAATACTGTGTTGATAATAAGGCTGGCCAATTTAGCAGGTTATGCAAAACAAGCTGCCTGGCATATATTTAAATGATTTGTGTAATTTGTGTAATTTATTCTATGGGTAGCTTTGGATTTTGTTTTAAGAAGCTGAGTTTTCTTGGTGAGGAATTTAAAAAAATAATAATATAACATATCAATCACCTTGCCTATACTATCACCTCTCATTCATTTGCACCACCAGTATTTTCTTCAGTTACATCGGAACCCTCTTTCTCCTTAAAATTTGCCAAGGTTATGTTTTGTATCCATTTCATCTGGAATATACTTTCATAACCTACCCTGAATCATTTTCTCCAGTGAAAACTTCTTCATTGTCTTTACTTTAACAATGACCTCCTTAACAAAGTGATTTATTACAGGACAGAAGATGCTGTGTACAGTTCTGGTCACCACACCTAAACAGGATATTAAAGAGTTGGAGAAGGTGCAGAAAAGAGTGACTAAAAAGATCAAGGGGCTGGAGCAGCTCCCCTATGAGCAAAGGTTACAACTGGGACTGTTTAGCTTAGGAAAATGCTGAGTATGGGGAGACATGATAGATGTGTAAAAAAATATGCATGGTGTGGGAAAAGTGGATAGGGAGACTTCTCCCCAGTTTGAGAAGGTACCATTGATCAGCATTCTTTGAGCGATTCTGTAACCAACTGTGGATCCACCTGATAGTTGTTCCATCTAGCCCACTTTTAGCTAGCTTGCTAATCAGGATATCATGAGGCACTTTGTCAAACGCTTTGTTGAAGTCAAGATATATTATGTCCACAGCATTCCGGAGGTTACCCAAAGAATGAGATCAGATTGGTCTGACAGAATTTGTACTTGACAAATCCATGTTGGCTACTAGTAATCACTGCATTGTCAAGGTGCTTGCAGAAGACTGACTTCTTATAATCTGTTCCAGAATTTTCCCAGGGATTGATGTCAGACTGACTGGCCTATAGTTCCCAGGTTCCTCCTTCTTGCCCTTTTTGAAGACAGAAACAACATTAGCCCTTCTCAAGTCATCTGGCACTTCACCTGTCCTCCATGATTTCTCAAAGATAATAGACAGTGGTTCTGAGAGTTCTTCTGCCAGTTCCTTTATTACTGTAGGATGCAGTTTGTCGGGCCCTGGAGATTTGAACTCATTCAAAGTAATCAGGTGTTCCCTGACTATTTGCCTAATATTAAACTGCAACCCTGCCCCTTCAGCCTGTACTTCAGGTTTGCCAGAGGGGACATAGACCCTGTTTCGGGAGAAGACAGAGCCAAAGTAGGTATAAACTCGTCAGTCATGAAATAAGAACATGTTTGTTCCTTTTATATATTGTATGCGGTATGAAACCTACTATCTAAATCCTGAAAAAACAGGAAACTTAGAAAATTGGGGGGAAGGGGAATTCAATATGTTTACCACATACCTGGCTATGGATTTTTATAGCCTTAAAATAAATTAATTGGAAGCCTATGGATTCCGAAGAGGAGAAAATATTTCCCATAATGTTTTAGAGCAGAAGTTAACAAGCCTGCTGGGATCTTTTTAGCCCCTGCAGAGCTAAGGCTTCAAGATTATTAAATGGCTGTCGCATCTGAAGTATGGTGCAACATAACTCAATAAACAAGAGAAAACATATGATGCTGAGTGGGGGGAGGCTTTAAATTACCCTGCAGAATAATTCAATTTGAGGACAGGTGTTTGCATGAGAGAGAGAACACGATGCAGCAATATGTACGTATATACATACACACACACACCACTAAAAAGAAGTCTGGCACATGAACACAGAGGCAAATAGCTTAAGTATCCAAATCTAATGTTTTCTGGGAAAGTGTATATTTCTATTTACACCTAATCAGCAACCTCAGAGCAACACACAGCAACTGGGGGAATATTTTCTCTGGAACAAGGATATTTCAGTAAGCAATACTCCCAGTCTCTTGATAAGGAGTTAGACAATATAACTGGCCATGAGTATCAGCAAACCATGCCCCTCACTCCGGCTTTTTTCCTCCTCTGCCTCAGTCTTCTACTTAATGCTATTGGCTTGTCTGATCTGATCTCACAGGGTCTTGTGTCACCCTTGCAAGTGAATCCACTGCTTGGCCCTAGGCTTGCAAGGTCTTCTGTGACATCAAAAGACCTGATGAAAGTGCCTCTCTGTGTCACTGCCCCTCTGGCTGCCATTAGCTCAGCTGCTCTCATGTCACAGAGTGGGGCATGAAACCTTGGGCAAGGCAGCTGACTGCTGAAAAGCAATGGGGAAGCCTTAGATGCTGAATTTCAAGGTCCACATGGCCATGCTTAGGATAAATTAAACAGTGCTGGTGTTTATTCATTCCACAGGCTTTCATACGATGGAGATCAGTTGAGTGGCCCTGGAACCTTTTACCAGAAGCATCTGTAGGGGGCGTTTCTGGCTCTTTAAAGACGCCCTCTTTAAAGCCGTGATCAATAAATGAACAAGAATCTGCATTTTAACAGAAGTCAATAGTTCTGTACCTATCTGTGCTAAAATATATTTCTCGTGGTATCCTCTCTTTATGGCATTTTCTGAACAATTCCACTTGATTATATAAAGGGAGGATTAACATTAAAAAAAAAAATAATCTGAAGTGCTGAGATATCCAAAGTAAAATATCATTCCCAAGTGATATTTGTAGGACAGAGGGTTCTACACTATTATGATCACTTCATTATTTCTGTCGAATGATTCCCTCCACCCCAGTGCCCTCCAAAGGTGTTGAGTTGTAAGCCCAACCCTTCCGGAGGTCACCAGGTTGGGGGAGGTTGTTCTGTAGAACATGTCAGTACACAGAGGACTTGATGATGTATATGCATTCTCACAGCAACTGCACCAGGTATTTTGGGCTGAGAAATAGCGGTGTCCTGAAAGCAGCCCACTGGGCTTAAAAGGTTATCAGACTGTGAGTCCCTGAGCCAAGCCCAATACTGTGTCCATTGCAGCTCAATGTCCTTCTTATTTATTCATTCCTGTTACGCAGGTGCTACAAATCAGGGTTGGGGTCTTGGGGAATGTGTGGGCCCTCCCAATGTTTTTGGTCTGCAGATCCCACCACCCCTCACCATTGGCTATGCTGGCTTGAGCTGATGAAAGCTGCAGTCTAAAAACATCTGGAGGGCCACATGTTCTCCATCCCCACTATAAAGGCGCATCTTTATAGAGATCCAGTCACATTCCCTTGCAAACACACTTTTGCGCATGCCAATTCATACCCATATTGGAATAAAGTAGAATAAATTGATAAGATCTAATCATCTTATAGTGGAGGAAAAACAAGCCCCATTGCTAAGCTCCATCTGAAAAGAAACCTGACTCAACTATCCTGGTACAAATGAAAGTGTACTCACGGGATATCCTAACACATGTTCAAGAATTCCTAGAAGGGAAATACCAAATTAAATCTTCCAAGAGGCTAGATTTCTAAACAGTCCTATATAGTCTTGCTAGCACATGAGTTCTATTGCACATGCAAAAACCACATACTTCCAACCCAATGACTGTACCTGTCAAAACAAGAACAAAAAGAAACCCATCACATCCGCACTACAATATTGACTGGATTTATTTTCATGACTTCCCTAAGTATCCTGGGACCAGTAGTAAGGATAGTCAGAATTCTGTTAAAAGTGCAGCCCTTCACAGTATGACAATATCTTGGATTTCAGGGGGTGGGGGTGGGACTGACATTCAATACTGGTTTAAATTTGTACTGTAGACACGCTCCAAGACAAGGGCATTTTCACACCTGATTCTAAATGAACCTTTCACACCTGACAGTAAATGAACCTTTGAGCAACTTTCATGCTGTTAATGTGAATGAGAACCAGTGTGATGTAATAGACAGGTGTTGGGTTTGGTTCAAATCCCCTGCTCAGCCATGAATCAGACAGTCTCCATCACAGGGTGCAACTAGAAGTGATGGATCTCATCATGGATTCTCCATGATTTAAAAAATAATAATAGCTGCGGGAGTGGGAATCAGTTCAGGACTGTAGTGCTGGATGAAGTATGCCTTTCCCCACACCTGGTGCCATTTCCTCAAATTAAAATAATTATTCCGGAAGCTGCGATTTGCCCTGTGGCCAAATATTTATCCAGTTTCTTACTGCTTAGTGGTAGAGCACATGCTTTGCATGCAGAAGGTCCCAGGTTCAATTCCTGGCATTTCCAAGTAAGGCTGGGAAAGACCCCTGCCAGTTGACTGCCAGTCAACATAGACAATACAGTGCAGACAACACCGTAGACAACAACTTCACAGGGTTGTTCTGAGAATAAATTGGGGAATACAGTAATACCTTGGATTGCAAGTAACTTGGTTTGAGAGCGTTTTGCAAGACAAGCAAATTTTAAAATATTTATTTAAATTTTTTTTACTTGATATACAAGCGACGTCTTGCAATACAAGTACTGTAGTACGGCTTAAATTAAAAATCTGTGTACAAATTTTTTTGGGGGGATTTCGTTTTGATATAAGAGTGTTTTGGATTACAAGCACGTTTCCAGAACGAATTATGCTCTCAATCCAAGGCATGACTGTATCCTATTATGGTGCCCTAAGCTCCTTGGAGGAAGGACGGAAACAAATGCAGTGTGGTGATGTTGCTATTGCAGAATGAAGGAACAGCAAGAGGAAAGAGGTCTTATGTGCCCCAAAACAGAAGAGAAAATATTCTCAGTTGCCTGAAAAAAGCCTTTATTATGCCCAACGTGTTTCGGAAAGGACTTTCCTTCTTCAGGTGCTGCTTATCTTTTTCCCAATGTATCACAAAGAATCCTTCCGATGCTTATTCTGTCTTAAAATGCTCAAAAACATTATAAGACAGAAGAAGCATTGGAAGGATTCTTTGCGACACATTGAGAGAAAGATAAGCAGCATCTGAGGAAGGAAAGTTGGGCATAATAAACGTTTTTTCAGGCACCTGAGAATATTTTCTCTTCTGCTTTGGGCTATTGCAGAATGGAAAGCATAGAGTCAGTTTTAGACTGAATGTGCATTCTAGCCAATGTATTACCAACATGGAAAACTAAAAAAAAAAGCCCTTTCAGTCTCTCTCTCAGGTAAAACAGTTTGAGACCTTCAGTCCTACTGCTTCAAAAAGAACTCACTCCATTGACAACATATAGGCTTATAACTGCAATCCCCAACCTTTTTGGTTCAGCAGGCACATTTGAAATTTTGAGAGAGTGTCATGGGCACTCTCACAAAATGGCTGACACAGGGCTTGCTCATTCATAAAATAACTGCCATAGTGGGCACCGTCTGTCGCAAGATACTAATTTTTCAGAAGGCAAACTGGTGAGATTAAAAGAAAAGTAACTTGCCCAAGAACCTAAGTACAAGACAGAGGTGGGGTCTGAGCTCCAAAACACAAAATCACTCTTTTCGACCCAAATAAGGATGGTGCTGGAGGGCAGCAGCACTTTGTTTTGCAGCACGGCAACCTCCCAGTTAAAAAAAATAAATAAAGAAATCTTAAGAAATAAAATTAAAAATCAGGAGGGTCAGGAAGCCGGGTGGGCACCAAGAGAGATATCTGGGAGCCTCATGTTGGAGACCCCAGGCATATCAAGTACAGTTGCTTATCTTAACAAAAGATGATATGCCATATATGGCAACCGCCATGGTTACTGTTTCTAATGATTAAGATAAATTTGCATCAACCTGTCTGCTATGAGGACTGCACTGTGCAGGAAGTGTGAAAAAGACTCACACTAAATGAAAAGAAGGTAGTATTGTTCACCAATCTGATCCGGTCTACATCTTTTTTATATAAAGATGAAGGAAGCAATGTGACCTCTTTTAAACATGGTTGCTACCATAACTACAAAGAAGAGAAAAGCCAGAAGCTCTCCTTGTCCATATCAATGGGAGTGTTTTACTTCAATTGTAATTGTAATTACTATTTATTAGAGTGCATTTTCTACATGCTCAAAGTGTTCTGGTATCTATCCTATAGTATCTATCCTACTCTTGCAAGTAGGAGGCTCCCTAGACAAACAGCTCATCGCTCTTAAAATTGACCCTGGTCTGTACTGCTACTGAATGCAGGCAGGGAATTGCATAATTCAATGCTCCTTCATGGAGAAAAAATCCTGCACATGGGAAGCTAACACGTAAGGCTTGTAATGATATGAAAGAACTGCTGGATTCAGTATGAGTGGGTTGTGCTTCCTGGGAGGAACCAGGGAGTAGTTAAGGGCAACAGCCACTGCTTCTAGCCCGAGGAGAGAGGGCCACAGCATGAGAGAGCTCCGTGGAAAGGCTTTGTTTCAATAAAACTTGTAAGTTTGTTTGGAACGCAGAGTCTGTGTGAGTCTGTGGGGTGCAGTCCACCAACTTTGAAACAAGGCTGGCTAGGTTAGAACCATTCTTCCTGACACCTAGTTTTTCTTATGCACAAGCAGGGGTGCTTTTTCAATGTGGTAGAACAGTATGAATGGTACCGTCCAGGAACACCTTTACCATGTGTCTCTGCTGAGAGTCTCTTAACAGGAACATCCTATACATGCTTAATCAAAAGTAAGTCCCATGGTATTCAATGGGCCTTACTCCCACGAAAACATGCAGAGAATTGCAGCCTGAGTCAGTTGCCTGGCTAACCCTGAAGCATGATTGCACCAAAGCCCATTAACTTGACTCTTCTAAACGAAACAAAATACTTCTAATATTTTCCTGCAGAAGTGGTAGAAAGATCCTATAATCATGGAGGGGGTGCAACATGTCATTTGTCTCTGATAATCCTGAGGTAGAGCCAGGGCCGGTGCTACCATTAGGCCAACTAGGCAGCTGCCTAGGGCGCAGGGCTAAAGAGGGCGCCAGAAACGCCTTGGGGAAAAAATACAGCGCTCTCAAGTGGGAAGGGGGGCACTAAATATCTGATCTTGCCTAGGGCACCAAACTGCCTTGCACCGGTCCTGGGTTGCGCTAGCAAATCAGGAAGCACATTGAGCTGACATGTCAGTGGCAACTAAACTAATAGCCAGGGAATGGATCTAGCTGGTTAGAATCTGCCAACTCATCTTCTCTGATAGATTGTGATAGAAAAGGCATGCTAGATTCAGGCATTCTGAAATGTATCCATGGAGGGACTGCCGGGCTCCACCCCTCCAACCCCTGAACTGCACTATCAGGGTTCCCGATCACAGACTATATCCACATTCAGTTGGACGTACTTACAGTCCCACTTCAGATGTTGTCATTCAACACAAGAAGGTCAAGCCCGTTGGAGGGGGCGGGGTTGGCACTCGTAGCCCCACAACCCCTCCACAGATACAATTCGGAATGCCTGACCGAGGTCCAACAGAATGTCTGCATTACAAATTCAAACCAGAATCAAATTTGTTGAATGCAGCCAAGGGTAAGGATGAGAAAATCTGTCAAGCTCTATTTTACTCAGGTTCTAATTTTTCCTGTGCTAAAGTTGTTCTGTCCTGATTCTGCATTGGATCTTGTTTTTAAAAAGGCCGTATTAAAATGTGTCTGTATTTTCATGCACGTTTTTAAAAAGACTCATTTCCCAAATGTACACATTTTTGTGATCACTTTTTCAAATACATGCATTTTTCCAAGCAATTTTTCAATGAATGAAGTGGTTTGTGTATTTATTTTTTTTAATGCACTTGTGTGCTCATTTTTTGAAAGATACGCATTTTTGTTCACATTTTTTTTTAAATGTATCCATTTTTTTGCACATTATTTTTGTGAACTGCGTCACAAAGTTCAGAACTGTAGAGATTTCGATGTCAAACTGCATCCCGGTTTATGTTTAGATTTGGGAAGTATAAATTTTGTATGCTTGCATTGAAATGTGAACCAAATAAATGTCTTACCCATCCCCTAAATAATTCCCTTACTACAGTTCCCAGGGTACTCTGGGGCAAATCATGACCCTTTAACCGCTTTCAAATTAATTTATATTGGTTGGAGAGGCTTTTGGCCCCTCTCTGTCCATTTGCCTTATTCAGCTCCACAGTAAGAGGTAATTTGCTCTGCTGGGTCCTCCAACCGTCCCCACCCCCAACATGTTGTGAATCAGCCATGGATTAGAAGGGAAAACCCTTTATGGCTACTTTTGTAATGTTTGAATCTAAGCAGTAAACCTAAAGCAAGATGAAAACTGGATGAGACAAATCCAAAAGTAAATATGACCAACTAGCTCCTTACCATTCATCCAGTTGCCTTGTGTTATTCCTTATTATCAAATTGGCCATATATCTTATGACCAAACTGGAAATGATATTGATTGTGTGAATACAATTAATGTGCACATTTTTATTATGCAAATAGCAGCCATGAGGAAACCTGAGCAGTCTTGGGACCATGGATGGTGAGGAAAGAAGGTCTAACTCTCTCCCCTCTCACTGTTCCAACAAAATTTGCCTCTCCAAAGCAGGTTTTTCTATAGCTGCTATTCACATAACAAACAATGTGCATATTAATTGCCTCCATGAAATTAACTTCACATCTAGCTTGGCCCTCAACTCCAAGGCCAACTTTAGGCCAGATATAAAATACCCTACACACACTTACCCAGAAGTAAGTCCCATTGAATTCATTGGGTCTTATTTCAGAGTACAGATGGGCTGATTTGGGTTGCACCACTTTGAAGTAGCCCTATTATACATACTAGAAAAGGCTTACCAATTCACTATAGGTCAATTAGGACCTCATGGCTTGTTTAAGCAAAACTTCAGTTGACTTTTTGAGTAACTCACTAAATTTTGAATACTGCTAAATAAATAAACCTAGTTCTGTTCTTATGTAAGTCTAATTAAAATGAATGGGAGGTGGGCTCAGTGCTTGTACCCCCTAAACAGCCATCCTCTTCCCAGCCCGATATGTGTGAATCCCATAAATATCAGCAGGAGTTGTGTATATAAAACTGTGTGCAGCCTAAGGGTATCAATGAATAAAAACAGAACTGGGGACTTCAGGTGTACTCAAATCTAGAAAATGGTACTTTAAAATAATAGAAGACTCTTAGGAATTAGTTGTGTAACTTTTATCCAAATTAAGAAAGCAGAATTGACCAAAAGAAGTAAACTAATTCACTTAAACCACTCATGGGAACATAGCAAACAGGTTTTAGCCCAACATGTACACACCAGTTTATCTTGCTGAAGTACTGCTTACGGATGCTCTTGGCTTGGATCCAAAGAACCATGAGTGGATGGAGATGTATGAGTGTTGTTCTATGAATTCTTATACAAGCCAGTTGGAGAGTTCTCAAAATGCAGCACCACAATGTATTCAGGTTGTGTTACAGTATGAACAAACACAGTGTATAAGGAAGATACAGGCTGTAACAAATAAACACTAGTGGCTGATTTTTAGAAGTCTTGAGAAGAGTTTGAGCAAATGGAAGAATTTGTCTGAATTTAGGGGTCATTTTCTCATGCAACACTCTTTTGCCAGGCTGGAAGCAGCCCTTCTGTGAGTGGAAGAAACTTTCCACTAGTAGAAGAGCACTATTAGATCCAAGCCATTATGTTTATTTCGTACATGTTAAAAGGGAGGGGCTGTTCACCAACATCAGCCTAGTCAACTGCATCAAAGTAGAAAAACCTGACCTCAATGGGGTTATACTCATTTGAACCTAAAGTGATTCAGTGCTGAATTAGCCCTAATGTTATATTTGTCAGAATCTTCTAATTACTGAGCCATGTGCAAGTCCTGAAATCTAGACAAAGTCTAAAATGAATTAGACTAAAAATCAGAGCTGAAATTAATATTCTAAACACACTGAAAAATCTCATTTTCTGCATCTCTGAAAAGGGAACAGGCATAGGAATGTTAATCTGCAGTAAGAACAATCCTGTTACTTCATACTTATGTTTGGGATGTCCTCAAGGCATTTGGATAAAGGATGTTGCACAATATTAAAAGCAAACTCTTTTAATGACAATTTCCGCGGACATGCGGTGATGTACATTCCAATAAGTAAAGGAAACAAATATAATACTACCAGACTGGACATTTCATCTAAACTAAGGCTGAAATCCTAAGCACAGTTACTTGGGAGCAAATCCCATTCAACTCAGAGGAACACAGAAACATAGGAAGCTGACTTATATTGAGTAAGACCATTTGGTTCATCTGGCCCAGTATCATCGACGGCGCTAACTGGAAGTAGCTCTCCCCAATTTCAAGAATTATTCTTTCCAGTCCTACCTGGAGATACCAGGGATTGAACTTCAGACCTTCTGCATGCAACGTACGGTATGTGCTCTACCATTGAGCTACGACCCCTTCCCAAACCTAAACTTACATAAGAGCATGCTGCACAAGATATAAGGAGTTAAGATTCAAATTTAGGCACATGCAACTCGGTTGGCAAAAGTGGACTTCCACACCCCGTCCTTTCCATAGCAGCTACACAGAGGGCCAGGGGATCCTGCTGAATGGGGTGAGGTGTGGTATGGTGGGGGAGGGGAAGATCCCTGAATATTGGGCAAAGACGGCTTCCATGAGCGGAGCCCTTCTGCCCTACAGAAGGTAGATCCTGGATCCAACCCAAGCAATAGAAATACAGCACGATTCAGAGTTACAGATGCTTAAATGCAATTCAATTTAGGCACACATATTTTTCTGGGATTGCACCCATAGTCACTGCCACTTCTGGCAAACATTGTTGCCAATTTTTATTGGAATTCAGAAGATCTCTCTAATATATGTGTGGTACTGGCACAGAAAACTAAACCTCGGCTTTAAAAAGCTCAGTGCATTTCAGATCTGGTGCAGAAAGATGCTGTTCAGAGCTGATTTGACTATAAACTGGAATCACATATTAAATTTGTATGAAAGCTGAGAAAGAAAACATCAACATGTTCAATGAAACTGATATACAAACCTGTTATGAAACTAGCCAGATCTGTTTGAAACTAGTCTTATATCCGTGGCTTCTTAATCTAAATGGCTTAAAATTGTGGAGCCAGGGACAGGTGCTCAAGACACATAACAGTGTATCACAAAGAAATTGTAAGAACAGATTGTGTTTAATAGATTTTATATTGTGGTATTTATCTGTTTGACTCATTAAACTGTCCTTTTTAAGCATCCAATTTTGTTGATATTTTATACTATATTTTGTACAGTATGACAGGCCGTGTGTATTGATGAGCCCAGTGCCAGCTCCAGGTTTCTGAGGGCCCTTGGGCAAGACACCCTCCATGGGCTCCCGCCCTCCCTCCGCGAGTCTGCCTTCTCACCGCCATTGTCACCAGCTGCTATGGCTCTCATCCTCTCTCTCATTATTACTACCACTTACCTGCATGACAGGCAGAGAGCCAGTCAGCAGGTAGGCAATGGCATGGCACCTACTGCTCCTCCTTCTCACCACCACCATTGTCTAGGCCAGAGCAAGAGGCAGGCTGAACAAGGAGGTTGCAAATGTGAAGAGGAGCAAGTCCCAAGGGCTCTTGTCGGTGGGTCCTCAGCAAGTGCCCCACCATGCCTACCCTTGATGCCAGCCCTGGATGAACCTCCCTTCTGAGGGTCCTGCACTCTATCCTCTGATGCCGTACTTTTTCAATGTACTCCCAAGACTTTCAAATATCCCCCTACTCTGTACTTTTGCTTTCTCCTCCTCTTCCGCTCTGTCCTCTTTGCTTTCCTCTGTGACTATTGGCTGACCTGCTCTGATGTCACAGTGGACCTATGTTAGCAGGGTTGTCATGGCCCCTTTGGAAGCCATTGGCTTAACTGCTCCAGTGTCACAGGATGGCTGACCAGTTTTGATGCAGGCAGCAGACTGTATAAGTGCTCGTTTTTCATCTGGAATCTAAATTCCAAGGTCTGTGAGTGTCCTATGTGAACTTAAACCATCTCATCTATGGTAGAATATCATGCGTTTTCAAATTGACCATGAGGTGCAGATCAGTTGAGCAGTTTCTGTATCTTGCACTGGAAAGGGACAAATGACATCTGCAGTTTATAATGATAGGATACTGAAGAGAAGATCCATTTAATTTCAGCATGTATTCAGTTCAAAACTTAACTCAGTTCATGAGCTGGGAGAGAGAGAGAGTTGGTTCTCTTCTTCTTTCAGGACATAGATTTTTCATAGATCATAGAGTTAGAAGGAGCCTACAAGGCTATTGAGTCCAACTCCCTGCTCAATGCAGGAAACTAGAGGAGGGGTCTCCCATCCAAGTAATAACCAGGCCTGACCCTGCTTAGCTTTCCACACTCAGACAAGCTGAGCCAGCATAAGCCACAGGCCTCTTATACATTTATGTACTACAAATGACTAACAGAGATGTGTCAGCAGACAAGCTACTAAAAACTGTTATGGGCTAGTAACTTTTCTGGACTTATCTACTGGACTGATTACATTATTCTGTTCCTTTCTTACAAAAGAAAGATGCCTACTTGTTGGATTTACTCACAGGTGTCACATTTCTCCCTTTAAAACAGGAGTGGGGAGAAAGAGTCTGGAATTTTTATGGGTACAAATCCCCATGAAATGCCATCAATATTAACTGAAACTGAACAAGAATAGATCAAACTGTGCCATTATAGAATTCCTCTAGGCTTATTTGGGATACATTCTTAGTGGATTGTGTTCTTTGCATACATGCACACCTATTCATGAACACTAACATATATGCAGCATGTGCATCTGTATTGTACATGCAGTGTACTTTTTTCTCTTTTGTTTTATTTATTTATTTACCGTGCGCATGCGCCGCACGCGCACGCACGCACGCACTCACACACACATATTCCGCTCTATATTCCAGTATGGAGATTCCAGAGCAGTGAACAATAAAAAGATAAAACAGATAAAAGGAATAAAATAGTATGTTAAAATGGAATCAATAAAAACCATGGCTGGTTAGCTCAGGAAGGCTTCAGGAGGCACCAAAAACAATACAATGTTAGTGCCTGCCTGACCTCCAGAGGCAAGGAGTTCCAAAGAAATGGCGTCACCACACTGAAGGCTCTTCTCCAGGTGGATTCCAGTCAGGTCATAGGTCCATGCGGAACCACCAGAAGCATGTCCTGGCCTCAGTGATCGGGCAGGTTGGTAAGGGAGAAGATGCTCTCTCAATTATCCTGGTCCCAAGTTGTTTAGGGCTTTATGCACTAGTACCAAAACCTTAAACCTGGCCCAGTAGTGAATACACAGCCAGTGCAGTTCCCTCAGCAAAAGTGTTACATGTTGAAAAGGGGACAGCTCCTGACAAGAGCTGAGCTGCTGCATTCTGCACTAGCTCCAGCTTCTGGACCAGCCTTAAGGGAAACCCCACATAGAGTTCATTGCAGTAATCCAGTCTAGAGGTTACTAGTGCCTGTATCACTGTGGCCAAGCTATCCCTGTCCAGGAGAGACCATAGCTGGTGAACCAGTTGAAGCTGGTAAAAGGCACTCCAAGCCGCCGCAGTCACTTGGGACTCCAGCAACAATTATGAATCTAGGATCACCCCCAGACTACGAACCTGATCCTTCAAAGGGAGTGCAACCCCATCCAGAACAGGCAATGAGCCTATCTCCCAGACTCAGGAACCACTCACGCACAGGGCTTCTGTCTTGCCAGGATTCAACTTCAGTTTATTGATCCTCATCCAGCCCATCTCTGAGTCTAGGCACTGATCCAGGACTTGCACACCTTCACCTGATTCAGATGTTACAAGGAGATAGAGTTGTGTGTCATCAGCACACTGATGGCACTTGGCTCTAAATCCCCTAATGACCGCTCCCAGCAGCTTTATATAGATGTTAAACAACATTGGAGACAAAATGGTACCCTGCGGAACGCCATTGCTCAGTTGCCAAGGGGCCAAGGAACAGTCACCCAATGTTACTCTCTGAAATTGACCCCCCAAGTAAGACTGGAACCACTGAAACACAGTGCCTCACATACCCTGCCATGGAGTTGATCCAGGAGAATACCATGGTCGATGGTATCGAAAGCCAGTGAGAGGTTGTGCAGAATTAACAGAGTTGTACTCCCCCTGTCCCTCTCGATAAAGGTCATCCATCAGGGCAACCAAGGTTGATTCGGTCCCGTAACCAGGTCAAAACCCAGACTGGAATGGGTCTAGATAATCAGTATCCTCCTAGAGTGCCTGCAGTTGCTCCACCATGACCCTCTCAAGTACCTCTCCTAAGAAAGGGGAATTTGTGACTGGGCGGTAGTTGTCAAGTACCATTGGGTCCAGAGTGTGTTTCCTCAGGAGTGGTCACAATACTGCCTCCTTAACGGCAGCAGCAACCACCCCTTCATGCAAAGATGCATTTACCACCCCCTTGACCCACCCAGTCATATCCCCTCAGCTAGCTTTTATTACCCAGGAGGGATAAGGATCAAGAGGGCACATGGCCGGTCACACTGCTGCAAGTACCTTGTCCACATCATCAGGCCACAGCAATGGAAATTGAACCCACAAAATCAGGCAAATGGTGGCGCCAGACACATTAACTGAAGCTGCGCTAACAGTGTCAGGTTTGCTGTGGAAACAAGTGATTTTGTCCTCAAAGTGTGATGCAAAACAATCACAGTGAGTTTTAGAGGGGAACAGGGTCCCATTTGCTGGGGAGAGTGTTAACAGCCCCCAGACCACTCAAAAGAGCTCTGCTAGATGACTACTCGAGGATGCAATGGAGGCAGCAAAGCAAAGCTTCTTTGCCGCCTGCACTGCTGCCCACACTTATTTGAAAGTGTCATGTATAGACTAGACTACTATAATGCCCTCTAGCTGGAGTTGCCTTTAAGATGGTTTGGAAACATCAGTTAGTGCAAAATGCAGGCCACCCAGATGTTGTTGGGAGCCAGGAGTTCAGAGCATATGGCACCAATATTGTACCAGTTGCACTGGGTGCTGGTACATTTCTGGGCCCTATGCAAAACTCCAGTGTTACCCTTTAAAGCCCTAAACAGTTTGGGGCCAGGTTACCTGAAGGACCAACTTCACTCATATGAACCAGTTGGTGCTTTAAGACAAGCCTCAGAGGCCCTGCTTTTAGACCTGCTAGGGAGATCTATCAGGATAGCAGGCACAAGAGATAGGGCCTTTTTTGTGATGGCTCCCTGGTTGTAGAACTCCCTTCCAACAGACTTGCATAAGCCCCTTCAGTGCAGGCTTTTTCTTTTTTGAGTGCTGCTAAATTGTTTATGTTGAATTTTATGGAGTGTTTTGGTCTTGGTAAGAGGAGTTTTGAGCTGCTGTTTATATCATAGTTTGACACTGTTTTTATTGTGTTAAATTGGTTGTCATTTTAGTGTATTTTACATGTTATGATTCTCCATAGTTTGAAACTGTTTTTATTGTGTTAAATTGGATGTCATTTTACATGTTATGATTCTCCATTCACAGTGTGAGCTGCATTTTTACGCCACCTTAAAGGTGATGCAAAAACATTTATATAAATAAATAATAAATAAATAAATATAGAAATTGGTGAGAATAAAGAAAACTGAATGGAAGGAATTAAATTTCAGCTCTCTTTAAGAGGATATCAGGTCCCCTAAGGAGTTTGAAGATCAAGGGCCATTACGACAGCTGATCAGCAAAGAGACTATACATCTGATCCTGTGGTTTAATCCATTGGTCAGGTGTATAGTCATTTCCCACAGCAAAATTTTACACTATTTGATGCTCCCCCACTCAAAAATGTCCAGGCTCATAGAGGAAAATCCAGTGGTTCCATGAAAACCATTTAAACGATGAACCAGATAAAGCCAGGTAACAGCCAAAGTTTAGCATGAATCCGTCTCCCATTAAAGTCAGGAAGGAAAAAAGATAATGTTAATTGCCACAGGCACTGCTTCATTATTTCAGAAAATATGCCTTGAAGTAGGAAAATACGCACAGCTTTAGCGAGATCTCAAATGGCTTCAATCTGCTTATTAATTCAGGATTCACACATTATTGTAACATATAGTGCAGACCTGATGAAGAGTGCAAAAATTGAACATATGTGGCTTTTTAATATATATATATATATAAAAAGCCTTGCCTTTACTCACAGTGAAATTTGTGACTACTAGAGCCCCACTTAACAGGTAAAAATGCCTAACAGAAAACCAATTTTTGCTCTACAACTGACAAAAAAAAATAAAAAAATCAACTAACTTTATAACAGTTACAGTGAGCATATTTTAGGTTTTTTCCCCCTCTTCTCCCTGCCCCCACATACAACCACCCCCAGTACAACCACATCTTGACATTATAAAGCTTTCACCAATAGCAATTGGCTGAAAAAGTTGGAATATCAACCTAATAATGAGGTTATTACGACTATAGGTCAGCGACTGGAGTACTGCATGGTTCCAACTGGTGCAATTCAGGACCAAACTTCCAACCAATGTGGGTGTCTTGGTTGGATATTTTCCTCCCAGTGGCAAAGTGAAGGAGCCAGAAAGCAGGCCATCTTTTCTGCTGACTTTCCAGTTAGTTACCCTAATCATGTTAGCTGCCTGTTCCGTTTTAGTCTCCCATAATCTCCCTACACAGCTGACTGCCATCACAGAATGCAATCTACAGCTATAGAAAAAGCAAGGGGGGGGGATATATCCTCTGAGGCTATTCCCAATTGATCCCTATCCATGGAGCTCCATGTGGTGTTACATTAACAACATTCCCCAGAAAAACAAAGAGCAACCAGTGTACTGCCAAGTGCCAGCCACAGGACCCCTTTGTCCCTAGTGACCATGGCATATGATGCTACATCTTAGGTCTCAGAGCCTGCTGCTGCTTCCACTTCAGCCAGAAAGCCAGATACTGGTTCTCAATCAATTTGTTTTCAAATACCCGGTGAACTTAAATAAAACTGGTTTTGCACCCTGATTCTAAAAAAATGTAGGAAGCTGTCTCAGTATGAGTTAGACCATTGGTTCATCTAGTCCAGTACTGTCAACACTGACTAGCAGCACCTCACCAGGGTTTCAGGCAGGATTCTTTCCCTAGCCCTACCTGAAGATGCCAGGGATTGAACCTGGGACTTTCTGCATGCAAAGCATGTGCTCTACCACTGAGCTATAGGCCCCTCCCTTGTTATAATCATGTTATGGTCATATACAGGCAGTCCCCAGGTTACGAACAAGATCCGTTCTTAAGAATGTATTTAAGTCGAATTTGTATGTAAGTCGGAACAGCATAGCGTTCTATACGTTAAAATCAGCATTTATGCAAATTGCATAAATTACGCAAATTGCATAGTATTCTACACTATGTACTCCACATAAACGATGTAGCACCAGGGAACCCAGAAGTCCATTCTTAAGTATGGGTTGTCTATAAGTTGGACGTTCTTCACTCGGGGACTGCCTGCATTCTCAGGTGAGCGTGAGCTCATATTCTGAATTGTCCCACTGATTTCAGTGGAACACATTTAGAACTTACCATGGTACTTACTTCTGGGCTGGGTTTGATTAGAATTGAACCCATAAATAGGCCTAATACCTGAAATACATGTTTGTCATACTGAAAAGTTTAATCACCACAATTATGTCCAACGTGGGGTTAGGAGTGGGGGAGGGAAGATAAATTATATTTAATATGGAGGCTTAACGCAATGAACATGTGAAGCATTTTGTTCAAGGAATCAAGTTTTTGAAAGATTATGACCCAAGTCCAGATTTGCCTGACTCTGCTCCATAAGATCTGGTTTTGGAAGCAAAGAAACATAAATGCGGATGTCTTTTTGCTGAAATCAGAGACATTGGACAAAAAATGTTTAAAAAAATAAAAAAAATGACAATCAAAATTGAACCAGACCCTTTGGTTTTTCAATGCATGAGGGAGGCAATGCTAGTCATGCCCCCTAGTCTATAATTTACAGTAGGAATTATATTAATGTACACTAATGGGAGGCAAATAAGTAGTCTCTTCGGATAAATACTGATTATGCCTTTTTAAATATACCATAAATCTAAATGAACACTGTGGATGGGTGTGAATACGCAGGGCTCTATGCGACATCAATCTTTTTAAAATGTATTTACTACTATTAATTGCATGTGTTGGGTTTTTGTATTATTATATGTTACATTTTTTAAAAAATCAATCACTAAAGTGCTCTTTTGGTGAGATTAATATAAGAAAAATAAAACCAGTTTGTGTGTTTTTTTATCTTAGGTGGCAAGACTACATTCAAAAGTAGAAAGGCCAGGCATAAAAGCTAGGTTTGTAGACAGCTATTTATTTGTGGCTAATAAGAATTGCCTCTGAGTGACCAACAATATTAGTTTTTGTAAACAGGAAGAGATTGGTTCATTTTTTCCCTACCTGTCACAAATGAGAGTAAATCCAGAAAAGAGAGAAGTGCTGTTGGTCAGCAGAAACCTGACTCAGGGACTTGGATTCAACCTGTTCTGGATGGGGACACACTCCCCGTAAAAGATCAGCTTCGTAACTCCTAGATCCTACACTGTCCCTGGACCTTCAGGTGACAGTGGTGACGAGGAGCGTACTTGCACAATTATGTCTAGTGCACCAGCTGCAGCCATTTCTGAGTTGGTCTGATCTGGAAACAGTTATCCATGCCTTGGTTACATCATGGTTAGACTATTGCAATGTGTTCTAAATAGGGCTACCCTTGAAGAGCGCCCGGAAGCTTAAATTGCTGC
The DNA here is from genome assembly GCA_021292165.1 of Shinisaurus crocodilurus. Classification (NCBI taxonomy): domain Eukaryota; kingdom Metazoa; phylum Chordata; class Lepidosauria; order Squamata; family Shinisauridae; genus Shinisaurus; species Shinisaurus crocodilurus. The sequence continues at coordinate 33,535,504 of CM037876.1, forward strand.
AAAATGTGGCAGCTAGGCTGCTAACTGGAGCTTGGTATTTTGATCAGATCACCCCAATACTGAAATATCTGCACTGGCTGCCAATTATTTTTCGGACTCAATTCAAGTTGTTGGCTTTAAACTTTAAAGCTTTAAATGGCTTAGGGCCTAGCTATCTGAGGGACCTCCTATCTTGGTATGAACCTGCTCTTGTTACTAAGAACAGCCTGAGAGGTCCTTTGGAAGACACTTTCACTTACAGAGGGCCGCTTGTCATCCAAGTGGAAAAGGGCTTTCTCCTGTGTTGACCCCAGACTCTAGAACGCACTTCTGCTGGAGTTGCAACTAGTCCCCACTGTCTCTGCATTCAGGAAGAGGGTCAAGGCACATCTTTTTTAATTTCACTTTTTAAATTGTTGTGGTTTTAAGGTTGCTTTAAGGGCCTACTATGTCTTTATCTGTTTCTGATTTTTATTTTTTATTTTTGTAAACCACCTTGATTGGTTTTTCCAGAAAGGCGGTATAGAAATGTTTTAAATGAATAAATTTTAAATAAATAAATGACTTACACTGGTACGTGTAAACAGGAAGGTTAGCCAAAAATAAAAATAAAACCATGGCTATAAACATTTGTAGACTTATTTGCAAAGCAAAAAGGTGGGGGGAAGCTTTGAGTCCAGTCCCAAGACTTGTTGCTCCTGCATGCAAACATTTAGCTGGGGGTATACCGTAATGCAAAGTCACGACATTATCTTTCCATCATTCAAATTTCCCTGGAAAACACGCTGATGATGCAAATGTGAAGCAGACTTAAACTGGACTGCTCCAATCCTACATCCAGCGAGGCTCCATAGGAGCCAAGGGCTACCTCAACAAGGAGTCTTATGGCACCTTAAAGACTAACAAATTTATTCTGGAATAAGCTTTTGTAGACACAGTCCACTTCATCAGATTCAGTGTCTGCAAAAGCCTATGCCAGAATAAATTTGTTCCGTCTTTTGCGGTGCCACAAGACTCTTCCTTGATGTTTTCTGCAACAGACTACCCCTCTGGAAAGGTCTACCTTGTTTGCTTCAGAGCTTTACATATGCAAAAGGATTCCGTGAGCAAAATATCCGCTGCTCATTGAAGTGACTAGGAAGTCCCTCCTCCCTTGGAGCTCTGTTTTTACACCACAGCCCCTGCTTGCATATCACAGCTTCTGGCTTGGAGCTGCTGTGTTACCCTTAGCATTACCACCATGTTCTGTTAATGCAGGGGGGGGAGGAGGAGGAGGAAGAGGAGGACTACTACTACTACTACTACTACTACTACTACTTGAGCGTGGGGTGTACACTGTCTCTAGCTTCCATTTCTAGGCAATGTATTGTGTATTTCACACTGAACTGGAAAGTAGCATTCACAATTTCAGAAAACACACAATGTAACTGGAAAGCGCTATTCTCGCTGCATCTTTTCCATCAGGAGCCCATCTAGACTGCAATGAATCACCGCTGGCCCAAATGTTGATTGACGGAGACCACAAGCCAATCTCAGCCTGAGATGCCAGTTCTGTGGGGAGACTTTTCTCACCCACCTGCAACCACGGAGGCGGAGGCTTCAGTTCAGTCATGTAGGCCCTGTCAGTCTCTGACATGCTTCCAGCTGGTTGCCTTACAACCAGACGCATGTTGCTGCACATGTGCTTCAGGCAGTCATGCTGTCACTCTTTATTATTCAATTAAAACAAAAAAAAAAAGAAAGGGGAGAAATACAAAGGAAGGGAACCTAACTTAAATAGAAAATGATTCAGTTTGAAGCTCTTTCTGACTGGCAAGTAATGTGCCTGTAAGGGCATTAGCCATGTGCTATGGTATACTTTGTGACTGCTTACAATTTGCAGAGAAGTGAAAGGGAATCTACTTCTTTCTAGTCCTTGTACAGTGTGTGTGTGTGCGTGCGTGCGTGTAGGGAGGAAACAAGCACCTAAAAAGTGAAGGAAGGTGTTTCTGAAGGTACTGTACTACTAAAACTATGCATTTTGCTAGCTACACTTATTAAGCAATTTTAATAGACAGTGATCACATATGACAAGCTTGGGCAATTTTTAACAGTAAAATTCTGTCAGACAAATGTGCTTAGAGACACTTGCCAACTCTTCCATTCATAAATGAGGTTTTCTCTCCCTTCTCCCCTAACCAGTTACCTCACTGATGGGACAAGCTGGACATTCATTCCCAGAAGCTACTTTACAATCATACTTTACATCTAAAAGTTTAAACCTAGTTGCTAGGTAGTAAGCCTAATTTAATTCTGTGGGACTTACTTCTGAGTATTTACTGAGGATGGAGCTATAAACTTTAGAAAGAGTCTACAAAACAAATTACTTTTCAAAAGATTGCAGACCAGATGAAAGTGGACCTTGGCCTCAATCTAGCGAACATTAGCTGTGACTGAGGATGGAAGAAGCTGTTATAAGGGAAACATGGGGGTGGTTTCAAACCCTGTGTTTCCTTTGAAACACTTATGTAAGAGTGGAGGGGCACTTACAGAGGAAACTGGAGGGCAGGAAAGGGTGCTTAACCCTTTCCCCCAGCTGCCAAATCTCCCTGCTAATGAGTCCCAGATTGTTTTCCCTCAACATAGGGGAAGGGAGGCATTTGCAGGTGAGAATCTGTTGATGCCTGAAGGGTTAAACACTCCTGTTCCCACTGCCAGTATTCCCAGTATCTCAGCAAAGGTGGGTTTCAAAAACATGCATTTGCCAATCCAACATTTAATTCCACCTTCCCCAACCTGGTGCCCTCCAGATGTGTTAGACAACAACTCCCATCATCATACAGTCAGCATGCTGGCAGGGGATGATGGGAGTTATTGTCCAACACATCTGGAGAGCACCAGGTTGGGCTGCAATGCAATCCTAAACACATTTACTTGGGGGTAAGCACCACTGGGATATACTTCTACAGTGGGATATACTTCTGGGTAAACATGCATAAGATTAGGTTGCATGTCCATAAATTAGTCATTACTAGGTTGTTTCATTGGTTTGAATGGGACATTCATCCTGATCCTATCCATGTTTACTCTGAAGTAAGTCTCACTTTTTTCAATGGAACATACTTCCAAGTAAATGTGTTTAGGATTGTAGCCCTTATTTTAGGCATACCTAACTAGCTGGATTAGGGCCATAGTGTCTGAGGAGGAGCATCACAAATTGCACAAGAGATGACACTTGATGCCACCAGGAACAGAAAAAAAATTCTTTTTTAGTTATGGTTTAGTGTTCAAATCCAGCATTTACTGTTTATTGTAAAAATCACAATATACATTCTTTGAAATGTTCTATGAAATAAACAGGAGTGCATTCGCAACCAAAAATAACAGGCAAATCTATATACAACTGATTTCTACCATCTGAAATATAATCCATAGAGGTTGTTGCATTGGAGTGATACTCTGTTATCATATATGCACAATAAGCAGCTATAGGAAATATAGAAAGAATGAGTTGTTAAACTTTCCAAAAGGATAGTTCAATCTTGCAAGGGCAAAAGAAAATTAATATCACCCAAGTATTTTTTTTTTAAGAAAACCTTAAACTTAGTGGTAACATTAATACCAATAAAATGTATCCATTTATAAGATAAAACTCCTATTAGCCACAATTGCAATACTCACTGTGTGGCTAGTTTTGGAGACTTTACGTCTCTTAGCCAGTAACATACTTTTCTGTGCCAAATAAGCTCTCCCCCACCAAACTCAGTCTCATCTGATACGTTCATCTAACCAGCAACACTATAATTTTAATAATGACAGGGGTTTAAATATGATTACAAGTCTTTCCTCTTGTTTTCTTCCATCTAAAAATAATACTATTAGTCATTTTACACATTCTTTTCTCTTTTTTTTTGCTGTCTGCTAGGCTAAATACATGAACTGAAATTTCCACAACATCCCCTCTTGTCTGTCGTTTGTATGTCTACCCATCTTGAAAACCTTTCTTTACAGCTCAGTGATACTCAATACATTGTCAATTCTGAGGACAGATTTTAAAAAATAAATGTATATACATTTCAATCACATGTAATAACTTCATAGGTGTACTTTATCCGATTGTAAAATATACCACAAAGGGTTATTTTTGGTAAGGATGCATTGCCAAGCGTATATTATTTTTGGCAGACTTCACCAACTCCTTTACCTCTATCACCAATTGTTTTCTCGCATCATATTACCACCGTCACCCCTAAAAAGTCACCCTAAAAATTAGCTCGCTATTAATTTGTTTTGAACTTATAACATTTATAAAATTGGGGGGTCAACTAAAAAAAAGTTCCCTGACCTAAGTTCCAGAGCAAACTCCACACAGCAGACAAAAAGGGGGGAGTGTCCCTCATAAGGGCCACAATTAAGTTAGAAATGAAAATAAATGCTTCATGTGCATTTAAAAATATTTCAGGTTTTCAAAAGATTCACCCTTCACCATTGGTTTCACATAAGTAAAAAAGTGTACATGTCACCAAACAGAACTCTTTATAGTAACAGATAAAATATACAGAATTTGTCCAGATCAATTTATAGTGTAATAAACTCAACTTGTGTAGAAATTGTTTTTTAAATCTTCATATAATGGGTTGGGTGTTTAAAAAAAAAAAAGAATCCTCTTCTCTGGTATTAAAAGATTTTGTCAGACTTTTCATTTCCAAATAACAAGATAAAGAACTTTCCCCCCTCCAAAAAATGAAAACAAAACCACCCTAAAGTGGGGAAACTCCCAAGTCCCCCAGACATATTTTCCCCTCCCAATTATTATTATGGTTATTATTATTATTATTATTATTATTATACCAGACCTCTTCCCCTTCAAAACTGGGTTCATGAGTTCAAACCACCAGTGGTTCTGTGTGTGTGTGTGTGTGTGTGTGTGTGGCTATGTTGTGTGTGCAGAAATGTGGAGAAGCACAAAATAAAAAAGAGGGGGTGTGCAGGAGGGTGCTTCCCCTCCCCCCCTCACAACCTGAAGGAGGCTTCAGAAAAGGGATGCTGCATCTTGAAACTAGACAAGAAGCACTGGAGAGGTGGGGGAAGGGGGTTCACGAGGGACGGCGGGAGGCTGGGAAGAAAGAAATCATCTCCTCTGACCTCGAGCGAAGTGCCAGGTTTTTTCTTTAGCTCTTCACATTTCCTAAATTTGCAGATCTGGTGTCCCGTTTTGCGGTTCCTGCAGCTGCTGCAGACGCCACAGTTGATGAGCCTCTTGCAGGGCACGCAGACCCCACACCTTTTCCTCTTCTTCTTGGCGGGGTTGCCGGCCCCTCCTCCTCCTCCTCCAGCGCCGCCGCCGCCGCCTCCTCCTCCTCCTCCCCCGCCTCCTCCTCCTCCTCCTCCGGCGGCTCCCAGGGAGGAGGACGACGACGAGGAGGAGGAATGGCTCTGCGGGCAGTCTGCCAGATTGGCAATTTGAAACGCACTGTCTGTGACGGCTGCTGAGGCTGCTGCGGGGGAGTGAAGGGCTGTCATGACGATGACCCCGGGAGGTAATGAGATGCCCCCTAAAGCCGGGATAGCGGAAAAAGTCCCCACGCGCTCGGGGAGATTCATTATCTCTGCTTCAGCGGCGCCGCATTTGAGCTTGTTCATGCATTCCCCAGCCAAAGGTCTGCAGTGTTCAGGGGCTAAGGTGGAGAGGAAATTATTATTTGCCATTTGCAACGAGGGCTGCTCGGCTGGCGCGCAGCCAGGCTTGCCCAGCCGCTGCGACTCGTTCCGATGGTGCAGGCTGCCGCCGCTCCTGCTGGCGGCGTGCAGCGAAGAGGCGGGCGAAGAGGACGACGACGCGGCGGCGGCGGCGGCGACCGACGAGGCGGCGGCGGAGGAGGAGGACGCGGCTTTGCGGGCCACGCCGCCGGCCGCGGCCGCCACCGGGTTGGGCCCGCCGACGCCCGCCCCGCCGCCTCCCGCGCCGCTGCCCCACAGCATGGCGGTGGCGGCGGCGGCCGTGGCCGTGTCGCAGTTCCAGGGGGACATGCCGATGCGCGCGGCGGCCGCGGCGGCGGCGCTGGGGAAGATGGGGGTGGTGATGCGCGCGATCTTGGCCGCCTGCGGGAAGGCCCCGCCGTTGGTCTTGTAGAAGGTGGCGAAGGAGCGGTACCTCTCCATCTCCGAGTTGTAATCCACAAGGCTGTTGAGGGCGCCGTCGGGCAGGTGGTTCTCCTTGGGCAGCCCGGGCGCCTCGGGGTTGGGCCCCGTCTCCACGCACACGTTGGTGTTCATGGTGCCCAGGGGGTGGGGGTGGGGGTGCGGGGGGGCTTGGGGCAACAGGGTGGGGGGGAAGGAGGGGGAGGAGGAGAGGAAGGGGGGGCCGGGGAGGGCCAGGGGAGGGAAGGGCAGGGCGGGGAGGAGGGCCACTGGATCCGTCGGGCGGGCGGGCACGGGTGCTGGGGGGCCGGAGGGGAAGGGGGGAGGGGAAGGGGGGAAGCGATGCCCTTTAATCCTCTTTGGGGTACATCTCTCCAGACGTCGAAGTCTCACGCAGCCTCCTCGCTTGCATTCTCCGCCGCCCCAGGAACTGTCACAACTGAAATAAAGAAAGTCGTTTCGGGAAAAAGGTCTAGATACGCAGGAGGGGGGGAACCCTCCTCCCCCAAAAAGGCACGGTGTTTGTGTGGTTTGGTTTTGTTAAAAAAATTAAAAAAAAAAAAAGACACTACACAACACACGCAGAGAAGAGATGTACATCAGTCATTCCAGTCCGTTTGCATAACAATCAATAAAGACATGATCCGGCCACCACAGCCTCCGCCTCCCCCTCCCCCCGCGGGCTACCTTCCCTTAACCTCCCCCCCTCCCCTGCAGTAAATGCTTTAATAGCTGGGAATAGCGAGGGAGGGGAGAGGAGGGGGGGAGGCCTGACAAATGCCAAGGGAGAAGGGGGCAATTGGTGTGCTAAACGCATGCAAATGATGGGTGGGAAAGGGCTCTAAATCCTCTAACCAGAGGGCATCAGAACATTAGGAAATGTGTGAACAAGCAGAGTTGCCAGGGCAAGCCGGTGCTGAAAAGCAGACAGCAGCAGCCTTGAAGGAGAAAACGAGCAGGAAATTAGCAAATGGAGTGCTGAGAAGGGGGAGGGAGGGGAAAGAAAGAAAAAAAAAGTCTTGCCAGGCGTTAAAAAGTATGAACTGTAAGCCAGCACCAAGCAGCCAAGAGCCTGCCCTTCTCCATCGGGATATCTATTAAACCTATATGTAGATCTTGACTTATTTCATTCTTTGGAGATGTACCAGCTGCTACAGTGTCCTTCTCTGTCTGAGGGTCATTAGCACAGCTGGTGCTGTTACAAGGTCCCAAGGCCAGGTCTCTTTTGGTGAAGGGGTATCCAAGGTGGGTGCTGTTCCCAAAATATTAAGCAGATGAGGGAAAAGTTGCCTGGATGGGAATATGTAGCAAGGCAATTGCACAGGTTTTGATCTAAGATCCTACAGTTGCATGGGGACTGAATGTAGTTCCTGAACATGCTGTATAATCTCCAAACCAGGGAGCCTGCAAACAACATTAATATATCTGTAAGTGTATGTATGACACACACACACACACACACACACACCACTTCCTAGATGCATTATATCAAGGTCTCCCTTTTTAAAGGATTTGCAAGGTATATGGTTACCTGCTCAACTAACTATTAATATAATGGAATGGTCTATAGATTTATCCCTTTAATAGTTATGGATTTCACACAGGCCATTCTTACAAAACTATAGGAGGGGACATTTTAGTTTGTAATGGGGGAGGGGTACACTCTCGCAATCTTTGGGAAGCCAAAACAAAACTGGACACAAGATACAGTCCCAGATCTTCGTAATCCAGGATGCGATTCGTCATCCGAAATTGAAATGTCTACCCACATCGTTTCCCATCCTGCCCCAGCCCCATGCTGTTTTTACTTGTAAATAGAGTATTAGGTCCTCTAGAGACACTAAAAAGGGCCCAGGTACAGTTTTATACACCATTACTATGGTTGAAAAATAGTTATCAATTATACTAATTACAGTCATAATTAGACTAATGAACTGCTTGTAGCCCAACCTACCAGCTACAAAAAAACAAAACAAAAACTTCATCACCTAACTGATGGGATATAGTAAAAAGCAGGGTTTAGGTAAACTAATCCAGATGATGGGAGAGGACATCAAGAAAAAGACACCTCAGCTTTGCCTGGAGTAGGAACCAACATGCATCCTTCAATCACTGAAGGACCCTAATCAGACAAGAGCAACCTCTGCATTTTCACAACAGGAAAAAAATTGAGACCATTGCTCCCTGTAGGGATTTGATGGCAATGAGAAAGTCTTTTCCCTACTCTTAACCACACACACACACACACAAAACTAAGGCTACTTATTTCGTGTTCCATGTATAAAATAAGGCTAATTTAAAAAAAACAAACCACGAAACTCGCTTCATATCCATTAACAGCAACTACTTAATACAAGTAGTTTCCTTGATTCTCTGTAGGGAAACTGTAGGTAAAACATGAGAAAGGATAGTGGTAAGGTTTGAGCCTTTGAAAAAATAATAATACAGGCTCTAAATAGAACACGCATTCATGCCCCATTTTTCGTAGCATTAAAGTGGATTTTCTCCACAAAAGCTGTCTTTGCTACCATTCCAGCCTCCCGCCCCAAATCCCCTTGCAAGGTTTATTGGTACCAGAAACGAGAAAATTATGGTGCCCACTAACCAGGTCATTATTATCTAATCGAAGCATCACCAGAGCACGAAAGAGGTCTCTAAGACGCAGCTATTGATTGATTTATTATTTTATTTTTTAAAAAATAAAACGATCAACCGATTATTAATATTTTTAATTTTTTTAAAAGATAATTAAAAGCGGCTAAGAATCCACGATTTGCTCCCTGCTTAAGCCAGTATGACTGTACATGTTCAATATTACATTTCTGCTCTGCTAGAGACAGAGAGATCAAAGGTCATATTTAACATTCAGGAGGAGGGGCTGGTGCAGATTAATTAATAAATTAATACAGCAGCGCCTTTTATTGCCCAAGCCTAGCATTCATCTACTTTAACAACCCCAGCGGTCCAAGAGGCGGAAAAGAGAGAGAGAGAGAGAGAGAGAACAAGCGCAGGAGGGGGGAAGGGAGAAGAAGAAAGAAAAGAAGAGAAAGAAAAAAGATCCAAAAACAATCACTTACCAGTCTCTGTGTGGGGGGGGGGGCTTGGGTTTGCAGACGCTTAACCCGCCTGCCTGTCTTTAATTAGTTGCACATCACTCCCTCCCTAACACAAAGGGGGTAAAAAAAAAAAGAGAGAGAGAAGAAAAAAAGAATATCCCGATGTGTCTTTGGCAGCTCCTCAATTACAACTTTGATACTTGTAAACAAACTGTAAAGGGTGATGATGAAAGGGGGGGGTTGGTGGGGAAGAAATAAAGACGCCGATCCACTAAGTAAATACCTGTAAGTGGCTTTTTTTTTTCTTGTTGCAGAGAAAGGAGGAGGAGGGAAGGGAGGGGGGAAGAGAGGAAAGAGCAGGCACTGAATGTGTGCGTGTGCGTGCGCGCGCGTGTGTGTGTGTGTGTGTGTGTGTGTGTGCGTGAATGTGTGAGAGCGCTTGGCTGTGGTGTTCGGTGGTCTCCTCTCCCTGCGCGTTGCGCTCCGTCCGTCTCTCCAGTCGCTGTGTGCGAGGGAGGGAGGGAGGCAGCCGGGGGAGTCTCTCTCCCTCTCTCTCTCTCTGTGTTTGTGTGTGCCTGCGTGTGTGTGGTTGCTGGGGGAGGGGAGGGGAAGCGAAGAGGCGGAGGGGGAGAGAGAGAGAGAGACCGGGGTGGGGGGTGGGAGAGAGAAAGCTGAGCCGCGCCGAGGAGGTGAGGAGGATGCAGGGATGTGGACACCTACTGATGATTGGCTGCAAATTACGCCGGGAACAAGAGGCGCGCACGGGCCACTGCTCCTCTTTTCCTCTCAAATCCCCTCCCCCCCCCGCCTCCTCTCCGGCGCGCTCAACGCAGCGAGCGGCCACATTTGGCCGCCCCTCCTTCTTCAGCAGAGGGGCGGGCGGCGGGGGGGAGGAGGGGGAGGAGGAGGAAAAGCTGCCTGGAGGCTCATTTGTAAGGAGCAGGCACTTGCCGTGGACTCCAGCCTCTTTATTCCCCATTAACTTGCCTCTGTGCGTGCGTGCGGAGAGCGCAAGGGAGGCCGGGGCCAGGGGGAGGGGAAGGAGCGCGGGTGAGGAGAGGAGCGGGGCGGGGGGTACTTGGAGGGCGTGCTGGAGGCGGCGGCGGCGGCGGCGGCGGCAGCGGCTGAGGGAAGGCGAAAGGGACCCCCAGCCGCCGCCGCCGCACGAAGTGGGAAGGTTCTCCTGGCTTGTTAGAGAAGGATGCTTTTCCTGAGCACCCCTCGCCTCTCTCTCCCAAGCCCTCCTCCTCTCCTCTCCCCCTCCACCCGCACACAGACACAAGCCCCCCCCCCCCCACTTAACCATTTGCAGGCGGCCGCCAGGAAGGAAAAAAGAAGCGTTGGCTCTGGAGAGGATTTTTAAGGGGAGGAGGAGAGAGAAGGCGCTGCCGCACTGGGAGGTCTTCCCCCCCGACCTGTACTGAAAGGCTCTTACCAACCCTGAATCCCAGAACTTAAAAAGAGAGCAAAGACCCACCCAGCGGCTTTTATTCCTCCCCAAAAATCGAGCCTCCGTGAGACCCGAGGAGACCTTCAACTTGGTTGCATCTCACGGAGAGAAAGCATATGCAAAATGCTCCCTAAATGCCAAGCTGCATTATTATTATTATTATTATTATTATTATTATTATTAATTTCCACGCTAATTGAGGGATTTCCAGCTGCTGCTTACCTGCCTATTTCCAATATGAAATCACCTGGTGAGATGCAAGGATGTTCATGTAAGAAGCACTCCATAAAAAAGTATGCATAGCCACAAGTTTCTCTTTTTGCATTTTCTTCTGGAGCCGAAGACCTACCTACATTTTCTGATACTTTCTGTGCCAATGAAGCAACCGGGCTCCTAGCTAACCAACAGGCAGCCACAAAGCTTTGAACATTGGTGGCATAGATGAGCACATTTGCTTGCTTCTCTGCAAAAGATCTTGGATGTTTCAATGCAGCACTTTACCTGTGCTTATATGGTCACCAAAGGTTTAAAAACAGGATTTGGAAGAACAGGAGGAAGGGTGTAGTGTACAAAGATGAATATCTTGCACTAGTTGTACATTATAGGAAAAAGGGGGGAAAGCAGGTTCAATCTAAATTATTTTAATGCAATTATGTATACTACCAAAATATTTCATTTCAACGATATTTTATTGGGGGGGTAATTAAAAATGTAGGCAAGTTCAGAATTATATAGATTGATGAATCAAATCATGCAATCCACAATAAATTTAAGCAATGCCTACTAATAGCTAATAAAATGACTACTCGAGACCTATGTACCTCAAGGCACCCAAATCAACAGATTGTAGGAGAATTTCCTCTCATCCACCCCACTCCATTGATGCCTGTCTTTCACACATGATCTTAACTGCAACCCCATTCTTTCCTCTCTCTGAACAGAGATCCCACTCCCCCCCCCCAAGTTCCCAAATCCCAAGCCCACTCTTTTCCACTCCCTCCTATTACAGATACCTTTTCTCCAAGATCCTAACCCAGACTTAACCCTTCCCTCCTACTCAGAACCTTTCCCCTCAAGACCCTAACCCTAACCTCATTCTTGCTCCATTCCCTCTTTGGATTCCATTACCCCCTCTCCTAATCCTAACCCCCAACTCCACTGTTTCCCTTCCCCTCCTATAACAGACCTTCCCTTTTCTTATCCCAGATCCTACTTTGTCCCAGGATTCTGCTGGGATTCCCCCCTTTCTTTCCCCTTCCTCTTACCCTAGATCTCATCCCACTTTCCCCTAGTTTCCTAATCCCAGCACCACTCTTTCCCCTACCTCCTAAACCCCATCCCCAGAATCTACCATGAATTTACTTCTCATGCTCACCATATCTCCCCCATCCTCTGTCTCATTGTCTCTGTCTTTCCCTGGACACATGCTTTGTTCTCGCAAGTCTTCACTGCCACAAGTGCAATACAATAAAGTCATGCCTTAGATTGAGAGCATAATTCATTCCAGAAACGTGCTTGTAATCCAAAACACTTATATCAAAACGAAATTCCCCCCAAAAAAAATTGTACAGAGATTTTTAATTTAAGCCGTACTACAGTACTTGTATTGCAAGACGTCGCTTGCATATCAAGTCAATTTTTTAAAATAAATATTTAAAAATTTGCTTGTCTTGCAAAACACTCTCAATCAAGTTACTTGCAATCCAAGGTATTACTGTATAAGTAACATATCAGCTACCGGTACTTTTAAAGCCCAAAGTAGTTCTACCCTCATCTAGTGTTTAATCCAGGGATGGCTAACTGGCAACCTGTGGGATCGCACCTCAAGCAGTGGTGCAGCTTGGTAATTTTAGACCCTGGACATAATGGTTTTATTATGTGCCCCTTTTACACAGCCATGTGTTTTCAGTTATGAAGCATTTATTTATTTATTTAATTATTTTATTATATTATATTTATTACCCCACCTTTTTTCCTGCAAGGAACCCAAGGCGTCTTACATAATCCTCATCCTCCTCTCCATTTTATCCACACAACAACCCTGTGAGGTAGGTTAGGCTGAGAGTCAGTGACTGACCCAAAGTCACCCAGTGAGATTCATGGCTGAGCGGGGACTAGAACCCGGATCTCCCAAGTCCCAATGCAACACCCTCACCACTATGCCACGCTGGCTCTCTACTATTTCTCCTCTCCCTGCTCCACCGCAGCCATTCCATGCTTTACAACTGCTTCTACATGCCTGATAAGTTAGAGTAAAAAAAACCCCAAACCAAACACTGCTGCGCAAGGCCATCGCTCTAGTCACTCCCTCTCACATGTCTGCCTTGGCCCCTCCATCGCATTACGGCTTGCCCATTCTTTCAGCCCTCCACATGGGGTTGGGGGTGAATTTATGTAGCAGGGAGTGTGCTATGCTCATGTTGGCTCCTTGCAGAATTTAGAAACCTGTGTAATGAGTAGGATCCCTCAAGCAAAGACTGCATCTCTGCTCTAGTGCTGTGCAGAAAATTTCTATCATATTATTTTCGATCATTCTCATCCAATTTGATCAAAAAGAAATTCGAAGAAGAAATTTTGGAGAAATTCTCCTGGGTTGGGTTCAGGTTTCTTTTGCTTACCTTGCTTAGGAGGTGCCTAAAGGAGTGTGCACGAGTGTCCCGTCTTTTATTGTACAATAGTCTCTGTGGCAGCTGGTAGCCTCCTCAGCTTCCCACATTTCAATTAAAGCCCAGGGGAAGACATCAAGAGATAATTCTTCCCATGGGGCTTTTTCAGTTCAGGAAGTGCAGCAGGTAGCCCAGGAGGCTGCAAAGCAATGGAGACTTGTCTAATAGAAAGAAAACAGGCACACCGTGCGCTTAGCCACCTCGCAGTGATATTAGGGAAGCTCAAAAACACCACCAAAAGAAATTCAAAATAAGTTATAAAACGCCCTAAGTAAGAGGCAGGAAAGTGGATGCCTCAGCATAGCTGACACGCAATGGCAGTGCAGGGAACCAAAAACCTTTAGGAAAAAAAGAAACTGTGCTTGCCAATCATAAGCCCTAACTGTGAGAAACTGTTGGAGAATTTCTTCTCGCCTTGGAGAAATTCTGTGAAATTCTTCCCCCCCCCCCACTTGTCTGCCCACAAAGAGGCTGGAGAATTTTGAGAAGCGGTTTGCACAAAGCTCTGCTCTGCTCTCCCTTCTCACACAATGGGGAACCTGTAAGGGGAATAAGTGAAAGGGGCTTATATTGTCAGTTCATACTGGTGACGGGGTAGGAGAGGAAGACTGGGAGGGGGTCGGGTCAAATCCCATTGCTTCTTTCAACAATATTTTAAATATATATTAAATAATATTAGAACTGGATCCACAGATGTACCCAAAATTCTTCACTCTATTCATGGGCAACAAACTGAGTGTGTGTGTAGGGGATTTTGCTGAATATTGTCTGGGAGGAAGAGGACTGAAATTGTCCAGCAGTTCAGGGGGAGCCCTAAAAAACAAATTTTTCAGAAATTTTATGAGAAAATTATTTTCTGAGAATTTTTGGCTCTACTAATAAGCCTGACCCAAATCTACATGCACATAGCCCTTGTAGATACTAGAGGCAGTATCCAATGCTTCCCATCCAATGCTTCCCATGCACTAGTGGGACCCACTGTTTCCTGAAGCAAACAGAAACCAGCAGAAATGCTCATTTCCAGAATGGAGCAGGTCAGCAGAGCTTGCAGAAGGGAGCTCTGCTGACCAGTCCCATTCCGGAGACTCGTAGTTCTGCTTATTTCCCGGGTTGCTTTAGGAAGCTATCTTCCTGTTGCACTAGCAGTGAGTCCTGCTGGCGCAACAGAAACAGCAGGAGCGCAGCAGCAGTATTGGATGCTGCCCTTTGAATGCTGCCAATCAGCTGTTGGCAGGAAGAGGAAAACTGGGGAGAGTAAACCAAGCTCCGTGCTCCCCATCCCAGATAGCTAATTGTGGGTTTAGGTCCACAATCCTGCACACACTTACCTGGGAGTAAGCCCTTTTGAACACTGTGAGACATAACATGCATTTGGCTGTGCTGTTAGAATATCTAAATGGGCCTAATGGTGCAACGTTCCGGTTGCTTTATTGGGCAACAGAATCACATGCACAGCAGCAGAAGAGGTGTGTGCATGCAATTCACCATCCAGATAAAGATATGCACATATGCCCCCCTAGCTGGACTGGGGTGATTGTGTTTAGGATCAAGTTAGTATGAGGCATTACTTCTCCGAACGTGAAGGAGCTTGTGGGCAAATTCTGTTACTTTCATACTTCTCAGAACTGAGCCTTATGAGGTCCGAACTAAAGTGCCCTGAGTATACCAATTATATAGGAGAGAGACAGGGAGGGCCTGGTTCAAATGCCCACTCAGCCACGAAGCTCTCTGAGTGATCTTAGGGCCAGTCCTTATCTCTAAGCCTAGTCCACCTCACAGGGTTGTTGTGAGGATAAAGGGTGAAGGGAGAGACCCATGTATGCTACCCTGATCTGTTTGGAGGAGAGGTGGAATAAAAACCTTAATGAATAAAAGACTCATGTTATAGTTTTCATAGCCTGACATCTTAACCTCAGCCAAAAATAAATCACTGACTGACTTTGGCAGGACACCACTCTTTCATCTTTATCCTAAACACATTTTGTGAAAATAAATCCTATTCATTTCCTGTGGAACTTATTTTGGCGTAAGCGTGCTTAGAGAGAGCCTCAGAAGGACTTCTCCTTGACAGCTATTCCTAGCTCCAGGCTATGGATTCAGTGTAAGGAAATAGATAGCAGAACAGCATGGAAAGGAAACAGTCACTATATGGATCAGTTCTAGATATGCATTGACTTGAATTCATATTCCTTTTGCAGGCATCTCCACGTTTCTTTTGTGGTCAATAGCACTACTGGCTAAGAAAAAGTACCTTTAAACAAATATACTTTCTCCATTGCTTGAGGTTTATATACAAGTTCCTCTGTTGAGGGATTGCTGTTGAAAACATCAGCAGGGTAGATATGTTTCTATGAAAAAGCAGGATTTTGTTGTCAGGGTGGGGGGGGCGGGTTCAGAGAAAACACCTTGACAGTACAGGTGAATGACTCTGTCTGTATTGCTCTGTATAAAGTTTGCATTCTTTTCAAGCGCTAGTTCATACTGTCCCATTTCTGTATATGTATATATGTGTGTGTATATATATATATATATATATATATATATATATAAGTCAGCATGATGATTTGTATAAATTTTTGTGCACATGAAAATTCATGCACATCTTAGTACACAATTTCCCCTAACGTATGCATTCTTTTCAAGCACTTTCCCCTAATATGTGCCTTTTTGTATGCTATTTTCACTAATGTATGCATTTTTAATGCAATTCTCCTGAATGTATGCATTTTAAAGATCAGAGAACATCAGTGCAAAATTGGGTCAACTGTGAAAACTGAAAGGTAATTGTGTTCCGGTTCGCATATTAGTTCAGGAAGTGCAAATTAGGTTGGTTCTTATTAAAATGCGAACCAAATGAATTTCTCTTCCATCCCTACAAAAGTCTCCTTAAGGCACAATCCTATGCATGTTTAAACAGAAAAAAGTTCTACAACTCGCAGCATTCCCCAGCCAGCATGGCTGGGTGGAGAATGCTGGGAATTGTAGGACTTATTTCTGTCTAAGCATGCATAGTATAGCACCCCTAACAGGTTAAAAAACAAACAAAACAGGATCTCTTCTCGACCATCCCAGTTTGCAGGACACGGAATAATGGGCTCAAGTTACAGGAACCCAGATTCCAGCTGAACATCAGGAAAAATTTCCTGGCTGTTAGAGCAATAAGACAATGGAATCAACTACCTAGGGAGGTGGTGGGCTCTCCCACTCTGGAGGCATTCAAGGTGCAGCTGGACAGACATCTGTCAGAGATGCTTTGACCTGGATTCCTGCATTGAGCAGGGGGTTGAACTCGATGGCCTTATAGGCCCCTTCCAACTCTACTTTTCTATGATTCTATGAAAACATGTGCTCATTTAATTAAACTCTGATATCCATTCCAACTTGGATCCTAAATTTTGTCCTGTGGACGGAGTAGAATTCAGGTTCACAGAACAGAGTGTTCCAGCTTCCCTCTCTTCTCCCTGCAGCAGCTCCCTGCACCAGTCCGAAATCTCAAGGTCAGGGCACCCTTGGGCATGGTGTAGGATATGGTGCAGAAGGCTGAAGATAGAAGGAGGAATTGCTGGAAATTGCTCCCCCCCCCTTATGTAAATGGAGGAGCAACTTAGGATCCAAGCTGCAATGTTTTAACATTGCAGATTGCGATGAATATAAATTTGATCACTTTTCCACAAATACATTTGTGGAATGTTAACCATTTTTGTCCATCTCAACATTTTTTTCATCTGTCTTAGTTTGAAGATCAGATCTACGAGCAAACAATGGATGCCTTAGTAGAAGAAGAACTCTTCTACCAGTGGAGCGCTATCTAAAAATCCATCTTGTGCATACACATTTTCAATTTCTGTTGACAGTTATTCTCCTTTAATTATCTTCACTCAAAGCACTTCTTTGCCATTTAAATAATTTAAATGTAACTTAAATCGGGGGGGGGGGAGACACACCTTGCTGCAGCCTTTTCAACAGGTGAGTTCATGTAGATTTCTTTGATATCCAAAAGGTACATTAATTGTTTTGAATAATTCATTCATTTGTTAAGGAAAAAAAAACTTTAGGTAATCATTTTTTTCCAAATATAACGAAGGCTGAGTATAATAATCCCCTTCTCGTTCCTGAAAATGTGGCATTGCTCTGCATACATTTGCCCGACACATGAGTAGGCATGTTGCATCATTCACACATTACAGTTTTCATCATTGGAGTAAAATGTGAGAGCACTCCTTTGAACCAAAAATCATAAGAAGAGAAGCAGACCCAGGCTCAGTTCAAACTATGGTCCTCTCTAAACCATGACTTAGACAACAGGGGAAGTGTTACAGGCTCCAGGTTATACGTAATATAAGGCAGAGCTAATCCAGTGTTCAGTGCTCTTTGCTAGTTCTCTCTCCTAGGATCAGGAACATTAAAGGTTTGGTGGTGCCTGTGGGACCTGGGAGGGAGTAACATTGGGTGCTTGCTTGGAAAATGCTGGATGTTCAAGTCCTTCCTCCCCTGTATGCTCCACATCCATCATCCACCATTGTTTTACTAAACTTTCTGTGACTTTGGTGCCAATTGAGAAGAAAAGGAAAGAAAAATCTGACATTGTTTTTCATGCTTCATAATTCTCTAGCCCCTGCAACTCTCCTGAATTTTTTTTCAGGTTTGACACCTCTATGGCATGTGCCATTTTCATACAAATTGCCCCACCCAATTTGGAGGGGAGTAATAGGAAGTGAATCACTTATCCCCTCCAAATTTGAATGCTCCTCTTCGACGAAAACACTGCACATAACCTTCTGACTTAAAAAAAAAAATTAGCTAGAGCCACCACTCTACTGTATCTCATTTTCATAAGAATTGCCCTCAAATAATATAGGGGGGGATAAGCCTGTCCTTCTTTAGAACCCCCCCAACTTAAAAAAGTGCTCTTACACAAAGTTCCCTGTGCCGGCTCATCTGAAACTGGGCAGGCTTGATCTGGTCAGTGCACAGATTGTCAATTGGCAACATCATAATGGGACATGTACAGTATTTGTTTTGCTAGTTGGAAAAGTTGTAATATTTTCTATATATTTGTTGATTATATTGAAAACATGTGATTTAAAACTCAATAAAATAATATTAAAAGAATTAGACAATGAGACATAAAGATGTACAGAGTATTCTTAGGTATGCTGGGATCAAACCTCAAAAACATGGAGGACTTTATAGGTGAAAGATCCATACCGTTATGTAGGTTTGATTGTGTATAATATCTACACTTAATATTTTGTAAGGCTGCAATCCCATGCACACTAACTTGGCAGTAAGCTTAGTTGAATATAGTCGGTCTTATTTCTGAATAAACATGCATTGGATTGCACTGTCAATATTTATTTGTATTAGGTTGGATCCAGATCTAGTCATACTTAGAGTAGACCTACTGAAATCAATTGGACTTAATTTACTTATTTTTATTCATTTATTATATTTATACTCCGCCTTTTTGCTGCAAGGAACTTAGATGATTAATTTAATTATCATGATTTCAATAGGTCTGCTCTGACTAAGTCTTGCTCCAACCCTATTTATTGTATTCTTACATTTTCTAGACCATCCTAATGGATTCCAGAGTGGTGTACAATGATTAAAAAAACAACAACACAGCAATATATCCTTCAAAAAACTAGGCAGCAACACAAACATAAAACAGCAGACAGAGTCAATAAAACCATTTAAAAATGCCTGGGCAAATAAGAATACCTTGACCCAGTGCTGGAAAGAATATAATATCAGCAGTAAGTGAACCTCCTCAAGGAGGATGTTCTAAAGCCGGAGGATGTGGACAAGGCACTATGATCCACCACCTTTGCCCTTCATGGCTTATTCGAGCCATTTGTGGGGGACTGACCAGATGGATTAGGGCAGTGATGGCGAACCTTTTTGAGCCCGAGTGCCCAAACTGCAACACAAAACCAACGTATTTATTTCAAAGTGCCAACACTGCAATTACTAAACCTGAATACCGAGGTTTTAGTTTTAGAAAAACAACTCATACAGTTGTCCGAACTAATTAACATCTTTTGTCTTAAAAGAGAAACACAACAACAGAGTTTTCAATGATGCAAACAGTTTTTTGTTGGGAAAAAAATCAACTCAAAAAATTATTATAGTACTACATTGTACACATAGCCTGAAGGGAATTTATACAAACTTTTTAAATAATTAGGCACATGTATTTTTGGATAAGGGATTCTCAACTTGTAATATGATTATATGCCAGACTAAAATTGTATGGGGCAAGCTTTACCCTGGGTCCTTTCTCTGCTTCTACAGGTGTCGGATTAGTAAAAGTAAAAGTCAACCTGTACTAGGATGAGCAAGATAAACAAGAAAACTAAACGTGCTTAACACATTTTAAACACTTTATGTCTTGGACTGCAAACACTGCATTAGGTAAAAGTTTGCATTGGGCATGCTTTTGCACAATTAATGTGATTTTTGCTATTGCATGCATGCTGATAATTTGTCAAACCTTGGCTCATACTCCGTTAGTTTGAGAGCAACACATGCAGCACTCAGGTCAACTGTTAGGGTGCTCTGTTAGGGTGCTCTGTGCATCATTCTTCAAAATCTTTTAAATGTGATAACAATGTAGAAAAGAATTCTGTAACAGGAATTCTAGAATAAAATTCTGTTCCACACTGTGAGAGAGAACAAAATCATTAGTGTTTTGCAGAAACACTTTTCATGATCTGGTGACCAATGGCTCGAGTGCCCACAGAGAGGTCCCTGAGTGCCAGCTGTGGCACCCGTGCCATAGGTTCGCCATCACTGGATTAGGGGATTGGTGAACACATCACTGTGTGATGGAGTGGTCCCTACTGCCTTCAAAGAGGCAGTAGTGCGACCACTCCTGGAAAAAAAAAAAATCTTCCCTGAATCCAGAGATCTCTGCCAACTATCATCCAGTCAGAAATACCCCCTTCCTGAGTAAGGTGCTCAAGAGAGTGGTGGCATCTCAACTGCAGGCGCTCTTGAATGAAACTGATTATCTGGATCTATTCCAGTCTGGATTCAGGCCCGGTTTTGGGACAGAATCTGCCTTGGTCGCCCTGATGGATGACCTTCTTTGGGAGTAGGTCAGGGGGAGTGTGACCCTGTTACTTCTGGATCTCTCAGTAGCTTTTGATACCATTGACCACAGTATCCTCCTAGACCACCTCTGTGAGTTGGGAGTTGGAGGCACTGTTTTACAGTGGTTCGATTCATATTTGCGGGGTTGGTTCCAGAGAATAGCATTGGGTGACTGCACCTTGGTCCCATGCCAGTTGAACTGTGGGGTGCCACCGGGTACCATCTTGTCTCCAATGTTATTTAATATCTATATGAAGCCGTTTGGAGCGGTCATCAGGAGATTTGAGACAAGGTGTCACCAGTATGCTGTTGACACCCAGCTCTATTTCTCTGTGAGATCTGAATCGGGAGAGGCCAAGCACGTTCTGAACTGGTGCCTGGAAGGAGCAGGTACATCGTTTGGGGGTAATCCTGGATCCATCTCTGTCATTGGAGGCCCAGGTGACCTCAGTGGCCTGGAGTGCCCATTACCAGCTTCGGTTGGTACACCAACTACACCCATTCATGGATAGGGATAATCTAGCCACTGTGATCCATGCACTGGTAACCTCAAGGTTAGATTACTGCAATGTGCTCTATGTGGGGCTGCCCTTGGGCTTGGTTTGGAAGCTGCAGGTAGTGCAGAATGCAGCAGCTAGGGTGCTCACTGGACACCCAGCTATGCTCACATAACACCTGTGCTAAAAGAACTACACTGGCTGCCTATTGGCTACCAAGCCATGTTCACGGTTGTCAGGCCTGGTTATTACTTGGATGGGAGACCCCTCCTCTAGTTTCCTGCATTAAGCCAGGGGTTGGACTTGATGGCCCTTCCAACTCTATGATCCTGTGATCCTGTGATGGTATTGTCATACAAAGCCCTAAACAATTTAGGACCAGGATACCTAGCACACCACCTTCCCTTATATATTCCCAACCCACCATTAAGATCATCAGAGGAGGCCTTGCTGGTCATTCCAAAATTATCGGAATGTCACTGCAATATCTTGATGGTGGAGGCCTTCTCAGTAGCAGCACCCACCCTGTGGGAAAAAAACCCCTTGTACAGTTCAGGAGGCAGAAAATTTGGCATCTTTTAAACACCTCTGGAAAACGCACCTGTTCACCCAGGCTTTCCCCTGGCCTTTAATTAAATTAACTATGCTGTCCCATTGTTACTGCTCCTATACTGCTATGTATTATTGTAGTAGTAGTAGTAATTATATTGTTTTTAAAATTGTATTTAAAATGTGCTTTTAAATATGATTATAATTGTGATTTTAATATTTATATTGGAAACCACTTAGAGATTTTAAAAATATCTAGCGGTATATAAATAGTACCAATAAATAAAGTTGGGGTGCAACCGCAGAAAAGGCTCTTTCCTTTATAGAAGCACAACTTACTTCACCAATTGGTAGTACTCGGAGAAGGACCTCATCTGATGATCTTAATACAAAGGCAGGGCAGTATGATAGGAGGAGGTGCCCCTTCGGGTATTTGTGTTCCAAGCCATTTAGGGTTTTAAAGGTAAGTAGGAGCACCTTGAATTGGGCTAAGAAATGAATAAGCAGCCAATATAATTCTTTAAGTATTGGTATGGCTCCACACAGCTACACCAGGTAGCTAAACCATCTGACTCAGATGACAAAAGAAATAGATCTGGGTGTTGTCAGAAAGCTCACAGCCAAATTCTGAACTTATTGAAGCTTCTGAGTCATCTTCAATGGCAGCCCCAAGTATAATGCATTATAGCAAGGGTGGGCAACTTCAGGAGGTCTGGGGTCTGTTCCCACATGGAACCCACCAGGGGATGCTCCCCTCCCTGTCGACAACAAAGTTGCCACTAGTGTGCCACCAATTTTTCCTCTCCAAATCAGTGGCAGGGGGGCAGCAAAAAAGCGGTAATTTTCCCGCTGGGAGTGTGTGCCTTCTTGTCGAGCAAAGTTGTGCTCACAGGAGGCTTCCTGTGAGCATGATTTTGCTTTAAAACAAGGCATGCCTTCCCTGCACCCCTAGTTTTAAAGTGAAATTGCCCCTTTTTTCCTGCTGTCAAATTTCAACAGCAAACATCACCAAATTTCGTTGGCAGTGATAGGGGACACTGGGGGCTGAAGAAAAAAGGACTAGGGGGCTGCATGAAGCTCACAAGCTGTACGTTGCCCACCCGTGCATTGCAGTAATCCAACTGGGAGGTTATAGGTCATACGATAGGATCATAGAGTTACCAGACAGACCATCGATCACTGTACCGAAGCTACCCTTGTATTTATTTATTTATTATATTTATTAATCGCCCACCTTGTATCTATGGATTGTGTTCTACTGGCTATATTCTATGATGTACAGTAGAACCTTTCGGGCATTAGTCTCCATACAATTGAATTGAGATCATATGGAGACAGTGGAATGGCATCCTCCGGCTCTGCCCCCAGCATTGTTTCTCCTGCTGGCCCTACTCCCATGCTGTCCATGCAGCTGGGGCATTTCTGCAACAAGAAAGCATGTTGAACGTGCATACTAGCTGGAACCCTGCATGATTAAAGTTCCAGCTCATGGAGAGAGACTATGCATATTCAGCAAGCTTCTCCATTTCTGACATGCCCCCCAAACACACGGACAGAGTGGGAGTCAGGCCGGCAGGAGATGTGGGGGTGAAGCCAGTGGGCACAGTCCCACTCTTTCTCCCCACATGACCTTAGGAGTCATGTGGACACTGAAGGGGAGAGGATGCTTGTGTCTGATTCCATTTTGTAATAAGGAAGTAAATAAATAAAACTCTTAGAAGCATTGCAAATTGCCAAATAACAGTATGAGAGAGACATGGCTGCATTTACATATCTTACTGGCTCTGCTTCTGTTTTCATTGCCACTTTGATTTGCTGTAGCTTCCGCATGAAAATTAACATTCAAACGGGGGCAGACGGAGATCAACTGATTTTGACTTCTATGAAAATGCACGCTGGAAGTGGCCAGAGATATGTGGCTTTATCATGAGGGTTGCAACATTTCACTGATTCATTGGGCAGACGAATCAAATTTTTTTAAAATGCTTTTAACAGATGAAAAAGCTGCCCACAATTAATCAGGCAGATTTTTTTTTAACCTGTTACTTTTTTAATACAAGAACTTATAAAAGCTGTGGATGGCCAGCACCAGCTTAGAAGAAGAATCTCCCCTTCTCTCACCCACAGAAGGGAATGCCTTCTCTAAGAGGATGCGCCCACCATATACCGGTATGCATCATCATCTAAAAACAAAGAAAATACACTTTTTGCTTCAGAACTATATTTTGGTGTAATATTACCAGTTAATCGATTAATGACTAAAACATATATAATTAATCCAACAAGATTTCGTTCGTCAGTTGATAGCCCTGTTTATAACATGTGGATCACAATCCGCATTCCTTTCCCCTGTCCTCAAGTTTCACCTGTCTGAGCCAACCATTCCCAGTTCCTTCTCCTTTGCCCAACATCCCCTGCAGTCCTTTAACATTTCCATTGCTTTCCTCTGAAGCAGCCTTTCCCAGCCTGGTGCCCTCATGCGTGGGTTGGACTGCAACTCCCATCATTCCCTGACTGGGAACGATGGGAGTTGCAATCCACCACATCTGGAGGGCACCAGGTTGGAGAAGGCTGCTCTAGATCATCTACGATTTGCACATGGAAAGTAAGACTTGATGCAGTCATCCCTTTAAGAGCTAGCCAGTGCTGAGTCTGGTGGATTCTCCTGTGTCCTGTTTTGGATGCTTCCTTTAATGCAGTCCACATGGCAGCCTTTTTCACATTAACAGCACAACGAGATATTACTTAGGAATGCATTATTAATAAACGTCTTTCCCTATTCATAGTAGAAGTTCTACCTTTCTTCTGTACAGATTCAAAACAGTGCAATACTTCTGAGCTTGCACAAGAGACCACTCCAGAGAAGAGGACACCAGCTTTGCTTCTCATGGTGAGTTCTTTTATGATGAGATCACTGCACACACACACACACACACACAAGGTACAGGATATGGCACAGAGGTCTGCAACAGTCAGGCTGGAATCGGTTAAAAATTGGATACCCTGCCTTGTGCAAGCATAAGCACTTTCCACTAGTGCAAAGCCACCAGTGTGCAACCTATTTTGTGATATGCTGAGATTGTAATATCTGTGAAGGGCATAGAGCCAGTGTGGCGTAGTGGTTAGTGTGTTGGACTGGGACTCGGGAGATCTGGGTTCTAGTCCCCACTTGGCCATGAAGCTCATTGGGTGACTTTGGGCCAGTCACTGACTCTCAGCCTAACCTACCTCACAGGGTTGTTGTGAGGATTAAATGGAAAGGAGGAGGAGGAGCGTGTAAACCACCTTGGGTTGGGTTCCTTGCAAGAGAAAAAAGGGTGAGATATAAATATAATAAATAGGTCAGGTGTATTGAATCCCTTTCACCACAAGGGCCAAATTCCATTTTGGAGAAAATCTCGGGGGGGGGGGGCTGCATTCTAGTGCTGGATGGGGCCCAAGGGAAAAGGGCAGGGCCAAAATACCAAACATGCCAGCATATTGTAGCATAAAGTGCTACTGCCAGCATCTAAGCCTTAGGAGAGGCATTTCAACCTTTGGGTTGGGGAGAGAGACTGCATAAAATAATTGGCGGTTGGGGATGGGGGCGTGGCCATCTAGGGAACACTGGAGGGCTGCATCGGGACCCCAGGAGGGCCAAATTTCCCCCCCAGGCCTGAAATTCTGCAACCCTGGCATAGGTTAATCTTACAAACTTATATGTATTTACCCAAATCTCCGCTTCACTTAAACTGGTGTGATTTAAAAAGGCTTAGGAGTTAGGACTGGGCTGGAAGTGTTAAGTCATTTATGGGGTAATCCTATGTGTGTTTAGACAGAAAAAAAAGGCCTACAACTCCCAGCATGCCCCAGCCAGGCTGGGGCATGCTGGGAGTTGTAGGCCTTTTTTTCCTGTCTAAACACGCATAGGATTGCACACTTATTTATCTATTTATTTATTCTGACATCTATATGCCATCAACTAGCCAACAATGGGCTCTCATGCTGGCTAAAGAATGACATATGAACATGTCTGAAATATGAAGCACAATCGAAATGAGCTGGTTGTGTTTGTTTTTAAGCCCTCGCAGTGTTAAGCGGAGGGGCTGCAACTCAGTGGTCGAGCGCATGCATTGCACACAGACGGTCCCATGTTCAGTCCCCGACATCTCCAGGTAGGGCTGGAGGGGGAGGGGAATCCTGCCTAAGTCCCGGAAAGCCGCCGCTAGTCGGTGTTGAAATCCTGGGCTAGATGTACCAACGGTCTGACTTCGTAGAAGGCAGCTTCCTATGTTCCTATGCGAGGAACATAAGGAACACAGTTGTCCAGGAAATAGCCTGAGCCACCAGTCCGATGGAATCCTTCCGAAACAAACATTTTTTTTACTCAGTTCCTAAAAACACCTCGCTGCAAGGTGGCAGACGAACCTCCTTCGTGTGGAGGGAGCCCCTCCAAAGACAGCTGCACTCTGCATTCCCAACTGCCTTCAGGTATCCTGGATGCAGACAGTACAGGGCTTTAAAGGTGTTTTGTTTTTTTTAATGAATTGTTGGGGGGATGCCAATTTGGGTTTCTCTCAGTTCCTCATGTTTTCATATTTTGAGTTCAGTTAGTCCTGCTAGGCACTGGATGGGAATGATTGGAGTTGTAGTCCAACACCTCTGGAGGATGGCAGGTTGGGGAAGGCTGAGATATGGAATTTAGAAGTAAATTCCCCATTTAAATTCCCTCCCCCAAAGTAAGCATCCTCTTCCCACTCCACATATCCAAATGACTAAGGGCTTCTCTATCTGAGGCACTTACCCCGTTGCTTTTCCAGGGTATCTTCTTCCGTTTTCTTTGTGGGAGTAAGAGTAAGACTGCCTCAGTTACACGTGGCTTTTTTATGAGTTTTTCTTTCTTTCTCTGCCTTTCTATATATTCTATTAACCAAGCACAAGGTGGTGCTGTGGTATAGTGGCAGTATAGTGGATTTTCGGCTATGCACGAGGCCTTTGTTCCGATTTAAAATTTAACAGCTGACCTTCCTCGCTCTTAAAAAAAAAGCTGCAAAAACGTCTGGAAAACAGGGGAGAGGCCCTGGAGGATCACCACGTCGTGAAAAGGCCCAGCAAATAGGGATGTAAAAACCTACCTTGGGGGGTGCTCGCCTTTTTCTCGGCGAGCACCCGCCACCACAACGCATGAACCCCCCCCGCTACTCGATCCGCCTCACCGGCAGCGTGGGGTCCCATCGCGTCACTTCCAACTGCCAGGAAGTGACAGGACAGAACCCCGTGCTGCGTTTTTAGCATAAAAACCAGGGCAACCCAGTTTAAAATGGCCGCAAATAGCAAATCGCAGCCATTTTAAGCTAGGTTGCCCTGGTTTTTACGCTAAAAATGCAGCACGGGGTCCCGTCCCATCACTTCCTGGCAGCCGGAAGTGACGCGATGGGACCCCACGCTGCTGTCATGGCATGGATCCATGGATCGAGTGGCAGCCAGGTAAGGCGCAAGAGTCTCGGGGGGTGAGCGGGTCGATTTTGGCCTGCTTTCAGCCCCCCCCCCAAGACTCGCGGATACATCCCTACCAGCAAACTTCCGTTAGTGAGGGATCACGAGTGCACAATAAATGCCTTGTGTAGAAAAGCCCTAACAGGCACAGGCAAACAAAAGCTTGGGTGCAATCCTATGCATGTTCAAACAGAAAAAAAGTCCTACAACTCCCAGCATTCCCCAACCAGCATTCCCCATGGCTGGCTGGGTGGGAGTTGTACGACTTTTTTTTCTGTCTAAAAGTGCATAGGATCGCACTGTTAGTGACTTCCAAATGAAAATGAACCATTTTTCACCAGACAACTTACTATAAGGGTTCAAGCCTGCTGTGACCCTTGCCTTCCATTCCCTGCAAATGCTTATTAATGACAGTGTGGGGCTTTTCCCCCTTCTTTTCTTTTCTTTTCTTTTCTTTTTACGGCATCCATTACTGCACCGCTGAGAGGCGCCCTAAGGCAGTGATTTTCAAACCCAACTTTTTGGTGGTCTCAGTTTGCAGCCATCAACACTTATTAACTGCGCTGTTTGTTCTAACAACTGACCAGAAGCATAGAGCAGGCGCTTTAGAAGGTTTCTCTGGCAACAGTTAAAGCTTGGGTAATTTGGTGCCTGGATGCCTGTTTTGTAGGTATGTACGTATAATTGTTCCATTTTCATAAAGTGGACCCTGGTAACCAGCTGCACATGGGAGCTGACTAAGGTAGGGAAGGAGTTGGATGTGAACAGTGAAGAGGCTTCGAAGGTCTCCTGTAACCAGGGGAGGCTGGTGCCTCCTGTGTCAGTGGGGCTCCTTATCCATTGCAGCTTTTATTCTGAGCTTTATAGGAGCTATCCATGGTGCTGTACTCTGCCCCCCAAAATAGGTTCACCTCCATGGAGCACCATGGACAGCTCCTATAAAGCTCAGAATAGAAGCTGCAGTGGATAAGGAGCCCCACCGACATAGGAGTCACCGGCCTTCCCTGTGCTTAACTATGAAGCCGCTTGTGTTGACCCTCACACAGGTCTTTCACTGATTCGTATGCCATATGTACCTCGCCACATGGGCTGACTCAAGGCAACCCCTGTTTGAACTTCAACCTTTTGCTTAGTGGAACTTTCCCCCACCTGCTGCAAAGGTGCACAGAGATCTTACGTCGCAGCTACAACCTAGCAAAAGAAATCACACAACAGCAGCCATGCTTTTCAAACATACCCATGCTGAGAGACATGAAATAGTGCTAAGAAGCCTTCTTGTTTCCAGTCTTACTCAGGGCCAGGCTACAGGCCAAGTCATATTTGACATAGCACTACAGGTAGCCCATTGTTTGCTGCAGTAAACACATAAAGTGTGAAGTAGAGATGGACACACATCTCCAAAATCCCAGGAAGACGTGACGTGGGCCCACTTTGGACATAACACTCAACCAGCCTTCCCCAACCTAGTGTCCTCCAGATGTTCTATTTTTAAAAAAATAAATTTTATTTAGTTATAAACTACATACAAAACTACAAAACACAAACATACAACTAAAATAAATCATATGGTGCACCCCCCCCCCCCATCTGCCTAGGGACCAACTAATATACTTCCATCCCCTTGATCAATTAAATTCCACATTTCAAAAATATAACATATCCTGATAAGGCATGCTCCCCTTCCTCTTTATTAATGCATAGTCTAATAATTGATTCCATATATTCATAAAATTATTCTTCCTTAACTGTCCCTTTTTGCATTTGATACTACAAGTTAGTTTATCATTTAGGGCTATATCCCAAACCTCCTTATACCAGTCAGTGAATAGAAAAACATGTTGTACTTTCCATTTCCTCACTATCATTAACCTAGCCACAGTTAACAAGTTTACAATTAGTTCCTTCGAATTTTGGGCACAAGTGACTTTATCGGTTATTGATAACAAAGCAAGTTTAGGACAGACCTCTAGATTAATACCAATAATTTCCTATATTTCTGTAAAAACCTCTCGCCAAAATCCCAGAACATTTTTACTCCTCTGGATGTTTTAGACTACAACTCCTGTCATCTCTGCCCACTGGTCACATTGGCTATGTATGATGGGAGTTGTAGTTATGGATGTAAAGAGTGTGTTATATCTGCGCCATCTGCATTTCACAAACTGTCAGGCATCTTTCATTCCATCGTCGGCCAAACGATGGGATCAGATTATTTGTACTAGTATTTTGTTCATTTTCAAATGCAACTTTGCGCAAATGCATACTTGCCCAAAAAATGCACGTTAGTACTATTTTTTTATTTATTTATTATATTTATACTTATATTATATTTATACTTATATTATATTTATATATATTTATAAATATATATTTATATTTATTTTCCCGAAAGGAACCCAAGGCGGCTTACATAGTCCTCCTTCTCCTCCTCTCCATTTTATCCTTACAACAAGCCTGTGAGGATAAAATGGCTGAGAGTCAGTGACTGGCCCAAAGTCACCCAGTAAGTTTCATGGCCGAGCGGAGACTAGAACCCGGATCTCCCGAGTCCCAATCCAACACTCTCACCACTACACCACACTGGCTCTTAGTGCCAATGCCCAAGTGCACACATGTGAATTAGCACTGATGTGCATCAATGCAAGCACGCATAAGCACAAGCGCACATTTGCAAATGAATAACATTGAGGAAATTCCCTCCCCCGCAAAAAAAAGTTTTTTAAAAAATGGTCTGAAGGTCCGTGAAATCCATGCAGCTCAGAAAATACCAGTCCATTGTGGAATCCACAGGTTGGATTCATAGAAATCTGGACTCATTTGACTCCATTGCCAATTTCTCCAACATCCCTAGTTGTAGTCTAAAACAGTGTTCTCCAACCTTGGGTCCCCAGATGTTTTTGGCCTACAACTCCCAGCATGCCCCAGCCAGCTGGCTGGGGCATGCTGGGAGTTGTAGGCCAAAAACATCTGGGGACCCAAGGTTGGGGAACACTGGTCTAAAACATCTGGAGGGCAACAGGCTGGGGAAGGCTGCACTAATCGCTCCACCAATGAAGAATGGCCAAATACCACCCCACACAGAATTAAGAAAGAGCTGTGTACAAAGGGCAGGGGCTTAATCAATGCAAGCTTATGACCTGCACTTACTGGGAATTCCTTGTTCATCAAAATAATTGCAATCCCTCCCCCCGATCCACATCATGAATGGAGTTCAATGGGTTACCCGCACCTGTCGGCATACAGTAGAGGGCCAAGCGGCATTCAGCCACCCGAGATTGGGCAATAACAGGTCTGTGATGCCCTTGGATGTCCAGGGCTGCACGCACGCCACAGCATATGTCTACCCTATCCCAACAGGTGTGGGTAACCCGTTGAACCCCATTCATTGTAGGGGTCGGAGTTTGCCATTATTCCCCATGAATGAGGAATTCCCAGTAAGTGCGGTTCATAAGCTCACGTTGATTAAGTCCCTGCTCTTTGTACACAGCTCTTTCTCAATTCTTAAGGCTGCACTAAACCATAGATTAGCATTATTGGAACGAGCCTGCTAAAGCCTCAGGCACAAGTGCTCCCCCACCCTTCTTCTCCTTTTGAGCAGCTCTGCAAGCATCTGCTTCCAAAAGTAATCAGTGTGTCATTACATCTGAACCAGGAACTGTGGTTAGTTTAAACTATGGTTTATTGAAACAAGCCAAGATCAAACTATGGTTTCTAATCTTGGCTTGTTTCAGTAAACCATAGTTTAAACTAAGCCCAGTTACTGGTTCTGACTTATTTGACCCAGAAATTGGTGGGGTGAGTGGGAGTGAGCAAGCTTCTGGCATGCTCTTCCTCTTCAATTAATGACCTATGATTGCACTGTTCATAGGTTCTTAGCATGACATAGTTTCATAGATCATAGAGTTGGAAGGAGCCTACAAGGCTATCGAGTCCAACCCCCTGCTCAATGCAGGCAGGAAACTAGAGGAGGGGTCTCCCATCCAAGTAATAACCAGGCCTGACCCTGCTTAGCTTTCCACACTCAGACAAGCTGAGCCAGCATGAGCCACAGGCCTGTACTCCAAACTGAGACACCAAACCCAGGGGTTAAACAATCAAGAGTTAACCCACCAAGAAATAAATGGGTTAATTCTAGGTTAAATAACCCAAGAATTGGCATTATGTGCAAACCGGGCCATAGTAGAGCAGGAAAAGGTGCAGGAAAAGGCAACCAAAAGGATCAAGAGGCTGGAGCAACTCCCCTATGGAGTAAGTCCCATTGAATAGTCCCAAGCAGACATGCATAGGATTGCAGTTTGAATAACAGTTCTTATTTTGCAGCAAAACAAAGATGGGGTTCATGGGGATGCACAAAACATAAATAAAAGTTATTTATTTATGAGTTTCTTTGGTTTGTTTGTTAGAAATGAGTTTTAGAAACTGCAGTCTATGTTGTGAGGTTTGCTAGCGGATAGAGACAGCTAAGAATTTGCTGTGCATTTTGAAAGAGTAGAAACTTCCCCCTCCCCCCACCAAGAAATTTGCTAGCATCTGTCTCAATCAAGATGCAAAAGTCATAATAAGGCAAGTCTTTTGGAAATAGAGGACTATGTTGCTCCATGAATGTATATATTTTTAATGACTGAATGCTGCAGATCATAGCCATTCCATAGTTATTTATGAGGAAAGCATCATTGTTATTATCTCAACTAATTGAAGATAGTGTCTGCCACCTACAATTTTAGTGTTTGTGAAAAATAAATGATACATCTTGACATTTCCATGCTATTTATCCTGGGTAAACATTTTTTTTTCCAGAGGCGCTGGAAAAGAAGGCTCACGATTTATCTATATTAGTGATTGTTAAATTGTGCTCCTGAAAGAGATTTAGCTTAAGTTGGTTATCAGGTCTTAGAAATTAAGGCATTTGTTTCTAAAATATTATTTTAGTGCAAATTACAAAAAAAAATATGGGACTATATTACTATTTAGCATCTGTTTTGCTACAAAATGTAAAATATTATGTGCACAAATGGGTGGGGCAGAGGAATTAACTGTAAAGGATATGTGTGAATGGGAGAGAACTTTTAGAATGAATGTCATTGAAAGGAGGTTAAAACAGGACTAAAGTGTTTATTTCAAACTGGAAGTGGTTCTGAAATTCGATACTAACATTTCTCAATTTTGCAATTTAAATGCATTATGTAGATCAGGATAATTTTAGATACTTTGACTTTATTTTGGTGGCATGTTTGCCTTTGGTGACAATTTCAAGATGGGGGGGCGTATTCCTTCCAAATCTCCCACACACACACACACACACACACACTATTAAATGTGAAGATATAAAGACAATGGGTTAAGAACAGGGCCATCCATATGGGGAAAGGTCCCCACATTTGGAACTTTTAAGTTTAGAAATAAGGTGACTAACAGCAGTGCAATCCCATGTGGCTACCCATAATAGCCCTCCAAACTTGGAGGATTATGGGCATCCTATCAAGGGCGGGGGGAGCGCGGAGCTGAAGGTCACCTCTGCACTTCTCCCACCCTGCAAAAGACTTGGACACCTGATTTTGGCTGTCTAAATCTTTTTGCCCCTCCTTGCAAGGAGGGGAGGCTGAGGCGTCACTAGGATACACTGTATCCCAGCAGAGCCTGACTCCTCCTCTCCCTGCCCCTCCCCCTGGAATGCCCACCAGATGCCGGCTCCGAGGTCACTCTTCCGACCTCAGAGCCACAGCCGGCGTGCTTCTTTCCACGCCAGCCGTGAGGACGGAGGGAGGGCACTCTGAATTTGGGGTCCCAGCTCCGACCTCGGAGCACATTTCCAAGGTTGGAGCTAGGACTCCGAATTTTCCTACGGCCATTTAGACTCTGTCTAGATGGCGCTAGGATTGCACCCTAACGGGGAACATGATAGACAGCGGTTTATAAAATTATGCATGGTGTGGAGAACAAGGATAGGGAGACATTTTTCTCCCTTTCTCATAATACTCGAACCCAGGGTCATCCAACATCAACAAATGGCGGGAGATTCTGGACAGTGAAAAAGAAAGTACATCTTCACAAAACACACCATTAATTTGTATGCTAGTAAGATGTAGTGATCAGCCACTAGGTCATATAGCTTCAAAAATGGGGTGGGCTTAGATTTTAAAATTTTATACTGTTTTAAATGTATTTTATTCTGTATTTTATCATGTTGTACATCACCCAGAGTGGCCGGTTTGCCGGCCAGATGGGCGATCTATAAATGTAACAAACAAACAAACAAACAAACAAACAGGAGACTAGTCAAATTCATGCAGGTAAATCTATCAGTGGCTACTAGTCGTGATAGTTATATGAACATCCAGATTCATAGACCATATGCATCTGAATACCAGTGGCGCGGGTACACTATTTACTGATCTGACTGCAAAGATCAGATGCAATCACAGCACACCCAGAAAACCTTTACCAGTCTGATCCCTACTCCCAGGCCACCATTCACTAAGAGTAGGAGGTTGTGCTTTATACGTATACTGTATTTGAGCATTTGTCAGAGCAGCTATACATCTGTTTTTTGTTATGAAATATAAACAAGCAGTCACAACAAATGTTCTAAAAATACAATGCACTGTCCAATCTGTAGTGCAATCCTCTGTACGTTTACTCTGAAGTAAACTCCACTGTGTTCAACAGCACTTACTCTCTAGCGCAGGGGGGGACCACAGAGCTGGCTGGGGCATGTTGGGAGTTGTAGGCCAAAAACATCCGGGGACCCACGGCTGGAGAACACTGGTCTAGTGCATGTGTTTAGGATTGCACTATCACTCTTCAGTATAGCAAGATATATTGAATCTTGCTTTGGGTCTCTCTCTCTCTTTCTGAAATCTCCCCATACAAGCATGCATGTACAGAGAGAGAGAGAGAGAGAGAGAGAGAGAGAGAGAGAGAAACCTGACAGGGCACCTCTCATCCCTACGCCAGTATCTTTCCTGTAGTGCAGATACCAAGAGAATTGTGGGACATGCAGCCTGTAGCACACTGTTCTTGCTGCTGGCTTGCTACTGCTGCATTACTAGATGGCTCACCCAAACTTTTTCCAAATATTTAGCAGAAACTATATGCATGTTTTCAGAATTTCTGCATTTACCAAGAAAACTACAAATTTGCATGGGGGGGGAGGAAGTGTGCACACAGTGCGAGGGAAGGAGCTTATATTCTCAAGATTCCAGAGCAAATCACATACATCACTATTGGAGGCCATATTCTATCTCCTGAAGTATGATCAAGGTTACACAGATTTGTGGAGGAGCCTTTATCGGGTATCTCCAGCACTGAGTAATTTTTTATTTATTTGCTACGGAAGGTCGAGCTGCTGACTCTGCCTGAGTTAGCAACCCACAGCTGTTCTGCTTCTAAGCAACCACCTAGATGGGGTGAATAAAGGGAGTATGGAGAAGACGGCGCTGGCTGGGGTTAACATTCACTGACCACAACACGAAGGAAACAACCCCAAGCTCTTTAGGAAGGGAGAAGATGAAGGAAGAAGGTTCATTTTTTTAAAAAAAAAAATCTTTTAAGAATATGTCTCACCCAAGAAGGTGGTCTGAAGGGCACCTTAGCAGTCACAAACAGTCTTGTGGAATATCTGCATTTCCCCAGATCCCTGGAAATCCCTATACCAGTGTTCTCCAACCTTGACCCAGATGTTTTTGACCTACAACTCCCAGCTACGCTGGCTGGGGCATGCTGGGAGTTGTAGGCCAAAAACATTTGGGGACCCAAGGTTGGAGAACACTGCCCTATACAAAAGACCAAGTCATATTGTATGAGTCACTATTGGTGTGGGAGAAAATTAGAGAATAATTTAAACTATGTCCACCTTTGTGTTTTTTTCAAAATCAACCTGGCATATTAAGCCATTTAGGGCACATTCCTATGCATGTTTAGACAGAAAAAAAGTCCTACAGCTCCCAGCATTCCCTGAACAACCATGCTGGATGGGGCATGCTGGGGGTTGTAGGACTTTTTCCTGCCTAAACATGCATAGGGTTGCGCCCTTATTCTTTTCATTCGTGTCATCATCCACCCCGTGGAAATATATACATCCCCATGAAACGGCAGGAAAACTGATTTTGTGCCAAACGCTTTCACTCCCTCCAAATACAATATTTCAACATTCATTTAAAGACGTGGGACTGATTCACTCACTCCTGCATTGGGGCATTAAAACTGTTGGGGATTTCTCTCTCTCTCACTAGCCAAAAAAGCTGAAATTTGGTACACACATCTGGCAATACAGCCTGATTAACAGACACAGGAAGAGTATCTCCCTGCTCCCTCCCCAACCCCCACCAAAAGGTTATAGTACTTTCACGTTGATTAGAAAGATGAAATTTGGTATGTAGATATAGCAAGGCATACTGATTACTAGAAAAGTCTGAAAATGGGATATATATATATATATATATATATATTCATGCAAAAACTCGCTATATGATTCTCAGGCAAGTGAGACCATAACAAAACATTGCAGTGTGGAGTGCTGCTCTTCAGGATTCTAGGTAGCCCATCCCATTCCCTTTCCCATATGTGGTTTTCTTTGCACATATTACACCTATTTTGTTTGAGCTACATTGGTTGCTGTATTTCTGGGCTCAATTCAAGGTGCTGGATTTAATCTATAAAGCCCTAAATTGTTTGGGATCGGGATATTTAAGGGCCACATTCTTCCATATGTTCCTCCCCACATGTGCCAGTCAGTATCTGAAGCCCTGCTCAAGATTCCTCAGCAGTCAGTGGTAAGGCGGGTGGCTACTAGGAGCAGGGCCTTTTTGGTAGTGGCAGCTACCCTATGGAATGTCCTTCCAAGTGAGATCCATCAAGCCCCAACATTGTATTCCTTCAGGCATCTAACTAAAAACATGCCTGTTCAGAAACACCAGTGGCTGAAGGTCTTCAGTTGATGTGTGTTTAATGCTATCCCCTTATGTCATTTTCTTATTCTGGTTGTGATGCTGTTTTTAAGTTTGTTTTAAAACTTTTGGGGTGTTGTCACTGCTGTTGTTGTGTTTTTGGGGTATTGTTCATTTTTAAGTTGTTGGTTTTTCAGCTGCCTGGAGGCCACCTGGTAGGGGAAAAGTGGGATATAAGGTTTTTAAATAAATAAC
Source organism: Shinisaurus crocodilurus (assembly GCA_021292165.1). NCBI lineage: Eukaryota > Metazoa > Chordata > Lepidosauria > Squamata > Shinisauridae > Shinisaurus > Shinisaurus crocodilurus. The sequence goes on from CM037876.1 coordinate 33,571,534, forward strand.
GTATTTTCTGGGGGTTTGCCAACAGTCAGCATCCCACGGCCACTGAACACACTCAGTCTTCACTGGGCTGTTTTGGGAACCTCCCAACGGGGGGGGGGGGGTCCTAAAATTTTTTGTACTTTTGCAAACCTTGAAATTCTCCCAAGCCTCCATCTTGTAGGTGGGTGCTACCGTTTTGGCTACATAAGCAATGGCACTCATGGCATGAACATCAGAAGTAGAAGGAATTATAGGGAAGGAGTGAGTTTCAGTGGCATCCAGGAGTGTAAGTCTGAAAACAGGACAAGCCAGACATGCAAATGAAAGGGGACGAGTTCTGCCTTCACACGCGTTAGCAATTTTCATCTGGAGTGAGAGGATTTCCAATGGCTACCAGGAAGATATTGACTATTGCAAGGTAGTTTTTAGACGTCGGCAAGTGGGGCCTGCAACAAAATGTTGCCGTTTTTCTCACCTCCCCCCCCCCGACAAGAGCGCTCATGTTCAGGGCCCCAACCAGCCTGGAACAGGAGCCTTGTCGTGCTCTCCAGGTCTCTCAGAGTGGGGATGAAAGCTTAAGGAAAGGGGAAAGGGACACATTTCCCTCTTCCTCCAGGCTTCTGTTGCTGTTCAATATATTGCTGGTGGGCTCTGGTTTGGGGCTGGTTGCCAATCCCGAAACGGAGCATTTTATTGCTATGTAATTGGGAAGGGTGGCTCTGAAGAGTGGGAAGGGGAAAATATATCCCTCTTCCTTTCTTTCACTTAAAACATCCACAGGGGAGAGAGTGGTTTTAAACTCATGACATGCATCCCTCCCCCAACCCTAATTCCCCACCAAGATATTGTGCATAAGCTGTTAGATTCTTGAACTGGCCAATTTCCTATTCTCCCCCTGCCCTCTGGTTCCCTTTTCTTTTTCTCAACTGACACCCCAACCTTCTTTGTCACAAACATAGATTGAATTTTAGATTCACAGAGTCTGCTAAAGTTCTGTTTCTGTTAGACTGTGTTTTTCGCGCCGAAACAAAATGAGAGCTGCCCAAAGCAGATGGAGGAGAAATGCAAGATTTTAGCATAGCTGTGATTGGGCAGCAGTGCATTCCCTGCGCCAGCCACTGTCCCCTGCAAACAAAAGGTAGTAGCAAAGACAACAGTTCCTGTCTTTGGCATTTAATATGAACCTGGAAGTTTCCTCTTGAGATAATGAGATGAGTTAGTCTTGATCAGGGGTGGGCAACTTGTTTCAGCCTAGAATTCCCATCAGCCCTAGCCAACATAGCCAATGGTGAGGGATGATGGGGGTTGTAGGCCAAATCATCTGGAGGGCCACAAGTTGCTCAACCATGTTCTAGATTTTTTGATCTCTATTACCTCAACATTTTGTTGCTCCCGAAAGTTCACGTGTCTTTGTCAGGCCATTTTCTAGGTTTAATTTGCTTTCATTTTCTTTTAATTTACAAACTGCTATATGCTTTTGCATGCCTAGAGAGTCCCCCAAAATATGTAGAAACCACTCCCTTGTTTTTTGGTCCCATTTCACTTTCAAACTGATAGGCACTCAACCACCCAGGTTTGCTATTAAAAGGAATGGCAAAGGTAATGTCTTCACTGACTGACCGAGGGTGCTTCCAGACAAGACTTTTATAGCACAATCACCCTGCCTCATTCCGGGAACTATAGAGGGGGTCCAGGTGACATCATCTTCTGTTTGTAACCCTCTGTGTTTTCCCACCACTTCTTCCATCTTTTTTCCTTACAAGAAAAAAAAATCAATTAAGGAGGAAAACATGGAATAGCTGCACAACGTCTTTTGCCTGGTAGTGCTAGGAGTCCTTGGTCTGGAAACACCCTAAGTGATGGGGTGTCTTTTTAAAAATAGGGGTGGGTGATCTACCCACCACCTGACTCGCTAGGTGCTCAGTGAGTGCTGCCGCCACACCTGCCAAGCCAGGCTGAAAGCGAGCACCAGCCAAGGCGCTCGCCAGGACTTCCGGGTTCCCAGTGGCATGCTTTTTACATAGAAAATGGCATAAGATACGTGAAAAGCCGCCGCGATTTGCATAACTTGCACAGATCGCAGCCGTTTTTTACGTATCTTACGCCATTTTCTGCGTAAAAAGCATACCGCCGGGAACCCGGAAATCTCTTCCCCGGCTCGGCTCGCGAGAACGCAAGTTGAGCCAGGGAGGCAGGTAGGGTGAGCAGAGCTCGGGGGGTTGAGCCCGGCGAGTTTCGCCAGACTTCTACCATCCAGTAGATCTCCACACACATCCCTAGGTGTCGTGTCGACATATTTAATGTAGTAGTTCCACAAAGATGGAAAGCTGGTTCACACATAGTCCACAGCAACCTGGTAGCTTGAAAAGTCTGGAAATGATACACACATAATCCAAGACATCCTTATTTTCTAGAAAAGGCTGAACGTAGAATCCTTAAACAAGTCTCACAACATGAAGTTTCCCTCACAGTAGCAGGAAATACTCTAACAGATAACGAGGCAGTCTACAAACAATAAAAGAATGCCAGGAAGTATCCAGGAAAGTTCCTCTTCAGATGCTTTTAAATAAAATGTGTTACTTTAGGAAAATTGCTTGCAAAAACATGTATACTAGGCAAAATTGCATTAAAAATATATGTAATAGGAGAAATGCACACAAAAATGAGTAAAAAAATTCATGCAAATATTTGTCCTAGAACAATCTCAAATTGATGTGAAAATGGGACAAACCAAACGTAAGACTGGGAAAAATGATGAACCGAAATTGACAGATTCCATCCCTAGTTTTAAACACCAATGGGCTGAGGGGAAAGGACTAACAATAGCAGACAGGAATGCAGCTATGTTTGGAGATCGCCAGTTGCATTTACTAGTCATAAGACACTAGTCATAAGGCCTCCCGCACTCAGCTGGAGTATCAGGTGCTAAGGTACTCCCCCAACAAGCCAAAAGCCAAAATTTGATACACACACAGTTAGGGTGTGCTAGGCAGAGTCTAGACAGCCATAGGAGAGATGCTGGAGTCCCAGCTCCGACCTCAGAAACACACTCTGGGGTTGAAGCTGGGACTCCGACCTCAGAACGCTGTGGCTCCAAGGTTGGAAGACTGACCCTGGAGCTGGAGTTCTGTGGGAGTTCCAGGGGGTGGGAAGGAGTGAGGCACTGCCATGATACGCAGTATCCTGGCGGCGCCTCAACCCCTCCTCCTCCCGCTCTGGGGTTAAAGATTTAGACGGCCAAAATTGACTGTCCAAGTCTTTTGCAGGGCAGGAGGAGCAGCAGAGGCGACTGTCGCCTCCGCACTCCTTCTGCCCTCCCTTGGATGCCCATAATCCTCCAAGGTCAGAGGGCTACGCGCAGCCACATTGGACTGCGCTGCCCGAGATGTACAGATTTTAAAAAATCCATTCTGTCTCTGTTTTGCACATTGTCGGGCATCTTTCATTCCATCATCCGCTCATTGATGGAATCATAATTTTTTAACCAGAATTTCATTCTACTTGCGCTAATTTGCGTTAATTAGCACTAATTCATATTAGCGCTAGTTGAGAGCCAGTGTGGCGTAGTGGTGAGAGTGTTGGACTGGGACTCTGGAGATCCGGGTTCTAGTGCCCCGTTCAGCCATGAAACTCACTGGGTGACTTTGGGCCAGTCACTGACTCTCAGCCTAACCTACCTCACAGGGTTGTTGTGAGGATAAAATAGAGAGGAGGATTGCGTAAGCCGCCTTGGGTTCCTTGCAGGAAAAAAGGTGGGGTGTAAATATAATAAAATAATAAATAAATAAAAATTGCACACTTGCACAAATGCACTAATGCACATTAGTTAATGCAAGTTAGTGCTAATGAGCACAAATCCCACCCCCACAAAAGTGAAAAACCAGTCTGCAAGTCCGTGGAATCTGTGTGACTCGGAAAGAGCCAGTCCGCGGTGGAATCCACTGGTCGGACTGATAGAAATCCAAACTCATTTGAATCCGTTGTGGATTTCTCCGTCATCATCCCTACACACAGCCCACATAGCCTGAATGCTTGAGGTCTGAAAACAGTTCATCATCATCATCATCATCATCATCATCATCATCATTTCTCCCACAGAAAGCCTCGAACATAAATTCTACAGGATGGAGCAGGGGCCTCTCTGCGGTGGACCCAGGTCTTTGGAATGCTCGTTCTGGCAAAGTATATACAACTGTGTCACTCCACTGAGTTCTTGAAAGACCTGCAATACTTTAAAAAATATATATCACAGAGCTTTCCTAGGAATTTGAAGGTTGCATGCTGTTTAGCTGCTGCTATGGTATGCATTTAAATTGGTATGATGGATTGTTTTATTTTGTCTTTCTCGAGGAATGTTACAGTTGTGGAAGTTACCTTGGAGTTGTTTTTGTTTTTAAAATTGCAGGTAGTTATTAAACCCAGGGGTCTGCAGAAGTTAGATCAGGATTTACTGGCAGGCCTCCAGGTGATTTGCAATAGAGGAGTCAAGGGTTTCTGACTCTCAGTAGTTTAACAACAGTGTGACAACAAAAAATCCTGATTTCTCTGCAAAATTCAGCGGCTAAAATCAAGAAAGCTTGTGGTGGGGACAGGATTATATGTGTGTGTGAAATGATTTCTGTGTGAGCTCCAGTTCTGGTACTGATACTGAAAACAAATTCCTGGGCTTGAGCATGTGCTCAGAGGTACCCTTGTTCCACAATGTCCACCTTCCTGATCCTCTCTTTTGCACCGTCTCTTTTGAAGTTAGTGGACTTCAGAGTTCCAGAGAAAAGCAAAGTAGATGCCCGCAAGGCTAAATAAAGGCTGCCCACCCCTGACCTAGCCTCTGCATCTCAATTCTTCTTCAAATATATAGAAGCAGGGATACTCAAGGAATTCATTGTATCTGAATTCAAAAGCAAAGCCATGCTAATCTGCATCTCCCAGACTAATGGGCACTGCAGATAGGAAAGTAATTCTCCTTCAGAATCTGCACTGCAACAAATTTTACAAAGGGTGCCTTTAAAATAAAAAATCTTCTTTAAAAAAAAAACAGGTTATAGCCGGTTGCTGCTATTCATGTTGAAAATGGGGGCACAGAAGTCCCTGTGGGGTGACGAGATGTGGTGATATGCTGTTCCTCCCAGGCACATCATATTTGGGGGGGGGGAGTAGCCCCTCCCATGCAAGAGAATACCACAGAATGTTAATGACAGTCTAGCTGAAGTTATCCAAGTTCTGGTAACCTCTAAGCTAGACTAACGTAATTTGTTGTATATGGGGCTGGTTCTGAAGACTGCTCAGAAACGGCAGTTAGTTCAAAATACAGCTGTGAGGCAGCTAAATGGAACCGGACATTGGGATCACATCTTGCTGCTTAAACAGCTGCACTGGCTCCTGATCCATTGTTGAGCACAATTCAAAGTGCTGGTGTACCTAAAGGATTACCTACTCCCACATCAATCTAGCCATGCACTGAGATAATACCTGGAGACCCTCAATTGGAGGTCATCTTTGGAGACCTTGCTCCTGCTAACTGAGGTGAGATGGGCAGTCAGGAGAAGGCCTTCTCAGTTGTGGCACCCTCCCTACAGAACGCTTTCCCTGGGGAGGCTTGCCCAGTACCCATTCTGTTTTCATTTAGACAAAGACCTTTGATTTTCCTAGGTTTTTAGAGTCTGTTTGGATGGTTTTACTGCTGTAAATTTATCCGCTGTTTTATCTTTTGTTTGTTGTTTTGGATTGATTTTTTTTTATAGTGTAAGCTGCCCTGGCAATATTTATATTGAAAAGTGGGATAGAAATCCATAATAGATATAGATAGATAGATCAATCAATCATGACTCTTACTGGTTCTGGATTTGCAGCCCTGAAGATGGAAATCTCATCATCATGTCCTCTAGGATAGAATGCAGGTGAAGCTTAAACATCTGCACTGAACTATGGACTATGACTCAACCCCAACTAACAAGGGTGACTTCTCCATGAAGTGGTAACTCAGCCACTGTTACCTTTCTAGGATGCCCCCTTTCCACTCCAGCTGACATTTTCCTCACATCGCAGTTCAGCATCTTCAGACTAGTAGCAGCCAATGAACGTTTGGTAGCTGTGATGACAACAATGACAACTATGATGGTTGTAATTATGATGCCAGCGGCATGTGCAGATCTCTGTCTGTGCATTGGTTTGCACAGAGCTGTCCAAAACGATAACAATAGCTTTCTATCTTGCCAATCTACTCATTAAAAGGAATCAAGCAGTATCCCCGCCAGGTTCTCTGCTGTCTCCTCTGTACCATTCTGAATGCCCTTCCCAGGGAGAACTTTTATTTCAAAGAAAAGGCCGCTGTGGGGTCCTGATCTGGATTGGGGGCCTGGGCCAGTTTCCTGACGGAAATCCCCCCTCCCCAGTTACTATTTGCTCCCAAAGGTGCTGTTTGCTGCAAACAGCTCCTTCAGAGGTATATGGCAGCTGTGTGTGTGGGGGGGGGGAGGCAATTGTGAGAGTTGCAGTCCAATTGCACCTGGAGATCCACAGGTGCTTGACTTCTGATTTACAGATTGACTTTTTTAAGGTGTCTGCCCTGAGGAGCTTGCAATCTAAGTTTCAATAATGCAGAAGACAACAAAGGGAAGGCAAAAGCACAGGTAACAGTGGGTGAATATGCACAATCCCAGTTGCACATACTTAAGCTTTGTTTCAATTTGAGGTGAGGATGAAGGGTCAGCCAAAAGCATCACAATCACATACAGACAACCAGGATCTGTGATTAGCAAAAGAACTCTCCCCAGGTAAATAAGGACATTATTAACAAGCCATTTGCACATCAGAAAGTGGTGACAGTCTAGAAGATGGAACTCCTGAGGGTCACCGTCTGCTGTAGCAACTCATGCAGTCAAATCCATTTTTAATACCCATCATTGCCGGAATCCAGTAGAGTTCTGCATTTCAGATCTCATACTTTTCTTTTTCTTTTCTTTTTCTTTTTAAAAAAGTACAAATTCCCCTTTTAGTACAAGGACTGAGCGCTTAGAAACTGTGTGGCCACATTCGGTGAAAGAGCAATCTTGTCCATTATCATTTTGTTGATTATCTTTTTTATTTGGTTACACCCCAAAATAATATTGTTATTATTTGTCATTAGTTCAGGTCAGTTGTGTTGCTAACCATCAGCTGCTGCAAAACAAAACAAAGTGAACAAGTAAAATTACCAGAATCAGTGCATATCACATTTATTACTAATCAGGGCAGCGTTCATGGAGATTACCGTATCTTCTTTTCTTTCTTTAATCCTCACAACAACCCTGTGAGGCAGGCTAGACTGAAAGAGAGTGACTGGCCCAAGGCCACACAGTCTGTTTCATAGCTTGGGAGATATTAACCGCATCCACTGCACTGCTCTGATGCAGACCACGGCATGGCCCTTCTTGTTCCTGCATCCATACGTCCAAGCTTCCTTGTGATTATTTTTTTTTAAATTGGAAGATGGGAAATAAATACCTTAAATAAATAAATTTAATTGTTTATTCAGGGTATTGATATTGATTGCCCTAGAAAGGTTCCTGCAGCTTTTTCATCTAATCTGCTGTCAGGGACTTCTTCTTATTGATTATAATATCACCTAGGAAACACAGTCACATATCAGACCATCTTTGTATGAGGCATTCTGCAGATCATTTCCCCCCACCCCCACCCCTAGTTTGGGAGTGATCTGAGAGCCAGCAGAGTGGCCTCTTTGGCCCTGAACACAATGGGACATAGACCCAGGTCAATGTGTATTGGATTACCCTACGCATGCCCACTTCTATGCATGTCTACAACTGAGTAGGCGTGCATAGAGTTGCACTGCAAATCATGCTTACATCCCATTGACATCAGTCTGGCTTCAGTTCTTGCAACTACTGGGGCGGCAGACTTTGGCCTCATCCATCGGCCAGAGAACCAAGGGCCACTGGGAGGCTGCACCCCTTGCCTCCCAGGGGTAACATCACAATAATATACCCCATGATGGTATAGCAGTCAGTGCCTGTGGTCCATAAATTCCTTTCGTGTATGTACGTCCCTTGATTTCTCTAGACTCTACATGCTTGACCTGACTGGAAGCTAGGGACATAATATCCAATGGGCCAAAGGGGCTCAGTGCTCGCAGCTGTCAAAATCACCCAAATGGGGATTTGAACCCGGATCTCCCTGATCCTATTCCAACAGGATGCTCATCCTCTAGGCTCCAGCACCAGCACAGTTGAACAGATAACTGTATTACAATCAAACATATTTGTACTGCCCTGTTGCATCAAATAATCCTAGACTAGAGTGAAGGTGTGGGCCTGAATGGACCTTTTAACAAACGTATTTCCTAATTCTTCTTGTGCCTGTAAATCCTCCTTCAGTCTCCTAGTGCTGACTATTTAATATACCATAGTGGATTACATGAAGGATCTACTGATAAAGCCCAGCCCCTTGCAGGAAAACAACAACAACAATCCTGGGAGACCAACAAGGAAACCAACCCTATTCCCTTTCCTTTCTGTTTCTCAAGGAGAGGATAGTGTTAACCTGCCATGCAGTAAAAGCAAGGATTTCATGTTGAGGTCTCCAAGTCAGTGAATTTACATTTCGTAAGAACACCCCCCCCCCAGGGGTTTTCAGCTACTTTGCTTAAAAAGGTAGACAGATACATTTACAGCAAGGAAGGCAGAGCTCTATGCCATGACATGGTCTCCTTCCTGTATAGCCAGTCTCCTTGTGGCACATGTGTGTGCTAAAAGGTGACTTACTTTTAAGTGGATAATGTGCACGGACACTTTTATGTGTTAGCTGGGAATAGCGCTCAGTAAAGGATCTGACTGTAATTACTGGTAACGAGGATATAAATTTCTGGTCCCTGCTTTCTGAGCTGAATTGTGCTAGCGCTTAAAAAAAAAAAAAGCATTTACATTTTGCAATTGCTTTATTTACAGCTTCACTGCACGGAGCCTCGTTTTTCATCCATGCAGGGTGATTTTAACCCCTTGCCTACCAAGATGTTTCCCTCCCCCCCCTTCCCTTCACTAGCATTTGAAAGATGTTTTAAATTTCATGTCTTAAGGCCACCATGAGCCTACAGGCACAGACATGTGCTTTTTATTCCTGTAACAGTGCCTAGCCTAGTGCCTGGTGCCCTCCAGATGTTTTGGACAACAACTCACATCAACCCCAGCCAGCATGGCCAATAGTCAGGTACGATGGGAGTTGTCCCAATCCTCTGGAGGGCGACAGGTTTGGGGAAGGGCTGGCCTGGCGCATAGGAGGTGTTTGATAAATAATATTTGATAAACAATAAATGATAATGAAGAATTCAAAGGGATTAAGGACATGCAGACATTCCTCCCATGTGTATCCTGAACACATGGAGGGGGGGCACCTTCAGTGTTGATAAACCCTCCCCCTGACCTCTGAGATTCAGCACTAGTGTGAAAAGAACTCTGGGGAGATCAGGATTCCTGATTGCATGAAAAGTTTCAGGAACTGCTGGGCCTTTGTGCAGCTCCCCCATGCGGTGAACATTTGAACTGCAGGTGGCAGTTTCTCAGTGAAGTACCTTCAGGTCCTGGACTGACTCCACCCACCAAGGTTGGCCATTGGACAGGAAGGCATATAAGAGAGTTTCCTGTTCCAGTTGAGCTGTGCTCAAGGGCGTCCTGGGCTAAATGGGCAAGCAGAGGGCATAAAGAACTTGGATAGCAAAGACTTTTAAGAAATCAAAGCCTGGTGAATGGGATTCCCATGCAGTCCTTGAGTGTTCTGCATATCCTTGTTCGTCTCTATGGCATGGCACATTTCGGTATTCTGCGTTGGTGTCTGTTTTTATGCTGCTTGTCCCCATTGTTTAACTGATGATTTTAAAAATAAAACTGTTTCTAATCATTATGAACTGAATGGAGTTTCTCTGAAGGAAGCAGTCCATCTGCTGACAAAAGGAGTCGATGATTTGGACAACAGTTCAGTTCAGCTCGGACTGATTTGGAGGCTGCCCACTTCGGCTCAGGTCCAAATATGAATCTCGATTCAGAAATCCAAATCTTCAGAGATTCCCATTGACTGTCATTGGAAATCAACAAAGGGTTGTAACTTATTTCTCTGTGCCAGAACTGGATGAAATTTGCAGGCATAGTAGGCCCTTAGGAGATTATGCCTAGCAAATGTCAGACACATAGGTGCAGGGGAGAGGTTCCTGCTACACACCTTTTTTTTATTTTTTATTTTATTTTAAAGGGAACTGCCAATCATTTTTAAATTTCTTGACAGAGTTGGATAAAATTTGCCAGAATAGCTGCCCCTTCTGAGGGGATCAGGCCTGCCAAGTTTCAGATGAATAGGTCTCGGGAGCTTTGTACATGAGCAACCTTTACAGTTTGTGGGTTCCAAAGAGGATGCACTTATCCCCCAACATTTTTTGTGAGCAATTGTTATGAAAATGACATAGCATTTCTCAGCTCGCACAGCTGAGAATCCTGCAAAATTTCAGCATTTTGTGTGGAATGGGAGTGTTCAATTTTGGATTTTTTGGGGAAAGTGTATGAAAATGCCATATCTCACAGAAATGTCCCTAGGCAAAAGAAAACTTGAAGAATTTCAGAAGGATAGGTGTAGGAGGTTCACCTGTGGAGGTTCTACATCAAGCCTGTGGAACCTCCTTGGATTCGTCCAGGGATGGGGCTTGGCCTCCAAACCCCACCCCTTGGAGGAATTCCCCCTGTGGAGGAATCCCAGCTGTTATTTCCAACCTGAAATTGGAGATAAGAGCAGGAATGCAGGCAGTGAGGGACTTAGCCAGCACTTGGAGGAGAGACCCTGGAAAAGATAGACCTATCACTGTCTATTAGCCATG